>FR990057.1:1270784-3670784 GCA_905404095.1 Glaucopsyche alexis
CCTACTTACAAAACAAAATTTTATCGAAATCCGTTCAGTAGTTTTTACGTGAAAGAGTAATAAACATCCATCCATCCATTCTCACAAACTTTATCATTTATAATAGTAAAAGTATAACGTTACGATCACGACTACGTTATTGTCAATTGTCCGTGCTAAGCCCGCAGCAGTAGAACGCGCTGTGGGCGGTCGGATCGCATTTTACGCGCCATATTTTATTTTCATTTTACGACCACTAAACATTTTCTGTAATTTAAATCCAATCAGAAAATATTTATTGCGATAGCCAAAATCTTAGCACGGTTATGTTTCAGTTGCTGTTCGGTTTTCGGTTATAAGATTAGCCCTAGATATAGGAACACTCGTCAGATTTAATTTAAACCGAAAAAATAAAAAACAATAGGGTACTTACTACTCGTATAACGCAATTAAATGAATTTAATTGCAATTATATAGTCATGGGATATCCATCCCAACTTACCTGTCCGGTAGTTGTGGACTTGTGGTATAGTATACGGGTATGCGACCCCGGCTTCCCTAGCTATTACTGTCCTATCCCTTGCCCTCCTGGGCGGTAATATCCTACAATCCTATTTCCCCTCTAACTTCCCAATCTTCCTTTCCACACCACCTATCCTTTCTTTTCCCTATTCCTACCCTCTCCGCTAATCCGTGGGAACGCAATGGATAATCATAAAAATAATTTAATTATCCAAAATGGCGGCAATGTGGTTCGCCACCCATCACGTCTCGTTCTCGCAGAGGCGAAAAGTGGCCCATCCATGGAGAGAGGAGGAATGGATGGTAAGAATGAAAGTGGACGAAGCGAAACAAGTATGTAAGGATCGAAGCAAGTGGAAAGAAGTGGTCTCTGCCTACCCCTACGGGAAAGAGGCGTGATTATATGTATGTATGTAAATGTTATTATTTATTTATTGTGCAATAAAGAAACATTATTTTGGTCGACTGGACTGGACTTGCACTACAATTTATAAAACTACAACCCCACTACGCAAATTATACAGCCTATTTACCGGGGCCATTATTACGAATCTATTGAAACCTCATTTGTTAAAATCGGACCAGTCGTTTAGGCGCTACGATAGAATATACATACATAGACTGCCAAAATCATTACCCTTAATTCCTTTTGACTTCGCCGTAGTTGGATAAAAATGATAAGTGTACTGTCCGTAATGAGCACAGTACTGATGATGATTAATCACAAGTTACGGTCTATTACCTCCACGTAAATTATGCCCCTTTCATCAATTTAGAAACCTTTTACTAAATAAAGTTATTTCCATGGTTATGCAAAAACTAATGGCCCCGTAATGTATACAATAGTGATTTATTGAGACTCGAATAAGAAAAATGATTCTAAATAGTAGTCGTTTAGTGCGTACGATATTTCAACTAGACGCGAAAGTTCTTGAGGATATAAAAGGGTTGTTATTACATAGTTAATCTGTAAGCTTAGTTTACGTAATTTGACAATCTCTGTCAGGCTCAGTGGTTAAAAGTGTGTGGTTCGAATCCCGCCAGGGAACAAAAAGTTATAACTTATCACTAGACCATATTGACGTAGTGTGGAAGTTTCCTTAGATATTATTATATTATATTTAAAGTACTTTAAACGAGCTAATCTTGTATTATATACTATCTATACTAATATTATAAAGCTGAAGAGTTCGTTTGTTTGTTTGAACACGCTAGTCTCAGGAACTACTGGTTCAAATTGATTTTTTTTGTGTTGGATAGTCCATTTATCGAGGAAGGCTTTAGGCTATATAACATCTCATAATAAAATAAAAATATTACGATTTCTGCTGCACGGCCCGTTGTGAAGTGGGCGACATTCTGTAGTATTAGTATCAGTATTGTACCCGTGCGAAGCCGGGGCGGGTCGCTAGTCTCATAATAAAATAATCAAGCGCGCAATAATATTGTACGGCGCGCGGCGGGCAGTCGTGACGGGGAAGCGCGGATGACTTACTAGCTGTGTTATAATATAATCGGAATCTCAGAAATGGCATTATTTCCATACTTGCAGTATTTCCATTTCCATTAATTTAGTTCATGCAGGGAGTTTTGGGGCAGAAAAATCAATGTAGGTAGGTCGTATTCCTGGGAAACTGCATATTCTTAAGGTGGTTCGTTTCCTATACAAAAAAACAATGGACATTAATTAGGTAATTTCATACTATTACTACATAAATTTATATGCACATCTATTTATTTTGCAATACAATTGTCGCAAAATACACTTAAAATACTTTATTTCACACAGAAGTCACATTTTTATTGAATTTTCGACAAAAAGTGACATTTGTAACTTATGTCACTTTTTGTCGAAAATTCAATAAAAATGTGACTTCTGTGTGAAATAAAGTATTTTAAGTGTATTTTGCGACAATTGTATTGCAAAATAAATAGATGTGCATATAAATTTATGTAGTAATAGTATGAAATTACCTAATTAATGTCCATTGTTTTTTTGTATGGGAAACGAACCACCTTAAGTAAAGGTTTTTTCTTTCATCTCTTAATAAGATAGGTATGAGTGATTTCGATTTCTAAATGTAAAATCTAGTAGTATTTTTGTCATAAACATCCATCCATGCACCCTGACAAACTTTCACATCCTACTCATATTTAAATGTATGTACTGTGGATGTGGTTGGATATTTGTTACTCTTTCACGCATAAACCTTTAAACAGATTGTGGTGAAATTTGGTATGGTCATAGTAAAAAACTTTATCTCGAAAAAGTGAAGTATACCGTATTTACGCGGGCAGAGCCGCGAGAAGAGGCTAGTTTATGGTAGTAGTACTAACTACTAAGATAAATTATTCACTAATTTGCGAAATCTTAATCTCCAACAAAATATTTAATTTCCCATCACGACATATCGTATCGCTAGGTCTAAAGCCTAGAAGCTCTTTAGATGATTATCGAATGGCGTGGCGTCTTGATGCGGATTTATTCGAGCCGACCATTAATACATTTTTATAATAAATAATGATCACAACCTCTAATTAAAGTACCGACTATCTTAAATGATTACTTACAGGGAATACATTTTGTAAAAAGTCTATTATTATTGGTAAAAAAAAACTTGATGACCACAGACATAGACAGCGGAATAAGTAATTTTTTTTTAGACTTACAAACATTTTAGTTAACATTTTAGAAAACAGAGGGTCAATAATTCTACTAAATAAAACCTGCAATATTACAAATATAATCAAGTCCCGATACGCTAAAAGTGTGCAACCGGGATTATCGTTAACATTGAACCAACGTGAATCGCGTTCTAATTGGTCCAAATTTCATAAAATCAGTTTATGACAACAAGTCGCTTCACTTTCAATCCAAACAAAGTAAAATTAAAGTCTATTTTAAATACGAGAATTGAGGTTCAGACCACCATAGACTTTTATTATTGTCAAACGCTTCTTAGTGTCAGTTTACACCGGGACATGTAGTGAATAAAGTTCAAGTTTGAATCTCAAAGTGTACTTACAAAATATTTCAAACTCCTTTAATGCTGTAAGATATAAGAGAACCCGCAGAACACAGCTAGTTAAACGGCAAACGATAACTTTAATTTCGACGCTTTTATTTACTTTACCCTTTTCTATTTATATTTATTCAAGTCCGTCTCAAATAAGTTGATCCCACAAAATGGTTGGCTGAGTCAGTGATGTACTAAATTAAATAGTCTAGATATGTTTTGTGATATTATTGTCCTTCTATTTTTGATTTGATACTTTATGCGCTCACTAACCCATAAATCTACTATTTATGGTAGACCTGGGCCTCTAGTCAAGATGCATTCGATAGTTTCCACGGCGAACTTCGAAGTCAAAAATGTATGGGATTTGACATAAGTCATCACTAAGTGACATTTCGCTTGGGATGCCTTATGTCAAATCCTATACATTTTGTTTTCGAACTTCGCCGTCGAAATTATCGAATGCATCTGGACTAGAAGCCATGTTTTTTATCTTTACGTGTCCACGCAAATACCAATACCTTTTTTGGTTTCTTAGAGGAGCAAAATCATAAATCAATTATTTATACCTAACTTGACCCGCACCGAAATGAGATATCGCTACCGGCACTACCGGCAGTACGTTAGTAATATAATATATTATTTGCTACCGGTGTGCAGTAGATATGAGGGTCGATTCTGCTAAATTAATCCTGCAATAATACAGTTAAGATCCAGTCTCGATACGTTGAAACTGTAAAATGGTATTCATCATCATAAACGCCAAACCAACATCAACCCCGTTTTAATTTCTCCAAACTACAAACATCAGTTTATGAATTATGATATCAAGACGATTCATTTTTAATTCATAAAAGTAAAATTAAAGTATAAGTTAATTACGATGTGGTTTTTGGCAAAATCGTGACAAAATAGATTTTTACGTGTAAATCCTAGTAAGATCTAGCGTATCTATTCAATAAAAGTCGTTGGCTAAACTTGTTTTTCAGCCATCACGCGCTCGCCAAATTTATATCAGTATTTTGCATGTCTGAGATGTAAAAACTCACAGATATTTCATTTCGTATTTACAGAATTCGCTTTAAACGTGGCAAGTCTATAAACTCCAGCTTTACTTACAAATGTTTTATGTAGTTTATAATATCGCATTTAATCTTCTTTTCAAACTAGATGCAGAAGTTATTATGTAAGGTTTTATATTCAATTTTAAAGTTGAGCATGAGAGATGAAAAGGAGTAGGTAATTTATGAGAATTTTATAATTTTGACGCGTACTAAATGATTGGACATATACCATCACGAGAGTAAACCAAACGATCTAAGAGAGAAATCACATATCTAGATATACAAAATAATACTCAACCATCAGGATGATAATGTGAAGCTTGGAAAGATATTGAAACAGCCATCCCTGATTCCGTAGTATGCGAAAATCATTCATTCGAAATTCAACCGATCTTATTTGTTGCAGGGGCGTGCTTATTAGCAGCATATCCCCAAACCAATGTAAAAGGATATTTGCAGCTCAATTTAAAGCACTCCAGGGTAAATACATTCCTCAGTAATTACGAGGAACATAAAGGCAAAGAACATTCGAAGCACATACCGAATTAATGCACGCTAGGTGGAATCAAAGGCAGGCTCCGAACCGAACATGAGCAATACGAAAACAATACAGACCAAACAATGCATGCTACGTCATGACTGTGACGTCGCATCTAATGCTATTGTCATTACCCAGTCAACCCCAAATAGCTCTTAAACCGACGGAATAGAAACAATAATTGTACACACAATAATTGAGTTAAGGTGCACAGAATTTGGGATACCGTACCCGAGGACTGCGACCGGTAAACTGAAAATTGGGTTACACGTAAATGATATTTGGCTCGATTATTATAAAGGTCAAAATGGCGTGTATGATATAGGAGAAGATGAGCAAACTCTCGATGATACTGTACTGAAATATAGGCAAATAGATACGTAAGCAATTTCAGTTTACAATAGAGTATTGTATGAACCAAAGCAAAGCATAATAATCGACATATGAAATACAACTGGAGTCAACAAACGTACTCCAATAAGAGCATTATGCCAGTGAATTAAATTCGAGAAGACTTTTAAAAGAACTGGAAATACATTTAAAGAGAAATGTATTCCCTTTGCCGTCAAATAAAAGCGCAGTAACGTAGTTTTGTAATGTATGCTTTATGATTCTGTTCTGAAATATTTTATAATAACGGGAGTTTTTCGAACATTGCCCGGGGCATTAATTAAGCACGGATATTAGTTTCAACGTCCATCGAATCCATTAAGGTGTATTATTTTTATCTAGTGATTTATGTGCTACATTTGAATCATATACTGATTCTGCTATAGTATTTGTATTATTAGTGATATTAAATACTGATATTATGTGTATATGGTTAGTGCTTACATAGGATTGAATTTTAGTTGGCTAGCTAATATTTTATAGTACCTGGGAGACTGAGCTTTGGTTGGAGTATTAGTAGAACGATAAAATAATTAATAAAAATAAATAATAATAATAACTCCTCACACCGATCTCGGTGACGGTGACCGGTTTCATTGAAATCAGGCCAGTTACGCAGGAATATTTTATAGTGCCCAAGTGTGTGCGCAGTACACAAGAGCACTCTCTCTTCCTTTACTCTCGTAACCCGATGGGACGGATGACCGACGCGACTGGCGAGAGAACAGGCGCAGGTCCGACGTATCCCTTAGTAGTCTGTGGGTCCGACTATTGACATGTCAATCCGACGCATGGATCATCCTTCTTGTCAGACAATCAGGTGATCAGCTTGCGTTGTCCTAACTAAACTTGGAAACAACATTTTTTGTTGTTCCAATGTGGGAACCGAGCCCACGACCTCTGAGTCGAGAGCCAATGCTCGAACCACTAGCTGTAGTATATTCAGCCCGAGACACCAATTTGCCAACAACGCAAAAAGTCAAAATCTAACCAAGCCGCCATTTTACAACCAACCGGATTTTACAATTAGTAATCGATATCACTCATATCGTATTACGCGACGAAAGTAAAAAATAATGACTTAAAAATGCGCAGTTACCCTGCCTGCAGATGAGACCTAGCTAGATCGAATTATTGTAATAGTTCTTTTGCTTTCTCTTACGTTTTCGTTTTTTTACTTCACAACATCTTGTCTGTCCGGCTCAATTTCAATATGTGAACATCTTGTTTCAATCACTTTCAATATGTAGTGACCCTATAATATGTATTACCTTGCTTATTATATTGCACCTCGTTTTCACGAGCAAGTTCAGATAGTAAACCGTTCAAGTCCAATTGATTTTTGAGATATTCATGCTAATAGGAAGCGCCGGCGGCCATATCACATGATACAGGCAGAGTGGAAACCCTACTTCGTCTAGGTACAGACTCAGGCCCGAGAGGTGGTGTGAGTTATAAGCGAGAGCGGTATTGCTTACAGTTGGTATAAAGCGTATTCCACATGCCCTCTCCATAGCTCAAAGAGCTATGGAGGGCTATGCTCGAAGTCTCTCTACGTGATAGAAACAGAAATAGGGACATCCGTAGCAGAACTAAAGTTACTGACATAGCCCAGCGCATTAGCAAGTTAAAGTGGCAATGGGCTGGACATATAGCCCGTAGAACCGATGCCCGCTGAGGCCGAAAGGTTCTTGAGTGGAGACCACGGACTGGACGTCGAAGCGTAGGACGGTCTCCCACCAGGTGGACAGGTGACCTGAGAAAAGTCGCAGGGAGTCGGTGGATACAGGCCGCGAGCGACCGGTCGCACTGGAAATTTATGGGGGAGGCCTATGTCCTGCAGTGGACGTCACCAGGCTGAAACGAGTATTTCACATTACGAATAATACGATATACGATATCGCTTATACCATGTATGCTACTTATTAGTAGCAGTGGCGTGGGGTTCCTATAACTCCATTTCTATCAGCTTACCACTTACCTTTTGAAGACCCTCATCAAAATTCCTACCTATTATACATGCTAGAGCTTCCCTATGAAGGAGAACCAGCCTTCACCACTGATACCTACCACATATTATGCTGCGGCATACTACACCATTATTTTCCTCACATTAAGCACTCCCGAGCCCCATTATTTTCTATCGGTAAATAACGCTACATCGTCCAACTCACGTCACACCCCACCTCTGCACGCACGTTTGGTCGCCCGGGGCGTTTCGGTCGCAGCTCCACTCCACCTGTTATTATAATGAACTGAGGGAACTCCTTTTGAGGTTGTATCGGTATCGTTACACCAGTGACCTGTGATCTGCGTGACCTGCGGAAAGTACTACCTACTACCTAGTACCTTGTAAGGGGAAATAGATTACGCTCGAGTTTTTAACAAGTTCAGTTTCGAGTTCTACTTATATTTTAAGCAAGACAATCTTGTATAATATATTTCGGGGAGTTGACGATTATAACAAACCACAAAACCACTGACGCTTGACAACTGACGTCTGACAGTCCTTCTCCTTCTCGTTAATATCTGCACAAGCCTGCTATAGACCACAGTCTGCCTGTTATGAAAAGGATTGGCACAATATAAATATTATATGTTTTTAATTTGAAAGTAACTATTTTTGAAAAGAGATGTCAAAAAATATAGAACGGAGAGAAATGGTTTTCCGAGCTCTTTCCATAATACAGAAATAAAAAGCGTGATATTAAAATTGTATGTATATTATATTCTCCTGTTGAAAACCTGCAAAATAAACATAGAAAAGAAAAGTTGTGTGTGTGTTTAATTTACACCAAGATCTACAACATGGTGGCGACCGTGAGGAGCAGACAGCAGAAGAATAGATTACATTAGAAAAATACGATGGATCTAACAAGACTTAAAATACAGAGATCACAAATAAGACGTATTTTTAAAAGACACGCTTCAAATATCAGTAAAGATGAAGCTACGAACGCTGATATAGAATTTCTTCAAGCAAAGACAGAGGAGTTAGCAATCCTAGATGGAAAAATTCAAGAAGCCATTTTGCAAGACGTCGAGTGCGACGAGGAATTAACGAAAGAATACGACGAAAGTCAGGAATTCCAATTAGAATGGCTTAAAATAAAAAATAACTGGAAATTTCCGTTGACGACAAAAGAGAACGAGGATCACAAGTCTACAAAAAATTCACAAAAATCAAACTTACCGAAAATTGATCTACGCAAGTTCGACGACAATCCGAAAACGTGGATTCCCTTCTGGACACAGTACAAGAAAATACACACAGATGTAACAATACCAGAAGAGGACAAGTTCCGCTACCTGTTACACTGCATGGCAGATGGATCAAAGGCGAAGGCGTTAGTTGAAAGTTACCCACCTACGAAAGAAAATTACGAGAAGGTTGTGGACACGCTGAAAAATCGCTTCGCAAAAGATGAAATCTTGATTGAAATTTATGTCAGGGAAATATTAGTGCTTGTACTTTATAAAAATGAAATAGGAATTGAATCAATTTATGATAAAATTTCTGTTAACTTACAAATATTAGAATCTCTAGGGATAAGTAAGGATAAGTATGAGTGTATTCTTTTGCCATTGATTGAGTCATCTTTGCCAGATAATATTTTAGTACAGTGGACAAAAATTCCACTTAAACAAGGGTCGAAGCTAGAACAATTATTATTATATTTAGAAAATGAAGTAGACTCTCAGGGGCGATGTAGTTTAGCCAAATCTTCTAATAACAGAGAGCTGATTCCTACAGCAGCATGTCTTACGTCAAAAGAAGACTACAAGATCGTCAAAGAAGGTAAGGAAATTTGTTATTTTTGCGACAAAGGCCATAATACCTTAGAGTGCTTTAAGGCAAATAGTTTTACTCTAGAAGAAAAGAAAGATGCAATCAAGAAAAAAGGTGGGTGTTACGTATGCTTAAAGAAAGGACATCTTGCGAAGTATTGCAAATCGTATGTTAAATGTATGTGCTGTAGTAAGAGGCATGTAATTGTATTATGTCCAACTCTCCATGAACCCACAAAGACCTGTGAACAAAAAATACAAAAACGAGATAGCAATCAGGAAGTAAGTAATAATTTTACTACTAATAACAAAACAACTCTGTTACAGACTTTGATCATTAAAGTTTCTACGGGTATGCAACAGAGAAAAGTGAGAGCATTGCTAGATTCCGGTTCACAGCGTACATATATTAAAAGGGAACTAGCGGAAGACCTTGGTCTACAGGTAACAAGCAACGAGTACCTCGGACATGCACTATTTGGTGGTGTCAAGAAACCAACTCAAATGCACAGACTCTTCAAGTTTAATGTAAGTAGTTTAGATAACAAATATCATACTACTATGACAGCTTTGGAACAAGATGCACTTTGTGGAAATCTACCCAAAGTGCAAGACTCAAACCTGATAAACAATTTGAGGAGACACAGAATTAGTTTAACCGACACAAAAGAGAATATCGAAGATATAAGCATATTGATTGGTTCGGATCAATTAGGTTCAGTTCTCGAAGGAAATTTTATTCGTTTAAATGAAAGTCTTGTAGCGATACCTACTAAACTTGGCTGGACATTGCAAGGCCCAATTCAAGGTATTTATAGCACAACAGTGAGTTCACATTTTGTTTCATCATTACCAACTGATTCACTTGAATTCCTGTGGAACATAGAAATGTTAGGCATTAATGATCCTCATGAAAAACAAGACAAAAGCGAGATACTACAAAGTTTTAACAAATGTATTTCAGTAAACGATGATGGGAGATATGAAATGAACCTAATGTGGAAAGGAAACCCGGACTTAAACTCTAACTATGAACAGGTACACCGAAGACTCATATCTACTACTAAGAAGTTAGAGAATATACAGAAAATAAGAGGATACGATGAAGTAATAAAAGACTGGGAAAGAGAAGGCATTATAGAGGCAGTGCAGAATGACAATGTAACAGAAGGTCACTACTTACCACACCATGCTGTTATAAAGATGGAGAGTGCCACCACAAAAATAAGACCAGTATTCGACGCTTCTTGTCAAGATAAAAATAAAAGATCTTTAAATGGTTGTATTGAAAAAGGACCAAATCTCATAGAGAAAATAAAGAAAGAAAGAATAAAAGAAGAGGATTGGCCTAAATCTAAAGTATTTTTAAGAAAACACGAAGAAGGAGTAATAGCAAGCGAGATGAGTAATAGTGTGGCTGTTAATGTAGAAACGGATACAAATAACTTCATCAGCAAACTATTATATTTTAGCAAGTATAGGAAGATAGTAAGACTGGCAAGATTACTTAGAATGAGTCCTAGAATAAGAGAAAAATATAATGCTAAGTCCATAATTATTTGCAATGAAGAGTATAATAATGCTGAAGAAACTATAATAAAGATAGTACAGAAAGAGACATATGCAGGGAAAATAAGAGATAAGAAGTTACTTACTATAGAAATAGATGGCATTATTAGAGTAAAGACAAGATTAACATATAATGGAGAAGACAGAGATTTTATGTATCCAATTTTATTGCCAGGAAAGAATGAACTAATTTACAGAATGATTCAACAAAAACATAAGGACATGCAACATGCTGGAACACAAACAATGATGGTTGAATTAAGAAATACTTACTGGATTACAAGCATAAGGAGAGTAAGTAAGAAGGTTGTTTCAGAATGTATAGTGTGCAAAAGATTTAAAGCAAAACATTATGAAGCACCACTACCACCACTGCCTACAGATCGATTAGTAAGTACAGCACCATTCGAAGTAACAGGTATTGATTTAGCTGGTCCATTGATACTGAAAAATAATTCAAAATGTTGGATTGTTTTATATACATGTGCAGTATACCGAGCGATACATCTGGAACTTACTGACACATTATCAACGGCTGGATTTATAAGCACTTTGAGAAGATTTATTAGTAGACGTAGAAGAGCCAGGATCATTTATACAGATAATGCTACAAACGTGGAAGTTAACTGGAAAGAAGTAGAGGAGGACTCAAACTGTTACAATATCCAGTGGATATTTTCAGCACCTGCAGCTCCGTGGTGGGGAGGATGGTGGGAAAGATTAGTAAGAGTGGTAAAAGATATGCTACGTAGAATATTAGGAAGAGATTGGATTGAGTTAATTACGATTTTGTGTGACTGTGAGGCAGTTATAAACAGTAGACCGCTTACCTATGTAGAAATGGGAGATGTTAGACCGCTTACACCTATGATGTTTCTGCATGGATTACCATCAAACTCAACTGCAGACTTTGATCAACTTGATCATAGGAACCTGAATATTAGATACAAATATTTACAACAATTAAGGGAAGATTTTAGGAAAAGGTTTTAAAATGAATACTTATCATTATTGCTTATTAAAGGAAAGGAGAATAAAAATGAGCCAAAGGTAGGAGATGTAGTTCTTGTACAAACCGAATCATCTCAAAGGCTGAAATGGCCTATTGGCATAATAAAAGAGATTTTTACAGGTACACTAGACAGGGGTGCACTAGAACAGCAAGAGTCAAAACAGCATCAGGTGAGAAGGTAAGACCTTATCAACGATTATTTCCTCTGGAAGTCACAGCGGTTTCTAAGGAGTGGCTCAAGAACTTACCAACAGACTCACCGGACATGGGCGACTCAGGTAATAATGACCATACTCAAACTAGTGCACGTTCTGTAGTTAAAATCACGAGGTCGGGACGAACAGTAAAAGTACCTTTTAGATATTTAGATAATAAATAATGTTGTTCGAGCTTGTTTTGAAACAGTCAAAATTGAACTTTAATTGAGTCTGTATAGCGTGGAATACAATATTAGTATGTGAATGTGTATTATATACTTAGGACATAATATTTATATAAATAGTATAGGTAATATGCACCTGTTATGCCTTCCCCGGGAGTATGTTATGAAAAGGATTGGCACAATATAAATATTATATGTTTTTAATTTGAAAGTAACTATTTTTGAAAAGAGATGTCAAAAAATATAGAACGGAGAGAAATGGTTTTCCGAGCTCTCTCCATAATACAGAAATAAAAAGCGTGATATTAAAATTGTATGTATATTATATTCTCCTGTTGAAAACCTGCAAAATAAACATAGAAAAGAAAAGTTGTGTGTGTGTTTAATTTACACCAAGATCTACAACACTGCCATAGTTACATTTTTGCAAAATTTTTCAACATTTCGTTGAGGTTTGTACCTCAAAGACAATCACCGACATAATTATATCATATCATAATCGGTTTCTTGAAAATGGCTGTAAGTATTACGGTGAAAAATCGTTTTACCTTGGTCTTATCCTTGCGAAACTGCGCATTTTTAAGTTATATATATGTTTTTTTCTTATGTCGTGTAACAATATTATATCAATACTAATTTTGGCTCTATTATGTCAGTCCGATTGGCAATTTGGTGTACGTGTGTATATTTTTTCTTTTATTCGAAAATTCGAAATGAGGTGGGTTCGAATCTCGGTCAGATGTATTTTAGTAATTATTTTTATTTAACTATATTTATCAGAACTCCGTACCCAGGTACTGATTAAGTTATATAATGCAGACGGAATTACCACCGATTAGAAATAGTGGAATAGTATTCTTGGTGAAAAATCTTTTTGACAATCCAATAAAACTGATCAACCACCTCCATGGACAATTTATAAGTACCTACTGCAGTACAAAATATTCGTGAGCCTTTTATAAATACGTCTAG
The DNA here is from genome assembly GCA_905404095.1 of Glaucopsyche alexis. NCBI lineage: Eukaryota > Metazoa > Arthropoda > Insecta > Lepidoptera > Lycaenidae > Glaucopsyche > Glaucopsyche alexis. The sequence goes on from FR990057.1 coordinate 1,284,019, forward strand.
CGTTAAGCGTTTTCGATAGCGCGATGCACAAGCGCGAGAACCCGGCCGGTGCCGCCGCAACACTATGTTCGTATTTCTTTAATCTGTGGCACAACACTTTATGGTTAACAATAATATGATCTCCTTTTGAGGCTTGGCTTATCGGTATCGTTATAGTTACGACCTGTGACTTAGTATGACCTGCGAAATCCTTTTAGGGCCAAATTGATGAATTCGTATGGAATATATCGGATATTGATGGGTTACAAGAATTACTAACAATACATTATTTACCTATATTGAGGACCTCTGTGGCTCAGTGGGTAACGCGTCGGCGCTTAAGCCGGAGGTCGGGGGTCCGAATCCCGCCGAAATGACAATATGTTTTATTTTGTTCCTGGGTCTTGGATGTGAATTAAATAATATAGTTAATTATTAAATATGTTTAATATATCAAATCTAAAATATTATGTGTAAATAGTTTAACAGTATTAAATCTTTATTAAATACTAGCTTTTGCCCGCGGCTCCGCCCGCGAGAAATGAGGTTTTTTGGCCACTCCCGACTGTACTCTAAGTTAAATCTGTATCTTCCTTATCTTACGTTCTCTATTTAATTACTAATTGTTTGTCCGAAGCACTATCATACCATATTTCATTTAAACGGTTTAAACTCTTAAGCTATGAAAGACGTTAAAAAAATATACACAATAGTGCATTATCCCTCGGGAACACTATTATATATCTTTTTGGGATAAAAAGTAGACTGCACGTTTGTCCAAAGCGTAAACAACTACCATACAAAATTTCATTCAAATCAATTCAACCTTTTAGCAGTAAAAGACAGTCAAATTACACAAAATAATACATTATCCCTCGGGAAGACTCTATCTTTTTGGGATAAAAAGTACACTGCGCGTTTGTCCAAAGCATAAACCACTACCATACCAAATTTCATTAAAATCAATTCAACCGTTTAGCAGTAAAAGACAGTCAAAGTACACACAATAATAATACATTATCCCTCGGGAACACCGCAAATTTTTGGGACAAAAAGTATCCTATGTCCTTTCCCAGGACTCAAAGTATCTCGGTACCAAATTTCATCAAAATCGGTTCAGCGGTTAAAGCGTGAAGAGGTAACAGACAGACAGACAGACAGACAGACACACTTTCGCATTTATAATATTAAAGTATGGATATGGATATTTCGGTTGCCTTAAATGTGATACAAGTTCTTCGGATACTTAGTACAGGGCTAGATTGACGTGGTGTGGAAGCGTCCATTATTCCATAGAAATTATTATTATAATGTGTCTTTTGCAAAAAAAAAACTATTCAAAGAAGGAAAGAATATGTATGCAACATTTTTTGTAGTTAAAAAACATTAATTTATTTTTGAGACGCTTCCCTTTGAAACACAAAAATAAGAACCTCCGTCCCTGTCTACAAAAAAAAAAAAAGATTATATTTAGTCATAGATAAATCATTGGTCTCGCTTATTATTCTATATCATCAGACCAATCATTATTCTATGTAATTAGTATGTACTAAAATTGGTAGTTGTCTAAAATCATGTTGAAAATACTCCAAAAATATTTGTTATCACAGTTATATAATTAACGATAAGCAATAATTACCTTAAGAATAATGCTCATGACGAGATATTTAAAATCATTGATGTATCCTTTAAAAGTTTTTGTTAAGGAAGTGAAGGTTTAACAAACTATTATCAGCTTTAATTGTACAAATGTGAAGAAAGTATTTAGCCACGCGTAAGTGGGTATATAACAGGGGGTTCCATGAGAATATTCGAGAAAAAAATTAAAGGGAAGGAAATAAAGAAGAGTTGTCTTTTACACCTTTGCATTCCAATTTACGCTTGCTTTAACGTCAAAAGCTTATGGAAATAATTAAAACTACAGTAAATAATTGATTAAAGAGCTTACATTTTAACCATTTAGGTTTCTACCCGACTATGGCGAAGCCAATAGGAAGTGTAATGATTTTGTTAGTCTATGTATGTATGTTTGTTTATTTGTTTCATCATCACGCCCAAACTACTGATCCGATTTCAATTAATGAAATGTAGATAGATTCGTAATAAAAGCCTGGGTAAGATAAGCTATATAGTTTGCGTAGTCGGGTTAAGTTTTAACTTTTGACTATTTTAGTAGTGTCTGGGATATTGGAATGATCTTCATATAAGCTGTAAGCTTAGAATTTACCTTTTGTCGTCAAAGTTTAGTATGTATTTAAGGCGTATTTAAAGACTAGCTATTGACCGCGTCTTCACCCGCGTAAATATACGAGAACACCACTTTTTCGGTTAAAAAAGTAGCGTATGTGTTAAGCCAGAGTCAAATTTATCGAAATCCGTTTAGTAGTTTTTGTATTCCAAGTTCCAATCCATCCGTCCTCTCAAATTTTAAAATTTAGAGATAATTTTGTACACATTATACGGAACCCTATAGGTTACAAAAAGGATCTTCACATTAAGGATGTTGATAATTTGGCGAATGAGACTGAACTCAAAATTCGCGAGTAAAAACGATATCCGGAGATTATGTCGTGATTAAATCATCATCATTATCATCAACAGCCCTCATAAACCTTACCATAAAAGCTTCATTATAATCTAATAAAATATAGTATCCTACGGGAACACTGTAGTTTTTCGGGATAAAAAGTAGATATTTTAATCCAGAGCCTAAACTACTTTTTTTTTAGCCTAGACTGTCCCACTGCTGGGCAAAGGCCTCCCCCAATCTCTTCCAGGTATCTCTATTCTGAGCCACCGCTGGCCAGCCTGGCTGGTGTGCATCCAGCTCGTCGCGCCATCGTGTTCTCGGCCGGCCACGGCGACGTCGTCCATCCTCAGGTACCCAATCGGTGCATATCTTTGCCCAGCGGTCGGGATGCATATCCTGCCCAGTCCCATTTAAGCTTCGCTCCCTTTATTCCCACGTCTGTGATGCCTGTTTTGGAGAGCAGCGTGGTGTTTTGTACTCGGTCCGCTAGTTTTATTCCCAAGATGCTGCGCTCCACAGCTCTTTGGCAGACCCCGAGGCGGAACTTTTGTGATTCGGTCAATGACCAGGTTTGAGCACCGTAGGTTAGGACGGGAAGAATACACTTGTCGATAAGTTTTCGTTTCAGGGAGATTGGTAAATTCCCCTTCATTAATGTCTTCATGGACCAGTAGCTTTTCCAGGTGTTTTCGATTCGGCGATCGACTTCCTTCCCTTGTCTGTTTTCGAAAGATACTAGCTGGCCCAAGTAGATGTACTCATCGACATACTGTATATCTTGCCCATCTACATTGACCCTACGCTTCGCACTGTTGGTCATTATTTGAGTCTTGGACCTATTTATTGTCAGTCCCACCTCGAGGCTTGCTGTGCTCAGATCTTGGAGCATAGATTGTAGTTCCACGGCTGTAGGAGCAAAAAGGATAATGTCGTCAGCAAAACGAAGGTTTGTTAGCCTCCTTTTGCCAACTTCAATACCTTTTGCCTCCCATGGACTTTAAGCTTTCGGAAGACCTCTTCAAGCATACAGGTAAATAGTTTGGGAGAGAGCGGGTCGCCTTGCTAGACACCTTTGAGGACTTAGAATTTCGGACCGGTAGTATCAAGTTTTATGTCAGCGGTACTATTGAAAAAATGATTTGGAGCAGTTCTATATAAGTGGGGTCTATGTCTTGATTGAAAAGGGATGTAAATATAGCGGTATGTTTTATACTATCGAAGGTTTTGGTATAATCGACAAAAGCTAAGTAAATAGGTATAAAAGGTATATGAAATTGGATAAAGTAGTAACTTTATCCAATTTCATCAAAATCCATTCAGTAAGTTTTTACAGTGAAAGAGTAACAAACATCCATCCATCCATCCATCTTCACAAACTTTCACATTTGTAATAGAAGTAGGACATTAGTATGATTCGAGTCAAGTTCGCAGTGAAATATTAGAAGAAATGTCAAAATGGCTTACTTTAATTGTGAACACGGCTTGTGCGTCATTGATCAATTTTGGCATCTGTTCTGATGATGCACTGCAAACTTAACGCGAATATATTGTAATTTATGTCCTTAATGCTTATATTGCAAGGTTATCTTCGCCATCATAATTATTACTAGAGGTCGATCAGTGGATCCTGTGGTCGATTCGCCCATAATCTATACTAATATAATAAAGAGGAAAGTTTGTTTGTTTGCATTGAATAGGCTCCGAAACTACTGGACTGATTTTGAAGAAATTTGCTACAGACGTAGAATAGACTACGGTGAAGGACATAGGCTACTTTTTATCGCAGAAAAATGTACGGTTCCTGCGAAATTAACTTTTGCGCGCACGATGTCGCGGGCAACATCTAGTCTAAATACATCTATATACAGATAAATAAAAATGGAGTGTCTGTTTTTAACTTCAAATTAACAGCTTTTCACATAATGCATCTGAAAGTATATTCGGTACTTACAATAAAATACCAATTTTTAAAAATGTCTGTCCGTCTGTCTGTCTGTCTGTCGGTCTGTCTGTCTGTTTGTTCCGGGTAACCTCTGAAACGGCTGGACCGATTTTCGCGGGACTTTCACTGGCTGATAGCTGATGTCATAAGGTCTAATATAGGCTACTTTTATTTTAGGGTTCCGTTTAAAAAATAGGGTTCCGCTTCCGTCAGTTAGGCGCAAACGAAGTTGCGGGCATCGGCTAGTAATTTATATAATTTTAAAGTTCGTATAAACGTTCGTTTGTCTCTTCAATAGTAAAAAAATGTTGAGACAGACTGACAAACGTCAACGTGTAACAAAATCGTATCTATTAAACGCTCGGTAGTGTGATTTTGAACGAAATCGGACAATAATTAATTTTAAAGTAATTCAAAGAAAACCTATTGCGCGTCGGTATTTCCGCAACCCCCCACAGGCACGTGCTAGCAGTTGGCACTGCTCTTGGTTACGTTATTGTTTTTGTTTGACAAAGCCCTCTTTAAGGGTCCCGTAATACTTCAGGAACCCTTATAGTCCCTGTCTGTCTGTCTGTCCGCGTTTCTAGCTCCCATAATTATTAATATAAATAGGTTAATTGTTGATAGTTAAAGACTGTATATAGATCTTAGTTTTGTCATCATCAAATAATAATAATTTTACATTTTAAGGGTGGCTCTCTTTGATTAAGTATTACATAGATACGTTATATCCTTACAAAACTGACAATATTTCTGTGCCACGACACACATTGACATGGGACGCGTGTCAATGTGTCACCGTCGCATAGTAACACAAAACACGCTATTACTCGCGGAGCACACTAACCAAAATTGGCCCGACTCGGGCCAATTCGAGTTTTCATTTTTACGCGTTTATAACATATCTACATCTTTTTAATATTATATATCTATGGTGGCTCTCCATACAATGTATGAATAATCCATATAATGAAAAAATATTTTTCATCCCACTTCACATGTCATGTGAAGTGGGATGAAAAATATTTTTTCATTCAACCCATCGTGTGGGGCATCGTTGAATACGTATTTTAAAATAAAGCAAAATTTCATGCATAACTTTTTTATAAAGTCAATCATTTTCGAGTAATCGGCCTCCAAAGTGATTTATGAGTTGGTCCCCCCTGGCATTTCTAAACTATAAGACTTAGAAACTTGAAATTTTCTATGCTGATAGATCATGCTAAAAACTCTTTAGGAAAATTATTTTGAACCAAATCGTTACTGTTACTGTCAACTTTTGAAGTAATTTGAAAAAAAACATATTGCGCGTTTATAGTTACGGAACCCTCCATAGAAGTGATAGATATTATGTCATGACATGCTCCTGGTTAGGTTTTATTTCTTATTTGGCCTGAGGAGTGATGATGATGTTACACACAGCCGTCGCGTGACAAACTCGAATAAGACTTCGTATTAAATGTAAATTGTATGCAAAATTAAAAAGTAACATGTGTACGACATACACGAGCAGGTGGAAAGTGGTTTATATCTGTCTCTAGACTCTAGTCTAGACTAGTTAGTACTTCACTGTAGACGATTAGGTCTGTATGTATATACAGACTTTATAAGAATCTATAATTAAGGGCCAGCTTAGACCGCAAAGGGATGCGACGTGACGCGTCGATATTTGAAGAAACCAGTTTCTGTTCCAAACTGTTCGCTGCGCAGCGCATAGCCGCAAAGTGCATTTGACAGCAGCATGCCGCGAGGTGCCGCGCGTGCGTGTTTATCTATGTGGCGACGGTAAAAAACCTCTTTGGTTTCGTTGTGAGTTGTGACGTTTCTTTGACGGTGGGCGGCGACCACTCGGCCGCTGTATTACGTAAAAATAGCAAAAATCTTGCAGTCATCGCGCGATAGACGCGCAATCGATTGCTGAACGTCAAATAAAATCGTATTACCTATGCGATCGATTGCTAATCGCTCGCTGTTGTATTTGAATGCACTATGCTTCATTTTCGCTTATTATTGCTAACTGACAGTTCAAATCGCTCGCTGATTGCTTTCGCTTTGCTGTAAAAGTCTTACGTGCTCCGAAAAATTAGACAGCAGTGAAGAGATCGAACGATTGATTGCAATTTATAGTTCCTCGATTGTTCGGTAGAGGCAGTACTGTCGCTAGGTTGCTTCTGCTAGGTTTTTGCAGATACGTAATAAAAATTTGCGATTTATGCGCAAAAATTGCGCAATTTTTGCTATTTCTTGGCTTTTGCTAGATACGTAATAAGCCCGCGGATGACGGCGCGCATATATCGCTACGTCGCGATGCACCGCTCTACGCCGACAGGTGCAGCTCTACGTGATGCAATGTATTATGAATTGTTATAATTAAATATGTATCTTTTCTTGTAGTGAATAAAGTTTAATTTGAATGAATATATTAAAAATGCATCCCCGCAGCACCGCATCGCTTTGCGCTCTAAGCTGACCCTTAAGTTAACGAAATTCTGTCCGTAAAAAAGAGTCGATAAATAACCCTAGATATTGTACGGTTTAATGCCGATATTATGGTAGAAGAAAGTTGTTTTACTGCTAAAAATATTAGTTGTAGTTATGAACATTTAGTTATTTTTAATTCTATGCAAAAACTTACTTAAGACATAAAATACATAGGTGTGCTATTATAACATTACCTTTTAGACAATCAAATAGGATAATATACTATGTAAACCTAGAGTAAAATATAAACTAGCTTTTGCCCGCGGCTCCGCAGTATCCCAATTCCCACGGAAACACTGGATTATTTCAGGATAAAAGTAACCTAAGTGTCATTACAGAGCGTAAAAGCGTACTGATACCATACCAAATTTCATCAAAATCCATTCAGTAGTTTTGGCGTCAGAAAGTAATAAACATCCTTCCATCAATCCAACCATCCCCAAAATAAATTTCACGTTTATAATAAATATTAGTAGGATCTAAGATTCTTTAACTCTCAAAATATTAAAATAATCAGAAATGAAAAGTTTAAAATTGTGCGTCTGACCTTATATTTTATTTAGCGTCGATTTAAAAAACGTTTTCAATTAATCGACGAGTTGTACATCTGCTGTTTGGACCGATATTTTAACTTTTATTGTTTAACTGCCGTTTTAACTGCGTTATTAACTATGATGCAAATAAAGATTACCTTACTAACTGATCGGAAGATAAGAATTTTATTCTTGTGCAATTATTTTATGTCCACAATCAGTTGTAAATAAAACTTGTCGCAGAACATTGGCAGATGTGGAGCAGCGGTGTTTATTTGCAAAAAGCAATAGAGAACATTTATTTGTTGCTTATTTAGATTAAGTTACAACATTGTATTTTTTTTTTAAAGAACAATTTTTCCATCTTTTTGCTAAAAGGTGGCCCCGTGCGAGTTTCTTACGCCGGTTCTTCTCGCCGGGCTAGTTTCCGAACCGGTGGTAGGCATCATGTAGGACAATTCTATAAGCGTTATTTCATAACCTACATGGAAATAAAAATTTTGAGTTTGAATTTGAATTTGTTTTAATCAGCATAATACTTACATTAAGGCAACATAAATATGAACCGAAAATGCAAAAACTACAGTAATCAGTTGCTAAATTAAAGAGTTAAAGGACTAAAAAACGACGTTTCCTATGATTGAAAAACCAAAAATTACTGTTCAAACTCCTTATGTTATTTGTGATAATATTATGTTTTCTTATTTCAATGATATACATAAGCGCAGTAAATCTATTTTGTATTTATCTTCATACATTTTCAACAGCTGTGACGTCACTCGTGCAATAGATTTTGTATAGAGTGTCTTTAATGGTCTCCAACAATTTTACTTTTGTGATGACTGTATTTCGTCAACGGTTGATCGTAGATATGCCATTGCAAAGACAATATTTCCTGGCATATTATGTACTTGTCGAAAAGCCAATAAAAGAAACTTGTTTTTTGTCTAACATAAACTCAACTTTTTTAAACTCTGTTATGATAAAATTTACGTATAATAAAAAAGTCAACGGAGCCTATAATCCTACCAATTTAATTGGCACTTATTAGTGTGATAAAAAATAACAATGATTTGGTGGAATTTCATATTTTTAATAAAGCTTACATGAAATTGGATCTGAAGAGACCATACATACGAGTTAAGCCACAATATAAAACAATTAATGGTCTTTTAAATCCTTTGATATGCAAGCAATATTATATAATAAGAGTTCACACCGGACGCTATGTCGATAGTACCTCAAGTTTATTGATTATTTCTAACAGTACCCACTGTTGTTCATTGGCATAATATTTCTATTGAACGTGTTAATATTTCGGACCCTTACAAAGGGCCACTATTGTCAAAGAACTTAGGGTCACCTAATACTGAGCCCTTAACAGAGGAAAATAAACTCCATATGACCAGTATAAGGTTGGATTTTGTTCGTCGATGTGTTTCTATTGTATTGAAAACAAACAACACTGTATAATTTATAGTAGGTATGGGAAATAACTGGTTAAAGTATTAGCGGTGATTACATGAAATGGGTACAGTTAGGGAGTCATCATCATCAGCTGAATCAAATTTACCGTGGGATAGCTAAAGTTCGATCCCTACTTGTCTCTTTCAGTCGCGCACGAATATTATATTGCTATGCGTTTACACAGGTACGCGATAGGAAAGCGATAGAAATATATTCGTGCACAAGTGAAAGATACAAGTGGCAATAATAATTTAATGTACGAAAATCTATGTGCTCCACGACCGCACTTGATATTATTATTGCGCTCGCATACATATAGGAAGCTGCTGCCTGCTTGGCAAGTAGGGAACTACGAGGATGGACCCGGGAGGCACTGGAGAGCAAAATGATTTCCTTGCTTGCCAAGCTGCTCGTCTAGCGTGTTAATTTAGCATCACAGTACTATGGATACACAGAAAACTGTTGTGAAATGGGCTGTGCTGTATTACCTGGAGAATTTATAGGTGCATACACTCAGAAACAAGATCGTGGAAACACCACCATCACACAAGCAACAATCAGAAACAATATTAGAAAACACCACTATCACACAAGCAATAATGTCAGCAAGATCACGATCTTGCTGATACTAAGAAAGGCCTTGCAAAGACCCCACACCTTCTTAGTGACTTCGTTACTAACGAACTTTGTTCTCAGGTACACTTCCTGAGGATGCTCCGGGTTCGGGGCGAAGGGCGCGCGTCGAGTTTTGCAACCTGCATGGTGGTGTGGGGCTTTGCATGATCTTGCTGACATTGTTACTTGTGTAGTGGTGGTGTTTGCACGATCTTGTTTCTGAGTGTACGCATAAGCAGTGTGGAAGGAGGGAGGTGCTGTTACTCATGCTAATATTGTGTGCACACAACAACACATTTGCTTGCAGATTGTGGGTATTTTTTCGCGGGATATTGCTAGATATAATATTAATTTAATTATGTACTGACACATGGTGTAGGTTATTTACCGTTAGACCATCTTGCCTAATCTGACAATATACAATTAAGTTGGTGATACAATGGCCATTAGACTGGTATTCCAGCTACCGAGGCTTAACATTTCAACATAAATATCTATTATTAATAATAACTTAAACTGTCGGTAGCTGTATAATTGGATATTGAACCAATCGGTTAAATTATTTTAATGGTTAAACCAATATGGTGAGATTACCACAAATTGGCCACAGCCTTGGCTGTTTAATTTTGATAAATGACCACTCCTATTAGTGGTTGGGTTTTTGTTTACTGTTTACTACTACTATTTATACGTGAAAAAAAACTTGAGTACAGTTTTGACGAGAATTCTGTGAACGGAGGAGTATGAAATTCCGCACAGTTAAAGTTTATGTAGATAAGAATGTACAGAAAGCTTTGACTAGAAGCACGTACTCTTTCCATGGGAAATTTCATATTAAATGACAGATTCCAAATTCAGATGTAATATTTTGTTTATTTTTAATTGTAACAGTATTTATGGCCAGACTAAGTATTAGCTATTAAGCCAGTAGCCACGTCCTACACGGAACCTTTGGGGAATGGTTCGAAGGGACGTCAGCGGTGGCGAAGATGACAGTCATCACGCGTCGTCAAAATCCTACACACGCTTGGAGATGTTAAATCACATTGATAAGAGCGTTTCTGTTGACCAATTAAGAAATAGTTTTATCTGGGATCGCGCGTGACCGAGAGTCGTGAGACATATAGGTAATAGCAGACAACACCGGCATACGTAATTTGTTAGTCTACGTGGTATGGTTCTGTCAAGAAAACAAGTTTGTAAAGCATAGGCGTATATATTACATTATCTACACTAATATTATAAAGAGGAAAACTTTGTTTGTATGTTTGTATGTTTGTTTGTTTGTTTGTAATGAATAGGCTCAAAAAGTACTGGACCGATTTCAAAAATTCTTTCACCATTCGAAAGCTACATTATCCACGAGTAACATAGGCTAAATTTTATTTTGGAAAAAAAATAGGGTTCCGTAAGATATTTGGGTTTTTCGGACACAAGGTGTAAAAAATCAACCAGAAAAGTTACTTATTTTGCGTACGCTGCCTAAACTATAAAAGATAGAACCATAAAATGTTCTAATTAATTGTAGATCTTATAAATATCTACAAAAAAATCCGCGACACACTATATCTATCTATGTCGAGTGAGGCACAATAACCATTTTTTTATTTAGAAATCTTGAATTTTTTTTGGACTACATTTAAATGCGTTTATTTTACTCATGTTATTAATCCTTATGAAAATAAATTATTTCATCACTAAGTACAGTTTATGTAGATAATATTTGGTCTTTGAATGATTAAAATTGGACGTTTGGTTTTGAAGTTATGGCGAAATTAAAATATTACGATTCCTGCTGCACGGCCCGTTGCGGAGTGGGCGTCACCAAGGCGGGGTGCGCGTGCGGGTTAATGTTTAGTTTAGTTTACTTTAGTTAAATAGTTTAGTTATTTTATAAACATCAAATTGATAATATCTTAAAATATAATACATTATAATATCTATACATCTATACAGTTAAATACAATTTAAGTGTCTGTTTGTAACTTCAAATTAACAGCTTTTTACATAATGAATCTGAAAGTATATTCGGTACTTACAATAAAATACATTTTTTTTTTAAATTTTTGTCTGTCCGTCTGTCTGTCTGTCAGTCGGTCTGTCTGTCTGTTTGTTCCGACTAATCTCTGAAACGGCTGGACCGATTTTCACGGGACTTTTACTAGCAGATAGCTGATGTTATAGGGTCTAACATAGGCTACTTTTATTTTAGGGTTCCGTTTAAAAAAATATGATTCCGCTTTCGTTAGTCATAAATAAAGTCGCGGGTAAATTTCAGCGATATCCCAAAGTATTGTTCAACGCGGACGAAGTCGCGGGCAAAAGCTAGTATATTATATTAATGTTTCCCGCGACTTCGCGCGCGCATAATTTAATTTTGCAGAAACCGTACATTTTTACGCGATAAAAAGTCAAATTTCATCAAAATCGGTCCAGTAGTTTCGAAGCCTATTCGATTCAATCAAACAAACAATTTTTCCTCTTTATAATATTAAGTATAGATTATAGACGAGGCATGTCGAGTGTCGTGGCAAAAACTATCTCTACTTAACTGGCCCAATTTTTTTTTTGGGTTTTTGGGGCCATTTTGACATTTAAGGTATGGTGAAATCAAGATGGCGTAACTCTCTTGTATGAAGATTTGTTCTGTCAATTGTACCTACGTCATAGCTCATACTTAGTTTTGAAATACCTATTATTGTAAAGTCAAAAATATGGTCGGTGCTTGCGATGTGTTTTGAGTGAAAGAAGTGGAGGCTTCAGGGAGTTTGGGGCTTTAAATAGGGGTCATCCACATATTAATTTTGAACAGTTTTGAATGGATTGTTATGAAGTTTGGTAGTAGTTTAGGCTCTGGACTAACTCATAGGCTACTTTTTATTTCGAAAAAGTATAGTTTTCCCGTGGAATTGACGCGGGCGGATTGGCGGACAAAATCTAGTTAAACATAAAGCCATAAAGACTTCTAGGTTTCAGTATCGACAATGGTAGTACTGGTGCGCACGTATGAGATTTAATTTAGATAGGTACAGGTCCACGTGATAAGCCCCCGGGATTCCCCGTAGCCCGGGGTGCGATCGCAGGGTACCGGGGTGCGGGAATCGCGGGCTTCCGGGCGGGAATGGGAAAACTTGTGATTGCCAAATTGAAGCGTGACAAACATATTATCAATACACGCAACACCAAACTTAAATTAGTTTCACCGAAATACCTGGGTCAAGCCTTGAGTATTTAACCCACTGCGGCAAAAGTTTAGCAGAATTTGCTGTTATTGATGTAGGTTTTCCTTATTTTGTATAATCTTTTCTTATTTTTCAGAGCGCTCTTCATCTATACTTCTATACTAATTTAATAAAGAGGATAAGTTTGTTTGGATTGAATAGGCTCCGAAACTACTGGACCGATTGTAATGAAATCTGGCACAAATATAGAGTAGACCACGGGGAAGGATATAGGCTACTTTTTATTGCGACAAAGTGTACGGTTTCCACGAAATTTCCTTTTGCGCGCACGAAGTCACGGGAAATATCTAGTTTATAATAAGAAAATTACAGGATAATACCGTATTGAACACTCGGAGCCAATTTGAGTGCCAAGATTACTTGACTGATTTAATTTATTTTCATTAATTGCTTTCCTTTTAAAGAAAACTCTCCACTCCAAAAAGGAGGTCAATGCGTTATTTTGGGGTCCGAACTGAACAATTCTGTGTTATGTTGGGGTCCGGAGAACTAGATTAACCAACAATAACGTTTTAAGAGTCTTTGTTAAAAACCGAGGGACTGACCACGTGCTTGACATGATTCTAAAGTAAGGGTGAGGCCTTGTGAACATTTTTCGTTAATTTTCTTCATTTAAGGTGGTTCGTTTCCTATACAAAAAAACAATGGACATTATTTAGGTAATTTCATACTAATACTACATAAATTTATATGCACATCTATTTATTTTGCAATACAATTGTCGCAAAATACATTTAAAATACTTTATTTCACACAGAAGTCACATTTTTATTGAATTTTCGACAAAAAGTGACATTTGTAACTTATGTCACTTTTTGTCGAAAATTCTATAAAAATGTGACTTCTGTGTGAAATAAAGTATTTTAAATGTATTTTGCGACAATTGTATTGCAAAATAAATAGATGTGCATATAATTTATGTAGTAATAGTATGAAATTACCTAATTAATGTCCATTGTTTTTTTGTATGGGAAACGAACCACCTTAAGTAGGTAAACTGACACTATCCAGTTATCCAGTATCGCGGATCGAGAAGTCACGTTGGCCCCAATGGAGTCAATTAAATGCTTATGACCGGGCCTGTCCTTGGACGTAATATGCGTGTTTTTGTTAAAATTAACCGAGGGAACCACGTGCTTGACTTATCCGCTATCTGGGGTAACTAAACTGATTTGAATTTCTTACAAGCTTTTATTTAACTTGCAATTTTAAATAAAAGCTTGTAAGCACCCAAACAAAAGACATCTTTTGTTTGGGTGAAATTTTGTAACTCAATTTTGAAGCAGATATCTTCAACCGATTGAGCTGAAATTTTGTGTACACGTTTAGTTTGGATGTTTTCTTTTGTTACGGCTCACGAGAAGATGAGAATGACTTGAATGGCAAAATTAGTTAATAGCATTCTTCATCTGCGAATATTCGAAAAAATTACAGGGGTATTAATTATAATTGATGGCTATTTTTGAGTTCAGACACTTTTGATATAATAGTAACTACATCCCATTGATTTGTCATTAGTTTAAGAGGTAAGACACAAAAAGTAGTAAGCTATCGATTGGTTCAATATACGAGGATCAATGATAATTCGGAATGTACTATCGAACAAGTTGCGACGTTCAATCGTGCGCACGCATAGATACTCACATGTAAATACGCAGTTCAACCAAGTCTGCAGTCGTTGCGGTCACTTCATTTGTGCTTAAATATTAGAAACTGTCCGAGCAGGAACTTCAGCAACGTGTACACGGGTCAATTTTCGCCGTGAGGTAAGTCCAAGCGTTAACTCGCCTTGTCAGTATTGTTGACAAAATTGGCTTGTGGCCTATACCTACCCAATAGGGAATATGCATAAAATATAAAAATAGCTTAAAATATAATAATATGATACTAGACAGAAAAATAAAGAAAATAGCGTGAAAATTTTCAATATCTGTTGATAAATGAGCAAGATATGAGCGGTCAAAGTTTGTAATCTATCTCTTTCTAGCAAAACGAAATTTAGTATGAACTTTCTATGAAAGTCGTGTTATGTGACGTCACGATACACGTCGGATCTCTCTGTCTAATAGACCACTTTAAACGTTCATATCTTCGTTATTTTTAATGATATCAAAAAACTGATTTTACCATACGGTTTACCAAACAAGATAGATCTATATAAATTAATAAAAAAAAATACGTGCATATTCCCTATTGTCATTTACGCGGTCGATTTTAGACGTGCGGCGGAAATCGTGCGGTGATTTAATCGACCCATACTTCCGAACAAGTTCCCGCTCGACCAGGCATAAGTTGAAAATCGCTTAACAGCGCCGTTGTATAGTGGGCTCGCAAACATACTCACGTGTAAATACGTAGTTTAACCTCGTCTACAGTCGCTGCGGTTACTTTCTTTGCGTTTAAATATTTTAAGGCGTCCTAGTGCAAAGGTGAATGTTTAGAGACTAGTCGAGCGGGAACTTTGTCGGTGGTTCATAAGCCCACCAAAATACACTATTATGGAAGAATAATAAAGGAAGATTTTTTTTCGACTATGACAATTTTTTTTCTACCTAAACGTCTATACATAAAGTGTAGATTTATGCCTAAAATATCCGTACTTGATTTTACCGAACCAAAATATTACTAACGTATTACTATATTATTCCGTTGCAAATGGCCAGTGAAAGTCCCGTCAAAATCGGTCCAGCCATCTCAGAGTTTAGCCAGAACAACCAGACAGATAGACTGACAGATTTTTTTTTTTAAATAGATTTTTTGCTCTAAGTAAATATACTTTAATATGCATTTAGTGAAAAACTATTAAATTACAAATATATGTAGGTAAGTATGTATGTATATAATGTCATGGGATACTCTTCCCAACTTACCTGTCCGGTAGTTGTGGTATAGTATGCGACCCCGGCTTCCCTAGCTATTACTGTCCTATCCCTTGCCCTCCTGGGCGGTAATATCCTACATTCCCTATTTCCCATTCTAACTTACCAATCTCCCTTTCCACAGCACCTATCCTTCCCTTTCCCTATTCCTACCCCCTCCACCAATCCGTGGAAACGCAATGGATAATCAAAAATAATTTAATTATCCAAAATGGCGGCGATGTGGTTCGCCACCCATCACGTCTCGTCTCTCGCGGAGGCGAAAAGCGGACCATGGAGAGACGCTTGGCTACGTTGAATGTAAGAGGAGGAATGGATGGTAAGAATGAAAGTGGACGAACCGAAAGAAGTATGTAAGGATCGTAGCAAGTGGAAAGAAGTGGTCTCTGCCTACCCCTACGGGAAAGAGGCGGTCCTGCGTACCCCTACGGGAAAAAGGCGTGATTATATGTATGTATTAAAAATGAGACCCATTTAAATCAGCTAGTTTTTTTTCAGTCGCGAGCTGCCGATATGCTGTATCGATAATGATGTAACTTGTGATCAGCGCGCGTGCGGCGTGAGCGTGACTCACCATGGCGACGGTTACTCACTCGCTATCGCTGACTAAGCATTAGCTGATTAGCCGCTCATTAACGAACCTACATATTGTAAACAATAATAATCTTATTTTGCATAACATTACCAAAGAATATATATTACTAACGTAACATTACCGATCACAAAACCAAACGACATTGAAAAAGATAAATAATTTGTAATAATATTAAAAAAATACTTTAATAACTAAATTTGCTAAACATTTAGTTATTTATTTTATTTATTAAAAACTAGCTTATGTTCGCGGCTCCGTCCGCCTAAATACAGTATCTCCCGGAACGCTGTACTTTTTTGAAATAAAATGTAGCCTATGTTTTAAACCAGAGCTCAAACTACTACCATACCAAATTTCATCAAAAACCGTTCAGTAGTTTTTGCGTGTAAAAGCAACAAACATGGATGGATGGATAGATAGAACTTTCACATTTATAATATTAGTATTATTCTCTTAAGTTTGTACTGCTGAGTAATTTTATGTATTTATTTTACTTAATTAATCCGCTCATCTTAGACTCCACTGGTTCGATTTGAATTAATCTTTATATTGTGTTAAGTTATAGTCCATATCTGAGGTCCATATTTAGAAAAGTTACATACTGAATCATCACATAAAATTTTTCCATTTAGTTACTCGAATAAAGCCACGGGCAAGAGCTTTTTAATCTATACTAATATAATAAATAGGAAAAGTTTGTTTGTTGTTTGTTTGTTGCATCGAATCGCCTCCGAAACTACTGGACTGAGTTTGATGAAATTTGGCACGGATGTAGAGTAGACCACGGGGAAGGACGTAGGCTGCTTTTTGTCGCGAAAAAATCTACGGTTTCTACGAAATTAACTTTTGCGCGCACGAAGTCGCGGGCAACGTCTAGATTTATATTATATTTTTATGGAAGACTATAATATTACGTAGTTAATAAATACTTTTTATACGCATAAAAATATTTAAAAGTATATTAGCAGAATAAAATAATAAAGAATATGAAATAAATAAGAATTCCTCGAAATATTGAAATTCCTACCTGAAAGCCTCTGTGCCCTGTTCCCAGAAATTATTTATAAACAACTCTCTTTACATTTATAGAAACATGTACCTACTAACGAATGTACAAATTATATTATGATAAATTTTATGTTTCTATAAAGTTATAATATGCGAAGTTATAAGTTTAAACGAAGAGGAATATTATAAACGTAAAAGTTTATTCTTAGAGATTTTTACTAAGCATGAGACGATTGACGTGGTGTGAAGCGTCAATAGTCATTATTATTGACTTGCTAAAGCAATCAAAAATAGCCGGTTTTATTCCAGAGCCTAAACTACTTCCATACCAAATTTCATCGAGATCTGTTTTTATCTTTTGCTTGTAAGAGTAACAAATCCATCCATCTATCCAGACATTCATCCATCCATCCTAACAAACTTTCACATTTGCAATAGTAAGTAGGAAAAAGAAGATAAGAAGATGACCATTTTCCTCTTTTACATAATATTCAGATTTTCCCCACTCACGTTACAGTTACCATCATCCGCGAGTAATAGTGTTCTGTGGTTACCATGCAGATAAAGGTCTCCGCAGTGTCACCACTATCACTAGGGACTAGTAACCAGTGGTGTCACCATCAATAACTCCCACCATCGATGGTATCGTGGTGACTCACTGATGGTATCTCCTAATGGAATCAAATTAGATTTATTATCCTCAGGCTATTGGTGATTTGGATTTACCGGTAGCTGAGAAAATAACTATTAATAATAACAACACACACGCACACACTACGTCAACCTGGTCCCGTGTAAGTATACGAAGAACTTGTGTTACGTCATACGTGTCCGCTAGACAGTTGAAATATTCACTAATGCGTTTTTGTTGCCGCGCCAAAAATAAACACCTATAAGGCTATAACTACAATCATAATAAAATAAATATTAAACGAATGCTCCAATACAATAAACCTGTTTTTTTATCGTTTTGTACGGGACCCTATATAAACTATATCAAAGTTACCTTTCGCCGAAGTTTAGATAAAATCTCGAAGTTCTGCAGTTATGTCTATTTCTACAGAACCCCTTACATCTGGCAAATAAGGAACATGTGATTGTAATTAAACTTTAACTGCTCAACTTCATAATGGGGAAAATTTCTAATTCCTGATTATTAATCGCTATTATGTAGCTAGATTCCATTAGTATGATAATTTTGATTCCTTGTTAAATAGTTCCGAAGAACTTGCGAGTGTTCGCTAAAAGTCCATGGCATAGTGGTAGAACGCTCGGGTTAGAATCAAGAGGGCGCAGGTTCGAATCCTTGGCATGTAGTAATGAGTCTTTTATATTTTTGAATTAAATAATTATGTTGTTTTTTATTTTGTCGTGGCACAATAATTTCTATTAAAATCAGATTGGCAGTTCGGTATGCGTAATATGTAATTTTTTGCGTTGTTCGGGAATTCGGAATGTGGTGGGTTTGTATCCCGGTCAGATGAATATTTTTGATTCTTTTTATTTTTTTTAAATTAACAGATCTCTAAGCAAAGCTCTGTTCAAGTGAATTAATAGATAAGTACCTGGGGTATTTATGTATTAATGAAGGTTTTTAAATTCGTGACACATGACAGCTTTTGACACGACAAGGACCATTGTGCTACCAAGCGCCGCCTGGTGACAGGAAAAGAATCGAAAATTCTTATTGACCGGTTTTGATACCACTTACGCCACCAGATGACGCTGTGTGTACATTAGGTCTACTCGCTAACGGCAGAATAAATATCAAACACCCTCATTGAGTAGATACCCGTACTTTAGGAAGCAGCAGAAGTAGTTATGGATGATGTGTTTGATTGTAACTTCCAGATCATATAAATAAATATTGAAACTGGATGGACGACCAGATCGTCCCAGGAAATAAACGCCAGCGGAGATGAAATCAATATGAATGTCGACTAGGGATTCATAGGAACAGATATCAAAATAAAACATAAGGCATTTCCGATGTTTCCGACTCCAGTGTAACCTGTTTTTTATTTAACAAAAACAGATGGGTACAGATTTTCTATAGAAATAACAATATGCATAGAAGGATTTTTTATGGTAGGCCTCCCTTTGATATTTTTTCTATTTATAGTAATAATTGTTATTACATGCGATAGAAGTACATCATCTGTGAAAATTTTAAGTGCGTAGAAGATACAGCCTGAAGACATACTGACGGACAGATGGATGGACAGCAAAGTCTCAATATACTTGTTCTCAAGGTGTATAATCGTTAAAAAAATACTTTATAATAAGCTTACCATCCGTTCATACCATTCAACTATCCATACCATTGCCTATCCGACGAATGGATTATCTTTCTTACCAGATAATTAGGTGATAAACCTGCATTGTCCTAACCAGACTTGAAAACATTGTTCCAACGCGGGGACCGAACCCACGACCAGTCGAGAGCCAAGTTCTAAACAACTTGACCACGAAGGCGTCCTTATCAAAAAACTACTTATCAATAGTAAGAGTGTGATGATGATGCTGTTTTAAATATGGAGTACTTACCTCTGTGAAATATCGCTCCAGGGAAACGGCAAGTATTATTCATATAAACAAGTCGTAGCTTAGATGTGATCGAGAAAATTGACAACTCGCTTACTGCGTACGATACGATCTATCGTGTTCTTGAATAATCAAATGTTAAAAACCATAACCCGACTAAGCGATCTATATTGAACGGAACGAACAGATTACCAAAAATCTTGCAGTCATCGCGCGATAGACGCGCAGTCGATTGCTGAACGTCAAATAAAATCGTATTACCTATGCGATCGATTGCTAATCGCTCGCTGTTGTGTTTGAATGCACTTTGTTTCATTTTCGCTTATTATTGCTAACTGACAGTTCAAATCGCTCGCTGATTGCTTTCGCTTTGCTCTAAAAATCTTACGTAATACAAAAAATTAGACAGCAGTGACGAGATAGAACGATTGATTGCAATTTGTAGTTCCTCGATTGTTCGGTAGAGGCAGTAGTACTGTCGCTAGGTTGCTTCTGCTAGGTTTTTGCAGATATGTAATATGAATTTGCGATTTTTGCGCAAAAATTGCGCAATTTATGCTATTGCTTGGCTATTGCAAGATACGTAATAAGCCCGCCGCGTTTTTATATCAAACTTTTGGGTTCCTAGCGAATAGCGATCCACAGTGGTCCAAGGCTCGTTCGCGATGATCTTCTTTTTCGATGCCGAGCTCTATCTGATATCTCTATGTAGCCTATGTTACCCGGGCCATTACCACTCGAATCTATTCACTTATTAATAAAATTGGATCAGTAGTTTGGGCGCTACGGTAAAACAAATAGACTGCTTAATTTATAGACTGCCGACCCTTCCTTTTGTTTTTGCCGTAGTCGGTAAAAAAAAAGGATTTCAATTTTGTTTGTAAAATACGATCTTATTAAATTTTAATACATTGCGGTACATTTTAAAGAGAATACAAAAATTTTGAAAGTATTTTATGAACTTTATATTATTAAAATAGTGATTATCATCTCAAGCACATATTAAAAAATAACTGCATACTTTTACTTAATTCACTTATATGTGATGCAAGTTTTGTACGTTTTATTTGGTAATTAATTATATTAGGGTTCCGTACCCAAAAGGTAAAAACGGGACCCTATTACTAAGACTTCGCTGTCTGTCCGTCCGTCTGTCTATCACCAGGCTGTATCGCAAAAAACGCGATAGCTAGACAGTTGAAATTTTCACAAATTATGTATTTCTATGTTGCCGCTATAACAACAATTTTGTACGGAAACGGAAACCTTTGTGCTCGAGTCTGACTTGCCTTTGGCCAGTTTTTTTTTACTTACTGCGTAAATATTTTCTAGATGTATTTATGTTTCAACACAACAAATGCTTCATGTCGGACGACATATCGGACGCTGTGAATATGTAAAACTGGTTTTTATTAGCACACAGTGGGCAGGGGGCAGGGGCACGCGGTTCATTGGACAGAGTTCGTGGCCGGGGTTTCCATTTCAATAGGGCACTAGAGATACTACATGTTAAATATTTACTTAAATCTATACGAATATTATAAAGCTGAAGTTGTTTGTTTGTTTGAACGCGCTAATCTCAGGAACTACTGCTTCGAATTGAAAAATTCTTTTTGTGTTAGATAGTCCATTTATCGAGGAAGGCTAGGCTATATAACATCGTGCTAAGTTCAATACAAGCGGAGCGCCAATCAAGAATGTTTCAAAATCGGGAGTTTTTTCTTTCTTTTGAGAGCTTTCGCTGTGTACGCTGCGGAGTTTCTAGTTAAAGTTTCGCTAAAATTATGTATGACAGAATTGTTTTTCTTTATATGTTCTAAAAAAAGCCCGCGACTGTATATGTCTGTCTTTTAAGGTTGGCTCACTATAACCTTTTTATGCAACTTCATTTGCATAGAACTAACAGAAACGGAACCCTATTTTTTTATCGGAACGCTAAAATAAAAGTAGCCTATGTTATACCTTATAATATCAGCTATCAGACAGGGAAAGTCCCGTGAAAATCGGTCCAGTCGTTTCAGAGATTAGCCGGTACAAACAGACATACAGACGGACTGACAAAACTTTTAAAAATTTATATTTTATTGTAAGTAACGAATATACTTGCAAGCTATTAACTTGAAATTACAAACAGACACTTCAATTTTATTTATCTGTATAGAGTATAGAATTAAAGATGGACAGAAGATAATATCAGAAATAGTGCGATTCACATGAGAATAGGATCGACTCGGCGCCATATTGTTTCGAATTTAGAATGTTATGATAGTTAAATTTATGTTTTGATAATTTATTTCTATTTAACGTTTTTATTTCAATTCGATGCAAGACTATTCATATTTATATGCACTTAAATGTTTCTGAAAATCGTACTTTTCAAGTGATATTTGACAGAAAAAGGTCACTGACGTTCCTATTCTCATTTGAAACGCGTTATACCAGTTGCGTGGGGTTCCTATAACTCCATTCCTATCGGCTTCACTTACCACTTACCTTTTGACGACCCTCATCCATACCTATTATATAGGCTAGAGGTTCCCTGTGATGTCATTTTGTCTAAATGAAGCTCAAACTGTTTTTATCTCTTACCAAAAGTGGAATATTTACAACTTAATAATAAGTTATGTACGAAAAACTATAATCTACGCACTTTTGAATCACAAAACTGGTTGGCCCTGTTGATGATATCGAAGTTCGAACAAAGTCACGGGCAAAGGCTCGCATCTAAATACAGCACCTACGTCCTCTTGCCCTTTCGAGAAGATTACAAACTGATCTGCAGCTGGTACGTGCGATTCTGAATGTTATTGCCTGGCAATAAGTGCGAGGGCTACGCTGGAGTGAGGGTCTAAACTTGCGACCGGTTTTGTAAGAGCGTCTGTCCTACTACCGAACTACGCAGAGCATGTGTACGGTCAACATTTTAGTTTTTTTTTAAGTCTAAAAGTTGACGAAAACTACAGTATTGTTTTAGGGTTCCGTATCCAAAAAACGGGACCCTATTACTGGGACTTCGCTGTCTATCTGTCCGTCTGTCTGGCAGTCTGTCACCAGACTACCTTAACGTGATAGCTAGACGGTTGAAATTTCACAGATAATGGCTGTGTTCGGCGGAAAAAAACGCTTGTTGGCGCTTGCTAGCGCTAAAGAAAGAATAACCTAACCAAGAGCATGTCAGGACATGTCTAAGGAGGGTTCCGTTACTATAAACGCGTAATATGCTTTTTTTAAATTACTCCAAAAGTTACTGTCCGATTTGGTTCACAATAGTTTTCCTAAAGAGTTTTTAGCATGATCTATCAGCATGGAAATTTGCAAGTTTCTATCTCCTATAGTTTAAAAATGCTAGGGGGGGGACCAACTTACAAACTACTTTGGAGGCCGATTACTCGAAAATGGTCAACTTTATAAAAAAGTATGAAACCTTGCCTTTATTTTAAAAGACCTATTCTACGATACCCCACACGATGGGGTAGAGTGAAAAAATATTTTTCATCCCCACTTCACATGTATATGTATGTATGGAGAGCCACCCCTAAAATATAAAATTATTATTTTTTTATAATCCCGAAACCGTGATCTATACACAATCTATAACTGTACCAAATTTCATCAATTTATATTCATAATTACAGGAGCTAGAGGCGCGGACAGACAGACAGACAGACAGACAGACGGACAGAGCGAAACTATAAGGGTTCCTTAAGTATTACGGAACCCTAAAAAACAGATTATCGGCCAGGACACGTTTGCTAACTTCAATACTGCTAATATAATCCGCCATTTTGCTTATTTAACGCCAGCGGTCGCCATTTTGCTTACGTTTTTTGTTAGCGCCATTTTCCGCGGAATACAGCTAATGTATTTCTGTTGCTGCTATAGCAACAGGTACTAAAATAGAGTAAAAAAAATATTAAAGAGGGGTTCCTAATTCCCATACAACAACCGTGATATTTTTGCTGTTTTGTACGGAACCCTTCGTGCGCGAGTCCGACTCGCACTTGGTAAGTTTTTATGAAAACCCGAAGAGTTCGAAGCAAAGATT
Source organism: Glaucopsyche alexis (assembly GCA_905404095.1). Lineage (NCBI taxonomy): Eukaryota > Metazoa > Arthropoda > Insecta > Lepidoptera > Lycaenidae > Glaucopsyche > Glaucopsyche alexis. The sequence goes on from FR990057.1 coordinate 1,307,879, forward strand.
TTTCAAACTCTTAGATTTGTTTGTTTTATATTCTTACACTAAAGCATTTTGAAACACTGCAGCACTGTAAAAAATACTAACGGAAAAAGGAGTACATACTCATTTCAATTTATCGGAATCCAAAAATGCACATGAGTCGACTAGACTGTTGAGATGAATTATTAAATACTAGCTTTTGCCCGCGGCTCCATTCGCGTAAATAAGGTACGGAAATAAGGTAAGGAACACTATTTTTTCGGGATAAAAAGTAGCCTATATTTTAATCCAGAGCCTAAACTACTAATATACCAAATTTCATCAAAAGCTGTTCAGAAGTTTTTGTGCGAAAGAGTAACAAACATTCATCCATACATCCATCCTCACAGACTTTCACATTAATAAATATTAGTAGGATTACTGAAGAAAATATTGAAATAAGGGCCTGTTGCACAATCGTTTAGTGAGTGACGAATAGCTTGTCCGGTAGTTTTGTCGCTGCTTACTTCATACTAAGCGATAGAGGCAAAACTTAATTAAACACACATTTTTGCTGACGCTCCTAGTAGGTTGTTGCCAACTTTGATATGTGTACTTCGTTATTTTTGTTCGCCTTTGTAAACTAACTGCAACTCGAACTTCGCCTCTGCTAATAAGATTATTATAACACTCACTTGTGTTCGTGAGTTTGTTCGCGTAGAACCTATCTATCCCAGTGGAATTCATTTTGCCGAGACAGTAATGAAAAATACAGACAGTAAAGAAGTAATTCATGGGGCCAAAATTTTACTATAATTCTATAATTCGAATGTTTTCTAATGTTTGTTTGTTTCATAATCCACGGCACAAGTACTGTCGCAGGAAGCGATCAAACGAACGAAGGAAATGAGCAGACGATGTTATATTACATATGGGTGCAAAAAATACCACGCTAAAGAAACTATGCCATCATGGTTGGTGGTATTTTAGCGAGCTACTAGTTCTATAACATATATGTATAATATTAAAAAGAGGTTCTATAAAGTTTAGATGAAGAATCAAGGTATTGAGGGGAGAAAAGATGAAATTAACGAGTATAATAATAATAATATCTATGGACGCTTCACACCACACACTCGAAGATCTTGTGTTACGGGTACCAGATAACGGAAATATATTTAATACTTTTATACTATACTTACAAATATTTAAGATTTTTATTATATTATAAACATATTTAATAAACATCCATGACCCAGGAACACAGAAAAACTTTTTGTTCCTTCGGCGGGATTTGAACCCGCGACCCCCGGCTTGAGCACCAACATGCTCAACCAACTGAGCCACAGAGGTCGTCAAAACAAAGTATTGTTACGAACACAGAGAATAGCGCCATCTAGCGTCAACCAATGAAACCACTTGGTGTGAATAGGGACAGCCGGGTGGCCCCCTACTCAGTACTAGATGGCGCTACTGTGCAAACGTTCCAGAATAAATCCAACACGGTCACGCGACTCGGGAACCTTCTGGAGTCGTCTGGGACTCGTATCGACCGGTATAAATACGTCGGAAGAATGCGAGCGAGTCGAGTTCAGTTCGAGCTTCGGTCGAAGCGAAACGGGCGATACAAGTGAAAACTAGTGATCGGGAGTTCGATTTTGAACGGTGATGTGGCGATATCGATGTGAATACTAGTGATGTGATGATACCGTGAGTGAAACCGACGACTTGGCTACGATTAAGGCCACCGTTAGTGCTTAGTGTTTGGACTTAGTGTTTAGTATTTGGACCTAGTGCTTAGTGTTTGACATAGTGCTAGTGAATAAAGTCTTCAATAGAGTCAGCAGGTCTTTTTCTCCAAATACTTCGAACCCCAACACGTAACAACTGGTGTCAGAAGTGGGATTTGGAGACGCCATTGATTCCGAGAGAAGATTTCAAGGAGTGCGGCGGGAGGAGCAGCCCTGGTGGAGGAGCGACCCCTGGTGGAGGAGCGACCACTGGTGGAGGAGCGACCCCTGGTGGAGGAGCGACCCCTGGTGGAGGAGCGACCCCTGGTGGAGGAGCGACCCCTGGTGGAGGAGCGACCCCTGGCAGAGAGGAGCGACCCCTGGCGGAGAGGAGCAGCCCCTGGCGGAGAGGAGCGTCCCCTGGCGGAGAGGAGCGGCCCCTGGCGGAGAGGAGCGGCCCCTGGCGGAGAGGAGCGGCCCCTGGCGGAGAGGAGCGGCCCCTGGCGGAGGCCACACCCACTGGGGACCAAGCTCCGCCCACTGGCCCCGCCCATTGATCCTCGCCTGCTCAAGTCCTTTGGGTCTCTGGGAGAATGATGCTATGAGGGAGGCTCAAGACAGAAATGACGACCTTCGGCACATCGTCACGTGGAAGAAACGGGGTGACGTAAATCTAATCTGGAGTGAGGTTGCACCCACTGGCGCTATCACTAAGGCGTACTGGGCGCAATGGGACAGTCTGATAAACGGAATACTCTACCGGAAATAACGGCAGAGAGTTCAATCTTCAGATAATTGTCCCAAGAACGAGAGTGCCAGATGTTCTCCGTGAAATGCATGATGGCGTATCAGAAGGTCATCTAGGTGTCAAGAGGGTCATTCAAAGTGGTGCACATAGATCATCTAGTGCGGTACCATGGCAGTGGCAGCGATGCTCGGGACGAGCATCTCTAAGAGGGGAGTAGTGTTACGAACACAGAGAATAGCGCCATCTAGCGTCAACCAATGAAACCACTTGGTGTGAATAGGGACAGCGTGGGGCCCCCTACTCAGTACTAGATGGCGCTACTGTGCAAACGTTCCAGAATAAATCCAACACGGTCACGCGACTCGGGAACCTTCTGGAGTCGTCTGGGACTCGTATCAACCGGTATAAATACGTCGGAAGAATGCGAGCGAGTCGAGTTCAGTTCGAGCTTCGGTCGAAGCGAAACGGGCGATACAAGTGAAAACTAGTGATCGGGAGTTCGATTTGAACGGTGATGTGGCGATATCGATGTGAATACTAGTGATGTGATGATACCGTGAGTGAAACCGACGACTTGGCTACGATTAAGGACACCGTTAGTGCTTAGTGTTTGGACTTAGTGTTTAGAATTTGGACCTAGTGCTTAGTGTTTGACATAGTGCTAGTGAATAAAGTCTTCAATAGAATCAGCAGGTCTTTTTCTCCAAATACTTCGAACCCCAACACGTAACAGTATGATTGTGAGAAGAGAAAAAATAAATGTGTATGATTGTGAAAAGAGATGAATTAATAAATGAGTATTAATGTAAGAAGAGATGAAGTGAATGAGTATGATTGTGAGAAGATATGAATTAAATGAGTATGATTGTGAGAAGATATGAAGTAAATGAGTATGATTGTGAGAAGATATGAAGTAAATGAGTATGATTGTGAAAAGATATGATTTAATAAATGAGTATTAATGTGATAATAGATGAAGTGAATGAGTATGATCTGAATGAGAAGGGAATCTAATCAACGATCGTAATCTCTTTTTTTAATTACGTTTGCTAGTATCATCATAGAGTAGAAAATATATTCTATTTAAGTATATATAAATAGCTTTCATAGAACGACCCAAATCAATCCAAATTTAAAATAATTGACGTCTTCTTCAACGGCCCACAATTTTTCTATACGCTTGCAGTAGTGCAATCAAATCAAAAGCTTACTATAAAGCTGTTTATCTGATCCTCCTTTTTCGATCTGTGGTATTTCAGTAAACGGAAAGGATATGACAGTTAGGCCTTTAAAGGTAAAGTATAATTTCTAATATACACCGCGTTACAATAAGGTAATATCCAGCTTTCAATAGCACCATGTAAAATTTTCCTGGACTAAACTATGGCAAAAAGATTAAGAATGTCGAGAAGTTAAAACGTGTGTATTATAAAACATTTTTTAAGTAACCCCCCCAAATGTCTAGCAGTGAGCTGATGTTGAATTGCTAAGAACACGATCATGTCAGTTTTTAAACAAAACAACTACATGAAAATCGGTTCACTACAATGCCACGGACAGGCTAAAACACAGAGACAACAAACTTATAACAGCAAGGTTTAGTCGGGGCTACAATATAATTTATTTTCTTTTCTTCTGTAAGTCTGGAGCTGGACTCATGTTCCTCGTACTGTTCTCCTAGTTAGCTTTGTAGCCAGCTGCCTATATAAAATAGGTTACTTGACCTTGTTTTTATTTATGTACTTAATGCTTCGTGATTGTTTCATTACGCAAAAAAAATATTACATTATTTTGAAACCTAAAAACCTGTAAAAATACACTTTTGATAAACCGCCGAAAACACTAAGCCAAGAACTAAGGGAAATGCTCCTTCAATAATATATGAAAATAAATATGAGTCAAGTAGCCTATTCAACACAAATAAAATATTATATGAGTTTAGGGCAATTCACATAAATTATAGCTACCTACGATATTGCATATTACAAAATTTGCAATTCATAGCAAAACTGAGCAAACAATTAGTAAGTGTTTGATGTTCATTAGTTTGTTCGGCTTTGGTACATCAATTAACTATTCATAGTTTACTAAAAACAAACTAAACTGATAATCTATATAACATTAGTCATGTATTACAATATTATTATGATATATATGTAGGTGCAGGTTCTAAAACATTTCTCTTTTTAACTTTTGTTCGCAATGTACCAAATATGAAAATATTAATTACTAGCGACCCGCCCCGGCTTCGCACGGGTACAATACTGATACTAATACTACAGAATGTCTTTAAACCTCTAACAAAACGGGCGAAATTTAGTCAAAAGTTCAAAACAAACAGATACAAATTAATATAGGTGCCTACTAAAACTCAATGAAATAAGTAGGTGGGTATACTTTTATCGTATGAAATACCTATACTCTTCAGGATTAACAATACAACAAACACTAAATAAATCGGTATTCAAGCAACTATCCATCATAGTTACAACGAACGCAAAACAAAAAAAATACCCAATAATCTAAACTCCGCACGCGCACCCCCGCCTTGTTGACGCCTACTTCGCAACGGACCGTGCAGCAGAAATCGTAATATTTTAATTTCGCCGTAACTTCAAAACCAAACATCCAATTTTAATAATTCACAGACCAAATATTATCTACATAAACTGTACTTAGTGATAAAATAATTTATTTTGATAAGGATTAATAGCATGAGTAAAATAAACGCGTTTAAATATAGTCCAAAAAAATCAAGATTTCTAAATAAAAAAATGGTTGCTGTGCCTCACTCGACATAGATAGGTATAGTGTGTCGCGGACTTTTTTGTAGATATTTATAAGATCTACAATTAATTAGAACATTTTATGGTTCTATTTTTTTATAGTTTAGGCAGCGTACGCAAAATAAGTAACTTTTTTGGTTGATTTTTTACACCTTGTGTCCGAAAAACACAAATATCTTACGGAACCCTATCTTTTTCCAAAATAAATTTAGCCTATGTTACTCGTGGATAATGTAGCTTTCGAATGGCGAAATAATTTTTGAAATCGGTCCAGTACTTTTTGAGCCTATTCATTACAAACAAACAAACATACAAACAAAGTTTTCCTCTTTATTTTAAAATTTACTACGCAACAGATTTAATGCGAATTTTAATAACAGAGAGAGAGTTTTCTCTCTCTCTGTTATTAATATTCGCATTAAATGTGTTGCGTAGTAAATTTTCTAAGTGTAGGCCGAATAAACGTCGTGTCAGACAAATGTATCATAAATATTATGAAATACACGAAACGACCAGCGGCCATCCCCGTGAAAGAATGTCCTAGCTAGAAAAAAATCACGCCCTGCTTGCCGCGCGCACCCCCCGCGTATGTGTAACCACGTAGCTGCGAGCTGTGAATCGTGTAAGTCATTTGAATGACGGTTCTTTACGTTGGTAATATAATATATTCTTTTACACCGGTGCGGTATGCGGAATGGGGGGGGGGGATTGGGTAGCGGACAGCTTGCCTGTGAGCTGGTGTGACTATTTTTATTTTCTTCTTCTTCTTCTTTAAAATGGCCTCCCTCATAGGATTAGCCAGTATCAGTATAATTCAGGATTATTTTTTTATTTTCAAGTTTTAATTAATTCTCTGTCAATAAACACGTCATTAAATTAAGGACATTATACTCATCGCTATAAACGCGTGTCAAAACACATACCGTCTGCAGTCTGAGCCTAGGTATACCTAGGTTGTAGGCACTTCGGCAGTTATACCTAGGCAGTCTAGGTCCCAACTCCAGTTCAGCTCCAGGGCACTATCAGGTATCAGTAATTGGGAATGTGTGTAGCTTGTAGGTGAACACATAAAACCTTTTATGCCATAGTTTATCTGTTACAATGGATATGTAATATTGGTAACCATTATTTATTGAGACGATTTTTATCGTCTTTAAATATCGTACGAGTAGTCTTTCAGACAGTTCTAAGTTTCTAAGTGCAATATCGACAAACTCGAAGGATCGTCTGCTAATTAAATCCTGCATTATTACAGTTATAATCCAGTCCCGATATGCTAAACTATAAGGGTTGTGTATTACGGAACCCTAAAAACGACGATTCCCGAAATATATTCATAACTTACTTTTACTGTTTATTATTATACTGTAGATGGGACAAGTGCCTTTTAACATAATATTTCAAGAGGCTTGTCTGTAGTCTGTTGAATCATAAATGATTTTCTACCTGAGTGACATCACATACGAAGCCGAAAAAGCTTCTAAAACCGGAGACCATTTTTAGGGTCCCTTACCCAAAGAGTATAAATGGGACGCTATTACTGAAAATTTGTTATCTGTCTGTTTATCCGTCCGTGTCTCTCCAGGTTATATCTCCTAAACCGTGATAGCTAGGCTTTCGGCGCAAAACGCTATAGTAGTGAAAATCGTTTTGGTACTATGGAGTTTTGCGCCGGATGCATATACTTAGCTAGACAGTTGAATTTTCACAAATGATGTAATAACGTTGTGACAATTAACAACTAAAATAAAAACAGAATAAATAAGGGGCTCCCAAACAAACCTGATTTTTTGCACTTTTGTACGGAGCACATTGTACGGTCCGACTCGCACTTCATCGATTTTTATACACGAATGATCATTAGATGATTCTATATGACCGAAACAATTAATTGGGTAACAATCTGACATCTGGTATAACTCTCCCCTCACTGATCTCGGTGACGGTGGCCGGTTTCATTGAAACCAAGCCAGTAACGCAGGAGAAATTTTTATAGTGCCCAAGTGTGTGCGCAGCACACAAGAGAACTCCTCTTCCTTTACTCTCATAATTCAGTAGGACGGATAACCGACACGACTGACGAGAGATCAGGCGCAGGTCCACTTTTTACATACCCATCCGACGCATGGATCATCTTTCTTGTCTGACAATCAGGTGATCAGCCTGAATTGTCCTAACCAAACTTGGAAACAATATTTTTTGTTGTTCCAATGCGGGAATCGAACCCACGAACTCCGAGTCGAGAGCCAATGCTCTAAACACTAGACCACGGAGGCTCATCTGGTACTCGTAACACCAGTTCTTCGGAAACTTACCGCGGGATCAGATTGACGTGGTGTGGAAGCGTCCATAGATATAGTATTAGTCCATAACTCCATAGATATTAACCCGAGAGCCACAGCCAATTTTAGAGCAAAACTTGTCACATACCTCTAAAATACCCCGACACGGAACTGGAAACCTGGCTAGTCAGTAGAGAGCCTAAGTCAATACTTATATAAAAAAAAAACAAGTGGACCATAAAGTATATTATTTAATTTTAACACCACCATGTTACTTCTTAAAAGCTTTTAAGGTAGCCTATTAGTAATTATTATCTATATTACACATAATTTTATGTCTGTCTGTCTGTAATAACTCGTGATTCATGGGTCTATAACACCATAACAGCTCAGACGATGATGTGGCACACGTTTAGTTTTATGTCCACCGCATTTCTCTACGTGCATCTTGCTTTATGAATCCACAAGATGATTACCGCGACTTCGTACGCGAAAATCCGCTGGAGCTATTGTGCTGCGATAAATAGCCTATGTATTAATCCATAGTCTAAACTATTACCATGCCTAATTTCATTAAAATACGCTCAGTACTTTTGAAGTGAAAGAGTAAGAAACACACATCCACACACCTATACATCCAAACATTGTTATGAACTTTCGCGTTTAGAATTATTTTCACGTCTTCTGTTTTATATTGGTGCTTGGGAGACAATAATTAATGAAAAAAAAAATCGGCCAAGTGCGAGTCGGACTCGCGCACCGAGGGTTCCGTACAAACCTGTAGTGATTTTGTAACAGCTTTATGGTATTATAGACCTGAGTATTTGATATGAATATCAATTTAATACCTCTACGCGTTCATGAGGAAAGGGGTAGTAAGTTTAGAATTATTAAAATATTTTTATTATATGTTGACCGTCCGTCTGACTGTCAAGACCCCTTTTCTCAGGAACACGTGGAGGTACCTATAAGTATATAATTATAGTGATCCTATAAGGGTTCCGCTTTTTCCTTTCGAGGTACGGAACTCTAAAAAGTAATAAATAAATTACTATTGATACGGTATGTGGCTGCTATTAGATACTACGAGTATTCTATTGCTAGATTTACACCCTAGACAAGCAGGCTTGTGTTCGCCGGCATCATCGAAGCATCCCTCGACCCTCACACGTTTACCAAGCCTGCTTGCCAATCCAAAATTCGGCTCGTCTGGCCACTGAATCTTCCTCGAACACTGAAAATGATTATTATACATAATTATTATACATGACTAGCTGTTTCCCGCGGCTCCGCCCGCGTAAATATTCTATCGGGTATCCCGCGGGAACACTGTGTTTTTCCGGAATAAAAAGTAGCCTATGTTTTAATCCAGAGCCTAAACTACTACCATACCAAATTACATCAAAATCCGTTCAGTAGTTTTTACGTGAAAGAGGAACAAACATCCATCCATAAATCCATCCACACACCCTCACAAATAGTAAAAACTTACAGTACAGTTTTACGAGAATTGTGGGCACGGAAGAGTATGATATTTGGCACAGTTAATGTTTATGTGGAAGAAAGTGTGTAGAAAGCATTTTTTTTTAAATAAGGCTTAGAAATCCTACTACAATCATAAATGTGAAAGTTTGTGAGGATAGATGGATGGATGTATATATGGGTGGATGCTTGTTACTCTTGCAAAAGCTACTGATCGGATTTTGATGAAATTTGGTACGATATTTAGGCTCTGAATTAAAATATAAGCTAGGCCTTTATCCCGAAAAAGTACAGAATTCCTGTGGGATACTATTTGATTTCACGACCTTCTACAAGCATACGGTACGTCCGGTAATATAATATTTCCTTTTCTGTGCTGACACTTCTACATATATTGAGTTTTGTTAGGTATATGTACAAATGTGAAAGTGTACAAATGTACAAGCGATTTGTCACCGAGAGGGCTTCTGTTAGATAACACGATTGCTTCTTATCGAACTTCTTTATTTATTGACATAGATTAACTTGTAGAGGGGACACTAGATACTCTAAGTTTCCGTGATACGTCTAACTTAGTGCATTGAAATAAAGTAGGAGTAAAAAGTTTAGGCTACATTATTCGCATATTATAATACTAGCTGTTGCCCGCGGCTTCGCCCGCATAAATACGTATAGTATCTGTATTTTTTCGGGATAAAATAAACAAAAAATTAAACCGCCTTCCAAAGTAAAAATATCTACACAAAAAAGTATGAAATAAAACTTAGTCTCTAAATAATTTCTCTTTTAAATTCGGCAAAAATTTTAACTATTTCCCTACTTAATCTTCTTAATTTTAAAGTCGGTACCAGGAAATACGAACGTGAGTTCTATAAATTAATAATTTCAAATTTAAGAAGATTAAGTAGAGTAATAGTTAAAATTTTAGTCGAATTTAAAAGGAGACTTTGGAAGGCGGTTTAATTTTTTGTTTATATTATCCCGAAAAAATATAGATACTATACGTATTTATGCGGGCGGAGCCGCGGGCAACAGCTAGTATTATGATATACGAATAATGTAGCCATTACTATTTACTCGTACTTTATTTCAATGCACTATGAGACCTGACACCTATCACCGAAACTTATAGTATCTAGTGTATCTCACAAACTTTCACACCTATACCCAATAGTAGCTACGATTATAATAATATGTACGGCGTACGCATATAACAGTTTTATGAACCCTTAAAACGCCAAATCAAAAGTGATAATATATCTAAGTAAATACGCCACATACACCAGAACCTCAATTCTCGTATTTAAGTAGACTTTCATTTTACTTCATTAGTTTTGTAAATATAGTGACATGTTACCGTGAACGGATTTTATGCCGTTTCGACCAATCAGAGCGCGTTTCACGTTGGTTAAACGTTCATAAAAACACCTTTTAAGAGTGTAAGCGTGTCGGGAATTGATTGTAATTGTATTAATGCAGGTTTTATTTAGCAGAATTGCCCCCCAGAAGTACACCACAGTATGATCTACATGGCCCTAGGCTTAACTTTATAATAAGTACTATCCTACTTTAAGATAGAATTAAGAATTTATTTATTTTCAAAAAAATGTTGCAAGGTTAATTACTTTTAGAACTTTTTACTTTTAGACTTTTTTTAACTTTTTTGCTGGGACTATACTCCGGAATCCTGGATGCCGGGGAAATTTCAGAGTACTGAAAATGGAACTCTTTACGGCTTTACAATAATTTAGTTTGGATCAAAATTTCTGCCTCTTGGGCGTGAATTATTATATATTATTATTTTAAAATATAGTGTATGCTAAATTATGAATTAATATTACATAATGATAAATATACTAGACCATGTAGTTTTTAAATCGAGATCACAATAATTCATTGGCTAGCCACAAACACACAATATTATTGTCAATAATGCTCATATTGACAATATTCCTTGTGCGCGGGCCACATTGCCTTTTTTTTGTGTGTGTTGACTAGTATTGACAAATTTATTCTGTCAATAATATTGCACGTGTGCGGCTAGCCATACACATCAAATCCTTCGCCGTGAAATAAGATAAAAACATATTTTCTAGATTATAGGTCTTGGACATCAAATATTATGTTCAATAAACTAACAAAATTTGAAAACAACTTTCGTTGAGACTATTGATCAAAATTAAAAGTAAATCAAAATCCAATCTACTCCCTCATTAATCTATGATCTAAGAGGTGTCCGTTTTAAGAAACTATAAGACTTAAGTTTCGGTGTTAAAACGCCTATTAACCTATTTTATTTGAAAGTTACTCTGTTTACTGTCCCTTTGAAACTGCCTGGGGATCTTAAACCTTATACCCTTAATATAGGAATCAAATTTGAATAAAGCAAACGCGTCATAATTTTACTAATGTAACGGAAAGACGGAATGTCTTTTATTGTACCTTCGAACAGAAGCTAAAAAGGTCAACAACATTTTAAAATCGATTTCGAATCGATTTAACTGTCGGTCGATATTGTTTCGATTTTATTGGTATTGTTTAATTGGATATATGGAGCGATTTTATTGTCAAAACCGGTCAAGTGCGAGTCGGATACGAGCGCGAAGGGTTCCGTACAAAACAACAAAAAACACGTTTTTTTGTATAAGAGCTCTACTTATGGACTTATTTTATTCTGTTTTTAGTATTTGTTGATCTAGCGGCAACGGAAATAAGGAGATTTAGCCTGGTAACGGACAGACAGACAGTGAAGTCTCATTAGAGTCACGTTTTTAACCTTCGGGTATGGAACCCTAATGAAAATAATGTATGATTTAATAGTTTTACAATATTGGTACTTTTACTTTTTTACAATATTGGCTCAACAGTTACTTTCGAAGAATCTATATTACGTAGCCCAAGAACGAGCAATTGGCAAAAAGGTATTCGTAATTCGTATTGTTATTCGAAAGTAAACTAAACGAAAATCAATTGCCAGCGTATTTATACAATTTTCATTTGATAACGCTATGAATCATTTTTTGCAAATTGTTCGTGCTTGGCCTACTAAGGGTCAATAGAGAATAACATATATTTTTTTTAATTGGCTTTTCGAAAAGTTTCGAAAAATAAGCCAGGAATTAATATTGTCGTTGCAATGGCATATCTACGATCAACCGTTGACGAAATACAGTCATCACAAAAGTGAAATTGTTGGAGTGCATTAAAACGCTCTATATAAAAATGTAGCAGGCGTGACGTCATAGTTGTTGAAAACTTAAATACTTACTGCGTTTATGTATATCATTGTAATAACAAAAACGTAACCAAGAGCATGTCAGGACATGTCTAAGGAGGGTTCCGTAACTATAAACGTGTAATATGTTTTTTTTAATTACTCCAAAAGTTACTGTCCGATTTTGTTCACAATAATTTTCCTAAAGAGTTTTTAGCATGATCTATCAGCACGGAAATTCGCAAGTTTCTATCTCCTATAGTTTAAAAATGCTAGGGGGGGACCAACTTACAAACTACTTTGGAGGCCGATTACTCGAAAATGGTCAACTTTATAAAAAAGTAAAGTATGAAACCTTGCCTTTAAAAGACCTATTCTACAATACCCCACACGATGGGGTAGAGGGAAAAAATATTTTTCATCCCCACTTCACATGTATGGAGAGCCACCCCTAAAATATAAAATTATTATTTTTTTATGATGCCGAAACCGTGATCTATACACAATCTATAACTGCACCAAATTTCATCAATTTATATTCATAATTACAGGAGCTAGAGGCGCGGACAGACAGACAGACGGACGGACAGCGCGAAACTATAAGGGTTCCTTAAGTATTACGAAACCCTAAAAATGACTTACCGAGATAAATAAAAATTCGTCGTTTTTAGGGTTCCGTACCTCAAAAGGAAAAAACGGAACCCTTATAGGATCACTTTGTTGTCCGTCTGTCCGTCCGTCCGTCTGTCAAGACCCTTTTTCTCAGGAACGCGTGGAGGTATGAAGCTGAAATTTATATCAATTACTCAGGTCTACTGTCCCTTGAAGCTGTGAAAAAATCAAACTTCTAAGCCAACGCAATCAAAAGATACAGCCGTTTATGCCGCAAATTTTCGACACTTGCAAGGGAATCAAAACCTACAGGGTGCTTCCCGTGAACTCAGAATCTTGAAATTTGGTACGAAGCAACGTCTTATAGCATAGATAAAGGAAAAATTACGAAAACCATAAATTTTTAGTTACATCACATAATATTTTTTTTTTAATAATTTTAAACTTACTACCCATTTCCTCATAAACGCGTCATTTTGCAATAAAAATACCATAGTTATGACTCGATTGTCGTAATGAACGAACTTTGTAAACCTTGCAGGTTTGTACGGAACCCTCGGTGCGCGAGTCCGACTCGCACTTGGCCGGTTTTTTTTAATCTTGTAACTTTTTAATTTATCACTAATTAGTAATTACTGTACTTTTTGCATTTTTCGGTCCATATTTATGTTGCCTTTCGGAAAATATAAGAATTTTGCTGATTTAAAACAAATACATCTTCTCTATACAGTATACACACCGAAACTATAGCTATTCAAAATTGAACTTTATTCATCACAAAAGATGAAACACATTTCATTGTTTATTTTTAACCGACTACGACAGAGCCAAAAGGAAGGGTAATGATTTTGATAGTCTATGTATGTATGGATATTTGGTCCACCGTAGCGTCTAAACTACTGGACTGATTTCATTAATGAGGTGTCAATATATTCGTAGTAATATGCTATTATATGTAGTCGGGTTATGGTTTTTTTTTTATAAAAATTCTAGTTATTTTATAATTTATTCTAAGTTTAATTAGATACTTTAGTCTTACATCATCAAGACAATAAAGATAAACATATAATTTCAGCCGGTTTTACGCGCTACATATCATTTAATTATTGGGGGATCTTATCTAAATTAAATCACTTATTTTATAAGTAGAGAAATAAAATTAAAGTAACTTTTAATTACCAAACCGGTACCACTGTACTAGGCCTACTACCACGTGGAGTAATTATAGCAGTTGTTATCAAAACTTAACACCTTGATTTATTAATATCATTACAAGTTTTTTGTTTATAACCCGTAAAATAGAGGCATGGCTTACAAGACGTCGCGTCGCTCTGTGGTGGAAATATGCCCAATACTACTAATATTATAAATGTGAAAGTTTGTGAGGATGGATGGATGTTTGTTCCTTTTTCACGCCAAATCTATTAAAAAGATTTTAATAAAATTCGGTATGGTAGTAGTTTGGGCCCTGGATTAAAACATAGGCTAATTTTTATCCCGAAAAAGTACAAGGTTCCCTAGGGATACTATATTTACGCGGGCGGAGCCGCGAGCAACAGCTAGTTTATAATATTTTTAAATTTGATCTTTATAAGGGTTCTTTTCCTACTCTTACATAGAAAAAAATGTGTGTTGTTGTTATTTTTGTTAATTTTATGTATTTGAAAACTTAATTTAAAAAATATTAGCTTACAGCACATCTTACTCCACATAAATTTTAACTGTACCAAATTTCATACCCCTCCGTTCACACACTTCTCGTATAAAACATAGAGTAGACAACATAGGCTACTTTTTATTGTGGTAGGCCATAATAATTACCGCACTTATTCTATATTAATTCGTGAAGCAATAACTTCACGCATTATGTAGAGTAAGTGCGATAATTATGGCCTACCATAATAAAAAGTAGCCTATATAGGTACTCTGAGTCTTTCATCAAAACTAGTCCAGTAGTTTCAGAGCATATTCGAAGCAAACAAACAAACGAATCTTTCATATTTATTATTAGTATAGATGTCCAATTTAAGATGATTAATAGCTTTGAAGATTGATAAAAGGTGTAAAAATTAATAAAAATATAATTTAACGCAGGTGTGTATAATTGAGCGTGTGTTCCCCAAAATTGTGTGTAAATTTTCCTTATTTGGTAAATTAAACATGGCTTTTTTTAGGTAGAAGTGTATAAATTAGAATGGAAATTAATTAAAAATTAAAAAGTAAATTAAAAATAATATTATTAGAATAATATCTATGGACGCTTCCACACCACGTCAATCTGGTCCCGTACTAAGTATCCGAAGAACTTGTACCAGACCTACAGAAATATCTATAGGTACTAATATTAGTAATGTAATAAAGAGGAAAGGTTTATTTGTTTGCTTACATTCAATAGGTCCCGAAACTACGGGAACGATTTTGATGAAGTTTGGCACAAATGTAGAGGAGACCACACGGAAGGACATAGGCTCCTTTTTATAGCGAAAAATGTACAGTTTCTGCGAAATCAACTTTTGCGCGTATGAAGTCGCGAGCATCATTTAGTATTTAATACTTTTATGCTATTATTTATTTATTATTATTATTTTTTATTTATT
This sequence comes from Glaucopsyche alexis, assembly GCA_905404095.1. Taxonomy (NCBI): domain Eukaryota; kingdom Metazoa; phylum Arthropoda; class Insecta; order Lepidoptera; family Lycaenidae; genus Glaucopsyche; species Glaucopsyche alexis. The sequence continues at coordinate 1,323,285 of FR990057.1, forward strand.
TACTTATTTATGCACATATTTAAGATTTTTATTATACTATACTTATATTTAACACACACAGGAACACAGAAAAACTTTTTTGTCCCTTCAGCGGGATTCGAACCCGCGCCCTCCGACCGTCGACGCGATAAACGCCGAGACACAGAGGTAAGAATACATTTGTTTCCAAAAGTCGTCATCATATGTTTAGGAGACTGACCAGTGACCATATGTTTAAGAGACTGATTTAGGAGACCCATATAGTAGCTGAAAGATCTTGGTATAGTTAAAAAACTTTTCTCAGAAGGTCAATTTTGCTAAATAAAACCTGCTATAATGCAATTACAGTCAAGTCCCGATACGCTAAAGGCGTCGAAATGGTATTCTCATAAACGTTAAACCAACGTGAAGCGCGTTCGGATTGGTCCAATTTTCACAAAATCAGTTTATGATAACAAATCGCTTCACTTACAATGCAGTCAAAGTAAAATGAAAGTCTACTATAAATACGAGAATTGAGGTTCTGGAATAATACAATACAGTAAAATGAAAGTCTACTATAAATACGAGGATTGAGGTTCTGGAATAATACAATACAGTAAAATGAAAGTCTACTATAAATACGAGTATTTAATTGTGCTTCAGATATCTGGTAGGCACTGTACTAGGTTACGACATACGATGTATATGTCACCGTAAAATTGTAAAAACCGTTGGATTGTAATATTACTAGAGATATTATAATATGTTGACAGATTGTCAAATAAAAATTTCTCCTTATTATTATGAAAAACCAAACAAATATGGCGGCGCGGGGGGGCACTTGCCGTTCCAATCTGCACGGTAAATATTACAATGTAACGAAAAATAACGTGTAAAATTGTAAGAAGAAATTTTTATTTGACAATCTGTCGACATTTTATAATATCTCTAGTAATATTACAATCTAACGGTTTTTACAATTTTAGTAGTGCAGTCACATCGATAGCTAACTAATCTATGTAGCTGTTTATCTGTTCGTCTTTTTTTAAGAGCTCCGTGGCCTAGTGGGTAGACCGTTAAGTTCGCACTCGAGAGAGTGCAGGTTCAAGTCCCAGGTTGTGGCATGTACTAATGAGACTTTTTCAGATCTCAAGTACATTATACGGACGCTCACATAGTTGGCACCTAACGTATTGACCAGTTCATTCTTCTGGACCAGGCTGACTATGTTGTGAGAATGCCGTATGTGCTTGGGCAAACGATACGACATTTAAAAACCAACTGTCCCAGGCACTACAGTATTTCAAGAGTGATTACTTCGCTCGAAGAATACTGTATAAATCATCCATTAATGGATGTAAAGGCCTAAGTTTTTTCTTTAATCAGAGGGGAAATTCTTCTAAATAAAACCTGCATTAATACAATAACAATCAAGTCCCTACACGCTAAAACTGTCAAACGGTGTTTTTATGAACGTTAAACCAACGTGAAACACGCTCTGTTTGGTCGAAACGTCATAAAATCCGCTCACAGTAACATTTCGCTTCACTTTCAATCCAAACAAAGTAAAATTAAGTGTACTTTACATACGAGAATTGAGGTTCTGTGCTGCGGGTACAAAATACCAAGTACCAAAACGATAATCGCAAGCCAAAATTGATTTCACCTACTTAACCCTACAACCAAGGGCCAATTATACCCGACACCTAGCATTAAATCTTATCACACATCTTGAGTCTTAACCCACAAGTAATCTATTAAAAATCTCATTTCCATGAAGATAAAGCGACCAAATATAACGTTAATTTGCTATTAAAATTTCGGAAAGATAACTTTTATAACGTCCTAAAAATTTCAGGTAATTATTTATGGTAATAAGAATAATTAATTATAAGTTAGTAGGTGTGGGGTAGACCGAGGCGTGACGGTACCTACGTGGTGCTGTAGTAGTGCGTAGTGGACGCCAGCGGGTTAAGTTAGAGCCTACGTCCGAAACATAGGGTTCTGTGGATTTTTTTTGCATCAAACTCTAACTTTTTTTCCATATAGGTTATTAAGTAACACTTACAGAATTTTCCTACATGATGCCTACCACCGCACCGGTTCGAAAACTAGCCCGGTGAGAAGAACCGGCGTAAGCAGCACACATGGGGCTACCTTTTAGTAAAAAAGTCGGAAAATCGTTCTTTAAAAAAATAGTAACTTATCTATATAATATGACAAAAGTACATAGAAGTGTCCATGCAGGGAGCCGCCTTATTTTTATTCCGTAGTGGAGGGCAAAAATTAAATGAACACATTACAGAACGGAATAGCTGAAAGAACCAAATGGAGAAGAAGGGGAAGGGGGAAAGGGTCGCCATGTTGGATTCATTTTCATTCGTTCATTTTCCTGCATAACTTTAAAATAGATAGGTACATAAAGATGGTATTTAGATATCCAGAAAGTTAAATTTAAAGCAATACTTGTGTTTTCAATATAACGTGTTTTGTAATTTTAAAATTTGCAATTTCAAATTCCAAAAACTTTTATTGTATTAATTTGAAATTATGGAATGACTAATCTATTCTACAGTAGATATATACAGTAGATTGAAAGAAAATGTTTGTATATAAATATTTATTTTAAACTTTTATTTTTTAGTGTTTAAATTACTTTTTTAAAGAAGATCAAAACAATTTAGCTGCTTATCGTTTAAGAAAAAACTGTTTAGTTCAATAAAAGCCTTAAACCTAACTAATAAACACAAGGTAAGTAACCCAAAAAATAATTAATTATTTTATTATGAGCGACGTTAAATAAGGTTGGCTCTGTTCTAACTTCTAAGCTACTATTACCTGAGTGGGAGTGATTGATGTTAGGCGAATAATTAAATATCGTTGGAAGGAAGTTTTCATTACGGAAAAACTTAAGGAAAGGATTTATGAAAGTTAAGGGTGCGTTTACAAATTTGACGTAAATTGACTGTTTTTTTCGTCGATTTTGCGACTAAATGAACACTGCAGGATTTGCCTGCAAAACTAACAATTGACAGAAATAGAGTACTTCTTTATCTAACATTTTTTGATGACACAGTGCTGATCTGATGTCGGAGCTGGAGTTGGAAGCTGGCCATAGGAACTCCGCTACCTACAATACGACACAACACCATCGAGTTTTGGGATTGTTTGATTTGTAATAATCATTACTTTGATCAAATACCTAATACATACTTGTTGGGTCTTATTTTGGAGCTTTCAAAGTTGTAGACAGAAAGAGAAAGAAAGATTATGGAATTTGCAGAGGTATATACCTAAGTACATTTTGAAACAAGTCCAAACTCTTATTCGTAACGACCCACACTTGCGCACGCATTGATTTGTTTAGCTAGGTTTCGAACCATTTTTTCGTTTTCGAACCATTTGATTTTTCAAACTCTCGATAAATCGTAATATTTTACGAGTCCCTCGAGTTTCGATTTAACGAGAGTCGACTGTAATCTGAACAGAGTGTAGAGACAGTAGGTGTTTTGAATCACACATCTTTGTAGCTACAAACTCAGAAATTGTGGGTAAATCATGATCGATTATCGCGTGGCCATACACCGGAAAATGATACAAAACGTACACTGAGGGCTCCGGACCCTGGACCCTGGCGTGACGGCGCGGCGTCAAACTTAATTATTGCTACTCAAAACCTTTACATATTTAACACATCGTTCCATTTGCATACTTGACCACGCAACCGTGAGGCCAAAAAAGTAGATGTTGCCTGTTACTTTGAATGCGTACTAGTGGGGTTCCTATAAAACTTAGGCCTTTTCATCCTTATCGGACGATTTATACAGTATTCTCGGAGCGAAGTAACCACTCTTGAAATACTGTAGTGCCTGGGACAGTTGGTTTTAAATGTCGTATGGTTGCCCAAGCACATACGGCATTCTCACAACATAGTCAGTCTAGTCCAGAGGAATGAACTGGTCAATACGTCTGGAGCCAACTATCGGGTTTCCTCACGATGTTTTTCTTCATCGTTAGAGCGTCCGTTGGGTTCCTATAACTCAATTCCTATCGGCTTCCCTTACCAGTTACCTTTTGAAGACTCTCATCCAAATCCCTATCTACTATACAGGCTCCGGCTTCCCTATGAAGGAGAACCAGCCTTCGCCACTGATGCATAGATCGAAATTCCGAGACCTCCGAAATTGTACCATGCGTGAGCCTTGTTTCAAAATTGTTTAAAATATGTTCTAAGATCAGCGTGCAAATATCTCAGCAAAAATATCAGCAATATTATCTTGTTAATAAATTAAAATTTGTTGACAATAAGATATTAAAGTTATAATATTTTTTTCCTGAAAAGGCTCAAACTATAATAACCGCTAGTATTTAAAATAAACGCCCAAAATCTTTTGGACAAAAATTCTAAGTTTTCATATTATACAGTTAAAGATGTGTGATATTTTAATGTTATGTTGTATTATAATTTATAAGTGCTCATTACTAGAACCTTATAATAAAATTAAATGAACCTTTTTATGAGCCTAACTAACTCTTATCACAGAATATTTTATTGAATTAACACTTTTTAATTGGAACCTTTTTATTATTTTTATGGTGGACAACACTGACCCCATTGTAGATGTAGGTGTTTAAAATTTACATTATAGTCGGGAAATACATTAAATGTAAGATTTACACTTATTTGATTATGTAGACAGGTGTTTAACCGTTATGTATAAAATGTAAACCCCTTTTTAAAGGGGTCAAATAAAATATAAAATTCAATGGTGATCTAATGAAAACTATTTCTTTTTTTCGTTTTTTCGGTTTTGAGCGACTATGATCTTTTTTGAAGATAAAAGAAAGTGGCTTTGAAGGATTTTTTTACTTGCAAGGAAACAACATACATTTTGGTGGTATATAAGATATCACATTTATTAATTATCTTGTTCCAATATACATTTGATACAATTAAGAGTTTGGTCTGAAATTCACCCACAGCGAAATGGTTGCTAATGTGTTCATTTTAAATCATATTGTGATGTCACCAAAAGAGCAAACTCGAAACACACCGGTTATAGAAGTTATGAGCAAAAATCAAATCCAAAATCATCAAGGGGTCGTCCATTAATCACGTGATGCCTAAAGGGGAAGGGGGGGGTCCGAAAAAAAACACCAAGTATCACCAAGGGGAGGAGGGGGTATAAGGAGACATCACGTGTATCAATTTTCGAATCTAGTCTATACATACCAAAATTATTATCGGTTGTAGATTCGTAGTGTTGTTTAAATACGTACAAGACAAATGACTCGTATAGTTTTTAATTGGCTTAAATTATTCAATTAAATTGTATTTAAGTTAAAAAAATACACGTGATATTATGTGGGGGAGGGGGGGAGTAGTATAAAACCTCACCAGGGGAAGGGGAGGTGTCTAAAAAGTTGTTAAAAACATCACGTGATTAATGGACGGCCTCCAACATAATTGAAGTTTGGAAGTAATTGTTGGTTAAGAAGCTTTTGGAGTACGTAGCTAGGTAGGTGCAATACGTAAATACGTAGGTAGGTAGGAGTAGGTAAGATTAGGATCGTAACGAAGCCATATGCCGAGAATGCCTTATGTGCGTGGGCAACCATTTAAAAACCGACTGTTGCAGGCACTACAGTAATTCAAGAGTGGTTGCAAGAGTGGCCGTTTGGACAATTTGAACCCGTGTAGTTTTTTTGGCCGTGCCACACTGTTGACTACTAAAATCAGCTCAACGAATCGTGTAATGTAATTTGGTTGGTTCAGATCGAATCTCACTTCCGGTGCTGGCTCTGTCATCGGACCAATGACTTCCAATTCATCATCATCAACTACGCTCGTACCCCCTTACTAATAATTAATTATTTACATGATGGGTAAGCTGCTTAATGTTTTGTCTTTGTCTGTCCACCTCACAGTCACAAACTTTATCTATTTTCCACAATAATATAACCCCCTTACTTATAAAATATTTATACTGTGTTTAAGCCATACAATGTTTTCTCCTTGTCTGATACGTTGGAAAAGTCGCTTAACAGACAAGGACAAAAAAACATTGTAGAGCTTATACACGTTATAAATATTGTATATAAAATGTATTTATCATGATACACAAAACAAATCCATTCTCCCATAAAACCCTATTACCGATTATTATTAATCCCCCAAGAATTATTTTTGACCCCATCTACTCGTGTTCTGTGGGGAGACAGGGGAATTTAAAACCATCTAAATATAAACGAAACTCAGTTAAATTGAAATTTTGAAAAGCTATTTACCGTGAATGGGCCATAATTGCGAGGGCCCAAAACGAAACACGGCTTTCTTGATGGGCCAAATAATTAGTACACGCTCGTTTCAAAGGAAATCGAAAATTTGGGATTTTCTCCAATTCAAATCTTAAAGATGCCTTCGTTTTGTACATTAATTTTTACTTGTTCCCCCGTTATCTATTTCGTGTTCATTATCATCAGTTTAAACGGCGATGGGGGAAATACAGTCAGCAGGAAAAGTTAAGTTATTCAATATGTTCGTAATTTGTAATTCATTATTATAATCGTTCAGTTAAAACGTTAAAATTAGACTGGAATAGGCAAGCGGACTGATTTTTTTTTTTCATTACATAAATGAATAGTACCCTTAAATATGAAAGAGGAATTTAATTATATGTATTTAAGATCATGAATCTTAATTTTCATGGAAATCGGTGCAGATTTAAAGATTTTTCATACAAACTTTCAACCCCTATTTCACCCCTTTAAGGATGGAATTTTTCAAAATCCCACAGGCAAACTTCTTAAGATTGCCTGTTTTACGGCTTCATTGACACGATTAATTATATTATCTAGCAATCCCCCCAATCGAAAAATCACCCTTTTCGCGGGACATTGCTAGTTATAATATTAATTATGTTATAAATAAACATTCGTTAAAGGCGACCAAAGTCACACCCATTGCCAAATGTAAAACTACGAATGTGTCAATGCTACATCGATTGTACCTACAGTAGGGCCCTAAAGTACACACGGGTCCCTGCGCGGGCCCTGCACAAATAAACGTTACTATTTGGTCACATTTCTGTGCCGTATCCTCTAAGTTGCCTGTCAATATTTGAACAGCTCACCTTATTCTTGACATAGTGATGTGACAAATATCGATAGAGTTTTGTTCAAATTCAACTTTAATGCTAGCTCATTGGATAACATTTCAATTAGTCTTATTCCCGCATATCATAAAATTGTGTAGCTGAATTGCAAATAAAAATCCATCAATCCATAATATACATAACATCTTTATACACTTATTAATTGTGTGTGTTTGTAATTGAACTGCTTCTAAACGGCTGGACCTATTTTAATAAAATATTTTGTCATCCCCACTTCACATGTATGGAGATCCACCCCTAACATAAAATTATCATAATTACAGAAGCTAGAAGCTCAGTCAGACAGACATACGTTTGTCTGTTCGCTCTGTCTGTCCGTCTGTCTAGACAGACGGACGGACAGAGCGAAACTATAACCCTTATCCTTGAGTATTATGGAACCCTAACAAGTGCCTTTAATTGATATTTTACCTAATTGATTAAATATTAAATATTGTTAGTTGAGGTAAGATGATTTGTGGGTAAAGATTGGGTATTGACAATGCATACAAAACGTATGTTCCTCTGACTTGAAAATAAAGCATGAACCTCTTACCCCAAAATAGAATAAAATATACTATTTCAAGCTATAGTTTTTCAATTCATACCTCAACACTACATTACTTAATGTAAGCTCACAAACATTTTCTGGTATAGGTATCGATAGTCGATACAATTTCGATCCCAACACTAAAGACTTGAAGAATTAAAAAAGCCTGGTACAACTTTAAGTTGATGCAAATACTCGTCCGACGTTGCGCGCGGTCTTGCTAGCACTACTATCTACTACTAGTAGCGGTAGTAATGTTAGTAGTGCTAGTGCTAGAAAAGCTAGTAGTGCTAGCGATTCCGGCACGGTGTCGGAAATGGAAAACCGATCTGGATCTTATAGCTTTCATGCATGACAGTTTTGAAAATATGTAAATCTGTAGTTTAGGTGTCACGGCTGCCTGTTGACAGTGTCCATCCATCCACGAAGTGTTTAGTCAAATGGAAGTTAAATAGTATAAAATAGTTTTATTTTGGGGCCAAACAGGCATGTGAATCGTCTAATGGTTAGTGAATGCCAGCGTCTGAAGAAGAGGCTTGCAGGCGCGTTTCATAAATGATTTACGTATTTTCTACCTATTTAAGATTTTCGATTTTTTTATGTTTTTACTAAAAACGAGGTAAGTGCGAGCTGGACTCTCCAGACAAAATGCCAAAAAAAACATGTTTTTATATGGGAGCTAAATATTTACTTAATGCTGTTTTAGTATCTGTTGTTATAGCGAGCTCCGTGGCCTAGTGGGTAGACCGTTTGGTTCGCACCCGAGAGAATGCAGGTTCGAATCCCAGGTTGTGGCGTGTACCAATGAGACTTTTCCGGATCTCAAGTACATTATACGGACGCTCTAACGGTGAAGGACAACATTGTGAGGGACACACATGATTGGCCCCAGACGTATAGATCAGTCATTTCTCTGGATCAGGCTGACTGTGTTGTGAGAATGCCGTACGTGCTTGGGCAACCATACGACATTTAAAAACCGACTGTCCCAGGCACTACAGTATTTCAAGAGTGGTTACTTCGCTCGGAGAATACTGTATATCATCCATTAACGGATGAAAAGGCCTAAGTTTTGATAAAGCGGCAACAGAAACACATCGCCTGTCAAAATTTCAATTGTCTAGCAGTGGCGAAGGGTTCCTATAACTCCATTCCTATCGGCATCCCTTGTCACTTACCTTTTGCAAACCTTCATAGAAATCCCTACCTATTATACAGGCTTCGGCTTCTCTATGAAGGAGAAGCAGCCTTCGCCACTGTTGTCTAGCTATTACTGATCATGAGATACAGCCTGGTGACATGCAGAGGAATCCTTAACTAATAGGGTCCCGTTTTTACCCTTTGGGTATGGAACCCTAAAAACGATTGGTCCAATGCACAATCACTACCTACTTATATAAAGTCAAGTAATATGCTGCTGTTGTAACAGCCTCCGTGGTCAAGTGGTTAGAGCTTGGCTCTCGACACGGAGGTCGTGGGTTCGATTCCCGCATTGGAACAACAAAAAATTTTGGTTAGGACAATGTAGATCACGTGATTGTCTGACAAAAAAGATGATCCATGCGGCGGATGGGCATGTAAAAAGTCGGACTTATCACCTGCGCCTGATCTCTTGACAGTCCCACTCGGTTACGAGAGTAAAGGAAGAGAGAGAGTGCTCTTGTGTACTGCGCACACACTTGGGCACTATAAAATTACTCTTGCGTAACTGGTTTCAATGAAATCGGCCACCGTCACCGAAATCGGTGTGGGGAGTTATTATTAATATGCTGTTGTAATTCTGCCAAGGAGAAACAGTGATAAAAGTTATTTAAGAGGCCCCTAAATTAAGGAAGCGACTGCTAATTTACCCGTGTTTTGATGAAAAGCCATAATACTCGTAAAGTTAATGACAACTGATAACAAACATCCTCTCTTCACCACCATAGCTGATCACCTCCGAGACGGGTGACAAATTAACGGATATTTCATTAACAGAGGAGGAAACAATATCGAATGAGGCACGACCACTGACAGTTAGAACTTGGAACAATCTCTTAAAATATATGATACTTTATTATATTGCCGTATGTATGTATCTTATAATTTAAATGAGACAATCTTGTATATATATTAGGAATCTCCGTAATGGCTGTATTTACATGAAATTTAGTATGCAGAGAGGTTTGAGGGAAAAAATCGATCTAGCTAGGCCTTATCCCCGGAAAACTGTGCATCTTTAAAGTTAAATATATTCTTTCTTTCATCGTGTAACAATATATATCAATAATTTCGACTAAATAAATGTCAGTCCAAGTGGCAGAATGTCATGCTTATGAACAATTTTCACGTTGTTCTAAAATTGGGAATGTAGTGGGTTCAAACCCCGGTCAGGTATATATTTTTGGTTATCCGGATACTATATTTTATACGTTATCACTACCAAAAGCTATCATCAAGTTTATTTTGAATGCTTGTAACATAATATATATATATATATATATATATATATATATATATATATATATATATATATATATATATATATATATATATATATATATATTTTAATTGTAATAACTCAATAACTCGACATCAATTAAAGCGGTAAACTATGCCCGTTTTCTAAATTTTATTTTAATCAATTCCTCAATTTCATTTGTGTGAAAAATCCAATTTCTCAATCTTTCACTTAATTACTTACGGATTTGTATTGTGTAACAATTTCGCTCAAGTCTCTAGTTTACGCAGTAAATTTTCCGTCAGACGGGTACACCTTTTCGTAATATTCGCGTTTCGCCCTAATTACGGACTTGGGGGAAATTGCTACCGATAATGAGGACCAAGGTACAGCCGGATGCGTGTGTTTCAAAGCCTTTGACTAGCTTTGAGTCAGGGTATGGATAAGTGAGACTATAGTTACTTGTACTATTATTTATCTGTGCTATAGTCACACTCACTTTAGTTAAATTCATATGACTTTGAATATAGTCTAATTGGCCCTTAGGCTGGGATTATATTATGCGAATACAAATAAGTTGAAAATCGAAGTGTCCAGTGTCAAGATGTCATAATAAATGATATTGACATTAAACTCTCGTGTGTTCTATTTTCAGCTCTATGTATTAGCGCAGTAGAGTTCTATTTTCTGTGCTCAGAATTTTCCCTGGCCTTCTGGATTCCGAATCATATTATAGTTCCAGCCACAGAAGCTCGGTGAAACTTTGCTATGGATTTCACAATATTATGCAAATGTTGACGTACTATGTAGCAGTAATGTTAAGGATTTTTTTTGGTCCGTAAATAAAGTAATAAATATATAACATTTCGGAACTGGATACGGATTAAATTATTTCGGATTATCCGTTAGTTTCGGATAATTGCGTTTACGTATATTAGGTTTAACGAATGTAAGTAAAATGCAAGTACTTATTTAAATTTTACAAGCTTAAGTAGTTAGGCCATGTGAGTCGGCATGGTCGAAAAATTAAATAAACATTTTATATCCCTCTTCATCCAAAATTAGGTGAAGTTTTTTATATATTGGATTTATATATTGGATAGCTTTTTATTTCGGATAACATAGTTACGGTTACGGTTACGGAGCTCCATTACATCCCTGCTATGTAGGTAGCATCTATGACGTCACTATTACTTAAGTCAGTAGAATTTTAGCCAGACAGTCTTTGAGTAAATTCTACTGACCAGCCCTTAGAAGTTTGGCGAAACAGCCTTCGCTGTGATTGTTTTCTTACACTAGGTGTCCCGTTGGTCTGTCTTAACAGTTATGAACTGGAATAAATAAATAACTACAACTACATTTCAACCCACAACTACACCTACTAACCTACTGAGGTAAGCAGTTTTTTTTTTTTAATTTAATAAACCAAACTAAACGCACACACTAATAAAACAATATTAATTGACAGCCAAGTGACTTAAAAGTAAAGAATTAAACACCGTGAACAGTTAATATAATATGAAAATTTAATCGTAATTTTTAGTATTTTCCCCGAATTTTTCCCAATATTTCTCACCGTTTAAACCTTCCCTGAACTTCCGCAATTACTTCAAGACAAAAATTAATGAAATCGTCTAAGCCGTTGTCAAGTTTTAGCACAGAGCCGAATTTTTGAATTAATGAGCGACCTCTAGTATTATGAAATCGACATTGTCATAGATCCATACAAAAATAGACTTGTTACATAACACGATAATTATTTAAGAGTGTGTTATGTCAACGCCAAACTTCGTACTGTCACTTTGATGCCTGTGATAGTTTATTTAGTTAGCCGAAAGGCTATGTATAGTATAGACATATTGTATTAGTATGCTCCTCTGTTATATGAGTTATATATTAATTATATCTGTTGTACGTGTAGTAATAAATCAACATATTGTGATGCTATGATTTGTATCATTTGTATCTCCATGTAACTTATAAGAAGAATCCCCAAGATATTCAACGTAGAGATCCTGGCTGGAACATCAAACATGGTGTCAGAATCAGAAGCTGAAGCTAAAATATAATAAAAAAGAAAAACAAAATATTAACCGAAGAGTGGGTACTTCGACAACAACTTCTGCGGGTGTGGCGTTTTTTTCGAAAAGAAACGGTGGTAAAAAAGAAAAGTGAAGACCTTACAATGGCTGGAAACGGTGTACAAAAACTTGAAATATCTACCGAAATTATCAACAATAATGCTGAGAATTTCAAGAAATGGGCGCAATCATTCGAAATATATTTACTGGCATCGGGTACAGAGAAAACTGAAGACAGAAGAAAAATAGCGTTAATGCTACATTCCATGGGGGAAAAAGGTCTAAATATCTACAATTCCTTCAATTTGGACCTAGACAAAGCTACATTTCAAGAGGTCAAGACAAAATTCGTCGAGTATTTTGAACCCAAGAAGAATCTGACGGTAGCGAGACACAAATTTTTTACGTTGAAACAACGCATGAACGAGTCTCTGGACAACTTTCTTATGGAATTGGAAAATGCAAGTCATGCCTGTGAGTTTGGTTCGCTCCGCGATTCCCTAGTGAGGGACATCCTTATTACGAATATGGCCACAAACTTCTCGCAATTTCGTCAGAAACTCCTACTAGAGCAAGATTTGACCCTAGAAAAAGCCAAACTTTTGTGTAGAACCCTCACCATGGCACAAAAAAGCGAGGAATCAATGAATTCAACAGACAAGAAAGAAGAAGAAGCCACAGTATACAAGATACACAGAAGTCGTCGGGCCACTTCATATCAGAAAAGAAGAAAATCAAGGTCTCCGTCGCGCCAAGGTCAACCGAGATCAGCCACACCTGGATCCAGAGCAAAATGTGTGAAGTGCAACACAGCCCATGGTCCGCGCAATTGTCCAGCTTGGAAGTACAGATGCAGGTCATGTTTTAAATATGGACATTTTACACATTTGTGTTTTAAAAAGAAGAATAGTGTCAGGAATATAGCTTCTGAAATAGGGAAAATGGGTCTCGATGATGAATCGAGTGTTGCTCAAAACAATACTCATACTGAGAGATTCACTATAGGGGCGTTATTCAATATTAAAAACATAAATTCTCAAAATACCAGTACAAATTTGATTAAAGAAAATTCCTGGCATTATTTTTTAAAAATAAACAATAAGAATGTAGATTGTTTAATTGACACTGGGGCAGACATAAATATGATGTCTTATAAAGTTTTTAAAGAATTAAATCTTAAATTTGATAAGCAAAGCAAAGAGCAGTGTAAAAAATATAATGTCTATGCTTATGGTGGAAATAGAGTTCCCATATTGTCAGTGTCAAACATATGGTGTATTTTTGAAAATAAAACAGAACCTGAATGTATTACTTTTGTGATAACAAGTTTAGATTGTCCTACTGTGATAGGCTTGCCCACTTGTATAAAGCTAAATTTAATATTAAAAAATTTCAACTTAAAAATAGATCAAAAAACTTGTGACAAAATTGTAATCAAGTATAATGATGTGTTTCAGGGTCTAGGCTGTCTCCCATACGAACACAGAATAGTGCTAAGAAAGGATGCTGTTCCCTGTATAGACCCACCTAGGAAGGTGCCGTTTAGCCTGATGGAACCGTTGAGGAGGGAACTAGATCTCATGGAAAAGATGCAAATTATACAGAAAGTCAGCAAACCGACACTGTGGGTGAGTAGCTTAGTGTGTACCATTAAAAAGAATGGAGGCTTGAGAATTTGTTTAGATCCTAGAAATTTAAATAAAAATTTATTAAGATGTCACTATCCGATTAAAAACATAGATGAAGTTAGGTCTAAATTGTCCAAAGCCCGATATTTTTCACATTTAGATGCATTTTCTGGATTTTATAATATAAAATTAACTGAAGAGAGTAGTGACCTCTGTACGTTTCAAACTCCCTTTGGCAGATATAAATTTTTAAGGTTACCATTTGGAATAAACACCGCTACAGAAATCTTTTATAAAACCATGATAGATTTATTTGGAGATATTGAAGGTATTATTATCTGGTGTGATGACATTTTAGTATATGGGGAAACAATTGAAATACACAATAAAAGATTAGAAATGTTTCTTGACAGAGCCAGACAGATGAACTTGAAGTTGAATAAGTCAAAATGCAAATTTCTTTTAGAAGAAATAGCTTATTTGGGTTATATTTTTAGTAAACAAGGTATAAAAGTTGATCCAGAGAAAGTTAAAGCTATAAAAGACATGCCCATTCCTAAAAATATAAAAGATTTACAAAGATTTTTGGGCATGGTAAATTTTTTAGGATCCTTTATAGAGAATTTAGCGGATAAAACTAGTATCTTGAGAAATTTGCTTAAAAAAGATGTAGTATGGCTATGGGATGATAATTGTCAGGAATGCTTTAATTCATTAAAAGAGGTCATATCCAAAGCGCCCGTGTTAGCTAATTATGATTGTAACTCACCTTTGACTTTGTCGGTAGATTCATCAAAGAATGCTGTCGGTGCCGTCATTATGCAAAACAAACGTCCCATTGCGTACAGTTCAAGAACGCTTACAAGCTCACAACAAAATTATTCTCAAATAGAAAAGGAATTGTTTGCTATACAGTTTGGATGTAATAAATTTCACCAATATATTTATGGCAGTAGAATAACTGTACAAACTGACCATAAACCGCTTATTTATTTATTTAAAAAACCTCTACATGAAGTACCTGCTGGGTTACAAAGAATGATGCTTTCATTGCAAGGCTATAACTTAGATGTGATACATGTACCTGGTAAATATATGTACATAGCTGATACATTATCACGAGCATCACTTAGTGATAACTATATACCTGAATATGAACAAGATTTAGAGTTTCATGTAAATTCAATTTTTTCTAACATATCTGTGAGCAAGCCATATTTGAATTTAATATTAACAGAAAGTAATAAAGATGAATCATTAAATTTGCTTAAATCTTACATTCAAAATGGTTGGCCTCCCAGCAAAAACAAAGTGTGCTGTTCGGTGAAACCATATTGGAATTTTCAAAATGAAATACATATAATGAATAACTTACTATTTAAGGGAAATAGACTTATTATTCCTAAATCTTTGCAAAAACAGATATTAGATAAGATTCACTGTGGTCATTTGGGTATAAATAAAACGCTAAATGTTGCTAGAGAAACAGTTTATTGGCCTAATATAAATGTAGATATTAAAAATTTAATTGATCAATGTTTAGTATGTGCTAAGTTTAAGCCAAACACAACTAATGAACCGTTGCAGTGCTACGAGATGAGTTACCTGCCGTGGCAACAAGTCGGTGTAGATTTATTATATTTTGACGGTGAAAATTTCCTTGTTTGTATGGATTATTATTCCAAGTATATTGAGCTTGCTTCGTTGCACAAAAATTACACTGTAGACAATGTTGTCAAACACCTAAAGTCTTTCTTTGCTAGACATGAAATCCCAAAATCATTGATATCCGACAACGGTCCACCGTTCAACTCATGTAAATTCAGATCTTTCCTTGTTGATTGGGATGTTGAGCACATAACTACTAGTCCTTATTGGTCCAGATCCAATGGGCAAGCTGAGAGCGCTGTAAAGATAGTAAAAAATATTTTAAGAAAATGCAAACAAGATAATTCTGATATATATTTGGCTTTATTACATTATCGCAACACGGCTAAAGGAAATTTTCCCAGCCCCGCGAAGTTATTAATGTCAAGAAATTTGAGAATAAACTTACCTATTATAGAAAATAGATTGAAACCTGAAATTGTAAAATTTTCAACATATGAAAGTTGTTATAAACAAAGCAGAGACAGAATGTCTTTTTATTTTGACAGGAAGGCTAAGCAAACGTCATATTTCTTTCAGCCAGGGGATGACATTTTTTTTAAAAGAAATCCCAAATCCTGCTGGACGCCGGGAATTATTAAAGAGAAATTGAAATGCGGTAGATCTTATTATGTAGTAGATTTAAATGGTACTGTTTATAGGAGGAATAGAGGACACATTAGACCTAGAAAAAGTGACATAACAAACAAAAATTCTTCTCCTTCTTTTTCTGGTAGTGAACTGAGCGCTGGCAAAAATAACAGTGTGGTTCCCCTAATGGATATTGTTGACCCCATGAGTTCGGCATACCTCGGAAACGGTCCTGTTCAAAATTGTGTTAATGATGATAACTGTGTTCCTATGGAGAGTCCAGCCAATAATAATTATGTAACCAGATCTGGTAGAAATATAAAACGTCCTAAAATGTATATGCATGAAAAATTTGATTAGTTATGTATAGTAGTAAGTTTCTAGTTGTATAGTTCAAAATATTAAGTTGTATTTTTCTTGAAAAGGGAGGTGTAACATAACACGATAATTATTTAAGAGTGTGTTATGTCAACGCCAAACTTCGTACTGTCACTTTGATGCCTGTGATATTTTATTTAGTTAGCCGAAAGGCTATGTATAGTATATACATATACATGTCTATACATGTATTAGTATGCTCCTGTTATATGAGTTATATATTAATTATATCTGTTGTACGTGTAGTAATAAATCAACATATTGTGATGCTATGATTTGTATCATTTGTATCTCCATGTAACTTATAAGAAGAATCCCCAAGATATTCAACGTAGAGATCCTGGCTGGAACATCAAACAAGACTTTGATAGCAGGAATAAAAAATACATGGAGCTAAATCACATACAAAACACATTACAAACAAACTTCTTCTATCTCAATAATTAGACCCAAAACGGTTTCCGAAATACAGAAACTTTCAGAAGAAAGAAAGTTAAATAAAACCTTCAAGCTAACAAGTTGGACCGCATACGAGGAGGAAAATATTTGGAAATCTTCTGCGATTGCAGGAATTCGGGGGGAAATGTTGTAATTTTGTTATTGGACTTCCGTAGATTGTGTGATTTAGTGATTTCTTATTTTATTACTGTAATCGTTATTATCATCATCTTAGAAGCTGCTTCGGAACGAATGGTCCAGCATGACCGGTCTTACAAAAACATATCGTGTACAGAAATGAAATTTTGTACATAACATTTAGTATTTTTGAATTTCACATTCAATAAAATTGGAGAAACTAAAATTTGTACACCTGGTTCCATATGTACATCTATGTAGCCGTACTTTATAAAGTTAAGTTGTTATGTTATAAGTATAAGTAACCTCCGATAAATAGCTTTTTATAGAGAACCGTGTCGTGACGCGACCTTAAAATTTCACTCTCAAGGCCGCTAAAGCAATTTTACTTCAAAAACATATGTGAAATTTCTTTTCTAAGCGTTTTCGTTGACACAAATTCAGCCATCATCACAATAGGCAAGCGGACTGATTTTTTTATTGCATAAATGAATAGTACTCTTAAATATGAGTACCTAACTTCTCAGACGAAACCGTATATCAAAAGTCAATATTTTCGAAGGTACAGCGATTTGTACTTATACAAATTTTCGCAAGTCTCGTAAAAACGCTCCATAATAAAGTCGGGTTACAAGTGACGTCACTTTTGGGTTAAAGTGTCTGAAGTAGGTATAAAGTATATGGCCGCAGGAACATATTTGTAAATATCTCCGATATTTGTGCGTATATGTTCATACTTACCAAAATGAATGTTTTTGTATATGATGTAAGTAAACTAATGATGGTTTTGTTTACCAATATCGCAAAGAAAAAATATTTTTTTTTGGCACTTTTTAAATCAATTTCTTTAATTAGTAAACTACACATAAAATAATATATTTTTTTAAATTTACCAAGTAGTAATTCAGCCTTAATATTTCTGAATATATGTATTAATTAAACTAAATATTTCAGATGTAGTCCGATCCCCTATTATTGCTTTTTTTACATGCTTGATTGCTTATGTAGTTTCTGAATATAAATATTATGTACTTACTATGTACTGTGTCATGTGTGTTATTTACAAGTATATACGACGTAGGTAACACGCTCGTCTGTGATAACTTTCCCCTGATATAAAGTTATTAATATTGGAGGAACACGTGGTGACGGTTATTAGAAACCTAACCCTTGCCAAGATTATTAATTAATTAATAAATACTGCGTCTAGCAACTTCATCAGAACTTTCTAGATAAATTAAAAGATACTTGAATCAAAAATTAATTTATTTACGCCGTTAACTAATTTACTTCTTGGAAATCTTTTTCTTTTCTGCTATCATTTATGAAGAAAGTCTGACTGCTAGTCTAAAACTGCCACATTTAGAATATCGTTTGAAAATTAAATACAATAGCAATATGAATTGAAGATATTATACAATAGTATTATCAATATGAGCATCATTGTTAGTAATATTGCATGAGTCCGACACCCATAAATGTAATATTAACAAGAAGTAGATATAGTATTGCGCGTAAAAAGTAAAAAGACTCAATTCGCCTACTGCGGGCCTATTTTAGCACATATTAATACATTTATACGTCCCTTGTCAATGTGTCTCGCGGCACAGAAATAATGTCAGTTTTGTAAGGATATAACGTATCTATGTAATAATTAATCAAAGGTGGCTACACTTTGGGTCAGCTCACAGACGCAGCGCTGTTTTAAGATGGCTATAAAGATTTCAAAACTCAAAATAGGCTCTGACGTAGGTACATTTGACATAATAAAACTTCATAGGTTAAAATGTTACGCCATCTTGGTTTTCACCATACTTCAACAGGGCCCCAAAAATCTCAAAAGTGGGGCCATTTAACTGGGGACTTTTAACTTGGTACAGGTATAGATTAGACCACGGGGAAGGACATCGGCTACTTTTATCGCGGCAAAATGTACGGTTACTGCGGGATTTCCTTTTGCGCGCACGAAGTCGTCTACAACATCTAGTTATATAATATGTCACCGTAAAATTGTTAAAACCGTTATATTGTAAAATAACTAACGAGAATGTAAAAACTAAAAATATGTCGAAATATTTTATAATCTAACGAAAAATAATGTGTGAAATTATAGGCAGCATATTCGCGTCGGACATTTTACAATTTCGCTAGTTTTATTACAATTTTTACAATTTTACGGTGACATATATACATCTACGATAGCTATTCATAATTGAACTTTATTCATTACACGGTAAGATACACGTTTCATTGTAACAGTTCGAATGTCATGTTACACCACACCGCTCAGCACATGTGTAGTGTATGACTGATGTCATATGAAACTAGGGTTACCATATCTCAGGATTTGTCCTGAGATTTCAGGATTTTTCGACTTTTCTCAGGATTCCGGCCGGATTTAGCAAATCTAGTGATAGCTCAGGATTTTCAATAAAACACAGGTTACATTTTAAATATCTCTCTTATTAAACTACTAAAAATAATTTTCTTTTAGTAACAATTACAGTTAAAATCAATACTTATTTATCAAAGTGAAACAAACTAAAAATAATCTTCTTTTGGTAACAATTGCAGTTAAAATCAAAAAAGTCGCGTAAAACGCGTGCGCAAGATAATAATACGTTTTTGAGAGAAAATTCTCAAACTGTAGAAAATCTCAGGACTTTTCCATGGAAATCAGGCCTTTTCTCCGGACTTTTGATTTTTTCATCTGGTAACCCTATATGAAACGTATATTTTACTGTGTACTTAGTTACTAAAGATAAATTTTGAAAAGCTATGCTGACGCTTACTGCAGCAACTTCTAGCAGTTTTTTTTATTTATTTAGGCACATCAACAATATAAACACTTACAAAATAATTAGAACATGTAGTAGAGCATAAGGGCTAGTGTTTACATCACTTACAGATATGCACTACATTTTAGATAGATTACATTATAAACACAATCAGAATAGGAATTATACAATACATATTTATAAATTACTTATTTAAAAAATCTACACAATTATAACTAAATTTAACTGAGAATTAACCTATAGTCTAATAAGTATAAATAAAAAATATAAAACTTATATTACATAACTGAAATAAAAATAAATTATTATTTTTAAACAAAAAATTAAACCGACTTCCAAAGTAAAAATACACAAAAAAGTATGAAATAAAACTTAATCTCTAAATAATTCCCCTTTCAAATTCGGCTAACATTTTTACTGTTTCTCTACTCAATCTTCTTAATTTGGAAATCGGTACCAGCCCAAACAATATTAATTAACAATATTAAAAATAATAATTTCACCCTTTTTAGAGATATATTTTCTTAAGTTATTATTAATACGTCTTAAGAACGTCTAAACTAAACGATCGAATGTATAATTGAATACGCGCCAAGCTTCCATAAGGTATTGCTATTAAGATGATGATGATGATTACTGTAAGTTATAAAGTGGCATATGCTTGCAGTTCATTAAACAATGCCGAAATTTCCAAACGCGTATCTTTAAATACTGAGGAGTTCTATACAGTGCTTTTGGATTCAGGGTATACCTTGGTACAACATCTTATTTTTTGGTAGCATTAGCTTGTGTTACTTCAGTAAAAGTCAAAATCACTATATGTGCGGATATAAATTTCGAGGAGTTCCCTCAATTCCTCATGGATCGCATCATCAGGTTCCCACTTTAGTTCCTAAAGGACCAATTTCGAACTAAACCCTTTACAACAACAAAAGAATTTTGCAAATAGGTCCATAAACGGCAGAGTAATGTTCAAAGATATCCGTGTTAGTGTAAAATACTATGAGAAATACCTTTTATATCATCATAATCTAACGATGTATGGTGTGATAGTGGTGATGATGATGATGATTACTCTAACTGACAGGGTGGCATATGCTTGCAGTTCTTTGAACAACGCCGAAATCCCCAAACATGTATCTATAAGGAGCCAGGAGTTCTGTTCTGTACTTTTGGATCCAGGGTAAACCTTGGAGCAAAATCTTACTTTTTGGTAGCATATACTTGAACTACTTCAGAAAAAGTCAAAATCACCATATGTGTCCATATGAATTTCGAGGAGTTCCCTCGATTCCTCATGGATCCCATCATCAGGTCACCACTTTGATATCAAAAGGACCAATTTGGGATTACACCCTATACATCTCAGAAAAAATTTTGAAAATCGGTCCACAGGCGGCGGAGTAATCGTTGAACATACAAAAAAAAAATATATACAGCCGAACGTATAACCGCCTCCTTTTTTGGGAAGTCGGTTAAAAAAAAAATAACATTGCAATCACTAAAATTAAATTGAAATGAAAAATATATAGGAAGAGTAGTCACATTGCAAAAATAAAATGTCAATAAAACTGTTTGGGTAAAATGTCGGAAGAATAAAATAAAGATTCAAGGATTAGTAAGTTAAATATATTTATTAGATTTATTAGATTTTTAATTTAATTTAAATACACATGAATTAGTAAATTATTTTGCTCCAAACGATCAGCAGTTCTCGCATTAAACAATAAGGTCCACTGGTTTCATATACTAGCTTTTGCCCGCGACTTCGTCCGAGTGGAGTTCGGTTTCCATACAAAATTTTAACCCCTTTTTCACCCTCTTAGGGGGCGAATTTTCAAAAATCCTTTCTTAGCGGATGCCTACGTCATTACAACTATCTGTATGCCAAATTTCAGCAAAATCCGTTCAGTAGTTTCGGCTGTGAGTTGATAGATGTGTTAGGTTTGCCTTTTAAATATTTAGATTAAAAAATAATGTGATTAGCTTCAAGAGTAATAATTTCAAGATCTAGTCAGAACAAAGTTATTTCCTACGCCTATTCAAAAACATTTGCGGTCTGAGGGTCACTGAATCCATCGTATGATTCATTTATCGAGGAATTTCGTGTCGGTTCTATTGCATTTCCTGAAACCTTCTCACCTGACCACCAGGAAAATAAAAGATCTTATCTTTTGGTCACCTTTATCTTCCAAGAATTCTAGATGTATATTGTGGGTACAAAAAAAGGTAAGGGAAATTTTATTACATTTAATAATTGTCTTGTATGAATTAAGACGTGTTTTTTCAACAGAGAATTCTACTAAGTAATATTATAAATGTGAAAGTTTGTGAGGATGTATGGATGTATGTTTGTTACTCTTTCACGCCAAAACTACGGAACGGATTTCAATGAAATTTGGTATGGTAGTAGTTGAAGCTCTGGATTAAAACAGGCTACCTTTTATCCCGAAAAAATACAGTGTTCCCGTGGGATACTGTATTTACGCGGGCGGAGCCACGGAAACTAGCTAGCTAGTTTCCGTGGCTCCGCCCGCGTAAATATAATAGTATTAATATAAAGAAAATCATTTCTGTGTATGTGTGTGCTTACTGCGGGCGCCTGCAAAGGTCGCGTCGGTTACGGCCTAATAAAATTAATAATGTTAAATTAATAATATTAAACTAATAATGAATTGATAAGAATATCTTAAGAATGTTATTGAAAGCATCGATATTTTCTTCGGAATGCAGATAAACAGAAATTTGCTAATAGCTAAAAACATGCATTAAAAAACTGTGTTTAAAACCTTAATCCGAAATATGAACAATCTTAAGACAATAAAGGTGTGGATTTGTTCATAAATCTGCCTTATCTTTTATTTATGTGGAAACTTTTGCGGGGGAATATTCAATTTACGCACAAACTCATTGTGGAACAGTGGAGTCGTTTCTATCTTTTTTTATTTGTCCTTAGAAGTTAATTATTTATCGTTATGTCTCTTTTTGTTTTGTTTTTGTTTTTTTCCGAAAAATGGCCATTTTTGGGCTAATATGGTGTGGTTCTATTACAGAGCTAATTTGACGAACTAAATCGAATTACGAACTTTTTTTTGTTTCCTATAATTATACTTACATGTTAGAGTTTTGTTAATCAATTATATTATTTATAATGTGAATATCTAATTTATAATAGAATAAGCTCTACTGCAGAAAGATAAAATTTCGACGGATTTCGTCGAAATTTAAATTGACTTCTTTCTTTCTTTCTTTCTTAACTTGCAGTTATTTTCTGTGTCGTTCGCAATTAAACATCTATCTAGTTCTCAAAGTCTCTCAAAATCAGTTTTGTGTTTTTTGCAGCAATAAATAAAATAAAATAAAACGAATAATTTTGAATATTTACCGAAGAAATTCTTTGAATGTCTGGAATCTGTCCAAAGTTATGTTCCTGGAACATAACTTTGGACAGATTCCAGACATTCAAAGAATTTCTTCGGTAAATATTCAAAATTATTCGTTTTATTTTATTTTATTTATTGCTGCAAAAAACACAAAACTGATTTTGAGAGACTTTGAGAACTAGATAGATGTTTAATTGCGAACGACACAGAAAATAACTGCAAGTTAAGAAAGAAAGAAAGAAAGAAGTCAATTTAAATTTCGACGAAATCCGTCGAAATTTTATCTTTCTGCAGTAGAGCTTATTCTTCGCAGTCTGTTGAAAAATAATAAATACAAACTACATATATGTACAAAGAATCGTTTTTCGATCAAATCTTTTGTTTCGAACGTCGAAAGAATTGTTCGAACGTTTGAACCAATGTAGGCTAATACAACGTACCTATAGCTAATAAAAATTGCGCGCTATGTAAATGTATTATATTATTATATGTAATTGTATAGTGACGGGGTCGCAAGACTTTTTACTGAACTTTTTGGCTTTTCGTGGGTCGCAACATAAAAATGTTTGAGAAACGATTACCTAAGCAGTAAGCTAATGAAGGTTTCAGATATTTTTTCTGCCGTTAGGGGGCAGACCCAACGCACACAAAGCGTCATCTGGTGGCGGAAGTGGTATCAAAAGCGGTCGATAAGAATTTTCGATTCTTTTGTCACCAGGAGGCGCTTGGTAGCCCGACGGTCCTTGTCGTGTCAAAATGCTGTCAGATGTCACGAATTTAAAAACCCTCATTAGCGTATAACTGATTGAATGTACTGTTAGTTCTTGGTGGAAATTCATGTTCATAATAATATCACAGAACTTTTTATACACACTTTTCCACTTTATTCAGATTTTTATAATAATTTATATATAAACACGACCGGTTTCGATTAACTGATGACACCTGATGATGAGTTAATCGAAACCGGTCGTGTTTATATATAAATTATTATAAACATCTGAATAAAGTGGAAAAGTGTGTATAAAAAGTTCTGCGATATTATTATGCTCATTAGCGTGCACTAAAAGTTATTTCACGTCGGTTTACCATACCACTAGGGAATATTATTCGAATATTCGTTTTATTCGAATATTCGACGATTTTATTATTCGAAGTTGACCGGGTTCATTATTCGAATATTTCGAATAAAACGAATAATAAAAATATTTTATTTATTTTTCAAAAATATGTTAATAGTAGTAATAAACTTGTATATAAACCGGAAAAGTTTCGTTATTTAATACATTATATTTATTATTTATTAATATTGTCGTTAATAATATCCTAAAACAGATTTTACTACACTGTTTGTGAAAGAATACAAAACTGTTTTTAAATAAAAACACTTTTGTATTCTTTCTTAGTAATTTAAAGTGAATACTTCCTAGAGGCCTCAGCGAAATAAATATACACTCACACGCTTGTCAAAATAAACTAACCAAAAGCGTGTTAGGACGTGTCTAAGGAGGGTTCTGTTACTATAAAGCGTAATACGATTTTTAGTTTCTTAATCTTATTGTTCGATTTCATTCAAAATTACTTTCTTATGGAGAATTTACCATGATCTACCAGCATGGAAAATTGTAAGTTCCTAATCTTCATAGTTTAGAAATAACAGAGGACCAATTTGGAGACCGATTACTTGGAAGTGGTTGACTTTGTAAAAGTCATGTATAAAACTTTTCCTTTATTTTAAAAGACATAATATTTAACATACACTTCATATGTATGGAAAGAAAGAAAGTGTACTTAACTATATAGTGAAATTATATTTTTTTATCAAATCAAAACCTATATCTAGACGCAAGATAGCTAGAAGAGCAGATAGAAAGAGAGACAAGCGGACGAACAGAGTGAAACGATAAAGGATACCTAGTTAAGTTGATTAATACAGTATTACACAAGCCTGCAAAACTAAGTACAAATCGTTTAAAATTTAATACTTTTCAAAATATTATAACAAGATTTATCCGTTTTCTTAAAAAGTAATAAAATATATATATTATCGGTGTATTATTTTTGTGTTTAAACAAAAATTAACCATTTTAATCTTAGTCTTAAAGACTAAATTTACATATTATATAAAATTGCCGTTTTGAATAACTCCTCGAGGCCTGAGTTGTCAGGCCTTGAGGAGTTATTCAAAACCGAAATTTTATATAATATGTAAAAACCGTACCTCGTTTTCAGTATGACAAACCTCCTCCAAGCTCAACAGCTTGGAGGAGGTTTGTCATACTGAAAACGAGGTTTTGGAGCCGAATTATGCAATATTCTATCACATTCTTATATCAGGGCGTGTTTTAGTGCTGTGAGGGTGCTAACTGTAGGTGACAATTTGCGGCTTCTGACTAGCTTTTTAAGCTCTTCTCAGGGTATATTTAATCGGGTTGAGGTAAGGACATTATAGATAATTCCTGAAGGAAGAAATTCCGGATTCCTGAAGGTATGCCAGCCCATTGTATATGTACTCTGCCTGAGCATAATGGACTCTATATGAAAAGTAGGCTTGAAGATATTCAAATACTTGTGAAGTTAAAGTGAGTAAATCCACTCATCTGGGACCAAAATTATGGACCATTCTCGTTCACCCTTTTGTATGTATTCACGGACGTATCACAGTGTTGCTACTCGATACTAGGGCTCTCGAGTTTGGTCTCGAGGTGAGACCACTCGCCCTTCGCCTCGGTCTTTAGGTTTTCAGATTTATTTAAGCAAGTCTTCTTCACTTTGCTGTCAGTAACATAGTCCCTTCGGGCCTGAAGAAGCTGTTTCTGAACTTAACTGCATCTAAGTGTTGATTTTCAACAAGTGGAAACAATTTAACGGTCTTGCCGAGCGCTGAGTCTGCCATTAAAGTCTTGCACGGCCTTGTCAAATGTTTTTCAGT
Source organism: Glaucopsyche alexis (assembly GCA_905404095.1). NCBI lineage: Eukaryota > Metazoa > Arthropoda > Insecta > Lepidoptera > Lycaenidae > Glaucopsyche > Glaucopsyche alexis. Next base: position 1,349,404 of record FR990057.1, read on the forward strand.
CTCTTTGTAACGTCGCTTCATCTTCTGAACGGTTCGTAACATGACACACTCCGTTCTTGCAGTACACACCTGATGCCTACTTCTACACTGATGCCTTCTAAAGACTCATCGTTCGAGAAAAAAATTGAAAACATAAAGAGACCAAAAATGTGGCTAACTTGAAAATGAAAAAAGGTTATTTTTGTTTTAAAGATTTTACACCCACTTTTTACCAACTATGACGTTTCTTTGTTATGTTAACATAAAATGAAAATCGTTTTTGAGTGCTTTTTATTTTGACGGTTCATCTTGTTTACTTATTCTTACTACGGTTTATATACACATGTACCGATTAGATCTGGAGCAGACCATTATGACAGCATGATGCTCGTGTGTTTAGAGTTTTCAGCTGCATTATATAACGTCTTCAAAAATCAACTACGGATACTTGCAGATTATAATAATATATTTGCAGAGTTAGAACACTGCACATAAATCGGAATGCACTGTAAATAGTGATCTGTTCTAATATAAGGTTCAGGAAAATCAACTACGGATATTTTGGGCACATGATCCACTGCTCATGTAAAGACGTTTAAGCAAAAAAGTATTTGTCATACTCAAAGTAAAAAATCATCTACTGTATGGGTGACTCTCCGCAAAACGCAAACTCACCCATATAATTTAAAAAAATTGTTTTGAATGTAACAATCATTTTTCTGCTTAAACGTCTTTACATAAGCAGTAGATCATATGCCCAAAATATCCGTAGTTGATTTTACTGAACCTTATATTAGAACGGGTCACTATTTACAGTGCATTCCGATTTATGTGCAGTATTCCAACTCTGCAAATATATTTCTCTCAAATCTTAAACAAACTGATATACAAATAATAATAAAATATGTTCTGTAATATTAGTGTTATTTAAAGGTACATTAAATTATACTACCAAAAGATTAATTTAAAAAGTCAGACTGTAGTTTGAAACTTAAAATAAGATGTTTTTTATTAAAAAAACGTTGATTTTTTAGAGTAATTTGTGAAACACTTCACATTTTAATATTTCTAAATATGCAGGTATATATAAAAGCATTATATTACTTGTATTTAAAGTTTATTACCAATATTCGTATTATTCGAATTATTCGAATTTATTCGAATAGTGTTTAGGTATTATTCGAATTATTCGAATAGTAAAATTTGTCGAATAATAACATTCCCTACATACCACCAGTTGTAGTCCATGAGATCGTGGTATCAGTTCTATCTAGCCGGCTAGGTCAAATATACTTTTATTAATTAAAAAAACTCATTGAGGCCACCCGAGACCCGGCACCTACCTGGCCCAGAGAGTGAGTATCGCAATCCAGCGAGGAAACTCTGAGCCTTCTAAGTAAGCCTGGTGGGGACGACCTGGGAGATTTCAATTTTTTGTAGTATTTTAAGTTTTGGAGTAGTTATAATTTTTTTAGTACTTTCCTACTTTTATAGTTTGTAAATATTTTAAATAAATTTAAGTTAATTTTAGCTTTTAACAATATTTGTTTCTTGTATGTATTATCTAATTAAATAAATAATTCGCTTTTATTTATTTAGTTACGATATATCTACTAAATTGAAGGGACACACGAAATTTCTAGTAACTAGCTAGTAATAAAAGAAAAAGATCAGAAAATTCCTCATAAAATTTACTGTTGCCCGTACAGTAAACAATAATTGGGTAAAAAACAATATTTAATAACTAGACATTATTAAAAATGGCGGAGAAGTTACTTGTACTGCAATAATGAGATCATTACTGAGCAGAGGTATGAAGTCTTATGAGATGATTATTATTTGTTTACTACTTTATATGTTTGTTTAACCTTTTGATGGTATAATGCAATGCCTATGTATAATTATTAATGTTTCAATATTAATTAGTATTAATATGGGAAGCTAAAACTTTCAGTACAGTTTTACAAGAATTGAACAATCGGAGGAGTACCTATGTAGGGAATTTGCCCGTTAAATTAAAGTTTATGTGGAGGAACGTGTAGAGAAAGCTAATATTTTTAAATAATGCTTAGAAATACATAAAATTAATAAAAATAACACCAACACACACTACCCCAGTTTAACACATACATACTACCGTGCGTTTGATATATACAATTTTGTGTTACACGTTGAAGTTTATAAATAAAAATAAAAAAATCACTAGCTAAAAGCGTAAACAGTATCATACGGGAACCTACGGGTATATTTTCCCTAAAAAAAGTAGCCTATGTCTTTCCCCATAGTCTACTAAGTGCCAAATTTCATTTTGATCGGTTAAGTAGTTTTTAAATGAAAGCGTATATACAGTGTCCCACGGGAACCGTACATTTTCCCGCACAAAAAAGTAGTACATATCTTTCCCCGTGGTCTTACTCTACAGCTGTATCGATTAAGTAGTATTTACATGACAGTGTATCAAAAAAAAACTCACATTCACGTTTAAAATAATAAGTAAAGATTTGAATTTAGGCTACCTTTTATTTGGATTGGTATTTGGTTAGCTACAGTTATGATACGAGTCGAAATGACCGTGTGAACGTTTTGTTTGATTCAGTTTGTAACATGATTAGAACCGCTCCAGTAACCATATTAGTTATCTGTTACCGCTTAACTTGCCATGATAGATTTTGTGAAAATTGAGTTTGATGTTTATGTTTACTTTGGTATAAGCCCGCTCTTCACGTTAGCCAATACTTATGGACATCATAAAGATCGGGGATTTGTGCATATCTTGGTATGTAAGTTGGTATTGTAATGATGGCCCATAAGCTAGCACAAGATTCGTGTGGTGTCGGTTTTTGATCAAAAATCAATGTTCATATAAAAGTGCATGCTTGCACTCTTGTTTCCAAGTCATTTGATTATTATATTTCCAATGTAAGTTAGTCAGTCTTGTCCTAACCTACGATCTAAATGGTATATTAAGCTAAACGTTTTATGTACGTAATATAAGTGAAAAGACAATATAATATTATTGGGACTCTACTTTTCATTTATCTCTCCAACATAACTTAAACTCCACAATAAACAAAAATTTCATTGTTGCGGTGTGGTCAAATAATGTGAATAAATAGACCCCGAGCAGCCAGCAGCCGTTAGTATCTCAATATCTATTTCATAAATACCTTCCTTGGCCTTTAACCGACACTAACTGAGCGAACTTCCAACGTGTGTATGTCATCACTAACTCTCGGCCACAATATCTGCCACAATGTTGGCTAACGTATAGAGCAGTTAATAGAATAAAATCAGCTCATTATAAAATCGTAAGTAAATTTTTTAGGCGTCTGAATATCTATTCATCATTATCATCATCATCATTTATATCTATTAAAACAGATCTATTAAAACAGTGATTCACGAAGTTCACAGTGATCTATTGACAAGGCATATCGAGGCAAAAACTGTCCCCACCTAGATGCCCAACTTTTGGGGTTTTTGGGGCCGTTTTGACATTTGAGATATATGGTGAAATCAAGATGGCGTAACTTTTTCTTGTATGAAGATTTGTTCTGTCAATAGGGAATATGCACATATTTTTTTATTTTTTTATATAGATCTATCTTGTTTGGTGAACCGTATGGTAAAATCAGTTTTTGGATATCATTAACAATAACGAAGATATGAACGTTTAAAGTAGTCTATTAGACAGAGAGATCGGACGTGTATAGTGACGTCACTTAACACGACTTTCATAGGAAGTTCATACTATATTTCGTTTTGCTAGAAAGAGATAGATTACAAACTTTGACCGCTCATATCTTGCTCATTTATCAACAGATATTGAAAATTTTCTCGCCATTTCCTTTATTTTTCAGTCTAGTATCAAATTATTATGTTTTAAGCTATTTTTATATTTTATGCATATTCCCTATTGTACCTACGTCATAAACCATCCTTAGTATTTTAACAGCCTCCGTGGTCGAGTGGTTGGAGAATTGGTTCTCGACTCGGAGGTCGTGGGTTCGAGTCCCGCATTGGAACAACAAAAAATGTTGTTTCCAAGTATGGTTAGGACAATGCAGACTTATCACCTGATTTTCTCAAAAGAAAGATGATCCATGCGTTGGAAGGGCATTTACAAGTCGGACCTGCGCCTGATCTCTCGTCAGTCGTGTCGGTTATCCGTCCCACTGGATTATGAGATTGAAGGAAGAGAGAGTGCTCGTGTACTGAGCACACACTTGGGCACTATAAAATAACTCCTGCGTATCTGGCCTGGTTACAATGAAACCGGCCACCGTCACCGATATCGATGTGGGGAGTTATTAGTTACTATTAGTATTTAAATATTTTGATGTGATCACGATCATATTGATGATGTCCCATTGCACGCTCAGATAACATAACTGGGGCTGTTTGCCGTCAATTATCTCAATATTAAATAGGACATAGGTGATACTATCAATTAGCAATTAAATGATACGCAGCTTGAATGGGACGCGTTGTGTCTAATATATCGCGGGACTGATAAAGGATGTTCTAAAATAACTAGTTTTGGTAAGTAATATATAAATAAACTAGCGACCCGCCCCAGCTTCGCACGGGTACAATACTGATACTAATACTACATAATGTCTTTAAACCTCTAACAAAACGGGCGAAATCTAGTCAAAACAAACAGAAACAAATTAATATAGGTACCTACTAAAACTCAATGAAATAAGTAGGTGGGTATACTTTTATCGTATGAAATACCATAGATCTAAACTCTCCCCCCCCCGCACGCGCGCCCCGCCTTGGTGACGGCCACTTCGCAACGGACCGTGCACGTGCAGTAGAAATCGTAATATTTTAATTTCGCCATAACTTCAAAACCAAACGTCCAATTTCAATCATTCAAAGACCAAATATTATCTACATAAACTGTACTTAGTGATGAAATAATTTATTTTGATAAGGATTAATAGCATGAGTAAAATAAACGCGTTTAAATGCAGTCCAAAAAAAAATCAAGATTTCTAAATAAAAAAATAGTTCTTGTGCCTCACTCGACATAGATAGGTATAGTGTGTCGCGGACTTTTTTGTAGATATTTATAAGATCTACAATTAATTAGAACATTTTATGGTTCTATCTTTTATAGTTTAGGCAGCGTACGCAAAATAAGTAACTTTTCTGGTTGATTTTTTACACCTTGTGTAAGAAAGCCCCAAATATTTTACGGAACCCTATTTTTTTCCAAAACAAAATTTAGCCTATGTTACTCGTGGATAATGTAGCTTTCGAATGGTGAAAGAATTTTTGAAATCGGTCCAGTACTTTTTGAGCCTATTCATTACAAACAAACAAACAAACAAACATACAAACAAACAAACATACAAACAAAGTTTTCCTCTTTATAATATTAGTGTAGATGATGTCATGGGATACTCATCCCAACTTACTTGTCCGATAGTTGTAGTATAGTATACGGGTATGCGACCCCGGCTTCCCTAGCTATTACTGTCCTTTCCCTTCCCCTCCTGGGCGGTAATATCCTATATTTCCTATTTCCCACTCTAGATATTGAAAAATCTTTTCGATTCAACCGACCATTAAGTCCATATTTCAAGCATTGCTTCGAAAGCGCATGGACGTTAAAAAATCCTATAACATAAATGTCCATCGGTTTTAAGCCAAAAAAAACTGCAAAGTAGCGACAAAAAATTGCAAAAAACTACATTTTACGAAACGCTGATAGAATGCAATTGACCATTCCATGTCAGCACGGCTAGGAAATGACGAAGTTCTGAAACATCCTATATAACACTTTAGCTGAAACAAAACGAACTCTAACTTGTAGAGTGTAAGTTGCGAATTGCAATGCAGAAATTTGTAAACAAACCGTGGCGTAGTTTATCTCGCTCTGGAAGCATATTTGTGACGCGATCCCTGTTATTATAGTCCGTCCCTGTCTGGCTCGTTTGTGAAATGTTCCCGTCTCTCTCTAGTGCGGACCGGTTTTGAAGAAAGATTTTCGTTAATATGATTTTTAACCCAACAAATGTACGTCTCGCTCACGACCTTTGATTTCTTTTAATACCTACGTGCTTATGTCAGAGTTTGTTCTATTTTTTAAATTCATCATCATCACACTGCTCTAAACGCCGGTCACGCTGGTCACATTTTTACAAATAGATAAAATTGAAGTGTCTGTTTGTAATTTTAAGATAACAGCTTTTCACTAAATGCACTTAAACCTTCTTAAAAGTAGAATTTTATATGGTACTTACAGTTAAAAATCTGTTATTAAATTTTTGTCGATCCATCTGTCTGTCGGTCTGTTTGTCAAACGGCTGGACAGATTTTCACGGGACTTGCACTGGCAGACAAGCTGATGTAAGTAACTTAGGCTACTTTTATCATATCTTAGGGTTCCGTTTAAAAAATAGCGTTTCGTTAGTTCTACGCAAACATTAAGTTGCGGGCACCAGCTAGTCTTTTAATAAATACAGTTTACTACTGACAGGATTTTAATAAAATTTGGCATTTAGTAGTTTAGGCAACGCATTAAAAATAATCCGAATAACCTAACCAAGAGCATGTCAGGACATGTCTAAGGAGGGTTCCGTAACTATAAACGCGTAATAAGCTTTTTTTTAATTACTCCAAAGTTACTGTCCGATTTGGTTCATAATAATTTTCCTAAAAAGTTTTTAGCATGATCTATCAGCATAGAAATTTGCAAGTTTCTATCTCCTGTAGTTTAAAAATGCTAGGGGGGGGACCAACATACAAACTATCGTACTTTGGAGGAAAATGGTCAACTTTATAAAAAAGTAACGTATGAAACCTTGCCTTTATTTTCAAAGACCTATTCTACGATATCCCACACGATGGGGTAGAGTGAAAAAATATTTTTCATCCCCACTTCACATGTATGGAGAGTCACCCCAAAAAAATATAAAATTATTATCTTTTTATGATCCTGAAACCGTGATCTATAATTTTCCTAAATTTATATTCATAATTACAGGAGCTTGAGGTGCGGACAGACAGACAGACAGACAGACAGACAGACAGACCGACAGACAGACAGACCGACAGACAGACGGACAGACAGGCAGACGGACAGAGCAAAACTATAAGGGTTCCTTAAGTATTACGGAACCCTAAAAATGACACTAGTTTAAGCCCTGTATTAAAAAAAAATCGGTCCACAGACGGCGGGATTGTGGTCTAACATACAAAAAAAAAATAAAAAATATATACAGCCGAATGATCGCCTCCTTTTCTAGAAGTTGGTTAAAAATAGGCTGAATTATGACAGTAGCTAGTAAGTACCTATAAGCCCAACGATTACTGGCAAAATCTAGTAAGTAATATTTTGGATGATGATTTCAGGGCTCTATCATAGAAATATTTTGTCTACGCCAATATTAATCACCGATTTATCTAGTGCTTCGGGTATCATATGACATTAGTCATTAGTAGGCCAAGGGTGATGACTGATGTATCATCACACAAACTTGACTGCTCAGCGTCTTCGACGTACAGTCCGTTCCGAGTTATTTTACCTGGGAGTTTGTTTTGAGTGTGATCCTTATGTCGTCGAAATAAAGGTCATATCAAGGGTTTAGAAATCGTCATTCATTTTGGTTTGACCTACTTGGGTGTGCTCACTGCACCTATCGCAGGCAACAAAAAACCAAAACCTCTGCCAATGCGATACGCCTGACGGAATATAATTTGGTTATATTTTAGCATACAAATTATTTTGGCGAAAGATATTTTGGTTAATTTGGCTTAAGATGGGCAGACCCAGCTCATTACATTGGCCAGTAAATGCAAAAACGCTTTAGCATCCAAATCAAAATTCTTTGATATCTTTAATTTGTGAACACTGAAACTATCCTATCCACCTATCTCAATGTTAAGAGGTTCTGCTAATAGTCCAGAGTTTCCCAAACTTATTCCGTCTAACGCCTTTGAAAATCAGTTATTTTGTAGCGCCCCCCATTTTTTTTCACCTTTAAAACCTAAATAACATTAGTCTCGCCTGGAGAGTATCTTTTATCTATTCAAAATTCACCAATAATAATCAACATTGAGCAATGACAATACTACTCATATCAGCGCCCCCCAATTTTTTCTAGGCCCCTCACCCCTCTAGTCCTCCAGCGCCCACAAGGGCCGTTATCGCCCACTTCGGGAAAGACTGCTATAGTCCATCTAGCGTGATGCTGCGGACATAGCATGGCCACCGCGCAGTTTTTTCTAGGGAAGAATAAAGAAATATATTTCGTAACAAAACAGCTCTAGATCCAAGGTAGCAAGATCGGTAAGAGAAGTCAACATTTCTTAGCAACTATATTTTACTATCTACTATTGACAAAACTTTAGGAATATTCACCATTCTTATTCGATAACTTTACCGCGCGGTAACCAATAAACGCTTGCTGCGTTTGGCGTTTAGCATATCCGTGCCGAACGAGCCTTGTGAATAGCCCCGCAAAATATAGCATAGCAATAAATAGCATGTTTGTCTTGGACCAGCACGATGGAGATAAGACATCTTTAATAAGAAACGTTTATTTTAAGAAGAAACTCGTTGCTGTCAATAGAAGACTGTAAGTGGCTCTCGTGCGAGGGAGAAAATTTTTGTCTTCTCTTGAACGACGCTTCGACCTAATACTGCCTTATAACAAGAATTATTTTGCTACCACCGGTTATAATGTTTTTACAATCTGTCATTTTGTATATTTTCTTTCGTAGAATAGACTAATTTCTAGGGATAGTTTCTAAGGTAGGGTAGGTAATTAAGAGCTTTTCACTTAATGCAGAAGGTATAGGTTAAATTGGTAGACCTGGCCACCATCTGAGCAACTACGCCCTAACAATAATAATAATATTTTGTCGTTCTGTCTGACTGTCTGTTCCAGCTTATCTCTGAAATGGCCGGACCGTTTTTCACTAAGCTTTCACAGACAGATATCTAATGTTATAAGGTGTGGCTACCCAGCTAGTATAATAAATACAAAACATACATACAGATTATTTATATTAGTGTCATGACCACGACGTGCCTTCTTCGCTCTGTCAGCAAAATCGCCATGATTCAAGCGGCGATAATATTACTTCCGATTGACGCATCGTTTCCTGTTACTGGTCATTATATAAAAAACAGTCGTAATTATTAGGGTCAATATCACGACGATATAAGATGCGGCTTTGAATTTTTAAGATAGGTAAGTATACAGCCTTAAATTTTACTCCCTATACAAAAGAACAATTTTCCATCTTTTTGGTAAAAGATGGCCCCGCGCCAGTTTCTTACGCCGGTTCTTCTCGCCGGGTTAGTTCCCGAACCGGCGCGGTGGTAGGCATCATGTATACCGACGTTCAATAAGTGTATAAAAATACCAACTTTGAATGTTTTTTTTTTTTTTGACTTTGACTTGACTTTGACTTAAAGCTACACGTTTAATTGCTAGAACAACGCCTTAGACATTAACATTCGTTGACACACATTTAACAACTTTTGTAACGAACGTGTATCTTCTAATGTAATGAATAAAGTTCAATTTTGAACATCTATCTCAAAAATAAAGCGCTGCGTCTCGTATCGTTTAGTTTTTGATTAACCCTTACTTACCCTTACAACTTACCCGTAATTGACCATTATACTATATTCAGATAACTTTTTATCTTAACGTAAACAAAAAGATGATATGCGACCGTATATTGTAATGTACATTTCCGTTTCAGCCTGGTGACGTCCACTGCAGGACACAGGCCTCCCCCATACATTTCCAGTGCGACCGGTCGCTCGCGGCCTGTATCCACCGACTTCCTGCGACTTTTCTCAGGTCACCTGTCCACCTGGTGGAAGACCGTCCTACGCTTCGGCGTCCAGTTCGTGGTCTCCACTCAAGAACCTTTCGGCCCCAGCGGGCATCGGTTTTACATATATGTCCAGCCCATTGCCACTTTAACTTGCTAATGCGCTGGGCTATGTCGGTAACTTTAGTTCTGCTACGGATTTCCTCATTTCTGATTCTATCACGTAGAGGGACTCCAAGCATAGCCCTCTCCATAGCTCTTTGAGCGACACGAAGCTTTTGAATAAGTCCCGTTGTGAATGACCACGTTTCGGCTCAATATGTCATCACCGGTAACACACACTGCTCGAAAACTTTTTGCCTTCAGGCACTGAGAAATTTTTGACGAGAAGATGTTTCTGAGTTTCCCGAACGCTGCCCAGCCGAGCTGGATTCGGGGGTTGACCTCTTTTTAGAAGTTGGACCTACCTAACTGGACTTTGTGCCCCAGGTATATATAGTCGTCAACAACTTCGAGCGTAGAATTTCCAACGGTCACTTAGGTACATTACCTCTGTTTTATTATTGTTGCACGGAAAGGTAGCATTAAAGTGTACAGGCTCAGATTCAGTGACATGTCGCTTGCGATGCCTTATGTCAAATCCCATACATATTGTTTTCGAACTTCACCGAAGTTAGAAATCAAGATGTATGGGAGTATTTTGACTGTAGTCAAGATACTCCCATACATGGTAGATCTGTAGGTCCTGGTGGTCGTTTTGTTTACGCCAAGATTATAATAATAATATCTATGGACGCTTCACACCACGTCAATCTGATCCCGTGGTAAGTTCTCGAAGAACTTGTGTTACGGCTACCAGACAATGGAAATACATTTAATACTTTTTTAAATTGTATACAGATTTAAGATTTTTATTATGTTAATTGTTATACACATATTTAATACACATCCATGGCCCAGGAACACGGAAGAATGTTCCTTCGGCGGGATTCGAACCCGCTACCCCCGGCTTGAGCACCAACACGCTAAACTACTGAGCCACAGAGGTCGATTGAATTGGATAAGAAGCACAGATGATAGAAATAATATACTCGTAGTACATGACGTACAAACCTTATTCAAAATAATGTTTCAAAACCTTATCCGATTTCTAGATTTAGCAGTTTTTAAAGCTTTAAAGAACTGAACTTTCTACCTCTCATTACATTTGATGCTCCCCATAATCTAATCCAGTGTTTTTCATCCTGTGGGTCGCGATCCCCTAGGGGTCGCGAAGCTTCTGTAGTCTTCTGTAGTAGGGGGGTCGACGGAGGTCGAGAGAACTTTAGTAAAAACAATAAAGATTAAAAAGATTGATTTATTAATTAAGAGAATTTTAACAAAAAGATACCTATACCCATAAATCGATGTATGTAATTGTAAAACAATGTGTTTGACGTACTTTAATATGTAGGTACCTACTTATAGACGAATCCTAATTATGGAGACGTATAAAAACGTATGGAATTAATATTTGTAACACTGTTACATACACATCATACATGATGAAAAAAGGGAAGGGTCGGGGGGTCGCAAAATATTTTTTCATACAAGGGAGGTCGCATCATGAAAAAGGTTGAAAAACACTGATCTAATCAATACCTACTATTGAGTATGAACTTAAGAAAAATGCATTGCTCAAAGGAATATTCTTTTTAGGAAAGACATTTTCTCTGTCCTTGCAAGATTGAGGGATCCTAGGTGTCTTTTTATGGCACTAACTTCTTAAATGAGCATATAAATCGTCTGATGGCATTGATCGCCGCCAGATATCCGTAAAAAACCGGCCAAGTGCGAGTCGGATCGCACGAAGGGTTCCGTGCAAAACGGCAAAAAATCACGTTGGTTGTATGGGAGTGTTGCATAACATTATAATGAATTAAGAATATGTTATGTCAATGCCAAACTTTCTAATGTCATGTTGAAGCCTAAGATAGATTATTCAGTTAGCCGAAAGGCTATGTATAGTATAGACATGTATTAGTATGCTCCTCTGTTATATGAGTTATATATTAATTGTATCTGTTGTACGTGTAGTAATAAATCAACATATTGTGATGCTATGATTTGTATCATTTGTATCTCCATTGTAACATATTAAGAAGAATCCCCAAGATATTCAACGTAGACGTCCTGTCAGAAGCATATCAAAACAGGGAGCACAAAAGTTAATTTCGCGGAAGTCGTACATTTTTCCGCGATAAACAGTAGCCTATGTCCTTCCCTGGTCTACTCTACACCTGTGCCAAATTTCATCAAAATCGGTCTAGTAGATAGTTTCGAAGCCTATTCGATACAAACAAACAAACTTTTCCTCTTTATTATATTAGTATAGATTAAGTATTTATTGTTAAAGCGGCAACTGTGACACACCTGTGAAAATTTCAACTGTCTAGCTATTTTGTTTACGAGATACAGCCTGGTAACAGACATTCCAATAGACGAACGGAAGTCTCAGTATTAGGGTTCCGTTTTTACCCTTTGGGTAACTCTAAAAACGGAGTAAATACTACATAGTCTCCCGTCCCATGGGCCTTCGACATATTGATTATTAATCGCTACCACGCTTGGTAAAAAAGTGAACGTTTGCTACAAGTTCAATGCAAAAAACCGCATCTAACGCGCTATTCATTATAAAAATATTTTTATTTATCTTAAATTCCGCGTCAAAGCCTTCCACATGAATGCAGCGTGCAGTCAAAAGGCGCTCGCTACATTATCAAAGACGGGCAATCAATCAAAAAATATTTGAAATTCTTGTGAAAGAGCGAGTCGATTCAATAATTACAGGGAATTCAGTACGTGCGCTGATTTATTTTATCTAGTGATGGACTTTGCCCTATCGATGTTTATTTTTATTTATTTGCAAAAGCTTTATCGTTTTATTCATTTTGTTTATTATACTTTATGCACAGAGGTATAGACTACAGAGGCGGGCTTAATGCAGTTTTATTTTAATCTTAACTTCTGTTTCCGTCGTTTCAAGTTTTAACGGTTTTGGGAATGAAATTGCTTATTTACAACTAGATGTTGCCTGCGACTTCGTGCGCGCTAAAAATTTTTCCGCAGGAAACGTACATTTTGCTGCAATAAAATGTTGTATGTTGTATGTGAGCACTTCTTATTTATTTTATTCTGTACTACATGTTGCCTGCGACTTCGTACGCGCAAAAGTTAATTTCGCAGAAGTCGTACATTTTTTCGCGATAAAAGTAGCCTATGTCCCTTCTCATGATCTTCTTTACATCTGTGCCAAATTTCATGAAAATCGGTCCACTAGTTTCGGAGCATATTCGATGCAAACAACCAAACAAACTTCTCCTCTTTGTTATATTAGTATAGACATACCTCCTTATTAATACACGCTGTATAAGCTTTGAATAGTTACACAGTGTTTTGTCTCCTTCTATCGAATTAAAAATGTCACTTGTGTGACGGGAACAAAACACTGTATAACTATTCAAAGCTTATACAGCGTTTATTAGTAAGGGGGTAAAGGAATTATTTACTTATCCTATCTATATTAATCTGTATCTTTATAATATACTTTTACCTATCCTGATCTTCAATATGATCAAAACTCTATAATACCTGTCATGGCATAAAAATTTAATTTGAGAATTTTAATTTCCTTACATGTTTTAAATGTAAGGAAATTACACAAATAAACATTTCTGTAGTATGTACACCTAATATAATAGACATACTTTATTCATAGAAATCAACATTAAACCTGGGACATACGTAGAAAAGTCTATGTCTTAACTCAGGTGGAAATAAATTTTAATAGTTTACGTTTATAGCTCTATTAAATGGTAAATACTTGATGTATTTACCATTTAATAGAGCTACAAAAGTAAATTTATATGGGAAGTACAATATTCTTCTTCATTTCAATTCATTACCTTAGGGGTGAGTTTTAGAATTTTTATGTTGTAAATATGTTTCTTTTAGACACACAATATTAGTCCCTAGTAATATTAGTAAACAGTATGTATAATGTTAGTTACATAATCAAGTAACCTATCTGCAAGACAGGATGAAGCGCAATCAGTGCAGTGGTTTGAGTTTACTTAGAAATCAGTCAGTAGCGTTATTTTAAATCAAGTATGCATCCAAGATCTAGAAAGCCATTTTAGACCGAACTTTAACCACTGTTTTAACGTCAGTTGCTAACGTTGTGTAACATTTATTTATTACACAAATTATTTATCGCCCTGACGATAAGTTTCACGCATTGCGTGTGACTAAACTCTATTTTAAACTTATGATTTACTGTAACTGCTGATTTGGGCTTATTGTAACCGGGGAAAAAATGTATTTTAATTTTACGAAAATTGAGTCTTTTAAATTATGTTGTCTTACTTACAAATATTATCCGTATTTATTTGTTTTCACTGCCTTCTGCTGATGAAATGATGTATTTTAATTAGTTGGTTTTGATTTTTCTAAATCTGGTTATTTTAATAGGATTTAAAAATGTGATTGCAGAGCCTTTAAAAGATATAAAAATTCGCGTTCTGTAAAAATATCATGCTTTATTTGATTTACATGAAGCGACCTTTTGCTAATATAAACTTTCTTCGGCGTGATTCGGTCTAAAAAACTATATCTAACACAAGTACCCGTGCTTAATAGAGACTATTTTGCGGATGCCATCAGTAAAAAGTAAAAAAATAGCATCGTGAGTCCCATCACTATTTTCCATCAAAACGAGATATTTACTGGAATCCGGCTGCACGCGGTTCCCGATAACCGCCGTATTGATTACGGTTTATATTTTAGTTAATTCTTCGCGTTAGAGCCGACCGGCATAATTAAACCGCAGTAAAATTTAACTTTAATATAATTTAGTATCAACCAAATATCCAATTGAAAATAGACAGTAAAATCAAGCTTTTTAGGGTTTCGTCGTTTTTAAGGATAATGTGAATAGGATAATAATGTAAGGATCGATGGAATACAATTGATCCTTGTTTTACATAATTCATTGATATCATTGATAGAGACAAGTATCAATTTTACCAAGAACAGCTGTCCCTTTAGGTTGTCATTTGTCGTGGTATAATTTTATACTCTACGGCGCGGCGACTCAAAAGCACTGACATTATTCCATCTTTATTAATTTATTCTTTATAAACTACTATCATATTTCTATAATTTTATTAATTATCAACAGCCTTCTTGGGCTAGTGGTTAGAGCTTAGCTCTCGTGGGTTCGATTCCCGCATTGGAACGACAAAAAAATATTTTTTCCAAGTTTGGTAAGGCAATGCAGGCTGATCACCTGATTGTCTGACAAGAAAGGAAGGACCATCCATGAATCGGATGGGCATGTAAACAGTCGGTCCTGCGCCTGATCTCTCGTCAGTCGTGTCGGTTATCCCTCTCACTGGGTTACGAGAGTACCTAAAGGAAAAGAGAGTGCTCTTGTGTAATGCGCACACACTTGAGCACTATAAAATTACTCCTGGGTAACTGGCCTGGTTTCAATGAAACCGGCCACCGTCACCGATTACGGTGTAGTGAGTTATTATTATTATTAATGCTGTAGTATAGGTATCCAATGGCCCCTTCGTGCATGGATTTCCTGCGATGATGATGATGATCATGAATTTAAATTTCAATGTAAACCATCTTCCAATATTTTACAAACTACAAATTATTTTCGTCCCTCGATAGCCGTGGAAAATTATTTTTCACTTACAAAGGAAACCCGATTAAAGGTTACAATCAGAATATGTTTTAATTATATTTCGCAATTACTACGATAATTAAAAGCCGAGATGGCGGACTCATTACCGACGAAATTAATTTTGTAAAATTATATTTCAATAATTACGGTTAAAAAAACCCAGTCCTTAAAAATAGTAACGTTTGAAAATCTTAATTATTATGAATTTGTAAAAGGATCCACGAAAATTCAAGAGCCTGTAAAAACTATAAAAAAATATATTGTATGTTAATTATTCTGGTAAAGAATTTGATTATTGCTTTTAATCAAGTATTATTATTTATTAATTATTACATATTTTGGTAATATTCGTTCGATTCCATAAAGACATAAGGAAGTGTAAGTTATTTATTAAGGAATCGTTACAAATTAGTGAAAATCAAAGTAAATTATGTTAAAGTAACACTATTAAATTTTACCCGACTACGCCGAAGCTAAAAGGAAGGATATAAAGATTTTTGTAGTCTCTCTATGTATGTGTGTTCCAACTCCCAACGCAGCGCCTAAACTTTGTAAATAAGGTGTCAGTAGACTCGTAATAATAGCCCGGGGGACATAGGCTATATATAATTTACGTAGTCAGAATATAATTCTTAATAATTCTGCAACAAAGCTCCATATAGGTAGATAGTACTCTTAAACTAAACTAGATGGCAGCACAAGGTGTAAAATGAAAGCAACTTGTAAACATTTGCAAGTTTGTTCCGCAAAAATTGGATATAAATATAAACACATTACCACTCCTTTGCGTTGCGCAGTCGGGTAAAAAGGTGGTATGACTTACGGCGCTAACATCGCGATACTTTTGCAAAGAAATGTATATGTCATCGTAAAATTGTAAAAACCATTAGATTATAATAAAACTAGTCAAATTGTAAAATTTCCGACGCGAATATGCTGTTATAATTTAACACTTTATTTTCCGTCAAATTAGAAATAAATATATAGTTATGAATCTTTTGACATATTATTTTTACAGTCTCGTTAGTTATTTCACAATCTAACGGTTTTTACAATTTTACGGTGACATATACATTAAAATATTGTGGGTTGTATATTAAATAGCTGGTGCCAGCAAATTCGTATGTGTTTATAGAAACGGAAGCCTATTTTTAAAAACGAAACGTACATAGGTAGATGACGACTTACAGAATAGTCTGTGGTATGTCTTCAGCCGTCCCATTCGTGCCGAAGCATGCCTCTTTCACGTTATTATTACCGGAGTAATTAAGCTACCATTTCACAACCGCCAGACATTTTGTTTAAGCCAATTCGGCAGACCGATGGAAAACGCAGGGCTACCACTAATTAAGCGAAATTTACAAAATTCATTTTATGGGATAGCTATTTGCTGCAGATATAGCTTAAATAAACTCCGTGGTCTAGTGGTTGGAGCATTGGCTCTCGACGCGGAGGTCGTGGGTTTGATTCCCGCCTTGGAACAACAAAAAAATGTTGTTTCCAAGTTTGATTAGAACATTGCAGGCTGATCACCTGATTGTCTGACAAGAAAAATGATCCATGCGTCGGATGGACATGTAAAAAGTCGGACCTGCGGCTAATCTCTCGTCAGTCGTGTCGGTTATCCGTCCCACTGGATTATGAGAGTAAAGGAAGAGAGAAAAAAAATTGGTGAGCTTCTTGTTTGTTGAATTCTATTCTTTCTGATAATGTAAAAAAATGTATACATTACCATAGTAAATGTTCTCAGAAAATGCAAAGAAAAGAACAAGTAGTAAGGCTCAGGTCGCCTAGCCCCTTTCCCTCTTGTATATGAAATACCTTTTGATGGGTTAAAATTATCCGCAGGTCACTCAAGTATACAAGTCATCTTAAAATAGCAATAAATAGACATGTATGCGCATAATTTAAAGAAGATTCGACAACTTACTCAAAATATTGTAGATGTCTTATTGGGGCTAGGCCTTACTACCTATTCTTTTCTTTGCATTTTCTGAGAACATTTACTATGGTAATGTATGTATTTTTTTACATTATCAGAAAGAATAGATTTCAACAAACAAGAAGCCCATCAATTTTTTAAAAAAGCTGATATTTTGACAGGAGAATTTTCGATTGAAAATTAGGGTTAATTTTTCGATATTAAGACAAAATAAGGTGAAAAAATAAATATTTTAAATCACAAAAATTACAGTGTATTTAGGACTTAAAAAGGTAAGTTTTCACTAAATTTCGTGAATTTTTTTTTTGTTTTTGTACAAGATAAAAATTAAAAACCAAAAACTTGGTTATTTGAATTTTTCACATAAATTTTGAGGTTATGTAAAAAAATTGTTAATATAAAAGTTGTAGATCTTTTTATTATCTACAACTTTGCCATTTAACTTTTTTTCATAGGACTTGTAGTTTTACCGGAAATCAAGATAAACCATTTTTTACCCTTAAAAACTCACCCCCTCCCACTTCCCGAACTCAGATCGCCCGTAATTTATTTTTCCTTTCATTTTTATCATATTCCCCTCCTTTTCTAATGGGTTTCATCCTACTACTATTTTTTTTGGTTTCAAAAATTATCGACCCTGGTCTAAATAGGTCGGCACAAAATGAGAATTATCACAGCCTCGCCTAAAACTGACCTGAAATACGCCTGCGTCGTGTTTGGCCGAGTGAGTGAAGGCTAAAAGGATAGTTGGGGTTAAATGACCGCGAACTTGTAACTCCCTAGGTGTTGCAAACATCTAGCGGCGCTTACCATCGGGCGATGTGTCTGCTCGTTTCCCGGTTTCTAGGTATAAATTATAGATCTATAATATACATTTCATCTTTTGTCTACACCAATGTTATAAAGTAGAAATATTTCATTGATTATTTGCGTTGAATAAGCTCTGAAATTACCAGACCGATTTTCGTGAAAGGCACAGTAGAACATGAGGAAAGATTTGTTTGTTTCTTTGTTTGTTTGCATTAAATAGGCTCCGAAACTACTAGACCGAATTTGATGAAATAACAGATATATAGAGTAGACCACGCGGATGAACATTGGTAATTGGTAACCGTACATTTTTCATCACGGAAAAATTTACGGTTCTAGCGAGATATCCTTTTGCCCACCCACTCACGAAGTCGCGGTAAACATCTTGTAGTTCATAAGTTTGTTGAAATACGAGAAACTATTAAATCAATATAGTGGAAAAACGTTTTGTGGCAGCCCTGGGCGGGATTGTTAGGCGTAGGTAAACATGTAAGCTGATTGCTTACTGCGCTGTAGCTTATGAAATAGCGGTACGGAATTAACATCCCACCTACCTACTACCTAACTACCTACTGACTGAGGTGTATAGGTAGTAGGTACGGTCAGCGAAATTAATGTTCAGTTTGGTCGCAATGAGGGTTTTTAAATTCGTGACATCTGACAGCTTTTTGACACGACAAGGACCGTCGTAATGCCAAGCGTCACCTGGTGATAGAAAAACAAACGAAAATTGTTATTAACCGTCTTTGATACCACTTACGCCACCAGATGACGCTTTGTATGCGTTGGGTCTGCCCTCTAGCGGCAGAAAAAATATCAAACACTCTCATTATTCGTAATTTAATGCAGTGTCTTATCGTCAAGTCACACCGCAACGCGTTTCGGCGCTGCATTTCTAAGAAAGCTATTAAAATTGAACTTTATTCACTACACAGAAGGGTACGTACGTATTTGGAGATGTGCCGAGCTGCGAAGCGTTACTTGTACTATTAATTATTATGTGGTAGCGAGCTAACCTGTGGTCAGATTATAGCAATTAGCAGGGTCAGATTATAGTAGGGTCAGATTACTAAAGCAATTAGCAGGGCCAGATTTTAGTAAGGTCAGATTACTAAATCTTAGTGTTACTTTGTAGTAATGTTTGTTATTATGTAATGTTAGTTGTAATGATATATACTCGTACATAGATTAAATTTCCGTAATTATACATGCCTAAGTACACACCACATATTTTATCATAGCTAGATGTTTCTTGCGACGTCGTGCGCGCTATAACCCGCAGAAACCTTAACGTTTGTCCTTCCCCGTGGTTTACTATATGTCTGTGTCAAAATTCATCAAAGTCCAGTAGTTTCGGAACCTATTCAATGCAAACAAACAAACAAACCTTTCCGCTGACTACCTGCAGTTGTAATAGTTCGAGAAAAAACTAACAGAGGGATAAGCGCGAACAATTGACAAGTGAGTATTCGTGATAGTTTAACATAACTTTACGAATACTTGTCAATTGATAGGCGTTGTCATTATTTTTATACTCCTTCGATACCGTTACGAATAAGTAGTTCGTGCTAGACTCCCAGATAGCGATAGGTTTTTAAAAAATCTCAAAAATATTATTCGATCGGGACTCTAACCCGTGACTAACATTTGCTAACAACGCAAAAATCCGATATGCTGAGTTATGAATTATGATGCATACGTAAGCCACGCTCTTTGATAATAATTGGAGAGCGAAATGACTCATAATAATATTATGTCTTACTAGTTAATCTAAATACTTATATAAAAAGCAAACCTGTAATGTGTAAGTTGTCGTAGTCTAATATTTGCAGACTGCCCGTGGTCTACTATTATTAGATATAAATTTATTATATTGGTATAGACAAATAAATAAAATAAAACAAGAATTGTTAATTTACAGTAATACAAGAATTGTTAATTTCACCTTTAGCCCTGTGTATGTACTATGTACAGAGTCTAAACTTCACTTCTATCATGTCAAATTTCATCAGCATCAGCTGTTCCATAGTTCTTGCGTGAGAGCTGAGAGAGTAACAAACGTCAAATGAAAATCAAAAATGTTTTATTTTACAAAGTAACGCTTATAGAATTGTCCCTACTTGATGCATACCACCGGTTCGGGAACTAACCCGACTCCCACGAGGCTATCTTTTAGCAAAAATATGGAAAATTGTTCTTTAAAAAAAATTGAAGATGTTTACAATATGAAAACTTAGTCCAAGTATATTGACAAAAGTCAGATACATTAAAGTACTTACATAGAAATCGTCAATAAAATCCTTGACATAATACGCTTTTGCACATAAACGTTCTTTAACTACTTTTTAAAATTATTAATGGAAAGATTTTGAACATTTTCTGGGATTCTATTGTATAGGCGTATACATTGACCTTTAAATGATTTGCTTACTTTACTTAGTCTGATCCCCGGTATTAGATATACCTTGTGCTTATTTCTAGTGTTTCTACAGTGATTCCATCCTTCATCTAACTAAATATGTCATGGGATACTCATCCCAACTTACCTGTCCGGTAGTTGTGGTATAGTATGCGACCCCGGCTTCCCTAGCTATTACTGTCCTATCCCTTGCCCTCCTGGGCGGTAATATCCTACATTTCCTATTTCCCACTCTAATTTACCAATCTTCCTTTCCACACCACAACGCAATCTCTCTCTCATTTCTCGCGGAAGCGAAAAGTGGCCCATGGAGAGCCGCTTCGCTACGTTGAATGTAAGAGGAGGAATGGATGGTAAGAATGAAAGTGGAAGAAGCGAAACAGGTATGTAAGGATCGTAGCAAGTGGAAAGAAGTGGGCTCTGCCTACCCCTACGGGAAAGAGGCGGTATCTGCCTACCCCTATGGGAAAGAGGCGTGATTATATGTATGTATGTATGTTTGTATCTAACGAATCATCTTCATACACTTTCACATTTATAATTGTAGTAGGAATTAGGATTAGGGTTAGTGCATACTGTAGACATAGCACTTTTAGGGAGCTTACACATAGATCAGTGAAATTAGGGGCTTAATTGCTTCCAACGGACATGGGATCAACTTACATACACTGCGGTACTATTTCAAAGAAATGTTAACCTTGTAATGCGTAATTAATAAAATAAATAAATAAAATAGAATACCTACATACCATTTTATTTAAAAAGATTAGTTAAAAAAATGATCTTGACTTTTAACAAAAGTTCCACTGTTTTATGTTTTGAGCGAATTTTCAACTTTTTAATAAAACACTAGCTTACTGCAACTTTTACGTAACGAATTTTCTAGCACTTTGTAAACAAATTCGACCTTCATTTTTGTATAAAAATGTTAAATAGGTGTGTACGTATTACGTATACCTACATTTAATATTAAAACAAGGTCGATTTTGTTTACTTGTAATAAATATCTAGTACTTAAAAAAATTAATGATCCTAGTTCCGACTTACTATTTTTTTTTATGAATACTTATTAGATCTTACTATTAAATGACTTATATCTAATTTTCAGTTCCCAGAACTTAGCAATTAGTTAGTCATTTTCTAATATATGTATCACCATCATCATCAGCCACAACTCAGAAGACATCAGCCAGAAGACGTCTAACACTGGGATACCACGATTTGCCTACGTCAGTACTTGGTTCAGTTATCAGTTGACAAACATCGGAAACAACATGTCCAATAACGACTGTGGTCTCTGAAGTGCGTCGTCAACCTGTGTACTATATGCAAATGTTTCGCTCTAGTGAAAAGATACCTACATAATACGCGTTCTTCAAATTTAGCATCAATATTCTTCACTAAAGTAAACATTTAACAGATTCAACACATCTCAAGCTCCTCAAGTTGAGTAACGACAGTGGTCTCTCTAAAGTGCGTCGTCAACATATTGTATGCAAATACGCTCTAGCCTCTAGGAAGGATACATAATACGCGTGCATTTACGATGTTGATAAAAAGCGTGCGCGGGGCGAGGCGCGCGGGGCGGGGCGGGGCGGCGAACAGCTGAGCGGCATATTGACAGCACTCGGCTTGACGCGCGCCAGTAGGTGCCCAGCTCTCGCGGAGTGCACACGTAGCCGCAACATGCGCGATTCACGACGCGACTGCCGTGTTCGTTAAAATTATGACTTATGGGCATCTCAGACATCCACTAGTAGTGTCCAGATACTGGGATTTCCTCGCCAACGAGAGGGCAATAGTGTAGTGTATTAGGTGAACTGTGTTTGTGTTTTGTTTACTTTTTTTTCGGGAGGGATTTTTAACGGATTTGACACGATGGTCCCGCAGCAGATTTCGGATGTGAGGTCGCTGACGCCGACGGTGAGCGGGGTGGTGTTCGGCTCCCAGCTGGTGGACAAGAACTCCTCCACCCCCTACACGGATGCCACACAGGTAAGCAAAAAATGATCAAAATAGGGCTGTAGGGTAAAAAAAATCCCCGCAAAAATACCAAAACACAAGAAAAAAATATTTTGTGAATTCCTAAAACTTGAAAATTTATGGGTAAAAATTTCTGATGTCAAAATTTAGGTACGTTACGGTTTTAAGTTAAAAAAATTTAATTTACCGTCGCAAAAATACCCGCAAAAACACTAAAACACAAATTAAAAAAAAAACACGCAAGAAAAAAATATTTTGTGAATTCCTAAATCTTGAAAACTTATGGGTAAAATTTAGTTAAAATTTAGGTACGTTACGGTTTTAAGTTAAAAATTTTGAATTTTCCGTCGCAAAACAATCCCCGCAAAAATACCAAAAAACAAATAAAAAAATACTTACATGCAAGAAAAAATATTTTGTGAATTCTTAAAACTTGAAAATTTATGGGTCTGTCCCTATGTCAAAATTTTGGTACGTGACAGTTTCAGTTAAAAAAATTTGAATTTACCGTCGAATGGCTGGCCGCACACGTGCAATAATATTGTCAATAATTCCTATATTGACAATAATATTTCCTTCCTTGCCGTTTTTTTTTGACTAGTATTGACAATTTTATTCTGTCAATAATATTGCACGTGTGGGGCTAGCCATTGTCGATAAAAAAATGAGCATCTTAATAATAAAAAAAAAAAAACAATAATCATCTACGCTTTAAAATTATAAGTAGAATTATTCTAAAAAATGGAATAAATAATAATAACAAACCTAAATAAAATAGACTAAAATCGTATTAAAATGTGTCGCTCAAATTACAATTTGCAAATGAATACTGAAATTTTACTAAGTGATCTGAAATTTAAAAAAATGCCGGAAAACTTCTTGCTAATATAAAAATATTAAGTGGAATAAAAAAAATCTGAAAGTGCGTAATATATTTTATGTATTTTGTAGCTTTAACATATTTGTAAAAAAATTAAACGCATATGTATTCGTACAAGTCCGTAAACATGTTTTTCCCGATAACAAGTAACAAACACGTAATAATTGTACCATAACAAAATATTTTTTATTGCGATTCAAAAAGTTTTTCGTGTAAAATAAAAAATAAACTACTTAATCACTAATCAAAACTTTGATAAGATACCGAGATATTTTATGAGAAAGTAAATAAAAAAAAAACATTTATATATACCAATTACCAAACATAATTGTTTATTACAAATAAAAATTATTTTCAAATCGCACTAATGACTATTCAATAAACTATCTTAATGTGTGTCAACAGTCAATTTATTAATTTAAGTCCTTATCAAAAAATTTAAACTAAATGTAATAAAATCATGCGACAACGATTAAAATAAAATTAGGACAAATAAAAAGTTGTATTGAATTTATAATTACTTGATACTCACAAAATATAAAATGAACTTGCAAAAAACATTTCATATCTCGAATTTACGTCAAAATCTAGACAGAAAATTAGGTTTTCTCACGAAACTAGATTTATTTGTTGTGACTAAGTACCTACCTAGGTAGTGCGTGAGTTGAATGGTTATGACTTATGAACTAAACTTATGAGTTTCCGTAAAAGCTAATTTCAAAACATAGAAACGAATTAAAATCAAACTCTAATTTTGATTAAACTGCAAAAGTTACGTTTTTTATACTTAGGTAATTACCTACGTACTTTTTGTACGCATAATTTGTATACATGATATTAACATTTAATTAAAGATACAGTAAGTCATTAAAAATTACACTTAAGAAAATAAAGGCATTTTAAAAGATCGAATTGTACATTTAAATATTAGGTATGTTATTTATTATGTAATTAGCAAATTATAAAAAAAACATGAAAAATACTTCAAATTACTTACTCAATGACTCAAAATTATAATAAATAATAGGTATTAAGTGCTTGTTCTGAAAAAAAAAAAACAGGATTTTCGCCGAAAACAATTTTATTTCCTATTATTATTACTTATTTTAATTAAAAACCTTCTAAAATATGTTGTTAAAAATTATATATGTGTTTGCTTTTTGACTTGATATTTGTATATAACCTAACCAAGAACATGTCACGACATGTCTAAGGAGAGTTCCGTAAATATCAACGCGCAATAGATTTCTTTGATTTACTTCAAAAGTTATTGTCCGATTTCGCTCAAAATATTTTTTAAAGAGTTTTTAGCATGAAAACTTTTTATTTTGAATTGTTAAGAAATGTCAGGGAGGGACCAACTTACAAAGTTGCAAACCACTTTGGAGGCGATTACTCAAAAATGGTTGACTTTGTAAAAAGTCATATATGAAACCTTGCCCTTATTTTAAAATAGGTATTCAACGATATTCCACATGATGCGGGATAACGAAAAAAATTTTTTTCATCCCCACTTCACATGTATGGAGAGCCACCCCTAAAATGTAAAACTATTATTATTCTATGATGGCAAAACCGAGATCTATAAACAGTCCTTAACTATACCAAATTTCATTAATTTATATTCATAATTATAGAAGCGTAGACTTGACATCAAATACTATAAACAATATATTTAAGGGCACCTAAATAAAAGTAGCGAAGGTAATTCTAATTACAATTTAAAAACCGTAAAAATGTTAAGGAATTTTAAATTGATTAGTTTGTTAACCTCTTTAAGTACTTAATGTACCTATATAATTTTTGATAAACATAAACTTAATTCTCGTCATTTTTGTTTTTCAAATATAATTTTTAATAATATCGTAAGTACGTAATTTCATTTCGCGTGCTAAAATTTAACAAATTTTTGTGAATGTTTTAATTTAATTAAAACGTATTATAAAATAATCTTACCTTAATCTACATAGTACGTGTGCTAATTAATAAATTATACCTAAAATTAGTATAGAAAAAGAAAATTAAACCGCAAAAATAAAATCAAAATAAGACGCAAAAGTACGTAAGAACTATGTGAGTAAAAAAACCGGCCAAGTGCGAGCCGGACTCGTGCACGTATAATGATTAAGCACAAAACGGCAAAAATATCACGTTTGTTGTATTGCATATTACCCTTAAATATTTATTTTATTGTTTTTAGTATTAGCGGCCATATCGTCTGTGTAAATTTCTACCTACTGTCTACCTATCACAGTTAACGATATACAGCCTCGTGACAGACAGATAGAAAGACCACGAAGTCTCAGTAATAGGGACCGTTGTTACCCTATGGGTAAGAACCCTTAAAATTAAAAATGAATCTTGATGTTAGGTTCAATAGAACACTCGTTTAAAACCTTTGCAGGGAAAGCCGTTGGCAATAACTAGCTGATACCAATTTGTATGTAATATAAAACAATTTCCAAACAAAATATATTCTTATGCCATAATAATCTGTTAGTGTTTTCCGTTACGCGTGACGCGATCAATACTAAATGATAAAATCTATTTACTTTATCAGAAAATATATAACCATCTAAACTCTAAAGTACATAATACCGAGATAAAGTGAAATGTTTAGTATGTCACAATAACTTGAAACGTACGGTGAATTAAAAAAAAATATATATTAAGTATGTATATAAAAAAAACGCAAAAATTAATTTCTGGCATTCAAATTTTTTTTATCTCAATATGTTCTCCTAGTCAGGAGTACTCGCAGGTTAATATTATTTAAAACAATTCAATAATAAATAATATATTATTATATTAATCAACTAGCTTTTGCTCGCGACTTCGTCCGTGTGGAATTAGGTTTCCATTTTTTTTTTATGAAATATGGGGGCAAACGAGCAAACGGGTCACCTGATGGAAAGCAACTTCCGTCGCCCATGGACACTCGCAGCATCAGAAGAGCTGCAAGTGCGTTGCCGGCCTTTTAAGATTGAATAGGGTAATAGGGGAGAGTAGGGAAGGGAATAGGGTAGGGGATTGGGCCTCCGGTAAACTCACTCACTCGGCGAAACACAGCGCAAACGCTGTTTCACGCCGGTTTTCTGTGAGCCCGTGGTATTTCTCCGGTCGAGCCGGCCCATTCGTGCGGAAGCATGGCTCTACCACGTAAAAACCACCATACATAATTTTAACCTCTTTTTCACCCCTTTAATGGGCGAATTTTCAAAAACCATTTCTTAGCGGATGCCTACGTCATTTCAACCATCTGTATACCAAATTTCAGCAAAATCCGTTCAGTAGTTTCGGCTGTGCGTTACTAGATGAGTCAGTCAGGTTTGCGTTTTATATATTTAGATGACTTCAATAATAAGGATGGGTTATGAGGCCTATGAGGCTATGACATAATATATTTGACAGAAAATCTTCATACAAGAAAAAGTTACGCCATTTCCATTTTGATTTCAGAAGATTTTGTCAAAGAATTTATGCGGACTGATTTAAACTGCGGGAAACAAATGTGAAAATGTATCAAAATAGCTCCAAACAACCCTAAAATTGGGGCAGTTTATGTGTGAACACTTTGCCTCGATATGTCTCATCTATACTAATACATATCATATTATAAATTTGAAGAGTTTGCTTGTTTGAATGCGCTAATCTCAAGAACTACTGGTTTGAATTGAAAATTTTGTGTTGGTCGTTGGATAGTCCATTTGTCGAGGAAGACTTGAAGCTAACATAATGTTGTGACCGATAACAGCTAAGCATCAGTGAAAAATGTTGCAAAAACGGGGAAAATTATTAATATTTGAGGGCTTCCGTTGCGACTTGCGTAAACGGTTCAAGTTACCCAAAAAATATGTACGAAATAATTATTCCTCTTTAAATGATCTAAAAATGTCCGCGACAGTATATTATGTCCACAGCGTAATAAAGACTTTGATGTCTATGTCTAACTCACTACACCCTTGTTATGGTAATCAAATTTGGTCGAAATTAATGCATTATTGCGCCATCAGTTGACGCGGACGAAGTCGCGGGCAACATGTAGTCTACAATATATAAGTCTACGATAATAATCGAATACAATAATGTTGATGAATCGATTTGCAGCGTACGTGTGTTCGCGACAGCGCTGCCTGGGTGCATTAACATTTCAATGTCATCTTGTATTTTTAGTTCGTGTATGTGTACGTGTGTGTATGCATGTGTGTATGACCTTATGCTGGCTTGTGTTTACTAGGAAATAATCTCCGGTCATTCGCCGCCAATTTTTAGGGCTCCGTACCTAAGGGGTAAAAACGGCACCTTACTTCCAAGTTCTAAGACTCCGCTGTCCGTCCGTCCGTCTATCACCAGATTGTATCTCGTGAACCGTTATAGCTAGACTGTTGAATATTTCACAGAATGATGATGATGATGAAGAAGATGACTTATAAATGATGATGACGATAAACATTTACGGAGGTTTTACTTTTACTATTTTTTTTTGCTCAATTGTTTTTGTGCACAATATTAATACCAGTTACCGATATTAATCTATACTAATATTATAAAGCTGAAGAGTTTGTTTGTTTGTTTGTTTGTTTGAACGCGCTAATCTCAGGAACTACTGGTTCGAATTGAAAAATTCTTTTTGTGTTCGATAGTCCATTTATCGAGGAAGGCTTTAGGCTATATAACATCATGCTAAGCTCAATACGAGCGGAGCACCAACCAAGAATGTTTCAAAATCGGGAGGTATTTTTTCCTTTTGAGAGCTTTCGCTGCATACGCTGCGGAAACAGTTAAAGTTTCGCTAAAATTATGTATGACAGAATTGTTCCCCTTTAAAAGTTCTAAAAAAAAGTCCGCGATAGTACATGTCTATCTTTTAAGGTTGGCTCACAATAACCTTTTTATGCTAACCAAATTTGTTCCAAAATTAAGCATTATTTGTGAGGGTGTTTTCATAAAGATGATATTAATCCTTATCCAAGTAAATACGTTATTCATTACAAGCATTTAATCTAGAAGAAATTTGCAG
The DNA here is from genome assembly GCA_905404095.1 of Glaucopsyche alexis. Taxonomy (NCBI): domain Eukaryota; kingdom Metazoa; phylum Arthropoda; class Insecta; order Lepidoptera; family Lycaenidae; genus Glaucopsyche; species Glaucopsyche alexis. The sequence goes on from FR990057.1 coordinate 1,377,978, forward strand.
TTTACATCACTTGATTTCAATGAGTATTTTAAAAGATATCGCAGTAATAAAATAATGGGGCGCACGGCGGGCAGTCGCGGGCAGGGAAGCTCTTCTCCTTCAACGCAAATGAAGCCGCCGCGCCGCGCCGGTATATTTTAGCGATATCACAGAATAAATATTAGTTACAAGCGATATCCCAATTCTCAAAGTAACTGTTCCACGCGAACGAAGTCGCGGGCAAAAGCTAGTAGTTGTATAATAATATAATTTACCCTTCGTGCGTGACTCCGACTCACACTTGGTCGGTTTTTAATCGTGATAACTTTTGTTCGCGGCTTCGTATGTAATTTTAAATAAGGTTTTAAAATAATAAGCACTGTATTATCGTATAGGTACCATCCGAACTACATCTTAAATTATCTTATATAATTATTCTAAGGCCTTGAACTCTGCATAAAAATACAAATTAATATTTTCATAAACCTAATGTTGTTGAAAATATGAAATCTCAGTATCGTGTAGGTAAAATTATCTTACTCAAAATTTTTATGGACTTTTTGCAACATATTTATCTAAGGTTAGTCAATGTGAGATTATCTAAGGCTTATATTTCGTTTACTGGTGTTTAAGCGTTATTAAGTTAAACGACAGTTAAGTTGTATGTAAATTTAATTATGGGACCGGGCGCTGGCGTGCCCGTAATATCTGTCGCGTGCCGCATGTGCGCCAAAGGTTCGTCACCTCTGCACTGGGGTTTAGCTGTCATTTGACCATCAGTAACTTGCGGGTTTGCATAGAAACTATCAAGAATTTTTAAACGCCAAAGGTTGGTCGCCCCTGTATTGGGACTTAGCTGTCATTTAACCATCAGTAGCTGGCGGGTTTGCATAGAAATTATCAAGAATTTTTAAACGCCAAAGGTTGGTCGCCCCTGCATAGAAATTTGGTTGCATAGAAACTATCTAAATTTATAAACGCCAAAGGTTGATTGGCACTTAGCTGTCTTTTAACCATCAGTAGCTTGCGGGCCTGCATAGAAAGTGTCAAGAATTTTTAAACGCCAAAGGTTGGTCTATCCTGCATTTCGGTTTGGGTGTCATTTGACCGTCTGTATTTCGCGGGTTAGCATAGAAACTATTAAAATTTTTAAACGCCAAATGTTGGTCGCCCCTGTATCCCACGACGACACTAAGCTGTCATTTGACCATCAGTAGTTCGCGAACTTGCATAGAAACTATCAAAATATATAAAAACAAAAGGTTGGTGGTCCCTGTATTGGGAATTTGGGAGTTGGGACTTTGCTGTCATTTGACCATCAGTAGGTTTGCATAAAAACTGTCAATTTTGAATGGCTATCAAAAATTCAGCTCTGCGTCACTTATCATTTCGTTTCGGTATGAATCAACCCTTTTATGACATAACCTTGTATTTTGAATCAATCAATATTTTGATTCAAATGAAGTGGGTGGGTTTTCAACTATGTTATAGTCACAAGCGAGGTAACTGACCTGTAATTAGGCCCATACAAAACCACCAAGGAAATGATTAATTATAATAATTATTGTATTGTAATAAAATTAATTACAATTATTGTATAGTCGATATACATTTGTATGTAGATATATGTAATTGTGTCTATTGTTGGTTTTGTTGGGCAACCGTCGACACGGAAAAATGTCACGGAATCCATAGGTTTAGGGTTCAGGATGTTAAATCTACTGAACCATTGGAAGATTTTATCAATTGAATACTTACTATCATGCCTGCTCCTTCATAAATACGAAGAATGAGAGAGATAACACGATATTTAACCTAGGTTTAATGTTATTAACCCAGATCAGCGCAAGTGGGCGTAAGCCAAAACTAGAAAATATATATGTTTAGAAAGGTAACGATAACACAGATATATTGCTGCTTTGGTTTGATTTTCGTTACATCAAATACAGAAAAATAATAGAAAACAAAATAAAACAACAATTTCTAATTCACCGGATAATCCAATCCAATATCCAATAAAATAAAAGAATTTCAAATGGGTACAAACATTAACGTGTCTGAAATATAATTTTCCTTTATCAAAGTGCCAAGTTTCATTTATCATAGCTTGCATTAGTCTGTTAGTCTGTTAGTTAACTCTTTTAATTTAGGTACAAACAATTCCTTGGAAAAGGCAAAGACTTTTTCTTCGTGTCTGTCTGCCATAACCATTACAAGTGCACCTCACGAAACCCAGTGTTTGTAGAATTCCTAACTTCCCAGCCCTCTTGAGACTTGATAAAATCAAACGCTAACGTTGCTACAATTAAGTTTTAATTTTATTGGGTATATATATTTAGTTTAGTTTATACTTAAGAAGAATTGAGGAATTACTATTTGATAAACGTAAAAAATATAATATTTTACGTCCAGTTTTGTAATTAGATACATCTGAAAAATGAAAATACGATAACGCTTCAAAGAATTTTGGGTAAATTAGAAAAAAACCTACAACATTAATTTACCCACATCATATTATATACAAAAACATTAATTAAGGTAAGTATGAACTTAAACGCACAATTTTTGGAGATGTTTACAAATAATTATGTTCCTTTGGCCTTAGGTATAGTCGAGTCAAACTTAAGTAAGTAGGACTTTTGTATGGAACGTTTTCACGAGACTTGCCAAATTTTGTGAAAAAATCGCTCTACTCATATTTTTAGTATATCTACTGTTTCTTCTGATACTGATATTTAAGAGTACTATTTATTTGTGCGATTGCGGATAGCATTTGTGTGAAAAGAGATCAGTATGAGATTAGTTTTAAAAGGACAGTTGGCGTAATTGCTTTTTAATGTTTTCCCACTAATCTTTCTCATTAAGTTCTTCGGAAGTCTGATGAAAGACTGCGTTGAAATCTAAAGTTTTATAATTTCAAAGTTTTAAAATAATTTAGGTAAAATAGAAAAATATGTTACTTGTTTACGTACCTTCAAGGCAAAAGTAAATAGGCATTTCTATTGATAGAAACATTATGTTGATAATAAGATGGGATTGAACATTTTAAATTAATTTATGAGGTGAAATTAATTTGAAAGACATACCACCTTACTAATAAACGCTGTATAAGCTTTGAATAGTTATATAGTGTTTTGTTCACATCACACGAGTGACATTTTAAATTCAATAGAAGAAGACAAAACACTGTGTAACTATTCAAAGCTTATACAGCGTTTATTAGTAAGGAGGTAAGTGTTTATCAAAATTATACTGAAAGCAAAAACAAAATACGTATGCTACACGGAAAGCCATTAGAATAATTTCCAAATCAACGTCAAATATGACAGAGCTTTCGAAATGGAAGCTAAAGGGTAAAACAAATAGTCCACGCTCCCAGACAATAAATTATGTTCACAACTACCCGCTTTCAGAATCAATTTCGTGTGAATCCTTTCTTCAAGTTTATCGTTTAAGTAAGCAAATTTATGTACCCTAATGCGCTCTTGGCAGCACTGGAAATCAAGGTTTGATTGTAAAATACACGGCCGTGTCGGCAAATGCAATTTGTTCTACACTTGTGGGTGGTGTTTAAATGGTGCTATTATGCTGGAGAATGGAGTTGGTTGCACAAGAATTACCTTCGTGCATTACTTGTATGTTTATTTCATATTGTAATATACGACTTGATTGAGACCTATGTTGTCTTAATCTTTATGATGTATGTTTCTTTCAGTTAGTGCAGTACTATCACCTGTATATCTTTCGGCAATCGTCTTTCATGCATCGTCTATTATTTCCATAGAAAATACCGAGGGCGATTAGTAAAATGGTTTCTCTGTGGGTACCTAAATAATGTCTGTATATTAAAGTTTTAATGGTTCTGCAATATATTCATAGGCACCATTTCTTTTAAATATTGCAGTAATTGATCCAAGTAGCTTAAAATTTATTACAACGCGTATATCTGTTACGTCAGCTGGAATAAAGTTCAGCACTAAGTGTATTACAGTCAATTCTCACCGAGCATAAACTTTTAAAATGCGACCTCATGACATGTGAAAACAAAGTCCGACTAGCAATAAATCCGGCAGGGTGACGCCGAACTGAAAATCTCAGGCCAACTTCTGCGAAACACCGAAACTGAGCCATATATCTTTCAATCCAGCTCTAGTTCGCTGGCTGATTGTAAACACACGGGATTTTACCAAATTAAGTTGGAATTCGTATGTTTAAGCCATCCGCGTTGTTTTCGCGAACTCCTATAAATCTGTATTATTGGAACGGGAAACAGTGGCGATTGGTCTTAAAATTCTTCCAGCGTCCAAGGAATATCGCTGCAGTTTTATTAATTCGGACTGGCTGAAAACATTTTACGCTCGGAATTTTCAAATATTATTTATTCATCTACATCGCTATTTTATTGTACAATGTTTGTTGGAAACTTTTTAATTTAATTAAAGATAACTTCGGAGCGGGTTCTGTTTGCATTTAAATAAACTGAGATGAAAAAGAATACCTACTATGCAAATGCTAGCCATAATGTTTCAAAATCATTGACTGAAAATAATTGTACATATTATTAATTAATCAACAACAAACAATATAGCGATACCATTAGCAATCCACTTAAAACATTTCACAATTCCCAGGAGCAATATATTTGCCTATTTGTGTATTAATTTGTACACAAAATGTCATTCATTTGGACCTCATAATTACTGTGCAGCAAAGATTAACTAAAACCCAATCGGGATTCCTCTTAGCGCTCGTTAAAGCTGTAATAATATACAGAATTGACGTTAATGAAGGTATTATAGTAGAAGCAGTATCATAAAATCAGACGCTTCATTATAATTTATTTTGTAATCTGAATGTCGCTAATGAGCAGGAATTAAACTATGTGGTGCTAGCTGTAAATATTATATTACTATTTTTACGCGTGTAAGTAATTTAAACTTTTACATCTGTTTTGGAATAAGTTGGTTTTTTATCTAGTTTTGTAGAACTTTAGGTTATTATAGGTATCATTGTTAAAAATGCCAGAATATTGGTCGTCAAAATCATTGGGTCGCATGAAAGCCATTATAAGTGTAATGCTAACTGTCCAATCCAATCAAATTTAAGTCAATAATAATCGATCATTACGAAGACTTGGCCAAAGGTTTTCATAACGGCCATCTCTCGGAGGGATTAAAAACTTGATCAGGTGGTTGACCGAGCTTAGCTCACCCTAAGCGCTGTTCGATATTACTCTCGCCCTTGGTTTATATTGTGACAGGAGTGGATAAAATTACAAAATTATATGTTCCATTTGGTGTAATAACTTAGTTGTATCGTAATGAAAGTAAGCTTAATTTATTTAAGTGGTGTCCAGCTCGGTGAACTAAATCAGTCTTAAGATGAATTTATTAGGCCAAACATTTACTTGGGTCTTGATAATCAGGCATGCTATATTGATTTTATCTTAAGAGGTTTATTTATTGACTAGGGGGATACAGTCTTTAAATTTATCAGTATTTACTTAAATTTCTAAAATAATGTACTGCAAAAAATGTGTTTGTATAAGAATAAGAATATTTCATTTGCAAAAATATGGTACAATAAGATGGTACAATGTTGAATGACACATATATTTTGTCGGATTTACCTCGACGTGCAAATATTTTGTAAAATTAATATAGGTTATAATAATTAACATAGAGATATGTATTTAACAAAATGTAGGAAAGTATAATTTTTTTTCTCAAAGTGACAAAATATACCACGAAATTTCTTCAGCGCAAGGAATATCATTTCGGTATAAATCTGCTGACATGTGCCCATGTAACTAGACGACAGTTTACTATTGTGTTGCGTCCGTTGTACGTATTGTTGACGCAGCTCGATACGAAGCCTAGATAGCGTCTAGAAAGCAAACTGTCTAGAATGTTGTTGCTAACACGTCACATTCTAAGAAGAGCTCCGAAGGTAAAAGGTCCTCACTGTCATTTGCAGCGAGAGCTATAATTGGTTTGACTGTGAGTGAGGACGATACCCAAGAGTTTTGAAAACGCTTCGAGAATTGTCAACAGCGTTACGTGACTACTTTGGTCCGATCGAAATAATAATTTTGATAATAAAATCTCTATCAAAACTTGCGGGGCTTGACTTTTGTAGTGTCATTAAAGTTATTTTAAACTTTGGAAATAAAATGTCTGCCACCCCACGGAGTTGGAAGGTTGTCCACAATATAAACTGTCATGAGAATGTTTTATTTTGTGACAAGTTCAAATTAGTTTACTTTTTCGTTTTAAATTGTTCTTATAAATGTGATTTTATGTCGTAACTCGTAAGCAACAACCCAAATGATTTACTTGACTCATTTTACACAGTCACAAACTTCTTGAACATGCAAATAATTTTGTGGTAAGCTAAGTAATGGATGTTCGTTTCAAATAAATTACCTTACTTATTTTCCACAGTTTATTTCTTAAAAAAACTTGTAAGCGCTGCCTACGGAGGCGGCTATTTTTTTCCAATCTTTGCCATTACAACATGAGTTATTTATTTCGAACCGTTGTAAATTAAAGTAAATGATAAGGACAGTGACAAATATCCTTAATCCTCGCAATGTTTGGCTTTGAGGAAACAGTTTGTATCTCGTTCGTAATTAACGCAGTTGAACAATCATCGCTAATTGTCCATTTACATTTAATTCCGCGCCATTGTACGAAGACCGTAAAGTTTACGACCCGCCGCAGTCGCAGGACGACCGTCCTCCTTTCGAAAAAGAAATTTCTTAAAACTAGAATTTCTTCGTGCTTCGAGTTATTTCACTTTATGACTCCTCTCTTATCAGCTGTCTCGGTTTATAGCGTAATTAATTCGCTTATACGCCCTGCTGAGACTGCCATTTTTTATGTTCCAGTAACGTCGAGAGCGCTCAGTTAAAATCTTTATTAAACCTTATAATATCGCAGACTTTGCGATTTACAAGTGTATGTTTTTTCGTGTTTGTTTACTTTATAATTTATATTAGCACATTTGTTATTTCTTCCATTCGATTTTCTACTCTGTCGCAAAGTGCTATAGTTTTAATATCGTTCGTTTGAAGTTTTCAATTCTGCGTTGCCAATTGTATTATCGGCAGTGACCTTTAAGAACTTTTATTCCGCTGAGCTGCAACCGGTTTCTGATCTAAGTCGAGACCTGTTTTCGTGTTCCTATAGTAAAGTGGTCTGATATTTTACAACTTACCGTATCATTAAATGTAACTAGACGTCTTGCTGATATGTCCGATCCAATTTATGGTACCTACCATTTTATGGTAACTTATAAATAATTTATCAGGAGATGAGTCATCGCATAAAGTGATTTAAATAAAATTTATATTCGATGACTTAAAACTAGATTAGTTTGAATACAAAAGTAAAAAAGCTAAAAATATTTGCACTATTTCTAAGGTACATAAAGAAACACAACTATCGTTAAAAATATTACAAAAGCAGAAGTCGGTGAATTTCGTTCTCAAACTTGAAGAATAAAGTCTTTCAGAAATATATTGTAAGAGGAAATAATATGCTAAACGGAGTGAATAGAATGGCAGTCGAGCACAATTATACTAATAATTGCTACAGTATCAGAAGTGTCGTTATCGCGAGTGTGTTCAACAACTTTCCTTGTTCAAGAAACTTTTTCTCGTGATATTCACTCTGCGGTAATCGCGTTAGCCGTTTAACTTGCGGACATCTTCCACAGTTCGCCCCTTATTGAAAAAAAGCTTACATTTTCCGTTATAAAATTTAAAAATTAATTTCGCTTAAAATTCGGTATGTGGATGATATGATGAAAATTTTACCGAATGAAACATAGATAATGTAAGAGCAAGTTTTTATGCATTTAAGCTTTTATTCTGAGCAATACACGTACATACAGTATATTACTAAGTAAAAAGTTACACAAAATAAAGTCAATAAATACAGAATTATTTTCACCAGCTAAAGTCGCGTGTTGGAGCGAGGCATTCCTGTTTAAGTTAAAATTTAAGCACATTGCAACTAACTCCGCGAAATATATTATTTACCCAACTTTGGATCAGTATATCTTGGTTTTATTCCGTTTGTCATGATATTTAACTTTCTCTTTGTTTTCCGATATTCCACTTTCCGTATGTTATTTTCAAATAAAAATTCAACGCCACGTTTCTACGGTGCTGTTAAGCGATTTTCATCTTATACTCGTACCTGGTGAAGTCGAATGGCAACTTGCTCGATAGTACATTAGTATTAGATATTCCTTCTTAATCTCTACTCTGAAAGAAAATCCAAATTACACTGTCAAACATACTATTCGCTACTAATCATATGATTATTTTTTCAAAGCTCCATAAATCCCGCGGGACCCTAGTATGGCATTGGGATGATTTACATCGCGAGTAGCGTGACTCCAAGAACGAACGGCAAATCCCTTGAATGCCAGCGAAATTAATCACCCGGCTCGAGTTCCCCTTCCAGCGCAGTTCAGTCGAAATTCCCTTTTGAACCAGCCAGCCAGATTTTTTAATACATTAAGTAGATAAGCGAGTTTCGTTTTATTTCTTGGACTGATTGTTTTCTTTAGGTTAGCTTTTCTCGTTACATGTCTCGAATATAACGCGAATCTCATTGCTTTTTTTGGAATCAAAATCAAAAAGCAGCGGTGGTACCGAGCTTACATTATCATGCACGGCTAGAATTAGTCGCCGCCCGATACCTTTATCGTCTAAATGGTGCACCGTAATCCCTACCAGGGAATTTAAAGTTCGAAAACAACAATTCAGACGTACACGCCTGAATTTTAAATTGTTTCAGCAAACAACACTTGTTGTTCAAAATGTTTAAGCAAGAATTTCAAAACAAGTTTTGTCACGTTCCAAATCTCCCGCTACATCGCTAACTTTATAATTTTCATCTGCAATCTAAGTAAATTGAAATTCGATCTCGGATCTCTCTTTAATTCCAGATCTTATATACGTATTAAATTTGTGTTTTAGTCAATCTAGTTAAGACAAATCTATGCGGATTCAATGATTTGCACATACGAAAACAGTTTTCTAAGTAAAGGCATCTTATATAGCAAACTCTAATAATATATTACATTCCAAAATTAGATTTTGATCTCATTTCTATATCAGCTACTTTTTTTTTTACATTAAAATGACATATTTCTAGTAATCAATTACTTTTGCCTAGATCATACCTCGGGCCTCGTTGTGAGTCAAGGAGATCTGATTCTGCTCACAATTTACAAGTCACGGATTTTGTGCTGATATTACAAAATTGTTGATCCCGCTATCATTCGTCGTTGACTGATTGCACTTAATATAGCACTGATCTGGTTTGGTCTCGTGATTAGCTTTGACTTCGGGCATTGAATTGATAGACTGGATAATTCAATTTCTAGTAATAAACCCGACATAATCGATTTGTCTTATAGCCTTATTCCTAAACCAATACATAAACTATAAGTTGTAATTAAATTTTAAATAAATCATTTTTAATAAAACTAAAAATAGATGTCCAAGTTATCAAAACTTAAACTATTTAGAACCACACAAAAAGGAAATTAAGAAATATCCAATCGTATTTGTGAATTACAACTCCCCTAAGCCAACAAACAGCGAATTATAAATTAATCATAATTTGATTCCTGATAAGTCCGTACAATAAGCCTCAATAACAAACCTTAACAATCCAAAAGGAAATGGATGTGGTGTCGTGACCTGTCGGCGGCCAATTTAGCCTCGAATGCGTTGACAATTAAAAACTAAATGCATTATTTATCTAGCTTAGTGACAATTATAAAATTGGGTCGAGTGATTTAACAATCGACAGATAACGTGTTTGCGTTGATAGCTAATTGTGTGTGTACTGTGTACTTCATACTTCCTTCTTATCCATTAGCGTTCTTGCCTCATTTAAATATTATTCCAGATTTTTAAATCTGACCATAATCATGCTACCTCTGTAATTTAAATTGCATTTAGAATTGAAAGAAAGGCATTATCAAAATCATTTAAAAGTTATGCACGAACAGACATAAAAACTCAAATCGGGAACATCCTTTTGGGAACTTGGGCAGTAAAATCTTAACAAAGCCTTAAATGTGCAATAAAATCCAAAAATAATTACTGAGATGCTGGTGCGCTGCTCAAGTTTTTATGAAACCTGAATGGGTAGGTATAAAAGTTTTCGAACTAACCAAAATAAAGGCTCATTATTTTATATTATCTAACTTTCATACCATATTAACACCACAATAAAATGTATGTGTAATGTGTATAGTTTAGACAGGGATAGAATACCTAGTAAAATCAACTAATTTCACTTTAAGGTCTAATTATTTAGTGTCTTATTTTATGCTCGTTTTGTCTATCAAAAAAAAATCCTTTAGCTACACCCTACTTTATTTCTCTCATGGCTTTGTTTCAATTTCAATCACGTCAGGATAGCAATAATATAATCGGCAAGCAAACCATCATTACAATCAATATATAATAATATATAGTAATAATATCTATGGACGCCTCACACCACGTCAATCTGGCCCCGTGCTAAGTATCCGAAGAACTTGTGTTACAGGTACCAGACAACGGAAATATATTTAATAATTTTATACTATACACATATTTAAGATTTTTATTATATTATACACATATTTAATATACATCCATGACCCAGGAACACAGAAAACTTTTTGTTCCTTCGGCGGGATTTGAACCCGCGACCCCCGGCTTGAGCACCAACACGCTCAACCAATTGAGCCACAGAGGTCGTCAAATTATATTCTTGTGTATAATATTATGATATAGATCAAAGACACGTCTCAAACGATTTCGGGTATCAAAGTCGTCAGATTAGAAACATTATCTCATGACGCATATCTAATGGGATCGTCGACCTATTGTCCTATTAGATATTTGATCACGCAAACATTTAAATTAGCACCCATTTAATGTCACCTCCGTCTATTAACAGATTTATGACACTAAACAAACCAGATTAAGGAAATATATAAATAGCGAGAAAAAATGTTTAGATTGCATATTCATTAGAACGGGTTATCTGATTCATCAACAGATCCACTGGAGGTATTTATATGAAATTTGACAGGTATATTCCTTACGTAATCCACTCTGATATTTCCCGGAATACCCATGGGAGTGACGGGAAATGGGAAACAAGTTTCCGTGCACGAAATTGTGCGGCTTCTGCTGTAAGATATAATGGCTTTTAAATTTCTGGAATAATTCGCATGATTACAAATAAGAAGGGCAGTATTCTGATCAGAAAAAAACCGGCAAAGGACTCACGCACTGAGGGTTCCGTACAAACTTGTAATTAAAAATAATGGTTTACGGTTTATGCATAAGGTTTGTGTTTATGAAATTAAATGTTCTCTTTTTATATTTGAGTTGATTGAATGAAAGGTAAATTGCGGTTTACAATTTATGACGTATTAAAAAAAACTACTTACTAGATCTCGTTTAAACCAATTTTCGGTGGTAGTTTGCATGGTAATGTACATCATATATATTTTTTAGTTTTATCGTTCTCTTATTTTAGAAATTACAGGGGGTAGGGGACACACATTTTACCACTTTGGAAGTGTCTCTCATGCAAACTATTCAGTTTAGAGAGAAAATGACGTAGGAACCTAAATATTATTTTGAAGACCTATCCATAGATACTCCACACGTATGGGTTTGATGAAAAAAAAAATTTTTGAGTTTCAGTTCTAAGTATGGGGAACCCCCAAAATTTATTGTTTTTTTTATATTTTTGTGTGAAAACCTTAATGCGGTTCACAGAATACATCTACTTACCAAGTTTTTACAGTATAGTTCTTATAGTTCTATAAGGGTTCCGTTTTTTGCCATTTGGCTACGGAACCCTAAAAATTTAGAGATATCATGTATTTGTTTATTAAAAAGGTAGGTATTTTTTTGTTCAGATAAAAACAAATATTTTAATAAACACCCACATTATTTCATTTGAAATGAAAAAAAAAAAAAGAATAATGGTTGCCTACTTATTGCTCGCTCTAGACCATCTTGGGAACTGACTAATATACATCGTTTATTTTTTACAGAAATAAGCTTCTGATTAATCACCCGAGTAATAATACGAAAGTGTAATGTTTTTATGTGTAATAAAATAACATGCAAAAAGAATTTCTTTCATAAATTGATGTGGCGAAGGTAAAGCTTGCGTGTATAACGACTCTGGAAGTTTAACATAATTAACGAATCTAGATATGAAAATATACTCAAAATACCTTTTAGGAGAATTAATTTTCGCTCTTTATAATTAATGAGAGTTACGTTTAATAAATTATATTCTATATTACTCTGATTATTAGGTAAGTTTGCCAATGACGGTCTATTTTAGCTTTCTCAAAATTATTATGATGCTACTATTATTTCTTTAAAATATGAATTACGAAACTATATTCAAACTATGTGTGCTATTCCTTATGGGAGGAGGTATTCCTAGACTTTTAATATCACCCTCTTGTCACTCTACTCACATTAATTTTCCTGAAATGGATTAATTTAAATTTTAATAGTTTCCAAATCAACTTCATACGCATTCCCCTCGACACTATGTTCTATTTGAATACTTACACTCAACAAATGACAAATGTTCCCCAATGATTAAGGAGGCTTAACCTGAACTACATTCCCCTGCTGTATAATAATGTGCTTTATCATCACTATTAATATATCGTGTACGAAACATAGGCCTTTTTAATCAAAACATTGGAGCTGGTAGTTTTTTCTTTATCATGTTCATTTTATACGTTTTGAAAATTATGTACGTAACATAGATTTATAGTATCAGCGTTAATAGCTCCACCCTAAATTAATGCTGTATTTTCAAATGCAATATCTCAATCAATCGTTGTTATAGCCTCGTAATCAAAGGCACAACCGATATTAAACGTGGAAGTTAATTCGCAGCGAGTGGGACTCTGTAATTATGTATTCGTGAACGGAAAACGTTCAAATTCAACCTAATTGTTGCTTTTGAAGTGTTTTAATGCTGTAATTGAATTTTTCGTATTTGTTGAACATCTTTTGTTTAATTTATACCACTTTTAACATTTTAACATTTTAACCGTGTTATTCATATAATTAAGGTATTTCCCGTTTCTACAGTTTAGAATTTTTAAGTTTTACATTAAACAATACTATAGTATTTAATATAACACTATAGTTTATTAGAGTTAAGAAGTCAGTAAATCACGCTACCATAATATAATATAATATGTCAAAATGCTTTAATTTTTTATGCATCACTGGTCAATTTTGACATTTGTCTCGTGATCTTTGAATCATATAGATAGATACAAGTATTGTTAATTAACGATACACTGAAATTTTATTTTAAGATAATGAAACGTACAGTAAGTTCAATGCGGAGATAGTGTACGTTTTGAAACACGAACTATTTTATAAAAAATAAATAAAAAACAAGATAAGACGAAAATATATTAAAAATATTTCAGGAATTTTGGGAGTATATAACATACATATATATTGAAAGTAATATGGATAGCAAATATATTTTTGTTATTTCTAAGAACATACCACAACATCATAATCTGCTTGTTTAAATAAAATATTCAATATAAAATATGAAGCTTATTGAGATGTCAACAGAGATGCGAAAAATGTCTGGCTTACTACTGTCTGCTTGCAAATTTATTTTTCATCGACGGGAGGTATGCACTTAAAAAAGTTTCAATGGAATCTGTCTCGACGCCATATTTTGCGATGCCTTCTTAATAAATCTTCGACATGAATGATAAGTATTTCTATTTTCCGTTTTCGAAATTAATTATATTATGCTCTCGTTATTGTTCGCCATTTATAATCTTGTAGATTATTAGACTCTTAATTCGTGTGTGAAATTTATAGTTTCTACGATTTAAAAATAAATATTATGAATTTTAATAAATCTAATTTGCTAAAATGAATATAATTTTAAATTTGTAACTATAAATAGATGTTCATTTCTCCCATTTCATACAAATATTCCTGTTTAACTGTAAAGCTTTACGTATGAAAATACCTTACTGATATATTCAGCTTATAAAGTACACATAACAAACTAGTTGATGAAGACCACATTTGTCCAACCTTTAACAAAAGACAAAATTTTAAAACTCATCCCAGCTTTGTTGTACTTTGAAAGTTGCCCGTTACAGTTGGTAATACACCACCAATATTTACTTTGTCCAGTCCCGGAGGATCGGTAGTCCGGGACGCTTCGTTGTGTAAATATTCTTATCTAATTTCATCTGTCTTTGGATTCAATTCTCAAAGCAGACGGGTTGATTTAGAATTAGTTTACAAGATCATAGGTATAAGCTAATTACGTCGGACAATGGCTTCTTTACGGAAAGCGTTAAAGTGTTAGCTATTGATTAGCTGATGTATAATTTTTTAAACAAGGATGCTATTTTTGTTAACACCATGTTAATTTAAAATTAAAGCAATTTTTATGTATGATCGTTTGCTCCCATTTTGTTAAGTGTCATAAAATTTAATGTTATGTTCCTTTTATAGCTTTCAAATATCTCTCGTTTTTAAATTGGATTTGTTCAAGAAAGACGCTATCTCTCGTCAGTCAAACATTAATTAAATTTTCAATTATAATAAACATGTAAGGCACAAATAAGCCGTGTCTATATTCGATCTCATCTGTTTCTTGTTCAACACAATGCACTATTGAGATGTTCTATTAAACAGAATATCTTAAACATTACATCTAGCTATAATGCATCCTTGAAACGTTGCTTATGTTGCTACACGTAATCCTATTCGCTTGATGTAATAAATTTTCTGTTCAATTATTTCTAAAGCTGTTTTAATGTCGCACTTATAATAATATTAACTTCTGTTTTTATTACCAAGACACTGTGTGTCTGAATTATGTGTCCATATCAGAAATAACTTTTTTACTATCTAGTAAAAGTATCTTACGTATCTTAAAGCAATATTATTTTCAAATAAATAGATAGACCGGATTGTGATTTACGATATTTTTGGTTTCGTCTCGTTAAATCTTTTTTACTTGGCAAGTAATTTCTAATAACGTCCGTTACTATTATTACGGTTCAAATGGACGTAAAAACATTTCATACACTTGATTCAATAGCGTTACGAGCCCATACATACTTTTTTATTAAGCGAGTGAGCTATAAATTTTACATTTACAACGTCGAAAACTCGACCACTTTGTTGTACGGCTATAAAAAGTTCAATACGTAACAAAGTATCGAGTGCGGGCTCACGTTCCGTCGAATTGCATCTGCGTCCGTTTCGGACCAACTTATTGATTGGCTCCATCTGGCGAAGGTTTACTGTGCTGGATAGTCCTCATCGAAACGGTCGAGAGGATCCGCAGCAGCAGATATTTTTCGATCCCCAGTGGCTCGACTACCGCCTATTAAGTTATCAATTCATGCCCCCATTTCCTGACACGAGTCACGCAAGCTATGATAAGACTAATCAGCCTTTATTATTGTGACATCGTTGCAAATTGTTAAATTACATGGTTTGTTTCAAAGTCTCGCCTTGTAATCGAAAACGGCGAACGAGATAGGAGTCTCATCAACTTTTCTCTTCGGTTCACTATTGACTCTGTAATCTGACTCATTTCCCCACACCGGCTTACGGGAATAAGAAAAGTTCCAGCGTCTTTGAAAATGAAAGAAAGGGCCCTTCGTTCGAGCGAAACTGAGTGTCTTTGATCAGCTAAAGTTCATAATAAGTTAAATACAAAAACAATAAACGGAATCTCTTCGAATTTATCTTGTAATTGAAAACTGAATCATTAACAGAGAAACGTAAATTAAACACTGCATTAACATTTGTACGCTCGGTTACATGTAAGTACATAAAAGCTTATGATTCATCAGTTTCGATACGAACTTACTTTCCTTCAATAATTATCATCGATGCTATCGATTTTAGCTCCGATTAGCTACAATTTTCTCGCATGTGCTACATTATGTAACAATATATTTTCACCGCATTTCGCAAATCAAATGTTCGAGACGTTTCTTTTCCTTTGTTACAGCCGTCATTATCGTTTTCACTTCGTCAAACTTTTTATTTTCTTTCGCCTCACCCCAGATCAGGATACATTGAATTTAGAAACGTTTCCTTTTTACCCCCCTAAGGTTTTTATCTTTATTCGGTACGCTGTTTTAACACAAATCCGCACCGAGTGGCCCATTCAGTAAATTAGCATGCCTCTTCCTTATTTTTCTTCTTAAATTCGTTTAAAGATCAAAAAGATCACCATGATAAAAACCGAGGCGTGGAAACGTAAGCCACACGATGGAAACAATCTCGATCTTAATACACTCGCCTAATGCGTTTATAATCATATGCGTTCGCTTCGTTGTTCAAGAAACAGTTTAGTCGGTGTGATCACACTAATGAGTGTCCGACCACTGATCAGGAACGGGATTTTGTAGTACACTATAATTTTCCCGAGCGACTAAACCAGTAATAGCCTTGCTCTTAATAACTTCGCAGTCTCAATAACTTAGTTTTCTCGAGTTCTAAAGGCAACATTAAAAGTGTTATTACATTTTGTTGTAATCACGGAAATATAATTAAGATATACGTTTAACGTCTCGAGTCCCAGCAATCCGGCACACTCCATATAATCGACATTACGTTTGTAATTAAATCCCCAGCGAGTGCTAAACGGCCATCCATGGCTGGCTCTGTAATATACAGTCGACGCATGTCGCCGCGTTCCGCAGACATATTTCAGCAGATCCCGCATTCTGCCTCAATATATATAAATCTAAGCATGTCAAATTTTTCTTGCCGACTGCAACGTTTCCAATAGTAATATTTTGCGGCTAAATCGTGGATTCGATTTAGAGATACGACTCGTCGTTCATAGAAAATATGAAGTTTATCCAGGACACATCGACCGAGAAATTGGACTTCATGCAAAAACACACTTATCAGTCGTACTTTGCATGTTACATTCACTTGCATCAACTAATATGTCTGTGCCGGGTTCCCATGCGCTCGGGAGATGCATATAGCTCCGTTAGGGCAAATATAGTGCGCAGCTCTAGAATTAACAGAACTATACACGGAAAATTACTGTTGTGTACACGAAGCCTTTTTTGTTCCCATACTCATAGCTGCCGCTGATATATGATGTCATTATATAATTATATCAGCTGCTCGGCTCGGCTGATTCTACGTAATGTATATTTTCTTAGACTCGTAAGATCGTAATGAAATAACTCAGTGTTATTATCACGGCGGTGATTTATAATACACTATTTATATAAACAGTAAATGCGTTAATAGTTGGTATACTAGCTGTTATAAAACATATTATAGCCATTACAAAATAACATTTATTTACGGTTCAATTTTTATCACGTCGCCGCTTGTCAAGTCAATAATCTTGTCACCTTATATTATTAGCGAATATAACGTACTAACATACTTGACATAAAAACTGAACTCATTTCACACTTGGTAGTTTTTGCCTGGGACGCAGAAAGCTCAATTGTACTATAGTAAAATACGTAGGGAAAGAATATAGACCAAAGAATATATAGTGGTCGCTGACGCAGACGGGATCAGAATTTCAAAAGAAATTGGAAATTTTTACTCGCTTTTTAAAAATGTGGCGACCACAAATTAAAGTACTATTAGATTGTACATTTTTTATATACATTCTATTTTCCGTTACTATTAAAATTCAGATTTTTTTCGAAGTGAAAATAATCATAAAAATATCACTGCTAATCATATTTTTATGAATATTCGTTAAAATTAGTTAAAATATCACATTATTTACCCCACCACCTGCTGATAAGCGACCTGTGCCGTTGACATCATTTACATTTACTCTTACCTCTAACCTAATTTTATCTTTGGCTCCCATGGATAACTCTTCCATAATAAAATTTAATAATTTTACTAAGAAAGAGGGGTTCCATAGTAAAATTTCCAAAGTCCTTTCTCTGCTAAGAGAAAAACATATCGTCATTATTCTGTACAAGATTCATAAATAAATCTACTCTCGAGTGTTTATTGCATTTAATTTGTATCTCTCGCGCATTTGCATTCGCTGTGTCGTTAACAACATATTGTCTCGAGGAATCCAATATAGTAAACATGGAACGCTATATTTTAGGCCAAAGCTATGGTTTGAAATTTAGGTCCCAATAGAATTGTGCATCCGGAATTAAATTGCTCGAGTACTGTTTTAACAGACACCTAATCATAAAATGCAATACTTACTTCATCGGATCTACAAAAACATGATCACCCTTATTAATAAAAATATTTACACCATGGATAAGCAAATCCAAATCGCTCTCTTTGTCTATCAAGTGACTGTTCCAAAGTATCTGACAGAGACAGCCATGTTGGATTAGCTAATCCGTGGTGTAAATAATTTTATTAATAAGACTGCTTGAGTATATCGAAATCGGTATATCTGTCAACATAGGAATTAGTTCAGAATCAAATGCTCGTAATCTGAGCGACGCAATAGCAATTTGCGTAGTGGCTACGAGTACACGTTCCGGCTTTTCAGATTCTATTTCAGATGTGTTTTCGAATTGATACAAAACTTTCTCAGGATCAATCAATCTACGATCAATTATTTTTGTCTTTGTGTAGTAACAATAATATGTTTAAACATTTAAAATCAACAATTGATAAAGTATAAACATTATTAGAATAAAGGAAGACAGGTAAATTTCCAAAATAATGATGCGTCGTTTTAATTTCTCAGTAAAAGTCTAAACGTATTTACTCATCACAAATATTCACAATATTAATCGGTATACATATTGTATGTAAATGATAATTTTATTTTTACACAGCAATTGATATAATTCTATTGAAGTGTTTTGTATCGGATCGCGAATTAATGAATTCAGATTTCCCGTTTCGAGAGATGAAAATATTGTAATTACGCACGTAATGATGGAAAAAATACTAACAGGTTTGGGATACTTCACTACTGGAACTTGGAAATGTTTCCTCTCGTGCAATTAGTGATGATGGTACATCATTAAAGTAGATAATCTTAATGTTTGTATTTATATTACAGCAGAGTTGGCGTTAGATCAGAACCCCACTGGGATAGACAGACGGACGCCATGACATTTGAGATCTTAATGCAGTCACTTGCTAATAAAGATAACAACCTGTTTAAACATTTTTGGATCCCGTCCCAACCTCACCTTTTACTACCTGCTATTTTAAAGTTTTATTTTGGTCTAGATCGCAGTTTATTTTGGCTCAAAAATATCAAATTATGATAACATTTTATATATAATTAATGGTCTTAATATAAAAATTACATTTAAATAAGCAGAGGATACTACGAAAAGCACAAGTATCTTTTTACGTTGTTCTTGACTTTAAAGATTGATTTACAACGAGAGTACGTTTCCTTTGAGGAGTTTCAAACATTCATAAAGGGTAAATTTTATTTACATCTGAAAGTAGTTCTAGACATTTTGTGATTGTTTAATTTCGTTCTAGATTTTAATGCACTAATCGAATTAAATAATTATAACCTTAAAATAGCCGATTAAAGACTCCGACGCAATGACCCGATAACACAAATAACTGTATATTTTTATTTAAATTTGCATTGAATAACCTGTAGGAATATAAGGTGAAAATTAATTCCAGAATGTATTGTGACTCACACCTCTAATTAATTTATACGACAGTAAACTATTTGATCAAGGTTCGATTATAGATGTCAAATTAGAGTAAGTATACACAGAGTCAGTAACCGTTTATAAATTAGAGTTAATTTGAGCAAATCGAATTTTACTAACAGTTGACTCTTCGACTGATTTCTATCCATTATATCATAACCAGTATGGCGTCCAATATTCCATCCCTTAATGAACTTGAATAGTTCAACAAAGTCGCCCATCTGTCGAGCGTCAGAACCTTTGCTGACTCATCCATGATCCATCATGAACCAACAAAATATCTCGTTCATCGCTCCAAGAGCCTGATCCTATAATAAATTCACATTAAGTATAAGTTGTACTAAACTATATAATAAATCATATCATCAATTTGCTGTTTGAAGTCGAGCAAACGATTTTCAAGTATAATACAATAAATTCTAGTTTTGGCACGCGCCAGCTCGTATCGAAACTCCTGATTCTTTATTGATCAAATGTTTACCGAAAATAACAAGAAAGGTTAACTTAATGTTGCGAATAAAACGATTTTCTCGTTTGAATTTTCAATAACGGCGCTTGTAATCGTTTCGTTTATATTTCGTAAACAAGTTTAATCACTGAAAGAGTTTGTTAATTTTCGGTTATTTTTGATTATCTTTATTGCTTTTTAATAGTTCTAAAACTCGTTTCGTCCCATTATTTTCACAACCGATCAATTGTTTCGCCTCAATTTTGAGCTCCACGTGAAATATCTTCAATTAAACACAGAATTTTATCAAAACAGTCGTAAAGCTGTGACGTCATTACACGCGCGCTCCTGCACCGTGTATTTATAAACAGCACGTGTGCGCCGTACATGCGCTCGCGCTGAGGCGGCGCGGCGGTTACATAGATAGGTGGCGCGAAAATTAACTTTCTAAGTCATAACTAGAATTCTAAAACTTTAAGCTGCTAAAACTATGTAGTTTTAGTCTACATCTTGCTAGCGCCTCTACTAGCGACTTACAAACCACTTTGGAGGCCGATTACTCGAAAATTGTCGACTTTGTCAGTAAGTCATGTATGAAACCTTTCCTTTATTTGAAATACCTATTCAACGATACCCCACACGATGGGGCAGAATGAAAAAATATTTTTTATCCCCACTTCACATGTAGGTATGGAGAGCCACCCCTAAAATATAAAATTATTCTTATTTTATGATGCCAAAACTGAGATCTATACACAATCTATAACCACACGAAATTACAGAAGCTGAAAGCGTGGTTGGACAGACAGACAGACGGACGGACAGAGCGAAACTATAAGGGTTCCTCAAGTATTACGGAACCCTAAAAAAGGGCTACAATGTCAATAAGTGAAATTTCAAATTACCTTTAACTTCAGATGGGTCAATAACAAAGGTCCGGCGGGCCGCAGGTCGAGTATAGCTACTCTATACCATAACTCTATGTTAATTACATGTAATGTTTGATATAAGTAAAGACTCGCATTTCATGATTCTTGAAATATGTGTTTCAAATCTGTTAAGATCACTGCCTAGCCACATTTCAAGTGTTGCGTAAAAAAGATAAGAGTAATTGAAGAACGTCATAAACGAGTTAATGAGAGGTTTAACTAAACTTGTGTTAGAGTGAAGAAACATTTATTTTAATTATAAACCTTTGTAAAGTCTCCAACAATTAAGATGAATGTTACAATGTAGACGTGCACCTCGTTAAAGCAAGCTACAAAGCTTACAAAAGAACTCCATTATACATACGATATAATATAGAATGCACTTCAGATAACAGGGACACTCAATAACAGTTTAATCCAAACCTAAACAAAAAATATATTGACTTTTTAAATTCGTTCGAATTCTATAATCCTTCCTAAAGAAACTTATCTTCAGACATCTGCGGAAGATTTCGGTATTGGATCATCATTTGATAAAAATCGTCTCAAGTCTAAATCCGCTTTTCGATGTTCGGTATTGTGACCCTAATCCTCATATCGTCTACATACGAGTGTAGGCTCAGCTCATGACAGTGTCGTATTTGCATAAGATAGTACCTAATGTACTCAATGTTAAAAATGATAGCGTTATCTTAGTATGACTTATTATTGGCGATGATATATATTATTTGCCTTAACTTTTCGACTGTGATTTGTAAAATCCTCTGTAGATAATTTATATTTACAACTTTTTTGTTCTTAGCAATATTTAATTTATATTTATTTTTCTGTTCAAAGTTATTGCTGGTAATCGTTGCATCTTCAGATAATAATGTTATATTTAACGTATATTTGTGTCGTTATCTGTCCGTATTGTGGTTTGTTATCTCTAAAGTAATAGCCCCTTACTGTCCTACAGCAGGGCAAAGGCCTGTCGTCGGTGTTAAACTGCAATGTGCGATAAATTTTATTGGCAATGTCATTACTCTCTACTTGTCGCACGATATCGGCGTAGATATTTTTGTCGCGCTCATAGTGAATTGGTCAATAATAATAATATTTACATTGTTTTACCTTTCATAACGTTTATTGTGCCCGATCTAAATTTGTAATGCCTACTTTTTATCGAATAGACGTCATCAGTATCGTTATCGCCATTCGCAACGATTATTTCAAATATGTATATGGGCTAAAATATTACATTTATTTGTAAACACATAAATTTCTCCTGTGTTATTAAATGACTAAAATATTGTTACAAAATTTAAAGTCACAAAGAACATGATACCTTTTGTGCCGGTATTGCTTCCGCATTTATTACGACTTGGTCGTGCATTCAAATTTAGTTCCAAATAGATTTTAAAACGATATCTGATTGACCGTATCAAACTCAAGTTTTAAACGTCGGAACGAATCACACGATGGAGCTTAAACTCTACGTGGTTTTATATAAATGGTAGTGTAAATAGCGTGGATATACCCATTTGAATCGATTCTCAAAAGGCCTACCGCATAACTTTAGGAATTTAGAAGTCATTCCGTAATGATATTGTAAAATAGCTTCCCAGAATGATACTGTAAAACAGCTACATACACTTCTCATTTTTAAAATGACAATCTACAATAAATTGTGAGTGAAACTACGTTCATTAAGTTACACGAGTATTGTGACAGTAAATATAATGCAGTGAAAATCGAAAACAAATACATCTATTCTATTTTCACCGGCAGCAACATTGTTGCGGCCACTTGTAAATAAACTGACTGCGATAAGACACTACGCATTTGCAGTTAACGAAAAAACTACACGTGTTGATGACGCGTCATCGTCGACGTCATCCAATTATGTAGTAGATGTGACTGCAGTCAGGCGATACAGGTCACGTCGTCTACATAGATCATTAATTAGTAGTCTATTAAGTTAATATAATCATATTTTATATTATCAATTACTAATAACTGCTTACGACTTCGTCTACAATCTAAGTATACTGTATCATATAAAATATTTATTGATTTGTCTACAAAGCCCAAGTTTATTATTTGGTATAGACATAGCTTACAAAAATCCATCCAAATACCTGTATTGGAATATAAATTCATTTTTAAGATATTTTTTACAGCATTTTAGAAATGTTTCACTAAATGAAATCCCAAGCTGTTTAAACCAATACGAAAGTTGGGAAGGATGCCATTTTCCGCTGAGTCAGCTAAGCAAATAACTGTAGCATTGTAGACCGTGTCAGTCGAAAAGCGAATAATATATGAGCAACATTTTGTTTTAAATAAAACAAGACAAAACTGATCTTTATTTCTTGGTAGCTACATAATAAAAGAAATCATAAAAATCTCCAATAACATATTATTATATTAATTGCTATTTCAAGAAACGGTTCAATCGCTTTCGATTTTATCGATTCAAGAACGTTCCATAAGAAATAATACATTAAAGATGTACAAAATAAAATGAAAAAACTGGCGCACAAAGGGTTCCGTACAAACCGCAAAAATAATCACGTTTGTTGTTGTATGGGAGCCCTCGTTAAAACATATTTTACTAGCTTTTGCCCGCGACTTCGTCCACGTGGAGTTCAGTTCCGTACAAAATTTGAACCCCTTTTTCAACTTAGGGGGCGAATTTCCAAAAAGTCTTTCTTAGCGGATGCCCACGTCATTACAACTATCTGCATGCCAAATTTCAGCAAAATCTGTTCAGTAGTTTCGGCTGGGCGTTGATAGATGAGTCAGTCAGGTTTGCCTTTTATATATTTAGATTTTGTGTTTAGTATTTGTTGTTATTGGCAACAGAAATACATCATTTGTCAAAATTTCAACTGTCTAGCTATCGCGGTTCTTGAGATACAGCCTGGTAACAGACATACTGACGGACTGACAGAGAAGTCATAGTAATAGGGTCCCGTTTTTATCCTTTGGGTACGGAACCCTAATAAAAATTACCATTCCCGATACATATTAACTCAAGCGACAAACTCGGCTGTAATTTTGTGAGCACATTTCAATTCAGATATAACTTAAGTAAAATATCTTGTCCCTCGGCTTGGAAAGATTAAGAAGTTTCAGTGAATTCGTAACTTGTATGATTTCTTGAGCCTAAGATGTTGGGATTTGGGACGAAAGTGATATTTCGCGTCCAATTAGACTTGAGAATTAAAATGTACTCGCCTCGAATTGAAATTTCGTTTACGCGATATTTCTTAGTTTCGATGCTCTGTTGCTCGCTGTTGCTGAGTCATTAGGTGTCTGACCGTGCAAAACCGGCTCCGCTAACTTCATCTGCGATCTACGATTGTTGTGTGCGGCGTGCACTGTATATTCTCTATATGTACGAGCATAATATAGAGAGTTATTGACTATGATCAATATCATAGATACGTTACAAATATTAAGAAAAAATATAAACGATGGATTGGATTCTTTGTATTTTATTAAACAAATGTGCACATTTTATTCATTTAAATCAGTGATATACATCTATGCTTTAAATAGTTATAATGTTCATAATTTCTCTTACTTCGTTTTATACATTACTGTAGTTAATTTACTGTAATTTTCTTCAATTCAATTCAAATGTTTAATTGATTTTTAGTAAAAAACTACTTCTGTTTCAAACGTAGGGTTCATTGGCTGTTGATAGGTACCTACTTGTAATTAAACGGACACTAACACTGAAACCAATTTAATCGTTTGCAATAAATACCCTTGAACTATTGTTGTTCAGTCGACATTAGCTTTATTCGAGCAGATTAAATCAAGTGCCGCCTTACATTGATCTACGGTTTACTAACCGCTGCAATGAGTTTGTTCTATGTTACTAGCGTTTGGCGTATTTACTATTTATCAACTTATATCTAGGTTATAATTTACAACGCTAGCAAGATTAATATTCAGTATAGATCCTGCTATAATTGTTTTCGTTTTCATTGAAACTAGTGTTCTCAAATGTTTTGTTATCAAAATGTTCTACATGTAAAATTACCTTGACTTTTGTTATATACTCTGCAAAGGTTACTCTGGAAATGACTGTTGCCAGACAATTAATTACCTATCTACATAAAAGGCATCATTCGATTTCATATCCATTAAATTTGTAATGTTAACGATTATGCGTTATTTATTATGTTTCAAATCTTCAACTAATTTTATATTTAGGATGTTATGTATCTGTTGCAGGTTCAAATAGATGTCGCAGATCTCAATCGATTGTAAATCACAAGGCCACCATTTTGCCACTTTCCGTTTTGTCAATAATTATACGCACAAAGTATTACAAGAAATAGACGCGTTGCCGCCATATACGTTTTTCTGAGTACCTCCCCGGGCCCCGCGTACTATTGACAGCTGGACATTGACATTTGACACTGACATCTGAGTTAGTTCTTCGCCTTCTTACCATACCATTACTACCATAGACTGCCATTTGCAAAGTTCAACGAGGATAAATCTAAAATCTCCGACATATATTTATTGTGATTTAATTAAGAAGGTTAAAAACAATGTAAATATTACTCTTTACGTGCAATGCCTTAAGATAAATCTTCTAAGAACAATTCAGTGACCGCAGTCTCATGAACAAGATAAATATTGTAGAAAACGTTTCGAAATATTTGGCAACCTTAATCCAATTTCCTTACTTGATAATAAAATCAGTGCATATCACAAAGCTATTTGCCGCACTTGCGCCATTGTTGCACCATTGAGACGTATTTGCGCCGCGATAAGAGACTCGCGACTCACAAATGTTTACTCAAACAATATTTTCCTCCGCCTCCACTTGATGTCGACATCAAATTAAACAACTTAACCGACCCGACTTTGATAAAGTTTACACAGATAAGGAATAAAAATTGCCGGCTCAGATAGTAAATCCATTTCATAAAACCTTAATTCACCAGATTTACAATGTTTAAGTAAATGGGGATAAATGAAAAAAAGAGGTACGTTAGAAGTATTCAGTAAACAGTGGTATTTTGAATTAGACTAAATGAACCATAGGGTCAGTTAACACCGCGACGATTTGGACGTTATGTGGCGCTGATTTTTAAGAAATCTATTCAAAATTGAACTTTATTCGCTATTCAAAAATATACTTTATTCGCTACTCAAGAAGGGAAGGGGTCAAAAACTAGCGAAAATAGTCTTAGGTAATAAATGAATTGCGCCTTAATCACACGTATCCATTTAAACTATCTAATCTAATATCGATTGTAACATCAAACTGATGTATATGTGTTGTTGACTTAATCACTGATCAAATATCTAGTTTGATAAAGTAACATGTATCGTGAACTGAAGACAACAGTTGCTGAATATGTATTGGAAGATACGGAAGTAGCAAATTAAAGTTCGCCCCACAAAAAGCAGGAAAAGGTCAAATTTTATGGTATATCAAAGGAACGTGTAACAACGAAATTCCAAATTGTGGGTTACGAATGTACCACCTGACTCGAAAATTTTCGCACACTTGAGTAATGAGAATAACATCTGTTCCGGTAAATTCTGGATTGTTTTCACCGTGTTTGAACACTTGAGTAAATAATTACGCATTTGGTTCACGAGTTTCCCCTTTAGGAAGTTTCTATCAGATTTAATTTTTTAAATGACGATGAACTTTTAAAAGGTAGGGTTAACGGCCTTTTTGTTGCAGTGCAAAATTCTAAATTCATAATGTACTTGAATAATGCGTATCTAATTCCCATAGTATAATGTCATAGTACAGCCTCAATTATACCTAATCGTTGTTACTTAAAATCGTGAATTGGTTGTATGGTGTCTATTACTTCGAGAATTATTATGACATTGGACTTAAATGTCAAAAATAAGTAATAAACATTGCGAAATACGAAACTAATGTTGTTGTCATAAAATTGATTTAACGTTAAATTGACCGAAGATTGAGTTTCATGGAAAATGTAAAATATTCTCACAATACGCTTTACAATGTTAAATAAAGACAAGAAATTAATAATAGCAAACATAGGGGCCACCCGCTAGTGTGGTAACGAAGGATAAAAAAATGACGCAACGAAAAATGGGTTTTAAACGAAAACATAGCGGAGAGAGATAAGTTCGTTTTATTGTCCCAGAACATGGGGGCGAGCGACAAAACATCGAAAAAGAGTTCAATACAGCCTGTTCCAGTGTCGCGTTACAAAAAATCTATTGGAATGTAGATAGAATCAGGGAGACCACTGATGAAATATTTACCATTGCTTCCGATTTCACCAATTACAGCTCCCCCTTGCGACTCACAAATATTTGGCTTTACAGCGCAATTAGTTATGCGCTGTAAAATTATTGTCATTAAATTTAATTTTTAACACTAATTGTAGTTAAATCAAATTTAACACCCGGCTCGAATAACTGTAAGTAGCTTAATTAATATTATTCAAATGACTATGTTTCACAACGGTCGAAATGCAGTGAAATGTTCGACGTTCAAATCCTCAATTAAACTCGTAATGGGATATTAAACCTTGACGAATTTACAGCATTTAGATTTTATTAGATTCAAAAGCTGCACGTGGCGCAACTCTTCAACATCTTTCAGCGCCAAGTTTTAATCGTGTCTAATAAACACTTCCCTTTTATGAAACATTACCGTGATAAATTATGAGGGAGCGATTATTATGAGTAGCTCCCGTGGCGTATGAGTCTGATACGTATCTAATAGAATAATACATCAAAACGTCCTGCTCGTATCAGATGTAAGAATGGTCTACCTGTCTTCATCAATAATACTTTTTTTATACTTGAAGTTCCCTCGAACGTTGTCTAATGTCTGTCCGGTGTGATTGATGCGTTTTGAATACGGAGCTGGAGGTTCTTGTGTTAAATCGTCCTTGTCCGATGCACTCCGATTTGAATTGAACTCTGGCTGATTTGTACGTGCATACGTATTTAGTGTGTTGAATCGTATTTGTAAATTGTAATTAAAATTCGTACAGTCCGAATAAAACATGTAATAACTTGGTTCCGATTCGTGCGATCTAGATAAAATTGAAAAAGAGGATTAAGAGATTTATTGTACAAAACTCTTCAAAGGAAAATTTCGGGTGTTCCCATTTTATTTTGTTCGTTTGTTTCTTCGTCGTCTGCTATCGTACGTGCCAACGCATAACTTAACTGAAATGCTTAAACTCATTCGTTTATTTGGCTCTTTCATGTTAATGCTCGTTTTGAGCTTGTACATTTTCGGGTACCGATGTTATTTTTTCGAGGCCACTAATGGATTCGGCTTTAGTAGCAGTACGCTGAGTAGTTACACCAATTTCTTGCAACTGAGTTTCCAATTTTGTTGCAGCTTTTCCAATGTAGAATAGAATTTATTTTAAAGCTTGGAAACTCGTGTTTATAAAAATAAAGTGATCGTATAAATTTTCTACTTCGTTCTTGTTTAACTGAACTTAAAATATTTCAGAATCATAGAAGTTTTCACTTGAAAATGATGTATATTATTATATTACTTGGTCAAAGGTTAATTTTAATAGAAACTGTTATTATAGCATTAAACACATAACCGTTAAATATTAATAAACTTAGAACTGGCATATGCCAAAAACAGATGGCCTGTTGGCCAATAAGATTATATTATAATGGAGGCCAAACTTGGGAGTAATATTAACCTTGGTTTTAGTAAATTATGATATTTAGTTAGCGTACTATAATACTATAAACTTTAAATTATATAACTTCATAGCAACTTGGGCTGTAATACCAGGAATAAAGAGATGGATTATAAATAATACTTAAGAACATTTAAAATTCCAATACAAATTTCTATTTCTCAGTGGTTGAATTTGGTTACCAGAAACGTCAATAAGACTAACATAGCCTTATGAATTATGATTGTATGATATACATTCACGTATACACGTGTGATCCCTCTCTATGATCAATTCAGATGTTATTATAATGAACATAGCCAGTGGCATGTATGACAACGGCCCCAGGCGCTCTCTAGTAATATATTAGTGAAGACATTGGAATATCACTATGTATTTTCAGCTATGAAATCAAAGTTCGCTTTATAATATTATATAGGATGAAGAAGTTTATATAATATACCAAAATTAAAATTTCGAATACTCAATTACGTAAAAGGATTGCGCTAGAAAAATATAACCTAAAGGTTTCGGAAAAAAGAGAAATAAAATAGCGATTAATCTTAATATCTCCAATTAACAATCTGCGAGATACAAAATAAAATAAATCCAGCGAGAGAGACGCAAGCTGAGACAGTTTGAACAGGAGTCTGATCGGTGTAATTAACGCGTCTGAGACGAGACGAGATAACTCCCCCGATATTGATGCTAGCCACATAATTACACGGATCTGTGTGTTTTGTGCTTATGTTACAGAAGCTCAAAATATATTTGAACATCTTAGGTTTGTAGATTGTACATGATTGTACCAACTATTTTAAGAGGTTCTGAATTACGTGGATTTCATTTAATGATCGTTACAAGAAATAACATTGAAACATACCGTATTAAAAACATTATAAATATATTGTAAATATGGTAAATACTTGGATTCTCAATTCTAAGATGGTGGGATAGTACTTACATTTTCTATAAGATACTACATAGCGTGGATCTTATTAAAATGTAATTTGCTTAAATGAGATGTTTTCTGTCGTTTCTCGTAGTCAATAAATGTATGTCACATATTATCATCATCCCTGGATATCCAGAACTATTTAAAAAATTCCCCTGTATCGTTAATAAAATAAATTGATACTTAAAGGATTTTATGTTTAATAGTAAATCTCTCTGTTACAGGTAAATAGCGTTCCGCACTACGGTGAGCCACTACATCAAGTTCCAAACATATTTTATACCAGTCTAGACCTTAACGAGCGCGGGCATTGTTTATGTGTTCATTGATTTTTATTCCCGTGCGCCACGGAGTATCCAGGAGTTTCGCTATTACTCGACGAGAAAAATCTTACTAATATCTATTATAAATGTGAAAGTTTGTGAGTATGGATGGATGGATGTATGGATGGATGGATGACCACCAAGTTTGGGAATCAGAAACTGATAAATGATTATAATTTATAACTTTACATGTTTACATAATTTATGATAAACAATAAAGGTAAGGATAATATCGTAAATGTTGGTAAACGTGACGAAGTAACGCGTCGTCATGCTCAACAACAATCATCACACATCTACCAGGCATCATTTACGCTATTATTCTTACCCTTATTATTAATCATTATGTTAACGTCTAAAATTACAATCACTAATCAGTTTCTGACTCCCAAATTAAAATAATCCATTGATATAATGCTTAATATTATATAGTCATATAATAACGCATAAAAGTTATTTAATATACGCAATTTAAATTAATATCAGTGTCATGGCCTGCACTTGTATTCCACATGCTTTTTATTGTAACTACCTTTTGACAATTCATACAAGTAGTTGTAATCTAGGATTTGTTAGTTCGTTTCCGTTGCTCTTAACTGTCGCACTAATTCGTACGTGCACTTAAGTAGCCACATCCTCATTAAACGCAATGCTATTAATCTGTCTCGACCACTTAACTCCATAGTCACCTTAATATTTTAAAACTATTATTAGATCCACGATGTGATATAAAAACTAGAAAATACCAGAATTACATAATTGGCATGAGTTCTTCTAAATTCTGGTAATTCTTTTATGAAATAATTATTTGTATTGTTTATTATTTTCTGTGTTACTTTTGATTTATTACACGCAGGCTTTCAAGACTACATTTAGAGTACACTTTATGAAATACAATGTCCCCTTTGGGTAATAACCATAAATTGTCGGATCTCTCATTTACAACATCTTTTGGTTTTACACCAAATATATTATCGTTTTGTTTGTTCGTTTGCCAAGTGTTAAAATTTATCTTCCTGTGTTTGTATAGAGAACGTGACATCTCAATAAAAGCAAATTCGCTGACGATTGAGTGAGTGTATTTTGTTTTTTTACTACCAACCTTGACATATTGTCATACCGTATCATTACCCGATAGGCACATTTAGTGGAAGCGTGTTATTTTTACGATTCTATTTTTATTTGATCGAAAATTCGTTTTTAATGACTGCTCTTGGGTTTGACGCTGTAGTTAAAACATGAATGATAAACATAAAAAATTCCATTGAATCAAAGTATTTCAAAGTACACTTTTACATTGTGACGGCCTCTGTGGCTTACTGGTTAGCGCATCGGCGCTCAAGCCGGAGGTCGCGAGTTCGAATCGCACCGAGGGAACAAAAAGTTTTAATGTTCTTGGGTCATTGATGTTGTACTATATAATATGTTTAATTTAGAAAAATCTTAAGTACCTATATATCATGTACAAATAACACTCCCCGGAACACAAATTATTTGGATACTTACCACGAGGCCAAACAAACGTGGTGTGCCGTGTGAAGCGTCCATAGATATTATTGTTTTTACATTGTGGTTCTGTTGACTATTTAAAACATAAATAAAATGAAAACTTGCAAACTTGTACTCGTGTAAACAATCTGGCATTCATTAATAAGAAGTAAAGTAGTGTTATTAATGTATAATTTAACATACATTAATTCTTGAAATTAAAATTTTAATCCCAATTCCATGTATTTTTTGTTTTAAATGAAATGTTTTAATTAATTTGTTGCCATATTTTGAGATTTATAATCTTATCCCATGTTTTTAATATTCATCGTATGTATTAATTATTTAAAAGGGTAAAATTTCAAGAATATGGAAAATCAACTTCTTTGGAGACATGGCTAAAAGGTCTTTAAATGTATGTCATTAAATTTATTACCATATTTATTAATTCGCAGCTGAAAAAGCAGCTGTTTCCAGCTCAAACCATCGCAATAATTAATCTTTTGCATATGCAAATGAAACCAGAATTAAATCTGTCCATTAGTCCCAAAAATAATAAAGATTATAAAATTGACCTCGCCTAAAAAGGCGAAGCCAGTTATAATTGTTAGTGGTATGTAGTAAGAGACGACAGAAAAAATCCTATCTAATATAGTAAAATAGTTTAAAAAATTAAAAAAATAGTTAGAGTAGAGGCCACATAAAAGGTACAATAATAATGTTTATAATAGGTACATAGAAAACTATTTTAACGATATATCTCCCAACAGAAATAACCGATCTAAAACACTACTCACTATTTTCTATACGGTCTGATTTATGGAGACAATTAGGAGACGGAGCGAATTCTCGAAATCGTGACTTAATACAAAGATAATGACTGAAGTTTCCAAAGCAAAATGGAACATCTTTTGTTTGTTACCGAGTTTGTCATACTCATCGGGTCCCATCGGTTCTGACAAATTATAACAAACTGAAACTCCCGAGTTGCCATCAAACGGAGGCAAGAATCCATTAATTCATCGTAAACTTGGATCGAATCGCTCGGATCCGTTGGAATTTTCGATGTTTTTGTATAATTTAATATACATCCATACAAACTTTGTACTGCAAATAATTGAATTGGGGTATGAAAGATACATAAACTTTTAATAAAGCTTTCAAATTGAATTATTTGAGTCCATCTTGAAATTAAATGTTTTTAAGATATACAAACCCTTTGATTAGAAATCTCTTTAAAAATTATGTAGTATAATGAACCAGCGGGAAGTAAGTTAGCATTAAGTATTCGCATTTCCAGAGCTGTCTGTGTCGAGGCAGTTAAAATTTCACTTGGCTAAGCAAAATTTTCTGTCCATTGCAAAAATCTTCCCCTTTTTAAGGGTGGGAGTCGAGCGAATTCTTGCATAAAATTTACATCGAGCGGTCCATACAAATTACCATTTCACTTCTAACTCTGATTAAATGTTGTAGAAAAAATATTGCTCTCTAAATGGAAGAGAAAATGCTCGGTTTTCGACTCATTAAAATTGATGTTTTGTTTTTTTACGCCCGCCTTCTCCCAAGAGTGATTCCCTTAGTTAAGCATTATTTTATTTCGGCCCAATACTAAATTGTTTAATTTATCCAGCAGCAAGATTAATGCTCCGCTTTGAAACATAAATAATTAATTTTGTTTGGATGAGCATTACTACAACGGATTTGGCATGAGTTAAATAAACACACTAGACAACTATTTCTATTTTGTACAGCTACGTTATTTCGTCCAATCTTAAAACTTGGCAATATCCGATGAGCCGTCTTCCAAAAAAGGTGTATGTTACAACGTCGTTGAAGCAGAAGGGTGTGAAAACATCGGGAGCAGGGAAAAGGGTATTTGGCAGACTCCTACAAGCTAATGATCCTCTTGATTGCGGTAAAGTGTCGCTATAAACCGTCTGGATGTTGCCAACTTTGAAAAAACAGTTCCCTCTCTTAAATGACTATTTTTCCTGGCAGCCGAGCCATATTATGAGACAATTACCTTTATTGCCTGAGAATTGATGCTTTCGCCCCGGCTAACTAATTGTTGTTTAAAATGTTGCTTAGTTGCTTAAGTGGCGGATAAATCTCGCCTTAAACTGAGATGAAGATTTCTCAGATCAATACCACACTTAATGTTGGCAGAGCAGAATTAGTATTAGTGCTATTAAGAAAAGCCAAGAAAGTATTAAGAATATTCACTACAGGAAACTGTCATTAGTAGCAAGTAGGCAGAATCTAGACTCTAGAGCTACTAAAACCAAGACATATGAGTATTACTGTATTTCTATTCCATAATTTTTAGACCACAATTCAGTTATGATATTATAATTATATTCGCAAATTTTGTAATAAATTTATGCTGTCAGTTAACTTTTATCTATGTTCTTTAAAATAGCTCACGGCAACCGAAATCAATTTCGAATTCATAATTTAATTTAGCGGCGCCCATGGCTTTGAAAATGTTTAATTTGGTCGTCAAAAACACAAGGGACCTACTATTGTGATGGCCTTATAACTTTTGTCGCTTTTCATAACGTTCAATTAATTTTGTTTACTTTCGAAAACATATTTCGATTATTTCTGCTGTAAAATATGTTTTATAATATTTACAGAGAATTTATGTACTGGGTTGTGATCAAGAGCAATATTACGTTATTCGTATGCTTTGTCAAATTTGCAACATGTGATCTCAAAACATTTTTAAAACAAATACTTACTTAATTTTCCATACCGGTATTTCTACTAACATAGCTTCATTTAACTGCATATTCAACTCTCATTTCCCGAAGAATTTTTCCTCCGTGTCCGACTTTATTAAAAGTTGATACTTCGAGATGGTTTCACTTAGTACTTTACCGAGAATTCACGTTGTTAGGGTTGCCTCTTCCAGGGCTTCGAGTGAAGACGGACACAGTCTAGCTTTTTTGTTGTTTGTCTAGCAAACTTAAATGTTGTACCGGCTTTTTATTATAGGGTTATAATATATATGAAAGTTTTTACATTTTTCATATTGTGTGGCTTTCCGTTTCATATTTTCTATGTTACTTGTATTAATGGGTTCTTATTCAAATGTCCGGCCGGCCGAAACCTGGATGTTTCCTTCTGTTTTTCAATTTAAGGACTTGACAACCCTATGCGTTGGTTGGTTCAACGTTTCAATATTCTGGGGGTTCATTAATCACACTAAATTGACAGCGAGGGGGCTCACGTTGATGTCTGTGCAAATCAACTGTTTTTTATTTTACGTTACGAATATTTCCCGTGACAATTCAGTAATGGAGACTTATTTTATATTAGGCCAATTTGAATCTGGATACATCATCATTTGCTACAAATTTTCTAATGGAAACAATTCTCAATTTGTCTTCAGACTTCAACATAATTAATTTATAAAAAGTTGCGATATCTTTATAGTAGTAATATTTTTTCTTGTGTGATTATAAATAAATATATTAAAAATGAATAATTAAATGTAGGTACTGGAACTTCTACATATAATCAAGAATGTTATTATCAATATTATTAAACTTAATAGCTACGATTTTGTAAATTATCTCGCTAAAAACTGTGCTTGTATGTAATTTACATATTTTATTAATAGTTACTGCGATATCGTCTGTTAGTATCATATCAAATAGCACTTATACTGATATTGTAAGATTTAATATTGTCTTTATTGAAATTTTATGTTTTATTTTGATAATATTAATTAAATTTACATCAAACTAACTACCCTAATGGTACTTAATAATAATTTATTTATCTTTACCGACTTATTATTAGGTCAGTATAATCATACATATTATGGATGCTGTAACGTCTAAGAGTTGAAAAATAAAAAAACAGTGTTAACAACATTAATAACGAAATCAAATTACAATTAAATTGGGATAATGATTAGGTTTTAAACAGAATATTGTTCTTTAAAATCTCTAAGAGGTGAAAATCTGTAATTTATAATTAGCTAAATAAACTTTGGAATAATCCATATTGTCATCTCTTTACACACACAAAACGTTTTCCTTCAACATATCTCCTATTAGTTAAAGATCTGACACTTAAGCACTATGTTACTATGTCATGATTGTGTTTAATGGCGACGCTCAAGACTAATGTTCTCCCCATAAACTCTAGTTCAGTTTGTGTAACTTCTACAATGTATAGATAGCGAATTTAATGTTTCGTGTAAAAGCTTCCATTTATCATTAATGGAGTATTCATCATAAATCAGAGCTCTCTCTCGCTTCTATCGCCGTCCCTCTCTAAGTGGGGATCTTCGGGATTTGCTTGACAAAGTACTTTTTCTTTTTCCTTGTTTGGAAAGGCTTCACCTTCTATCAGCTGTATCGGTTTGTTTACTCGAAAGTTTACTAAAGTCATTTGGGAGCGATTTTTATTAACTTTCAAGGCTCCCTTTTTTTCTTTTAACGATTTTCCGCCTCGTTTACTTTTGGAGTGGTTTTAGGGACTTTGTCACTTTTAAATTATGCACGAGAATTCGTTGTCTCATCATCAATATTCGCTGCGTCATCAACATAGATACGCGCCATATTTTTGAGGAAATGTCGACATGCTTACTTATTTTATATGACGTTATGTATTTAAGTTTGTAGAAAACCTTCGGTGTATCATATCACATAAATGAATAATAAAGTACTTTTGTAGGATTATAAAATACAAGATGTTGCCCGCCACTTTGTGCGCGCAAAAGAAAATCCCTCGGGAAACGTACCTACATTTTTTCCGATGAAAAGTAGCCTATGTCCTTCCCCGTGGTCTACTCTATATCTGTGCCAAATTTAATCACAATATGTCTAGTCATTTCAGAGCTTGAGCAATGCAAACAAACAAACACACAAACACAAAAATCTTTCCTCTTTATAATATTTGTATAGATTATAAATTATAACTTTAATAACATTTGACGTTTACATAATTTATATTTTCCCACAGTTCATTAGAGACGATACAAAGCAATCGGTACTCCATAACAAAACAACAACACACTTGAATGTGAACTTAATTACAACCGAATAAAGCAGATAATACAATGACAATGCTCTCGCAGGCTGTTGTACACCCGCGTGGGTGGTACATACGCGATTTTGAACGCGCTTGCGCAATTTCTAGGACGCTTTAGTGACACGAATGCCCTACTGATATATTGACGGAAAATTTCAATACATGCCCTATCAATATTATTTATCATTAATAGACACGGACTAATAAAATGTTTGTCATTAATTGATACAATAAAACAGATAAAGTGTGTATTCAGGATAACTAAGTAACTTCCGTTAGGTAGGTTAAAGTCAATTCTCTGCTAATACTTTCTTAATTAGAGCTCAAATTATAAATTTGAATTTCTTACGGTCGCACTCAGAAACATAGTGCTTAGGTACTTAAGGGTTACTTAGTAGAGGTTGTGACATAAAGTCCATATGTTTTCTGTCAAAATATATATCGCACCTTTAGAATTGAAGTGGCTTAATCCAAAATTCTTAATTTTTGGTAAACGCCTAAAAAGTAATTGGAGAATAGACCATTTTTTGGTTTTTTGACTATAATAGTAAGTGTGAGCCTTATGTAGTTACAGTTTTTGTTATTTGCCGTAGGTGAATAGTTATTTTAGTGATTTGTTATTAAAAATATGAGTTTAATTATTTAGAACCTTTGTTAATTAATAATTAAAAAAAAGGTGTCACTTTATTTCCAAAATATTTAAAATTTAATTGACTTATTTAGCTTTGTGTCTATTTTTTATTAAAGCATTCAAAAATAAAACGTAACTATTTTAAAAATAGGCTATTTATTTCTAATGTAAAATTTATTTTTGGTGACTAATTTTGGAATATGCTAGTTTATTAATAGTTGAATTTTAAAATAAAAGGTAAATTAGAATAGAGAAAACTGAAAAAATATTTTATATTACGCATAATAAAGCTAAACTTAGTTTGTATTAGGTCCTTTATATTTTTATGTATTTACCGTGTGCATAAAAATATAAGATACTTAAGTTACCGTGGCGTCTTCCTATCAAAATAATAGTTATTATACAGGAAAAGTAAAAGCGATTTAAATAAGCAATAATTAAATAAGCCTTTCAATAACAGAGGTCAATATTAATTATTATCGATGAGAAATTTCATCATCATCAGCCTACAGACACATGGATAGCCCACTGCTTAACGTAAGCCTCCACTTATGAGCGCCAACCATCCCGATCTCGGACAGCCCTCATCCATCTGCTGCCAGCCAACTTTAAATCGGTCCATTGTGCCTCAGGTCGTCCTACACTACGTTTGCCTAAGCGTGGTCTCCACTCTAACACTTGTCTGCACCATCAACCGTCTGTCCGTCTGCAAACATGGCCGGCTCTCTTCTAATTCAGCGTGCTAATTCTATGAGCAATGTCAGTGACTTTAATTCTCTGTAGCAAGTTTTATTATCCACCAGAGATACCCTCAACATTGCACTTTCCATCACAGGCTGAACAACCTTGAACTTGTCAATCAGCAGAGTTCGCTGCCGTGTTTCTTTACTGATAGAACGGATTGATTAAAGACCCTAGACCTTTAGTCAAGAACATTCGCTAATTTCGACAGCGAATTTCGAAATTAAAAATGTATCGGATTGGACATAAGTAATCGTTGTGACTTGTTGCTTGCGATGCCTTAAGTCAAATCCTCATTTTGTTCCCGAACTTCGCCGTGGAAATTATCGAATGCATCTTGACTAAAGGTGATTGTGGTATCGATGATTCAAAGTTTGCCCAAGATATACGTATTCTTGCTTTTTACTTTTAAGACTAGTGCCATTTACGATGATAGGTCCTGGGAGAACATGTTCAATACTTAACAAAACCAAAATTATTTGCATAATTTTGGTTTTGTTAAGGTTCATTCCGAAACCCACCCGTCCTGAACAATCGCTGAGACTGTTCAGCATCTCTTCCAGGTCCTGCAGATATGTCTGAGATAATGATTATTTCATCCGCAAATTGCAAGTGTGAGATGTACTGGCCGTTTATGTTCAGTCTCAGGCCCCGGCCGTTCCAATCAAGCGACTTGAAAACGTCCTCCGACGGCTCCGACGCGTTAGTAAACAGTTTTGGAAAGATAACATCTACCTGTCTCACTCCTTGAAGAAGTTGGATCAGAGATCACTAGAACAGACATCTTAATACCTCAAAATATTATCGGCAGTCAACAAAGCATTTCTGCATGAATTCCAGCACAGACCAGAACCTCAATTCTCGTATTTAAAGTAGACTTTCATTTTACTTTCATTGGATTGAAAGTGAAGCGACATGTTACTATGAACGGATTTTATGACGTTTCGACCAATCAGAGCGCGTTTCACGTTAGTTTAACGTTTATAAAATACCCGTTTGAGAGTTTTAGCGTATAGGGACTTGATTGTAATTGTATTAATGCAGGTTTTATTTAGCAGAATTGCCCTTCAGGGGGTCCAAAAATGACCACTTTAGGTGAACATTAGATGAATGATATGCAATTCATATTATGTGCGCCATTTTACGCATTTCTATTGAAAACTGTCAAAATATATTATGAAACATTATATGAAACACCTAAAGTAGCCTTTTTAGACCCCCAGGTCTCGACGATATCGAAGGCTTTCTCATAGTCCACATACGCAAGGCAGAGAGGCTGATTATACGTCTGCTACACTGGCTGAAAGTCTTTCAACTTCTGGGACCCTCAGACCCTCAGATAACCCTCAATAATAGCTAATACACGTGGCTCAGGAGCGGAATGGGACGTTAGTTTCAAGTCGCGTGTTATCATCTATTTAAAAAAATAAAACCACCATGCTCCTGCTACATGCTTCCGGGGATAGCTCACTAGCTACTGGCACTCCAGTGTGGATGACGGAATTAAAGAGCTCAGTCAAGACAGGTATTCCTCCTGGTGCAGCTCTGTGGTTATTTCGTCATCTCCTGGTGCGCCTTATTATTATGAATCTGCCTGAGAGCTATTCTAATCTCACCCATGTCAATATCAGTAATCTCATCAGTAAGATGGCGCATAAGTCTGGCTCGTGAATTATCTGCAAGATGGGTTCGGGGTGAGCTCGTGTTTTAGGTGTATGGGGAATCCATTTCGACTTCATCGAGAATCTCCGATTTCGTGGTGACAATAGTGTCTTGCAAGTTGCGGCTGAGTTTTGTCAAAATATGACAACGTGAGTCATAGAGTTTAGCAAATACCGTCGAGCCCTTTTTTCACACAATAGCTTGCTTGATGACCCAAAAATGCCCAATAGTTTTATATTTATA
Organism: Glaucopsyche alexis; assembly: GCA_905404095.1. NCBI lineage: Eukaryota > Metazoa > Arthropoda > Insecta > Lepidoptera > Lycaenidae > Glaucopsyche > Glaucopsyche alexis. The sequence continues at coordinate 1,417,824 of FR990057.1, forward strand.
GAAAAAAACCAAGCCTTAAATATATTTTATACGTTTAGGTTTTGCTGAACTCATCTTTTCTTGTATTGTATTTTCATTCCAGTTATATTTATATAGTGGCAAAATTTAGTCCTGTCTTTTCATTACTAGCCTCAAACTTTCATTGAAATAAAAATAAAAAGACTCAATCACAATTGAACTCGCCAATTCATATCATTCTGTAGAATATAATAGACATAATTCCGTATACGTCACTGTAGTCACAAAAACGGTTTATAAAGTAAAGACATAACACATAATCAGGCTCATGTATTTATGAAATGTTTAGAAATGAAATGACACTAATACAAATATGGCGTCAAATATTATTATCATTTAGATTTAAAACGCCCGAAACCTAAAAGAGGCTGTACAAAAATAAATAACACACAAATTACTTACCTTACGTTTACAATTAAAACGACGAATTACAGTTTACGTCATTTACGGAGTAAACACGCAGCACCTAACTTTTAGCATTATCGACTCAACACTAAAAGGGGCCCTTTAAAAGTGAAGGAACGTGTGATGAGCGGTCGATATGAAAGAGACACAACTGTACGTTTATCCTTTTCTAGCTTGAAAGTGGCTGTTTATTTCTATTGGACCGATAGATTATATGTTTCTAAGTCGTTTTATGTATAAAACTCAATTTCTTAAATTTTTGAGTTACGCCACTTTAATTCTAAAGGTGCGATATTTGACACCATATTATGTAAGCATTAAATGTCTCTGAGTGCGGCGTATCTACCTCGGTCAATCTTAGATCTTTTTTTTAAATCTTTATTAAGGACTTGGTTTTTTTATATTTAAATCACTATTCTAAAGCACTATAGACTATACAGAAAATAACAATATATTTTTCTATAATAGACATTCATATTGGCGAAGAAATAAAAACAAAAGTGATGCTCGGTTTGTTGAAACCAACCAATATATTTATTCAAGAACATTAAACAATACATGTTAATATCTATTCTAGCTAGTTATTGAAATATATTTTACAAACTATAAAAGTAGTACTAAAAAAATAAATGTGGTTTTAAAATCTAAAAACCTTCGTAAAGTACACCTCCAAGTTCCTATTATAGGACTCAAGAGACGTTTGAAGGGTCAACCTAACTGGACAAACACTAAAACTGGTTCTCCTGGTCTAGTATTTACCGAACCGGTTGGTTAATCTAATCACTGATACCTGTTTTTATCTCTGCGATCTGCGTTTATGTGTAACAAAGGTTTTTTCCTATCTATTGTGTTGTTTTTTATGGTGTTATCTTCCTAGTTCAAAAATTATACTTTTTTTTACATTAATCAGTATACCTCATGGAGCTGTATACCTGTTGATAGTTTTTGGAAACTATTTACGTTTACTATTTCTCTTTTCGTGAATAGTCGTGGTAGCTTTCTGGAAAAATTGATTGTCAAATAATGTGTATTTAACAATTAATTTTTCCATGTTGTTGTCCAAATGTTCATTGTAAAAGTAGAAGTTAGGATTAACCTAACTTCTACTTTTGTCTTATACTTCTACATTATTGAAAATTAGCTTTTTCCATCATCTTCGCCCGCGTAAACATAGTATCCTACGAAAAAAAACTGTACTATTTCGGGATAAAAAGTAGCTCGTTTTAATCCAAATCCTGAACAATAACTATACCAAATTTCATCGAAACCTGTTCAGTTGTTTTTGCGTGAAAGAGTTACAAACATTATCCATCACAGACTTTCACATTTATAGTAGTCGGATGTCTAAATGTTTAATATCATTTCAATTATTTATTATAACTTGACGTGTCCCTCAATGTTCATCAACGTTTCCATCCTATGGCTAGCCGTACACGAGTAATATTATTGATAGAATAAATTTGTCAATACTAGTCAACACATACCTACAAATAAACCTAACCAAGAGCATGTGCAAGGGACCAACTTATAAATCACTTTGGAGGCCGATTACTCGAAAATGGTTGACTTTATAAAAAAGTTATGTATGAAATCTTACCTTTATTTTAAAAGAGCTATTCAAAAATACCCCACACAATGGGGTAGAAGGATAAAAAATACATCCTCACTTCACATGTATGGAGAGCTACCCTTATTAAAATTATTATTATTTTATGATGCCAAATCCGATATCTATACACAATTTATGACGATACCAAATTTCATCCATTTATATTCATAACTAGCGACCCGCCCCGGCTTCGCACGGGTACAATACTGATATTAATACTACATAATGTCACCCACTTCGCAACGGGCCGTGCAGCAGAAATCGTAATATTTTAATTTCGCCATAACTTCAAAACCAAACCGATCCGATTTCAATCATTCAAAGACCAAATATTATCTACATAAACTGTACTTAGTGATGAAATAATTTATTTTGATAAGGATTAATAGCATGAGTAAAATAAACGCGTTTAAATGTAGTCCAAAAAAAAATCAAGATTTATAATAAAAAAAATGGTTGTTGTGCCTCACTCGACATAGATAGGTATAGTGTGTCGCGGACTTTTTTGTAGATATTTATAAGATCTACAATTAATTAGAACACTATATGGTTCTATCTTTTATAGTTTAGGCAGCGTACGCAAAATAAGTAACTTTTCTGGTTGATTTTTTACACCTTGTGTCCGAAAAACCCAAATATCTTACGGAACCCTATTTTTTTCCAAAATAAAATTTAGCCTATGTTACTCATGGATAATGTAGCTTTCGAACGGTGAAAGAATTTTTGAAATCGGTCCAGTACTTTTTGAGCCTATTCATTACAAACAAACAAACAAACAAACAAACAAACAAACAAACAAACAAACATACAAACAAAGTTTTCCTCTTTATAATATTAGTGTAGATTACCGACGCTAGAAGCGCCGACAGACAGACAGACGGACGGACTGAGCGAAACCAGAAGGGTTCCTCAAGTATTACGGAACCCTAAAAACGGCAACCCGCACACAAGGAACATTATTATAAATATGAACATTACTAGCGACCCGCCCCGGCTTCGCACGGGTACAATACCTACTGATACTAATACTACAGAATGTCTTTAAACATCTAACAAAACGGGCGAAATTTTGTCAAAACAAACAGAAACAAAATAATATAGGTACCTACTAAAACTCAATGAAATAAGTAGGTGGGTTAACTTTTATCGTATGAAATACCTATACTCTTCAGGACTAACAATACAACAAACACTAAATAAATAGGTATTCAAGTATCTATCCATCATAATTACAACGAACACAAAACAAAAAAAATCATAGATCTAAACTCGCACGCCTTGGTGACGCCCACTTCGCAACGGGCTGTGCAGCAGAAATCGTAATATTTTAATTTCGCCATAACTTCAAAACCAAACATCCAATTTTAATCATTAAAAGACCAAATATTATCTACATAAACTGTACTTAGTGATGAAATAATTTATTTTGATAAGGATTAATAGCATGATTAAAATAAACGCATTTAAATATAGTCCAAGAAAAAAATTCAAGATTTCTAAATAAAAAAATGGTTGTTGTGCCTCACTCGACATAGATAGGTATAGTGTGTCGCGGACTTTTTTGTAGATATTTATAAGATCTACAATTAATTAGAACATTTTATGGTTCTATCTTTTATAGTTTAGGCAGCGTACGCAAAATAAGTAACATTTCTGGTTGATTTTTTACACCTTGTGTCCGAAAAACCCAAATATCTTACGGAACCCTATTTTTTCCAAAATAAAATTTAGCCTATGTTACTCGTGGATAAAGTAGCTTTCGAATGGTGAAAGAATTTTTGAAATCGGTCCAGTACTTTTTGAGCCTATTCATTACAAACAAACAAACAAACAAACAAACAAACAAACAAACATACAAACAAAGTTTTCCTCTTTATAATATTAGTGTAGATTGTCAATAATATGGTGTGTGTGCGGCTAGCCTATCGCGTGATTTTTTTTACGGTAGCGAGTAAATACTCGAGTCGATTATGGTGTTATGTGGCGTGTGAAGTAACACGATTTCATCTAATTCTAATTCGGATAAGATGCGACCTTAACACTATTGTGAGTTTTCTTAACAGCCTCGCGTAATTACGAAATTACGGCTCGCATGTTCGAATAACATTATACAACTTATCACGGTCGGTTAAGATGGCCAATATTTACTCTGTGTCCAAGACAAATACTCGAGTAGAGGTTAGTTTAAACGATTACTGCTAAGTACTATACACTTGTAATAGACAGTTTTGTCACTAAATTATAATAGGTTTTGGAAAAAAGGAGCGTACTTTATTTAAATTTTAAATTGTTCTAGTAATTTATCCATATACCTACATGTCTTTTGTTCCTTTTTTCTATTGTCCAATAATTGAATAAAAAATTCACTTTGCTCCCCATTTTTATTAGTTAGTTGAGAAATACAGTTTTCTTGACTACATCTAATATGGCATCTAAAACAATACTGGCTAAAATTAAAAATTTGAATTATATATCCAACGAAATGAAAACGCGTGGCTAGTGTACACGTAACGTAAGGAAACTTGACCTTTAATGTATCGAGTGCACGAATACAAACACGATAATCATCATCATCAACACCCCACAGCAGTACTCGATGCCTTCACATTAATATCTATTATTACTTATATTCAATACGGATCTTATAACTGGTATTTTCTATAGCTTTAACGTAAAATCAAATTAAATTAAAACTTTTACCATAACTGTTTTTTTAATTGGTGTTTTTTATTTGAAACGGAAATAAACATAAATCATTAAAGTTGTTCAGGCTAATAGGCCGAGTGGCGCCGGCTATAATATAATTCAATTTCCCCGCACATACAAGCCAACCGGTTCTCCAGATTGATTAATAGTTAATAGATTTCGCATTCATTATGAAAATAATAAAATACGATTCGTGACAGACCTAGAAACTGATACTTTTTAATGTTAACTTCAAAGCCTAGCTAGCCAAGCCAAGCTTTACAGCTAGCCTGGAGAACTACAGGGTTATTCTCTAATTGACAGAACAAACAGAAGTTTGAGAAAAAAACCTAAAGTTCTCAAGCAGAATTGACTCTCAGAACAAAGTTATATTATGTTTTCTCGCCGATTTAGGCATTACGTAGGGCCAATTCCGTGAGTGTTATTTGATAACCTATATGGACATAAAACTTTTTGATTTGTTTTGGTATGAATTGATAGCCTCTTAATCAGAGAAATATAAGAATACTAGCTGTTTCCCGCGGCTCCACCCGCGTATATACAGTATCCCAAAGGAACCATGTACTTTTTCGTGATGAAAAGTAGCCTATATTTAATCCAGAGCCTAAACTACTACTATCCCAAATTTCATTAAAATCTGTTCACTAGTTTTTGCGTGAAAGAGTAACAAACATCCATCCATCCACCCATCCTTACAAACTTTCACAGTTATAATATTAGTAGGATTCAGTGGTAAAAGAGGTATAGCGAGCTTTAATATAACCAAAGGTTCCCACGAACGCTTTCAGCCAACAAACTAATTTATTCACAACTGTATTAACTGCTACATGGGAGCGCCTGTCATTGATTTTGTTTCAACAGCAATCCTTGAAATTTAAATACCAGCTCCTTTCCAATTCGCATTTGTTTAATAATCTCTGTTGTGGTTTGATCTATAAAATATCTAGATGGTTCTACAACCCTTTATATTTGTACAGCTAATGCTAAAGCTAAAGAAATGCTTGCAAAGCGCAAGGAGAAAATATTTGGGTTAATAAATTCGGGTCCATGGAGACATTTTGTCAGTAGGTACGAGTTTTAAAATGTACAATTTTAAAAAGAAGACATCTCATCAGGTACTGATATTATAAATGTGAATGTTTGTAAGGATGGATATTTGTTACTCTTTCATGCAAAAACTGAACCGATTTCGATGAAATTTGCTATGGTACCTAGTAGTTTAAGCTCTGGATTAAAACATATATAATACTTTTTATCCCTAAAAAGTACACTGTTCCTGTGGGATTCTGTATTTATACGTTACGTTTGTACGTGGTAGAGCCATGCTTCGGCACGAATGGGCCGGCTCGACCGGAGAAATACCACGGGCTCACAGAAAACCGGCGTGAAACAGCGTTTGCGCTGTGTTTCGCCGAGTGAGTGAGTTTACCGGAGGCCCAATCCCCTACCCTATTCCCTTCCCTACCCTCCCCTATTACCCTATTCCCTCTTAAAAGGCCGGCAACGCACTTGCAGCTCTTCTGATGCTGCGAGTGTCCATGGGCGACGGAAGTTGCTTTCCATCAGGTGACCCGTTTGCTCGTTTGCCCCCTTATTTCATAAAAAAAAAAAAAAAAAAAAAAAAAATACGTATGGAGCCGCGGGCGACAGCCAGTGATTCAATATAATAAGATATTAATTACGATCTCATTTGGGTGATCCATCGTCCCTTTCTAAACCCTTTCCCATATTAATGTTTTATACTTCACACCACTCATATTTTGTATTGTAAAAATTTGTATTAAATTATGTATTTAAAATATTCATCTATTCATAACAATTGAACAAGAATAAATTATCACTAATTAATTGACTTAAGGAAGTGTGGCGATTGTTGAGCGTAACACAAAAACAAAACATGCTACCATTTATATAGAGCGTTTAGAATATAAAAAACGTAGACAAGGTCATAGGAACACTACTTGTCCGTGACGACTCAAATGTTTCCTCTAAGTAAATGATAATGAGGATGAACCTCGTATACGTCACGTTTAGGAAGCCTTTGCTTAGCAGTTAATGTGTCGAATAGTAACAACTCCCCAAACCGATTTCGGTGACTGTGGCCGGTTTCATTGAAACCAGGCCAGTTACGCAGGAGTAATTTTATAGTGCACAAGTGTGTGCGTAGTATACAAGAGCACTCTCTCTTCCTTTACTCTCGTAATCCAGTGGGACGGATAACCGACACGACTGACGAGAGATCAGGCGCAGGTCCCACTTTTTATATGCCCATCCGACGCATAGATTATCTTTTTTGTCAGACATCAGTTAATGAGCATGCATTGTCCTAACTTAACTTAGAAACAACATTTTTTTGTTGTTACAATGCGGGAATTGAACCCACGATTTCCAAGTCGAGAGCGAAGCTCTAACCACTAGACCACAGATGATGTTAATGTGTCGAATACAAAAGGTAGCGCTACTACAAGAGTACGATTTGCATGATTAGATTTCCAAGTCTTATAGATGCCTATTTTATATTTGTTACTAGGATTATGTATACACCAACGATCTCCGTGGCCTAGTGGGTAGACCGTTTGGTTAGCACTCGAGAGAGTGCAAATTCGAATCCCAGGTTCTGGCATGTACCAATGAGACTTTTTCAGATCTCAAGTACATTATACGGACGCTATAACAGTGAAGGAAGACATCGTGAAGAAACCCGCACATGGTTGGCCCCATACGTATTGACCAGTCATTCCTCTGGACTAGGCTGACTATGTTGTGAGAATGCCGTATGTGCTTGGGCAACCATGCGACATTTAAAAACCGACTGTCCCAGGTACTACAGTACTTCAAGAGCGGTTCCTATAGGTTGTGTGGTCGCTTCGCTCGGAGAATACTGTATAAATCATACATTAACGGATGAAAAGGCCTACGTTATTTTTTTTGTATTGTATCTTCGAATAAAGTAACGATGTTATCCAATAACTTCTACACTTATTTATTTACTTCCTTTTAGTCAATTGTCTTACTAAAATATAAAAATCACAAAATAATAAAGCAGGTAATTTGAATCCCAATTATAATTTTTCGTAAGTCATAAGCTAATATTGCTCAAAAGGAATAAACGTAGGTGACTCGGAGCGGAATATTGCAAATACAATAAAATGTAAAAGACGAAAGCATAAAGGAAACAGGTGGGTAGGCAGAAGTGTACACTCGACAATAGGTAACCATGGCGACGGAATCAAAGGAGTCGCTCCCAATATTATCTCGGCCAATAAAAGTCAAGACCGTATGCCTCGCAAATTGTACGTACGTGAGTTGTAAAGCGTTCGAATTGGATTTTTCGAGTGTCTTGGCGCAGGGACATTATCTAAAGTAGTCACGGTTACCAAATTGTCTAATGTAACTTTTAATGTATTTCGTTTGTTACAAAAAATGTCTTTACGTGCTGAGTGTTTATGATTTATTGCTTCATTTAGATAACGAATGCATTTTGGACGGATGTGTCTTTAGTGATACTATCACAGGTGCATTAACACATGCGTCATTTTATGAAAGTGTAACGGTGTAATACTCAAATGACACTTAACTTAGGAAGCACTGATACTGTCAGTGCCATTCTGCCAAAGAATCTGAAGGTCGATTCTGCTAATTAAGTGCTGAAATAATACAGTTATAATCCAGTCCTCCATCCAGGTATTCTTATAAACGTTAAACCCGTTTTGATTGGGCGAAACTCCAAAAATCAGTTTATGATATCAAGACAATTCATTTATACTTAATTCAATAAAAGTAAAATGAAAGTGTAAGTTAATAATGGAGTTCTGTAATTGCTTCTATAGTTAGTAAACCACATACTTTCTTTACTTTCAATTACTGAAATTTAAAGTATTTATTTTATTCGATCAAGCACTACAAAGTAAGGCAGGATCCCCATTAATGAATCAGCGAATCAGTAATGCAACAGTAAAACTAAACTCTGCTACAATCAGCATAAGTTTTTACGAGATCAAATTTAAATATCGACACAGGATGCTGAGTCGCAGTTTACATACTGTATTTTAAATTAAATAGCAACTTTATTTATTCAATTGAAAAAAGTAAAAGAGACCAACACAAAGAAAAGCTCAAAATTTACAACTGCCTAACTTCTACTACTACTATCACTTATATTAGATACTTGGGAAATATATTTTAGATTAGACTGATGTTTCCACTATGCATTTTTTTAAATGACGTTGTACATCAATCAATCAGAGGAAGGAAACATTCTTAAACATTTCTACGCACCACTTATCTTAATAAGGTAACACACTAAACAACTAATTTCACGCAGATGACTATCACAACACATTACTAATGAACGTTAAATATATTTCGTGTTCAACATTTCAACATCTCATTTTAACAATCTTGACGACTGAATCGTTGACTGAGTAATTATGGAACCATTGTTTCAACAAATTATAACGCAGCCGAAATCGAAGCGGAAGCTATGTATAGTACTATTATAATGACTGACGTTTCTATTTGGCCCGTGTAAAAATTCCCCCAAATTTAAACATGGGGCAGCACGCGAGGTAATTTAAGATTTTTATCTGCCCAATAGCTCCGGAAGGCTCGAAAGAATAAACGAAAATGAAGCTAGAGTTACTGAACATTGACTGTGAAATGTTATAGCCACTCACGAATATAATTAACTTGATAATAAACCATTAAAATTAGATAAAGCTATAAAATGGTGGTTTAATGGTCTTGTTTAATAACGTTTAGTTACCCTTGACTTCGTTTGTCTTGACGATGTTACATTACATCTGAGGACAGTATGGGATATTGACATTATTGATGTTTGCCTAGCTAGAAGACAGATTACACGAGATGATGATGTAAGGAAAAAATATTAATTATTCAATATAATGTATTTTTTTTAATTTATCTTTGCATGTTCTAAGAAAGTGTTATTTACAATTTACGATTAACTCGAAATCTTCTTAAGAATTTTTAAATGATTACAATAAAGTAATGTTAGAAAAAATAAAACGTTATTTGTTTTTAAATATGTCTTGAAGCAAAAGAGGAGATTAATTTAAGATAACTAGAAGTAATGATTGAATTTCTTAAATTCTCCGATCCGAACATTCACTTCGCAGCTCCGTCGAAAATGTTTTTATGTGATTACTCATACGTTTCCACTCCCAAGACCCTCATGATCGCTAAACGCCTCAAAGTTATATAGCTTTTTTATCGGAGCACTCTTTTTGATTGTGACACATTTCAGACTCTTCTTGTCTCCATTAAAGTCTTCTTGACAAGCGATTTTTAATATGTCCCCTAACATTTTCTGATTTCTTAATGTTTGTTAAATGTAGCTTTAAATCACTTGCATTATGTTTTATTCTTGCATAAAACAGTTAATGGACATTTAGAGATTTTCTTGTTTACATGATTTTATACGGTCTGCTATCTTCATTAAATTATTGGAACGGTCTTACAAAATATTGTTATGATGATTTTATTTTTGTTTTACAATATAATAAACTTGTTTAGTATCGAGTGAAATTCGGTCGTCAGTTCTTATCAACCCAAATAATTCTACTTAGTCGTACCACTTGATATACTCACATATTTTCCATCGACGCCATAATATTCAACTCAGAGAGACTGTAATCTAAGATATATATAAGTGATATACATTAATATATTTTCATCTCTGTAATGCTTGGGTGTTAAACATTTCATTACTGCACAATTTATGACTATGTTTACATGCCTCCGTGTAAGTAACCAAGATTATGATTATCTTGTAAAAACCCATCTTCATAAATACTAACCGCATGGGTTCTTGTCAGATAATATCGTATAATGGGGTTTCATTACCTAATAATTATGTACATTATAATTAGAAGCCAGGTCGTAAATGCATTAATTATCACTTACTTAGGTTTTTTTCCAGTTTAGTTGTTTTAGAGCTAGCGCCCACCGTCGAAAAAGGAGCTCATCGAGAACAAGCATTGGACCACTGCAGATCGCTAGAGGCCTTAAAGCTTGATATAAAACCGCCGGTCTGGCGGTCCTAAACCTGGCAGATTTTTTTTTACTGACCAAAATGTGTGAAGATTTTTTGAGTAAAAAAAGCTCATAAGGAACAAGAAAACTGTTGTTATACACGGCTGCGCGCCAACTAGAAACCGATAAAAATGCAAGTCTGGCAGTCCTACTCTTGACCAGTTTCCAGCCAGACCGCCCTGAACGTGTAAGAATTTTGAGTAAAAATAGCTCATAGAGAACAAGGTCAAGTTATATGTCAATCTGTTCGTCTCCTAATCCTCTTTCGAAAATCGTCGGTCTGGCATGTTCAAACCTGGCCAAAACTCAGCCAGACCGGGATAAAGTTACCTCCTGTGATACTTACAAATAGGTAAATCATGAGTAATTTGCACTTAATGAAGCGTGATTTTGATAGATTTGTATGTATTCTTTCCGAATTTAAAATTTGCTACCCCATATTGCTACCACTGGATCCGCCATCTTGAAAAAATGGCGATAACTTTAAATATTTTGGCTATATCTCTTTACAGACCTACTTTACGATAAAAATATGTTCCACGAATATGAACTATATATAATTTTCTACAATTTATTTTATGAGCATTTTTGTGTCAAATTGACAGTTTTAACGCTGCAGAGACTTAGAGTGAAATTTTATTTGTGTTGGTGATATTTTTTATAATTCAGTATATTTTACTTTTTATGCCCTTTAAGATGATACCCATATCGCGAAGTTTATAAACAATTATAAAGACCGATATATGAAGGCAGCCATTTTGAATTAACAATAATATTGAATATACCAAATTTTTGTTACAATAAAACCAAAAGTATATAATTATACTTAATATCAGATCAGAATATCAAAGATAAAGGGCTTAAACTTCTATTCGAAAATTGACTGCTTACAAAACTGAAAGTTTTGCAAACTTTGGAACTTTGTTTATTATACAATTGATTTTATTAGACTTAAATATAAAAATAAAGCATCATACAAATTTATTTTTTTAATAATCGCTGTACGGAAATTATTTTTCACTAATATTAATTTTACTTATTATAAGATATTAGTTTAGTATACTTTTAGTTTTATTGCTACTAAAATTTGGTATATTTAAAATGATTGTGAATTCGAAATGGCCGCCGTCCTAAATTGGCGGTCTTTATAATTGTTTATAAACTTCGCGATATGGGTATCATCTAAAAGGGCATAAAAAGTAAAATATACTGAATTATAAAAAATATCACCAACACAAATAAAATTTCACTCTAAGTCTCTGCAGCGTTAAAACTGTCAATTTGACACAAAAATGCTCATAAAATAAATTGTAGAAAATTATATATAGTTCATATTCGTGGAACATATTTTTATCGTAAAGTACGTCTGTAAAGAGATATAGCCAAAATATTTAAAGTTATCGCCATTTTTTCAAGATGGCGGATCCAGTGGTAGCAATATGGGGTAGCAAATTTTAAGTTCGGAAAGAATACATACAAATCTATCAAAATCACGCTTCGTTAAGTGCAAATTACTCATGATTTACCTATTTGTAAGTATCACAGGAGGTAACTTTATCCCGGTCTGGCTGAGTTTTGGCCAGGTTTGAACATGCCAGACCGACGATTTTCGAAAGAGGATTAGGAGACGAACAGATTGACATATAACTTGACCTTGTTCTCTATGAGCTATTTTTACTCAAAATTCTTACACGTTCAGGGCGGTCTGGCTGGAAACTGGTCAAGAGTAGGACTGCCAGACTTGCATTTTTATCGGTTTCTAGTTGGCGCGCAGCCGTGTATAACAACAGTTTTCTTGTTCCTTATGAGCTTTTTTTACTCAAAAAATCTTCACACCTTTTGGTCAATAAAAAAAAATCTGCCAGGTTTAGGACCGCCAGACCGGCGGTTTTATATCAAGCTTCAAGGCCTCTAGCGATCTGCAGTGGTCTAATGCTTGTTCTCGATGAGCTCCTTTTTCGACGGTGGGCGCTAGCTCTATTTAGACATGGGAATGTAGCGGGATATTTCTTTTGTCCTTTTTGTTTGCTAATTTATTAAGTGCATCTGCCATTTTGATGTTTGACAAATGAATTCATTCTATTCCTTCTACTCCAGTATCAAGTTACACTTCTCATAGCCTCTTACGGTTTTAATTCATCATCATCATAATCAAACTCCAACATAATACGGAATCTCGGGCATCGGCTCAATAAGAGTACGACTGCGGTACATCACGTTAGATGAATATGATATTCATACACTTAATATTTTTTCGACCATCGTAGTCTATTTATTTTTTTCTATTTTCTTCAAATTCCCTCCACTCCAGTATCAGTTATATTCATAACTACAGTTTTAATATCACGAACATTACAAAACTAATTATATTTCTCATGGTTTCCTCTGAACTGAATTACTATTGCATCTATCATGTCTAACGACACGTGAACGGTGCGGCGACGCGCAAGGCCCGATTAGTGAACGCTCCGTGGCTCGTGTTTCGAGCTCCTTCGTTATGTCGCTTCAATTGATATTGTATTAAAGTCACTCAATCGTAAGTTATGGTATCTTAATAGATTACAGATGGTCCATCATCGGTATTGGTCTCGTTGTGTTCGGTCCATTCCATAGACGTATACTATATTGTAGACGATGCATGTCGAGGCAAAAAATGGGTTTTTGGGGCCATTTTAACATTTGAGATATATGGTGAAATCAATATGGCGTAACGTTTTCTTGTATGAAGATTTGTTTTGTCAATTGTATGTTATAGCCTATTCTTAGTTTTGAAATTATTGCTTGGGTCACAAAAGCGAGGACAAGAATCTGCCTGTGTTTAAAATGCGAACATTTGTAAGGATGTGTGTTTGTTTCTTTTTCACTCAAAAACTGTAGTACAAACCTAAATGGGTAAACACTTTGCCTGGACATACACTAAGTTTACTTTTTATCTCGAAAAATCTGGCTCTTGTGCGATAGGTTTCTGTTAAGAGCGAGCGAAGTCATCTAATGTTGATATTATGGACTACATAATATTATGATGAAACCTGATAGTTAATTTTATGTTGTTACTTGTTAGTTGTTATTAATACACTGTCCATTTTATAGGTGATAATCGAATGCAGGTGTTGATCAGATAGGATCATCACTATGACTTAATACTTCTGCTCGAGGAGAGCAAATACCCAAGGCGTAGTAGTGGTAACTTTAATGGTCGGTAAGGCCAGGCTTGGCCAGGCCAGGCAGAAATTTTTAGGCTAAATGTATATTTAGCCTAAAAATTTCTTCATACAAGGAAACGCCTTTTTTTAGCCTAAAAGTTTCTTACGCCGGTTTTTCTCGCCGGGCTAGTTTCCGAACCGGTGGTAGGCATCATGTAGGACAATTCTATAAGCGTTATATTATAACCTACATGGAAATAAAAATTTTGAGTTTGAGATTGAAAAACCAATCTGTTGAGAATCAATCGTACTACGATGTAAGCTATCGAACCAAGACTTATAATAGCTTCCGTAAAATATTGTGATAACAGGCTTTAATTTTGAAATGATTATGAAACACCTTATAATATGTACTTTAATTACAACAATCGATATTATTCTACTTTTACCTATGTAATTATATCTCGTCTAAATTTTTTACTCGTTTGTAGAAATTTTGCAGCCTTTAACAGCGTAATTCTGACCTTTATTTTATGAAAAGTAAAATTTGAGTGCACCAATGGGGCATTTTTGGCCTGGATATACCCCATAGGTCGGTATTATTATAATACTTCTTGGCAAGTCGGCCATCATTATGATATTGGATCGGTCTGGGTCCATTAAAGTTGTTTATTTTCGGTTTATTTGACTTTGTAACTGGGTGTATTGATTTAGGCTGCCAGCTGTCGGTAGCTGATAGGAGTTCAATATTCGTTACTCAATAAGTAAATACATCTTAAGGACTATTAAGATGTATTTACTTATGATAAAATACTTGATATGATTTTTAGCTTTTGGCCATTTTGATTTTTTTTATCTACTAAGAAACTGCTTTAACCAAATTTTTGAAGTTTTAAGGTAGGATAAGATAAGGTATAATATTTAGCAGTAGCAAATTTAGTTTCATTTCGACCCAATGTTCTCTTTTTTCTTTGAATATTCAAACGATTTCATAATTTAGCTACTTGAACGTGTGGTGGGCATATTAGTCAGAAGGGCGTTTAGTTCCCTTGATCGCCTTACAATAATCGCTCCTGATAGAATCGTGAGTACTGTAATAGTGCACATTAATATTTGTTTCTGAACGCATATTACGATTCGCAATTACTAGCCGCATGAGATGATTATTTTGTAATAAGCCTGATTCTAAGATTCGTCATAGACGCAGCCCTCAATCGTTAGAATGGATTGTTATCATTAAGTTGATTACCATTTAGATTATTTGAATCACTTATGTCTCGGTGGTGGTAGCTTTTTCTGTAGACTCTCCGAAAAAAAGTCGTTAAGTTTCATTGTTTTTTTTTTTCATATTTCATTTTACAAATTTATTCTAAGGCTGGTGTACTCCAGCTCGATCGGATAGGATCAGGCGATTTGTCTGCTTATTTGCCATTCCTAGAATATTATACTACTTTTTGTACAGATAGAAGGTCTTCTTAAGCCCAAGTATGACAATTTTCGGTAAATATCACAAACGTGACTATTGTGAAAAATTCTCTGTTTTCGACACACCTGCTTCTTTATCTCCAAATGTCTAATAAGCCCATTTATGGCTATACCCAAATACCACACCATATACGTTATATTGTCAAGAAAATGGCATAAATTGTAATATACAATTTTCCTATTAGGGTCAAGAATAGATGACGACCTTCGTTTTATATTTTGACGTTCACTCGCTGCCGCCTACGTACTCCTTATATAGATAACATGGCTTCAGGGTCAGTGTTGGATCTTTTAGTTACCTTTCCTATTCATCATGATCAGCTAGCCAGTCCTTAACCAGTCCAGGTACTGGGGATAAATTAGCAATATTTAGATCTTCAGATTTAACTTTTTAACGCATTCATTTTTTATTAGCCGTACCTATATGTCGGGTATTTAGTAATACGCCAGTAATAATCAGGTTAATAAATATTACTAGCTGTCCCGACACACTTTGTTCTGTCTTAACTATGAACTGCAATAAATAAATCTTCAGATCTTCTACATCTTCAGATTTTCTCCGCAATTTTCCTATATTTCTACCCGCTTAAACATTCCCTAAACTTCCACAAATATATCAATACCATAAGTAGCCAAATCGGTCAAGCCGTTTTCGAGTTTTAGCGACATTAGAATTGCAATACATTTTTATATTTAAGATTACATTTTTAAATCAAAGAAGATGATCTTAATTTGAAGCACTGCGTAAGTATAGATCGTCACATCATAAATCAAAGCTAAGTTAGTCTAAGTAGTTGATCAACATTACTGAATCCTCTGGCTTTGTTGCAACTTCGACTGATCCCAACTATAGCTATGATTGGAAAGCTTAACTGAAACTTGGTAATATTTTAACTACGTAGTTAAAATTGTTTGAACTGAAAATGGTAATGAAGTCTTAGCTCCTTTCTGTTTGAACTTAAAACTTTAAAAGTATTTTATTGTTCGGAATTGAAATATTTATAATTCATTTCATGTAGCCTTTACCTTGAGACAAAAAGTCAAGATATTTAAATATTCATTTTATTCTGTTTTTCCCATAGAATAAGCATGTTTTTTTGCCGTTTTGTACGGAACCTTTCGTGCGCGAGTACAACTTGCTCTTAGCCGTTTTTTGAACATATTTGATGTTAGCAGTTTTACTATCTTATCTTACCTTACTAATATTATAAATGTGAAAGTATGTGAGAATGTATGGATATATGGATGGATAGATGAATGTTTGTTCCTCTTTCACGTAAAAACTACTAAACGGATTTTGATGAAATTTGGTATGGTAGTAGTTTAGGCTCTGGATTAAAAGATAGGCTACTTTTTATCCCAGAAAAGTACAGTGTTCCCGCGAGATACCCGATACTATATTTACGCGGGCGGAGCCGCGGGAAACAGCTAGTACAGTATACACTATGGATTTAACATTGCATACAAGCAATCGAATTTCGTAGTTTTTGTCGTAACAAACATCCGAATCTGAGATATTCACACATTTTTATGTAAACACGTTATGAATGAAAAGATGAATCGAGACGGATAGATTTAAATGGCAGACATATTCGCATCATTCATACGCTTCTGTATGTCATCACCATATTTAGAGATCCGTTAGATCAATACAAAATCCATGACCCTATAATAACTTTTGCCGGGGGGTCGGCCTTTGGGTACGGAACCCTAAAAAAGGACGAGTAGCCCTACTACTAACTAATGTGAAAGTTTGTGAGGATTGATGAATGGATCACACGCAAAAGTTACTGAACAGATTTTGATGAAATTTTGTATGATAGTAGTTTGCGCTCTATATTAACACATAGGCTACTTTTTATCCCGAAAAAACCTGTGTTCCTGTGAGATACTGTATTTACGCGGGCGGAGCCGCGGGCAAATGCTAGTATTTTATAAATCAATATCTTATGGTATGTTAAGGAACAGAACGATCTACAGTTTTACTCGTAATATTATAATTATTTTTAACACCTTTTAGGATATGTGTGTATTATTATTAAATACTTCATGTACATACAAACGTACTTACAGTGGCTGACCTAAGTATGCATTTTTTATTTTAGACACTGGGAGAAATAGTCAACGATGTATTTTTCACACTACCCAAAATTGTTGTCGGGTAATATAATTTTCTATACTGAACCCATAACGTAAATCCGACTCGCGCTTGACCGGATTATCCGCGCCACTAAATCGGCGGGTCGTTCAACCGTTTTACATTTCGGATACGTATAAATATCAACGCCCAAATTTTAGGTTAAGCGCCTTATAAATTTTTATTAAAAATATTTATAATTCGCCAAATATTAGTATGGCTGTCGTTTAACAAATGTATTTTTTTTTTTGCAGGTAATTATTCATGTGACGCAAGCGGTCGGATTCCATTTGGCGCAATTTTCACCAGACATTTTGTGAGTTTAAATAATAAAAATATTTAAATTATGACTGGCAAACTGGCATAACAAACTTGGGCAAACCTTTTACATACATATAATATAATCACGCCTTTTTCCCATAGGGGTAGGCAGGACCACCTCTTTATCGTAGGGGTAGGCAGAGACCACTTCTTTCCACTTGCTACGATCCTTACATACTTCTTTCGCTACATCCACTTTCATTCTTACCATCCATTCCTCCTCTTCAATTCAACGTAGCCAAGTGTCTCTCCATGGTCCGCTTTTCACCTCCGCGAGAAACGAGACGTGATGGGTGGTGAACCACATCGCCGCCATTTTGGATAATTTAATTATTTTTGATTATCCATTGCATTTCCACGGATTGGTGGAGAGGGTAGGAATAGGGAAAAGGAAGGATAGGTGGTGAGGAAAGGAAGATTGGTAAGTTAGAGTGGGAAATAGGGAATGTAGGATATTACCGCCCAGGAGGGCAAGGGATAGGACAGTAATAGCTAGGGAAGCCGGGGTCGCATACCCGTATACTATACCACAACTACCGGACAGGTAAGTTGGGAAGAGTATATACGTTTATTAATTTATTAAGATACAACAACAACAACTATACACACATATTAACTTAAATTACATCATATTAAGACTCATAATTTTGATCTGATTTGAAACATTATGAAATCTATAACTCTTTAATTAATGTGTTGCAAATTAGTTTTATATTCAGAACAGCTTTCTTGACCATCTTTTATACCTTTTATACAAAAAGATAGTATGCCTTTGGGTATATTTGCCAAAATTTACTAGGCATACTAAGGGTCTGTACAATCTTCTGACAAGCGTCAGGTAGCTTATTTGCAATATTTTGTCTCTGTCGCTCAGTATAAAGTAAGCAGCGACAAAACATCCGAATAAGCTATTCAGCCCTTATTAGGCGATAGTAACACCGGCCCTAATTCCTATTATTAGCTTGCCCACGGCTCCGTCCGCCTAATCACATATCCTCCGGGAACACTGTAATTTTTCGGGATAAAAAGTAGTTTATGTTATAATCTAGAGCCTAAACTACTACCATACCAAATTTCATCAAAATCCGTTCAGTAGTTTTTGCATGAAAGCGTTACAAAAATCCATCCATCCACCCTCACAAACTTCACATTATTTTTTAATAGTCCTTTGTAGAATACTATATTTTTAATTTTTTAAGTGATGCGTCCAGTATTTCAGCGTTCACGTGAAAACAACATGCTATTAGACACCTATGTGATTGTGCCAAATGTAAGGTCAATGACCGCGTTATCATACACAACTCGCGTTTAGATGAGTACATAGATGTATATAGAGGTAATATCATAATATGTATATAATTATAATATATGAAATACGTAACACAAAAATGTATAGTATTGTGCGAACGAAGTATGATATTTGGCAGTTAAAGTTTATGTGGTGAAAGGTGTGCAGAAAGATAATATTTTAGAAATATATAAAATTAATACGTGAGATTATTAATACACACTATTGTGCGTTTTCGTATTAGTATTCAATTTCGTCACACGTTGACGCTTGTGTTCCACCGAAAAAGCGCTTGTTAGCGCTAAAGAAAAAATAAACAGATTATCGGCCAGGACACATTTGCTAACTGTCATAGTTACTGCTAACATAATCCGCCATTTTCCGCCAGCGGTCGTCATTTTGCTCACAGTTTTTTGTTAGCGCTATTTTGTTAACACGACCAATCTGTGTCATGTACATTTTTTAAAATTTATTTAAAAGGTTACGAATTTCAGATCCTTAGTATTTATCGAGCGATGATCAAAAGCGGCGTGATGATGACGTCGGGTGCGCGACAGACCAACTTTATGGTTCACCCAGCAAAGGTCAGGAGCCAATGACCCTCGAGGACGTTCGTTGACGCTCAAATTCGACCGGCGCGGATTATCATAATTTTAAAAAACATTTTTTTTATGTTAAAATAGTGAATTCGAAAAATATTCTTTATGTTAAAATAGTCGATGAAAGAAACATTATTTATGTTAAAATAGTAAAAAATACGTTTGTGACTCACTTGCATCGGTCGTTGACATACATTGGATTGATTTCTGTTGCCCCGGCCGTGGTGATGTAACGCATCGCCACGTCTATTCTACTACTATTGTAAATGTGAAAATTTGTAAGCATGGATGTTTAGATGTATGGATGGATGGATTAATGTTTGTTACTCATTCGCGCAAAAAAAATTTAATGAATTCACGGATTTTGATGGAAGGTATGGTAGTAGTATAAGCTCTCGATAAGCACATAGGCTACTTTTTATCCCGAAAAAGTACAGTGTACCCGTGGGATTTTTTTGTATTTTTTTGATGTTGGTATTTACGCGGGCCCGGACAAAAACTAGTAACAAATAATTTTTTTATTAATCTGATACTTGATAGCCACAATATTATGTTCAGCTTACATTACTGAAGATAATTATTGTTAGTCTTCTCAGACACGCAAATTTCTTCATGATTTTTTTTCCTCTATCTAATATATTTTTTTAAAATATTATAATTTATTGGGTAAACCCGGAATCGAATCTATTCCCTTTTGCCGATGAAGCTTAAAAGGCTGTATTCCGTGTAGCTAATGACGTTATTATGTACCTTAACAATCTTAGATCAAAATATTTAAAAAAGAAAAAAAAACTTGTAAAAAGATAGGGTGTGCACTCTTGCTGATGATCGCGGATTAGTGACACGGTTATTGTGGGTTAAGTGTCACTGACCCCGCGCAGTTTGTTCAACTTTAAATCATTGAGTTTAAAACTTAAAGAGTAATGAAATTAATCTTTTCGCACTTTTTACCGTTAATCGTTGATTAATTGTCTTGTGAATCGTGACAAAGTTGTCTTTTTGTTACTATGCGCCATTTAAAAAAAAACCAAAGTAAAAATCACAAAAAAGTATGAAATAAAACTTATTTTATAAATTCGGCTAAAATTATAACTATTTCTATACTCAATATTTTATTAATTTTGAAGTCGATACCAGCAAATTTGAATGTGAGTTTTATAAATTATAAATAGTAATCTACTCATCTCTATAAATGTGCTGTTAGGGACTTTACTATTGTAAATATGAAAACTTGTGAGGATGGATGGATCGATGTTTGTTATCCGTTCATGTAAATTCTACTAAACGGATTTTTATTAAATGTTGTATGGTAGTAGGTAGTTATGCTCTGAATTAACACAAAGGCCACTTTTGTTCCGAGAAAGTGCAATGTTCCCGTGGGATACTGTATTTACGCGATAAAAGCTAGTTTTACGATATAGAGTCTAGCAAACTATAGTCGATACTGAGAAATGGCGACTATTTCAAAAAATCTAACATGCAACATTCTAATTCCTATAAAAAATTCAAATCACCTGATGAGTAACTTGATAATTAATTACCTAATTAGTACGTTAACGTGATAAATAAAATGTGAAATAAATGTTTTTACTCTTTCAAGCAAAAACCACTGAATTTTTGTCAAATGTTGGTTGTCAAATTGACTTTGAAGGTAGTATAGAGTTGCCAAGTTAAAAGTTTGCAAATAACCCAGGTTCAGTTTGCCAGAATGTAACTAGTTTTAGCCCGCGGGATAGCAGGATCGATCCCAGGGGATCACTGTACTTTTTCAGGATCCATCCATCCTTACAAACTTTCACATTTAAAATAGTTGTAGGATTAACCTTAGCATGCAAATAAAATTTTGTAAAACATTGAATTCGATCAAAATAATGCGCCATTCTTCAGGTACTTATTTATTATATGGTAAATAAGCATTTAAATCGATAGCATCATGTCATACTAATGTTTACCTCTGTGGCTCAGTGGTTAGCGCTCGCGTTTAAGCCGGGGGTCGCGGGTTCGAATCCCGCCGAGGGAACAAGTAAAAGTTTTCTATGTTCCTGGGTCATGGATGTGTATATAAATATGTGTATAATATAATAAAACTCTTAAATGTATATATAGTATAACAGTATTAAATATATTTTCGTTGTCTGGTACCCGTAACCCAAGTTCTTTGGATACTTAGCACGGGACCAGCTTGACGTGGTATGAAGCGTCCATATGTATTATTTATACCATTGTCTATTTGTTTACGTTTTGATTTAATCGGGTCTGGGGTCTGAACAGAGTGGTGATGATTATTTTCTGTGTCTCTACATTATCTTCGCATCTCATGACACGTACATTTTGGCCGTTGGTTGCAATAAGGCGTTGATGAATGCATTACCCTCCTTCTTGTATGGTAATGATCTTCATAATAAGATTCCGTATGACTTGACCTTATTCCAAAAACTAATCATCTTCACAATGAGCGTTACGATATCACCGTTATGACGTAACCGATCTAATACTTTTATAGACTCACTAGCTTTTCTCCGTGGCTGAGCCCGCGTATACCTGTACAGTATACAGAAGGAACACTTTTTCGGGATAAAAAGTAGCCTATATTTTAATCCAGAGCCTAAACTACTACCAGACCAAATTTCATCGAAATCCATTATTATTATATTTATAGTTATTATTATATATATAGTTTTTGCGTGAAAGAGTAACAAACATCCATCCATCCATGTGCAATGAAAAAATACAATGGCATATAAATTAAGTCATGCTCGTGTTCAATATGGTTTTGAAGTTAAACCTCTTTGGCGGCGTTGAGAGTGAGATTACAAGGTTGAGTCACGACTCACGACTCAATTTTGGATATAACCTAAAATGTACGGTTTTCGCGGGATTGTTATTTGCGCGTACGAAGTCGCGACCTACATCTAGTTTAGAATAAATTGGATTTCTGAGATCTTTATAGATTTTGATGCTTTTTGAAATCAACGCATTTTTATTCCACTTGCTGACTCTTCTATGGATTTATGAGATCTTAGTAGATTTTGATGCACTTAGGGCGTTGATTTTCTTCTTGATTGCGTCTTCTAATTTCCTAGTACCCTTTTGGAGGAAAAATAATATTACTAAATACCAGTGGACATTTGTATTGGCTAGCTGATATTTCGGGTATCACGCTGCGAGTATTTTTATCGTATTTTCGTGTCTACAATTATGCGTAGTTCGGGGTCGATGACCTTCTTATTTATGTCAATATGTATTTGAGATTCAGATTTTTCTGTCTGTCCGTTGAAATAGCACGTCGCACAGTCGAGGAAATTGAGTGTTTCGCTGATATACTTCCCGAATTGGTGACGTTTTGGGTATATTTTCGCCGCACGATTTCCACGGCACGTCGAAAATCGACCGAGTCAATGAGAATTCGGATAGACCGCAAGGCCATTTTGCTAACAAAAATATCAAAGAAATGGCGAAAATAGAGCCATGTAAATTCCGTTTTACCTACCTACCTGATAACGACAGCGTGTCAATAAAAAGTATTATAATACGCACAAATAATAAAGATGGTTTGATTGCTAATCGTGCATTTTCCAAGACTGCACACAAAGGTTCCATAACTTAAATCCCTTAGGTCTTAATATATATGTAAATTGCATTTAAAGTAGTTTATTTTCAATGAATAAATAATTTTATGTGATTTATGCAATCTACATATTTTAATTTCAGTTTTAACCATAAACGTGGTTATGTTAACATAACCACGTTTATGGTTAAAATTGAAATAACAAACATATTGTAAGACTATATGCAAAAAACAAAAATCAATCAGGGGAAGCCATTTCGTCTTCTTTAATTTAAGCGTAGAGTTGTCGGTGGAACTTCCGTCACTTTTCTCTATCCTCTACTAGTTTCAGCTCTCTATAGGACATGACATTTACATTTTCTACAAGTTGACTAATCTAGTTTTTCCTTGGCCTTCCCCTACTCCTCTTTCCTTCCAATATTGTCCTTATGAATGTGTCATGTCTTACAAGATGCCCGATAATCTTTCCTCTTCTATTTTCTATAGTTTTTAATAAGTTTCCCTTTTCATCATCTGAAGCACTTCTACGTTACTTTTCTTTTCCTTCCAACTTATCCGCTGCATCCTTCTCCCGCACCACATCCAGGGGAAGCCAATAATTCGTAATTTAGGGCTGTTTTGCATTACCTACATGGGCAGGATACGCCGCCTTTTTGCTTTCATTTTGCTGCAACATAGATGTTACCTGCGACTTCGTGCGCGCAAAAGATAATTTCGCAGAAACCGTACATTTCTCCGCGATAAAAAGTAGCCTATGTCCTTCCCCGTAGTCTACTCTACATCTGTGCCTTTCATCAAATTCGGCCCAGTAGTTTCGGAGCCTATTCAATCAAACAAACAAACAAACTTATCTTCTTTACTATATTAATATTACAATAATATATTATATTAGTACATATAGAAGTATAGATTTACGTATCCCATACCATACACTCGTGTCCAAGACCTAGTGATGCCTAATTTTAATGGCGTCTAGACTAGACTTTAAGTCTTAATGACTTTTTAAATGCTTTTACTAAATGAATTTATCTTTCTGTTAAATTAATACAACCATTTAGATAAGGCTGCTTAGAAACATCAAATCTTAATTTTATTTTAATTGCTGTGTAGAAAACTTTTATATTTAATTTATTTGCCTAAATGTTTGAATGTCTTTTTTTAAGATTTTATTACTGTCAATTCCTTGATTTTACTTAAAACGCGCTTATAAGCTTCCTAGTTAGCAGATAAACCAACAACATCGAAAGTCAAAAAGCTTTATAAATGTCGATTTGTGGGTAAAATATTATCAGTGCTTATTCAGCTAAACCGAAACGCACAAAAATGTACCCATAGGGCCGGCAGGGGATTATCATGAAAATGTACACATAGAGGATTAACTTGTTTGACCGTCTGCCGGCGACGATAACATAGACAGGCGCTAAGCCGATACTTGATGCGCCATTTTTAGGGTTCCGTAATAACTAAGTACAAGGAACCCATACATTCGCTCCGTACGTTAGTCCTCCCTTGCTAGTTTCGGGAATTATGAATATAAATAACCGAATTTCTTGATACTAAAGATAAATTTAAATAACTAGATTTTGCCCGTGGCTTCGCCCGCGTAAATACATTATCCCACGGGAACACTACTTTTTCGGGATAAAAAATATCCTATGTTTCCTATCCCGGACCCAAAGTATGTCTATACCAAATTTCATTAAAAATCGGTTCAGCGGTTAAAGCGTGAAGAGGTACCTAACAGATAGACAGACAGACACTTTCGCATTTATAATATTAGTATAGATGTGAAAGTTTGTGAGGATGTTTGTTACTCATTCGCGCAAAAACTACAGAACGGATTTTGATGAAATTTGATATGTAGTAGGTTGAGCTCTGGATTAACACTACTACTTGTTATCCCCAAAAAGTGGGAATTTGTACTGTAAGCCGCGGGCGAAAGATAGTATTCTATATTTAGATTCTGCGTCGCCATCACATCAAAATAAACACGGTGATAAGAGCTTTTATTATGTTATGTTGATATTAATTATAGCCATATTTGTCTAAGTGTTATCATTATTTCGCTTAAAATTTGTATGTATCGTTTGTCATACACAGCTGATATGATATAAAGCAGTGGCGTGGGATTCCTATGATTCCATTCCTATCGGCTTCGCTTACTTACCTTTTGACGACCCTCATCCAAATTCCTACCTAATATGCAGGCTAGAGCTTCCCTATAAAGGTGAACCAGCCTTCGCCATTGATATAAAGTGAGACTATAAAGTGAGTAGTACACTAAACCACGAAATAAGTAATAGTACTAGAGATAGCGTAATCCATTTTTTTTTTCTGTAGTTAAGAATTTTCCAGAAATATTTTCGACAAAATTGTGAATGCCAAACAGAAGCCGGCGAGGGTACATACTACATAGTATAAACACGTCGCTAACCTCGGTGTCTAGACGCCGCACATAGGTAGCTACACCTAGTATATAACCTGGACTCGGAGCCTATTCAGTCAACTTACACCTACACCCAAAATGATACAAACATTCTAAGAATTCTTGATTTGAAAATGTTGTTTCTGATAACAGAAAATTATCTATATTAAATGTAACATAATAAAGTTTGTGTGCGGAAATACATGGTATTGGACTCGCCTGTACATTATTAATAGGTTGGACACCAAAAATATACAGTATGGTGTTTTTTCGCTCTTGAGTATATTTCTATACAAAATATTTATGTTTTGCGGGTAGGTATATTTGTAGTTTACAAAAATTCATTAGAGCAGCCTCTTTCGTGGTCTATAAGTATGAAAAATTCATTCGCTTCTTCAATTCACTTACGCAACGCAAAATATAAGGGCATTTTCGCAAGAAAATGAAGGTATTTTTCATATTATACCTATATTCTAAAAAATAACTGTTGAATAGACTTTTATACTAATAACAACATATTTATAAACACACTATAGAGTACGTTAATTATATAGTATTTGTTATCCGGGCTATTATTATGAATATATTGACTCATTTATTAAAATCGCTACGATGGAACAAACATACATACATACAGAAACTGCTAAAATCATTACTCTTCCTTTTAAACCCTTCCTTTCCTAAAAAGCTTTTCCGTAGTCGGGTAAAAAAAATTCCAATTGAATTCGTTATCTACCTAATATACACTGTATTATCTATATACTAATATAATAAAGAGGAAAGTTTTCTTGTGTGCATCGAAAAGACTCTGAAACTACTGAACCGATTTAATGAAATTTGGCACAGATGTAGAGTAGACCACCGAGAAGGACATAGGCTACTTTTTATTGCGAAAAATGTACAGTTTCTGCGAAAGAAATTAATTTTTGCGTACACGAAGTTTCCGGCAACATCTAGTATTATAATTCTTTCAGACTCTCGACGAGAAGCTCATAGAAACATGAATATGGACAGTGTCTCGTTTTTCGCTTCGCGTAGAGAATTCTCATGGACGACATTTCGCGAGAATTTACCCTCTTTCGTATTGAGCAATTTAAAAATCGTCCCTTTTGGATCTTCGTCGACCGCGTCGTGCGAACATAGCCTTATTCACCGCTGCGTTAATAAACGAAATAAAAAACCCCAGGCCCATTCGGATTGCAGTCATAACAACGAAATAAAACCCCCCGAAACGCCAGATGTGCATCCAATTCCACAGGAATAATACGACGTAAAAACAGCGATACCTGCGTAATGGGCGACGACGGTGACGAAGTATTGCCGTGATAAGGCTGCGAACGCACTAGTCGAGTCTGCTGCTTGTGGTGAAGCTGTGTATATGTCACCGTAAAATTGTAAAAACGGTTAGATTGTAAAATAACTAACAAGATTGTAAATTATGTCGAAAGATTAAAAACTATATATTTATAATTTAACGAAAAGTAATGTGTTAAATTATAGCCAGCATATTCGCGTCTAAAGTCTATCAACATTTTACAATTTCACTAGTTTTATTACAATCTAACGGTTTTTACAATCTAACGGTTTTTACAATTTTACGGTGACATATCCATGGTACAAATGCGAAAGTTCAAACACGTTAACTATGCAACATTACATTTTTTGTTGTTCCAATACCTCCTCCCCTCGACCAATCGACCTCCGGGTAGAGCCAAGATCTAACAACTAGACCACGGAGTCTATTTACTGCACCTTTACCCCCTAACTAATAATCGCTGTATAAGCTTTGAATAGTTATACAGTGTTTTGTCTTCTTCTATCGAATTAAAAATGTCACTTGTGTGACGGGAACAAAACACTGTATAACTATTCAAAGCTTATACAGCGTTTATTAGTAAGGGGGATAGAGTATACACCAGTTGTAGTACGAACGCACATGGAATATTGAGCAATGGCGATCATATTGGACGTTTATATGACCCGACGTGCAATATTTCAGCCGCTGTCAACAAAACTTCGGCTTCGGCTTCAATGTTCAGATTTTAATCATACATGAGATACAATTCGATGTAACTTTTCTGTACGAAAAAATACATTTCGAGTACCTTTTTGTGCGAAACAATACATTTCGGGTTTGTTTTTTGAGAGTTTTTGCTGTTTTTTCATGGATTTTGGAATGGTTTTTCCATTTATGCATGAAGATTTAAGTACCCACGTTCGTGCATTTACTTTGACTTTATAAATCGAAGGGTTAAGAAACAGTGTCCTGAGATATAATTTCTTAATGAGCTATACTTTAGCTTTGTCCCGCTCAGCCCGCATAAGTACAATATCCCACGGGAACACGGTACTATTTTGATTACGTGGTAATCCAGAGCTTAAACTACTACCATAGCAAATTTCATCAAAATCCGTTCAGTTGGTTTTGCGTGCAAGAGTAACAAACATCCCTCCATCCATCTATACTAATATCTATACTTCTATACTAATATTATAAATGCGAATGTGTGTCTGTCTGTTACCTCTTCAGCTTTAACCACAGAACCGATTTTTATAAAATTTGGTATAGACATACTTTGGGTCCCGGGAAAGGACATAGGATATTTTTATCCCGAAAAAGAAGTGTTCCCGTGGGATATGTATTTCCGGCCGCGGGTCAAAGATATTCCTCTATAGTTCTTTCTTTAGCGAGTAGGTAGTTATATCATCTGAAACATTTTTCCCAAAAAAATCTGCTCATATAAAATCATATCACAAAAAGGCTTTTAACACAGCCTCCACAGGTCATTCATCTCTGTATTATCTCACTAACTGTTGTTTGTGGAAAATGCTAATGCACTTCACGGTCAATTGACATTTTCATTTTTTTTTGCGTTCTGTACCCATAACCCAAACCCCCTTACTAATAAACGCTGTATAAGCTTTGAATAGTTATACAGTGTTTTGTTCTCGTCACACAAGTGACATTTTTAATTCGATTGAAGAAGACAAAACACTGTATAACTATTCAAAGCTTATACAGCGTTTATTAGTAAGGGGGTAAGGGTAAAACGTTTTTACTTAGACTAAGCTGTCCATCCGGCTGTCTGTCACCGTGTATCTCATGACCGTGACAGCTCGTCAGTTGAAAATTTCACAGACAGTGTATTTTCGTTGCCGCTATAACAAAAAATAGTAGTAACAGAATAAAATTAATATTAAACTCGAATACAATAAACATGTCTTTGCTGTATTGTACGGAACCATTCCTGCGCGAGCCCGACTCGTACTTGGACGGTTTTTTAGCTACACTTTGTTTTGCTTTGAGGGCCTTGTTCGAAACAGTTTCCAGTTTTGAAGCTTGAATGATACTTAAATTATTCAGTATGTCATGCTTCGGCACGACTGGGCTAGATCGACCAGAGACCCCGGCATCACAGAAAACCGGCGTGAAATGACGCTTGTGTTGTGTTTTGAGTTTCAGCTAGTCCCGAGATGGACAGGGGTTAAAAGTCTGTCAACTGTTCTAACTACTGGTTTAGTTTTATTTATTACTAGACGTTGCCGCGACTTCGTGCGCCCAAAAGTAAATTTTGCGGAAACCGTACATTTTTCCGATTAAAAGTAGCCTTCGATGTCTTTCTTCGTGGTCTACTCTATATCATGTCTATGATAAAGTTCCAATATATCTTGCGAAGTCGTTGAGCAAATCTCGTCCATACAACTTTTTTGCAATAACCGTTAAGGTGACCGTCGCTGATGGATCAGAGACGAATCGATTGTGACCGACGCGACGAGCTGATTGATGGAAAAACTTCAGGTATCTCCGGGGTTATAGGGCGAATTAGTCGGGGGATTGGGGAAATACATTTTGATAAAGATAATATTATTGATGATCCAAATATAAATTACGTAGACAAATAATTTTTCGGAATTCATGGTTTCCGATTATAGAGAAATTTAGTGAAAAAAAATGAGTAAAGTTTAATTCAAATAAAGTACAAAAAGATAGAAAATATACGAAAACATGAATGTGAGTATTTAGGAAACAATTAATCAATAGAAGACTTATCATATTACGTAGCAGACAAATTCGGGAAATCCCCTAAATAGTGCAGAATCATTTATTTGCTACACAGGTT
The DNA here is from genome assembly GCA_905404095.1 of Glaucopsyche alexis. Taxonomy (NCBI): domain Eukaryota; kingdom Metazoa; phylum Arthropoda; class Insecta; order Lepidoptera; family Lycaenidae; genus Glaucopsyche; species Glaucopsyche alexis. The sequence goes on from FR990057.1 coordinate 1,447,703, forward strand.
ATAGCTCTCTAGACAACAATTTTTAGACCACTCTGTGTATTCAGGGAATACCCTTAGCCTATTCCAAACGAATATAAAGTAACATTAATTATAGTCGAAATAATAGGGTTGAAATTTCAACTATATAACTTGTATTTATAAAGGATATTAGGCTATACATTCGGGGAATACCCTTATCTTTTAGTGTTATAACAGGGCGAAACATTTAAATGTTTATTTGAAACATTAATAGATAACAATAGTTACCAGTGTAAAGGTAGTTTTGATAAAAGGACCAAGAACAGAAATTGTGTGTTAGTATTTTTACGCCTACTACATGTATAGGTACGTTTGCGTGTCTTTGAATATAAGCATTACGTGACGTTACGCGTCATGATTATTCATAGACAGCATACAATGTAACATGTATAATTGTATATGTTACAGTCAATGTGATTAAATAGCTATTATACATAATGACTGGTCATTATATATAATAACTATATTGTCTAGATAATGTGATAAATTAATCACTTTGTCCGGATATTATTCATAACAGCGGGCCAAAGTTAGCTAAAGTAATAAACACGATTCAACTTAGTGATGCAACAGAACTCTGCTTCTGCTTCCGCTTCCGAGGAAGTTCTGCATGTCTTTTCACTTTCGTTTCGGGAAAACGGGACCAACCTCGGATTATAATCCGAGGTTGGTCCCGTTTTCACTAAAGTGGTGACCTGATGATCACATAAGCTTTGATCAGAACTCCTCAGTCTTTAAATATACGCGTTTGAAAATTTCGGCATTCAAACTCAAACTCAAACCCAAACTTAAGAACTGAGTTCAAAGAACTGCAAGCATAATATGCCACTATGTAACTTACAGTAATCATCATCGTCATTTTATTTTTACAACTATACAATACCTAATGGAAGCTTGGCGCGTATTCAATAATATTGTAAAGTAATAATACAATTAAAACATGTAGTATTTATTTGCTAGATATTTACAACTGCCATAACAATGTTGACACCATGGCAACGGCCATCGGTGTCACAGATAATAATATATATCAGCCCTCCGCCGCTATTCCTGTAATTGAACGCCTGGCGCAGGCAAAAGTTGCTCTAGGTGCCGGCGCCAGACTACACCAGCATCCGTTCGGACCTCATAGTGTAGCCGGCCCAAACGACGTATAATAGTCCCAAATTCCCATCGCTGGTTTGCGTAGGCTCTAGCTTGGACCCGGTCGCCCGACGCGAATGCCTTAACTGCAGGTATGTCGGGGTTCTTCCTTGCCGTAGAAGGCAGCGGTTTGCGCAGCATCGCGTGAAGCGATGTTCTTACGTCGCGACCAAATATCAATTGGTACGGACTTTGTCCATCGGTATTGGGGGAGCGTCTCAGTCTAGTCTTCACTGTTATTAATTTATTAACTAGGTCACCTTCCTCCCCCTCCATTGCACGTAATGCCTTTTTTATAGTTTGAACATAGCGTTCTGCTTGGCCGTTTGTGGCTGGATGGTAGGGAGCCGACGTCTTATGTACCACTCCGCATCTATTTAGAAAGCTCGTAAACTGTTCTGAGACAAATTGTCGTCCATTGTCTGATACAAGTGTGTATGGGATACCAAATGTGGAGAACAATTCTTTGAGCTTGTTGATACACCAGGAACTTGTAGTGTTTTTGGTTGGAAGTATTTCAACCCACTTTGTAAATGCGTCTACGATTATAAAGAGCTGTTGTCCCTGGATTGGTCCGGCAAAATCAACGTGCAACCTTTGCCAAGGTCCCGTCGGTTGCTCCCAATGATGTATAGGGGCTTTCGGAGGTTCGTTTTGTTGTAATCGGCATGCTCTACATGATTTAACTTTCTGTTCGATATCTCTATCGATATTCCTCCAGTATACGTAACTGCGAGCCAGAGCCTTCATTTTCACGATACCGCTGTGCCCGGCGTGGAGTTCGTCAAGCACACGGTCACGTAAGTTTCGCGGTATAACAACTCGAGTTCCTTTTAGAATGCAGTCATCTTGAAGCGTAAATTCGTTGTCGTTGAAACCTATTGCGCGTAATGATCTGCCACTTTGTAGGGCTTCTCTCAAAATATTTAATTCCTCGTCTTTTTTTGTTTCTTTGACTATGGTTTCAGGTCTTATTTCTAATACGTTGATTTGAGAGCGTTGGAAGGTGCAGTGTTGGTCTTCATAGGTTTCATTTACCGTTTCTACCGGAAATCTTGAAAGGTAGTCGGCGTTGCAGTGTTTTGAAGCGGCTCTGTATTCTACATCATAGTCAAATCCTGATAAAAAATGTGCGTAGTGAAATAGTCGCATGGTACTTAAGGCCGGGAGTGTTTGATGGGGATGGAAGATTGAAGTAAGCGGTTTGTGGTCTGTCACAAGTGTGAATTTTCGACCGTAGCAATAAGGGAAAAATTTCTTGATACCCCAATATATAGCTGTGGCTTCTTTGTCTATTTGGCTGTATTTCTTTTCACTTGTAGCTAATGTTCTTGAAGCGAAGGCTATGGGTCTTTCTGACCCGTCTGGAAATCTATGAGAGAGTACTGCTCCTAATCCGGTAGGTGAGGCGTCAGTGGCTATTACTAATTGCTTATTTGGGTCGAAATGAGTAAGAACTTTATCGCTGGAAATTTCTTTCTTTATAGTATTAAAACTTGTCTCGCATTTTGAAGTCCAGTGAAATTTATTATCTTTCTTTAGTAATTCATTTAATGGGCTTGTGATAGTCGCCAAGTTTGGAATGAATTTATTGTAATAATTGGCCATTCCGAGGAAAGTTCGAAGTTCATTGATATTTTCGGGTCTTTTTGTATTGAGTATTGCTTTAATTTTTTCTTTATTTTTATGTAAACCATCTTTGTCTATTGTATGTCCTAAATAATTGATACTATGTTTGAAGAATTGACATTTATCTCTATTTACTCTAAGATTGCTCTCTTGTAGTTTTTGTAGGACTTGTTTCAGTCGTATAAGGAGTTGTTCTTCTGTGGACCCCTGTATAATTATATCATCGAAAAAGCATTTAACGCCATCTAATCCCTGAAGTAGTTGGTCCATAAATTTTTGCCAGAGACTTGGGGCGACTTTAACCCCGAACATTAGACGATTTACCTTGTACGTTCCTTTGTGTGTACTTAAGGTTTGCAGGGCCGCGCTTTCATCGTCCATTACCATATTGAGATAAGCTTGGGTAATGTCTAAGGTACAAAAATATTTACCTCCGTTCATTTCGGTAAATATGTCGTCAATTATAGGGATTGGGTATTTTTCATCTTTAATTACCTTGTTTAGGGTCACTTTGTAGTCGGCACATAAACGTATACTGCCGTTTGGTTTCACGATAGGTACGATCGGTGTGCCCCAATCCGAATGATCAACTTTTGTTATTACTCCTTCTCTACTAAGCCGATCTATTTCTTTATCAACCCTTTCCTTTAGGGCATAAGGGATGCGTCGTGGTTTGATAAAAATAGGTCGAGCGTCTTCTTTTAGGTTCAAATGGGCTTGGTAGTTGGGTATTTTTCCTAAATCAGATTTAAATACAGTACTTGAGTATTCTTCTAGTATTTTTTCTAGTTTAGGAACAGGGGCGTGTATTACTCGAATGTCTGCTAGTTTAATTGTGACTTCTTTCATCCAACTTCTGCCAAATATTGGATCTACGTCTTGATTAATAATGTAAAGTTTTCCATTAAAATTTTGGTTTTTGTAGGAGCATTTCACGTAAGTTACCCCCGTAGGCTTAAAAACTTCTCCTGTGTAGGTTCTGAATTTCATATCTGTTTTAAAGATTTTTGTTTGAATTTTTAATTCTTTGTAGAGCTTATATGATATAGAAGACAGGGTGGCTCCTGTATCAAATTCCATATTTACTAGTTTGTTCTCTATTCTAATCGGAATCATATATTTTTCGGAAATTTCCTCTTTGATAAGGTGTATGTCGCACAGGCTTTCTTCACTACTTGAATTGTCTTCTACTTGGTATTTTGTATGTGTGTTCCTTTGGAGGCAGACACGTGCCAGATGCCCTATTTTTTTGCATTTTGAACACACGGTTTTTTGGGCACCGCATTCGTTTGAGTGGTGATCGTCTTTTCCACATCGATAGCATTTTCCTCTTAAATCTTTTATTGTTGTAGGTGACCTGTACTTTTTACTGTATTTCGTTGAAGTGGGTGGCCTGGAATATTTGGATCGATTGCTAGTCGATGCTATAGCGTTCGTATTCAATGGTCTCTTTATGTCCTGTGCCATGTTAATATTTTCGTGTTTTCCCATTTCCATCGATGAGGCGATTTGAATCAGCTTTGCAAAAGGTGGAGTGTCTCGTTCTTGTAAAATTTTAGTTCTTATGTCACTATCTCTCAACCCTCGAATAAACTGAAGTGATAAGAAACTTTCCAATGTTGATTTCTTACAGTTTTGGCATTTAAATTCGCAATTTAGGGATAATTTCTTCAATTCTGCAACATATATAGCGATAGTTTCATTCTCTTGCTGTTGTCGAGATATAAATCGATGTTGTAACGCCCATGTGCTGGGTTTCGGGTCTAGATACTCGTCTAGTAGGTCTGTTAATTCTTTAAAATTCATGTTGATCGGTTCTTCTGGAGAGCACAGGTCGTAGAGTTTTTCATGAAGTATGGGCGGTAATGCCGAAAGTAATGTGTATACTTTGAATTTTGCATCTGTAATGTTGTTCATCAGGAAATATACAGTTAAGCGCTGTGTAAAATTTTTAAATGTTTCGTTATCTTGCAACGCTTGAAAGTTAATTTTAGGTCTGGATTCTGTTTGGATGTTAGTACTTAATTGTGATCTTGATATTTGTGTGGAGGCAAAAGTCAGTTCACTTTGGTCTGGCATATTTAACAATTTTGTTTTCAATAGTGTAAACTTCTCTTCCATTTCATACCTGGTTTCCGTTTCGTTTTCAAATTCTTCATCTGGGATAACAAATTCAATTTTTTCTTGTAGTAACCGAAATGACTGTAGGTTTTCTTGAAGACATTGAAGTCTCGTTTGGGTCTCCGCGTATGATAAAATTTCGTTAGCGTTGACGTAATTCTCCAATTTAGTCAGTTGGGCGCGTAAAGAGGTGCGGGTTCTTTTCAATTTCTTTAATTCTGTTGTCGACATCGTCGCCAGATATTGTAAAGTAATAATACAATTAAAACATGTAGTATTTATTTGCTAGATATTTACAACTGCCATAACAATGTTGACACCATGGCAACGGCCATCGGTGTCACAGATAATAATATATATCAAATAATTATATATTTGATTGTTTATTTAAAACGTTAGTTAATAATTTAACATGTATCACTAAAACCTTACCAAGAGCATGTCAGGACATGTGTAAGGAGGGTTCCGTAACTATAAATGCGTAATATGCTTTTTTTTTAATTACTCCAAAAGTTACTGTCCGATTTGGATCACAATAATTTTCCTAAAGTTTTTAGCATGATCTATCAGCATGAAAATTTGCAAGTTTCTATCTCCTATAGTTTAAAAATGCTAGGGGGGGACCAACTTACAAACTAGTTTGGAGGCCGATTACTCGAAAATGGTCAACTTTATAAAAAAGTAACGTATGAAACCTTGCCTTTATTTTAAAAGACCTATTCTACGATACCCCACACGATGGGGTAGAGTGAAAAAATATTTTTCATCCCCACTTCACATGTATGGAGAGCCACCCCTAAAATATAAAATTATTATTTTTTTATGATCCCGAAACTGTGATCTATACACAATCTATAACTGCACAAAATTTCATCAATTTATATTCATAATTACAGGAGCTAGAGGCGCGGACAGACAGACAGACAGACAGACAGACAGACAGACGGACAGAGCGAAACTATAAGGGTTACTTAAGTATTACTGAACCCTAAAAAGGGTAAAATTATTATAAAAAAAATATTTCATAAAGTTAAATTACTTTATATAAACTTAGGCCTTTGCATCCGTTAATGGATGTTTTATACAGTATTCTCCGAGCGAAGTAACTACTCTTGAAATACTGTAGTGCCTGGGATTTTTTATATAGACCACAATAAAATTGTATCTATGACAATGTTATTATAATAATTATAATAAACATTATAATTACTATTATATAAAGGTAGATTGAAATACAATTTTATAATCTTTACCTGTACCTACTTTTTTATTACTTTATCCAATTCTTCGAAGATATTATATAAAATTGCCAGTCAATGTGATTAATTCTGTGTCATTTATCACTTTGTCTAAATTGAGTAGACATTATAAATAATGGCTGGATAGTATATATAATATCCGGATTTATTACTTTGGCTGTAACATATACATGTCGTAGGCGCCAACTCTTATCTAACGGCCTATACACAGGTGTGCTCCCCTAGCCCTCACAGGTGCCTAAATGACCAACGCGATCGATAGGATACGCAAAGCATATTTACATGTGTATCCGACGCATTTTTGGTCGTTCTCTATTAGCCTATCCAGAATTTAAAAAAAAATCTATTATAATCACAGTTTGTAGTAACAGACGTTTCTTCGGTAGACCGTATACATATTAAAACCTGAACGTTAAACATTTTATCAATAAAACTGGTACGTTGATATGTAAAATCGATACAGTGCATCCAATATTTCTATTAAAATTCAGCGAGCATTCGCTCCATTACAAACCCACGAATATACTTCAAATTTCAATTTCCCCATTTCCAAATACGCTACTTTCCAAGAATAGTGTGTATTTCAATGTTTTAAGCAATATTTCTGATGCCTAAAATGATTAGGTGGAAGGCTTTGACGATATAGCGATTTCATTTTTCGAAGTAACGTTGTAAGTAACGTCGCGTTTGACGTCTTTTCCTTATTGAAATACTTCTTGATTAAAAATCTCGCTTATGATAAAGCTTTTGATATCAAATTAATGTACATTCCGTAATGCTTAGGATGCGTAAGGCTATTTGCTTATATTAAATATTTTTCCTTCTTGTTCTCATCAAATTAGGAGTATCTCAGAATAAATATAAGAGCTTTTGTAGATCTATTAGTTTTAATGATGTAAATAAAGCAGTTAAATTAATATGCGCAACTGTAAATATCCTGGTAAATGACATATAACGGTATATCACCATTAGAGAACATAAGCGGATGTCATATCAGCCGCGCATCATAAAGTATATCACAAATAGTCGTATCAGTCGCATCGTGCGATAACTTTATAGGGGACAAATGCTGCGCTCGGCTCGCTATGATTTATCAGGTTTGTGCCCTGCGTCTGTGAGTTACCGCTGTTGGATCGTCGATTTTATTGAAAACGCGACATCATCTATTTTAGATAATTTGTCAGCGAATACGTTTTATATTACAGATATAACTCGTAATGATGACTCTCAAGTTATAAATGTTAAATGAGACGGATAAAGTGAAACAATAACAGAATTACTAGCAATTTATTAATAGTACCAGAGACAATTAAGGTATTAACTCACAGACCGCAAACGAAGTAACCGCAATAGAGACAATAAATTTTGCAAGTATAATGTTATATAATGCTCATAGGAAGGGTAATTGACAAGGAACCAATTACGCACTCAGAATCCGACGATCTTGGATTACCGCAAGAATAACAGCGCCTCGCCGGAGTACGGAATGAAATCCAAGTAATGCATCATCCGGTTTATCATTCGCAAATAAATTGCTTTGGAGGCATTCGTGCCGGCCGCACGGTTTGACTAAATCTCCATAGTCAAATTATTCACTTTCGCAATCCAAGCTAAGCTCCGTCCCCACCGACGCGCTGGCCCGCTCGTGTAATATTAAATTATAGTGGGCCAAGTAAAGCATTTCGAAATGGAAAATTGTATCCAGCTGTACGTTTGTCTGGGTCCATAAAGAGAATTTTGTTCCCTTTTACGTTTATTTTCAATAAATCCCTATTATAAAATTCCGTTTGCCGGATCCATTAATGGACTCCGTTGCGGAAACGATGACTTATTTATGCATACGCTTTACCATGGGCGGAGCAGAATAAAAATTTTAAAGTTCTAGACGGTCATACGAGACTGCAAATGTTATTAATGTTCTAGTGGCCGGAGCGTTCGCAGGGAGATAACGGTGTATGTACGTACATCCGAGTTAAAATACAAAGCGAGCACTGGCTGGAAATTGTGAAATATGAGAGGGGATCACGGTGTCACTCTCTTCGCCGCTGGAAGAATTTATCACGACATGGTGTCCGTTTGTCGACCGGTCATACGAAATACGCTGGCCCTTATGTAAATTAGAAGTTGGTTTACCATCACATGCGTTATATTCCAGCAACACCAAGGTCTGTCTTGACTCTTGGTATTATGTTGTAATCAAACGCTTTAAGTGAAATAATATCGGTAATTTATTGACATAATTAAGGGAACAATAAAATTAATATTAACTACCGTATATCTAAACAGCGATTTTAATTTATGACACTTTCAATTATGGGCATTGCATTTATTATTATTTACGATACAAGAAATATTTTTCTTTTATCTCGAGCTAATTTCACATTTGTAAACATAATTCGAAGCTCCAGTTAATAGAGACACTATGTTGAATCCTGCTATTGGACTAATTAAGTGAAACAGAGTTTTAATTTCATTTGAATTGGTAAAAATCCAGCTAGGAGAACTTATTTTAGAATTTAAACAAATGAAATGCATTTGAATTTTCATTAAAGAAAAACGCATGCAAAAGCAAAAAGAGCACCGAATCCTTACTTTTAATTTATTCTGTTTCCGTTTGCAGACTGGATGTCATTTCGTTTTGTGTTAAAACAACAGGTTTATGCTTTTATTTCTCCACTCAAAGTTCAGGCTGGATAATATTTCCGCGTTCTCAGTGATTGTCTTTTAATTTCCGGAAGAGCGTAAGTTGATCTTTAAATTTGTTTGCCTTTCTTTAACAGTTGGTTATTTGTTTAAAGTTTCGGACTGCTCGGGCCGGGAGATAAGTACCCGGAGTTGTCTCGTTAGCTCCGAATTTAAGTGAATTACGGATTCTACTTAAGATGGAATCAAACTTTTTAAGGTGATACTTCGTTAGGATCCCCGCTCGCGAGAATCAAAGTTTCGCGTTTAAAACTTGGGTGTATAATACGAAATTGCGGTGGTAATAAAAGACGCCTTTGTTTATGTACGCCATCAAATGAGATAGTAGCTTTACATCCTCGGCTTAACTTAGTACCATTGTTTCGTTACTTAGGAGTCTAAGCGACATTTCAACACGCTTTTGTTTTAACATTCATGAATATCATTAAACGTCCCCCTGTTTTGAATATTACGGATCTCTTACAAAACCATCAAAAACAGATTTTATTCCCGCTTAATATTTTCTCTTCTTATATTATTTACAACCCACCAACGAACCATAGAATTTAAAAAGCGACATAAGAAATAAACTAAAAGTGTTTTTGGAAACACAATTCGATTCCATTTCCGAGCGTCCCAAACGATTCGCTCTTTCAACAAACCACTTTTAGAAGTCGACATGCAAAGCGTCATTTACAAAGGAAAGAAAGAATAGCTGTGAGTAAACAAGAAAGTTGGCTAGAAGCGGGCGTTCCTCAAGAACGAAACTAGTTTCGAATATACATTATTAAGTTGCGCCTGGAGCGGGCACTGTATTAAACGTATCTGAGTTTTTAAAGGCGAGTTGTCGATACAGCCAAGTTGGTAGACCGCGAAACAGCCTGCACTCGGAACAGTTGGCAAGGAACGCCTATTCCGAAATAAAAATGCAGGCAACAGTTTGTTGTAACGTTCCTACAAAAGAAAATATTAGACGTTTGTCTTTATTGAATCATTTTTTATCTTCAATGTTTTTTATTGAAATCTTATAAAACGTATTAATTGAATTGGCTTAATTTGCAACTTTTTATTGATTGAAATCGCAATGATTGCAATCATATGTAATGAGATGTCAACAATAGAAACTGGAGCTATAAATTATATTGTGCATGTTATAATATTATGCTGAGCTAATTTATGAGTCAACAATATAACAATAGTAAAGTCTCCTTGGACTTTGTTTATATTTACAAATTATTATTGATGACTAATTTCATTTTATAAAGTCCAGTGCTTTTTCATAAAATCAATTTCGAGTATGAGTAAAGTTTCAATGTTCGTTTAATTACTTTCGCTGTGTTCATTTAAATTAATTTCATTAAATGTTCATTATCTTGAATGTCTTTCGGAGAACATACATTGGATTCAAAACTTTCGCAAATTCGAGGGTCGCAACAATCATAGGCCCTTAAACAAATTGCCAATTCGACTTGATATTTGTAAATTTCGTGAACCCTTTGGGAGAATTTTGACAAATAGTTGTTGAACTAATAAATTTCCATTGAAACCCTCGATAAGTTGGCCCGAATTGGGACATTTGAGATAGTTAGCCCTAACTTAATTATTACTTGAATTTGTCTCGCCTTAAGTATTATTGCAACTTAACTTTCTATAGTTCGTGACTACTGTCTATGCCGTTTTAATTTCATAACTTTTATCATCAGGAGCTGGGTAATAATCGTTAAGTTATTAATTACTTTCCACTGCCTGTTTTGTAAAGCGTTTTCTGTATAAAGGGTGTATCAAATTTACTTCAGATTGTTGATGTTTTTATTGCATGTACTCGCATGGCGTGTTTCATCGTGCAATGTTCTTGTTTTTATATTTCCTCTATAGCGCCGTAAAATAAACCACGTATTGTAATTAACTCGGCGTGAAACCGTTTTAAGTATTTAAACGTTTATGCTAATATTGTTTTCGTCTTCTGAGGATTCATTGTGACTTGCATATGATATTTAGCACCCATACGTTACGTTACTTAATAATAAAAAAATGCTTCTTAAATGTTTTTATAATTATCATACTTGCGATGCACAAAGTTGAATTAATATGCTCAAGCTCCCTAGCCATAATTTGAAACAGTATTTAATATATTCAAGATCATGAAGTTTGATAAAACATTAACGTTGAAAATTTTAAACTTTATTTGAACTGCATCTCGTAAGAAGATCCAATTTCAAGCGATTATTTTAATCGTCGAACTTGATACAACCTATTTCACCTCATACATTTTATGCAAGAAAGTTTAGTATTAGGTTCTACCTGACGTTAGAGTGTGGAAATTTCACCGGCAAAAACTTTGCTAGTCCCGACATCGAGTGGGAGTAAATTTACGAGTTCCAGTCCGCTCCCTGCGGGGATGAGCTAGAATTTTTTGAGAATTTAATATTTTATACGCTGAAAAATAGTGGTTTTGATGAAATTCGGAACATGAGCGAAATTCCAGAAATACTTGCGGAGAAAGAATTTTAAGTTTATTAAAGCAACGTAATTTTTGTTAAAATAACTCACTCGCTACGTTCGTTTAATCTCTCTAAATTACCTCATTTCCAAGTTGAACAAAATATGAATAACCTAAGGTCTTTATAATTTCCAAGAAGTTAACGATAAAGTTTATTATGTACTCGGTGAAGTAATGGAACTTTGTGAATATTTCAAACTGGACCTGAACAATAATACAACATCATCTCGTTATCTTTTGTTTAAAAAGTAATTTCGCTGCCTGACGACTGTTTTATCTTTTAAAATATGAAAGATCTTTTACTAAGCTTTGCATTTGTAATCAAAAATTAAGCTATTAATTACTTCAGTCATCAATTATTATCAATCAGTTAATCATCTTCATATATAAATTATTGTAAAAATCTAAATAAAGTGGAAAAGTGTGTATAAAAAGTTGTGTGACATATACGAATGTATGAACAACAATTTTCACCAAGAACCAACAGTACATTCAATCAGTTATTTTATTTATTTATCTGTACTTTAAATTATTTAATTTATTTATTTATTATCAATACACTTTCACAAAACATTTAAACATTTTCCCACAAAACTGGTGTAGCAGTTTGTCTGTGGGCAATGAGTACCTATTTGGATAGACATTCCTCTCTTCTCAGTCTATACTAAAGCCTATCTTTCCCAACAATGCGGGCACGACAAAGTTATATTAACTTTATAAGAAACGAATTATAAAGTTCTTAACTCAATCTGCAATAAAGGCATATGAAGCAATTACACTTTCCACATTCGACCCGAATGATAGTTCTACAGTTTATAGAAGAAATGGAAATCTAATTAGACGATAAATTTCTAAGAACAAATATTTCCCCATTGAGGCTTAATCTTGTTCCCGTGTTGGGATAATTCTGTTACCATTCCCAGGTACAGTTAGTAACTATAATATTAATTTATGAAGTTCGCGTGCATGTGGAAACAACTTCCATACGTGCCTTACTTTCTGTCAATAAACATTTGATTTTATACTTTTCATAGTTACTTTTATTGCCCTTGTGGAAGTAAACTGTGCGAATGGTTTTATTATATACTTGTACAGTTAAAAATAATCAAATGTGAAAAGCGCTTTGGTTTAATTATACAATTTAACATTATCAAAGTCAAGTGATTTAATTTTGAAATAAATCGATATAAGGATAACTTTATAACATCATCAATAGCTTATCGTTAACCCCGACAATCTTTTGTCACGATAAAATATTACAAAAAGACTTCAATAAAAGACAAACAGAAATCGTCAAAGGAAAAGCGAAAGAATAAAAGACGTGATATTTATTGGTATAAGCGAAGACACATTTTCTATAATAGAAGAACATTTGTTTGCTTCATCCAAAAATTACTTCGAAAGTGGTCGTAGGGAACGTTTCTTTGGTACTTTTCTTAACTTGCAAAGTGAGTATTTATACAGACGGTAAGATCAACAAAGACTTACTGCTCTATGAGGTAGAAAATGTTAACTTCATTCTATACTTTGCTAGGATAATAACCCCATTTATAAAGCGTGCAAGTTCTGCGTGGAAATGCATAAAGTTGGAACTATTCAGAATTGACTAAGTATAATATTATAGTCCTTCAGGTGGAGTAAATTTAATGACTTTGCAAATATTGAGCTTCTGGCAAAGTGTCTAAGATGCAGGTAAACATTTTTCAATGTCTTTAAGGGCTACTTTTGTATGAATTAAGTTATTGGTTCATTATCAGCAACTATCAGCCTTGTTATTCGTACTACACATGACGAGACTTTTTGTATAAAAATAATTGTACTTCTGTTTCATAAAGCAAAATTGACCACTGTTCAAAGATAGCACTATTAAAGGCAACAATCACATTACTAACAACAGAAAGTTATCAATTGTTAACAACAGGTGGCGTTATAATAATTGTAGTGTAAACTAAAGTTGTGAATATTGACTATGGAAAACAATAATATTACTTTTAGAAAACCGCTTGCACTTAGGCGAGGCAAATCTGAAATGGATCTTAGTACATTAAATATAGACGATACACTAGCTAGTTCGGAAGACTTGAACCTATCGATAAGAAGTGTTCCTGAACTAATACAAAAAGAAACACCAGAGGTTACTGCATTAAAACATCAAATTGAAATCCTAGAATTAGAAAAAGATAGCGCACAAGAAGAAATTATAAATCTCAACTTGGAATGCTCACAATTAAAAAAAATAATCATTGAAAAAAATAAACAGTTGGACTTTTTAAAAAATATAGCAACACCTACAGTTACCCCAATCACAGCTTCCACTTACCGAAAATGTCAAACACCGACTATTCAAAAAATAAATTACCTCAGAACAAAATCATCATACATATCACCAATCAATCTTGCGGAAAGAAGTTTTTTAAATACACCCAAAAGTCACTTACCTAAAAGACCGACTTCTCCTCTGGAAGGTTTCGCCACAATCATCAGTCCCAAGAAACGCAGAATACCAACCAAATCACTAGAAAAATCACTAGAAAAAACACATGCAACCCAATACCCATCGACATCAGCCGAGCTAATCAGCCCCAGCTCCATTAATGCCAAGAAAAAAATATACATACTGGGAGACGAGCAGGTCAGAGGTCTTGCATCGCAGATTCTTTATGATAGGAACAAAAGAGACGACCACACATACGACGTCCTTGGCATAATATTGTCTTCAGCTAATAGTAAAGATATACTCCAATATTGCGAGAATTTAAAAATCTCACTAAAACATGAAGATATTGTGATCCTAGCAGTTGGAGCAAACGATAAAAACCCTTACTCTACTATATCAAACATTAGTAATATTCTATATATGCTGCGTCATCACAGTGTCTTCATTTTAGATGTTCAATATAACCCATATTTAAATACAAATTTATTAAATAATAAGATAAAACTAATAGCTAATACTTTTAAAAATTGTACATGTATACAACTAAACAATTTTCATTTAAAAAAATATAAAAAGGGATTGAATAGAATATTAAGTTTGAAATTATATGTTGAAATTGAATATTTAGAGTTAAGTAAAAAATGTATAAAGAATAATAATATCAATTCGCTATTTTCTAACAAAAAAAGCGACCACACAAAAGGTACAATACCATTTTATTTTCCACCGATTGCAAAAAATCACCCGAATATATTAGATGAAACAAAACCACATAAAATTTCAACACCTACAAATTTTTTTCGTTAACAAAACAACCTTACGTTTAACTTTATTGCATCAAAATATTCAAGGAGTTTTAGGTAAACTGGACAAAATAGAGGCAACTCTCCAGGAACTCCAGCCTCATATTGATATATTATGCTTCTGTGAAATATTTATAAGGAGAGGGTCAGAAGCAAATCTTAATTTAAATAACTTTCATGTGTCATCAATTTTTACCCGTCCACATCAGCGTAGAGGAGGAACCTGTATAATGGTAAACAACAAATATGAATCTAGACAAATAAATATCTCTCCAGAGCCGATTCTCTACAGATTTGAATATTGTATTAGCGACATTCCTAGAGCCAACTTATTAGTCGTTTGTCTTTATAGAACACCTAAATATGAAACCTACTCAAAAGATGCTCAATTCTTTCTAGTAAAATTTAACGAGCTTCTCAGTACCCTGGAAAAAAAATATAGTAAAAAACACCTTATTGTCTGCGGAGACTGGAACCTAAATATTATAAAAAATGATAAATACTGCAAAGACTTGATGTCTACATTGACTAATTATAATCTGCGAAATCATATAACCAAACCTACAAGGAATATGTCGTGTATTGACTTGATAACCAGTAACATTCCATCCGCAAAACCTGACATACACTATCTTATGCTGTCCGACCATGAAACCGCGCAATCGCTACATTTTGAAATCGAAGACAACCTTAATCTACAAAAGAAAATACCAAAATTTTGGTTTGAAACTAAACGAGATATGAGTAACGAAAATATGTCTAAATTTATAAACTGCATATCAGCCCTATCTTTTTCCGAAGTCACGTCTGAAAACAACACCCAAAAATCTTTTGACGTTTTTCATGACTTGCTCATACTTTTTCATAAACTATGTTTCCCTGTCATAACTGTAAAACTAAATAACAAAACTATTAAAAATAAATGGATTACCAAAGGTATAAAAAGATGCTGCTTGAATAAAAGGTCCCTATACATTAAATATAAAATGTCAAATAATAATAAAAATGATAAAATATTATACAAAAATTACTCAAAAATGCTTAAAAAATGCATGCATAAATCGCGAAAAATTGATAATACTAATTATATTAAAAATGCTGATAATAAATGTAAAGCCTCATGGAATGTAATCAAACAAACAATGACAAACAATAAGGCTATAACAGAAATAAATACAATACTCGATGACAATAATGAAACATACAGTGATCCTACAATAATAGCAGAATTATTTAACAATTTTTTCACAAGAATAAATAAAAAAAATGACATATTATATAATAATACTAACAACCTAACTAACACTGATAATATAAATAGCAATAATGACAATACAATTTTCTTAAGACCAACAACTCCTCTTGACATTTATAAAATCATTTTATCCTTAAATAATACTAAATCAACTGGATACGATGACATTAATACAAATATACTAAAAAAATGTGCCAAATACCTAGCAAAACCACTGTCCCATATAATTAACCAATCGTTTGTAGAAGGCGTCTTTCCTTCTAGATTAAAATACTGTGTTGTAAAACCACTCTTTAAAAAGGGTAAAAGAGAGATTATGAACAATTATCGGCCAATAACCCTAATCCCTGTACTTTCAAAAATATTCGAAAAAGCCATATACCAACAAATTGATGTCTTTATGACAAAATATAATGTAATAACCCCTCAACAATATGGCTTCCGTAAAAATTGCTCCACAAACTCAGCATGTTTTAGATTAACAAAAACTGTAACAGAAAGTCTAAGTCAAGGCAACCGTGTTGTCTCTATCTTTCTTGACATGTCAAAAGCCTTTGACCGAGTGAATCATAAAATACTCCTCAATAAGTTAGCAAAATACGGAATAAGGGGCAATGCATTAGACTGGATTACTTCTTATTTAAATAGCCGTTCACAATGCGTTGAAATATCAAAATTTACAAAAATAGACAATTTCAAAAAGGTTTACAGATCAAAATACATTGTAAACGAATGCGGAATCCCCCAGGGAAGTATCTTAGGTCCTCAGCTATTTCTCATCTATATTAATGATTTCCCAAAATGTATTACCCATGACTCAATATTATTTGCTGACGATATAACTATAATAATTAAAGATAAAAATAATAATCCTTTGACATTTGAAAATGACATTAATAATACACTTAATTTGACAAAACAATGGATAGAAAAAAATAACTTAATTATAAATATTGACAAAACTAATATCATAGAACATCAAACATATAATAGTAAATCAATGAATTTAAATATTGTATTAGATGGTAAAACTGTTGAATTTGTAGATAACACAGTGTTCCTAGGAGTTAGTATTGATAAATATTTTAATTGGAAAAAACACATTGAAAATACTTGTTTAAAATTAGACCGATTCGTTTTTGTGTTAAATCGACTGAGAAATGTGAGTACCAACGAATCGGCGTTATTAGCATACCATGGCTATGTAGCGTCAGTGCTAAGATATGGTATCATCCTCTGGGGTAATTCAACAGATTGCGAAAAAGTATTTGTCGCTCAGAAAAAATGTATACGTGCAATATTTGGTGCAAAACCCACAGAAAGCTGTCGACCACTTTTTAAAAAAATTAATTGTTTGCCTGTGCCTTGTATGTATATATATGAAATGAATGTATTTATTAAGAATAACATCGGCCTATTCGAACAAAAATCTAATAACACAAGTCGATCCTTAAGACACACAAATAAATTATGTGTACCTGTACAAAAATTAGATGTTTACAAAAAAAATGCTTACTGTATGGGAATTAAAATTTATAACCATTTACCAGATAATATAAAAAACAATAACCCTAGAATGTTTAAAAGACAACTATTTCAACTATTAATAAATAAATGCTACTACTCTGTAAATGATTATATAAATGATAAAGAATTAAATAAAATGTAAATAATTATAATACAAAGAATAAATTGTTAAACTATATTACTAAAATTACAATAAAAATGTAGAAAATAATTTAAATAAGTTAGATTTAAGGCTTTTTTTTAATATTTGCACGCCGTATGTGGCAGAATGTGTTTGTACCTATTATAATAACTGTAACATCATTTATACCATGTTCTGGCAAATAAACGATTGATTGATTGATTGATTGATTGATTGATACAATACTAGTATATCTACTCGAGTATTTTACTCTTTTCTTTCATTGACAGATTTTCGCAAGAGCAAACCTTGGGTTTAATTCTTAAAACGTTGGAAGATACTCATTGTCAATAATTTAACTGAGTGAAGGTTAAGAACTGATAAATTTGGTGTTTCAATGAATTAAGGTTACATTATCATGTAATTAAAATATTTACAATTAGCAAATAAACATCACTTAATTTTGAATTATGTTCAATAACATAACTTATTACGTGTTACGCAAGTGTTTAATATGTTTCTCGATGGATATCTTTTTATTTATTAGGATTTCTGGGTTTACAATTTATGCTAATTGTTTTTTTTTTATTTGATAGCTTATTTTATTGCAAAGTACGATTCCACAGTTTTCCCTCCTAATAAGTATAGAATACGAACCATCTCGAGTAAAGCTAGTATATACAACATTAGTGGGAATAAGAATAAGAATAAGAATATTTTATTTGCAAAAATATGGTACAATAAGATGGTACAATGTTAAATGACACTCATATTTTGTCGGATTTACCTCGACGTGCAAATATTTTATGAAATTAATATAGATAATAATAATTAATAATTAACATAGAGATAGGTATTTAACAAATTAAGGACAAATTATTGTAAATATTAAATTATAATGATCACATGTTAGGTACAATTAATTAATTAAATGAAATAAAATAGTAGTTAATTAAAAAATATTAAATAAAATGTCAGCATCCGTCAAAAGTTTGATAAGTCAATATTGAAAATTATTAAGCGTCATAATTTAAATGTCATAATAAGCTTTTATCATTAATAAATTCATCAACAGTATAATACATTTTGTTTATTAATAACGTAAATAATCTATTTTTAAATTGATTCAATGTCAAACCCTTTAGGATATTTGGCAGTTTATTATATATGCGAATAGCCATACAGTATGCATTTTTTGAAAACATTGTAAGTTTAGGTGTACTGTAATCATTAGGTGTACTGTAATGAACGTAGAATTACAAAAATATCTCATTTCATACGTTCTCTCGGAGAATACATTTGCAACATTGCGATGCAAATTGCAAACGCCTCGGCGTACCTACTCCTCCCTACTTCTCGCTACTTCGCACTACTTCCCAACAAGTTATCCTTTCCGTACCCGGGTAAAATTCAAAGGAGTGTCAACTACTATAAAAATTATATTTGTTTGTAAATTCGCTGTCTTATGTATTGTTGGCAAATTGTTTGTTAAGTCTAATTTGTATTATTTTCTGTTTGAATTTGCAATGTAGGTTTTTGAATTATGTATAATGCAAGAATTATTCATATTTAAATTGCTTTGTAACAACAATTCTTAGATCATAGAAATATGACTATTAATTACTTGATGAAATTATTAATATTGTAGGTATATCGTTAATTGATCTATACAGTTAAACAGGCATATATAGTTAACAAGCATATAAAATTGCATACACATGCGCTGTATATCAGAACACAGATAATATAATCACAGCAAGTTTACGGTTTGAAATAAAATACAGATATGACATCAGGGTGGACGCTCTCATAAAAGCTTATACTTGATCTGAGTATAAAATTGACAACATAAAGCTACATGTCTCTTGGCTAGCGTGAGTAAGCATGAAATTACCCGGTACTTAATATTTTCTTAGGTATGTGAAAATATAATATCAAAAGTTGCAGGTTTGCAAATTTCCACATCTCGCTCTACTACTATCTAGGTACTAGCTGATACTAAGTGCATTAACTAGATTATCAATTTCTCCTATTTAGGAAATGTACCTAACATACGATTTATATTTGTAGCGTAATCTATTTTATTATGCCATCGTGTATATTTGCGTGTGTATTAACTAACCTTGGTCTACCAATAACTACATTATTTATTTGAGCTTAACTATAATTGACCTGACCTAATTTAATTAAAAGCTCTTTGACCCTACGAAGAATTGTTGCATTGTTTTGTCTATCACGATACGGCTTACTTTTAAGTCTGACCTGTTTCAATAAGCTTGTATAGTATTCAATAAGCGACGTGTGGTTGGGCATAAAAAACTGCCGATCATAATTCCGAACACACACACAGAACGCGGAACGTGCTCAGAATAGATTATTGCGGCTGATTGATTCAATACCTTTACACGATTTGTCTCTCAGAGTTTTATTTTAATTTATATTTTATTCATCGCAAACGTTGATTTGTAATTTTGTAAATATGTATGTTTTATTATTGTTTATCTTATTTATTCCAATTTTTATTATACTCGTAAAATCAATTTAGGTACATATTCGGCATAATAATCAGACTTTATAATACCTGCTACACACTTAACGTTTTATCTTAACGATTAAACGGTACAGCCGAACTGTGTCGTGTGTGTGTGTGTGTGATATCGATCGTGTGCATGGGAAATCGTTACGATAAGTCGGTACGATTTGCTATACACACAATAAATAATCAACTATACGGTGTATGTATGGCTACAGTTAGATTTAAGAATTATCGAGTAACGAAACGAGACATTTTATTTTACTTTTCTGTCTGTCGCCATTTAAATTGTGTTCGTTGCATTACACTAATTGGGACGCGGACTGACGTTGTATGTGGCGTATTTTTTGTGTATTCTTTTTGTTTGAGGTTAATCTTCATTTGCATTATAGGTTTAACTAGATGTTGCTTGGGACTTTGTATGTGCAAAAAGAAATCCCGCGGGAGCCGCATTAATTTGCCGCTTTTAAAAAGTATATTAAGTGCCAAATTTTATGAAAATTGGTCCAGTAGGTGAATAGGCTCAGAAACTTCTGAGCCAATGCAAACCGTGCAAACAAACAAATCTTTCGTCTTTATATAAGTGTAGATAAAAGAATTTCACTTTATACAATGCTTCAACTCTACAAAGAATTTTAAAAGTCTCTTTGTTTTTCGTTAAAGGTTACGTCAAAGAATTCTTTATTGAATAACTCGAAAATCCGTTCAAAACATCCCCTGATTTAGGTTTCAATGCTGTCCCTAGTCTGAAGCTAAGTCCTTTAAGATTATCGGAAATTTCATTTACTTTGGGTCGACGCCCGCTTAATACATGTTTCTGAAGCAGACATCAAGATTTCTATCCAGTTTTAAGGTTAAACGAAGTTAACTATTTCCAAGGTAAAAATGAAATTACCGTATCTTTTATAAACACATTGTAAAATTACAAATCTTGCTCTTAAAGTGACTTTGAACTTTATAAATGCAACAAACAAAGTAATATGCATAAACATTGGAATAAAGGTACCTAAATAAACTTTAGATTTGGTTTGAACCTAGATAATATGCGTGAATGAGTCTCAAGTACCAATCTAGTTTCTGACACTAGGTCAGCTTAGAAACGTGCCTAGAACAGGAACCGAACGGCCGACACAACAATTATCGATTATTAACCACTTTGTTCGAGGTGAAACTTTAAACGCCTTTCCCTTCGCATATAATATAATTTTCCTAACATTATCTTAAAAGCCTCGGTTGACATTGATTAGAGGATTAAGTGAAAATGCAAATTGAAAGTAAGTTTCTTTGCTTTATTAAAATAGTATTACTGGTTTCTTTATTTTGTAAATGTTTCTAAAAAATGGCTTCTGTAAACTATTTTAACTCATTCATTTTTGGTTCTGTATTTGCAAAATCTACGTTCTCCTCAGATTTTAAATCATTGAAAACAAACGATTTAGCTGCACGTCTCCTAATTGCTGTATTGGGTCATCGCTCGGTCGTGGCCGGTGCAGGGTTGCTGAACTTTGCTGTAACTCAACCTCTTCTTAGGCATACATTATTAATGCAGATATCTGATACTTTTAATTCACCTGAAATGTCACTGGCCCTTACTTCCTTACTAACTGTATTTAGATTTTAGGTACATTGTTGCATTTATTTTTAATAATTTAATTTTAAAGTTCTACATACCAACGACAAAATTTTGATTTTATATCAGTTTAATTTATTGGAAATTATTTGGGAAATTGTGACTGGCATTTATTGTGTTTTAGTGGTTTGATGATCATGTTGCTCCGAATGATTTTAAAGATAACATTTAGCTTTAAATATTCACAGGTCAATAAAATTTACATGTACAACTACCAGTATCTGTAGTGTAGTTAGTGCCGTTGCCCTGATGATGATGGCACTTAAAACTTTTCACTTTAACATAAATTCTAACTTATCCCGTCTACAGTGAGAACATTTAACGCGGTTCTTGATCCCAAAATAGAGCTCTCTAGAAAATTTAATGATAACACGAACACAAGGATATTTCTAAAGTTTGTCTATTCATCATTTTGGATCGCCTTCGCTTATTGGCTCGACTTGCTCAGGATTTTGCAGACATAAATTCTTAACAGATATTATTGCTTAGAAAGCTATGTTTAGATTTCAATTTCAATGAAAATTAATAACAAAAATATTTGTTCGAGAACAATTAAAGTGGATAGAAGTAAGACGATAATTTTAAAATTTTTGGAATCCTACTTAGTTTAGTAGGAAGTAAGATTTGAAAGCGTGTCAAAACGTCTAATTCGCTTAATCTAACGTTCTCTTTCTGTCAAGGTCTCGTAAGTCATACAAATATATGACATTATCAAAACCGAAAAAAAAACGATTTATTTTAAGGTTGGAGACCTTCATTTCACCTTCCACCGCTCCATTACAAATAAGTTGTTATTTGTGGCTTACAACGGCAAAAAATAAGAATGATTACTATGAACGTGATTAGACAGGTACCGTTCGCAAAAAATTAGAGTACCCTTTTTTACGGCAGTCCCTTGTATATTATGTTGCTTTAATAAGAGAAAATCATCGATGTGTTGCCTAGCTGAGTTCACATAATATATAGCTACACAGCTATATAATATGTGAACACAGCTTAAAACACAGCATAAGTATATTAAACTACATACTTTAATATACTTATGTTATTAATTATTATGTTAAACTGTGAACATTTGTTCTAATTGGCTTTGTGTTATTCTCTCTAATGCTTTGTCGGTATGCCTAACTAGACATATATAATTGCATATATTTTAATGCATATAAATATTGTTTTACAAAAAGTTAGTATTATAAGCGGACCATGGAGAGACGCTTGGCTACGTTGAATGTAAGAGGAGGAATGGATGATAAGAATGAAAGTGGACGAAGCGAAAGAAGTATGTAAGGATCATAGCAAGTGCAAAGAACTCTGCCTACCCCTACGGGAAAGAGGCGGTCCTGCCTACCCCTACGGGAAAAAGGCGTGATTATATGTATGTGTATGTTATATTATACAAACACATAAACAATTTTTTTCTGACCCTACATCATAGGTATCTTGAAAAAATAATAGATATAATTTATATTTCGATATTAAACACCGCCCGAAGAACTAACCTTGCCGATGTGCCTGTAATGATCCTCATTTAGAGGTATATTTTATATAGCAAATACATCATAGATAATATAGACTCTTATGTATGAAGTAGTGAACTTGAATCTTGAGTGTAATGATATCAATATAAATGGTAAATACAAAAAAAGATATATTGTAAGCTGTTTGATTACGCAGCCAGATATTATATTATCATAAATATTATATTGACTAATCCTAAATATTATGATGATAATAATTTGCAAATATGACAAACTAACCTTTCTTTTGCTTCTATTTATTCACTTCGCAACATCTATGTATCATGATCAGTAACATCATCTATGATGTTACTGATCATGATATCTATGATGATGAGTTAGGTAATGCTTTTAAAGACGTATCGTATTTTGTGGGTTTACGTGTTCGGTGATGAACTGACAGGCTAAGGCTTATTACCGAGTGGCCCGGAGGCACTTGTGTCAAATTCAATACCAGTATTGACGCAGATTAACACGAATATAACGTATATTGAGTTTGATAATAGCATTATGAGGCAGAGGAAAATAAATTGTGTTTAAATGTTTCTACAAAGTAAAGTAAATCATTGTTTATTTGTGGAACGAGTTTAGGATGGCTTAGATTTTTCAAAGTTCTCGGAAGCAACCGCATCATCAAGCAAACAAATCGAAGCAAATTAGTGTTGTCGGTTTCTTCACAAGCTATTTTAGGCATCCAAAGAACTTTATTTACGGATTAGCCGATGAAACGGATCCATTTAAAATGTAATAAATGAGCCAATAATTCTGCCGGCGCTCCTTATATGTGACATATAAATATTTGAATAATATTATCTAAATGTACCGTTTGGAGAAAACGTAAAACTTCCTTTTACGAAGTCGGTTAATAGTTGAGTGCTAAAGGTTGCACACGAGATGCCCCACTTGATATTCAAAACATGTACGGGGGAATAGATTATAGGGAAGGGGTCGTAGACTAAAACCTCAGTTTTGCATTTCGCACCGTTACCAACTAAAAGATTTTATCGACTCGGAAAAAAACATTACGCTACTGCAGAATTTAAATTTTTTTCATCATCATCACCGACAACTAACATTCCCTATTGTAAGATCTCGGGTCTCATCTCAATGTAAGTACGATAAAGTACATACCAAGTCTAGGACAGAGACAGCTAGCTTTCAGACATAGGACCTAGCCTCTGCGAGACAACGCTTCGAAGTTTGTTAAACTTCTCAGATACTAGGATTTTCCCTATTTTCCTTTATTGTTTCAACATCGTAATATACTTGAGAAAGTTTTCATTGGTACCTATACGTCAAAGCCCGGGAACGTACCCTCTTTAACACAGCGCAAGCAATTTACAATTAGGCCTCAGACTTACACATATTTTCCTTCCTGTTTGTACCATAATTTACCGACGTTTATAGCTTTTCACAGGTAATGCAACCAGCATTGTAGAAATGGAAATTGTCGAAAATATTTTCCAATATAGCCACAGTAATCAATGTGTCATTTACGCCTATTGAGTAAGTTATATTATATTACAATGTTAATAATACAATCATAATATATACGAGTCGAATCACTAATCAATTTTAAATGTATGTCACACCGTGTTTACAAATTCGGTGTATCCATATATAGAATTGGATTATTGTCCGTATGTACGCAAAACAAACGTACGATAACCGTGAATAATTTCATTCCATTATGGACTTTATGGTCATTGTAATAGTGTAGTAAATTGCTACGCCGTTTTATTACATCTACCATTGTATTGTTGCTAACCTGGTAATATATTATGGGCGATCGTTTATTTATGATGCTCTATTGGCGCAATGGTTATAGTGATGAAATTTAAATGGCGATTCCAAGTTCAAATTCCTTATGAAATTATCATGGTAATTAAATCAAACAATGTCATTGTCATAATCAACTTTAATTGTCTTCAATATCAACATTTGCAAGATTATACTTTTAGTGGAATTATACAGACTGATTTATTAAAGTCAGGCTGTATAATTCCATTCCTATGCTCACTTGATATCTTTTTCCGGTCGCTTGTTTTTAATTTCTTATTTTCCACATTTTTTTATTTACATATTGTGTTTAATTTATTCATTATTTATTAAAATTGAGAAAGTTCTTTAAAACGTCTAAAGTCTATACCATAAAAAGTATATATTACACACATGTGATTAATGTAGCAAATCAAATTCTAACGCGTTGAACAATTATTATTTAAATTGAAGTAACAGCTTATCTAATGAGAACCTTATTTGAATCGAGCAAAAAATATTTCATTACCTTATAAAGTCGTTGACTTATTCTTCCGTAATATATTTAAATGTTATTTATATATAGTTGCTAGCTTCTGTGCTTAATACATGCAATTAATGTAACATTAATCTATATTTGTCTGTATATTAGTCTGTCAGACTTATTTTCTCTTGATATGTCAATACAACTTCATTAAGATGATATTATATTTTCTACAACTAAAGAAAAATGAAGCTAATTACATGTAAAGTCAATCAAGCGAGTAAAATATTGGCAATTAAATAAAATCTCAGTACCATCTAAGAATTAATGAAATCGTTGAAGAAATATTAATAATTTATATTATTCCAATATCAAGAACCAGTTGTTATACAAAAAATATATGTACGTGATGTTACATATAACAAAGATTAAAAGCCTTGGCCGGTTTTACGGTTCGAAGATTTTAAAGGTTAACACTTAGGTCTTATTATAACACGTCTAAGATCATTTTTTATGATGATAATTAGTATCGTGTACGTGTCGGTTTTTTAAACAAAACAGAATTTGCTTGAGATAATATCGAAAGTTCTGTGAGTTAATTATTCACAACTGTTGGTCATTTGATGTGACGTTTTAAAAATTATGGGTCGATTAACAATACAATTTAGATAATAAAAATGGATCCCTATTCTGTTCAGTATTTGATCACAGCCTTACAATCTTTTAGAAGCATATTAGGGGATTTATAAGTAAAACCATTGGTCACAGCAATAAGTGAAGCATTTGATAGTGAAATAAATTTTAATGGCAGGGGTGAACGTGGAACCATCTAGGAGAACTTGTGATGCTGCACACGAAAGTCGTTACCCATTTTCCTATCGCATTTTACTATTGGAACGTTTAGTTTTTATATTTGGCATTATTTGCGGCAATATGAATGGAGGAAGTCAAGAAACATCATGATGTAGGAAAAAATTAATAAGTACCGATTAAGTTTTAAGTTGAAAAATAAGTAGATAAAATCACACAGAAAGCAGAGAGAATTCTGTCAGGATTTCCGTTTTTCGTTTGAGTTAAAAAACCCCAAAAGATGAAAGTCATACTTTCACTCGGCAGTCAAGGGGCTAACTGGCAAATTCAATTCGATAAGGCGAACATTTTCTAATAACATTTGAAGGCACATTCCCTTGTGTAGGGTCGGGCTTGAATACCCTTCCCTGAGGCCACGTCAACAAAGTCCAAAGAAATTGACAAGTCCCTAGAATAGCGGATGATAAGGTTTTACCAAATAAAAGCTATTTGTGTTTGAGTAATATTTAACAAAAAAATTAAAATTATAAAATGAGCACAAAAAAATGCTGAAATAACAATTTCCAAATTGACCTTTAATAATTTCGTTATATATAGAACACGTAACATTGAAATTCGAAGCAGAAAGAAAATGTTAACAATGGAACATAATGATGGTAGATACGATTGCGCAACATGATAGATGGATAACGCCTACAAAATTGAATAGAAGTTAAATCAACAGTAATTGCATGAAGTACTCAAATCTAACAAGAAGTGTATTACGGCCGTGGCATTTTGTAAATTGACAAAGGCAATTTTGAATATTGATATAACGCGATTAGAAGACTGTAATTTTAATACGATATTGTAATCATAAGCCTTGATCGTGTTAAACATGGTCTAGAATTATCATTTTCAAACAATCATATTTAGTTACCTGCCAATTTAGATGGTAGAAAATTATATAATTTAAATAATTTCCCTTTAATCAAGTTTTTAATCAAATTTAATTGGCAATATCTTCAATACACTGTCATCCGAATTACACATCTGAAACAGCAAGAAGAGGTTTTATATGGAGTAAAAAGAACATATTGTTATCTAGATAGTGCTTACTTTAATGTTCGAAAGCAGCATTTATAATATATCCAGGGAAACGTTACCAACAAAACCTAATTACATTTAAGCCCATTATTAAATGACCATATTTAAAAAATAATATAGGGACTTCCGCTGTTTGTCCTTGCATGAACAAGCTTACTCAAGTATAATATGTATACATGAAGCATAGATGTATTATATTAAAAAAGGTAGATATGGTATTGCGCGTAAACAGTAAAGACTCAAATTGGCCCGCTGCGGGCCAATTTTGGTTAGTGTGCTACGCGAGTAATAGTGTTCTATGTAAGTGTGCGTCGAGCCGGTCGACGAATAGCACGTATTACGCATCCCGTGTCAATGTTTGTCGTGGCACAGAAATATTGGTTTTGTAAGGGAAGTTTTATGAAGCATTGAAGGATTTTTGCAAAGTTTACATGTTACATGCAAAAATATTGGCCAGGGATCTTCCTTAAAAGTTGATTCACGCCTTTGTTGTATGTAAATGGATATTATATATGTACCAGCGCAACATGGAGTTGCAAGCGTATATTTCGAATAAGTCATGAATTGTACGACTGTTGCATGACTGTGCGCTTCATAAAATAATACGTACATTTTAAACGAGACGACCGTGGAGTGTGTTTTACGTTTCACGGAGTGCTTTCGTATTTGTTTGGTTTGTTATTGGTTTAATATAAAATGTTGCTTCCGTAAGTTTGTTTGCACATTAATTGGCTTCGTCGGCATCTATTTCAGTATTCAAGTTAACTACTGTTTATTTTATGAAAGGCGTTTTTCTACGATGTGCACAGGATGTGTTTTATTTGTAGTAACTTATTGCTCAAAAAGTGCTTACATGCCAACTAAGTATAATATAAAAAGATAAAACTGTATGCTTCAGCGAGCAGATATACAAGTAATATTCTGAAAAGAGTTAACAATAGCTTAATTTCTGTGAAAATCTCTCTCAATAAAACGCAAGATGTCGTCACAAATTTAATTCTTTATTCCCATTCGGACCCGATGAAATTGCTTCAGTAATAAGGGACTTTAATAAATCGGTCAAGCGTAAACGCCCTATAATAATACAGGTTCGGAGCGCACGTGGAATGATAAAGTTATGTAAAACTTATTTTCACCTTCTAGATAAGGGATTATAATTATTGGACAAAGTTCCAATTTCAATAACTAAGACATTTAATTTCATTGTCTTAAGAAATGAAAAAAAAAAAGTACTTTTCTGTTTAAGTTTTTCATGATATTAGGTATATTATCTACTAATTTGTAACATTTGTGACTTTGGCTCTAAAATGTTTACTGGTATCTGCATTCAAATGTTTTGAAGTATTTGCTTTGATTTGACTATCTAAAGGAACTTAATCTGTCCTTCGACGCATTGTCTAGTTCATTTGAAATCGTGACCAACGTTATTGGTTGTATGATTTATTATTTAGGAAGCTATTGGCATTAATTATCGAACTACTCGTTTTAACATGATTAATTATTATTAACGTTTCAAACTTATAATTAATTTTGTATCGGCAATATTGATTTTGATATAATAAAACTAGACACGTTCTATTTAAAAAACGTGTAATGTTCATTATTATATGTATATAAGGGGAGGATATATGTTGAGATGGATTTAAAAGCATAATTAAAAATTATTTATTTGCACAATTACAAAAATAAAATACAGTACGGAGTGTCTAGAAAAATGTGCGAAATGGCGGTCTTACTGCTAAAAGCGATTAATTCAAGACAACCATTGCAGCAGTTAGAGAAAAATGTATATTATATAACTGCGATACAAATGGTTACGCAAAACTAACATATACTAGTATATTACACATACAAGCATAGTATGTGAACTTTTTTTAAATAGGTACACAGTTAATTTTCATACTTAATTCATTAGTAGTAAATTTAATGATACTACTTAAGTAATTACAATATCCAATAGCAATTTCTTTGTTAACGGCTAATCATTTATTATGTACACCTTAATTTAAACTATTCGATTTCAAAGGGTACCCCAAAAAGTTTCATTTCGACTATTGGAAGTCATTATCAGCAAACACAAAAGACCTCATCTGGTGAGGCCCCATTATTGAGGCCCTAATCGCCCCTGGCTTTGTGTGCCAAAGGACTCGGATTGTCAACATCTTCATTAATATTTTCTACCTTGCATTATGTGCTAAAACTCTTAAGAGCTTAAGGATCTTGTAAAGTATCTGATTTAGCTTGGCTATTCACTCTATCTATTATTAAGCTCTCGTTTATTTTAATTGAAGAGTGTAAATTTTAACGACTACGTTTTAGTTCAATGACAAGACCCAATAATTTAGAGTGCATTTAAAGAATCAAAATAAAGGTACTAATTAGGTAAGTCATACTTCTGTCATCCTAAATAGTAGATATTATTATCTACTATTATGTACTACGTACTTTATTTTTTTATTAATAATAAATATTAAATCAATTTGCTGATATTATATAATACAATCGTAATATTATTATTCTATTCAAATATTTACCTTTAGCCATGTTAAGTCTAATCATTTTATTATGAATTTTGTAAATATATGAACACTAGCTAACCCGTTTCAATCAGAACAAATGTTATTATTCTACGATCAACATTAATTGTATTAATATTCAACAACGTCGACGTTATAACTAAACTTTGTACATAATTATATATCAATGAAGTAATTAATTTTGATTTCGTTTGAACTAAATTAATTTATTTTGTTGTAAAATTTTGTAGATTATTGAACTCAAATTAATTTCAGTTTAATAACATTTAAAGTGTCAGTAATGCTATAGATTTTTGTTTGAAATGTACAATTTATTTAAAAAATGAAAGATGTCAGTACACCCACTCACGAGCTTATCTTGCAAATAGCTTACAATAAAAATGTAATCATCTATTCCATACTCATAGTTTTTACGTTCAAGTATAGGTGCAATAAATTTTTAAGATCACGAATCACATCCAAGTCCAACCATAGTAGTAATTCTTGAGTTATAGTATCCAATGAAATAAGGGAAATAGGAAACGTAAAGGTTTTATGTACCTATCGTTAGACCATTTTAATGCTATTTCTGTTTGGCTTATTACTTCCAATTTGGCCCTAATTATAGTTCAATTTAGGTCCAAATAGGTAGTGTAATAGACGCAGATAAGGAACCTGATATTCAGTGAAAATTTTAGTTTTGTCTTCCATCTTGGTTGTCTCTCATAATAATATATACATTTTAAGATTTTAATATAATATTTACATCTAGTTTATGTTCATTAGTATTATGCGATATGCATATGAATGTCTAGATTAGAAGGTAAAACCTTCGAGTAACGAAATTACAAGATACATGTCGTGTTCAGGAAGTGGAGCGGCTGCCCTTGGGCTTACAGACATAGTCAAACGACGTGCATTGACGTTGTACTAAACAGAAGGTTGCTAAGCCATATTTAGCCAACACAAGCACGCTTCAACTATTTACATTAGGTTCCGCAAAGTTTTTTCTAACATTACTATGTAATTGAACGGTTTAAATATATTGCCATGATTCTGTTGAGGTTTTTGTACGATACGTATACCCTAATCAGGAACTTAAACCTATAATTAACTATGTAAGGTTGATTAACTTGTTGCCGAAGAATATGTACGCGTTAAGGCTTTAAATAAACAAATATAATTTATTCGTGAGATAATTGAAGGCTTTGGCCTATAAAATTATTTAAAAGTAAGAAATAAAGAGAATATTTAATTTGAAGAATCGGTACCAATTATTTGCGAAAAAATCAATGAGCATTAGGTAAAATTGATTTGCATTATTGATGAAGCTTTGACCATCGCGATATAAACCCTAAAAGCGCTGGAAAAATTATACAGTAGTTGGAAATCAAGCAATTTCCTATGAAGTTACGGTTCCAGCTGTCAATTTACCTGCCAATAGTTTCTTATCGTAGTAAAATATGTAACTACTTCATTTCTAGGCTTTTATTATGGAGCTGCACTTCATGTCTTCGTTAATAGGAGCTTTTAACGATTGCTTAGGCATTAATGGTAGTATTTTTATACGCTCCACAGTTTAGTGCGCTAATTATATTGAGAACGTATTTAAATTAATCGAATCCATTTGGTTTTGTTACGCCATTACTGAAGAGTGTATTGAAGACAGTAATTGATGCAGTAAATTAAATATAACAAATGCAATTGCTTTAGAACGATTACTTCGCAGCTTTGGATAGCCTGCATCTACCTTTACTGACGGTGACTATTTCAAAAAGTAAATCAATTCAGCAACCAATAAAGACCTTCACTGATATGTCACAATTGACTATTATTAATCACGAAAAATGGTTTTAATGAAATTCTATTTTGTGCGTCGAAATGTTGCAAGGGACCACAAGTTCATGATTAATTGAATTGTGGTTTCCAGCTATCCCACAAAAAATTATTAATAATAGTCGTATTGGTAACCTGAATACGTTTATGAACAAAAAACTAACCTAAGTTCACCTTGAAGGCTTAGTGGGCGTTCCGAATTTGATTTGCCGCCATCTGACAAACCCTTTTTTTGTCTTGAATATAAATAAGACGAGTAAAAAACACGTAGTCGAGTAAGATTTTTTCCTTCGTCGTTACCATTGGGACCGACGCTCGAGTTTAGCGAATGTTAGATTTGAATAATAAAAGAGGTTTTCGCTTATTGCAGAATTCGTCAAATCACTATGTCGACATGCCGCACCTTCTAACGAGGAAAATAAAAACCGCCATAGTGGTATCAAATTGTCCTATATGCTTCCGGAATGATTCGATAATGACTTCCTGCGTCCTTTAATATCCTTCACAGTCAATGTTTATGGCGCTATCGACACACGGAAGGCACAAATGATGGAATCCGAAAACACGTAGAGCTCACGTGCCCTGATAATTTGGCAATAAATTAGAATGAGGTCAACCGACTAGTGTTATATTAACCACATGTACGCTGTTATATCAAATTTTAATTAATTATTCCAAAAGCGGGGACGCTGTTAAAATGTCTGTTACTGTTTTACATTGATTACACGGCGACTTGTTTGTTATAATAGTAATAATTCCTATGATAACAATATCATTAATAGTAAGGACGCTAACTTAATGGTGCAACGTCATGCATACTAATTTTATATAGTATATACGGGCAGAGCGAGGCAAAACGGACATGCTTGAAATAATAATTATAACGCTCTCCACAATTTAACCGATATTACAGATTTTACATTTTGATTGTAATTATACATTGAATAAATTACTTTATTACTCTAAACATTATCACTTTATTATCAGACACGTGTAATGTGTTATGGGAGCTGATTGTAACATATAGGGTCATAGCTTAAAAACAAATTCCGTTTTTTTGCAAACAGTTTAAGTAATGTTTTTTTTTCTTTGTTTGCAGACAAAGAAGAATAACCCCAACCACATCAAGAGGCCAATGAACGCATTTATGGTATGGTCCCAGATTGAGAGAAGAAAAATTTGTGAGCAAACACCAGATATGCACAATGCGGAAATATCCAAAAACCTTGGCCGCGTTTGGAAAACTTTGAACGATGAGGAGAGACAACCTTTCATCGACGAAGCAGAAAGATTAAGGCAGCTCCATATGCGAGAGTATCCCGACTACAAGTACAGGCCTCGTAAGAAAACAGTCAAACCAGCTCAAAGGAGTGGGGCGATCACAAAGCAGAAACGCAAACAGCGCGCCGACAGCAATAACAATAGAGGCGTTGCCAGGAGACGATCACGACCTTCGCCGTCGGTGCGAAGTGTGCCCATAGAAACACCCGCTCCACCACTCCTGCCCGCATCACCAGCCTGTGCGCCCGACTCACCAGAGTCGGCGTGTCTCTACGAAGACAACTCGCGACGTGAGGCTAGCGACCTGTCAGAACTGTACTCCATCACGGATCTCTTAGAGCTGCCAACTGATTGCGAGGTCGACTTAGACGCGCTAACAGACATGGAAGCCTTCGACACAGCGTCCTCATCCTCCGGCTCACACCTGGAATTCTCGTGCACGCCGGACATGTCCGATATGCTGAGTAGGATTGGCGTGACGCCCTGGGACGACCACACGTTCTCGTCGTATTTGACGACTTCTTAAGGCGGTGCTCGGGTCGCCCCGGCCGCTGGCCGACACCACTGATCTCATTTTCGAGCCGCCACACGGAGGCCGACGACGCGGCGACCGTTCGCCGCCCCGCCTACTGCGAGTGCCTACGTCCAAACAAGTTTTTTTTTTTGGATTGGAACATTTGAATTCAATGTACAAAGTTATTTAATAAGGTGTGAAAATTTTATTTGGACTATTATCGACCGACGCCGGATTCGGTTTTGTTTCCATTTGTTCGTTAAATGCGAAATATTTAAAACAGCTACCCAAAGTGACAAAACGCATGGGTAAAACATAGGCTGTGAGTTGGTTCTCGTTTATCTGTTTTGCTTTTATTTTAAATATTTCCAAAAATATTGTTATCAAGTGTTTTTCCAAACGGCACATCTCAGATGCAACTAAGTAAATAATCCGTCTTACTCTCCGTCGCCTGATTAGCAAGCCACGGTCCAGGCAGGTCACTCGCCGCACGCTCGCACCGCGTTGTCGTGTCCGTATTCTTCGTGTACACTACTCGACTTGGCTTCTATAGTAAGTTCGCAAATAACATAGAGCACTATTACTTTTGTATATTAACTTTCGATTATAATTTTACTATTACTTTCAAAATATTGTGTATCTTCTATAATAGAGAAATAAGACTAGGTTATAGTCATGTTTGTCTTGCGTTACGTTTACCGCGAAGTTCACTTATACTTTCATGCACATAGTTGTAGAGGACATTATATTTTATATTTTACTTTTGGAAGCTAATCAGTATGTAATATGAAAGAATTTCGGAGTGCGGAGTATTCGAGTAGAATTTTGGGAAAGATTGCTCTTACTGTGTTAAGAATTATAACAATTTACTCGTACGCAGGCCCTGTGGTCTTTTCGTGTTTTTCGTACGATGTGTTATTGTTATGAGTCCATTATTAGAGAGCACGGTAAGAGATGTGTGTAGGTTACAAGATATATCTTGCTATGTAATGTATGTTAGGTTGTGTAAGGTAAGGTCTATCTCCGTTCAATGGTAAAGTACGAAAAAAGAGAATTGATGGCACCTCAGGATCGATGAGAAGGGACACTTAAATTTTATCGTTTATTTATTTATACTTCTTCACGCTTCGATGTTAAAAGTAAAGTCTATAGAAAGATACATATCAAAATTGAATTCCGAGAGGTGGTATTTGTATGAACAAAACACTGGTTCGTTTTAACTCAAATGTTTTGCTGTTTATGCTCTGTGATTTACTTTATGGATTTTCTAAATTGTAAGGATCTAGTGGAGACTGATATCGCATAGATTAGTTTTAGCGGCGCTAGCTTCTCTAACTTTATAATTTTTAGAACTGGACATAACTTTAGTGGAACAATACGTACCTATTTTTGATAATTTGCTTGTCTGTGGAGATCGGTAATGCCAATGTACCAATAGGAAAGCTTTGTGTTTCTTAAAAGGTTTTAATTATTTGCAATATATATATTTAGTATATTGATAATCTGGTAATTTTAAATACAAATGATGATGCCATTTATGTTAGTTCGCTGCCGTCTATTCTGTGTCATTTTTCCTCGCCGATTTCCACAGTAAAGTAAGAGCTAAAATTTTGTATAAAAATTTGCTGAAAACTGTCAATTTTTGGAAATGGTGTCAGTTAGATTATAGAGGTAATATTTTACTAACTGTTACCTCAGACATTTTAATATATAAGAATCTTCTAAATAGAAATATACTGTTTCAAATAACGAATCGATATATGTAGGTGATTGTGTCCCTGAAATAAATTTCATAAATATAGGGGATCCGTTGTGCTCTATCTCTTAAAAAAAAGAAATGCTTTACTTATATATTATATTCTTATAAATATATTATGTAAAAAACTTCGTGTAATTCTTAGTAAGTGTCTACGAAATCCAATTATTTTTAATGAAATACATAAAAATACATGTTATCTATACAATATTGTATGAAAATCTGTAAGTAATAATGTCTGTGTGTTAGACGATATATACATACATAATATATTGATAATAAATTGAAGAAAAAAATTTGTGCCTAATGAATACTTAAAATTCTTCATAATATGTATTATTAGTGATGCTCAAGGTATCTTAAGCGCGTAGTGATTATTTAGATGCTGTTGAAAATATCTTTAAAATGAATATAAGATTTTGTACGCCAGATAAGCATTTTGATTCAGTTTGCTTCTCCTAAAGCTTTACATACGCTTTACTGTCTATGATATATTTCTCTACATTAAAATATCTTTATAATATTTCACCAACAATACTCGAAGACAAATCACACGCTGGTCATGTTTAATTTATAGGATCAGGTGATTTGAGTTCGCATAATGTTGAGATGGTATATACGTTGGATGTAAAAAATTATCATGGATTTATCAAACTATCATAAAACTACTAAGGTTAAGTCGTAATATACTTTGTGGTACTTATCTGACTTCATTTCGTTTGTTTTGCTGAAATAACCTGGAACACTCAAAACTTCGACAATAATGTTCTGCGTCTGTTTTAAATTGCGTCTTCGTCTTTTATATTCGTAGCTTCACTCGGCTTTAAAGCAATATACAACTTCTACAAGATACGCTCAATATACTTGTTAAAAACGTACTGAATATGATACGATTATCGCTAAACGCTTCCTCTCTGATCACTCGATTGGTCTCTTGTTTTCCAAATTTTTGATTGTACGATGTTAATGTTGAATTAAGTGATATTGTTGTTGGGGCAGAGTTCATTAGCAATTTGAACAACATCGAATTTAATGTTGTATAAACGCTTCTTGTTGTGGTTCTTCAATAATTGGAATTATCAGGGTTTAAATGTTTCATTTAGAAGTTAGATCGTAAAATCCTTTCTCGTACCTCGTTGTAGATTGTCCCAGGTGTTATCCGATTCTTTGCTTAACGGTAGGCGTTTTCCTTAGGAGCCTTGGTCATTTATCGAAGTATTAAGTGTAAATATGAAACTGTTTATAATAATGAAAAAGTCAAAATAAAGCGATACTGTGAGAAAAATTAGATGATATAAACACGTCTCAGAAAAATAAATATCATAGAAGACGTAGTTAGATATCGTAGGGTACAATATGTGTAACGAAATTATATTGTTAAATTGTTGTATATTTCATTACGCTGAGCTTCTGTGACTGGTTCATATTTTGTATTGCTTGAAGAATACACAGGTATACGCGACGCGGACGCACCCATTCTCCTGTAAACACTTCTGGACGATTCATCGATATCGAGTCTGATGAAGCAATTGTCTCTGCGTCACTCACTTTAGACAAGAGAATGGGCAGCGTCAGTCATTTGCAATCCGTGCTTTCATAGCTTTTTTACAAGTAGCTCGATGTTTATAATAACAACAGTAGATTTAAAGATTGTTCAATAATACGTTCGTAAGATAAGTTTTGTAAATTCAATTTGAAAATTTAATGTTAGTGATTCATTCACAGAACTGAAAAAGTTTAAAATATTGTCGTTATATTGTTTTTAAAACAAAATAATCTTAATATTGTACCATATGTATGTATTGTAATTTATTTGTAGTTACTTCGTTTATGTCCTTTTTTATGTCGTTGGATGCAATAGAACAACGAAAATATTTTCTGTCTCACTCTTGTCCATCACATTACTTATTATCGATAATGTGTACTGCTACTCTTATAATTGGTGTCTATAAAGATTAAATTTAACAGTAATTATATACAAAGCTGTAGATGCATATAATATAATAATATTAGTAATTCGTTGTTGCAGTAGCTCTGTCATTTTAATTACAATAATTGATATAATAAGAAATAAAATAAACGAAACTTCGCACAATCTCAGTCAAGGAACTAACATAGAAGTAATACTAGGTAGTAATCTAATACGAGTTAAATTTGCGATAAGTATGATAGTGTTATTTTACTCTTCGTAAACTAAGTGTACGCCGTCAATATTTCAGATGAGATCTTGATCCGTCTTATAAAACTGCAATTTCTCTCGACAGACATCGAATAGATAAGATATTATATGCATTGAAATATCAGATTTACATCCCGCACTGTTATTTGGAATCAGTTGGCGTTTAACATTTTTCAAAAATATTTTCTATCATCAAATTTGTCACCATCGAGCAAAATCCCTATTTTATGTCAATAGAACTGAGATACCTACCCATCTTTACTTTCTTCCCCAATTAAGCCTTCGTAATGTAAATATTAGTTTCGATCAAATCTATTAGGAACAAACGATGAAAAATGGTCCATTTAAATGTATCGAATAAGTTAAGAGTAATTCGACGAAATGTGTATACCTAAACGTAGTTGCTTACATTTTATAGTACCTTCAATGCCAAAAGATTACCTTGGAAGCTGAAGTATGGCTTTAAATGTTATTGGACTGAATTTCATGATCGCATTGGTTCAATACTTGTAAATAATTATAGGACCTCGTTGGTCTTTCACAGTATCCAGAGTCCGAACCATTCTAGTCTTGAAAGATTTCGGCAGGCCAGAACTCATTTATTCTAGAACTCCGTGGATAATTGTGGCCTTTATCATTGATACCTGATTTTTAATTTTTTTTCAATTGATACCAAAAAAATAATGTTGCTGTTTGACACCGTTACCGATGGATCTCTTAGGAATACCAGACGTTGGGCCTACCGCCTACCAAATATTGGACGCGTTTGTGTTACCAGCATTGATATTGGATTTATCATTCGTGTGATTCTTTTGAATATTTGTACCCGTCGTTAGGGCTTTTAAAATCTATTATTCGACGATACTTTAAGGGTTTTATTTTGTATTGATAAGTTATTAGCGAGGCGCGAGAGGTCCGCGCCGCCTCGTCAGTTGTGTAAATTATTGACTTAGTATCTTGTAAGGTACCTTCTATAACTGCATATATTGTACGTAGTTCACTAGTTAAGTATGGAATAACATTACTTTAGTTAATATAAGGCAAACGTGTAAATTTTGTATCGTACTTTGTTTTAATAATGAATATATATTATTATATGGTAAAAATAAATGATCCAGTTTTTAAAAAACAAACCAGATTTTTATTTAAACTTCTGCCCCTTTATATTATTTAAGGAAATCTAAAACAATACTAGACTAATAAGTATCAGCAGTAGAACAGTAATTACCCACTTACTAATACAAATATTTATACACTGTATATGTATAAGCTATACAATGTTTTGTCCTTGTCTGATAAGCGACGTATCAGACAAGTACAAAACATTGTACTATAGCTTATACACTGTATAAATATTTTTATTAGTAAGAGGGTTAATAAAAGATTCTAATATTATATCTGACACAAAGTAAAATATAATAATGACGCTATAAGCAGAAAAATCAAATGATAATTTTATTAAGAAATTAATAATTTTTTTTACCTTATTATAAACGAGACCGGCTGATGATGGTGATCACTGGATAAAGTAAACTGTATCATTTTCGTAAGTATGGCTTTGCAGTGCCCAATAAAGGTAATAATGATGAAAATTCTGACATGATGACTATAATGATAGGTCAATAAAGCCTAAAAGGATTGGCAGGTTATGTTATGGTTCAAGTTGTACCTACAGAATTCATGAAAAAAGGGATCCATAATATTATGAAGTCTCTAAAAATTAGCTGCTCAAGATTACTTTGGAGGCCGACTACTCGAAAATGGTTGACTTTATAAAAAAGTTTTGTATGAAACATTGCCTTTACTTTAAAATACCTATTCAACTATATCCCACACGATGGAAGAGAGCCACCCCTAGAATATATAATTATTGTTATTTTATGATGCGAAATCCTAGATTTATACACAATTGACTATACCAAATTTTATTCATTTATATTTATAACTAGCGACCCGCCCCAGCTTCGCACGGGTACTATACTGATACTAATACTACAGAATGTCTTTAAACCTCTAACAAAACGGGCGAAATCTAGTCAAAACAAACAGAAACAAATTAATATAGGTACCTACTAAAACTCAATGAAATAAGTAGGTGGGTATACTTTTATCGTATGAAATACCATAGATCTAAACTCCCCCCGCACGCGCACCCCCGCATTGGTGACGCCCACTTCGCAACGGGCCGTGCAGCAGAAATCGTAATATTTTAATTTCGCCATAACTTCAAAACCACACGTCCAATTTCAATCATTCAAAGACCAAATATTATCTACATAAACTGTACTTAGTGATAAAATAATTTATTTTGATAAGGACTAATAGCATGAGTAAAATAAACGCGTTTAAATGTAGTCCAAAAAATTTCAAGATGTCTAAATAAAAAAATGGTTGTTGTGCCTCACTCGACATAGATAGGTATAGTGTGTCGCGGACTTTTTTGTAGATATTTATAAGATCTACAATTAATTAGATTATTTTATGGTTCTATCTTTTATAGTTTAGGCAGCGTACGCAAAATAAGTAACTTTTCTGGTTGATTTTTTACACCTTGTGTCCGATAAACCCAAATATTTTACGGAACCCTATTTTTTTCCAAAATAAAATATAGCCTATGTTACTCGTGGATAATGTAGCTTTCGAATGGTGAAATAATTTTTGAAATCGGTCCAGTACTTTTTGAGCCTATTCATTACAAACAAACAAACAAACAAACATACATACAAACAAAGTTTTCCTCTTTATAATATTAGTGTAGATAATTTATTTTGATAAGGACTAATAGCATGAGTAAAATAAACGCGTTTAAATGTAGTCCAAAAAAAATTCAAGATGTCTAAATAAAAAAATGGTTGTTGTGCCTCACTCGACATAGATAGGTATAGTGTGTCGCGGACTTTTTTGTAGATATTTATAAGATCTACAATTAATTAGAACATTTTATGGTTCTATCTTTTATAGTTTAGGCAGCTTACGCAAAATAAGTAACTTTTCTGGTTGATTTTTTACACCTTGTGTCGTATAAACCCAAATATTTTACGGAACCCTATTTTTTTCCAAAATAAAATATAGCCTATGTTACTCGTGGATAATGTAGCTTTCGAATGGTGAAATAATTTTTGAAATCGGTCCAGTACTTTTTGAGCCTATTCATTACAAACAAACAAACAAACAAACAAACAAACAAACAAACATACAAACAAAGTTTTCCTCTTTATAATATTAGTGTAGATTACCGACCCTAGAAGCGCGGACAGACAGACAGACAGCCTAATATAGCCTGTGTTACTCGTGGATAATGTAGCTTTCGAATGGTGAAATAATTTTTGAAATCGGTCCAGTACTTTTTGAGCCTATTCATTACAAACAAACAAACAAACAAACAAACAAACAAACAAACAAACATACAAACAAAGTTTTCCTCTTTATAATATTAGTGTAGATTACCGACCCTAGAAGCGCGGACAGACAGACAGACAGACAGATGGACGGACAGAGCCAAACTATAAGGGTTTCTCAAGTATTACGGAACCCTAAAAATTGTATATTCTATGGTAATAACATTATGATCACATCAGACAGTTGTATTTATAACTTTCTAATTAGAAAATCAAGTAACGTTAGCTTTCGTATCGTAAAATAATAATAATAATAATATCTATGGACGCTTCACACCACGTCAATCTGGCCCTGTGCTATATAAGAACTTGTGTTACAGGTACCAGACTACGGGAAGTATATTTAATACTTTTATACTATACATATATTTAAGATATTTATTATATTATATTTAATACACATCTATGATCTAGGAACTCGAAAAAAACACGAAAAAACTTTTTGTTCCTTCGGCTGGATTCGTACCCGCAACCCCCGGCTTGAGCACCAACGCGCTGAACCGCTGAGCCACAGAGGTCGGCGAAATATTTTTCGAAATATTTCACGATACGAAAGCAAGTTATAATATATATATATATATATATATATATATATATATATATATATATATATATATATATATATATATATATATATATATATATATATATATATATATATTTTTATAAAACTAGGGGGCAAACGAGCAAACGGATCACCTGATGGAAAGCGATTACCGTCGCCCATGGACACCCGCAACATCAGAGAAGTTGCAAGTGCGTTGCCGGCCTTTTAGGAGGGAATACGCTCCCTTCTTGAAGGTTTGCAGGTCGTAGTGGTCCGGAAATACCGCTGCCGCTGGCGATAGTTCATTCCAGAGTTTTACAGTGCGCGGCAGAAAGCTTCGGGTAAAGCGCACGGTGGAGGACTGCCACTCATCAAGGTGATGAGGATGATAAATATTTTGTCGCATGGAACGGTGGCGAAAAGTTGCAGCAGGTATAAATCCGAACAATTCCTTTTTTATCTCATAATATATGAGATAACACACAATTTATATTTTAATTTGCAAACTCGAATTGATGCGCTCATCAAAATTGAGTAATGTAACGCCTAATATAAGGAAGGGCATATAAAATTAAAGTCATAAATTTGAGTAATCGTCTAGCTCCTCGGATCTTATTTGTTTAATTAAATACCCTCGCTACAATTTGGACGGCTGGAGTATTGTGTTTGTTGTGGATGATAAATAGATTTAACACAATCATCACTCCCTTTCCACTCATTTACGACCTCTGTGGATCAGTAGTAGAGCTCAAGCCGGAGGTCTTAGGTTCGAATCTCGTCGGAGGAGCAAAAAAGTTGTTCTATGTTCCTGAGACAAGGAATATGGATGTGTAATACTGTATAATATAATAATAATCTTAAATATAATAATGTACAGTATAAAAGTATTTAATATACTTCCTGTTATCTGGTCCCCGTTATTCGCATGGGGCCAGATTGACGTGATGTGATTTATATGAAGCGTCCGTAAATAATAAACGCTATACTAAATTACTAATATACATAAAAAGTACATATTATTGTTTTGTTTGCGTTGAATAGGCTTCGAAACTAATGCACCGATTTTTATGAAATTTGGCACAGATATAGAGTAGACCAGGTGTAAGGAAATATGCTACTTGTTATTGCTGCAAAAAGTACGATTCCGGCAGGATTTTCTTTTGCGCACACGGAATCGCGGGAACATCTTGCATATATAAATACCTAATTAAAAGCGTATTTGAACTAATTCGTCATGTGGTTTAATAATAACCTCTGTGGCACAGTGCTCAAGCCGGAAGTCTTGGGTTCGAATCCCGCCACAGGAACGAAAAGTTTTCTATATTAGGAACATAGAAAACTTTATGGATGTCTGTTATGTGTATATTACAATAAAAATCTTAAATATATTATGTATAGTATAAAACTAAAAGTAATAAGCACATTTCTGTTGTCTTTGACCCGTAACACAAGTTCTTCGTCAACTTACCACGGGATGAGATTGACGTGGTATGTATGAAAGCGTCCATAGTCATTATTATTACCGTCGGAAAATGTTCCGTTCCTAGGACTTTTGCAAAAGCCTTAACGACACACAAAATCTAATCGGACTTCAATCTTTTCCGTGGCGGGATTTGGACTATCTGCCACATCGCGCTAGAAACACAGATGCATAATTAATTTTCCATGTTCTATCTAGTCCTAATTTCTCGTCTAGACAGGCTTATCAGACAGGCCCTTCCTTTTTATAGCTTGTTTAGTTTATACTCTATCTTTATTGATTCCGCAAAGCAATAAATTCTGTGTCGACACAGACTTTTTATGACACGATTTATCTCTACTGATAAGTAGAAAGGTAGTGTTTTTGTGACTGTAGTTTTAATTGCTAAAAATTGGCCATTTTAAATTAATGCGAATATATTTATGTGAAGATAGAGCTTGGAAGATAATGGTCAATTATAGTAGGTACCTGATTAACCGAGCTTCGTTCGGAGTTCTGATAAATTAAAGAAATAAAAGAAATTACAAAAATATCTGACCAATGATCGAACCCACCACATTGCGAATTTTCGAACAAAGCAAAAATTACTCACTACAACAAGTGCTCACGCGATTCCCATGGTCCGCATCAGCGCTGAAGATGGGCATCTGATTAGATACAGGTCGAATCCTACTACTATTATTTGAAGTTCTTGAGGATGGATGGTTGGATGGATGAATGTTTGTTACTCTTTCACGCTAAAACTACTATTAATGGATTTTTGTGAAAATTAGTATGGTAGTAGTTTGAGCTCTGGATTAACACATTGGCTACATTTTATCCCGAAAAGAACAGTGTTCCTGTGGGGTACTTTTTACAGCTTTCATAGAACTAAGTCTGGGGATAAGCAGGTCTAAAGAGACCTGATGCGGGGTCGTAGAAGAATACTTCCGCGTTTGCCATGGGCCCCGCATGGGCGCTGAACGTAAGCATCTGATTAGATACAAGTCGAATTTCTAATCTATACTAATATTATAAAGAGGAAAACTTTGTTTGTATGTTTGTTTGTTTGTTTGTTTGTCTATACTAATATTATAAAGAGGAAAACTTTGTTTGTATGTTTGTTTGTTTGTTTGTTTGTTTGTTTGTAATGAATAGGCTCAAAAAGTACTGGACCGATTTCAAAAATTCTTTCACCATTCGAAAGCTACATTATCCACGAGTAACATAGGCTATATTTTATTTTGGAAAAAAATAGGGTTCCGTAAAATATTTGGGTTTTTCGGA
This sequence comes from Glaucopsyche alexis, assembly GCA_905404095.1. Lineage (NCBI taxonomy): Eukaryota > Metazoa > Arthropoda > Insecta > Lepidoptera > Lycaenidae > Glaucopsyche > Glaucopsyche alexis. Next base: position 1,491,789 of record FR990057.1, read on the forward strand.
CACAAGGTGTAAAATCAACTAGAAAAGTTACTTATTTTGCGTACGCTGCCTAAACTATAAAAGATAGAACCATAAAATGTTCTAATTAATTGTAGACCTTATAAATATCTACAAAAAAGTCCGCGACACACTATACCTATCTATGTCGAGTGAGGCACAACAACCATTTTTTTATTTAGAAATCTTGAATTTTTTTTGGAATACATTTAAACGCTTTTATTTTACTCATGCTATTAATCCTTATCAAAATTAATTATTTCATCACTAAGTACAGTTTATGTAGATAATATTTGGTCTTTGAATGATTGAAATTGGACGTGTGGTTTTGAAGTTATGGCTAAATTAAAATATTACGATTTCTGCTGCACGGCCCGTTGCGAAGTGGGCGTCACCAAGGCGGGGGTGCGCGTGCAGGGGGAGTTTAGATCTATGGTATTTCATACGATAAAAATATACCCACCTACTTATTTCATTGAGTTTTAGTAGGTACCTATATTAATTTGTTTCTGTTTGTTTTGACTAGATTTCGCCCATTTTGTTAAAGGTTTAAAGACATTCTGTAGTATTAGTATCTACTGATACTTTGTACCCGTGCGAAGCTGGGGCGGGTCGCTAGTAATATAATAAAAATCTAAAATAAGTGTATAGTATACAAGTATTAAATATTATATTTCTGGTACCTGTAACACAAGTTCTTCGAGAACTTACCGCGGGACTAGATTGGCGTAGTGTGAAGCGTCCATAGATATTATCTTTATTAATGTCTTTTTCCCGATTTTTCACTATGGATATAGTGCTTAGATATCGGGAAAACATGTATGGATATACGAGTACATATTAAGGACATTGTGTGATCGACGTGTAACAGGACATCTATAAGGTCATCAGATTAGTTATCCTTATCACTAATGATGATCTACGTCACCGCTGTTTTCTAGTGGAGGTTTCCGGTGTTTTATATGGGCGCTGAACGTAAGCATCTAATTAGATACAAGTTGTATTTCTAATAAGACAAATTGTAGAGAAGGTAAATAGAGCTTAGAATGTAGATTGTGAAACTCTTATTGTCTTTAGTGATAAAATGATGGATGGATGGATGAACGTGATCTTGTGGAACTTGGCTCTTGACTCGGAGGTCGTGGGTTCGATTCCCGCATTGGAACAACAAAAAATGTTGTTTAGAATTGGTTAGGACAATGCAGGCTGATCACCTGATTGTCTGACAAGACATCTCCATACGTCAGATAGGCATTAAAAAGTCGGACCTGCGCCTGATCTCTCGCCAGTCGTATCCGTCTCACTGGGTTACAAGAGTAAAGGAAGTGAGAGTGCTCTTGTGTACTGCGCACACACTTAAGCACTATATAATTACTCCTGCGTAACTGCCACCGTTACTGAAATCGCCGTGGGGGATTTATTATAGTGATAGACATTTAAGAGTTTCAAAATCGCCTAATAAGTGTCGAATAGCTTATTCGGAAATTTGTCGCTGCCTACCTTATACCGAGCGACAAAGACAAAATATGTACTATATTATATATTTTAAATTGTAACACCTTTAATATCATGTTTATGCAAATAAAGATATCAATGATTATTTGATTGACAAAGAAGCAAGCTGTAATCTGACGCTTATTTTGTGAAAGAGACTATAAACCAAACGTTTTAAGAAATAATTTGCTTTTTAGATACCTATGTTACTGCTACAATTTATACTGTATGTTGGAGGTGGATTGGACCACCTAGGAGTTTTTGACTCATTGCCATGCTGTACGTACGACTGATAAACGACAGGATAACATTAAAATTTACAATCCTGTACTATACAGTATTTATGAGTTTATTCTATACTATTATCGCTTGACAATAAGCTATTGCCACCAATATCTGCAATACCTAAGCGCTACAAGTGCGTCGCCAGTCTCTTAACCCCCTCCCTTAAACGTCCGGTACCCTAACTCTGTTGAAAACATAGCGCAAAAGGAGTAACTTCACGCTGGTTCTCTTTGAGGCCTTGGTATTCAGCCTTCCCACTGTTATATCAATGCAAAAAGGCAAAACAATATGTATCGACCTACCAATGGTTCGAGCACAAAATAAATATTTCAAAACATGTCCCTTAGTAATAGCAGTTAAGACTTTATCTGGCCCTAATTAATTCACGAATACTCTCGGCCGATCTTATAAATGGCCGACAACGAAGTCCATTAATGGAACAGGAGTTATTCATTCTATTTGATTGTACGAAGCTTAACAGGGTATATTCAAAACAAAAGTAGACATTATGCAAGGAGCATGATCAGGACGGTATTTCATACTCGTTCCAAAAATGTATTTAACGTGTGGCCTATTTGGACCGGGTTAGCCGGTAATAACTAACGTTCATAGCCGTGCGACCTAGTGCGGCGGTTGCGTGACCGTCAAAGCCGGCATGGCATTCGACAGTGCGAGTTTTTTAGTCAGGTAATGTTAATCACATTATTTTTTGTGAATTACATAGAGACGCCTCTTTCCCGTAGGGGTAGGCAGATACCACTTCTTTCCACTTGCTACAATCCTTACATACTTGTTTCGCTTCATCCACTTTCATTCTTACCATCCATTCCTCCTCTTACATTCAATGATTCAACTTAGCGAAGCGGCTCTCCATGGGCCACTTTTCGCCTCCACGAGAACGAGACGTGATGGGTGGCGAACCACATCGCCGCCATTTTGGATAATTAAATTATTTTTATGATTATCTATTGCGTTCCCATGGATTGGCGAAGAGGGTAGGAATAGGAAAAGGGAATGATAGGTGGTATGGAGAGGAAGATGTTAAGTGGGAAATAGGAAATGTAAGATATTACCGCCCAGGAGGGCAAGGGTTAGGACAGTAATAGCTAGCAGTATTTAATATTATAGACGAGGCACGTTGATGCAAAAAGTGTCTTCAGTTAAATGGCCCCACTTTTGATATTTTTCAGGCTATTTTGACATTTGAAGTATGGTGAAAACAAGATGGCTGACATTTGAACTATGGTGAAAACCAAGATGGCGTAACTTTTTAATGTATGAAGATTTGTTCTGTCAAATCACAAATGTACGTAGCCTATCTTGTGTTTTGAAATCTTTGATGAATTACGAAAAATTTTAGTTTTGCGTACTGTCATAATACCTACTATGGTAATGTTGTAGCCTAAAGGGGCACACTAACGTGCGATGGATCGTTACCGATTACGATCAAACCGGAATAAACAGGGCCTCTAGTCAAGACGCATTCGATAATTTCGACGACGAAGTTCGACAGTAAAATTATGGGATTTGACATAAGGCATCGCAAGCGACATATCACAACGACGACTTATGTCAAATCCCATACATTTTTGATTTCGAAGTTCGCCGTCGAAATTATCGAATGCATCTTGACTAGAGGCTCTGCTTTAGCCGGAAGCGTACCTACGACGCGACGGTCGTAAACGTCGTGCTTGGTATTCGATATCGTCTTCGTCTATGCCACCATCGTCGCCCACCGCTGGCAATGGGCACAAGACCACCGATACTGAAACAAGGTAGAAACATTTCGGTCAAGTGTCGCTTATCAACCGCCAGACATTCCGGCATTGATAACGTCATGGCTACGTCGTGTTTATTTTTAGATATAAGGTACCTATAATTATAATGTGGCGAAAAATGTATCGTACGTAGGTACGGCGGCGTGCGTGTTATGAAACCGGCCAAGTTCGAGTCGGAGTCGCGCACGAAGTGTTCCGTACACCGGCAGAAAATTACGTTTGTTGTATGGAAAATTTAATAAATCTGTTATTAGTATTAGACCAGGGTCGAAGCCTTCAAAAATGGTAAAAAGTGAAAAAAATTGTAGTAGGATGAAACCCATTAGAAAAATAAATATATATAATAAGTGCGGGATGTCTGCACCGTGAGCCGTAAGGTAACAGACGGAAAGTTGGGAGGATATGGGTATAAGTATGGAAATGATTTTCTCACTGTCAATCACCCAGACTCAGGTGACTGTGGTTAGGCTAAGGGTGTCTTGGCCACAGTGAGAGGTCGTCGGTATGGATTTGGGAGTCGGTCGGAACACTTCCAGAGAGTAGCCCTGGACGAGTGTTTAAGGGAAGGGGAGATGAGTGAGACACAACAAGAAGTTGGTATCTGATTTATTATTTACAATTCTCTCAATATATAGTAATACATCTTTACACACACAAATATGTACAGGCTATGTGGTCAGCATATTATTAAGAGTAGGTTAAGATTATGTAGAGTATGAACGTGATGATTGTGCTTATACGCGATCTAGTTCACATGTTCAATGCTGAACAGAGGGGAATATGATAAAAATGAAAGGAAAAATAAATTACGGGCGATCTGAGTTCGGGAAGTAAGGGGGGTTATTTTTTAAGGGTAGAAATCGGGTTATCTCGATTTTCGGAAAAACTACAAGTCCTATAGAAAAAAGTCAAATGGCAAAGTTGTAGAGAATGAAAAGATCTACAACTTTTGTATTTACACTCTTTTCACATAACCTCAAAATTTATGTGAAAAATTCAAATAACCAAGTTTTTGGTTTTTTATTTTTATCTTGTACAAAAACAAAAAAAAATTTACACGAAATTTAGTGAAAATTTACCTTTTTATGTCCTAAATACACTGTAATTTTTTTCATTTTAAATATTTATTTTTTCACCTTATTTTGTCCTAATATCGAAAAATTAACCCTAATTTTCATTCGAAAATTCTCGCATCAAAATATCAGCTTTTTTTAAAAAGTCGGTGGGATTCTTGTTTGTTGAAATTTATCCTTTCTGATAATGTAAAAAAATATATACATTACCATAGTAAATGTTCTCAGAAAATCCAAAGAAAAGAGCAAGTAGTAAGGCTCAGATCGCCTAGCTCCTTTCCCGCTTGTATATGAAATACCTTTTGATGGGCTAAAATTATCCGTAGGTTACTCAAGTATACACGTCATCTCAAAATAGCAATAAATAGACATCTATGCGCAAAATTTAAAGAAGATTCGACAACTTACTCAAAATATTGTAGATGTCTTATTGGGGCTAGGCCTTACTACCTATTCTTTTCTTTGCATTTTCTGAGAACATTTACTATTGTAATGTATGTATTTTTTTACATTATCTGAAATAATAGATTTCAGCGAATAAGAAGCCACCGACTTCTTAAAAAAAACTGATATTTTGACGCGAGAATTTTCGATTGAAAATTAGGGTTAATTTTTCGATATTAAGACAAAATAAGGTGAAAAAATAAACATTTAAAATCAAAAAAATTACAGTGTATTTAGGATATAAAAAGGTAAGTTTTCACTAAATTTTGTGAAAAAAAATTGTTTTTGTACGAGATAAAAATAAAAAACCAAAAACTTGGTTATTTGAATTTTTCACATAAATTTTGAGGTTATATGAAAAGAGTGTAAATAAAAAAGTTGTATCTTTTTATTATCTACAACTTTGCCATTTGACTTTTTTCCATAGGACTTGTAGTTTTGCCAGAAATTGAGATAAACCGTTTTCTACCCTTAAAAACTCACCCCTTTCACTTCCTGAACTCAAATCGCCCGTAAATTATTTTTCTTTTATTTTTGTTATATTCTCTTACTTTTCCAATGGGTTTCATCCTACTACTATTTTTTTGGTTTCAAAAATTATCGACCCTGGTCTATATTTGTTATAGCGGCAACAGATAAACAAAAATAAAAATTTATGTCAGGTAAGGCCAGTTGGCTGACACTTTGGTGGTACCACAGAATTACTGAAAAATCCAGAAACCGTCAACACGCTTGAAAGTGAGGCCGTCACAACCACTCCAAATTGGAATGGTTATCGACACATAATATGTTGCCACAGAGTAACGGAATATTTTACCCAACTTTTTTTCTATTAATATTTATTGAATACCTAATTGTCGTAATATAACACCGCGATTTGTTTTGTAAGTGTAAAGAGTAAAAATTAAAAAGTGCGGGCGGGGCGGTATTTCGCCATGGTTTTGGACTCAGTGCGCTGCATACAAATGTGATCGAACACTCATTCTGTATTTTTCTGTATTCGGGTGGTACAAGATAAATTTTCTATCGCCAAAACAGGTTGACCAAGTAGCAGCAGTAGCCCAATGATGCAAATTATACCAAGAAGGCCAGGAGAGATTCGCCCTGCAGCTGAAATAGCTCGTGACGTGTTGGGCACTTCCCTGCACATGGCGATGGAACTGGGACTAGGCGTAAAGTTTAAGGCTAAGATTTTTTTATTACTTTTTTTACAGTCTCCTTACTATACTTTAGATGCATGGAATTTACCAAATCCATCGACGGAAAAAATAATTCAGGTCTGAAAGGGTTAATGCCTTTTTCCCGATATCTAATGACTATGGATATATAGTGCTTAGGCATCGGGAAAACATGTATGGATAATTGGATATACATGGTAAGGACATTGTGTGATCGACATGTAACAGGACATCTGTAAGGTCATCAGATTAGTTATCCTTATCACTAATGATGATCTACGTCACCGCTGTTTTCTAGTGGAGGTTTCCGGGGTTTTATCGTTGGTTTTATCTTAAGACTTTGTCATTGCATTTGATTCCTCCTTTCATTAGAGAAAGGTAATGTAGTTTGTTGATTATAAAAAACCTAACCAAGAACATGTCTAAGGAGGATTCCGTAACTATAAACGCGTAATATGCTTTTTTTCAATTACTCCAAAAGTTACTGTCCGATTTGGTTCACAATAATTTTCCTAAAGAGTTTTTAGCATGATCTATCAGCATAGAAATTTGCAAGTTTCTATCTCCTATAGTTTAAAAATGCTAGGGGGGGACCAACTTACAAACTACTTTGGAGGCCGATTACTCGAAAATGGTCAACTTTACAAAAAAGTAACATATGAAACCTTGGCTTTATTTTAAAAGACCTATTCTACGATACCCTACACGATGGGGTAGAGTGAAAAATATTTTTCATCCCCACTTCACATGTATGGAGAGCCACCCCTAAAATATAAAATTATAATTTTTTTATGATCCCGAAGCCGTAATCTATACACAATCTATAACTGCGCCAAATTTCATCAATTTATATTCATAATTACAGGAGCTAGAGGCGCGAACAGACAGACAGACAGACGGACAGAGCGAAACTATAAGGGTTCCTTAAGTATTACGGAACCCTAAAAAGCAAATGTAATGTTTTTATAAGAGAAGAATATAAACTTTTGTATGGCACTGACAATCTTGTCTCAACGACAATCTTACCCTATCTGACTATACCTACAGTAAATAAAAATTTAAATAATATACCCCACCATAATATGTTAGATTTCCGTACTAGACAAACAAGTAGGTCGATTCTGCTACTTAAATATTACATTAAAACAGTTTAAAAAATTCAGTTTCGATGCATTTAGATATTATGTTAAAACAGCAAAATGGCATTCTCAAAAATGTCATAACAACGTTTAACGAATTTTGATTGGTCCAAAACTTAAAAAAACATATTTTCATTTATTTGTAATTCATTAAAATTAAATTTATAGTCTAAGTTATATTATATGAGATATTATGCTTGGAACCTTGCAACACAAGCAAAACTGCTTGTTCTCTCACGAATCACGAGCCATTCCACCCAATGTATCCGTGTTTGCCAAGCTGCTTGTCTAGCGTGTAGGTATCAGACACTGGACACAGATATAGGTACACCAACGATATAAGGTTTTGAGTCAAAAATAAAATCATCGAATCGTTTTGTAATATTACGCAATATTATTTTTTCAATTATTATTATAATAACATCAGAAGATTAATGTCCAAAGTACAAGTTGACCTGCACCCCAATCGCGCTATTTTTCAACGTTTCAATTCAGGTTCATCTCTGCTTCGGTTGCGTTTCAGGGCCTGTAGTCAAGATGTATTCGATAATTTCGAAGGCGAACTTCGAAATGAAAAATGAATGGGATTTGACATAACGCATCGCAAGCGACATGTCACATAACGAGGACTTATGTCAAATCCCATACATTTTTCATTTCGAAGTTCGCCTTCGAAATTATCGAATGCATCTTGACTAGAGGCCCAGTAATGGTTCGTTTGCGATGCGTCTGAACAAATTTCAGTATCGCGCTATCCTTCCTGACTTTCAAACCTTCAAGAAGGGAGCATATTCCCTTCTAAAAGGCCGGCAACGCACTTGCAACTCCTCTGATGGGCGACGGGAATCGCTTTCTATCAGGTGATCCGTTTGCTCGTTTGCCCAATAGTTTTATCAAAAAAGAGTTAGAAAATGAGCAATGGATAACATCATGGTAAGTGCCTATTGTATACCAGATAAGCGTTACTCACTATATGGAGAAAAGACTAATTGCGCTTGCAAGTGCGTTTATCATATTGTCATATCAATATGTCACTTTCGAATTTCAGTGATAAGCGCTATCAGTGACGTCACGACCTTGCACCCGGTTCAACGACCTCAAGGACGCACCTGTTTTGAAGTGTATGCTAATTGGCGTGTTGTTGTAAACAGAATGTAAATTCAAATGTCAAAATACCAAGCACAATGACATTATGTACCGAAATATATTTATTATATAGAAATATAATAAAGTTATTCTTATTCTTATTCGTATTCTAAAATATTAAGATTTTCCAACTTGTACAGTCGCGGAAATTTAATGTTTATCAGACGGTAAGCAACTGATGACCACGTCTTTATAATAATAAAAAAAAAAGATTTTAAGGAACCCCCGAATTGTAAAACAATGTGCGAGCTGATGATGATTAATATAGCTAAGAACATTCTCGATCATGCCAAGTACGTTAGGACAAAAAATCGGACCATTCGTTTAGGAGCTACGATACCACGGACATACACACAGACAGACAGACAGACACGTCAAACTTATAACACTCCTCTTTTTACATCGGGGTTAATAAAAACATAAGAAAGATGAAACTGCTATAAAATTTCCTTAGCCCGATGACTTGAAGATCAAAGAGTTGCTCGTAATCCTTCAAAGTGCTAAGTCCTGCGAGGCTATTTCGTCAATTAGCAATAGGGAATATGCACGTAATTTTTTAATTTATTTATATAGGTCTATCTTGTTTGGTAAACCGTGTAGTAAAATCAGTTTTCTGATATCATTAAAAATAACAAAGATATGAACGTTTATAGTAGTTTATTAGACAGAGAGATCGGACGTGTATCGTGACGTCACATAACACGACTTTCATAGAAAGTTCATATTAAGTAATTTCATATCGCCAAAGAGATAAATTAAAAACTTTGACCGCTCATATCTTGCTCATTTATCAACAGATATTGTAAATTTTCTCGCCATTTCCCTTATTTTTCAGTCTAGTATCATATTATTATGTTTTAAGTTATTTTTATGTTTTATGCATATTGGATATTAGTGATTCTGGGTTTTAATATAGCAGAGTATAATAATATATGAGTCATCTGAACAGATAATATTGTATCCTAGGAATAGTCATCATAATATACGTAGAGCAAACACTTAAAGTTCAGTTTTACGAGAACTGTACGGACTACGGACGAAGGAGGAGGAGAGAGCACAGTTAAAATGTATGTGGAGGAAAGTGTGCAGAAAGATATATATTTGAATAACGTTTAGAAACACATAAAAAAGAAGTTACACACCTATCTCGCACTATGTGTCTTACACTACCTACCTTACACTACTTACTTACCATGCGTTTGTATCTTCAGTACGTGTTGGGTTAGATACATAATTGTTAATCTTTCCTTTAGTATTCCATAGACAACATTGACATATTTTTTTCGTTTATAAATCTTAATACTTTTGCACTATAATACTTATATATTTAAGATTTTTATTTCACCTAATATTATAAACATAATATTCATGACCCCCGGGTCCCGACCATTGGAAACTGTATTCCCTCTCGGCGGGATTCGATCCCCGACTTCAGCACCGACGAGCTAACCACTGAGCCACAGAGGCCGTCAATAGACTACAGAACGAGCCAGGGAGTAGTCTGCTACCAGAAGAGTCGGACATACACATAATATGGAGTATGTACTGATCTATAATATAAACTCATAAGATTCTCTCGCGTCCCGCTAAAAAATATAATAGATACCGATCGCTATCAACACGTATTACACCCGGATCAGATACCGGAACAGTTTGATCCGGATTAAGTAATTCAGCGCGAAACTTGAAGGCTGTTTAGTCATTAATTAGTCATACATAATAACCTCCTAAAAGTTTGTTCAAAGACGTAACTTGTTGCCGCATATTAATAATTACCATCTAAAATTCCTTCAGATGTGACTAAAAGCAATATGGTACGCATCAAATAATAAATGATCTATATATTTTGGACATTTAACGCACTACCAATTTGTCGAGGTTGACTCAAGTTTGCTACCAGGTTTGACGACCTCTGTGGTTCAGTGGTTAGCTCGTCGGCGCTGAAGCCGGAGGTCGCGGGATCGAATCCCGCCGAGAGAGAATACAGTTTCCAATGGTACTGGGTCATGAATATGTATGAATTATGTTTATAATATTAGGAGTAATATTTTTTTTTAATTAAAACTATAGTATTAAGATTTAGTGGTTCAGCGCTTTGGTGCTCAAGCCGGGGGGGGGGGGGGGGGGGTCGCAGATTCGAATCCTGCCGAAGGAATAAAAAAAATTCTGTGTTCCTCGGTCATGGATGTGTATTAAATATGTGTATAATATAATAAGAATCTTAAATATATGTATAGTATAAAAGTATTAAATAAACATTGTTTGGTGACCGTAACACAAGTTCTTGGGATACTTAGCACGGGGCCAGATTGACGTGGTGTGAAGCGTCCATAGATATAGATGATAATCTATGACCTACTTGTGTCTATTGGTTAGGGAGCCGAAGAAGGGATTCTGGAAGTGCTCGAGCTCCAAGCTCGTCAGATTTTTTTTTTTTTTTTTTTAAGAAATAAGGGGGCAAACGAGCAAACGGGTCACCTGATGGAAAGCAACTTCCGTCGCCCATGGACACTCGCAGCATCAGAAGAGCTGCAAGTGCGTTGCCGGCCTTTTAAGAGGGAATAGGGTAATGGGGGAGGGTAGGGAAGGGAATAGGATAGGGGATTGGGCCTCCGGTAAACTCACTCCCTCGGCGAAACACAGCGCAAACGCTGTTTCACGCCGGTTTTCTGTGAGCCCGTGGTATTTCTCCGGTCGAGCCTGCCCAATTCGTGCCGAAGCAAGGCTCTACCACGTTATAAATTTGATCATAAAGATTATTATGAGGGAAGATAGTAAGATTCCTTACAAGTTACATATTTATAAGTTTCGTGTCACTCATATCAGTTAAACATGTTCAATCTCCGTAGTATAGTGAGAGCTTGGCTCTCGATTCGGAGGTCATGGGTTCGATTCCCGCATCGGAGCAACTAAAATGTTGTCTGGCAAGAAAGATGATCCATGCGTCGGATGGGCATGTAAAACTTGCGCCTGAGCGCCAGTCGTGTCGATTATACGTTCCATTGGGTTATGAGAGTAAAGGAAGAGAGAGAGCTTTTGTGTACAGCGCACACACTTGGGCACTATAATATTACTCCTGCGTAACTGTTCTGGTTTGAATAAAATCGGCCACCGTCACCGAAATCGGTATGGGCAGTATTGCATCAATTGGCGGATGTTATCACTTACCATCAGGCGGTATGTCCGTTTGATGGTCATCCTAAATGTAACCTGCCCTTACTCCTGTTCTTGGAGGTCATCAAAAACCGGTAGCTGAAACTCATATCGTGCAACACGTAGGGGAATCATCATCACCTTGCCCCGACCTTGTGATCAGCATTTATACATCACGATACGTATATCGTACAATGTTCAATCTGAAACGCGAACTGACTCAGATAAAGTACAAGGCTAAGGGCTACATAAACTGTGGACTTCGTATTGAAGGGCAATCGAGAGTTAGAACTGCATCATTTAAAACCAAAACAATTCAACAAAAAGCACAATTTAATTATTGTGCTTTTTGTTGAATTGTTTTGGTTTTAAATGTATTAAAACCTTAAATCCTTAAATAACCCACTCGGTCGTTTAGTTTTCGTATTTAAATAGTAAATATTTATCCACACTTGTGCACACATACATATTACACATTAAAAAACCGAAATAACACAAAGGAGATATTTGATTTTAGGCCAGCCCTTTGTACACTACATAGGTAAATAGGAAAAAAATATGGGCATTTCATAAAAATACAAAAAAAATATATCTGAAAAAGGGTACATGCGTACAACAATGATATTATTTGAACAGTTTTTTATGCGATAACCCTATTTTTTGGGCGGCCATGACAGTTGTTTTGACATGACTTTTTACGTAGTTGACAGTTTGAGGAAGATACGTCTTCTTGAACGTCAAACGCCAAAAATCACGACATTGTCAAAATATCGTTCTTTAGTTAAATGAGATCTGATCCGCCATGTTTTATTTTACATTGTGTTGCTCTCCTTGACGAATTTCATTTAAATGTACATTAAAACGAAATGAAATTCAATAAAATATAGAATAGGAATCGGTTACTATATTATGTAGCTATCTTTTCATATAGTGTACATAGTGCTGGCTCACGCCTCATACATTTCTAGAACATCTATCTCCTTTAGCAAAGAAACACGAATATACAACGTAGCTGATTGACATTCCGGCAAAACTCTACAATGTTGTTAGACGTTGACGTTTGTTAATCTGTCACAAAATTTACTTTTTTTTTCTATCTAAGAGTCGAAAGAACCCATAAGTTCAAACTTAAAAATTACATGAATTACTATAAGCTAATTTCTACCACAAGGCGGCGTACTAGTACAATATGTTTTGTTTACTCTATTACAATTTGCCCTAGTCGCATTTTCGTGGGCGCACGCGAGTTGATTCACTTCCTACATAATTTATAATTTCATGGCGCTGTATATGGGTTAATTGTCGTGATTCACCCTACTACTTATCGTTTTTTTATTGCTAGCCGTTGGTTTGTTTTATGGGGGTGTTGACAACGCTATATGTTAAGACATAAAGCGTTGTCAACGAGCGAGCCGTGTTGCTTATTTAGTAGAAAGTGGAATCATATATTATATTTTTTAATACTCAAAAGTATTGAGCTATAGAATATATGATACTTTGATTATGATGCTGTTACATTCTGGTATTGTTATTTTGCCAGAGAGTTCTGTCTTTACTTTGACCTTCTAAAGGCTACTTAAAGGGAAGGCTACCTACTTACCCTTAGAGAATTCGGCAATTACCGTGGATATATGCTTTGCTATGAATGGGGTGGCTCGACCGGAGAAATAGTAATAATTAAGTATGTAGAATACGACCTCTGTGTTTGAGCGGGCGAATACTCAAACAGTTTTAATTATTGATCAGCTACACCATTATAATTAAAGCCCAACTATAAAACAAATAGGGCTTACAATGTATTCTTAATATTATCATTAAATAAATTATAAAAATAAAAAGATAATCGTGCGTTATCGCAAAACAAAAATGCCCGATTGCGGCGATAAGAGTTCATTGACTGGGGGTTGATAAGAGGTCGTCCTGTACGCCCTTAGCACAATAGTGAGGTTCCTAATAACTTCCACTTCACTATCATTGTTAATTATATTCTCATTAATGTTATCCTTAATAATATCTTAATAATTTCATTTAATTATATTAGTGTAACAATACTTAACACAAACTACACACTACTTCCTCACATACTAATGCACAACAATACACACGACAAATACAAACATGATCACACTCAAATAAATCAAAATAACCCATCAACTAACTGTCAAAGCCATCAATGTCTGCCTTTACGATCGAGAAACCCAATGGCGCGTAGTACAAACAAAAAAAATAATAATTCGATAGTATAAATCAGACTATAAGTTCCATCGACGCTTCAGTCGTAGCTGACTCTTCCTACTGCGACCTGGATGACTGTATCCCACCCGGACTAAACCTACAAAATAATCTCAAGCTAATTAGCCAAAATATACGGAGCATAAATAAAAATTTGAATGAGTTTGAAATCGCACTTACTCGAACCCGAGTCCAGTGGGATCTAGTCATACTGACGGAGTGTTGGAGCCAAGGAGCTAGCAACATACCTCCTTTGCCGGGATATGACGGATATATGACGGAAAATAATAGAACACAAAACGACGGAGTTGTTGTCTACGCTAATAAGAACCTTACCGTAACAGTGGACGAAATTCCACTAGCAGACTCAAACTGCCTGAAAATATCTACTGATAACAACACAACCGTACTAGCGATATATCGATCTCCATCGACCAAGGATATAGTTCCATTTCTCAACTCTCTAACCGAGACTTTAATTAAAACTGACCGCTCGAATAATGTTGTGATTATAGGTGATCTCAATATTAACATTGCTGAAAACTCTCACGATCCCAACAAAAATAATTACCTAACTTTACTTGCTTCATTCGGACTGCTTCCGGCGCACATTTTACCAACCCGGCTGTCTAGTTGCCTGGATCACATAATCCTGAAAACCAAACTCCCTGCCAAAGCGTTAGTCGCTCATTCTACTATAACTGATCATGAAACCATCACACTTTTCCTTTCAAAACAATCTCCAAAACCACTGACTCGCAAAACTACTACCCAATTAAATTTTGCAACAAATATGTACCGAAATAGCCAAACTAGACTACGCCCCAATATACCATATGGAAAACCCCAATACGGCTGCAGACTATCTTGTCGCTTCTATTAAGACAATAATAGAGTCGAACACAAAAGTGACGAGTCTTCCCAATCGTAAAAAACTTTTAAAACCGTGGGTCACTCCGGGTCTTCTTCGCTGCCTAAAACATAAAGATAAAATGCATAAAAAACTTAAGAAATTCCCGGATAACATAACTCTCGTTACTTCATACTCTCGTTACAGAAATCACTGTACGAAAATTTAAAAAAACTTAAAAAATGAATATATCCAAAACGAGCTCCAAGCCTCCCAAAAAAACACCAAAGCACTATGGCAAACTATTAATAAAATAACTAATAGATCGAAAAACATTAGCGGCGCCACCGATCTTCTCACAATCGCGTCTTCGCCGGATCAAGCTGTGGATACTATCAACCAATTTTTTGTCAACATCGGTAAGACGTTAGCTGAAAAAATACCCCAGACACCACAAAATACTGAACCCACCAATGATACCCCCTGTCACTCGATGACGCTGCTACCTACGGACGAAGAAGAAGTGGCAAGAGTGGCAATGTCTCTTCGAAGTGATTGTGCTGTGGGATGGGACAGAATACCAGCTAGTATCCTAAAACAAAACATACAGTTCATTGCCCCTCCCCTAGCTCATATCTTCAACTTGTCCCTTTCAACAGGAATATTCCCCAAAGCATTCAAGAAAGCTGTCATACATCCTATCTATAAGGCGGGAAACAGAAACGAAGTCACTAATTACAGGCCAATCGCCGTATTGCCTTCCTTGGCGAAAATACTAGAGCGCATAATGAACAGCAGACTAACAGCGTACCTCGAAAAGAATAATTTACTATCGACTTCTCAGTACGGTTTTCGTGCGGGAAAGTCAACAGGCAATGCAGTCCATGAACTCACTGACTATATCATAAAAAAACTAGATGACGGCCAAAAAGTCCTGGGGATTTTCCTTGACCTAGCTAAAGCCTTCGACACGGTTTCTGTTCCTATCCTTATAGAGAAGATGGAACGAATAGGCATAAGGGGAACCATATTAAAACTGTTTAAGGACTTTCTCAGTAACCGTACACAGAGCGTTAAGGTGGATGGATATTTGAGTTCTGAATTAACCAGTACCCACGGTGTCCCCCAAGGCAGCGCAATCGCCCCAACGTTATTCCTCATCTATATTAACGACCTGTGTACGCTCAACCTACGTCACGGAAAAATTATCACCTTCGCAGATGACACGGCCCTCTTGTTCCATTCAGACACTTGGACTGACGTTTACAAAACTGCCCAAAGTGGCTTCGATCTTGTATCGAAATGGCTACGTAACAATATCCTCACGCTCAATGCCCACAAAACAAAATACATCCCATTTTCTATCCGAAACTCCCACCCTTCAACACAAATCATCACGGCACACATATGTTCTAACCCCTACGTTGTGCAATGTTCATGTCAGCTTTTAGAAAGAGCATCAACAACCAAATATTTAGGAGTTGTTCTGGACCAATCCCTTAACTTCCGTCCACAAATCGATGCTCTCTCTTCAAGAATAAGAAAATTAATTCCGATATTTAAGAGCTTAAGAGAGGTAGCGGACAAGGGGCTAAGGAAGATGGTCTACCACACACTTTGTCAGTCTTTGCTTACTTATTGCATCACAACGTGGGGCGGTACACATAAAACCACCATGTTGCAGCTAGAGCGAGCGCAGCGGGCTATCTTAAAGGTTTCCTACTCCTTACCTTTCAGATATCCTACTGCAGATCTCTACAAAGAGATCAAAGTTCTAACAGTGCGACAATTATTTATATCCCACACAGTCCTTAAACAGCATAGTCTCCTCTCCTATAATCCTTCTTCTCTCCTAAACAAAAGGCGCTATCCTGACATCACCGGACTCCAATTCCATACCCGTTTCACCAATCGTTTCTTCTGTTTCACTGGAAGATACTTATATAAAAAAATCAATAAAGTATTAAATATTTACCCACTTACAAAATCAGCATGTAAAAAACAATTAACCGAATGGTTGTTGACATTGAATTATGATAACACGGAAACACTAATCACAATTCCTGACTAACAAAATCAGCTTGCACACACACGCACACACACGCACACACTTGCACACCATGCACAGCATGCACACCCACTCACAAACATACACTCATACACTCTCACACACACACACACAATTCTCTAACGTAATAATAGGACATCACCAAAAATAACATACCTATGATAACAAATTGTCTGCTCTATTGTAAAAATAATAGTCATGTTACCTGGGACGGAGGCCTGGTGTCCTGAAATACAGGCTTACGCCTAGTTTAGGCACCAGTCTCCCACAAAATCTGTTCTAAATAGAACTGTACAATCATTGTTGTGATATTGTTCTTGTGGTGAGAAAAATAAATATTATTATTATTATTATTATTATTATTATTATTATTATTATTATTATTACAGCATGTTTTGACCAATTTTTGATTAATCATCATCAGTTACTACTTACCTCTATCGTCTTAGCCACCGACCTCCATATTTAAAAGATTAATCTATAACGTACATGACAAATGAAAATAAATATTTACAAATAAAACCTAGCAAGCTTTTTTCGGAAAGTCAATAGAAAAAGCTACCACCGGTTCAAGCCTGACCCGCCGAGTAGATCCGGCGTGAGAAACTCGTACGGGCCATCTTTTAGCAAAAATATGGAAAATTATTTTTCTAAAAGCAATATACCTATATATTATATTTACTATAAACAGTATTGTAAACTTAATCTATGTTAGAAATAACAAAAGTCAGAAGTGCACAAGTACATAGAGACAGCATCTTATTCCCAAGGTGTGCTCGTTAGCAAAATAATTTACTTTATAATCAGATTTATCACACAAACGTTCTGTGACTTACTACGACGGCTCAGCAATCCAAAGTGGATCTTGGCCTCCGACACAAGTTTGCTCCATTTGGTCTAGCGCCATTTCTCGCCATTCTGTGACTTGAAGATCGCGCAGGTCAGACTCTACGACATCACTTCAGCGGTACCGTGGACGGTCGATAGGTCGTCGCCCGACCGGACGCCCCTCGAACGCCTTTTGGTACGGTCTTCTCCCATTCTTGCAACATGGCCAAGCTATCGGGCTTTCGTTATACCATTAATGTTAGGCTCAGCCATGAGGTTTTCGACTTCGGCGTTTGTTCGGACTCTACTTCCTTCCTCTGGTGTCTTCACCGAACCCAATATCTTGCGGAGGATTTTCCTTTCGGCTACCAGGAGTTTATTCTTCGAGTGTTTATGTCTCGCATCCGTATATTAGTATAGGCCTAATTACTGACTTGTAAATCTTACCTTTTCTACTCAAAAGATTGGACACTAACATTGTGAAATGCCACGCTGCATCGTAAGGTGCTTTGGATGTGGATGTTTACCTCCTCCTGCCTCGTATTGGTATCGGTCATTACCGATACATTGATACTTCTTGCGCCTTTAAATATGCTTTTTAGCTTCAATGACTATTTTGCAATACTGCACAGTAGAACTTAAAAATATCAGTAGTCATCTGCCCTGCATTACGTTAGTAAAACCTTTTTTTTTAATCAACGCCTACGTCGTCATCATATTACTTAAACATAAAGGACATTGTAAAAATAATTTTGAAATAGTAACACAAAAAATACAAATGTACCATAATCATTAAAATCAATTATCTAACCTTAATGAAATGAACCTTGCGATCCACTAAATTACAACAACCTTATCATGGGTTGATGAACCAGATTACACACTATCGGTCAACAGCTATTGGATGATTTGTCTCAATTGGAAAAACAATGTTCTGTTACATTATTTATACATAACGTAAGAGTACTTTTATATGTGTTCTTTTATCATTTTATGCTCATATCCCCCAAGCCAGCCTATTAAGAGCTTTCTTTTGATCTTTATAGAAATGCTCCACCGTTTAAACAAGGCATAGTATAATAACAAGTAGGTATCTGATAATTGTGTAAAATAATTTCGATATTTCTTATCAATATAGTTTTATTATTAAATTAACTTCTATACCTTATGAAATTTCATGTGTTATTTTAAAATTAAAAGGACTTCGAAGTTAAACAATCAGTTTTGAACTGGTGACAAGCAGGAACGAGGTAACATTTACAAATTAAAGTTTTAATGTAATACTGTCACGCACTATGCAAATTGTACAGTCACGAACACCACAACGACAAACGAGCGTTGCGATCGTCTAATGGTAAGTACCTACTCACCGCTGCCTTTAGATGTTTTCATCTTCAGAGGTGTGACAATTTTGTGGCCGGTGTTTAAAATTTCCACCCACCTAGAAGCACAACTTAGAATTATCTAAGTCTAATTAATCAACTTAGAATTATATAAGTTTTTAAATTTTAATCTTCAGTACCTTCAATTCGGGTCAAAAGATGGATCAAAGGTTTTAAATTAGCCTCTCGATTTTTTAATTATTTGGAGGTCCTAAAATGAACCACTCATACTTCTTGACCTAAACACTTCAAACCTACCTTTTTGTGAAGTCGATTAAGTTCTAAATCTCCAAACTATCCTTTTATCCCACAAACTATATTATCCCACCCCTGTGACCCTCTGCCGAGACTAAGATGAATGCTCGTCCGTCCACACTGACATATTTGGACAGCAGGACAAATGTATCGTTTGAATTTACATAGATTTTATTTCGGGATAGTCCAAATTGGATGCCTTACCTATTATCTGATTGTGAGTATTCAGTGAGAAATCAAGAGGTTGTGTCTATTGCACGATTTACTGGTAAGTATTAGATAGCTTATTTGAATGTTTCGTCTTTGTCGTTTGATATTAAGTAAGCAGCGACAAAACCTTCGAATAAGTTATATATTTATTAGAATAGAAGATTGCCGCGATACGGCACTGTTACAATATCTTGAGGATATCGTGACGTGGACATTGGACAAGTCGTGTCTCTAAAGATATTGGTTATCGTCAAACCGGCTTGACGATAACCAACACCTTTAGAGACTCGTAGGTACCTTTAGTACCACATGTCGACCGCCTTATTACTACGGCAATAACGCTAAAAAATAGTACAATGCTAGCAAGAGTAGTCTTCGCGTCTGTATGATTATGGTACATGGTCGTGGTACAAATAAAAAGGACATCGTCAAAAATCTATACAAAATAACCTAACCAAGAGCATGTCAGGACATGTCTAAGGAGGGTTCCGTAACTATAAACGCGTAATATGCTTTTTTTTAATTACTCCAAAAGTTACTGTCCGATTTGGTTTACAATAATTTTCCTAAAGAGCTTTTAGCATGATCTATCAGCATGGAAATTTGCAAGTTTCTATCTCCTATATTTTAAAAATGCTGGGGGGGGGGGGGGCAACTTACAAACTACTTTGGAGGCCGATTACTTGAAAATTGTCAACTTTATAAAAAAGTAACGTATGAAACCTTGCCTATATTTTAAACGACCAATTCTACGATACCCCACACGATGGGGTAGAGTGAAAAAATATTTTTAATCCCCACTTCACATGTATGGAGAGCCACCCCTAAAATATAAAATTATAATTTTTTTATGATCCCGAAACCGGGATCTATACACAATCTATAACTGCACCAAATTTCATCAATTTATATTCATAATTATAGGAGCTAGAGGCGCGGACAGACAGACGGAGAGAGCGAAACTATAAGGGTTCCTTAAGCATTACGGAACCCTAAAACCCACAGCAATTAAATGTTCTTGCTCATAACGTCTATACTAGGCATATTTTGTGATCGGTCTTATGGTGACATGGACATCAAATATGAATGGAGTGTCGACTCTGGGTCAACTTTTGACCATCACCTTTAAGCAAAAGCATGGTAAAATTCAAATTTGGTAAAATCAGACGTCTAATGCGGTGAGTAACGCGTTGCCAAATCGCTGTATTTTGCACCTGCCATTCAACCCACGATGGCTCGTTGTTTTTATTTTCTGTATTAGGTACTGTATCTTCATAGTCTGTAAGTAAATATTCACATTTTATAAGGTTTTCGCATATTATTTTGATCTTTTATATCAGGTTAGTTGTTTGACTTCCTATAAATGAATTATTTCTTTTAACCTCTGTCTGAGTTCACCATGACAGCCTCATAAATGAATTTATTTTTTCCTTCAAACAAATATCCCCGAAGGTAATGTTATTTATATTTAAATGGCCCCTACTACGTAAAGGAAAGGGGATACCGTGGAAACTCGACTCGATTACTATGTTATTATTTTGTAAATCCTAATATTTACAAAACTCGAAAAGTCGAGAGGGAAATTAATGCAAAATCATTGATTACATTAAACATTAATATTGAATTTAATATTAATCCACACAATCCTAACTGAATTTGATAAACTATACTTTATAATACAAATTTATTTTAATTTAAAAATTGACCAATAATCAAAAAAGGAGATTGGGGATTTTAAAATCCCAGATCCCACTTGTAATTATTATATCCCAATAGATCCCAATTGTAGCGACGGTAATCGCTTACTATCATGCGATCCCTCTACTCGTTTTCTGGTCCATTTGATAAAAAAATATAATTGTAGCTTCACTAGCTGCTTTCGTTATCGTGGTGTCATAATCGAAGTATCTTAGAACGTGACTTTTGAACACTTTCGAGTTGTATTCCGTAAATCCGTAGTAGGGCCCAAGAAACCCTTCCTGAGGGCAGAAGGATGAATAAGTAAGTGTTGTCAATCAAGCCTTTCATACAAACTCCTGCCTATCCGGTACCAATGTATATTTTATAAACATAGGATGATATGAGATGATCACCATCATCAGTCCTTGGCAACCAACGTCTTAAAACGAAATACCTAGGTAATTCGGACTAGGGTTAGCGCTTTATTTTTTAATACATAAGTACAATGAACTTGTGAGTAATTAACTTGTGACTTGTGAGTAATTAAGAGTCATAAAATACACAATTATTATTATTATAGATAAACTGTCACGCCCATAAAAAATATATATTTCACCGTAAAATTGAAAATATCGTTAGATTGTAATATTACTAGAGATATTATAATATACTAACGGATTGTCCAATACCAATTTCTCCATACAATTGTACGCATTATTTTTTGTTATAATTATAATTATTATTATGAAAAAGCAAACAAATATGGCGGCGCGGGGCACTTGCCGTTTAACCAATGGGCACGGCAAATATTACAATATAACGAAAAATAATGCATACAATTGTATGGAGAAATTGGTATTTGACAATCTGTCAGCGTATTATAATATCTCTAGTAATATTACAATCTAATAGTTTTTACAATTTTACGGTGACATATACAACATGAAAACAAAGTGTCTTTTTTCAACCCCCGACGAAAATGGGTTTTCGAAGTTTGACGTACTCGTATCTCTCTGTT
Organism: Glaucopsyche alexis; assembly: GCA_905404095.1. Classification (NCBI taxonomy): domain Eukaryota; kingdom Metazoa; phylum Arthropoda; class Insecta; order Lepidoptera; family Lycaenidae; genus Glaucopsyche; species Glaucopsyche alexis. Next base: position 1,513,999 of record FR990057.1, read on the forward strand.
TATATATCTGTCTGTTTATGTGTCTGTCTTCTGTTCTTCGTTATAATTCATCATCATCAGCTCGACAATTCGGTGGTTACTCAATTTTTTTATTTTGTTTATCGACGACGATGAGAGACAGAGAAAAAAAATTACAACTATCGCGTCACCGTAATATCTTGTTCTAGACAAGTTTCTAGGAGTTTTATTTAAAACCCGCGTATCTAGGTTACATATAACCAATAGCATTTCCATGTTAATATTATAAATCTCTCTACAATAACAAATAAAACGCCAAGTGTGATCTTTATGTAACCTTCGGTATAAAATTTTATACCTCGCGCCATTCATATGCAAAATTTCAAGTCGTTTTGTCTCCAGATAAGGGGGGAGATTTACACCCCCTAGAGGGAGGTGTGGTTCCGTTTGCTTAGGGTTCAGTGAGTTTATTGTCATCAAACATCATCATAATCAGCAATCGCATTGGAGATAATGTAGTTTTAGAACATCTATGCGACGAGACGGTCTATTGGTGGACGTGAAGATGTAACGCGTCGCCATGCTAATTTCGGGGTTCGAGTCCACCTGTTAATACTCGTAAATGGTTAAGTCAATCTATACTTAATATAATAAAGAGGAAAAGTTTGTTTGTTTGTTTGCATCGAATAGGCTCCGAAGTTACTGGAGCGATTTTGATGAAATTTGGCACAGATATAGAGTAGACCACGGGGAAGGATATAGGCTTTTTATTGCGGCAAAATATACAGTTCCACGAGATTTCCTTTTGCAACATCAATTTTTTTAATATTATTTTAATTTAGGCGGCGAAAAGCAACAGATAATGCATTTATTGTCATTTTTCATAATATCGTTTGTACCAAATAACTAATATGACAAAGGGGAATGATTAGTTTGTTTGTATGTATGTTTTTTTATTTGTTTGTTTGCATTTAGCTCCGAAACTACTGGACCGATTTTGATGAACTTTGTCACAGAATACAGATATCTATTACACCACGGGGTACACGGGATAACAGTAGACATAGGCTACTTTTATCGTGGCGTGGTAGAAAAGTACGGTTCCCGCGGGATTTACTTTTGCCGCAAGCAACATATAGTCGTAGATAAATAAAGGATACGATATGATATTCGTAACTCGTATCGTAAAAACTAAAGGTCGTCCCAAATTATTATGAGGTAAGGCTTAGCGTACACGAGCGTCAAAGTCATAAAAAAATCCTTAAAAATGCGTAACGAAGCTTAATTAAAAACGTTTCGAGGCAGTTGATTAACTTGGAGTTGTGTCGTAAAACGTAAGGCGTGTTCTTATTAAAAACCACCATTGTGTTTACCCGACGACCGAAAATGAAGGTAACGTTTTGTTTTCGAACCGGCTTGATAGCTTGAGAGCTGTCGTTGGATTCGTATCAACTTTGACAGTGTACGTGATTGTATTCGCGTTAAGAATGCAGTGAGTCATCAATATAAATGTCAAAATGGCTTACTTCATTCTGTGAACACGGTTGTTGGTAAATATTGACATTTGCACTGATGATTCACCGCATTCTTATCGCGCATATAGGTAGGTAGTAAAGATGTATCAAATTTGGATACTTGAATAGTACTTTGAATTTATAACTAGACTAGTTGAAATGGAATGAAAAAATTAATAATATGGTAACTGCAAGATTAGAAGTAAAATTGAAAACAAATTTACAGCCCGTGGCCCAATCTATGATAAGCAAGTGTTAGATAGCTTATTTGCATGTTTTGTCTCTGTCGCTCGAAATTAAGTAAGCAGCGACAAAACTATTACCCCCTTTACTAATAAAAATATTTATCCAGTAGATAAGCGATACAATGTTTTGTCCTTTTCTGTCAAGCGACTTTTCCAACGCAAAAGACAAGGACAAAACATTGTATTGTTTATCTACTGGATAAATATTTTTATTAGTAAGGTTTTGTTTGTTACGTGGTAGAGCTATGCTTCGGCACGAATGGGTCGGCTCGACCGGAGAAATACCACGGGCTCACAGAAAACCGGCGTGAAACAGCGTTTGCGCTGTGTTTCGCCGAGTGAGTGAGTTTACCGGAGGCCCAATCCCCTACCCTATTCCCTTCCCTACCCTCCCCTATTACCCTATTCCCTCTTAAAAGGCCGGCAACGCACTTGCAGCTCTTCTGATGCTGCGAGTGTCCATGGGCGACGGAAGTTGCTTTCCATCAGGTGACCCGTTTGCTCGTTTGCCCCCATGTTTCATAAAAAAAAAAAATAGTAAGGGGGTGAGAAGATTGCGAGACACACTCTTAATTGCTAGGCCGCACACGTGCAATATTATTGGCAGAATAAATTTGTCAATACTAGTCAACACACAAAAAACGGCAATATGGCCCGCACACAAGGAATATTATTGTCAATATGAGCATTATTGCCAATAATATGGTGTGTGTGCGACTAGCCTATAACTTTTATTTTGTTTAATCACTTTCAAATGCAGTACTTTCATTGTACAATATTTCGAATAAAAAAACTACCTCGTTTTTTTAATGTAATAAAAAAAATGATTAAGATTATTTTACAATTTTTATACCCATTTTATGTGTGCACCGTCCCTTACATAAGGAGTGGCATAAACAATTGCTTACGTTTTACGATCAAGGAGATAAGGGGTTCCTGAAGCGTGTTTTTTTTAATTAAATTAAAATATACGCAACTTTATGTTCCGGAGATTTATCTTTATAAGATATAGCCAGATTTACAACGTAAATAAAGTTGTGATAAGAAAATAAACCGAAAAAGATATCAATTAGCATGTTTCTGTTGCATGTATTGTCGTTTAATTTAAAAAAATATATAAATAAATCAGTACATTTTAATTAGCTTTCAGAATTTTTGTTCAGTAATTAAATCACGGAGAAATATAATAATTTTGGAGATTTTTAACATTTGAAATTCGTACTTTGAAAATACTAGATATTATAATAACTAGATGTCCCCTGCGAGTTTGTACGCACAAAAGGAAATCCCACAGGAACCTTAATTATGCCGCTTTAGATTGTAGTCGAAATCCTCCCCCGTGGTCTATTCAAATATATGTATGTGATAAACTTCATTAAAATCGATTCAGTAGTTTCGGAGCTACGAACAAACAAAATATCTTTTCTCCTTTTCATATTAGTATAAAAGTAATTTCTATCGACTTTGTAAGTAATTTTTGAACCGCTGTCTGACTGTTAAATTTATACAAAGAGATACTTTACTTACATTCAGTCATAGACTAGGTTCTACTAATATCTTACATCCTAACGTGTAGCAAGATAAAGTTCGATTTTAAAGTTTTCAAACGATCCCCTAAACTACCTGATAAAAAGTCCTATAAACTTCAAACCATTAGCAACCGACCTATTGCTTTTTGCATTCAACTCCTCACAATCGGGCCATTTAAAAATAAATTCTCCAAAGCCGAAATCTATTATTATGTTAAAGAGGAGACTGGGGACGCTTGCAGTTTTTGTGCAGCTCGTATAAACATGCCGAGTGTCGTTCCGTTCTGCCATCTTTACGTAGTCTACGTTTTACAGTAAGTTCAATAAATACAATGCTTTTTTAACTCAGAAAAGAATGATAAGTATTCAAACTAAAATAAAAATTGTCTAGCGGATGTCTGATTGAAATAAATTAAATACCTACTTGTGAAATGTTATTAGTATATCTAAATATATAAAATGCAAACCTGAATTACTCATCTACTAATACACATCCGAAACTACTGAACGGATTTTGCTGAAATTTGGCATAAAGATAGTTGTAATGATGTAGACATCCGATAGTAAAGGATTTTTGAAAATTCGCCCCCTAAGAGGTGAAAAACGGGTTTAAACTTTGTATGGAAACCGAACTTCACCCGGACGAAGTCTTGGGCAAAAGCTAGTTGAAAATAATTTTAATATTGTTTTTATTTATATTATGTTTTAAATTATATTATTATTTATGTATGATGATACTAATTCAATGTAATATGTTTTTTTATCATATTGCTCTTACATTTCGGTTTTGTATCAATATCAGAAAATAGAAGTGATAACTAATATTATAACAAATCAAAAACAATACAATTTAAAGTCGCGTTCAAGTTGTCCTACTGTGGTACGTGTTCTAGGAAACAGCTAGACTTCGGTTACAGTATCCGAGATACAGTTAAAATATTATCGTAGAGGATCGAAAGTGGAAGCGTCTCGCGCGAATAAATGCGATAATACATTTTGAAAACAACGGTTCAATTTCGCCCAACCTCCTCCTTGATGCGGGAGCTTAAGAATTTAATATAAACCAGGGAGGGGGTCGCTTTGACTAAACAACTAGATTTTAGAGACATTTTCATCTAGGATTGTGCTTCCTGTAAACAATGTTTTTCTAGATACTTTACTATTTACTCGGGGGTTTTAATTTAATTAATATGTTGATAAAATTAAATGCTGTAGGGTGTTGAGAGAGAAATTAAAGACACAAGTGGTTGTGGTTAGCTTTATTATATTCGGAGTATTCCAAATTATGGTAATGATATCATTTATGATAAGACGCTTCACACCACGTCAAACTGGCCCTGTGCTAAGAACTTTTGTCCGGAGAACACATACATAGAAAACGACCAAACCTATGAAAGATTGTCCTAAAATGGAACAATATCAAGCTACAAAATGGGACAATATGGAGTCCTAAAAAGAGGCAATATAATTTTTATTATTTTTCTCCGATGACTATAATTATCTGTTTTACAAGTCGGTATTTTTTATTCTATACCTACACTTGTCCTGCAAAAACTGCCTCAGACAATATCAATAAGAAATTAATTTTTAACGTCAGCAGGTGTGTAGATAAGGTCTATGCTCAAGTAACTAATACTAAGTCGATGATACTGCTGATAGACATTTATGAGCTCACTTAGTTTTATCTTCTCTTTTTAGGGTTCCGTAATACTTAAGGAACCCTTATAGTTTCGCTCTGTCCGTCTGTCTGTCTGTCTGTCTGTCTGTCTGTCTGTCTGTCTGTCTGTCTGTCCGCGCCTCTAGCTCCTGTAATTATGAATATAAATTTATGAAATTTGGTGCAGTTATAGATTGTCTATAGATCACGGTTTCGGGATCATAAAAAAATAATAATTTTATATTTTAGGAGTAGCTCTCTATACATGTGAAGTGGGGATGAAAAATATTTTTTCACTCTACCCCATCGTGTGGGGTATCGTAGAATAGGTCTTTTAAAATAAATCATGGTTTCATACGTTACTTTTTTATAAAGTTGACCATTTTCGAGTAATCGGCCTCCAAAGTAGTTTGCAAGTTGGTCCCCCCCCCTATCATTTTTAAACTATAGGAGATAGAAACTTGCAAATTTCCATGCTGATAGATCATGCTAAAAACTCTTTAGGAAAACTATTTTGAACGAAATCGCATCATAATTTCTATTTCTAGAGCAATTATAGAAAAACAAATTAACATATTAAAGCAAATCAGAATAATTATATATAATGTGAAATTATTATTTAAAATAATGTTTCAAAATTGGTTGCAAAACTAAAAAAAAAACTGAAATTAACAATTAATAAAAATAACTTAAATTAATAATAAATAAAACATGCTGTCGGGTTTGAACATACATCCAAGGACAAACACTATGATTAACTGAGCTACAGTAATTATACTAAATATTGCGAATTTACGTTTCTTTACCAGAATTAGAGCTAAGTTTTGAAACACGTAAAATTTTAATTAATAATCTGGGGGCACGGCAGTGCACCCGCCAAAGTCGAGCGCGAAGCAAACACTGCCGTACCATCCTTTACTGGAACCATTTCGCCGCATTTTCAGGCCCCTATTTAAGAACCTCTGGATAAGTCCAGAACGCAGAAATTTTCGTCATCCAGTAAGCTATAATCACATACTTAAAATCCAAAATTTCAAGTCTGTAGGTCATTTAGTTCCGAAGTTAAGCGAAAGCAAAGTTTCGCATTTACGACACTCACTCACTCACTCACTCACTCACTCACTCACTCACTCATGATCATCAAAATAGAACTAGTACTTCCCATAAACTCAGAGAGCTGAAATTTGGTACAGAGTTAGGGTTTAATGGCCACATAAAGGGAAAACTATAAAAACTAGGATAATCGATCTGGGGGCACGGCAGTGCCCCCGCCAAGTCAAGCGCGAAGCAAACACTGCCGTACCATTATTTACGGGAACCATTTCGCCGCATTTTCAGGCCTCTATTTGAGAACCTCTGGATAAGACCAGAACGTCGATCTGGGGGCACGGCAGTGCCCCCGCCAAGTCGAGCGCGAAGCAAACACTGCCGTACCATTATTTACTGGAACCATTTCGCCGCATTTTCAGGCCCTTATTTGAGAACCTCTGGATAAGACCAGAACGCAGAAATTTTCGTCATCCAGTAAAGTATAATCACATACTTAAAATCCAAAATTTTAAGTCTGTAGGTCATTTAGTTCCGAAGTTAAACGACAGCAAAGTTTCGCATTTATGACACTCACCCAGTCACTCACTCATGATCATCAGAATAGAACTAGTACTTCCCATAAACTCAGAGAGCTGAAATTTGGTACAGAGGTAAGGTTTAATGGCCACATAAAGGGAAAACTGTAAAAACTAGGATAATCGAAGATCTGGAGTACCTGGTGACCCTTATTAGAAAACACAAGAGCCCAACCAAACTATTAGAGATCGACATACTGCCTTTACAAAAAATATTCAACTTGGTGGGCCACTTCATTTGATGTCAAAAATCGAAGGTCTGAAGTATCTGATGAAGAACCCTCAGCTGGTCTCAGCTGATTAGAGATATGGTAATGCCCCCTTCTACTATTGGTACATAAAAAAATCGACTGTCATTGCAAAAATCCAGTGAAGTAGGACACATCTTCTAATTTAATCTAGCCCTAGCGTCCCACTGCTGGGCGAATGCCTCCCCTTCTGCTTTTAATACGCATATAAATGAAATTAAAGGAAAACTCTGGTTAAGACTGGACTGGCTTTTATACTTATACTTACAAGTTTACAAGAAGAAATAGTCGAACAATTAACTTTATTCTACTCGAACATTACACAAATTAAATAAACAAATTACACTAAAATCTAGTAAAATAAATCAATATTCCTACGTTTCTACAAAAAGAAGTGAAATCCCACCAAAAACATTCTGTAAAAAACTAGCCAAGTCTCGATGGAGCTGCTTGTTTATCTCTAAAAAGTAATGAAATCTAGTCAAAGTCGTGCCAAGTCTAAGGATCCTTACTGCGATTTATTTATTATTATAGTTAATGTTGTGTGACTTGGCCGTTGAAGAGTACACAAGGGTACAAAAGGGGCTCCATGACACCATTGCTCCAATACATGTGTTATACAATCAACAACGCCTAAAATAAGACACTAGCGTCCAATTACCAATACCAGTATGGGCTATTATCTCGCTTAACAAACATAGGTAGTTACAACAGAATCTGATATAACATTACGTGTAAACAAAATTGACTTGTACCCACTAACGTATAAAGAATTTTCAACGGCCAAGTCACACAACATTAACTATAATAATAAATAAATCGCAGTAAGGATCCTTAGACTTGGCACGACTTTGTCTAGATTTCATTACTTTTTAGAGATAAACAAGCAGCTCCATCGAGACTTGGCTAGTTTTTTACAGAATGTTTTTGGTGGGATTAATTTTACGAATATGTGCCTCTTTTACCAATTATTACAATAATTTAATAACACTAAAACACATGAATATATGTTATCAATTACCATAGTATTAATGTTTTTTATTATAATTTAATACCTACCTTTAATATTAAAAGCTTCAATTTGCTAGTAACTTTACGAAAACTAGGTATATGGCGCTAGTCTCCTATTTAAATCGTGGATTGTTTTTGAAAAATAATACTAGATGTCGCTGTGTTATTGGATTTAAATTCTGTATCACGCTATCGAAAACCTCGCTGATATGCATAACCTCTCAGGTGTCGCGCTTTAAAATCTTTATAAGTATCTGGTTGTATTCTTCGTACCTACTTTGAGGTCTCGCTAGAGAGTGCGCTAGAGTAAAATATTTTCTTTGGTTGTGATAGGCGATATCGTAATAGACTAAAATAATATGCTCAAATGTTATGTGATTAGCGAAATGCGAATATTAAATAGAAATCGAATAAAAATTATTCTTAAAGAACATCTGGTTCCTATTCACTTACATATATTTTGATTATTAATCAACATTCAACATTTACGGAACCCTCCTTAGACATGTCCTGACATGCTCTTGGTTAGGTTATTTTTCCTAGGCCTTTGACTATGGACCGAAATGAAGTACGTTTTCTTAATTTTTTCAAATCAAGCAATGACGGCGGGTTTCCTGGCGTGATAAGCCGACAACATCTTCTACGGTCTCCGACATATTACCAGGAGCCTAGCAGGAACATTTGAGAACAGAGTAAACGTGACGTTTACAGTACTGGATGGTAACTGATGTCAAGACGATTTATTTATAAGGTGCCTTGGGGTAATTCCGACAGGTTTTCCATCGAGTTGACTATAGGGAATGTTATTATTCGACAAATTTTACTATTCGAATAATTCGAATAATGGCAAAACACTATTCGAATAAATTCGAATAATTCGAATAATACGAATATTAGTAATAAACTTTAAATACAAGTAATATAATGCGTTTATTTATACCTGCATATTTAATAATATCAAAATGTGACATGTTTCACAAATTACTTTAAAAAAATCAACATCTTTTTGATAAAAAAAATCTTCTTTTAAGTTTCAAACTTCAAATACTAAATCGCAATTACTTTTTTTAAATCTATTAACACATGAACGGTTTAGGTCTGGAGCAGACCATGGATTTAGTTGTCAACTAAGTGGTTTCTTCCAAAAATTAAGGAAAAGATCCTCTAGGGGAGATAATTTTTGGGGTTTGTTTTAGAGGTTCGTATTTTCTGGTTTTTACTTGAGTTAAGCTACGATCGATTCAACATAGTCAATCGATTTAAAGAGTCAGACCTAGAGTTTGACTTTTTAAATTAACTTTTGGTAGTATAATTTAATGTATACCTTTAAAGAACACGAATATTACAGAACGTATTTTTTATTATTTATATATCAGTTTATTTAAGATTGGAGAGAAATATATTTGCAGAGTTGGAACACTGCACAGAAATCGGAATGCACTGTAAATAGTGTTCTGTACTAATATAGTGCCGCTGAAAACTCTAAACACACGAGTATCGTGCTGTCATAATGGTCTGCTCCAGACCTAATCGGTACATGTGTATATGAACCGTAATAAGTAAACAAGATAAACCGTCAAAATAAAAATATATACATAGGTTTCTTTTTATCCCGTATACATTATTCCGTATATCTAGACTTCCATATTCCGCTACTCAGCGCCAACTGGTTTTGAAAAGTGTCCTTGGCCCTTAAGGTAAGCAACACTCGCTGTGAGGGCTGTACTTAGACTGGTCCTAGAGGGCTGAGGAGATCGAATTGCAAACTCAAAACGTGAATGGTTCTTAAGAAAGTTTGAAACATTTTGACTGGACTAGAAATTAAGAAGTCAATGTCACATGCTCTCTTTGTTATTTACCAAGCAGATACAGATATGTTAACGTAAAATTGTTAGATTGTAATAAAACTAGTGAACTTGTAAAAATATGTTGATAGACTTCCGACGCGAATATGCTGCCTATAATTTCACACATTATTTTTCGTTAGATTATAAATATATATTTAATATTTCGACATATTTTTACAATCTCGTTAGTAATTTTACAATTTAACGGTTTATGCAATTTTACGGTGACAGATACATACTGTGATATACGAGGATAAACGTTTAGACCCGATTGAGAAATATCCGTATTGAGATACTTAGGTAACTGGCATATTTTTTTATTAATCTATACTAATATAATTAAGAGTAAAAGTTTGTTTGTTTGTTTGCACTATATAGGCTCCGAAACTACTGGACCGATTTTGATGACATTTGGTACAGATATAGATTAGACCACGGGGAAGGACATAGGCTACTCCTTATCGCGGCAAATGTACGGTTTGTGAGTATAATTTCGTTTTTTAGGTTTTTATTGTTTTAGTTTTCTTTTTAATTGTTTTATAGTCTTATTACTATTAAAAATGTGAAAGTTTGTGAGGATGGATGGATGTTAATTTGTTACGCAAAAACTACTTTACAGATTTTGATGAAATTTGGTATAGTAGTAGTTTAAGCTCTGGATGAACAAATAGGTTTCTTTTTATCCCGAAAAAGTACATTGTTCGCGCGGAATTTGTATTTATGCGGTCGGTGCCGCGGTCAAAAGCTAGTTTAAAAATATTTCTAAGAAGTTAGCTATAGATATAACCAGCTAAATATATTCCAGCTTCCATTCCGAGCTGTCCAGCACAAATGGATCGGAATGGCATTACCAATAATGTCGAATGTTCTACCTCGTTCTGGAACTTTCTGTCTTCTGCTCGAACGGTTATCCGATCGGACAGTCTAATACGGGGTGTTGTTTAAAGTCTTATTTAAATGTTGTGATGTTGGACAGAATATCGGGTGATCGGACAGTCTAATACAGAGTGTAGTTTAAACTTACATTATTTAAACTTGAAAGCAAATAATATTATTTATTGTAGTTAGACAGAATACAACTCGGACAGTCTTAATACGTATGTATCCGTGGTTCAATGGTTTAGAGCTTGGCTCTCGATTCTGGAGTTCGATTCCCGCTTTGAAACAACAAAAAAGTTATGGTTTCAAGTTTGGTTAGGATAATTCAGGCTGATCACCTGATTGAGGAGAGATGATCCATACGTCGGATGGTGTAAAAAGTCGGACCTGCGCCTGATCTCTCATCAGTCGTGTCGGTTATCCGTCACACTGGGTAACGAGAGTAAAGGAAGAGAGAATGCTCTTGTGTACTGCGCACACACTTGGGCACTATAAAGTAACTCCTTCGCCGGTGTGCGGATATTCATTTACATATTACAGAGTAATTTCAAAAAAGTATAAATTAATATGTGTTTTACAAAAAAATATATTAATCCCAAGTAAAGGGTATATACTTCAACCTACAAATATTATAAATAAGAAAGTTTTTTGAGGATGGATGGATAAATATCCATACTCTTTCACGCAAAAACTACTGAACGTATTTTGATGAAATTTGATTTGGTAGTTGCTTGAGCTCTAGATTAAAACATAGGCTTATTTTTATCCCGAAAAAATACAGTGTTCCCGTGAGATACTGTATTTATCTGGGCGGAGCCGCGGGCAACGAATAGTTTTAAATTAAACCATAGTAATAAACAAATATTTCAAAACTAAAGATAGGTAAACAATATCTCGAGATATGGTTTACCTATCTTTAGTTTTGAATTAATTATTATTATTAGATTATTAACGTAGCTTAAGTAAGACTTAAAATTACTTCAAACCGAAACGAATACCAAAAGTCCTAGACAGTAATGACACAGATCCAAAAAAACCGCGTCAAAATTGCATCACAGAATTACGGGAAACGGGAAAGTTTCCCGGGGCAGAAATCCCGGGGTAGAAATCCCGGGGTAAAATCCCGGAGCTGCTATTTTAGGTATTTTCAATTACGACACTGTTTTTTCTTTTTTTACTTTTTTGCATTCTGTGGCCCATGGTAGTTTAACTTGGACTTCTTTAGTACCTATGTTGAATTAATTATTATTAGATATCTAATAACTACTAATGTTTGTTACTCTTTCACGCAAAAACTACTGAACGGATTTCGATGAAATTTGGTATGGTAGTAGTATAAGCTCTGGAATACCACATAAACTACATTTTATCCCGAAAATTTAGTACAGCGTTCCCGAAGATAATGCGGACGGAGCCGCGGGAAAAAAGCTAGTAGTACCTCGAATAACTTTACCCTCTAGGGTGAGAGTGTTAGATTATACCGAATATTTGGAATAAAGCAGAACTCTAGAATCTATATTAACTAGAACGTGAATGATATCAAACGTGGAAAGTCTTGAAGTTAGTACCTAATTCCGAGCTGACAACTACCAAACTCCATTAAAATACTAGACTTATTTCGTAGTAGCTTTAGCCCACGGCTCCGCCCGCGTGGAATAGTGTTCTTGGAGAAAAAACTTCTTCCGCAAATAACTCTACTCATTGCTACTCTACTTCTGTGTACAATATTGAAAATGTTTTAGAGTTTCGTACCCAATGGGTAAAAACGGGACCCTATCACCTCGACACGACGTGTGAGACCGCTTAATATTGTAATATATTTGATATAAAATAAATATGGCGGGAAACTTAAGATACGTAATTAATAATTATAATTGTTAAATTTGCCATTTAAAATATGTTTCTTGACATTCCGACAAAACTATTCCATTCCAACAACTACCTCCGTGGACAATTTTTTATTACTGCAGTAGAAAATATTCGTGAGCCTCTTATTACTACGTCTAGCGTTTTCGATTGCGCGATGCAGAAGTGCAAACTTTCGGCCGGTCGCTACAGCAATGGCATTTTCAATCTCTAATATCTTCGAAAATATTCATTTAAATTACATGCTGTAAGGCCATATTGATCTACATTAAATGCACAATGTATTTAAGGTACATAATTGGATAAGGATTAATGCTGTATTGCTTAATATCGCTAAAAGATTTACATATGCCATCGCCGACCTTTTTGTAGATCTTTTTAAGATGTACAATATAACTGTAGTACCTACATTATTTTGATCTATCTCGGGTTCAGCCATAATTTGCAATGTAAGCGCAATACATATAAACCTTCATATTGAATCACTCTATCTATTAAGAAAAAACGAATTAAAATCCGTTGCGTAGTTTTAAAGATCTAAGCATACATAGGGACAGAAAAACCGACTTTGTTTTATACTATGTATCTAAGCATACCTAGGGACAGACAAAAAAAGCGACTTTCTTTTATACTATGTAATGATATCAGTCAAACGAAAACATCTAAGCTAAGCTTCTCTCCGCCTTCAGCTATTATTCTCACCCGTCATGATTATGGGGTCCCGATCACAGCCGTCACCGACAGAAAATGTGAATACAAACGAAAATGCGAGAATTTTGTTTTATATGCGCAAATGGAAAATTTTCTTACGCTCGGAACTATGAGTACCCTATGGGAGAGAGGGAACAAGCGAAATAAGTATTCGGTCGTGTCATCGTGTGGCCGTATATCGTTGGTCTATGGACAGGATCCTATGCCATATCATGGACCGATGTATTATAGTGTATAAGAGTAAAATAAATATTGACTTAAAACATAATAGGAAATGTTATTTTTGAAGTAGGCACAATATTACGTTCTTTATAAACAACCTAACGCTATACCTAGCTGTATTTTGTAAATATATTTTATTTTTCTATTATTTTCAGTACCCGGGAGACCGACTAGTTCTAGTAAAATGGTAAAAATTGTTGGCGATTAAGAAAATGAATTAAAAAAATATTTGTCTGACCGGGACTTGAAACCGAGTCACCACCAGTTTTATACAATTTATTAAATATCTAGCAATATCCCGCCAAAATATTCATAACTTGCAAGAAAATATTGTGTGAGTGCACGCGTAAGCATGCGTAACGCACCTCCCTCCTCGCACACTACTTATGCGTACACTCAGAAACAAGATCGTACAAATACCACCACCACACAAGCAACAATGTCTGCAAGATCGTGCAAAGCCTCTTTCTTAGTTTTTTACTTTTACTAGCTAACTTAATTCGTTACTAACGAACTTTGTTCGCAGGTCCACTTCCTGAGGATGCTCCGGGTTCGGGGCGAAACGCGCGTCGAGTTTTGCAACCTGCATGGTGGTGTGGGGCTTTGCACCATCCTAGCTAGTTAGATTTTCCACCCCTATCGTATCGTCATGGTGTAAACTAACCCATAGTGTCATTTTATAAACAGAAAAAATATAGCTGTTGTCATTTGTTTCTTCTGCGTTATGTTTCTTATGGCGTGACTTGTCTGCTATATACCATCTATTTCCCCATACTCTTAGTCCCGCGGGCCCGGAACCGACTACGAGTCGCTTGACATCCTGCCAATTGGCTGAAAGAGCTCCGATTCAGCCGTCAAAACCTTCTAATGTGTATTGTGTATTGAAATAACATTTGACATGCCTGTTTACAATATCGGGCCAAGTAAATAGCCTTTTTGTGTTGGACTGGTTTCGTCAAAGTTTTGTGTAAGTTTTGCTATTTTGTAAGGAAAAAATAACTGACTCCTGTAAAAAACAAAAAAATAACATTGATCGAGTGTTGTTATGTAAATATAAAAAACCGGATCAGTTTCGCCCACCCAGGGTTCCGTACAAAGTAGTAACATAATAAATAGTTCAGGAATCGAATCGAAGGACTCGCAGTTTTGTCAAATCTGAAAATAGGCGATGAAAGTTTATATGGAGATTAGTATTTTTAATAGACTTCAAGGATGTGTGGATGTATGGATGGATGGATGTTTGTTACTCTATCACGCAAAAAAGAGTAACAAACTACTAAACGGATTGCGATAAAATTTGGTATAGTAGTCGTTTAGGGTCTGGATTAAAATATAATATATTACTTTTTATCCCGAAAAAGTACAGTATTCCCGTGGGATACTACATATTTACGAGTGCGAAGCCGCGGAAAAAAGGTAGTTTTAAATAAAAAATATACATCGTAAGAAAAAATAATAAAGTATGTTATGGAATGGCCTTTCTTATTATAACCCCATTTGGAATAGTAGCATAGCATCAAATTGAAATTTTGACCCTCTCTTAGACTTTATACTATTTTTATGGATTAACTATCATTTGTTGCCCGCGGCTTCACCCGCGTGAAATTAGGTATTAAACTTTCACCCCCTATTAACCCCCTTGGGGGTTGAATTTTGAAAAATCCTTTCTTAGTGGATGCCTACGTTATATTATGAGAAATACGTGTGCAACATTTCAAATTTCTAGCCTTAAAGGTTTGGCCTGTGATACATCAGTTAATCAGTTTTGCCTTTTATAGATTCTATAGATAAAGATAGATTAATAGATATATAGATTACAAATATAAATTTTTCAGATTTTTAAGTTCCGGCTAAGAAAATCTAAGATTTTCAAAAATCAAGAAGTTATTGGTTTTACCCCGTTTTCACCCCGTCAACTCCAAAAACTAATCAGCACATAACCTTGAAAAACCACGTCGATCGCCGCTAATCCGGTCAAAATCGGTTGATTCGTGAGAGATATGAAGGAAAAAAAAAACCGAAAAATTGTTTCTTCGGAATTACTCCGAAATGTTTCATCTAAAAATTTTTTGTTATCGATTCTTTCAAAGACATGAAAAACTGCATCTATTGCCGCCAATCGCGTGAAAATCGGTTGATAAATTCCAAAGTTAAGACAGTTTGAAATTTCAAAAAATTGTGTTTTATTAAACTTTCATTTTTTTGACTTGACTTTTGAGCTCGGAAAGCTCAAAAGTCAAGTAAAAATCTGATAAAAAGTCTGATAAAAGAAAATTATTAGTGAACATTTTTAGAATCACTTTTATTTTTGAGCTCGATTATCATGACGCATTAGATAAAATTTAAGCGCTAAGCGGGAAGTTGCACGGGTGGCCTGTTTTCCTAATTTTTTTTCTTGTACTTGTAGTATATTATAACGATGTTAAGTTTGCCAAATTTCATAGCAACGTGTTAACTTTAATTCCCTTAAGTGTGTCGAATTATGCGTTTTGTGGCAAAAACCACCGTATCATTTTTTTGATGTCAACTTAGAAGTCTTTTTCATAGATTCAAGGAACCGTCAACCTGAGTTTACGGTTTTAATTTCAATTCAATAACTCAACACATTCTCAAAATAAACAGGTTTGACAGACAGACGGACGGACGGACAGATAACAAAGAGTTCTTATAAGGGTCCCGTTTTTTGCTCTTGAGGCACTAACTCTAATGACCGTAAATACTCTCCACGCGCGATATGCCCTTATAATATAATAAGAACATTTTTTTTTATAAAACTAGAGGGGCAAACGAGCAATCGGATCACCTGATGGGAAGGACAAATCGGAACTGGACCTCGCTTGATATGTTAACACCAAGTATTCTAATGTTGGAGGAGACAGTTATGGGTATGCTTTCAAAACGATGACATACGACCATCAGTACCTAGCTTTTAGCTGTGAACGTGCAAACTTGTGTAGAGGGGTTGAATTGAACTAAGTTAAGTCTACCCCATTCAGAGACCTTCTCCAATGAAATCTCAATTTAAGAGACAAGTTCGTTTCGACTCTCAATAACCTTTTTTTAGAGATTTTCGGGCGCCCGGTATATAAGGCATCACCCGTACTCTCATCCTCAATGCCATTGGTTTGTAACATATCATTGATATGCAGTAAGAATAGGGTAGGCGATAGCACACAGCCTTGTGGGACACCAGCATCAACAGACAGAGTATCCGAGCATTCACCGTCGACTACGACCCTTATGCTTCTGTCTGCTAAGAAACTCGTGACCCACTTTTTCTATTTCTCGGGGAGCCTATAGGAAGCTTCGAAAGAAGCACTTTGTGCCAAAAATTATATTTTAGTACTTAGATACTGCATCACACAGCAACACGATGTTACAACAAAATTCAAAGCCAAAACTGGAGATTAAAATAAAAACTCTTTAACACCTAAAGTTACAAAGGGTCCAAAATATGGGAACAATAAGGGCCGCGTTACTGGGACCTTTATGTAAAATTTTATGAGACCTCCCCGCTTTTTAATTCTGTATAATAATATGGAATGGGCTCAAAACTCTCTTTGGCTTTTGTGCGCCATTTTTATGGCCGATATTAACATCGACAATGGCCATTTGCCATAATTAAGGTCAGATGTAAAAATATAAATTATTTCGAAGATACTTTTGTTGACGAAGTTTAAAGTTGCGATAGAATAGGGGTGTTGACTAAATGCAAAGAAACTAATAAAAATATAGTATCCCACGGGAACACTGTACTTTTACGCGATAAAATGTAGTCACAATAAAAACAATTTGGTATACTTAGTAGTTTATGCTCTGATTGAATTAATGAACCTTGAATTGTTTAATTGATTTTAGATGGTACGTTATAATTTTTTACCTCTTTTAATTTAAAAATGCTATCAGAAGGAACAACTTGTAAACCACTTAAGAGATCGGTTTCATGAAACTGGCTTACATTATACAAAAGTTATGAACGAAACCTTCATTTATAAAGACTTTTTCGACGACTTATTAACGATGGGATAGACTTTTTTTAACGGGCAATTGGCCCACCACACTTATCCGCTCCTGTGTAGCCAGAATCTACAGTGGTAACCAAACACAAAAAACCCTTTGATATGATCTCAGGGGTGCCCGAGGGATGCAGGACATGCTAAATCTGTCTTGGGACCTGCAACGAAATAAATTAGAAGATTGTAGGCGGTGTGGGAAGTATTCCAGTTTCTCTCCTCAACCAAAGCGGGAGACAGCAACAATTGTAATGACAAAAAAGTCAGAATTGAAGAACGATGATGATGGAGTAGAATGAAAAAATAATTCATCCCCACTTCACATGTATGGGGAATCACTCCCAAAAATTTCGAAATCTTATTTAAAATGCCAAAAAAAATCCAAATGTAATCTATAGCCGCACAATTTTATGTTTAATTTAAGTAAACTACCGAAGTAAGCAAAAGAGGACGGACAGACAGACGGACAGACACAGCGAAACTACAAGGATTCTATGTAGCTACTACGAAACCCTCAAAATAACAAGTTGCAAAGTTATTGAACTCCAAATTTTCAAATCATGTTGACTGTAGCCAAATCGGTGAAAACAAGAGATGGTGATATGAAAACGTTCGCGATAGCATAACAATAACACTGACTTGAAATAGGTTCATTGTACGATAGCCAAACCGTCGTGTGGGGCTTAATTTATAAGCGAAATGAATAAATGAGGGTGTATGATATTTTTCAACCAACAAAAAGCGTCATCTGGTGGCGTAAGTGATATCAAAAATGGTGAATAAGAATTTTTGGTTCTTTTTCTGTCACCAGGTGGTGCTTGGGCCCGATGAGTCCTTCGGCTGTCAGATGTCACGAATTTTAAAACCCTCATTGGATGAATATTGATTTAGGAAAATATGAACAAAAAAAAAATGGAACCCCTAAATTGTCAAACTGTGAGCGGGCTGATGATGAATTATAGCTAAGAACACTCTAGATCATGTTATTTTTAAACAAAAACAAACTATTGATTTCTTATGTTTACGCGAATATTGTTCATTGTTTTAATTTTGGACTTGTCCTCCCGTGACCACGGCTGCTGGAAAGTAGCCGAAACGTCGGGCAAAAGAAAAGTGCACTGCGACAAAATCCGTAAGTGTTTAAAACAAAAAACAAACTAGATCAAAATCGGTTCAACGCAGAACTGTCTGTTTTCGTCGAGGGTTTAAATTATTTATAGAAGAAATGGCACAGCCAAAAGCATAAAATAATACAAACACAAAATAAATATAATAATGCAATCTCAAGCTAAGTAATTAAATCAAGCTAAATAAAATAATTTATTAACTAAACTACTATTTAGTAAACATTCTAAATTATGTTTATATTCTAGCTATTGTGGTTAAACAATAATATTATTTCATGGCCATACCTGATTTTTTAGTTACAAAATACTTAAGTTTTTGATTAAAAAATAGTACATGAGCCTGAATAAACCTTATTAGATTGATCTTGAGTTTTAAGCTTAAGATTGAGCTTTGTATAACACCATCTATTTTAGCCGTAGCACTGACTATATTTTTTTTAAGTTTACGTGAAGCCAATATTTTTCTCATCAATATTCGACGTCCAAGAAATTCACGGCAGTGAATTCTTTTTTTTTGCCATTCGTTTATTTTCAAACTGTTACTATTTCATTCACATTTTTTTAAAGTAAAACTCCCCTAAGCATTGAGAGTGAAATTTCAAGGTCACGACATGCATATCACGTCACAATTTTGGATATAATGCCATCTGTCGGAAGCTACTTATACTTCATACATAACAACTTAACTTTCCAAAGTACGGCTCCATAAGTCCATACACAGATAGCGCTTAAGTGATTTTCTTAAAGCACGATACTTTTTAATTTTAAATGTTGAATAAAGTTTCACTTGTACTCTATCCCCCTTACTAATAAACGCTGTAAAAGCTTTGAATAGTTATACAGTGTTTTGTTCCCGTCACACAAGTGACATTTTTAATTCAATAGAAGAAGACAAAACACTGTATAACTATTCAAAGCTTATACAACGTTTATTAGTAAGGGGTTTAATGATATGTCAAATATATTTTAACTCGTCAATAGCTCGAATAGTAGTAGCCATTGCCCATTGGTGAGTTGAATGTTGTGATGATCATGCATTAAATCATTCACAAACATTAACTATGTTAACTGTTTGTCCAAAGTTATTTCGTATATATAGATTTCTTATGTTTATGGGAAATATTCATTGTAATAAACACATACGGATTTTGTCGCGACTCGCGGTGCACTTTCTTTTTTTTTTTTTTTATTTGGAACATCTTTCGGCAACTTTCCAGCAACCATAGTCAGCACCACGGTCAGTTTTCCCGTGACGTTTATCGGTACAAAGTTTTAAGCTATTCTGTTGAGTCTCATTGCAATAATCACCACACCATATGTGTCAAAACTAATGTAATTATTTTATACTAGATGTCGCTCGCGACTTCCAAGTTAATTTCGCAGAAACCGTACATTTTTCCGCGTTAAAAAGTAGCCTATGTCCTTCCCCTTGGTCTACTCTACATCCGTGCCTTTCATCAAAATCGGTCCAGTAGTTTCGGAGCCTATTCAGTGCAAACAAACAAACTAAAAGTATAGATAACAACTACTATAAAGTATACATAACAGCTACTCCTATTATAACCAAACTCTTTCCGCTACCTCTCATGCCTAATGTAATTATTCCACAAAACAAACTCTTTCCGCTACCTCCTATGCCCGGCACCACACGCGTGATACTATCGCAATTAGAAGGTGCGCGCAGACAGGCCGACGACGAACGATAACGGTGTGTGTTTAACATCTGACATACAGATAAACTTGAAAGTGTTATCAGTGTGCGGATTCGCGTGTGGAATAGGGGAGACGACTACGTGTAAAATATTTAGTTTCATTAGTACCTAAGATTTTATAGAAAACGAGCTTTTGCCTTCTTCGACCGGTCCTCGGTTTCCATACAAAATTTTAACTCCTTTTTCACCCCCTTAGAGGACGAATTTTCAAAAATCCTTTCTTAGCGGATGCCTACGCCATTACAACTATCTGTATGCTAAATTTCAGCAAAATCCGTTCAGTAGTTTCGGCTGTGCGTTGATAGATGAGTCGGTCAGGTTTGCCTTTTATATATTTAGACTAGATGTTGCCCGCGACTTCGTGCGCACGAAAGTAAATTACGCAGAAACCGTACTTTTTTCTGCGATGAAAAGTAGCCTATATCCTTCCCCGTGGTCTACTCTATAATATATGAGTCAAATTTAATCAAAATCTTGTGTAGTTTCGGAGCCTATTCAATGCAAACAAACAAACTTTTCTTCTTTATTATATGTAAAAATATAGATATGTTTAAGCTTACGTCCCACTAAAATTCTTGCCGACTTGAATTACATTTTAATCTTTATTGACGTCAAAAAGTGTTTTGTAAACCTACTTTGAAAAAAATATTTTGATTTGATTTTGATTCATTTATATACTCAGAAATACTGAGATATTACTCCTTTATAAACTAAAAACATATAATATTATAATAATATCTTAGGACGTTTCACACCACGTCAATCTATCCTGTGGTAACTTCTCGAAGAACCTGTGTTACGGGTACCAGAAAACGGAAATATATTTAGTATTTTATATTATACACATATTTGAGATTTTTATTATACTATAGTGTATATTTAATACACATCCACGACCCATTTTCCGTGTTCCGGAAAAACTTTTGGTTCCTTCGGAGGGATTCGAACCCGTGACCTGGCTTGAGCACTAACACGCTCAACCACTGAGCCATAGTATATTTAATAGATTAAAAAGTTTCAATGTTTTGCTAAATTAATAAAAAAAAACACGGTATAGCTACAATCGCTCGTTTGCGCAGACCCAAGATCAGAATTATCGTTTTCTTACAATGACACTTAAATTGACGTAAAACATCTGAAAAAAAAACATAACCAACATAAAAAAGAAACAATAGAGTCTATAAATCAGCTGTTGGCAATGCAGAACCGGATCGATGGGGAATATCTAGTTAGAACTAGTTTCAGACAGTTAAAACGAGATATGGATCCTATCTATATTAGTATGGGGTATAAATTGCCTATCTGTAAACATATTTTAGTTTTTTAACCATTTGTAGTAAAATAAATAGAATAAATATTTTATGTGTAGTTTTTAAATTAAGTGCATATAATTAAATACATGCTATTAAGTGTATTTCAATGTGACAAAAAATTTGTTTATGTAAATAACTTCCACAATCAGTATAATTACATAAAAAAATATATTATTAAATATGGTGAGTATGAACGTCACTTAACTAGTTAGTTAAATCTGTGATTTTGTGCCGTTATTAGTAACACTTGCTATTTACGTACAGAGTAACGATTTAGTAATCAGTGGTAGTACTAATAAATTAGGCTATGTTATGAATTTGCTATTAATATTAATTGTTAGTAGTACTACTAAATAAGGTTTTGCTAATTCATTGCTGTGTACCTACTCGTTTAGAACGTTAATTATTTTACAATTTATGCCTGCTATTAATTTTTTTGTTAATATTGTAATGAAGTATTCATGAAGTATCAACTTTTAGCGAAAATATCAATATAGCAACCCATGGAGTATCAAAAATGTATTCTTTATTTTTTTAACAAACAATGTAACAATTCATCTTAAAAACGGCTTACAAAATATTATATTCTTGAAAAAACAGAACAACATAATTCCAGTCGTTAGCAAAATAAGACTAGGTATGTTCAAATCTGTTATAAAAAAAGCATTTGCCTCAAATTGGTTGACGTTTAAAAAGATGTTTAAACGTAATATCCTCTCACCCCGTAAACGCCATGGCTGATCCAGTACATCATAAATTGGAGATTGGAGATCCACTGCCATTACACGCCGAGATTGGTAGGCCCTTAAAAATTCTATTAGTCGCACGAATAGGGCTTTTGTAGATAAAATCGAGCGAACCGAAGCATCCCTTAATCCCTCCATCTGAGTCGAGTAATAAATATTTATTGCGAGTTAAAGATTAGCCCTAAGTGATAGGAAAGGGCGAATTGTAAAGTGCTAACAATGTAAATTTAGTGCCTGGAAATGTTGGTGTAAAGTTTTTATTTCCTTATAGTTTTGATCTTGATTCAATTATACATTTAGTTCCTATTTCCTGCGTCCATGCATTGACTTGAATCATTCTGGAAAAATACAATTTGAATATTTAAACCTACACATTTAAAAGTCCATGAAAGACTTTTAATAGTATATTCAAATTGTATTTTTTCCGAATTATTTTCAAATTTGTAACATTTATGATGATTTTGGATATCTGACCAAATAATATCTTTTATTCAAAACCTTGCACCTTTGCACCTGAAAGATTTCCTTTTTCATTTCTTAGAGGATCTATTTACAAAACCGCAACTTGAGCCTCGTTCTAGCGACTATTAAATGTAGTTGATACCAGTGGCGAAGGCTGCTTCTCCTTCATAGGGAAGCTGGAGCCTGTATAATAGGTAGGGATTTCTATGAAGGTTTGCAAAAGGTGACAAGGGAAGCCGATAGGAATGGAGTTATAGGAACCCTACGCCACTGGTTGGTACTTCTAGGGCGCGTGGTGTTGTTATAACGTGATTTCTGATAATATGTACGTTGTTAATTTATCAATTCGAAGTGTTTAGACAATATACGCTAAACCCGCTACATTCTCTAACTTGGGACAACCTAGACACTATAAAAATATTTAGTTGATTTGTCTACAGCGTGATGCCTGTTTGGACGATATCCGCTATTCGCTACATTATTTAACTTGCACATACACCTAGATACTAAAATGTAGATGATTTGTCTACAGCGTGATGCCTGTTTGGACGATATCCGCTATTCGCTACATTCTTTAACTTGTACATACACCTAGACACTATAAAATGTAGTTGATTTGTCTACAGCGTGATGCCTGTTTGGACGATATCCGCTATTCGTTACATTCTTTAACTTGTACATACACCTAGACACTATAAAATGTAGTTGATTTGTCTACAGCGTGATGCCTGTTTGGACGATATCCGCTATTCGCTACATTCTTTAACTTGTACATACACCTAGACACTATAAAATGTAGTTGATTTGTCTACAGCGTGATGCCTGTTTGGACGATATCCGCTATTCGCTACATTCTTTAACTTGTACATACACCTAGACACTATAAAATGTAGTTGATTTGTCTACAGCGTGATGCCTGTTTGGATGATATCCGCTATTCGCTACATTATTTAACTTGAACATACACCTAGATACTAAAATGTAGATGATTTGTCTACAACGTGATGCCTGTTTGGACGATATCCGCTATTCGCTACAGTCTTTAACTTATACATACAGCTAGACACTATAAAATGCAGTTGAATTGTCTACAGCGTGATGCCAGTTTGGACGATATCCGCTATTCGCTACATTCTTTAACTTGTACATACAGCTAGACACTATAAAATGTAGTTGATTTGTCTACAGCGTGATGCCCATTCGCACTATATCCGCTATTCGCTACATTCTTTAACTTGTACATACACCTAGACACTATAAAATGTAGTTGATTTGTCTATAGCGTGATGCCCATTGGCACGATATCCGCTATTCGCTACATTCTGTAACTTGTACATACACCTAGACACTATAAAATGTAGTTGATTTGTCTACAGCGTAATGCCCATTTGCACGATATCCGCTATTCGCTACATTCTTTAACTTGTATGTACAAGTTTACAGCTACAGCTAGACACTCTAAAATGTAGTTGAATTGTCTACAGCGTGATGCCTGTTTGGACGATATCCGCTATTCGCTGAATTCTATAACTTGTACATACACCTAGACACTATAAAATGTAGTTGATTTGTCTAACCGTGATGTTATCTAATTGCTGATATCTACGTTGTTAATTGTTCTATTTGGACGATATCATCTTATGATGTACGATAATTGGAAGATTTACTCTGATAAGGTCTGATTGTTAGCATTGCCATAGAGTAAATAATATATTAGCATTGCTACGTTGCTACCGCTTAATATTCTGAGATGTTATATTTACTGTCTATGACGTTAACTCGAGGGGGCAATTATTTAAGTAATTATTATCGGTTAAATCTCGTTTGGATTTTCAGGCTGTCTCGCTCGAGCGCACACGCTATGACGCGTATGCGAATGAGTCAGCGCGTTGACCGAACCGAGATTATATCGAAAATAGTAAAGAAAATTGGGATTCCAATTTTTAGGGTTCCGTACCTCGAAAGGAAATAACGAAAGCCTTATAGAATCACTTTGTTGACCGTCCGATTGTCTATCAAGACTCTTTTTCTCAGGAACGCGTGGAGGTATTAAGCTGGAATTTATATCAAATCTACGGTCTACGGTCCTTTGGAGCTGTAAAAAAAACAAACTTCTAAGCCAACGCAATCAAAAGATACAGCCAAATTTTTGTCACTCGCAAACTCAAAACATACAGGCTACTTTCCATGAACTCAGAATCTTGAAATTTGGCACGAAGCAACTACATATGGCATAGATAAAAGAAAATTTACGAAAACCGTAAATTTTTGGTTACGTTATGACGTAATAGTAAAAATATTTTTAATCATTTTAAACTTACTGACGGACAGAGAGAAACTATAAGGGTTTCTCAAGTATTAAATTAAATTTTCAAGTAGGGTTCCGCCTAAAGATAATTTTAAAAAAGAAATGAAATCCCACAAAAATATTTTCATGTAAAGATATGCCAAGACGATACCATATGATTCGCACAGTTAAAAAGCTATCAAATCTCATGTAAAATCAAGCTCTACCAAAGGCCTTAATTCTATAAGCCTAACTTCACAAGCTCTACACCTTAGTCAAAATATTATGTGGCCTGGCCTGGCCGTTTCGTTCCTACAAGAATAGTATAACAGAAAAACAGTCCGTAAATTTTTTCATCTTCCGCCCAAGCGAATGTAGCGAAATGGCCTGGCCACATATTTTGACTAAAGTGTAGAGTTTTTGTTGTTAGGCATGTAGAGTTAGAAGTTTGGTATGTATATTATTATTATTATTATTATTATTATTATTATTTATATTAGTATGTATTACGTGCAAGTGCGTTGCTTGATATCGAGGGCCTCCAAAGCATTACTAAATTGGTGTTTTAACGCAAAAAATCTCTCTTCGGTTGTTGATAAATACCCCAGTCAAGCCGGCGATTCGGTTAAGCCAGAAATTAAAAAACTAGTCTGAAATCAGACTCGCGCATAAAAGGTTCCGTACAAACGGCAAAAAATAGCGTTTGTTGTATGCGAGCCCTCGTTAAATATTTATTCTATTTTGTTTTAAGTATTTGTTGTTATAGCGGCAACAGAAATACATAATTTGTGAAAATTTCAACTGTCTAGCTAACGCGGTTATTGAGATACAGCCTGGTGACAGACAGACGGACGGAGGGACAGCGAAGTCTCAGTAATAAGGTCCCGTTTTTACCCTTTGGGTACGGAACCATAAAAACCATGACCCACTTGAATTTTTTTTAAACGATCTTCCGAAAAGTTGAGTTTTAACCTACGAATAAGCTTCTGCAAACATATTAATAATTATTTCTGCGCGTATTTTTAGCAATAAATCTTTACGTCTTCAGGTGACGACTACAGCGGGCGTGGCATGGCATGACATATTGTACATCATGACATATAATGATATGACATTGGCCGGAGTTCGTTGGCTGCAATTAACGTGGACGTCTAGACGGATTAATATACAATGTATAATATAATACTTTTATACAATAGAATAAGGTAGGGTCTTGATGTCCTATTATTCTCCTACTAAGTATTATAATGTAAAAGTTTGTGAGGATAGATGGATGTTTGTTATTCTTTCACGCAAAAAATACTGAACGGATATCGATGAAATTTGGTATGGTAGTATCCCGAAAAAGTACAGTGTTCCCCTGGGATACTGCATCTACGCGAGCACAGCCGTAGGGCGCAGGCATTAGCTAAGATTATAATTTATAATGGAGAATGGTTGTATCGATAACAAATAGCTGGCACGGGTTGAATTTAAATAATTTCCAGATTTGAAGTTACTTTTGGCTCGCGACTTCGTTAGTGCTGACTGTATATCCCACAGGAACCGTACGTTCTGACTGCGACTGCCGAATATTATGGAAGTGAACCTACTCCCAAGTTTTTCAAACTTTACTTCAAGTTAACTTACTGACTTTATTCAAAATTAATTGATCTCATTATCATAGCCCTTACAAAGTACCCCAGAATTGCCCAAAAGCGTGCCCAGAATTGCCCAAAAGTGTGCCCAGAATTGCCTGAAAGTGTGCCCAGAAGCTGATGATAGCGGTAATGGTGGCCATTTAATATTTCGGTTATTCCTTAGTCACTCCTTGTACAGATACAACGCTACCTATTGTCTCTAAGGGAATACTGCATACCCTATTATAAGGCTTACAACCTAAAATCAACTTTAGCTGTATAAAATACGACTCAAACTCGAATGCACTTAATTTACCTTACCATCGAAAACCAATAGAAATTTCAGCTCTATACAATGGTGACAAGGTAGCTTTTAGATTGCATCGAAGCATTCTGTAGCTATAGTTTATCCACATTGGATAAAGGGATGTCATTAATCGCTGATGATCTTCGATCTCATTGCTAAACGATGGCAGTCAACAGTTTGTGTGTGATAAGGTTGGATTTTAGGTGATTGACCGACTAGATGGAACCTTATCGCATTATCAGATCTATTTTTGTATGTATAGAAAACAGCTGATATTATGGTTTATTTGTAATATCTGAAGGCTTAGCATAAACAATTGGCAGTAGCGTATTCGTAACGTTATCGAATGGAATTTAAATGGGTGCTGTCATGATTTTCATACAACACTCATTCGAAAACGTTACGAATAACCTACATTGTGGTCAATTAATTTCCCAAAGCAACGTCAACTTGTAACAAAATTCTATATTATGTGTGGTAATAATATTCTGAGTTACTGTTTTTTTTTTTTATTAATTTTATGTATTTCTAAACATTATTACAAAATAATAGCTTTCTCCACACCCTACCTCTACACCTACTACACCTACGCCGACAACCTACATCTACTATTCATACCTATAAATAACCTACTGGGGCCAGCAGGTTTTTCTGAAATAGAACTGTTTTTCAGTCCAACTAAACTGAAACTAAACGCACCTATAAATATTTAATACTTAACTGATACTAAAAGACTACTGTCAAAACGAACATCAAATGTTTGACAGATAGGAACAGTATGTGAAAATTCAATTAACATTTTTAGTATTTTCCACCAATTGTTCCAATATCTCTCATTGTTTAAACCTTCCTTGAACTTCCACAATTATTTCAAGACCAAAATTAGCCGAATCGCTCCAGCCGTTCTCAGTCGAGTTTTAGCGAGACATTGGAATTGCAATAAATTTTCATGTACCTATATATCCATACTAATATTATAAAGAGGAAAGGTTTGTATGTTTATTTACTTTGAATAGGCTCCGAAACTACAAAAGATTTTGATGAAATTTGACTGATATATTATAGATTAGACCACGGGGAAGGACATAGGCTACTTTTCATCTCGTCAAAATGTACAGTTCCCGCCAGTTTTCCTTTAGCGCGCACGAAGTCGTGGGCAACATCTATTATAATGCGTTTCAAATGAGAATAGGAACGTCAATGACCTTTTTCTGTCAAATATCACTTGAAAAGTGCGATTTTCAGAAAAACGTATGTGCATATAAATATTAATAGTCCTGCATCGAATTTAAATAAAAACGTTAAATAGTAATCAAATATCTAAACATAAATTTAACTATCATAACAGTCTAAATTCAAAACAATATGGCGCCGACTCGATCTTATTCTCATTTGAATCGCACTATAAGATATATTATTCCAGGAGTAAGTAATTGGTTAGTCATATTTCACTTTGCCAAACAACTTAAGCACTTAAAAAACTACACAATTGCTAATAGACTCCTACGCATGCCCACCGTACACTATTCGTGTGGCTGATGCATACAAAACAGACCATGACCCTGTGTTGGCATTAGTATTCATCACGTCCTCGTAGACACGACCACGAAACTAGGTTGTGAGGAACCAAAAGTGGTTAAAAGTTTTGTTATCGATGATGATGATGATGAAGATGATGATAACTTTGATGACGTCTGT
The DNA here is from genome assembly GCA_905404095.1 of Glaucopsyche alexis. Classification (NCBI taxonomy): domain Eukaryota; kingdom Metazoa; phylum Arthropoda; class Insecta; order Lepidoptera; family Lycaenidae; genus Glaucopsyche; species Glaucopsyche alexis. Next base: position 1,542,595 of record FR990057.1, read on the forward strand.
GGCTCAGCGGTTAGAATGTTGGCGCTGAAACCGGAAGTCGGGCGTTCGAATCCCACCAGGGAACAAAAAAAGTTTGCTGCGTTTCTTTGTGATGTATGTGTATTAAATATGTGTATCATCTATTAAAAATTCTTAAATATAAGTATTATATTAATACAAGTATTATAATTTAATTTATACTATAAAAGTATGAAATATTTGTTGTGTTACGGGTACCAACCCGTAACACAAGTTCTTCGAGAACTTACCACAGGACCAGATTGACGTGGTGAGAAAGCGTCCATAGATATTATATATTATTACTGTAATCATTTATGGGAGGATCGACCGGAGAGAAATTGTAGGCTTAAAGAAAACCGTCGTAAAATAATGCTTTAGGTGTCGCCGAGTGAGTGACTGGAGAGTGGAGACCATGAGATTTTGCGGGTGACTATGGACCGGCGGTAAGTGCTTACCATCAGGCAATGTGTATGCTCATTTCACAGAATTCCATAAAAAGCCCTTATATTATCTTCTCTACTTTTGCAAATGTCTTGGAGCGGCAAAAATAATCTCTTACCATCAGCCAATCCACTGCTCGTTCGCCAGTTCCATAATGTCCTGAATACAGTCTCAATGAACTATTATGAACATTCAATAAAGTATATTTAAAACTTTCAAGCTTTAAGCTCCTTAAAAGTTTCCAAAGTTCAGAATCAAATTCTGTTTAAGCTAATAATTGAAGACTGGCGTTCGAGAAACTTGCTACTTTTCATAAATGATGCTCTTTATGAAATTTGATTTCAATACTTGCATTAATTACTAGTTTTGTTATATGAAGACCTCTATGGCTCAGTGGTTAGCGCTAACACTGGAGGTCACGGGATCGAATCCTGCCAAGGGAATAGAAAGTTTACTGTGTTCTTGTGTCATGGATTTATACGAGTAATATAAAGTACGGATCTCAAATTTATGTAAAGTATAAAAGTATTTTATACTTTTATACTTAAACTATTATTAAACATACTCCGATTTTCTGCAACCTGTAACACAAGTTCTTCAGATATTAGCACGGGTCCAGGTGGACGTGGTGTCCATAGATATATTATTATAAATACTATATTATAGTTCTGATTCAGTATAATATAAACGTACTCTAAGAATACAATAAGCTCGCTAATACAACGCTACCAATTTTAATGTCACATAATTAGCGTGCCAAATATCAGAATACCTTAAATTAATTATTAGACCTAAACAGGCTTTACTTGGGCACCTTACAATAATAATAATCTAAACTTTATATTATAATTGCGAAAGTGTATGTCTGTTACCTCTTCACGCTTTAACCGCTGAACGGATTTTTATGAAATTTGGTATAGACATAGTTTGGGTCCCGGAAAAGGACATAGGGTATTTTTATTCCGAAAATGTAGAGTTCCTGCGGCGTAATGTACTTACGCGGGCGGAGCCGCGGGCAAAAGCTAGTAATAAATAAAAAAATCTATTTATTTCATAAAAAGGAGCAAATTACAGAAAAAAGACAATAACTTAGTACTTATGCTATGAACCACCAGTGAGATATTTATACACAAGGAGTTGCAGATGGTAAGAGTGGTTTATAGGGGTAGATATGTATATGAATGTGAGTAGGTAGGTGTATGTAGATATATGTGTGTGAGAGAGTGTGTGTAGCACCTACAAGTTGGATGTTTGTCGATATATTTTTTTGCTGAAAAAGACTAGTTTTTATCAAAAAAAAAAACTTTTTTTCTAAAGAAGACTTACTAGTTATTGTTAAAAATACTTTTTGTTGTCAATAAAAAAGCGTAATCCTGAACGAGACACGGCGCGGCGGTCGTTGCGACTGGCTTTTTTTTTCTTTCTTTTTATACACAGGTTGATCCTTTTTCACACATTCCAATAATGCGATTTCTGTGTACGAACTAATTGCGTCTGAGACTTGGTTTTGCTTGCAATAACGTTTATTTTTGTATACAGAGTGATTTTATTTGTCGCAGCTATTTATATTATTTATAGCCATTATAATAGTTCTATAGCTTTATAATACGTACTATTAATGTGTTATGTGTATTAATTAGTAAGAGATTTTTTATAAATCTTTCGCCAAAAAATCCACTGGAGTAATTAAAAGTAATTTTTAGATTTTGTCGATTTCGGAAATCATGATTTTACTTTTCCCGACGTTTATGATACTTCACAAATTACAGCACCCGTCTACAGACGGAATCATCATATTATTCCGTCCGCAACCACCGCGGCACCGCACCCAGTGAACCCGAAGCATCTGCGGCAAAGAATATAATATATTACTAACGTATCTGCGGTGCGAAGTACGCGCCACACCGCTGTACGTGTCCCGCCTGCACTGGTCTATGAAGGTCGAGGACGTCGTGGACTACATCCGAAAGAAGACGTCTTTCACCTTAAGGGTCGAGCGTCTAGAGTCTCGCCACAAGGTCAATTTCAGTTCCTTTGTGGAGAAAGTACCAACGCATCTTCTACCGACCTTCGAGGTGGAGTTCTGGCCGACGGACGTAGTCTACCGGACCCGTAACATAAGTTCAACATAGCACGGGATCAGACTGACGTGATATTGTATACTATTTAATTATGTATATTTGTTTTGTATCTATTTTTATGTGTGTTTGAATAAATTGATTTGATACCTTGATTTGAAATTAATAAGTACCTAATAACAAAGTACTTAGGTTTCTTTTCTTTCTTTTTTTTTTGCTAAAGAAATTGAAACAAAAATTCTAGTCATAGAAAATTTAAAGGAGCTCTTAACTATTACTTTTGTGCATCTAATTTTAATGACTTACGAGTATATCGCATCTTCTTATTTATAAAAAATATTTGCTGTTTCAATGTCTCGTTACAACTTGAGAACGGTTAGATCGATTTAACTTTAGTCTTGGAATAATTGTGGAGTTCAGGGAAGGTTTAAACAGTGAGAGAAATTAAAAAAATATGCGGGGAAAATAACAAAAACGACTACTAAATTTCCATATTATACTAACTATAGGTGGGTTCTGTTTACCTGTTTTGTTTGTTTAAAAAAAACAAAAATATCAGCCAGCCCCAGTAGGTTGGAATGTGTAGATGTTAGGTATAACGCCTACATCTACACATTCCAACCTTATAAGCCTAAGGTGTAGGTGTAGTTTCTAACTTCTTCCAGTTCATACTACAGGATAACGTGTGTCAGAACAGCCTGTTAGTACAGTAAATAAATAAATTTAAACACTCAAAATATGAACACGCTGTATTCAAAATGGCCACACCGTCGGTCTCCGGAGTATCAGAAGCTGAAACTCTTAACTCGAGCCCGGAGCGGGTCCGACTGTATATAGTATACATTCTACAAGTGTATAGTTCCGTCAAGAGTTAGACTCTCGAGTACTTGTATAGTATAACTCTGGATGGTACTCAACCAACGATTGAAACTGGCTAGTTTCTGTTTCTAGTTTTAGCTCTTAACACAATATATTTATTATATTATTCTATATAATCTTCTAAATACTACATTATATTAATTATATTATTCTATTTAATATGTTCAGAATGAATAAAATTTATTCGGAATAGATTATATAGGATAATAAACGTAAACTCTATAAGTGACAATTCTATAAGTGTTATTAAATATCATATATTATCATATATTTGACGACCTCTGTGGCTCAGTTGGTTGAGCGTGTTGGTGCTCAAGCCGGAGGTCGCGGGTTCAAATCCCGCCGAAGGAACAAAAAGTTTTTCTGTGTTCCTGGGTCATGGATGTGTATTAAATATGTGTATAATATAATAAAAATCTTAAATATGTGTATAGTATAAAAGTATTAAATATATTTCCGTTGTCTGGTACCCGTAACACAAGTTCTTCGAGAACTTACCACGGGATCAGATTGACGTGGTGTGAAGCGTCCATAGATATTATTATAGATATTATTATTATTATATAGGGATTTTTTTTTTCAATGGTAAAAATATTGTAGTAATTTAAGCAACGGCCAAGCCACACACTTTGTAGAGTTAGTGAAATTAGACCTTGTAGAGTTAGGACGTGAAGAGTCAGAAACTTGGCTCTAGATGACATCTGATAATTTTTTGACAGTGCGAGTCATTTGGTCTCATCGTGTCAATATTTTACATGTAAATCTGTAAAATCGGTTGTGGGATAGATAAATCTTCCTATTACTATTACAAATGTGAAAGTTTGTGAGAACGTATGGATGTTAATATGTTTGTTACTCCTTAACGCAAAAACTACTAAACTGATTTCGATCAAATTTGGTATGGTAGTTGTTTAAGCTCTGGATCAAAACATAGGCTACTTTTTATCCCAGAAAAATACAGTATTCCAGTGGGATACCCGATATTATATTTACGCGGATGGAATTAGCTACTATATTTGGCGACGTAAGAGTGGCTTCTATTTTTTTTTATTACATTTTACTAACCAATTCAGGTCATTAAAACAAAGTAATAAGACTCAAAAGTTTGATGACCGAAACTCTAACAACTCGAACAAAAATATCTGCCTATCTATAGTCTACACCTGTAATATAGTTTCTCAAAAACCGTGTAAATTCAACTTAACGTAGGTCGTAGACGGTAGATATAAGATATAACTGTAGTTCCTTCATTGTTATAATATTTTAGAAACGAAGAAAACAGCCTCCGTGATTTAGTGGTTAGAGCATTGGCTCTCGAATCGGAGGTCGTGGGTTTAATTCCCGCATTGGAACAACAATAAAGGTTGTCCAAGTTTGGTTAGGACAATGCAAGCTGATCACCTGATTGTCTGACAAGAGAGATGATCCATGCGTTGGATGGGCATGTAAAAAGTCGGACCTGCGCCTGAACTCTCACCAGTCGTGTTGGTTATCCGTCCCACTGGGTTACGAGAGTGAAGGAAGAGAGAGTGCTTTTGGGTACTGCGCACGCACTTGGGCACTGCGTAACTGGCCTGGTTTCAATAAAACCGGCCACCGTGTCCGATATCGGTGTGGGGAGTTATTATTATTGGAACGATTTATGAATAATTGCATGATGAAGGTTCAAAAATATCTAGACATTGACCTAGGCTGACCTGAGGCCGTCGACCTCGTGTTTGCCGAATCATTATTGTAATAACAAAAGTGGCGGAGATTTTCTGGCGTCATTTATTAGAAAACAAATTTAAAATAATGTTCGGTGCAAACGGGATACCAAGTAGTCGCCAATGCTACTCAATTATGATACATATCTGACAAATCGCCGTAAACGGTCGTATACGTACGGTGTGGCCGGTCACGGCAACTCAAACGTTAATCACTTTCGGTAGCCCGATTGCGCTGATCTGTTTATGAAGAAATCAGGGGTGGACAACCTTTATGCAATTAGGGCCAATGACTGAAAGGTATTGTTGGCGAAAATTATTTCCACGAAAATTTTGTGACAGACATCCAAGAACGGTAATATTTTTGGTTTAAATAATATTACGAGCGAAATATATTATGACTAGTTGGTCAACCACATTCCGAATCTTCAAACAAATCAAAAATTATACATACAATATACATATTAGGTTGGGGAAAAAGTTTCTTCGCATTTTATATAAAAATTCAAAAGGTTTTTTTATAAAGTTTATTTACAAGTGACTAAAGTATATAGGTGCCATTTTGTTCGATAACTTTTTGCCATCTTGTTGGTAGGTACATGATGCCATTGCTATAAAATTTTTGGGGCTTCTGATGAAAAAACTGCGACAAGTGGTTTTGGCAGTCCTCTTGAGATGTCAACCTGACACTGCCTAAGGAATTCTGCAGCGACCGAAACAGGTGGAAATCTGAAGGTGCAAGGTCAGGACTATACGGCGGATGCATTAACACCTCCCAGCCAAACTCCCGTAATTTTTTCTGAGTGGCTAAAGATGTGTGAGGTCTAGCGTTATCATGGTGAAAAACCACACCCCTTCTGTTGATTAATTCCGGCCGCTTTCTCTCAACTTCTTGCTTTAATCTCATCAGTTGTTCGCAGTACAGTTCAGAATTGATGGTCCTGCCTGGCGGTAACAACTCATAATGAATAATGCCCTTCCAATCCCACCACACACACAGCATCACCTTGTTGCGAGTTAACCCGGGTTTCGCCACAGTCTGTGAAGCCTGACCGGCCTTTGACTACGATCTTTTTCGCACGTTCTTGTCGTACGTGATCCACTTTTCATCACCAGTTATCAGCTTCTTCAAAAATGGTTCGGTTTCATTACGTCGTAATAAAGAATCACAAACGAGTACACGGTTCATTAGGTTTCTTTCAGTGAGCTCATGAGGCACCCAAATATCGAGCTTTTTTGTGTACCCAGCTTTTTTCAAATGCGCCAAAACCGTTTTGTGGTCAATCCCCAGTTCTTTAGCTACATCGTAACTACTAATATGCTGATCTTGCTCCACTTTTTCAAAAATGGCAACAGTTTTGTCCGTAACAGGGCGACCAGAGCGACGTGCATCTTTGATATCAAAATTTCCGGATTGAAAACGCTTAAACCAAGTTTGCGCTACTCTCATAGATACTGCATTAGGTCCATAAACATCACAAATTTTTTTCGCGGCTTGTGTTGCATTTTTACCTTTTTTGTAATAAAATTTTAAAATGTATCGAAATTCTTCATAAGAATCACTCATTTTAACAATAAGAAAAACAAATGAAAATCTCAAATTTACTCTCGAATTTGGAATTGTTTTCTGTAAAATTAAAACTTTTTAATGATACCAAAATCAGCCAGATACAATTGGTAAAGCCCAAGATATTTTATGACAAGTTCATACATACTATAATGCGAAAAGACTTTTTCCCCAACCTATTATGTCAAACTGCCAATCGAACGGACCCTGAGTGTAACGAGGGACTCTAGAGTTAACTCCCGAGCGTAGCGAGGGAGCTAAAACTTAACTCCCGAGCGAAACGAGGGAGTTATGTAGAGTCCTGAGTGAAGCGAGGGGTTCAAGCTGCCCAAGACGAAGACAGGCTTTATCCTAGAGGTGCATACTCTACTTTTCATACCTATTGCGAGGCAATAAAAACCCAGGGCTACAAAAATAAAACATTTATTTTGTTAAAAATTAATATTGATATTAGACACATTTGTCCAGTTATGGAGGGACAAAGTAATATTATTATTAGGAACATTTGTGGAAGTTGTGGTGGAGTTTATTTGAGCCGTACTTATAGATATTCAGGAACTTGCGACTGACGATTTTGACACGTGAGAATGTTAAAAATTATAGGTGGCCAGTTCGATTTTTGAATAAACTCTCTTTGCAATACCATAATATGATTATTGAAAAACTCTATAGGCCTTACTAATAAAGAAATCTTAAAATGAGGTATAACGTTAGAATAGTTAAACTCGCTGTATAAGTTATACGTTCGATATAAAGCGCATAAACAGCTGACTACTAATAAAGATATTCAAGACCTTGTATAACTATACTCACGCTACACACCATAGACAGAAGACTCAAAGAAAAACGTTCAGGAATTGAATAACACGCAAATAACACGTATCCGATGTTCGCGTGTTGATGACAAAAATTGACATAAAATGTACGTTATTATGGACTTCGTCATTTTAATTAAATACAAAATTGATGTTTACACATTTTTAATCAGTTTCAATTAGTTAAGTATGTGAATTTTGTAAATATTAATAGTTCCACAAAATTTAATAAGGTACTAACATTTTTGAACGCACCTCTGCCAAACTGTCAAACTGTCATTGAAATTGACATTTGTCATTGAAATTGACATTTGTCAATGACACTTGTCAATGTCACAAGACGTAATTAGGGATGCTCGATGTTGCAAAAACATCGATGTTGGCATCAATAATGAGATCGATAGCTAAAAATCGATGTTCAATGTTTATCGAGCTCTAAACATCTATGTCAGGCAACATCGATGTTTTTGTACAAACGTCTTCACGGCCGTATAATATATATTGGTAATACATCCATACTAATATTAAAAATAAATGGGAAAGTGTGTGTGTGGTTGTCCGTCTTTCACGCCAAAACTACTGAACCGGTTTAAATGAAATTTGGTACACATAATATAATCTAGAACCTGAGAAAGGACATAGGCTTCTTTTTATCACAGGGAAATGTACGGTTCCCGTGGGATACTTTATTTACAGTTTCATGTTAAAACTATTAAGCCGATTATCATGAAATTTGGCAGAGATATAAAGTTGACCACGGGACCTTTCCGTGAAACCGTAAATAAAGTATCCCACGGGAACCGTACATTTCCCCGCGATAAAAAGTAGCCTATGTCCTTATATGTACGGTTCCCGTGGGATACTTTATTTACGGTTTCACGTAAAAATTACTAAACCGATTATTATGAAATTTGGCATAGATATAAAGTAGACCACGGGAATGGACATGAGCTACTTTTTATCGCGGGGAAATGTACGGTTCCCGTGGGATACTTTATTTACGGTTTCACGGAAAGGTCCCGTGGTCAACTTTATATCTATGCCAAATTTCATGATAATCGGCTTAATAGTTTTAACATGAAACTGTAAATAAAGTATCCCACGGGAACCGTACATTTCCCTGTGATAAAAAGAAGCCTATGTCCTTTCTCAGGTTCTAGATTACATATATTATGTATTTACGGTTTCACGTAAAAATTACAAAACCGATGATGAAATTTGGCACAGATATAAAGTAGACCATGGGGAGGGACATAGGCTATTTTTTATCGCGAGACATATATGGTTCAGGTGGGTTACTGTACGTACGCGGGCGGAGCCGCGGGCATCAGCTAGTAAATTATAAAAAAAAATCACATGTTTTTTTTAATGAAACATAGAAATTTTATATTGGAGATATAAGGAGGAGCACATTATAAGTTCCAATATTTTTTGTCAATAATTGACTGTAAAAATGATAATTTTGAAAGCGCAGAACCTTTTAACCTGTTGCGCTGTAAATATAGGGTTGAACCAGCCTTAGAAAATAATTGCTCCGATGGCGTTTATGTCGCAATAGTGGTTAAATATACTACCGCAAGTTTTTTCAACTTTGGGTTTTTCGATTATGTATGGGTCAATAACATCGATGTTACGATGTTTTAAATAATGCAATATCGATACGATATAAAACATCGATGTTTTATCATCTAACATCGATGATCATCGATTTTCGATGCGAGCATCCCTAGACGTAATTTATTTTCTAATGAGACTGCAGTTCTTGTCTTCTTGAGATTTTTAATTTTCAGCTAAACTGGAGTTTTCTAATTAGAACATCAACTCTGATAACTTCTGATTGTTTGGAGTTGTAATTAATACAAGCAAAACACAGAAAGTAACGAACAAAAGGGTTATTTGTATAAGGTATGTGCGAACATCTGTGAAGTGTCCAACTATTAATAAACATATTTATGAAAATATAATGCCTTTCATTGGTTTTTAATTTACTCCAAATGTTTCCAAGAATACACAATGGGTTATGTAATGCATCTTTTTCCTTTTTTCTGACTGATTGTAGGTATTGTATCCTAAGTATTATGTTTTTAACTGTCTATCACATAATGTGATGTTTATTGTTTTGTGTCTCTTTATCTATCTATATATAAAAGGCAAAGCTGATTGACTGATATATCAATGCACAGACCAAACCAGAGCTAGAAAGCTGCACCCTAATAGCTGTATGATAAATAGCTGGGTAAGCCGTAAGTATTAATGTCAATGGACACTTAATTCATAAAAGTAAGTATATTATAGGTTGCATTGCAACAAAAAAGCTAGTTAATAGTTGGATGAGCTCGATTTCAATAAAAAATGAAAGTATAGTATCAAAAATTATCTATAATAATTATATGTAATTAATCTTAAAAGTATTTCATATTTTCAATTGTACTTAAAATGCAAGTTGCTATCATGGTAGGGTTGCCATCCGTCCCGGTATACCGGGACATGTCACCAATTTGAAAGTTTTGTCCCGGTTAATCTAGAAAATGTCCCCGTCAATATGCATACAGCAACAGCACAGCCCGGCAAGTAGTGGCTGGGCTGGCGCATTTCAAGTACACATGGTTGAAAGTATAATACAGTGCAAATTTAATTTTAATATGACATGTTCATAATTTCATAAATATATTATGGGTAAACCGGACCTGCTGAATAAGGTATATAATACAAATTAATATTTCATTTAGAACATTTGATTTCATATTTGTTTTTTAATTTTTATATTTGTAAGCTATTTTTTTAAGAAAATAAAGGTTCCTTATAAAGTTAACTGGTAATAAATATCACATTTTTCATTTACTTGTATTATTTTAGTAATTCACTGTTATGGTCCCGGTCGGTACATAGGATGTTATGGCAACGCTACATTATTATGGTGCTTACAAGGATTACAGTATGCACTATAATCGATTAATCGCAACTCGCATTTTAAACATAATAATTGCACACTTTGAGCGTTTATCTTTGTACTTTGTACTTTAAAGATTGTAGACATTGTCGTTGCAATCTCAAAACACTGAAATTCAGTAAATTTCATTTACTGGCATTCCGTAGTTCTACTATAATAATAAGCTTTAGTAAAATTAATTATGGATCTTCTGGGCTTATGGTATACTGCTGCTGTAAATACACTTATATACAGAAAAAAAAATTGGGCAAAAAAATAATTCTTTAAATAGTTTTGTGTTAGGCGAAGGGTCACCTACGCCTGAGATTAGGATGTTATATTTCTGCCTAAACATCTTAACGTAAGTAGTAGATCATATTTAGCAATAATTATGCACAGAAGATCCTTGATTTTAAATAAGTTAATTGACTTTACCAAACCTTATGTACAAGGCTGGTTCTTCTTCTTCAGGGGATAGCCCTAGCCTGTATAATTGATAGGTTGCAACTCGCAATAGGTCTAACTCCATTTCCTTCGGGGGAAGCTCTAGTCTGTATAAAAGTTAGGTAGTGTTATAGGTATAAGGTAGTATCCATACTCCTTACCTACCTATCTTTTGAAGACCCTCATCTGAATCCCATAGCACTTCTGAGAACCCTTCTAACTACTTAGTTTAGCCCTGTCTTCTCTTACGTTAGTAAGAACAGTTAATTATACATAATATTAGGATTGAAATTGATGAAATTAGGTCATTGTCTTTTACCAAAAATACAACAATAACGGATCATCACGATCATTATACATTTGTATTTTTCCGGGCGCAAGAATAATTTCCTAGCCTAAGAATCAATATTTATGTAGATTGTAGTCCAACTCTTAAGTTAGGTACTAGAAATAGAACGCTAACGAGTTTCGAAAGAATATAAAATCAGCTGATGAATTGAAAATCCGCCATCTTGTCCTTATAACACGCTTAAACTAGGGTATGGCCTAGTATAGGCGTGGAATAAATTAGTATGGAAATTACAACATCGCTATCCTGGCCTAATGTAAAAAAAATGATTATTAGTAGTAGAAATCTTAAAACGCCTGTATACACAGTGTGAAATTTTTTATTAGTAAGGGGGTATGATAGATACGTATGTCTATTAGGAGTTTTCATACGAATTTTAACGTTCCAAATTCAAATCACTTTAATCCCTTGGGAGTTTCATACAACATTATCTCCCTTGGGAGTCAATGACTTGCTTTACGTTGAGATTGCGTGATATATAATCGGACATTGTCGAGCAGGTGGTATGAAAAAGTAGTTTATGTCCCTTCCCGTGGTCTACTCTACATCTTTGCCAAATTTCATCAAAATCGGTCCAGTAGTTTCGGAGCCTATTCAATGCAAATAATAATAATAATAATAATAATATCTATGGACGCTTCACACCACGTCAATCTGGCCCCGTGCTAAGTATCCGAAGAACTTGTGTTACAGGTACCAGACAACGGGAAGTATATTTAATACTCTTATACTATACATATATTTAAGATTTTTATTATATTATACACATATTTAATACACATCCATGACCCAGGAACACAGAAAAACTTTTTGTTCCGTCGGCAGGATTCGAACCTGCGACCTCCGGCTTCAGCACCAAAGCGCTGAACCACTGAGCCACAGAGGTCGTCCACAGACGTCGCAAATAAACAAGCTTACTTTTTCTCTTTATTATATTAGTATAGAGTATATTCTCGTTTAACCCATTAACCGCCAAATTAAAGGCAGCAAAGTAAAATGAATAAAATGTACATTTTCTTATTTAATATAAACACAATAATAATAAAAAATCTCAAAAACATTATTCCTCCCCCCTATAGGGGGGTGTACTCATTTGTGTACAATGGCGCCTTATGGGTGCAAGCAATTTACTGTAATTTTTGTAAAAAAAATATTTTTTATCATTATTTTACTATCAATATAGATTACTTTAAAGAAATAAAATACCGTTAAATTGATTCCAAAGCTTTAAAAAGTAAATTAAGCATATTTTAAGTAAAATTTGTACTGAAATTAGTTGATCTCATCCATTAAATTTGAAGAAAAAATCGGAAAGCGTGTTAATATTTTTATTATTTCCCTTGACTCATGACCTTCCTCAACTCATGGCACATGAGAGCCAGGCTTTTAGACAAGTTTACTATTATGTATAATAAGTCAAAAACCTACTTTCTTTTGCGAAAATGTATTGATTTGTATGGGACATAATCAAAATTCGGTAGTTTTACTGCCAACACCTATCTAGTATTATTAAATAACATTTGTTACAGCTTACCTTAGCTTTTTATTATTATAAATTACAAAATTATATAAAAATTAACAAAAATATTTAAAAAAATTGCTGTACGTATTCAGCCGTTGTACTCAATTGGGTACGGCAGAGTATTACAAACAATATCGTTACAGATATAAGTTTGAAAGCTATCAATTTATGTTTATTTTAAAGATTCAGGTGTATTTTATAAATTAAAATAGTAAAATTAACGTATATTGAAAATTAGTGCAAGCTCAAAATCTATCAACTTTGTTTGTGGCTAGTAACAATAATTATAAATATATTCCTGTTTTATTGTTAAAGTTTAAGTAAAAGATTATCCTTTTATTAAACAACTTGTAAATAATCACTCTAATTATGAACAATTTTACTCTACACTTAAATTTGTAGGTGTACCCAATTGCATACGGCGGCGGTAAATGGGTTAAAGTATAAGATTTATTTAAAAATTAAAATACATTCACCATGATTTTTCATGTTCTCCGCTCTCGCACTGCCTTTCCCTTGCCTGGCTGGTACGCACCCAGCTCAGCGTGAATTTTCGTTGCCCAATATAATATGATACTCGTAATAATTTGAGTCACCAAGTAACCGACTGTCGGTAAATCCGTTCCGATACGATCAAACTTTGAGGAACAATAGGCGGCACATTATAAAGTCTAACGAACTGCATATGCTGAATATAAATGTATGATTGTTTATAAATATAATTTAATATTATTGGAAGGTATTAGTGGTGCTGTGTCTGGCAGATGCACAGCATTAAAACGATATTTAAACTGTAATGCTAACGCGTTAAGGCGTTGCTTTATTTCGCTATCCTATTATAATTATAAATGTGAAAGGTTGTGAGGATGGATGGATGGATGTTTTTCACTATTTGACGCAGTTTTAGCTTTGAAATAACGCTTAGGCTACTTTTTATCCCGAATACGTACAGTGTTCCCATGGGATACTGTATTTACGCGGGCGGTTCCCGCAGGCAAAAACTAGTAATATTATAACGCCAAAGCCAATATTTCCTAAACTACCAGACTAAATATTACAAGATTTATAGTAGGGCATAGAAAAAAAAACCAGGCCAAGTGCGAGTCGGACTCGCGCACCGAGGGTTCCGTACAAACCTGTAGTGATTTTGTAACAGCTTTAAGGTATTATAGACCTGAGTATTTGATATGAATTTAAATTTAATACCTCTACGCGTTCATGAGGAAAGGGGTAGTAAGTTAATAATTATTAAAAATATTTTTAATAAATGATAAATTTACGGTTTACGCAATTTTTCCTTTATCTGTGCTATAATACGTTTCTTCGTACCGAATTTCAAGAAACAATATGTATACATCTCTCGTATACATATCGTCACTCGAAAGGCAAAATAACTGAAGTGCCAAAATGTCATTTTAGTTTATACTTCATCACTTTTTACTCGGTCGGCCAATTTTGATGAGGTCAAAGTAAGATTGCATTATTTTTAGGGTTCCGTACCTCGAAAGGATAAAACGAAACCCTTATATGATCACTTTATTGTCCCTGTCTGTCAAGACCTTTTTTCTCAGGAACGCGTGGAGATGTATATAATAAGCTGGATTTAATACCAAATACTCAGGTCTACTGTCCCTTGGAGCTGTGAAAAAATTAAACTTCTAAGCCAACGCAATCAAAAGATACAGCCATTTATGCCGCAAATTTTCGACACTCGCATACTCAAAACTCCCGTGAACTCAGAATCTTGAAATTTGGTACGAAGCAACGTCTTATAGCACAGATAAAGAAAAAATTGCGTAAACCGTAAATTTTTGCGTAAAACGTGAACAGAATATAACTTAATTAGTGTCATCCTGTTTTTACATACCGTCTTGTCTATGTAAGTACCGGGTATGTAGTACTTAGCTACTAGCTTCAAAAACAAGCCAAACTCGCTTTGAATGTCACGGGTCTGTGGTAAAAATAGCCTCGCGGTAGACTGCACGCCGCCGGGCGATGACATGGCATCAGGCAATGACATGGGACATCATTGCCCTTAGGTTCAGCAAAGTTCCTTGATGACAAAGTATGGATTAACGACCCAAAGTGAATCTTGACAAAGTAACATTTTGTAGCCCTTACATAATGCATCGCTGACAGAACTGGCATAGTTTTTGATTTTGTTGCATAAAAAAGTAAAAAAAACATAATATATTCGAAATTAAAACAAAATCTTTTTTCGAAAGGCACAGAAAAAGAAGAAAAAATATTACAATCAACACCGGTTCGGAACCCTAGCCTGGCGAGAAGAACCGGCGTAAGAAACTCGCGTGGGTGCTACCTTTTAGCAAAAAGGATAGCCATAAATTTTTAACAAATAACATATTATATTTAAATTCATTCGTTTATGGCAATACGGTTCAAATAGTAATTTGAGTCTGCATTTTCTATCGTAGTTTATAAGCGCTGTGATAATAAACTTATAATCAGGCACTTTTTATTTATTAATCAAAACTAGAATAGCTACTCTGTACCTTACATCTGTTATCAAAATATACACACATTTAAACCAGCCATTATATTGCTAGAAATCTAGAATGTGAGTCCTAGATTCCGTCTGATATTACCTAGATATATCACTGGAGATCCAGGTCGTATTTCAGGACTACCACTCGCTTATTGGCGATGTAAATCTTATGTGGCTTTTAGTTTCGTTTGGGCATATTGAAGGTAGTAGATTCTGAAGGGTTGTCCAAATATCTGGATATTGTGACGCATGGTGTATTGTATTGTATGTGGCTTAGGATATTTAGGTACAAAATACAATTTTGAAGACAAACCAGATCTGAGGAGGCAATTGTGCTAAATAAAACCTGCATTAATACAATTCAACAGTCCCGACACGCTAAAACTCTCAAAGGGTGTTTTTATCAACGTTAAACCAACATGAAACGCGCACTGATTGGTCGAAACGTCATAAAATCTGTTCACGCTAACATATCGCTACACTTTCAATCCCAAGTAAAATGAAGTCTACTTTAAATACGAGAATTGAGGTTCAGGTTGCAAAAGACTCACCCATTGTTCAAGTCTTAGGGCAATGAAGCCTGAAGGTCGATTCTGTTAATTAAATCCTGGAATAATACAGTCGGAATAATAAAATTGCAAATTAATGGTATTCTCATAAACGTCAAACAAGTTTTCATTGGTCCTAACTCCAAAAAAAACCAGTGTATGATATCACGACGATTAATTTATAATTCAATAAAAGTAAAATGTAAGTGTAAGTTAATTATGAGAGTTGGGGCTCTGATCCCTTGATTGTCTGATAACTGCAGCATGGAAAATGTCAGAAGCCCAATTCTCGTAGCTTTGTGATCATCATCGTATTTCCGTCCGCGCGGTGTCGCATTTACACACGCGTCTTTCGCGCGTGAGATAATGAGACAGCACGCGGACCGAAACTGCATTGTAATCACAGTTAGGAGAATTGTGCTTCTGTTCTATGCCAGATTTCTTCATCGCTTGAAGGCCACCGTATAGTTTGCCGCATAAAACTCAGTTACTACTATTTTCTTACGCAGATCTACAATAATTATTCCTGACACAATATCACGTCAGTAATCTGATGTAATCGTCATGATTGCAGTCATCAACTGAATGATCGTGAACAAACAATTTATCACTTTTATGGGAAAATTGTATCGATTGATGAACAGCTAGTAATTAATTAATTATTGTTGAGAAAAAAATCAATATGCGGAAAATTACTGCCAATTGAGTTGCTAAGCAGACAGTGTTATAATTGTTGAATTAAATGAAATGAAATGTTATTCCTACATTGACCAACCAGTTTTGTCTTCGGACTATACTGACTCATGACTATACTGTAATAACATAACCAAGAGCATGTCAGGACACGTCTAAGGAGGGTTCCGTAACTCTAAACGCGTAATATGTTTTTTTTTCAAGTTACTTCAAAAGTTACTGTCCGATTTGGTTCAAAATATTTTTTCTAAAGAGTTTTTAGCATGACCTATCGGTATAAAAAAAAGTTTGCAAGTTCCTAAATCTTATAGATTAGAAATTCCAGGGGGGGACCAACTTATAAATCACTTTGGAGGCCGATTACTTGACTTTATAAAAAACGTTATGTACAAAACCGTTCCCCACACGATGGGATAGAATGAAATTAGTCTCTCCTGGTTTCCTTGAAGAATAAGGTATAAATAATATAATATTTCCTAACTGTACAAATTATTTCAACCAATTTCCTCACGTACCTTTATGAACTAAAGGAACCAACCGATTCAACCTTTAACCTGTGGCAGCAAACTGGCATAGGAATAGGAATACAAAAATCATCCAGAAACCGTCAACGCGCTTGAAAGTGAAGCCGCCACGACTACACCAAATTGGAGTGGCTATCCACACATAATATGTTGCCACAGAATAACGGAATATTTTACCCAACTTTTCTCAATTAATTTTAATCGAATACCTAATTGTCGTAACATAATAACGCGATTTGTTTTGTATATGTGAAGAGTAAAATAAAGTATAGAGTGGTGTTTCGCCATGGTTTTGGTTACAGTGCGCTGCGTACAAATGTGATCGAACACTCATTCTGGATGTTCTGTATTCTGTGGAAAAAACCTAAGTCAAGTTGTTCATGACTAATAAATATGGATCACTGTTGTAAACACCCCTCATTATTGTAAATAAAGCTGCTGATGTCATTACTTTACTTCCTACTTCAGTTTTTCTTATTAATTTGTTGCAACAGGCTTTAGCTGTCCTGATATTATTATCCTTATGATTATACTGGCTCTAGAGCTCCGTGGCTTAGTGGGTAGACCATTTGATTCGCACTTGAGAGAGTGCATGTTCGAATACCAGGTTGTGAAGTGTACCAATGAGACTTTTTCAGATCTCAAGTACATTATACGGACGCTCTAACGGTGAAGGAAAACATCGTGAGGAAACCCGTATATGGTTGGCCACAGACGTATTGATCAGTCACTCCTGTAGACTAGGCTATGTTGTGAGAATGCCGTGTGTACTTGGGCAACCATACGACATTTAAAAACCAACTGTCCCAGGCACTACAGTATTTCAAGAGTGGTTACTTCGCTCGGAGAATACTGTATAAATCATCCATTAGGCCTAAGTTTTTTTATTATACTGGTATTGATTGCCCGCGGCTTGGTCCGCGTGAAATTAGGTTTTAAATTTTCATTCTCTATTTTACCCACCTAGGGGCTGAATTTTAGAAAACGCTGAAATACGTAACTCATTATTTTTTCCGTACTCAATTCATACGAAATATGATGCAAAATATAATATTATGTCCAAGGAATAAAACGTTTCATATGAAATTTTATCACCTATTTTACCCCCTTAGGGTTGAATTTTGTAAAACCCTACCTTAGTGGATGCCTACGTCGTATGAGAAATACGTGGGCAAAATTTCAAATTTCTAGTGTTAATGAATAGGGGATCGGACTACATCTGAAATATTTGGTTTCATTAATATATTCAGAAAAATTGAGGCATTACTACTTGGTAAATGTAAAAAAATATATTATTTTATGTGTAGTTTACTAATAAAATACATTTAAAAAGTACCAAAAAAAAATTTTTTTTTTGCGAAATTGGTAAACAAAACCTACATCATTAGTTTACTTACATCATATACAAAAACATTCATTATGGTAAGTATGAATTTAAACGCACAAATATGGGAGATATTTACAAATATATTCCGGCGGCCATATACTTTATATACTACTTCATATGCTATAACCTACAAGTGACGTCATTTGTAGGTCGACTTTAGTATGGAGCGTTTTTAGGAGGCTCGCGAAATTTTGTATACAAATTGCTGTACCTTTGAAAATATTGACTTTTGATATACGGTTTCTTCTCATAAGTTACTCATATTTAAGAGTACTATTCATTTATGCAATAAAAAAATTAGTCCGATTGCCTATTGTCCTGTGCGTTGATACATCAATCAATCAGCTTTGCCTTTATTAGGGTTCCGTAATACTTAAGGAACCCTTATAGTTTTGCTCTGTCCGTCTGTCTGTCTGTCTGTCTGTCTGTCCGCGCCTCTAGCTCCTGTAATTGTGAATATAAATTGATGAAATTTGGTGCAGTTATAGATTGTGTATAGATCTCGGTTTCGGGATCATAAAAAAAATAGTAATTTTATATTTTAGGGGTGGCTCTCCATACATGTGAAGTGGGGATGAAAAATATTTTTTCACTCTACCCCATCGTGTGGGGTATCGTAGAATAGGTATTTTAAAATAATGACAAGGTTTCATACGTTACTTTTTTTATAAAGTTGACCATTTTCGAGTAATCGGCCTCCAAAGTAGTTGTAAGTTGGTCCCCCCCCCTAGCATTTTTAAACTATAGGAGATAGAAACTTGCGAATTTCCATGCTGATAGATCATGCATCGGAAATCAGACAGTAACTTTTGGAGTAATTAAAAAAAAGGCTATTACGCGTTTATAGTTACGGAACCCTCCTTAGACATGTTCTGACATGCTCTTGGTTAGGTTTTTATAATATATAGGTACCTAGATCCTGGTATCCTGAGAATATGTAGCCTCTTGAAGTGACATCGTCTTTAGAAAATATGTGATGTATATTACTTCCTGGAGATTTTTTGTTGATTTACCAGTAGAATAATATACATATAAAAGGATTGCAACTCTACCTACAATTCTGAAAGAATCTGTTAACCTATATATAATTTTAAATATGTACTTATGTACTTTTATTTCATTCTTGAAGACATGAGATGTTTCAGTAATTTTTGGTCGTGAATCAACTTTCAGAAATAGAACCTCAATAATATTATTCTTGTATTTAAAGTAAACTTACGTTTACTTTGTTTAGATTGAAAGTGAAGCGGTATGTTATCATGAACTGATTTTATGACGTTTCGACCAATCAGTACCCCTAGCAGGAACTTTTTGCGATTATCGTTTCATGTTTGTAAACGAGAAATTTTGTATGACAACCATGAAAGCGCCTCTAGCGGACGTAAAAGTAACTAAATCGGTAGCAGGAACCTTTTTTGGATAGTTTTGCTGAGTAACGTAACGTGACGTAAACGATACGTTTGACAATAGCGAGCACGAACACCAATTTGACGGATGATGTAGTTACGTTCTACGTAATTTTACGAATACTCTGTCACCTAAGATTTGTTGGTGACAAAGGTTACGTCGAACGTCGTTTCACGTTGGTATAACGTTCATAAAAACACCGCTTGATAGTTTTAGCGTGTCAGGACTTGATTGTAATTATATTAATGCAGGTGTTATTTAGCAGAATTCCACCTCAGAGATTTTTGAAATATCCCACTACTATTATGGATATGAAAGTTAGTGAGGATGGATGGATGAATGAATGTTTGTTAATCTTTTACCCAAAAACGATTTGATATGGTATTAGTTGTAGATTAACATATAGGCTATTTTTTACCCTAAAAAAATACAGTGTTCCCTTGGCATGCTCTACTTACGCGGACGGGACCGCGGGCAAAAGCTTGTCTATACTAAAAATGTCTATAATAAAGAGGAAAAGATTGTTTGTTTGTTTGTGTGCATTGAATAGGTTCCGAAACTCACTCACTGGATCGATTTTGATGAAATTTTGCACAGATGTATAGTAGACTACGGGGAAGGTTATTTTTTATCGCGGAAACATGTATGGTTTCTGCGAAATTAACTTTTGCGCACACGCAGTCGTGGACAACATCTAGTCTAACAAAAAGCTATTATAATTTCTCAATACAATAAAGAGCTGATAGAAAAGTAAGTATATAGTGAACAGACACTAGTATATTATGGCCTTGAAAAGGGACAAGTATTATCGTGTCATTTGTATGCGTTGTGCCAAGCGTCTAGAGATTTTTATCAATAATAATATCCATACCTAATATGGTACATTATAATTCATACTTTGCCATCAAAAAAGGTAAAGGTATACCAGGAAGAGTTATCACAATAAATTTTCCCCATAAAGGTATAATCAATAGTGACCTTTTAATCCAACTTATTATTACGGAACTGAAGTGAATTTATTTTATTTCATTTGTTATGGAGTTCATATAACCTACTACTTTTTATGAGCTCCGTGGCCTGGTGAGTAGACCGTTTAGTTCGCACTCGAGAGAGTGCAGGGTTCGAATCCCAGGTTGTGGCGTGTACCAATGAGACTTTTTCAGATCTTAAGTAGGTACATTATACGGATGCTCTTACGATGAAGGAAAACATCGTGAGGAAACCCGCACATGGTTGGCCCCAGACGTATTGACCAGTCATTCCTCTGGACTAGGCTGACTATGTTGTGAGAATGCCGTATGTGCTTGGGCAACCATACGACATTTAAAAACCAACTGTCCCAGGCACTACAGTATTTCAAGAGTGGTTACTTCGCTCGGAGAATACTGTATAAACCATCCATTAATGGATGAAAAGGCCTAAGTTTTTTTTCAATTTATAAATGTGAAAGTTTGTGTGGATGGATGGAAGGATGTCTGTTACTCTTTCACATAAAAACTACTAAACGGATTTTGATGACATTTGGTACGGTAATAGTTTAGGCTCTGGATTACCTTCTAGTAAATTAACTTGATCTGATAGATTTAGCGTTCTCAACAAATCAAACTAATAAATTCAGTACGTAACTTGATCTCATATAGATTTCCTAGTTTGATTCGTTTGATTCTCGACAAGCTTTTATATCACGAAGCATCATAAAGTTCAAAATAAATCCTAATCAGAACAACTCCGGAGATAACAAAACAGCAAGTGTATCTGTGCCATTATCGTGTGTTGAAAAATCAGTCAATGCACGTTTAAACGAATTAAAATTAGTGATGTAACTGACATCGATAAATCGTAAGATACGCAGACAATGTATCGACAGTCGACAGACCCAACATGAATACAATTTGTAAGATAAAATAATGATTAAGCTTGCGAAACGTTGCGTCACGAGCCCAGCATGATTAAACTTGCAAAAGCGAACAGTCAAGTAAAGGTTAGTCGGTGTTAGTGAGGATAATGCGACTTAGATGTATCGATCGTTTCTAATCCTTAAAGCTCGATATCGAGATTGAGTTCATTAGTAATGCATCAAAGGGAATTCAGGTAATAGGCAAGCGGACTGATTTTTTTTTATTGCATAAATGAATAGTACTTTTAAATATGAGTAACTTCTCAGAAGAAAAGGTATATCAAAAGTCAATATTTTCAAAGGTACAGCGATTTGTATACAAAATTTCGCGAGTCTTTATATACCAAAAAAAGTTTTTTTTTTTTTGCGAAATTGGTAAACAAAACTTACATCATTAGTTTACTCACATCATATACAAAAACATTCATTATGTTAAGTATGAACTTAAACGCACAAATATCGGAGATATTTACAAATATATTCCTGCGGCCATATACTTCATATACTACTTCATATACTTTAACCTACAAGTGACGTCATTTGTAGGTCGACTTTAGTATGGAGCGTTTTTAGGAGGCTCGCGAATTTTTTTATACAAATCGCTGTACCTTTGAAAATATTGACTTTTGATATACGGTTACTTCTGAGAAGTTACTCATATTTAAGAGTACTATTCATTTATGCAATAAAAAAAAATTAGTCCGATTGCCTATTGGTGTAAAATAAAGCAAAGGTAGATTTTTTCAATATATGAATGACTAGATTTTTCGCGTGGCTCCGCCCGCGTAAATATATTATCGGGTATTCCTCGGGGATACTGTACTTTTTCGGAATTAAAAGTAGCCTATGTTTTAATCCAAAGCCTAAACTACTATCATGCCAAATTTCATCGCAATCTGTCCAGTAGTTTTTACGTGAAAGAGTAACAAACATCCATCCATGCATACATTCATCCTCACAAACTTTCACATTTATAATAGTTGTAGGATTTTTTGCAGTGTGCGTAAACAAAATTGTGAACATTTCCAGTTCTCAATGATATATTGATATTTTTACATTTACACTGTTATCTCATTGCTAAGCTGCTTTTTGTAATTGCATTTTGTCTCTTACCACAAGCGATTTAATGATAAATACACTTATGTTTGTGTTGCGCGTAGAAGATAATTAAGGCTACAGAATACCATCTGTCGAAAAAAAAATTTCTGTCTAAAATTTTTTGAAGTAAAAACTTCCTTTAGCGCGGTACGCATATTTTTAGATGATATAAAATCTCTGGACTCGCAACACCGTCACGAGGCGCAGTTGACGTATGGTGAAACAATGAGATATAAAAGTACAATTGATACGGTATTCATGAGATATTTAAATAATTTCGAATCAAAATTGTTTATTTCCTATTTTAGTTACCATGAACCTATAGTTTCTATTTTAGATTGTAATAATTTTAATGATAATGATGACGATACAAGAGTTGTCGAAATTGTTGAGAATTATTCATAAAAGAATATTAAACATATTTTAAAGTTTCTAATAATTAATAAAATACAACTCATAAATAAAATGCAATTCATAACCCAATAACCCTAGTACCCATCTAAAAATGTCTAACGCCCCAAAATAAGTTTTCACTTCTGTCGGCACTCCCGGAATGCAACCCATATTTTTTTTTAGTTTTATCGATATCGACTGCACTTACGTCTCAACACTGTAGCACCGATCATTGACAATTGTATCGTGACCAAAATATACTTATCCGCTTATTACCTTAACCATTCCGCGTTCAATCTTGAATATGACTAATTTTAAGGCTTCGACTGACCATTCTTAGGGTTCCGTACCTCAAAAGGATAAAACGGAACCCTTACAAAATCACTTTTCTTTACTTTTCAAAAAATAAAATTTATAGGATCTAGAATGTGATGTAGCATAAGTCAAATAAAAAATCCTCAAACATTGAATTTGTTTTTCAAAAAAATATATATAACTAGCTGTCCCGAAAAACTTTGTTCTGCCTTAACTAAGAACTGAAATTTCTCATCGTTTAAACCTTCCATGAACTGATAAGATTATTTAAAGATCAAAATTAGCAAAACCGATCCAGCCGTTCTCGAGTTTTAGCGAGACTAACGAATAGCAATTCATTTTTATATATAAGATTTGGATAAGAAATAATAAAAGTTATTTAGATAAAAAGCCTTGTCCGGAAACCTCGATGCGCGAGTCAAACTTGCACTTGGCCAGCTTTAAATTTGCACATAAATAAAACTCTAGGCTTGTAATAAATGTCATAGGGCTTTTGAGCGTATCTCAATTCTCAAGCCTGTCCTGAGGCTGTTTCTTAATTTCTTGTAATTAAAAAGTTGTAAGATGAAAATATGCAGTCACTGTTCATTACAAGCGTCTCCACAACAAAAAATAAAAGATAAATACAAGTTAAAATTATAGTTTGAAATTAAAAGTTGTGTGGTGAAATTGAAATCAGACTGATCGTCTGACGGAAAGATTACAGTCGCTCATGGACACCTGCATCACCAGAGGAGTCCCAAGTGAGTTGTCGGTCTTTAATGTTCTGTAAATTGTACAGCTATCAGATATATTTAAAGATTATAATATTAGTAAAGATGTTTATCTTAAAAAAGAGGAGAGATTTCGTTGTATTATCGTTTGTTAATTGTTTGCATTGAATAGGCTCCAAAACTAGAGTAGATCACTGGGAAGGACATAGGCTACTTTTTATAGCAGCAAAATGTACGGTTCTGGAGGTATTTTCTTTTGCACGAATGAAGTCGCGGGCATCGTATAGTATAATTTATAAAATAAACACAAATAAGATGCTTACACGAGCCTGCACGATCATGGATCATAGAGCCAAGTTGATTGGACCATATACATTTTCTTCATAATCATCGTCATAATCACACATCAAAACCTATCGACGTCTACTGCTGAATGGCCTCCCCAATGAGCACCAACCATCCCGCAGCATCTTGGGCAGCCCTTTTTTTTTTTTTTTTTTTTTTTTTTTTTTTTCCGGAGGGGAAAATGCATTACGAATACCACCCAGGCGCAGGGGGCACCCGAGTGGTGATGTGGGACTCCCGTATAGGCTAATGGGACCCACGGTATACCCACTAAAAACCACCCCCCACCTTCCTCCTCACCGCCTTGTGACGGGGCCACGGGAACGATACACACATCCGCGACCCCGCCGGCGACAAGCGGCTCCATCCAAGGCCCGAAGGCCCCAGGCGCACCAGATGGTAAGGTGCGCCTCCCTCCTCGGCCTCCACCAGTACTGTAGCAGACTCCCCCCGAGTCTGCTACTAGGAGGCCACGGATACCAGCCTCCACAACCGGTACCCGGTGGCAGATCTGGGCTATGGTTCTGCCACCGACCACACCTCGGACGCAGAGGATAGGGCAAGCGGCGCACCGTAATACCAACTTGCCTCTTCCTCTGCGGCCCCACCAATGCCGTTAACCTTACGGAACGGCCCCGCCAGCTCGCAGGGGGGTAGGGAGAGTAGCACAACACCACCACGCCTCTCCCCCTGCGATCCCTCCACGGCCGCAGAAGATAGGGAGTACGGCGCACCGTAATACCGGCACTCCTCTTCTTCTGCGGTCCCACCCCCTAGCGCGTCCGCAGCGGACTCCTCCAGCCCGCTGGGAGCGCCCACCTCGGGCCAGCCGGCGGCAAACAAGCCGGCCCTGGTTGCCTCTTCGCTTCACCGTGGGTGTCCAGTCCACGGTTACTAAGCCCCACCGCCACGTCAAGGCGTGCAACCATCGGGGGGATCTTGGGCAGCCCTCACCCATCCGCTGCTAGCCCTCCTACCTCAAATCGTCGATCCATCGTCTCGCAGGACGGTCTACACTACGTTAGCCTGAACGTGGCCCCCCTCTAATACTTGTCTGCGCCAGATTGAATGACTCCAATTGGTAGAGCCAAGTCGATTTGACGGGAGACAGAATTTCGTATAGCTACTGTGAATGCAATGAATACGGATTAAACTAAAACAGATATTATTGTAAACATTAAATAAAATGAAAAACAACAGATTCAATAAATACGGATAAAACAGAATTGATAAATCACAATAATATTGTAAACATGGTATAAAACGTAAAACCACAAATCCTACTTAAGCCTACAAGCTGTAACAAGTATAAACATGTCTATATGACGCATATCTGCAAAAGGTTAACGACAGGAAATAAATAACAGTTAGAGATGTTAATATAATCAGTGAAATATATGAAAAAAATATGCAAAAACACTCAACATTTGGAACAAGAATGACGCAAATTTAACTTAACTTAAATAGATCTTATTTAAGATACGACCTAACAATACTTTGTTATGGCATAATAATTATAACAGGTGTACAAAAATTTCCCCGTTTACATAATATTATATTAATTAAGGAGACCATTTAAAGGAATAGATTTTAAGATAAGCCAGAATAGATCCTTGTGGTACCCAAAAAATTAAAAATATGTTTTTATTATTATATTAAAATTATTATCTATACTTTCTAGTTTTTTATCGAGATTTATTATTCATAATTAATGGAATAATAAGTGGGTATGAAAAATGATATTAAAATCATAAAATAAATAAGCACGTATTTAGTCACGAAATTTTATATCATAAAATAGAAAGAAAATGCACAAAAATTGCAAATCAAGCAATACCCGAGCACATCCCGAGTCAATGACCAAATCTGAGTCATCAGCGGCCGGTGGTGATGACTAAGAATTAATTAAAAGCCGAGAAAATGATAAATATAATGCACCAATCAAAAATCAACCATATTGTGAAGCAAATAAAAGTTAAATTTGAAGCAACAGACGAAATAACCGTTAGGGTTTCAGTTCGTCGAATATCGATTTAGGATTCTGCACTGATAAGGAGAAATATGGTTAAGCTGCGAGACCTTTGCGAAAGGTTACCTCAGATTTGATTGTTAAATACAGTTACGAGGATGGCCAAATAAATAACATAATTGAAACAGATGGGGATTGTGCCCTGCAACCCAAAAACAACAATAAAAACGATTTTGAGGTAAGCAATACTGACCTCCTTTTCAATTGCAGTCAAGTAAAACATGAGTAAGTTTGTCATATTACGAGTATAATTAGTTTAATAAAATGTGGGTCAAAATTATTGTCATAATTATTAAAAGTGATTTCATCATCTCGGACTTAAGTATTAGAAATTATTGCGTAACATCCAAAGTTTTACCACAATATAGAGGTACTAGCTGATGCCCGTGGCTCCACCCGCGTAAACTTACAATATCCCGCGATAAAAAGTAGCCTATGTCCTTCCCCATGGTCTATAACTTTTTTATCTGTGCCAAATTTCATGATGATCGGTTTAGTAATTTTTACGTGAAACTGTAAGTAAAGTTTCCCACGGGAACCGTACATTTACCCGCGATAAAAAGTATCACATATCCTTCCCCGTGGTTTACTTTATATCTATGCCAAATTTCATGATATTTAGTTTAGGGCTTTGGCTTTACGCTTACATTTCATGTCCAATTTAATTTTCAGAATTGACCGCACTTCAGAAATCACCTCTATAAGCGATTCTTGTAAAGCTACTCCCGAAGAATTTTTTGTTAATATTGTATACAGATTTCTAAGTAAAATTTAATACGGTAATTATCCGAGGTAACCCGAAGTGATAAAATTTAACTCGACTCTTTAATTAAGTAATCAAATTTTCGTAGAATAATGCGTCAGGTAATCATAGTTTTTATAGTCGTTAAAGGATTATATTTTTGGACATCATTATCATATTATGCCATTATTTTTTCGTCTTAAGATCCTTAACCTTTTAAAGTTTGCTCGCGCGTAACGGAACTTCTTTATTTTGTGTGATTATATTTTTATTTTGCAAAAGAGATGTTTTCAAAATGTATGAGGCGAGGGCCACAACGTAAAATAAAACATGGCGGATCAGATCAGAATAATCCAAAGAATGTCATTTTGATAATGACATAACTTTTGGCAAAGAAAGTTATATAATATATAAATAACGTTCAATAAGACATCTCTTCCTACAATTGTCAACTACGTCAAAAGTCATGTCAAAGCAACTGCCATGGCCGACCTAATAACAGGGTTATCGCATTAAAAACTTTCCAAATAATAATTTTTGTACGAATGTGGGTCTTCAAATTATTATTTTTTTTGTATATATTATTTCCCATATTTCCCATATTTTTTCCTATTTACCTAGGTATGTGGTTGTACATAGAGCTGGCCCAAAATCAAACATCTCTTTTGAGTCTGACCTTTACTGATGTGTTTACTTTTATAAATGTGCAAAAACACACGTCGCATTCTTCTCCATAATCAGAAATGTTCTTCCTATGTTGGCGTCTAAAAGGAGTGCATAAAATGTACGTAGGTATTCTGCCTACATTTGGGGATACCGAAAATTAGGTTATAAAATAAATAGGTTGCTCTTAGTTTAGTTTATTATATACGAAGAGAACTGAATTTCCAAACAATAATTATAATATTTGAAAACGTTAAAACCATCTTTGTAGACTAATATTATAAAATAATGTGAAAGTAAGGATGTTTGTTTGGTTGGTTCTCTTTCACGATCTTACTTAACCGATCGTCATGAAATTTGGCACAGTATTATAAAGTAGACCACGGAGAAAGATTTAAGCTTCTTCTCTTAGAAAGATCTTTTTTTGCGCGCACGAAGTCCAGGGCATCGACTACTAATATAGTATACTAGCTTTTGCCCGCGACTTCGTCCGCGTGGATTTCGGTTTCCATACAACATTTTAACCCCTTTTTCACCCCCTTAGGGAGCAAATTTTAAAAAATCTGTATGCCAATTTTCATCAAAATCCGTTCGGTAGTTTCGGCTGTGCGTGCAGTTGATAGATGAGTCAGTCAGGTTTGCCTTTTATATATTTAGAAGATTTCAAATAGGGATGTTGCCTAGTGTGGAATATCTCAGTTTTACAAATTACATTTTAAAATTGTTGATTAAAGATACATAAATCTGAAAGAAATAGGTATGTATTTAGAGTGACGGGATTAAAAATATAAGCAAATAAAAAATATTGTCCATCCCTTTCTCGCAAAACGATTCGTGACGTCACAACCTGCTACTGCCATACATTTTGTAATGACAAATGTATGGCGGTAGCAGGTTGTGACGTCACAGGCCGATATATCGCTCTCTTTCATATTGTAAATTTTCAATGGTTTATATTTACGTTATTTTTTCAGATATATAAAAATGGGTTCTGGATTGTTTATTTAACATGTTGTCTAACATCGAATAGACGAAAAAATTTTTTTTCGGCGACATGCCTATATTATATGCCTATATATTACTTGTATGTTTTTTGTTCACACGCAGCCATTTAACGTTTCCCGCATATTTTTCTCCTCTTGATCCATATAAAGAGTAGAATAATATTGTACTTGCAACATACTCGTAATATATTATAGGACAATAAACATGAAGTCACACAGACACGCCGGGGATGCGGGCGACCTTGCTGATACTGTAGATAGGCAGACATACCGCGTAGATAGACATAGACATATTGCCTATAATGCGTCATATGCATATCAACGATTAGAATTAATGCATAGTGCTGGTTGGAAGTTTCTAGTAATACTGATTTAATTTTCAGGAACTAAAAAAATTAGGGCATTTCAAACTAGGGTGAAGCGCTGAACTCTACAAAATCTATTCATAAATGGTATATAATTTGACGGCCTCTGTGGCTCAGTGGTTAGTTCGTCGATGCTCAAGCTCCGGCACGTGACTTCCGGGTCGCAAGTTCGAATCCCGCGGATTAGTTTTAAGTGTTCCTAGGCCATGGAAGAGTATTAAATAATCTTTAATAAATATACAGTATAAAAGTATTCCCGTTACTTCCCGTTGTCCTATCCTTGTTATATAAGTTGTAACACAAGTTCTTCGTATAGGTACTTATTTACCTACCACAGGGCCAGTCTGATGTTAAGCGTCCATAGATATTATAATGTTATACGTATAGGTATATAGAAGGAAGGGAACTGGTAACGTTAAATTCGTTTTTATATTTTATGTAATTTCAGCAAAACGTCCCCGTGGTCTAGTAGTTAGAGCTTGGTTCTCGACTCGGAGGTCGTGGGTTCGATTCCCGAATTGGAACAAAAAAAAATGTTTCAAAGTTTGGGTAGTACAATGCAGGCTGATCACCTGACTGTCTGACAAGAAAGATGATCAATGCGTCGGATGGGCATGTTAAAAGTCGGACCTGCGCCTGATCTCTCACCAGTCGTATCGGTTATGAGTTATCCGTCCCACTGGGTTACGAGAGTAAAAGAAAGAGTGTGCTCTTGTGTATTGAGCACACACTTGGACACTATAAAATTACATGTCTGGTTTCAACGAAAACCCGGCCACCGTCACCGTCATCGGTACAGGGAGCTATAATTTAAGCAATCCTTAAAACAAAAATCGTTACGTACTAACTGATCCATCACCACATAATAGAGCAAACTACAGAACGAATTGTGCTGAACATTAAGAATGCATATTGCACATAGTTACTCCGAGCCTTCCATTAAAATATTTTTCAAAATTCATCTACTCGTATTCTGATGGGATACCCACATGACATGAGAATTGCAAAGACTGAGATGTAGTACCTAATTGATACTCTTACTTGACAATCGGATTTCCATGTCCCAATTTTCCCACCACCAATTTTCTCATCAAACAAAGCTAAGAACATTCTCGATTAATTCATCAATATTCTCTTTCAGTGCGCTTTCATTTGAGACCCCACTCGAGTATATTTGCAGACATTTGGTTATTCTTCCCCACTTTCACCCCCTCATTTTCATCAAACATGTCTAAGAACACTCGCACGCACCTTTAAAACAAAAAAAAATGAAATCGCTTCATGATGCTACAGACAGACAGACACACACATACACACACAGACAGACAGACAGATACGTCAAACTTACAACACCCCTCTTTTTGCGTCGGGGGTTAAAAATAAGGACTTGAACGTTTGTTGCAATTCAACGCAAAGCTGCGTACAAACTCTTGTGAGTTAAAGGTGTGTTCTAAACGACGTCTAGATAATCACTCTTATTAAAGTTGTAGTAAATACATATTATATAACTATTATTATAGTTTTATAAAGTATAACAGTGGTATCTATAATCTTGGCTTGCTATAAAATAGTTATTAGCTGACAAGGCGGATCACATCTGTCGCGCCCTTGGCATATTGTAAGGAAGACATAAACCGAGTGGCGACGTACACTGAGCCTTGTATTACAATAATATTATGGATTTATACTTAGGCCTTTTTCATCCGTGATTGTATGAAATAAAATAAAATAAAAATAAAAATCTTTTTATTCAGAATAAAAAAACAAGGTTTTGTTTTCCGAACGTCAAACAAAAAAAAATAGAAGAATTACAATTACCATTACCACCGGTTCGGAACCCTAACCCGGCGAGAAGAACCGGCGTAAGAAACTCGCGCGGGTGCCACCTTTTAGTAAAAAGGATAGCCAAAATTGTTCTTTTTTTTTTATACATGTATACAATACAATAACAAAAAACATGTAAACAAAAAAAATAATTAAATTACAATATATTACAGTACAAAAGTACATTGTATAACTAGTTAAAACTGAAATTGCCTCATAGGGTCATCTTATTCCCAGGGTGTGCTGTCCTCAATGAAATCTTTAACTTTATAATAACCTTTGGCACACAAATGTCTTTTAACTACTTTTTTAAATTTATTTATTGACAAATTTTTCACATTTTCTGGGAGTTTATTATAGAAACGTATACACTGACCTTTAAAATAATTGTTTATTTTACTGAGTCTAGTCACTGGCACAGCCAGCTTGTGCTTATTCCTAGTATTGATGTTATGTTGGTCACATTTTTTATCAAATTCATTACTATATTTTTTTACGTACATAACATTATCAAAAATGTATTGTGAGTATACAGTCAGTATCCCTATTTCTTTAAATTTTTCTCTTAGGGAGGCGTATGGGGACATCTTATAAATAGCTCTAATAGCTCGCTTCTGCAGCACAAAGATAGAATTAATGTCGGCGGCATTGCCCCATAAAAGGATACCATAGGCCATTCTGCTATGGAAATAACTAAAATAAACTAACCGTGCCGATGCTTCGTCAGAAATTTGTCGAATTTTTCTGACTGCAAATGCTGCAGAACTGAGACTATTCGCCAGGTTAGCAATATGTGGACCCCACTGTAATTTAGAATCTAATGTTATACCTAGAAATACAGTTGAGTCCACTGGGTCAAGTTTAACATCATTCAATAGTATGTTGGTTTGTGCATGTCTCACATTTGGTAAACTAAACTTTAAACATTTTGTCTTAGATGCATTGAGAACGAGATTATTACTACCAAACCAATTTACTATTTCAGAGAGAGCATTATTTACCCTGTCATAGTCCGACTGCTGTCGCTTCACTTTAAAAATAAGTGAAGTATTGTCAGCAAATAACACTACCTCTAGTATATCTTTAACAAGATAAGGCAAATCGTTTATGTAGATCAGGAAGAGGAAAGGACCTAAAATGGACCCTTGCGGCACTCCCAAATCTATTTTGGCTCCCGATGACATCTTGCCATTCACTTCAACCCTTTGTGTCCTGTTACTTAAATAAGATGTTAACATTGTAAGTGATGTGCCCCTTACGCCATAGTGGTTTAGTTTCCTGATCAACGTTGCATGCTCTACACAATCAAAAGCCTTAGAAAGATCGCAAAATATACCTAGTGCATCCTGCGATCCCTCCCAGGCTTCATATATACTACTAATAATGCTAATGCCTGCATCAGTCGTAGATCGACCTTTAGTAAAACCAAACTGCTTGTTGTGTAACAATTTATTAATATTGAAATGAGCCAATAGTAAATTGTTGTAAAATATTTTTTTCAAATATTTTACTAAAGGTCGGTAGTATTGAAATAGGTCTATAATTAGCTGGATCAGATTTGCTTCCAGCTTTAAAAAGAGGTAATACTTTGCTATGCTTCATTAAGTCAGGAAACTCACCAACCCCCCCGATGGTTGCACGCCTTGACGTGGCGGTGGGGCTTAGTAACCGTGGTTTGGACACCCACGGTGAAGCGAAGAGGCAACCAGGGCCGGCTTGTTTGCCGCCGGCTGGCCCGAGGAGGGCGCTCCCAGCGGGCTGGAGGAGTCCGCTGCGGACGCGCTAGGAGGTGGGACCGCAGAAGAAGAGGAGTGCCGGTATTACGGTGCGCCGTACTCCCTATCTTCTGCGGCCGTGGAGGGATCGCAGGGGGAGAGGCGTGGTGGTGTTGTGCCACTCTCGCTACCCCCCTGCGAGCTGGCGGGGCCGTTCCGTACGGTTAACGGCATTGGTGGGGCCGCAGAGGAAGAGGCAAGTTGGTATTACGGTGCGCCGCTTGCCCTATCCTCTGCGGCCGAGGTGTGGTCGGTGGCAGAACCATATACCAGATCTGCCACCGGGTACCGGTTGTGGAGGCTGGTATCCGTGGCCTCCTAGTAGCAGACTCAGGGGGAGTCTGCTACAGTACTGGTGGAGGCCGAGGAGGGAGGCGCACCCTACCATCTGGTGCGCCTGGGGCCTTCGGGCCTAGGATGGAGCCGCTTATTGGCTGCCGCCGGCGGGGTCGCGGATGTGTTTATCGTTCCCGTGGCCCCGTCACAGGGCGGCGAGGAGGAAGGTGGGGGGTGGTTTTTAGTGGGTATACCGTGGGTCTCATTAGCCTATACGGGAGTCCCACATCACCACTCGGGTGCCCCCTGCGCCTGGGTGGTATGCGTAATGCATTTTCCCCTCCGGAAACAAAAAAAAAAAAAAAAAAAAAAAGGAAACTCACCAATCTCTATACAATTATTAAAGATAAACGCTAGATGAGGTGCAATGATGTCAACTATCGATTTAATAATTCTTACGGACATACCCCACATGTCCGCAGTATTTTTTAC
The DNA here is from genome assembly GCA_905404095.1 of Glaucopsyche alexis. Classification (NCBI taxonomy): domain Eukaryota; kingdom Metazoa; phylum Arthropoda; class Insecta; order Lepidoptera; family Lycaenidae; genus Glaucopsyche; species Glaucopsyche alexis. The sequence continues at coordinate 1,576,321 of FR990057.1, forward strand.
ATTTAATGAGTTAAATGTGTTAATAATATCACGTGACTCAATTTGTCTAAAATGAAAGTTGACCTCACATTTTTTTACATTATATTTAAGTAATGATTCAGCAGCTGCGGGTGAAGACTTTAGATTTTTTGTAGTAGAAACTGGAATGTCTGCAAAGAATTTCTCAAATACTGACGCCACTTCATCGTCTGATTTAATTATTTTATTGTCTACACAAAGTTTCAAATCTGAGTTACGACAGGCGACTCTTCCAGTTTCACTATTAATTATTTTCCAAGTAGTTTTTATTTTATTTTTAGAATTCTTTATTTGATCTCTTATGTGTATTGCTTTTGCCGCAATTGAAACTTTTCTAAATATCTTTGAATATTTTTTTATATGAAGAGCAAAATTTTCACTGTTATTGTAAGATTTTTCGGAGTACAGTTCATATAACCTTTTTCTACTAATATGAATTCCCGCAGTTGCCCATTCATTAAATCTACTAGTACTTTGAGGCCTAACCGGTTTAGAAGTAAAAACAGAAGTATATTGACTTTTAATTAAATTGAATAATTGTGTAAAATCGTGATTTATACAGTATTCTCCGAGCGAAGTAACCACTTGAAATACTGCAGTGCCTGGGACAGTTGGTTTTTAAATGCCGTATGGTTTCCCAAGCACATACGGCATTCTCACAACATAGTCAGCCTAGTCCAGAGGAATGACTAGAAAATACGTCTGGGGCCAACCATGCGCGGGTTTCCTCACGATGTTTTCTTTCGCCGTTAGAGCATCCGTATAATGTACTTGAGATCTGAAAAAGTCTCATTGGTACACGCCACAACCTGGGATTCGAACCTGCACTCTCTCTACGGAGCTCCATTATACGCTGGTATGGTATGGATTATACGCTGGTACTAATTATTATTTATTCTTGTTTATAGTGTATTCTTGATGTAAACAAAAAGAAATTCGATCGTTTTCTGGTGGTCTAAAAACGCCACTTTAGATGAACATTAGATGAATCATATACAATTCAATTATGTGCACAATTTTACGCATTTCTATTGAAAACTGTGAAAATTGACCTTTTTTGTCAAAATATGTATCTATATGAAACACCTAAAGTGACTTTTTTAGACCCCCTGTTCTTATAATCGTGGGCCAAGTATTTAATATTCTTTCTTAAATCATAAAACCCATAAACTTTTTCTATAAGTTTAAATATTTATTTTCAGATTTATTTGAAGTGTTCACTTTCTTTAACTATAAATAATTTGAATATTTTATTATAATTCAGGTCTAAAAATGCCAATTCGAGTGTTTCGTATTTGATTCATTTCTGATATCATAAAATGATTACATCATAAATAGCGGTTTTCAATATAAATGCGTAAAATTACACACATTATAAGTCGTTTTGTCTTCGTTGTCGAATAAGAGAATAGTTAAACATTATTGAATGAGCAATTTATATTGCTGTCGTATTTGAAATTGGATAATTCATTGCCGTTTCAGACGTCCTGCTGATGGGGTAAAAGGAACACACTGTGCCTTTTTCTCTAGGTGTTTTTCTATGCCACCAAACATCTTAACCTATCTGACTGCACTCTCAGAGTGCAAACAATAAATTAGTTTAATGTGCGTTCCTCATTAGTCATTACATTTATCAACATATATTTCATATCAAACAGTTGTGCAGGCATAAAGTGGTGCATATTAATAGATATCGTTAAAACTATTATGTGTATGTAACATACATTCTTTATAAGAGTCCTGTGCTAACTACAAAAACCCTTATAATTTCGCTTTGTCCGTTTGTCCGCCTCCCCAATCCCTGAAAACTTCAAATTTTTTTTTCAAGAAATTACAATTTTAGGCTAACGGTAAATTAACTCAAAAACGAAATGATACGCGACGTGGCGCTGCACTCTTAAGACAGCTCTTCAAAATTGATCTTTATTCGCTGCACAAGAAGATACACATTTTATTGTAAGAGATCGAATTTGAAGTCTATCAAAGTCAATGTGGAAGGCGCCGCTCTAACTTCTTGAAACTTATATCTTATTGTGCAGTGAATAAAGTTCAATTTTGAATACATGCAATTTTGAATACATAACTGTGGGAGAGCCACGCTTCGGCATGTATGGGCCGGCTCGACCGGGTAAATACCACAACCTCACAGAAAACCGGCGTGAAATAACGCTTGCGTTGTGTTTCGCTGAGTAAGTGAGGTTACCGGAGGCCCATGGGGATTTCAAGGACCAGGAACGCAAGTCGCAGCACCAGAGGAGTTACAAGTGTAACTCCTCTGGTGCTGCGAGTGTCCATGGGCGGCGGCAATCGCTTACCATCAGGCAATCCGTCTGCTCGTTTCCTGGTTCATTACTTAAAAAAAAAAAACATGCATATAACCACGCCACTTTCCCGTAGGGGTAGGCAGAGACCACTTATTTCTACTTGCTACGATCCTTACATACTTGTTTCGCTTCGTCCACTTTCATTCTTACCATCCATTCCTCCTCTTAGATTCAACGTAGCGAATTGGCTCTCCATGGGCCACTTTTTGAATAGACTATCATAAAAATGCAGCGCGGTGTCGCGTCGCGTATTGTCACGGTGTGAACTGACCCTTATCTATTATCTTTTCCTTCCAGCTTACCAATATAAAATACACAAGTAGCTCTGACAGTCTTTTACTCATTCTCGCCAAAAATACTGAACATATTGATGAAAGGTTGCGGGCAGCATCATTTCGAATAGTACTAAATAGTTCACTAACTATTTAGTTACTACAACTATAAGCAGATAAATAAAATTAATTTTAATTCAATTCACTTCAAACAATTCAATTCCAAATCGCAATTCTTCAAAGTTGAACACCACACAGACATATTCGTAGCAATTTGTACGCGTCGTAGACAGTGTAACACTTTTGAACCTTATTGCCAAGTCATAAGGTCGAAAATTGGTGGATATGTTAAAGACTGCACAGTTGTGTTGAGAATGCAGTTCATTGCCGCGTGTCTCGGGTTCGATGCCTGCGCGACCTCCACGCTCGGCCTTCCTGAAAATAATTTACACATTGTCCATAAAATTTTCTGTACATTTCATCCAAAGATCTAAAGACATTACGACGACAATATTTCATTGTGATAAAAATAATAATTTGTGTCTGCCTTTTGATTGAAAATATTTTTTTGTATTAAATTGGGGTCACTGAATGCGGAAGCATTTTTTACAAGTTACCTCTGAATAAAACTTACGGTGGAATACTGGAGCGATAGTTAAATTAAGTGACGCTCAAATCCCATGTTGTCCTTGTCATTTCGGCTAGCAGAGAGTAGAGACAGCGACAGCCTGTGAATAGGAGGGCTCTTAATTAAGTGACGCTCACGTCACATGCTTTCCTTCTCATTTCGGCTAGCATAGACAGTGACAGCCTGTGAATAGGAGGGCTCTTAATTAAGTGACGCTCACGTCACATGCTGTCCTTGTCATTTCGGCTAGCAGAGACAGCGACAGCCTGTGAATAGGAGGGCTCTTAATATTGATAACGTTCCAGTATTCAACCAATAGAGCATTCCAACTTCGACCACGGGTGTCTAGCTTAAAATAATAGTACCTGGGTAACAGAGCTTTGCTGTAGGATCTAGTAGATAAAAAAAGACTCACAAATTTTTTTATAGGAGTTCGAACCCACCACATTCCGAATTTTCGAACAAAGCAAAAATTATACATAAGCATACTAATTTGCCAAATATACTGACAAAATACAGTCGAAATTATTGATATATTTTTGCACGATGAAATTAACAACATATATTGCTTAAAAATGCGCAGTTTCCCATGGATAAGACCTAGCTATATCCATTTATCCGCCCCAAAACTCCCTGCATACTAAATTTCATGGTAATACTTGCAGCTGTTTTCCAGATTACGATGATATATACAAGAATGTCTCGTTTGAAGTATAAGATAATGTTAAAAAGGTATGTCATAATAGTTGTACAGTGCGACATATACCTAGTACTATGTCTAAAGTAGATTGATTATAGTAGATTGTTCACTGACCTGCCTCAGCAAACGACCTTTGAAGCACCTATTGCGAAGGTCGCGCTTATTGATAAATTGGGCAACCGTCTCCGGTCTAGGTCGTTCAACCGTGCCCACTGCCTAGGTTATGACTTAGGTCTTGTCGTCAACGTAAAATGTTAATTTGTTGACGCGAATGTCTGCGTAAATAAAGCGATTTTTGAATACATTCGAAAAAAAATAATATTTAGCAGGATTTTTTTAAAAGTTTAGCAGGATTTTCGAGAAATCGGCCTCCAAATAAGTTGATCGTTGTCCGAAGTCGAAAAATTTGATCGTCTCGTATTTTTAAAAAATGTAACAATTTTAAAAACCTCATTCGTCGGGCTCTAATCTTGTCTTACGGTGTGCCAGCTATACTGGAGCCCTCCGGTCTGGCGCGCGACGATGGCAAGAGACCTGATGGAATGACCCTGGGTCCTTGGAGTGTGGGACGGGCTCTTATATGGAATGTTACTTGTGTCGATACACTTGCTCCGTCCCATGTCCAGGGCACCTCGAACTGTGCGGGCGCGGCTGCAAACCAAGCAGAGAAACTAAAACGGCGCAAATATGAGAACCTCATATTTGAACCGTTTGGGGTGGAAACTCTAGGCGCATGGGATTCGGGTGCACATAAGCTTTTTGAAGAAGTATCAAAAAAACTTACTGAAGCCACCCCAGACCCCAGAGTCGGGAATTACACGGCACAACGGATAGCCATTGCTATCCAACGAGGCAATGCTATCAGTTTGCTAGGTACTCTGCCAGATGGGGACAACCTTGGGAAGTTTTTCAGTTTAAAGGTATTTATATATATTTAAAGAGATAGTGATATTCGTAGGTAAGTCTTCTTTTTAATATTAGATTCTTTTTAAAAATTAAGACTTTTATTTATAAGAACAGTACCTAGTTTAACATACTTATAGCATACTATTATAAGTATGATCAAACTGCTAAGCATTAATATTCCCTGACTGTACTTATCAAAATCTATATAAAAATAAGAATCCCACCAAAAACATTTACATGTAAAGTGATGGCAAGAGCGCAATGTCAAAAAGTTATCAGATCTCATGTAAAATGACTAAATGACTACCATGCCCCCAGATATTATTTAAAATGAAAATAAAATTTGTATTACCTCTAATATAACCAAAAGGATTAACTGTTTTAAATTAATCCACTGTTTAAAATAAAATAACAAAGGTGAATGAACCGAAAATCCTAAAATTAGAATATTTAATTACTTAACGTAATTACCATATAGGTTTATGAGTTTTAAAACTCTAATAATAACAAGTAAATTACTTTAAAAAATTGGTAGCTTTTGGGGATCATACGGTAAATGTGTTATTTTGCCAAGCAAGGTACAACCTATTTCCAGTCACGTATCTATCTTTATATCTATGAATCGTCTGTGTGTGTGTGTTTACTGTAACTGAACACACGCACAGAATATTTCAGCTGAAGTGATTTTGATGAAATTTTTGAGTGTGTTCGAGTGGATTCGAGAACGGTTTAGGTTTTTGATTTTTATTTTTATTTGACTGACAGATGTTTTATAATTTAAAATATGGCAGAACAGAGTTTGCTTGGTCAGCTAGTACTAATATTATTATAAAGAAGGAAGATTTGTTTGTATGTTTGCATTAAATAGGCTCCGAAACTACTGAGCGGATTTTGATGAAATTTGGCACAGATATAGAGTAGATCACGGGGAAGGTCATAGGTTACTGTTTATTGCAGGAAAATGCAAGGTTTCCGCGGGATTTCCTTTTCCGCGCACGTAGTCGCTGGTAACATCTAGTCGTATTTTAAATGATTAGACATGTTTTAGACTAAAACAGGTTTTCAAACCCTAGAATATACTTAGGATATGTCACAGACTTCGCTGCTTGGTAGGATGACAGACATGCGACTTGAGTACTTCATAATTTAAGTAGTCTTAAAGTATTCAACCTTATGAGTTCTAGTTTTCACTCACATATTTTATTTTTATATATTAGTTTTTATATATTATAGTAGCGGATAATTTTATGAAAATATGCAATGTGGCTGTGTTATGGATACGGCCATGTTGTACGCGAATACGCAGTATTTAAAATGGATGTTATTACACAATACACATACAACCAAAGATTTCAAAACTCAAGATGGCTATGACGTATACATACATATACATTATACATACTTGACAGAAAAAAATTTCATACATTAAAAAGTTACGCCATCTTGGTTTTTACCATACTTCAAATGTCAAAATGGCCCCAAAAATTGCTTAAATCGGACCATTTATAATAATAACTATACAATATTTCGTCTATTCATATTCATAAAATCCAGACAGGACAAATGGACGGACGGACGGACGGACTGAGCGAAACTATAAGGGATACTACGGAACCCTAAAAAGTATATTGAATTACATTGTTGCAATTGCTGAGCTGATTATATTATTATGATTTAATTTTCTACTGAACCAAGTTAAATTTTTTAGTTTCGTTCGTTTTTATTAATTTAGTAATTATACTTACTAACTAAGAATATATTAACTATTAACAATCCATTAATTTGATTTTGTAAGATCTGTTTTGTATAGAAAAGATATATTTTTGTTTTGTAAAATTATAATTTGCTATATTATACAAATTTACAAATTAACAAAATAACGACTTTTATAAGGACAAAATTTTAAAAAGTATTTAAATAAGAGTTTTAATATTTAAAAGAATATTTCGTTTTAGACTTTCATGACAAAATTGTATAGGTACAATAGAAGTAATCAAGTAGGTAGCTAAATGTCCGACAATAATTGTGAGTACTTAATATATGAATATACCCCAACAAGCAAAGTAATCCTATAACTAAAGATTAAAAGTCTACCTCTTCTTATAATGTTCTTATTAAGGCATTGGTGCAGACTGTGTCTCTTATAATAGCATAAGATAAGCTCTAACATACTCAAGAGCATTAGGATTTATATCTCAGTCTTATAGTTTGCTACACGACTACTTACAAAACAGTTATAGGACTTTTTTACTTATAATAACATTTCACAAGCGTATATATTCTCAAGAGCATTTGTTTTTATTACTTAATCTTATAGTTAACTACAAGATTACCTTATAAACCACTAATAGGAATATGTATCCTATAATTGTCTGCAGAAAGATTAAATAGTCTTGAAATCTTATAGTAGCATTTTGTAAGAAAGGATGATGTTATAAGTTATAACACTCTTATCGAAGATAATTATAAGTTAGTCTCGTTACTGTCTTGTTTAAGACTCTTTTAAATGTAATAGTGCTTAATAAGAGCGTTATAAAATCAAACAACCTTATAAGCTACTTGATCAATCACATAATTAATAAACATTATACTTCTAGCTGTTCTAATTTGTCCTGAGAAAATAGTTTATTATCAGTTTATTATAGATATGGAATTGTTTTCTAGCAATGTAAATTGAAAAATTAGTAAGTAGTCCGAATACATGAGGAACCCTAAACTTGTTTAAATATGGAGGAAATGTATCTTAATCGAAACTACTATAAGTACTAATTTACTTAAAATTGTTCTATAACATACTCAACGCAGAGTATTTAAAGAAAATGGCGAATGTTTGTAAAAATCATTGAAAAATTATTTTACAGTAAATACTATAACTGCTAGTTTTCAAAGCGCGTTGTAAAATTAATCAAATCTTAGCCCACATTTACAATAAAAATGACTTCCCCGTCGAGTTCCCACATCGTATATATATTACTTATTACGAGTGTTAACGTTATGCAGTTACTATAAATTAGAATGAAGAATACTTACATATTTAATATTTCGTTTTATCACAAGCAATAACCAAAGTTTATAAAATGTCCTTATAACTAATAACTTAACTAAGTATATTACTAGAGCATTACAAACAAGATTGCTTTAGTAAGATATTTATGTCAGATACTAATAAGAGTGTTTGTACTTAAAAATGAGTAGTCTCAGAACATTATAGAAATAATTGCGCTTCCTTAAGTATACTATAGGGCTAATTGACATTCTATAAGTTGATTATAAGAGAGTTATAAGAAAACAATGCTCCTATAACTGCACCCAAATCCAGCAATGTAGTAAACTATAAGTATCTTATAAGCACAAGAAAAAGTAGTGTTGGAGAATACTTCAAGTACTGATTTTGCTTGTTGGGACGGAAAACTGGAAACTCCTACGAAAATTCTCTCAGACAAGAGAAACTAGATAAGTATGTCGAATTATCAAACATTTGTCTATAAATACTTTTGGCACTACTTGCAAGTTTTCGGGTGTTCCACGTAATACATAAAAAGGGTTGACGAAGTTCGCGGCCTTGTACCATAGGCGTGTCACCTTCACCTTGCGCTTGGTCAGTGACGTTTGGTCTAGTGGGGCCACGAAAACAGCGATTTTACTCTTTTTCATACTCCCAACGTACTTAGTACTGAGGCGAGGGTTTCAATGGTTCCCTAGACACTCATTATTATTCTCCAGTAAATTTCAGTACGGGATTTTTTGATGAATAAATGGTAAAATAATATAATATTTTACAATTTATTTATTAAATATACTTACATGCAATTGTGATGTACATTTATTGTAATAAGAGATGCCAACATATTATAAATAATATATTATTTTACTCAACATATAATATACATAAAAATAATCGTCAATATCAAATCTTTATTAAAATATTTAAATTGACAATTACTGATAACTGTTTTTATTAAAATATTTAAAATGGATGCCTTCGCACTGCCGTACGCTGCGCCGGCTTTGAATGTTACGCGACCTCGGACGTAGACTAATTTTTTTTTGGTCTTAATTAGAGATGTGATAAACGGCTTAAAATTAAAAGTTAACTAATCCGTTATTAAATATTCAATAGCAGCTTTTTTTAACTGCTTAGTTGCTTAGTTGCTTATTTGATTATCTACTTATTGCCACTTATAAGTTATAATATTTTTTGCGCTTATGTTACGTTTTTCGATCGCTTAAACTGATTTAAATTAACTTTCCTTCGTACTTTGCAGGCTTAGGACTGTCTGAAATCTGAATAATTATTAATATAATAATATGAACTCATAAAAATGTTTTTACATGTTGATAATATGCATTAATCTTAAATGTTGCTTATCATTAGTAATAGTTGATTTATAGGATAACAAACATCGCCACTTTTTCCACCTCATTTCTTTCAAAGTAGTTCCATAAATTACTGTTCCAATTCACGTCGTTTATTCGTCATCTTACGACAAAAACTTAATAAACTTAATACTAAAACTTTTAAAAATACTTTTAATACTAAAACACTACACGAAAAGTTTATATTACGTCCATATGGACCATTATTATATTTATTATTTACATTAAAACTTCACGGTAAGCCACCAAAGCACCACTATTACGATTAAAATACGAATTATTGCGTAACGTAATATAACGTGTTTTCGTCAACCCGCAAAGCGCAACTAACAAAAAGTGAATAAACACGAAAAAGCTTAATAGTTATAAGTACAAAAAATAACCCGTTTAAATAAGTGATGAGCTACATTAAAGAATTTTCACTCTTATTGCGCTGTCATAAGAACTATTTTTCTTTGCTCATACCACACTTATGGCTTTATGACTATAAACGATATGAACGATAATTATAAGTGATAAACGCTTAAATTTTTAAACGACTTTACAACTTATTTATTAAAGCACGCTATTTTAAACGCTTTACGTTATAACGGCCATCTCTAGTCTTAATGTATAAAATTGCTTACAATATGTTATTTATTATATTTCTGGAATGAAATCAAATACTTCTTACACTTCTTGAATATATTATTCTGTTTTGAATACATCCCGTGTTAAATAAAATATTTAATGGAGCATAAATTATTGGTAGCCCATTTATAGCTTTATGAATATGTGTTCCACAAACAGGCATATTCACTATCCGCCCCTCTTGCAGCTTATTTAGGGGCCCAACTCGCTATGTATTCTTGGAAATATGATCAGTTGGAAGCATTTTTGAGTGAAACCGCAAAGCGGGTGACAAATTATAGTGGACGACCGCTTTGATGTTGTTACTCCTTTGATGGGGTATTAATGCCTTTCATTTACGTTCAACGTCGCTATACTATTGATATCTGGTGGCAAACTATGCAATTTATTCTTCTAGAGGTCTGAAAATTGTTGTAGAGATCTGTGTTATAAATAGTAAGAATAAAATAAAAGAAGAAAATAAAAATACTGTTAAAAAATTATCAGATCTCATGTAAAACCAATCTTCTGACTTTGACTTCTGACTCTATCAGTCTTATTAATAAAATTATTTACACCACGGATTAGCTAATCCAACATGGCTGTCTCTGTCAGATACTTTGGAACAGTCACTTGATAGACAAAGAGAGCGATTTGGATTTGCTTATCCATGGTGTAAATATTTTTATTAATAAGGGTGTTAAAGCCTAACTACACAAACTCTACACCTTAATCAATTTATGTGGCTTGGCTGTTTCGTTTCTATAAGAATAGTATAACAAAAAAATTGTCAGTAAATTTTTCACCTTACGCCTAAGTGAATGTAGCGAAATGGTCAGGCCACATAAATTGACTAAGGTCAAAGGTGTAGAGTTAGTGAAGTTAGGCTCGTAGAGTTAAGGCGTGTAGAGTCAGAAGCTTGGTTTTATATGAGATCTGATAACTTTTCACATCTACGCCCCTTTAGGATCAACCGATACATATCATCACCCTGTATCAATGATAGGTGAAGAAAAAACTTTGTGTACAATTCATGGGAGTCACCAAGTGGTTTAACGACCAAATGCGTCAATACCATACATATTTGATATCGATCTTCGTGATTGTAACTAAACAAGCTACCCTGGCTGAGCCCCCTGGCCCTTGAGCCAAGGTGCCATCGCTAATAATTATGACGACGAAGTAAGAAATCAAAAATGTATGTCACTTAGCGAACGTTATGTCAATCACAGAATATATTTTCAATTTTGAAGATCGCCGTCATTAACGATGACATGTTGGCTAAGCCCTCTGTTGCCTCTTGTGTGAATCTGCAATCTGCCTTTGAGACACCTACATTCTGGACTTTAGAAAACCTCCTGCCTGTAACCCATAAATTGAATTATCGTGTAGGTATGTAAGAAAATAATTACGTAGGTACACTCAAAGCCAGAATCCTCGTAAATATATATGTATTATGAATGTGCGTATGTCGATCGGTTCATTAATAGTAGATTCGTAATCCTAGTTAAACAGCATAGGCTTTGAATAATCGAATGGCCAGCCGCGAGATGGTTTAATACATAAGAGGGAGTTCTGATCTAATTTTGGGTTTAGAAACATCGAACATGCCAGCAAATTAGATAAGAGCGGAATCAGTATTTGAATCTCGTTCGATCACTCGAAGATGTGACCTCAAATTTTTCCTTAAAAATTACTTTGATTCTATTTACAACACGCGGCCGATACTGAGCAGTGAGCGCGTGAACTTCAAAGCTGGCGCTTTGTACGGCAGTGTGAGTGTTTATGCGTAGTGCGAGTTGTCAGGAAATGTAAATCATGTTATTTTTCTGTATATTACGAAATATTTTCAGTTGTTTATACTGTCATTACATCGAATGAATGATATGCGTGGCTATACGTGAGCGGGGTCCGCGCGGCGCGCTCGGGACGTTGTTTTTTTTTTCAAGCCCGGACTTTCGTTTACGGGGCGGGGCTAGCCGCTTTATTATGAAACATTTGTCTGACGCGCCGTTTCAAAAAACTTCGGTGTCAACCTTGGGCTTACGACAACATGGCTGACATTGGTTGGTGCTCGAACTGTCATTTGTAAAGAGTGTCGCTCCTGGAACTGAAGCGTAATTTCACGCGAGACTGAAAGATTGCAGCATAATTTTTCCTAGCCCAGCATAGCACATGGGCTGCAGCTTGCCTTATCTTTTTAATGACTAAGCAGTAGAGCTCCGCTGTAAAATCGCTAGCGCCTATAACTTTTCCAGCACATAATATGAGCCAGTGGAAACCTGTTAGTATTGAATTCATTGTCGGATAATTTTATGTGCGCATTATCTACCCAATGGGTCTATTATAATTAGAAAGGCACAGCTAGAAGGGAAATGTTTTATAATCATACATTCGTTCTGAGTTTGTAATTCATTAAGCCGTTCATAATAAAGTGTAGTGTGTTGGTAGCCTAATGGTAATGTTGGATTTGCACGCAAGAGGGTGCAAGATCGATTCTAATATGCCACTTATTACCTTACAGATACATCGAGCACATGATTAACTGACTATGATATTTAAGCAGAAAACAATGGAAAAATATCTATACAGATAAATAAATTTGAAGTGCCTGTTTGTAATTTCAAATTAACAGCTTTTCACTGAATACATATGAAAGTATATTCGGTACTTACAATAGAATATCAATTTTTAAAATTTTTGTCCGTCCGTCTGTCTGTCTGTTTGTTCCGGCTAATCTCTGAAACAGTTGGACCGATTTTTACGGGACTTTCACTGGTAGAAAGCTCAGGTTATAAGGTCTAACATAGGCTACTTTTATTTTAGGGTTCCGTTTCAAAAAGTAGGGTTCCGTATCCGTTAGTTCTATGCAAACGAAGTTGCGGGCATCAGCTAGTCTATAGTAAACTAGCTGCGCTGGAAAGGTCATAGACCACACATAGCTACACAGCTGATTTCAAAACGAAAGTTTTTAATAGATAGACGTTTTGATGTCAGTGTGAGCCGTGAGGTCACTGGTGTTCTCCAGTGCGGTAGACTCATCATCCTAAGCTTTTTTCTGCCTAAACTTCTTTACACAAGCAGTGACTGCAATTTTACACAAAATTAAATGAAATCATGTACCTAAAGCTTCTGCAATTGATTTTGCAAAACGTTAAATGCCCCAATACACAAACCTTAAATGCCCCAATACACAAACCTTAAATGCCCCAATACACAAACGTTAAATGCCCCAATACACAAACCTTAAATGCCCCAATACACAAACCTTAAATGCCCTAATACACAAACCTTAAATGCCCCAATACACAAACCTAGGGTTGCCATCCGTCCGGGTTTCCCCGGATTTGTCCTAGTTTAAAGGGCGTCCGGGGAGCGTCCGGGCCGGATTTTATTTGCTATCCGGGTTTTTGTATGCAGAATTAGGAAAGCCTTAGTTTTTTTTTTTTTTTGCAGCAATAATAAATCTTCCTTTTTTATTGACATTGCCGTAGTCAGGTAAAAACTGTTCTATGTCCGGGTTTCGTACTCCAAAATCCGGGGTTTTCATGCGTCTTGTCCGGGGAGTCATATTATGTAAGAGATGGCAACCCTACACAAACCTCATGTTTAGCCTTTATCGGCGCGATATCGGATGTCGGATTAGATAATAGGAAAACGTATTATTTCGATTAAACGTACTTATTTCGACTACATAAAAGCATTTCGCGTAATATGAGAACGCTCTAAGTATTATTTATTTAAAAACAGAAAAAAAACGATGCACGGATAAGTAACAAGTTTGTGCCAAAACGAACAAAAGGGGCTAGCGATGCACTTGCGACTCCTCTAGTGTTGTGGGTGCCTATGGGCGACAGTAACAGCTTTCCTCCAGGCGACCCGTCTGCTCGTACGCTCCCCATGTCATAAAAATAAGCTGTAGCGACTACGTTCCGAAACACTTGGGGAGTGACACAGATCCATACATCAAAATTTCCGATAAAAATGCGCTAAATATACCGTTACCTAGTGCGTCGACCCTGCGACCTTCATGTGCGTCCATCTGCAATACGTTGCACCGGATATTTATAGGATTCTGGAAAATTCATGCGAATATCGTAATTAGTTAAATTATAGCTGATTGTGCATTTAATGTAACAAATAAAATAAGCATAATTAATAACAGAGTATTATGTCGACTGTATGTATCCTCAAATTATTTATATAGGCATAGGTCGGAAGATCTAAAATCCATGGATGAAACGAGACAGTGAAAACTGTTGATGTTGATAGAATGGATCTAAGAATAATGTGTGTGATAGCTACAATGATAGATAAGGCACTTTAATGGTCAAGTAACAAACGTTACCTAGCAAGAGATCTAATGACGATCACCGCGCTGCGCAGCATCGTGATGACGATGACGATGATGATGATGATGATGATGTCTGCTGCCCAATTTTACACAGAACACATGTTGTTTGTTTGTTCGCGAGTGTTTACGGAGCTGCAGCCAACTCCTCGCCTCTTAATCTCTGACTAGCGAGTGCAGGAATCAACATCATCTCAGCTATAACAGTCCACCTTAAATACGATAAATGAGGAAACATTAAACCCTAGCAAAACTTAAGACTGAATAAAAAAGTAAAGGTAAAGTTCATTGAACCAGACAATGAGTCTAAAGCTAGCTAGAGCTAGTCTAAAGTTCTAAACTATGCCTCGCCGTGTAATATGATAATTTTTAATCTATACTAATATTATAAAGCTGAAGAGTTTGTTTGTTTGTTTGTTTGTTTGTTTGAACGCGCTAATCTCAGGAACTACTGGTACGAATTGAAAAATTCTTTTTGTGTTGGATAGTCCACTTATCGAGGAAGGCTTTAGGCTATATAGCATCATGCTAAACTCAATACGAGCGGAGTACCAATCAAGAATGTTACAAAATCGGGGGTCTTTTTTTCCTTTTGAGAGCTTTCGCTACGTACGCTGCGGAAACGGTTAAAGTTTCGCTAAAATGATGTATGGCAGAATTGTTCCCCTTTAAAAGTTCTAAAAAAAAGACCGCGACAGTATATGTCTATCTTTTTAGGTTGGCTCACTATAACCTTTTTATACTTACCAAATTTGTTCTAAAAGTAAGCATTATTTGTGAAGGTGTTTTCATAAAGATTATATTAATCCTTATCCAAGTAAATACGTTATTCATTACAAGCATTTAATCTAGAAGAAATTTGCCGTGTACATCATTTGATTTCAATGAGTATTTTAGAAGATATCGCAGTAATAAAATAATCATGCGCGCTATAGTAAGGCGCGCGGAGCGGGCGGGCAGTCGTGAGGTGGAAACGCTTCTTCTACGTAAATGAAGTCGCGGGTAAATTTTAGCGATATCCCAAAGTAACTATTCCACGCGGACGAAGTCGCGGGGAAAAGCTAGTACAATAATATTCAGGAAACACCAGAACCATAGTTAATATAGAATCAGGCGCTACTTTGCGGAAATCCATAGCATACAATTTAATTAATATAAATTAGCAATTTCCCGCGAAAAAATACCCACAACCTGCAGGCAATGTGTGAGTGCTCGCATAAGCATGCATAAAGCACCTCCCTCCTTCCACACTGCTTATGCGTACACTCAGAAAAAAGATCGTGCAAATACTACTACTTCAAGCATAAGCTTGAAGAGCGGAACGCCGCCGCCCAGCGCCGATTGAGCGCCGATGCAGCGATTTCTTTATCGCAGTGCGCGCGGCGACGTTCAACTCCGTATGCTGCAATTTACTTTTGCGATAATCGCTCTTTAGACATGTCCTGACATGCTCATGGTTAAGCTTGGATGATATGTTGTTAAATTGCATAAACGTATTTATGTGTTATTTAATTGCTTCTTTAGTGAATGGTAATTTAAAAAATAATCTTACCAAAAGCATGCTGACATGTCTCAGGAGGGTTCCGTAATTATCAACGCGCAATAGGTTTTCTTTAAATTACTACAAAAGTTAATGTCAGATTACGCTCAATTTCATCAGACAGATGGACGGATAGAGCGAAACTTTAATAACTCCCCACACCGAAATCGGTGTCGGTGGCCGGTTTCATTGAAATCAGGCCAGTTACGCATTAGTAATTTTATAGTGCCCAAGTGTGTGCGCAGTACACAAGAGCACTCTCTCTTCCTTTACTCTCATAATCCAGTGGGACGGATAACCGACACGAGTGACGAGAGATCAGGTGCAGGTCCGACTTTTTACATGCCCATCCGACGCATGGATCATCTTTGTGATCAGCCTGCATTGTCCTAACCAAACTTGGCAACAACATTTTTTTTGTTCCAATGCGGGAATCGAACCTCCAAGTCGAGAGCCAATACTCTAACCACTAGACCACGGAGCGAAACTATAAGGGTTCCTTGAGTATTACATAACGATAAAAATCAGGAAAGTAGTAAAAGTACAATAACACTACGAAGTTAGTGGCAGCATGGCTTTCAACAATCCGTCTGATAAATGTATGATCTTTTGGAGGTGACTTAATTTAGAAAACCTAGAAATACCTTAATAGAATTTAAACCATTAAAATATCATAAAAATTACCCGTTACATCCGTTAATGGACGATGTATACAGTATTCTCCGAGCGAAGTAACCACTCTTGAAATACTGTAGTGCCTGGGACAGCTGGTTTATAAATGTCGTATGATTGCCCAAGCACATACGGCATTCTCACTACACAGTCAGTCTAGTCCAGAGGAATGACTGGTCAATATGCCTGGGGCCAAACCATGTGCGGGTTTCCTCACGATGTTTTCCTTCATTCCAGTTGAAAAAGTCTCATTGGTACCCGCCACAAGTCACAACCTGGGAATCGAATCTGTACTCTCTCGAGTGCGAATCAAACGGTCTACCCACTAGGCCACGAATATCTTATTATTTCACTATGTAGGTAATAATGTAGATTATGGCTATTTAAACGTATAAACAAAAGATTGGTTCGAGTGTCAAAGAAATGTTCTCTGATTGGTCAGTTCAATATCATGCAATATGTGATGTGAATCATGTTAATGTCCTCAGGGAAATCCTATTGACGTTTAAGATCTGTGATCTGTGAAGATTTTGCAACGAACATTATGCTATCAATTTTGATGACCTTGTTCTTAGAAATAATAAAATCTGAAATAGATATAAGACATTAAATTTCTTATCCAAGTTCTTACTAATGTTGTAAATGCGAATAGTGACGATGAGTGAATGTTTGTGACTTTTAATTTACGTGTTTTATTGGCCCCTCAGCTAGTCTATGTAAGCTTTATAGGGAAACGCAACGCGAAGACAGTTATTCAAAATAAAGCTTTATTTACTACACAAAAGATACAAGTTTCATTGCAAGAGTTCTAATTTCTAGCTGCTCTTGCAATGAAACGTGTATCTTTTACTGTAGTACATAAGGTTCAATTTTGAATCACTGTCTTAAAAAGTGCGTGCTGATTCTGATTGTGACATTGAACATAACATAGTAAAGTAATATAATTATATGTACATTTTCTATGTGTATTGAACATAATATATAATAATATATACTATTATGTTCATCTACTCTTGTTTTATACTTTTAGTCCTAACATTGTTATCGGTTTTTTTTAAAGAACAATTTTACATGTGTTTTAACCGGTGGTAGGCATTAGGCGACTTTTGTAAACTCGACTTTCATGTTGTATAATTATAAATTCCTTGATATAAAATACCTACTTTGAAAGAATCTTTTTGACTTTGACATCAAAGGCTATAGAGTAATTTTCAAAGATTTCAAAATTCCAGATAGGCTATGACTATGTTTTAGTCTAATAATTGTATTATTTAATGTGAGTAATAAAGAGTTTATCTATCTATGACGTACGTTTGACAGAACAAATATTCATACAAGAAAAAGTTACGCCATCTTGGTTTTCACCATACTTCTCATGTCAGCCATATTGTTTTCACTTTATTTCAAATGTCAAAATGGCTCCAAAATCTAAAAATTGGGGCCATTTACCTGGATACACTTTTTGCCATAATATTATATAGGTACGTCTATGGTAATTTTTCATCGAAAGCTTATACACTACTCTTCTGAAATACCAACGCACTGGGTTATACTAATATTTGATGAAAAGTGTAGATAATATAGATTCTAGATCATTAAACAGCGATACATTTATTACTACCATAAATTTCTACATGAGTGCAGGACACTGCACCTTTAACATCTGCCAACAGATAATAGACCTTATGGTTATCGTGATAAGGATTGAAGTTAAACACGAACGTGCTCTTTTAGATTATACGTATCTTCCAAAAGATATTGCAAAATACAGAACCTATAAAGAAATATCATAAATTCACTCGCTCGCACGCGAACTCAACCTTACTGCAAGGGAGTAAGGTTTAACTTTGCTTGATGTTCGTCGGGTTGTAGATCTTTCAGGGTCATGTGGGAAAATTGAACTCAAGCTCATACTGTTTAACAGACCTGTGACGTCATATTCATCGAGTCACCAGATAAAAGTCCTTGAAACAGATCACATACGAGTAAGGATAGTAAATTAGTAACAGATATTCCGAAATAAATTTAAATCCGTAACGGATATAATTCTATTCCTATATCCGTAATTCCGTATCCAGATTCGAAAAGTCATACCCTTAACATCTCTGATTTAGTACAAACAGAAAAAAATCACTCAAACATTATTCTCTTATCACTTTCGCAACGTTGGGAGCTGCACAGATAACATGTTTTCCCGTGAACTTGTGTCAGAATCATCTTCTGCGAATACTTCACAAAAATGTTTCCAGTAAACTGAATCATGGAATAGGAAAATGTTCTTTTTTATGAAATCAAACGCGTGAGCTATGAGTATCATCATGCTTAAATCACAAATCAACGAAAATTGCTTTATTTTTTTGAAGGCGTGCACTTTTCTTGGGATGGGTAAAAAATGTTTAACTCGTGTCAGGACGTCATGTGACCTGCTTGTCTATTCTGTAAGAACATTTTCAAATCTCGAAAGCTGAATCCGCGGTGAGTGTCAAATTTTTATATGATATTTGACACTTGCCGCGGATTCAGCCGTCGAGATATTTGAAAATGTTCTTAGAGAATAACACTGCAGGATCGAAAGTTCGTAAGATGCAACTTGCAACTGTTTGCTGTTATAGTTGCCTTACTTACCCGAGCATAGCATGAAACTATTTTAGTTCGTATCTTTTAACCTAGATGGCGGTTTTTCCAATTTAATGTTCAAGTTTTCATTTCTACCGGAACTCCCGGAGTGCAACCCGTTGTTTTTTTTTTCATATTCAGATCCGCTTATCATTATAGTTTTGTCATCATTGTCATCAACCGAGCTGCTAGTCTCTCTATATTAAAGTTAAACATTTAATTTTTCATATATTTATAGATGGCCAGTGTCATGAAAATAGTATGTACCGCTACATCCGGTTATAACAACAAAATACTTATATATGTTACCGGCCAAACCCGATTTCAGGATAAACTAGTTTTGCCTAGGCTAAACTGGTTCTTCCTATACGCGATAGAATTAACTAGTATATCCTAGTCCAAACTAATTTGTCCTAAGTCCGATAGGATAAATCAGTTTAGCCTAGGCCAAACTAGTTGATCCTGATATTAATACGCATACTCCAGGATAAACTAGTACGGCCTAATCTAAACATTATGGTATATCTAGAAAGTCTAAATAAATATATAAACTGAATAAAATACTCCGAATAATTGGAAAAAATAAACATTTTTATTACAAATATAATGATTCGACGTTAAAAGCTATGAATATTTATTGGTTATACAAACAATAACAAATAATGTTTTGAAATAGAAGCAATAATCATATCTCAATTATTAAAATTGTTATTTATTTTTACATGGTGTGCTTTGGTGGCACTTAGAATTGCAGAGTAGGTACCATGGTCTTCTTGCACCTGCATCTGTTTGTGGAACAGTTTGTGATGCAGCTGCATCTCACGAAACCTTGGCCTGATCCAACAGAATGTTTCGTAGCTGCAGTCCTTAACAATATTCCTATAGTTATTTGTCTTAGAGTATGCGTATTAATATCAGGATCAACTAGTTTGGCCTGGGCTAAACTGGTTTGTCCTATCGGGCTTAGGACAAATTAGTTTGGACTAGGATATACTAGTTAATCCTATACCGTATAGGAAGAAACAGTTTAGCCTAGGCAAAACTAGTCTGTCCTAAAATCGGGTTTGGCCGGTAACATATATAAGTATTTTGTTGTTATAACCGGATGTAGCGGTACATCCTATTTTCATGACACTGCACTGGCCATCTATAAATATATGAAAAATTAAATGTTTAACTTTAATATAGAGAGACTAGCAGCTCGGTTTGTAATCAGCAAAGAGAAAATATAATGAAAACAGTTACCGGTCTACGGGTAATAATACCCATAGGGGTAGAGTTCTAACATCATCTGGTCGTACAATTTAATTAATATCTAGCAATATCCCGCCTAAAATACCCACAACCTGCAAGCAAATGTGTTGCTTGAGTGGTGGTGGTGTTTGCACGATCTTGTTTCTGAGTGTACGCATAAGCAGTGTGGAAGGAGGGAGGTGCTTTACGTATGCTTATCACTCACACTTTTGCTTGTAGGTTGTGGGTATTTTTGGCGGGATATTGCCAGATAAATTATATTTTATATTATAATTGTATTGGTAGCATACAACTACCATCTGAACGATTGCTTTTTTCTAGCCTAAAAATGAAATTATAATAGTGATGATGTTAATAATTATTATTATTATGTATTATAAAACTAAATATTACCACATAATATAGAAAACTCGGAAGCTATTTGTAATGAGTTATCAAGGCCGTAAAACCGGTGATGATGATGATGATAATCTTGATGATTTTCACGTAGTAACTTCGAAGAAATAAGTTACCAAGAACCAAAACAGTAAAACCTACCTATCAGGCGATGAGGATTTTAATTTTGATGGAAGCAATGTCTTGAAGTCCTCAAAGTCCTAGGCGAATGTTACGAATATGATGTAATTGTAACAATTATTAGTTACAATTACATCATTACACATAGACACTAGACACTAGACACTCCAAAGCAACTAGAAATTAGTCACCAAGACAGTAAAATGCTGTTAATGATGATATACGCCTAAAATGTCAATATAGAAACACTTCGAAGCTACTAGAAATGAGTAACAAGACAGTTAAGCGTCACCAAGCGGATATCGCAATTAGCTAGCAGATTCCGTTCTCTTGGTACAGCGCCAAGTTCACGGCTGCGCCCATAATAGAAACCGTCAGCGTTAACAAGTATCATATCTTCCTGGAACGTTAGAAATAAGATTGAAATGGATAAGTAAAAGAGAAGAGATGTAGATAAGTAATGTATTAATAAGCTAAGATTTTAAAAACAAGCTTATTTTAATGGAGTTCCTTGGACCACCTTAGTAAGTCCTCATTTACACAAGGAGAGTTTATCGTACGATTTGGGCGAGAATATCGTATCATATTCTCGTATACGAGACTCGCCATACGATTCTCACCTTCAAAGGTTGTTTACACTATGCAAGAATATTCTCGCCTGACATTGTCGCCTGCACCCGTTCGAGAAACTCTCCTTGTGTAAATGAGGCTTAATGCATGATCAAACCCTGATATAAAGAGGTAAAAAACTCGTGAAGACTAATCATACGAGCCCAAAGTCGAGAGTATAGCATTATTTTATTATTAAGTTCCTATAGTCACCACTCACCTTCCAGGTCCATCATGATAATATGAGAACCTCAATTCTCGTATTTAAAATAGACTTTCATTTTACTTTCATTGGATTGAAAGTAAAGCGACATGTTATGGCATCTACAGACACACGAATTTGGTACCTACAAAAATAACATATAAGATAACTTGTAGTATGTACTAAAATATTGTTCATTAAGTTTGTTAGGCTATAATATAAATGGTAATAAAAATATAACCATTTTACTGAGGTGGTAGTATGGTAGACACAGCGCTTAACACTGACGTGGTAGTCTCGTGGACACCGTCTGCCGTCACGTGCACGTGCGCTAGCTACAACCGCCTCGCCCGCACCGACCGATGCCCGAGGTCACTATAGGAAGGTACTAAGAGCAGCGACGATTAAATTTGAAAATTACCGGTAATAAACCGAATTTTATATTTCGCGGTGTCTGATGGACTACCACGTCAGTCGCAGAGGGTTAAGATCTGAAACAGTCTCACTGGTACAAGTCACAACCTGGGAATCCTGAACCCTGAACCCTGAACCCTGAACCGGTCTACACACTAGGCCTAGGCCCTAGGAGCTCTTAAAATTGCACTATGTAGGTAATAATGTAGATTATGGCTATTTAAAGTGCAAAAACAAGTTTTGTTTACTTTTATATTAAATTACATCTGAACAAAATAAAGGTAGGTAGATGTGACTTATACCTCATACGTAACTGCTGAAAATAATTTAGAATTCTCAAGATCACAATAATTACCAATGACTAAGCAATTAATCAATATTGGACATCCCGAAAACATACGAAAGCAATCATTTTTACCTCTCACAGCACAGAAGACCGATTTATCTCTCATACGTCTACAATATTGCACAATATTTTATGATATTAACTCATATTATACTAAATTCTAAATCACACTTACTTACGACTACTTGTATAAGTACTAAGCCACAAAATATGTACCAAAATTCAGTTTTTGTGTTATTACTACACTTTTGTGCGAGTTTCTTACGCCGGTTCTTCTCGCCGGGCTAGTTTCCATACCGGTGGTAGGCATTATGTAGGACAATTCTATAAGCGTTATATTATAACCTACATGGAAATAAAAATTTTGAGTTTGCTTCCTTGCAAGTCTGACCAATGGATCTACTTGCCACTCCAGCCTTTTGCGAGAAGAACTACTATTATAAATGTGAAATTTTATGAAGAAGGATGTATGGATAGATGGCTCTGGATTTAAACATAGGCTACTTTGTATCTCGAAAAAGTACAGTGTTCCCGTGGGATACATTATTTACGCGAGCGGTGCCGCGGGCAAAAACTTGTTTTATAATATAACCTACTAGATGTTGCCCTCAACTTCGTGCGCGTAAGAGGGAATCCCGCAGAAACCGTACATTTTTCCGCGATTAAAAGTAACCTATATCCTTCCCCGTGGTCTACTCAATATCTGTGCCAAATTTCATCAAAATAGGAGCCTATTCAATGCAAACAAACAAACAATTAACAAACAAACTTTTCCTCTTTATTATATTAGTATAGACTAGTATATATAATAAAATTGGTTAGATTGGTTGTCTAAATTACGTAATTTTACTATCAAAACAAATCACTCGTGGTCTATTTCCAGACAAAAACTCCTTGTTACAAAGCAATTAAATCATTAGTACAACGCCATCTATTGTCGAACTTGGGCAACAAGAATCCTTGACCGAGTTCACTGGTCGTTGACCCTATTAGCTAATCTGCGCGTGCGCTTAGTTTAATATAATATATTTTTTCAGCATCGTACTGTACATGCGTATTGATCGACGTTCCAATATTTTTTTTAATGTAAATGGCCAGTAAACAATAATAAAACAGTTTTAAATTTGAAGTTTGTTTCTAATTATAGGCTAGCACATAAAATAAAACAAGGCATACTTTTCTTTACAGAAAATTAAAAAGTTTACGGTCTAGTACATTTATACAAACCACAATACCTAGGTAGGTACCTAAGTTACTACTAACTAGTAGGTAAGTACTAGTTACTAGTAACCTACTGTTTATATGGTACAATAAAAAAACTCAACGACTCATTAATTTAGCCGATTTTTTGTTTACATTTAAATTAAATTGGATGTGAACAACTGAACGGATTGTACTAAAATTAGCAATACGATGAACATACGATCGTGACCTCCACCACGGTAGCCCACTGCGATCGATCATTGCGATCATTTGAGTATTTTTGTCGGGTGTGATGCGCCGGCGCCGTCCGTTGCCCCCGACCTTAGATAGCCGCTTATTTAGCAGATAGCTACTTATTGCAGATAGGCGATTCATGTTCGAGAATTAATGAATACTAGAGGTAGCCCTGAGGTCTAAATTCGTCTATAATCCTACTATCCTGTGATTACAATTTTACGGTGACATATATGCCACCGTAAAATTGTATATAAATATAACATGAATATCGTCTATTATATTTTTGACCCTAACCCTACCCTGGGGTAACCCTCTGTCAAAAATATGTTACGGAGTTGTCGTGTGACGAAGGGGTAAAAATTCGTTGCAAAGACGATAACATTTAATAGTTAACATTGAATACATAATTTACACGTTGGCAATAAAATATTTCTTATAACGTAAGAGTAGACAACGAAAAGGACCAATCATGATTATATTTTAAACCAATTACTTACGTGACGATGCGGTATAGACCAGGGTCGAAGCCTTCAAAAATGGTAAAAAGTGAAAAAAAATAGTAGTAGGATGAAACCTATTAGAAAAGGAGGGGAATATGATAAAAATGAAAGGAAAAATAAATTACGGGCGATCTGAGTTCGGGAAGTGGGAGGGGGTGAGTTTTTAAGGGTAAAAAATGGTTTATCTTGATTTCCGGTAAAACTACAAGTCCTATGAAAAAAAGTTAAATGGCAAAGTTGTAGATAATAAAAAGATCTACAACGTTTATATTAACAATTTTTTTACATAACCTCAAAATTTATGTGAAAAATTCAAATAACCAAGTTTTTGGTTTTTAATTTTTATCTTGTACAAAAACAAAAAAAAAATCACGAAATTTAGTGAAAACTTACCTTTTTATGTCCTAAATACACTGTAATTTTTGTGATTTAAAATATTTAGTTTTTCACCTTATTTTGTCTTAATATCGAAAAATTAACCCTAATTTTCAATCGAAAATTCTCCTGTCAAAATATCAGCTTTTTTAAAAAAATTGGTGAGCTTCTTGTTTGTTGAATTCTATTCTTTCTGATAATGTAAAAAAATGTATACATTACCATAGTAAATGTTCTCAGAAAATGCAAAGAAAAGAACAAGTAGTAAGGCTCAGGTCGCCTAGCCCCTTTCCCTCTTGTATATGAAATACCTTTTGATGGGTTAAAATTATCCGCAGGTAGTGTCCGACCGAAAGTTCGGTTTCGGTTTCGGTTTCGGCCGAGTTTCGGCCAAAAATTAAGTTTCGGCGGCAGTTTCGGTTTCGGCCAAAAGTGGCCGAAACTTTTGCCGAAACCGAAACTGATTTCGGAAGTTTTCGTGCACGCTCGCCTAACTTCGTTTCTTGCGGCAACGCTTTGACAACGCAACTGAATTTGAAAACATAATTAAAATATAGGGTGAACGTACCAATTATCAGCACTTTAAGAGATAGTTCAAATTTAAACCCGATTATTACAGAGGAAAATACTTTTTTACCCACATTGATGAGTTTTCTGGGTCCATTATTTAATAAATGACTGATTTTTACTTCATAATATAGTTTACCTTCATCGACATTTTATAAAAATAATCATAACTAAAAAATTACCCTGTCGCCAATTATTAGCACCCTCGTCACCAATTATCAGCACTGGGGTACCAAATTATCAGCCCTGTGATAGTGGTGATAAAATCCGATAGTTAATTCTACTAATATTATAATGTGAGTGTTTGTGAGGATGGATGGATACATTTATGGATGGATGGATATTTGTTACTCTTTCACGCAAAAAATACTGAACGGATTTCGATGAAATTTTGTATGGTAGTAGTTTTAACTCTGGATTAAAACAAAGGATAAAAAGCACAGTTTGTTCCCATAGGATACTGTATTTACGCGAGGGGAGCCGCGGGCAACATTATGAAATAAAATAACGATGAGAGAATAATCTCTTTTTATACCTTGCCTGATAATCAGTTTCATAAAAAATTGTCTTTAAAAAATATCACATTAATTCTTATTAATTAGTAAAGTCTTTCTCATTAACCTTATTATATAGTTATTCCAAGTTTAAGTGTAGTATTTTTAATTAAATTTTTATTTCACTATATTCTTAAGACTTAATGAAGCATCAAAATAAATTAGTAAATGACTATGGTAAAATTACTATTGAGTTATAGTTTATAGTACAGGAAACTGGAGAGACTGACCCCCCCTTTTGTTTTTTCCCCTTATTTTCTACATAATATGGATCCTATTTACAATAATTCAAAGCGGCTAAGTGCGAGTCGGACTCGCCCATGAAGGATTCCGTAGCAGCAAGTAACATAACATAAAAGTTCTTGTAGAGAGTTGATTGAATGAAAGGTAAATTGCAGTTTACGATTTATGACGTATTAAAAAAACTCCTTACTAGATCTCGTTCAAACCAATTTTCGGTGGAAATTTGCGTACTGATGTACATCATAATATATTCTTTTTAGTATTATCATTCTCTTATTTTAGAAGTTACAGGGGGACACACACATTTTACCACTTTGGAAGTGTCTCTCGCGCAAACTATTCTCTCTCGCTTTAGAAAAAAATGATATTAGAAACCTAAATTTTTGAAGACTGGAGAGGTCTTCAAAAATTTAGGTAAATTATAAAACCCCACACGTGAAAAAAAAATTGAGTTTCAGTTCTAAGTATGGGGATCCCCCAATTTTTTTTCTATTTTTGTGTGAAAATCTTAATGTGGTTCATAGAATACATCTACTTACCAAACTTCAACAATACTATAGTTCTTATAGTTACGGAAAAAAGTGGCTGTGACATACGGACGGACAGACAGACATGAATCCATAAGGGTTCCATTTTTTGCCATTTGGCTACAGAACCCTAAAAAGTGGTACTGAAAGACGTGGAGTTTATCTACAGAATATCAGTCAAAATAAGTATTAATTTACCTGCTAAAACTCAAGACACGTATTTGTTTTTTTACTTAGGGCTGCGCTAGTCGGTTCTTTCTCCATACAAACGCTGTTGGTGATTTACTCTAAAGTCAAATATTGTAGACCCAAATTTTTATTACACTTATCTAGGTTGGTATGTGCTTATATTTCTAAAATTTTAATAGCCTCCAAACGTCGGATTTTTAGCGCAACTTTGACCGTAAATAAAAAACAAACGAAGAATGAAAATAAAAAAGCAAGCACATACCGATACAGTTTTACTATTCTGAAATTGAGATAACTTTACTTCAGACATAAATATTATATACCTAGGTAGTTTGTTCATAAAACACCAACAGCTGAGTGTTGTTTTACGTAATCTGAGGACACCTTTTCTAAAATACTTTACAAAGCAATATAAATGTGTACACTATTGCTTCTCATATAAGTACTTATAGATAACTATTTTATGCCTATATCTTTTTTCCCCCGATATTATGTGAAATAACAAGCATTTTCCCCACGCGCCGCACTGAGTTCAAACCGTTGACTAGCGCACTCTTAAGTCCCCATATAAAGGAAACTTGATCCTCTATAAAAATACTATGCAACTTAAAAGAGTATAAACATTGATATGACATTCATTTGTTCCATAGTAGACCACTTGTGCTGATAAATTGGAATTTACAAAATATTGGACCCTAATTAATATTTTTAATAGTAGGTATATTAAATAAATGATTACAACAAAATTAATATACCGTGTTTCCATTTCATGTCCTAATTAATGCAGAATAATTGATAAAATGCACCAAATTTCAGTATTTGAAAGAATTTTCTACTTGACCACGTGAGTTTCGGTTTCGGTTTCGGTTTCGGCCGAAACTGAAGCCACGGCCGAACTTTCGGTTTCGGTTTCGGTTTCGGCCGGAAAACCAGTTTCGGTCGGACTCTATCCGCAGGTCACTCAAGTATACAAGTCATCTTAAAATAGCAATAAATAGACATGTATGCGCATAATTTAAAGAAGATTCGACAACTTACTCAAAATATTGTAGATGTCTTATTGGGGCTAGGCCTTACTACCTATTCTTTTCTTTGCATTTTCTGAGAACATTTACTATAGTAATGTATGTATTTTTTTACATTATCAGAAAGAATAGATTTCAACAAACAAGAAGCCCATCAATTTTTAAAAAAAAGCTGATATTTTGACAGGAGAATTTTCGATTGAAAATTAGGGTTAATTTTTCGATATTAAGACAAAATAAGGTGAAAAAATAAATATTTTAAATCACAACAATTACAGTGTATTTAGGACATAAAAAGGTAAGTTTTCACTAAATTTCGTGAATTTTTTTTTTTGTTTTTGTACAAGATAAAAATTAAAAACCAAAAACTTGGTTATTTGAATTTTTCACATAAATTTTGAGGTTATGTGAAAAGAGTGTTAATATAAAAGTTGTAGATCTTTTTATTATCTACAACTTTGCTATTTAACTTTTTTTCATAGGACTTGTAGTTTTACCGGAAATCAAGATAAACCATTTTTTACCCTTAAAAACTCACCCCCTCCCACTTCCCGAACTCAGATCGCCCGTAATTTATTTTTCCTTTCATTTTTATCATATTCCCCTCCTTTTCTAATGGGTTTCATCCTACTACTATTTTTTTTGGTTTCAAAAATTATCGACCCTGGTCTAGTAGCCGAATAAACCCACACACCTCCTATCACAGCTATCGGGCGCCTGAAGCGCTTTCTCTTGACCTCACAGGGGAAATCTTACCACGGGGAGAAGGGGGTCTAATCCTCCAAACGCACTCCACAAAGACGTGTGACACAAATGCGTATTTCGAAAGACAACCCACGTGACAGAATTTACAAAATAAAACATTAGATAGTAGGAGACAAGAGTTTGAAATTTTTTAAATATTTTATTAAAAGTGATAAAAAATAAAGGTTGCTATCACATTATAGGTAATATATTCCGAAGTTACAATATATTTTTACGTTTTGTGTCGTCATATATTTTTTTCGTAATATTATGAATTACACGCAAGCCGATGACTAGGAGACACTGTGATTTAGTATGAAATACACTTCTGTCACGCGAATTTACAACTCTGTAACGTACTTTTTACAATGAAATTATTTTTACATGTGCAATTTAATCGTGCACAGCCATTATGTGTATAGTACAGTGCACATTGAAATAATTGTATTTAAAGAAAAAATAATGGTAATTTCCTTGTTTTTTTGTTTCACTGACCGGTGAAGACACCCTTTTGTAGGTTAAAAAGAAGAACGATCCACCTGCACTCTCTCGAGTCCTCGAACCAAACGGTCTAAACACTATAAGGCCATGGAGCTCTACTGCACAAACAGGGTAGAAAATATATAATATACTTAGTACTTACGTAAAGAAAAACAGCTTTCATAGAACGATCCAAATTTGAAAATTTTTACGTCCCTTTCTACGCAACACAATTTTTCACACAATCGGGGATACACCGCTTGTAGCAGTGCAATCAAATCCAAAGCTAACTATGTAGCTGTTCCTCCTCGTTTCATGTGACCATACTACTAGGGAATATTATTCGAATATTCGAATATTCGTTTTATTCGAATATTCGACGATTTCATTATTCGAATATGACTGGGTTCAATATTCGAATATTTCGAATAAAACGAATAATAAAAATATTTTATTTATTTATCAAAAATATGTTAATAATAGTAATAAACTTGTACATAAACCGGAATGTTTCGTTATTTAATACATTACTTTTATTATTTATTAATATCGTCGTCAATAATATCCTAAAAGAGATTTTACTACACTGTTTGTGAAATAATACAAAACTGTTTTTAAATAAAATAATATTTAAGGTAAATATTTCCTACAGGCGTCAGCGAAAGAAATCTTTCACACGCTTGTCAAAATAACCTAACCAAGAGCGTGTTAAGACGTGTCTAAGGAGGGTTCTGTTACTATAAAGCGTAATACGATTTTTAATTTCTTAATCTTACTGTTCGATTTCGTTTAAAATAACTTTCCTAAAGAGAATTTACCATGATCTACTAGCATGGAAAATTGTAAGTTCCTAATCTTCATAGTTCAGAAATGACAGACAGTGAAACCAATTTGGAGGCCGATTACTTGGAAATGGTTGACTTCGTAAATGTCATGTATAAAACTTTTCCTTTATTTTAAAAGACATAATATTCAACAAACACTTCACATGTATGGAAAGCCGGGATGGCTTTCCATACATGTAAAGTATGTGAAGTGTTAATAACTATATAATAAAATGATGTTTTTTTATCAAACCAAAACTGATATCTAGACGCAATATAGCTATAAGAGCAGATAGAAAGAGAGACAGGTGGACGAACAGAGTGAAACGATGAAGGATACCTGTTAAGTTGATTATTACAATATTACACTGGCCTGCAAAACTAAGTACAAATCGTTTCAAATTTCATACTTTTCAAAATATTATAACAAGATTTATCAGCTTTCGTTAAAAGTAATAAATTATATACCAGTATATTATTTTTATCTTTAAACAAAAATTAACCATTTCAATCTTAGTCTTAAAGACTACATTTACATGTTATATAAAATTGCAGTTTTGAATAACTCCTCGAGGCCTGACAACAGCTTGGAGGAGGTTTGTCATACTGAAAACGAGGTTTTAGAGCTGAATTATGCAATATTCTCTCACATTCTTATATCAGGGCGTGTTTTAGTGCTGTGCGGGTACTAACTGAAGGTGAAAATTTGCGGCTTCTGACTAGCCTTCTAAGCTCTTCTCAGGGTATACTTAATCGGGTTGAGGTGAGGACATTAAAGAGAATCTTTAAGAATCTCTTGACCATATCTTTCTCCGGGTAGAGGTCCAATTGTCATTATGTGGCCACATACTCAGCGCGGATTCCTGAAAGTATGCCAGCCCATTGTATACTGGACATACTAGACTCTATCTGAAAAGTAAGCTTGAAGATATCCCCTACCAGGTCACGTTTACTTAGCCTCCCTTCAGAAGTTCACTTTAAATTGTGAAGTTAAAGTGAGTAAATCCACTCATCTGGGACCAAATTCTGGACCATGCTCGTTCATCCTTTTGTATGTGTTCACGGACGTATCACAGTGTTGCTACTCGATACTAGGGCTCTCGAGTTTGGTCTCGAGATGAGACCACTCATCCTTCGCCTCGGTCTTTAGGGTTTCAGATTTACTTAAGCAAGTCTTCATCACTGTGTTCTTCACATCTCCCTTCGGGTCAGAAGAAGCTGACTGCATTTAAGTGTTGATTTTCAACAATTGGAAACAATTTAAAGGTCTTGCCGAGCGTTGAGTCTGCCATTAAAGTCTTGCACGGCCTTGTCAAATATTTTTCAGTCTCTTTGTACCGTCGCTTCATCTTCTGAACGGTTCGTACCATGACACACTATATTCTTGCAGTACAACGCCTGATGCCTACTTCTGCACTGATGCCTACTTTCAGAAAAACCATCACACACATTCTTCAGGCCATGATAAAATTTTTAAATCTACTGTTTTCTAACTTCCTTTTTGTAATAAGGCTCATCGTTCAAGAAAAATTGAAAACATAAAGATACCAAAAACACGGATAACTTGAAAATGGAAAAAGGTTATTTTTGTTTTAAAGATTTTCCTCCCACTTTTTACCAACTATGAAGTTTTTTGTTATGCATAACATCAAAATCTTTTTTGAGTGCTTTTTATTTTGACGGTTTATCTTGTTTACTTATTACGGTTTATATACACATGTACCGATTAGGTCTGGAGCAGACAATTATGACAGTACAATACTCGTGTGTTTAGAGTTTTCAGCTGCACTATATTAGAACAGAGCATGAGAGCATTATTTACAGTGCATTCCGATTTCTGTGCAGTGTTCCAACTCTGCAAATATATTTCTCTCCAATCCTAAACAAACTGATATATAAATTATAAAGAAATATGTTATGTAATATTCGTGTTCTTTATAGGTATACATTAAATTATACTACCAAAAGTTTAATTTAAAAAGTCGGACTATAGGTCTGACTCTTTAAATCGATTGACTATGTTGAATCGATCAATAGCTTAACTCAATTAAAAACCAGAAAATACGAACCTCTAAAACAAACCCCAAAAATTCTCTCCCCTAGAGGATCTTTTCCTTAATTTTTAGAAGAAACCACTTAGTTGACAACCAAATCCATGGTCTGCTCCAGACCTAAACCGTTCATGTGTTAATAGTTTTAAAAAAGTAATTGCGATTTAGTATTTGAAGTTTGAAACTTAAAAGAAGATTTTTTATATCAAAAAGACGTTGATTTTTTAGAATCATTTGTGAAACATGTCAATTTTGATATTATTAAATATGCAGGTATAAATAAACGCATTATATTACTTGTATTTAAAGTTTATTACTAATATTCGTATTATTCGAATTATTCGAATTTATTCGAATAGTGTTTTGACATTATTCGAATTATTCGAATAGTAAAATTTGTCGAATAATAACATTCCCTACATACTACACAATATGTCCCAGTATGTTACCCAGAACTTAAAGTACCTATAAGTACCTTTCTGAGATAAATTAAGTTCTACGAAGTCGCGAGCGAAACTAGTTTATTGTAAATGAAAAAATGACCATACTTATAGAGTATACTTATGACCCATGGTCATTATGTCAGAAACAGACCATTACTTGACCTTAAAAATGTTAATACTGTGTCGTATTAGTACAAGTACCCAAATTACTGGAGGCCAAATTTTATTATAAGAGACTCTTGCGCAAGTATCGTCAGTGACAGAAGTGCTTTGATACAAGTAGAACTTTGAAAGTTTTATTTCGTTTCTTTCGAGTATTTTTATACACAATATTTCTTGCACTATTTCCACTTTAATAATTATTTTACATTAATTTTAATATACCTATTATTACACGGCCGGTTTCGACAAAGTCATCATCAGGTGTAGTTTCTTTCGAGTTTGAGTTGAAGTATATTACAAAATATATTTTCTTAGCTTATTGATTTTATATCTACAACTACAATCTTGAACTTACGCTAACATCTACACCTACAACTGCACCTATATTTACAGTCTACACCTACCAACTTAATAGCCTACACCTACTAAATCAACGCCAAAATCTACATCTACAACTTTATCCATTTTGATATAAAAGAAGAACGTAATGTTATATAATTCAAGTTTAAATAAAGTTAAGGCTTAACTTCTTGAAGTTGAGGAGCAGCTTTAAAACCAAAACATTTTTTTTTTTACTTTTTAAAAAAATAAAAAATAAAAAAAAAAACATATTTATTAAACACATCAGGGACATATTACACAGCCAAAAAGACAGACAACATGGATATTTAAACACTTATTCACTACCTACAACATAAAATATAACATAAAATGTAAAAAAAAAGGTTTAAGTTTTGAATTTATTTTAGTTGATAAAATTAAGTTTTTAGCACAGCTGGTTATGGCTATGCAATGCCCACATTGAGTGTTTAAAGGGAAACCACTCAGGCTTCGACCGCGGCAGAGCCGTGGCGCCTGATCTTCCGTGGCCCCCTGTAAGTTTGCCTGTTTGTTGTTCTGGTCAAAAACATCATCTGATCTATCTATGCATTTAAAAGCTGATTAACTGATGTATTAACGCACAGGCCAAACCCTTAAGGCTAGAAATTTGAAATTTTGCACACGTATTTCGCATAATATAACGTAGGCATCCACTAAGGAAGGATTTTTCAAAAATTCAACCCTCAAGGAGGTAAAATAGATGATGAAAGTTTAAAAACTAATTTCACGCGGGCGAAGCCGCGGGCAATCAATGCTAGTTGTGTTATATGGAAAAAAAATATAGTGAAGTGACAAACCTCGTGACATTAAAGACTTAAGATTGTTTACGAGTACATATGAGTAAGCTGAGAAATGTTTCATGTATGCATCTCGGTGTGTAAAGAGTTTGCTGATGATATTGTATAAAATCTAGATATTATATCAAATTCATTATAAATAATAAATTGACTACGGAAATCAGAGCAGTAGCTTAGATGCTACGATGGCACAAACAAATATCCTTCCTTTTGGCTTCGGCGTAGTAGAGTAAAAAGCAAAAGTAGAAGTTGATGATCGAACCGAGATTATATCCAAAATATTTAACAGAATTGGGCTTTTGACTTCAAAACATCCGCTGAAAAACCTTAAATGTTTTGTACTTCGTTGCAAAAATTACATATATTTATTATGCTATGGTTAAGGCACACCAACTTCTTATTGCGCAATGTCGATCACTCGTAATCCGGTCTGAATTACGAGTGATTGGGTCCCGGGTAAAACTTGTGTGCTGGAAATGTTTTTTTCGGGAGCTAATAGCACCAAGAATTTCTACCCCGGCCCCATCGTAACGTATCGTTGGACGGCACCTAAAAATTTAGGAGTTGAAAGCGGAATTAATTACTGGCATTAATTAAATTAAATTAAATTATTAAATTAAATTCATTTTTTTCGGGCGGCATTAAGACGGCATCTTTACTCGCACACGAATATATTATAGCTATCGCGCTTACACAGGTACGAGAGAGGAGCAAGATAGTAATTATATATTCGTGCGCGTGTGAAAGAGACAAGTACCTATGAGTCAATGTACGAAATTCTACATGCTCCGCGACCGTACTTCACTAACAATATTTAAAAAATTTAAAATGTATTATTAATTTTCACCAATGTTTTTGAATTTACTCTTAATTTTATAATTACAATTTTATATGCCATAACATAATTACAACAATAAAGATTATTGGACGATTGTAAAGTTAATAACCTACGTAACTTCTGTTTATAACATCATTAATTACAATTGATAACATTAGTTATACAATTTACATCAAACGAATCAATGTCTTCGTGATAAATCTGTTTTATAGAACGACTTGTGATCGCGACAGTACCCGTAACAATCGTGTATAGACTGGATTTATTTAAATGAGGTATAATGACAGTCATCAGTCGACTCGAATTGATTCGAGAACTGTACGCGATTGTACACACTCATAGTGTTGTGCCCCAAATGCGTGTAAAGGTGCCTTTACACTGGTACAATATAGGGTCGTATTTTAATATCCTACTTCCTACTAATAT
Organism: Glaucopsyche alexis; assembly: GCA_905404095.1. Taxonomy (NCBI): domain Eukaryota; kingdom Metazoa; phylum Arthropoda; class Insecta; order Lepidoptera; family Lycaenidae; genus Glaucopsyche; species Glaucopsyche alexis. The sequence continues at coordinate 1,611,241 of FR990057.1, forward strand.
TTAAATTTGAAAATTTGTGAGGATGTATGGATGGATGTTTGTTCCTCTTTCACGCAAAAACTACTGAACGGATTAGGAAGAAATTTGGTATGGTAGTAGGTTAGGCTCGGGATTAAAACATAGGCTACTTTTAATCCCGAAAAATACAGTATTCCCGAGAGATATTTTATTTAAGCGGGCGGAGCCGCGGTTAACTGCTACTATAAGTTATAACGTTGAATTGAAGCGTGTATACTCTTTTTGTTAACAATAATAATATTAAATTCAAACAAATTAATGTGACATTTTTTTAAATGAAATGAACGAGCAGACGAGCAGATCGCCTGATGGTAAGTGATTACCGCCGCCCATGGACACTCGTAACACCAGAGGAGTTATACTTGTAACTCCTCTGGTGTTGCGACTTGCCTGGTCCTTAAAATCCCCAAAATCCTCTCGGGCCTCCGGTAACCTCACTAAGTCGACGAAACACAACGCAAGCGTTATTTCACGCCGGTTTTCTGTGAGGCCGTGGTGTTTACCCGGTTGAGCCCGCCCACATTACACGGCCCGGATTACATTGCACGGCAGGTGACATTTTCATTGGTAACATTATAGTTTACTTGCTATTTCCCGCGGCTCCGCCCGCGTAAATATAATATCGGGTATAACACGGAAATACTGTACTTTTTCGGAATAAAAAGTAGCCTATTGTTTCATTTCAGATCCTAAACTACTTAATACTTACCTAGTAGTACTACTAAACCAAACAAAATTTCATCGAAATCCGTTCAGTCATTTTTAGATAAAGTAACAAACATCCAACCATCCATCCATTCTATAATAATAGTAGGATTGCCTTTTTGTCTACGTAAAGATTAAACCGGATCTTAAAAATAGTAAAGGTTTAACTCATTGGTACAAGGTTGCTCCACTCTAAGTAGAGCAAAGTGGACGAAATTGTCTGGTATTGTTTGAACTGAAATTATTGATACGGTAGTTACCTTAATTGGATATTTATTTTAATATTTGAAGATTCGTCAATTTTCGAAATGACAAACGGATGTGGTTGATTGTAATTAAGTAAATTTTTAGGCTAATAATACCGTAAAAGGATTTAATATTTACTTAGAAACAGTTATATTATTACGATGTTTCTTGGGGTATTAATACTACGATTACGATGTGAAGTTACTACGATGAATCAGGAATCTTTGAAAATAACGATTATTTCACCCCAAAATGCGACGCGAGCCGACGCAGCACCGCTCTCGCAATTAAACTTTTATCTTCTTGAGCAGTGAATAAGGTTCAATTTTGAATCGCGACGCGGGTGTGAAGCGATTATTTAGAAAAATTTCGATTTAACCCTTGGCATGCCTGGTGGGTCTGTCAGACCCACACCAACGCGTGGTCCGTTGTAGTTCCTTCAAATTTGAATTGCGCACCTCACCGTTCAGTAGTAAGTTAGTAACAGTAGCTTACTGTTACTAACCGCGGAATGTTTTCCGCCCGCTTCCCCAGTTCGCAGCTAGCTAGGAGCGTAGCAAAACGTGCGTAAAGTGCGCGCGGGTCCCATAGACCCCACCAGGCATACGACGTGACATTATTATGTTAGTATTGATTTCTTTTTTTTTAAGATAATTAGTATTTGTGTGTTAAAAGGTTATAGATTTTACATATTTCAGATTCAACATGAATAAACGTTTACCAGACGAGGGCATAGCCAGATTTTTACTCTAAAGGCTGAATGAGGTAGATGAAATTGTATTTAACTCAAGTGGAGAGAGTTTGACATTGCTCTGGAGAATGATAAAGAATCTGATTCTGAGATGGAATATAATGATAAGATCGCAAAATCCTATTATCCTATCCTATCGAAAATATTTGTGAAACTTGTACTAGCCATATTTGTCTTGACCATTCAATTTTTCAATATGCAAAGTGTTATCAAACTAAAGCTCTAGAAGATAATATACAAGTGATGCAGACTAATATTTTGTTTGCTACGTTTAAGTATATATAAGTGCCTAACAGTTTATGGAAGTCTAATAAAGATATCTTTATTTTTAATACTTATTATTATGTTACCAAAGTTATAATATCTATTTTTGTTTCAAAATATGATTGCTGTTTAATTTAAAAAATATTAATAAAGTTGGTTTATTCCTAATATGATTGGATTTATTATCGTTTGTTTTCCTTTTAAGCGTACGTTTTAACGCCTTAAATCACTTTACATAATACAATTTACATAAAAAAAATATATTTGAAAATCTGGGTCTGACAGACCCACCAGGCATGGCGTGTAACTTTTGCCTACCAGGCATGCCAAGGGTTAAATGGCATTACATTTTTTGTCCTGAGTGTAATCAAAAAATCCGATATATTCACTATTCAAAACACAATCGACATTATCATATCAAAATTGAAAATTCCGTCGCAAAATAACAACAAATAAATAAGCAAAACAATTTGTTTAAACTATTGTTTATTTATGACGTAATAATTTTGCATTATACAGTGTAAATGACTCCGTACATAAATATTTGAAGAAACAATATTATTTTCGTTTGGCTTCGGTAATTTGTAGTCGATATGGGTGTGGGACATAGAGTAGCGTATAGAGGCGACATGCATTTTATAGTCAACACTATCATCAACATCAAATTAACTCTGACGTGTATTTTGAGACATTTAATTCATCTCTCTTTCTTCCTATTTATCTGACTAATGATTAAAAAATCAAAGTATAATCATGTCAATCGATTTTCCCGCATCGAAATTTTTAGATCAGTATATCCGTTGCATGATAAAGCAGTATTACCATAAAATAAAAATTACATAAAAAAAATCACATGCTGATACTATTATTTAATTTAATAACACATTGAATTAATATAATAAAGATGAATCATTTAGATAAATGCTCTTCCTTATTACAACTAAGTGCACTTAGTATTTCAATTATCCAACAATTATATGACTAGACACGGTGCGTAAATAGAAAAAGAAGATACAATCTGCTACATAAATGTATGTTATTTATAGTTACGAGCATTACCATAGAGTTTACAAGTAAAATTTCAAAAAATGTAATATAACATAACTCCCCACACCGATTTCGGTGACGGTGGCCGGTTTCATTGAAACTAGACCACTTACACAGGAGTAATTTTATAGTACCCAAGTGTGTGCGCAGTACACAAGAGCACTCTCTCTTCTTTTACTCTCATAACCTAGTGGGGTGGATAATCGACACGACTGGCGAGAGCGGAGAGATCAAGCGCAGGTCCGACTTTTTACATGCCCATCCGACGCATGGATCATCTTTCTTGTCTGACAATCAGGTGATCAGCCTGTATTGTCCTAACCAAACTTGGAAACAGTTTTTTTTTGTTCAATGGTTATCCAAAAATTTACTCACGATCAATAAGACTAAACTTATTAAATTTACGATCAGTTGCAGAGCACCTGTTGATCTTATTATACATAAAAACGACCTCCGTGGCTCAGTGGTGAGCGCAGTGGCGCTTAAGCCGGAGGTCGCGGGTTCGAATCCCGCCAGGGAACAAAAAAGTTTTCTGTGTTCCTGGGTCATGGATGTGTATTAAATATATGTATAATATAATAAAAATCTTAAATATAAGTATAGTATAAAAAAGTATTAAATATATTTCCGTTGTCCGGTACCCGTAACACAAGTTCTTCGGATACTTCTGGGCCAGACTGACGTGGTGTGAAGCGTCCATAGATATTATTATTATTATTATTATTATTATTATATAAAAACTACAATGACACCTATTGTTATAACTGTCCTAAGAAGTATCGAATCTAAAATATCTAGATGTTGTTGTTGATAAAAGCCTGTCCTGGAAAGATCATATTACAATACTTACCAAAAAAGAGTGTAAACTTATTTATGTTTTTAAGCAATAGCGGAATGTCGTTGATAATAAGCGATATAAAACGATATAAAAAATTATGTTACCTTTATTACAATCACTTTCGATGTCTTCATACTGTAACCTGCTAGTAAATGTACGTATGCTATAAATCTATACTTAATATTATAAAACTGAAGAGTTTGTTTGTTTGTTTGTTTGAACGCGCTAATCTCAGGAACTACTGGTTCGAATTGAAAAATTATTTCTGTGTTGAATAGTCCATTTATCGAGGAAGGCTTTAGGCTATATAACATCACGCAACAGCTACTTAATTATATCTGTATAATTTAACTGTGTATTTTCTAAATATGTAAAGTACTTTAAGGGTAATAAACAATTTCTTTATTTTCATTTCAATGCGGGAATCGAACCCACAACCTCCTAGTCGAGAGCCAAGCTCCAACCACTGGACCACGGAGGCTGTTATCAATTGTACAGTCTGTACGATAGTCTATGTACATCACTAGGCAGGTCACGTAAGCCCACCGCAGTAAGCTCGGTTGGATGCATAAAAACCTCTGTGAGCTTCGAAATTCAAATGCGAAACAATATGTCTGTTGTTTTGATGACATTTATATTTTTATCGATAATTCACGCGGACATCACTAATTGAAAGTAACACGATTTTAGTATCCATACTAATATTATGGGAAAATGTGTCTGTCTGTTTGTTCGTCTTTCACGCCAAAACTACTGAACCGATTTAAATGAAATTTGGTACACAGATAGTCTAGAGCCTGAGAAAGGACATAGGCTAGTTTTTATCGCGGGGAAATGTACGTTTCCCGTGGGATACTTTATTTACAGTTTCACGTAAAACTACTAAGCCGATTATCATGAAATTTGACACAGACATAAAGTAGACCATAGGGAAGGACACAGGCTACTTTTTTGCGGGACATATAAGGTTCCCCTGTACTTACGTGGGCGGAGCCGCGGGCATCAGATAGTATTATAATCTATACTATTATAAAAATCAATGCCACTTTTCGTTGTCATTTTATAACTCAAGAACATGCTCACCAATCCAAACCAAATGTTTAAGCTTTGTTCGGACTATTTAGTAGATGGTTTATGTGAAGTTTGCACAAAATCGGTCGAGCGGTTCTTCATTTATCACATTTTTTGTAACAAATTAATTCAATAAATGGCGGATCATTTTGATAATGGGGATTTTGCTGTCAAATTGAAACTTTTTTCAGTATTGACAGTACAGGCATATTGTTATGTCACACATGCGGTCATTTCGTGCTTCGATTAAAGCATGTGATGATTTTTAGCAAAGTTGTTGTGCATGAGCCAGAGAAGATTATTGGACCTTTTTTTAAGGAGTAGGTGTAGGAGTAGGTGTAGAAGAAGGTTACGTAATCATTTATTCATTCCAGTTCATATTTAAGACAGAACAACGTCGACGAAGAGTAAACTCGCGTCCGCCCTGTGGTCAAAATTCGCCCATTAATAATAATTCGTATTATAATTTTTAAGTTTGAACTAGATAGGGTTGATAGGGTAAATATAAAAAAATATCTGTTTGACGAAAATGGTATCTATCAAACGCAATAGTGTGTGTTAATAATCTGAGATAGTCTGTGATGTTATTTTTATTGATTTTATGTATCTCTAAGTATTATTTAAATAAATAAATAAAACATTTATTCAACGCTCACATTACACTTAACACGATAAAACAAAGTAGGTACCAACTGCCAACATAACAGAATAAGACAATATAATAAAGTACGTATCTACACAGACAAAAAAACATACTTAAAAAAAGACGATTACCTAACCAAATCAAAATAAAACCTAACCAAGAGCATGTCAGGACATGTCTAAGGAGGGTTCCGTAACTATAAACGCGTCATATGCTTTTTTTTAAATTACTACAAAAGTTACTGTCCGATTTGGTTCATAATAATTTTCCTAAAGAGTTTTTAACATGATCTATCAGCATGGAAATTTGCAAGTTTCTATCTCCTATAGTTTAAAAATGCTAGGGGGGGGGACCAACTTACAAACTACTTTGGAGGCCGATTACTCGAAAATGATCAACTTTATAAAAAAGTTACGTATGAAACCTTGCCTTTATTTTAAAAGACCTATTCTACGATACCCCACACGATGGGGAAGAGTGAAAAAATATTTTTCATCCCCACTTCACATGTATGGAGAGCCACCCCTTAAATATAAAATTATTATTTTTTATAATCCCAAAACCGTGATCTATACAGAATCTATAACTGCACCAAATTTCATCAATTTATATTCATAATTACAGGAGCTAGAGGCGCGGACAGACAGACAGACAGACAGACAGACAGACGGACAGAGCGAAACTATAAGGGTTCCTTAAGTATTACGGAACCCTAAAAAGGCAAAAAAAAATATTAGGTAGGTTTAAGGTACTACTTAGGTGGGCAAAAAAGCGCAATGCATTTGAAGTAGGACTCTACACAGGTACACGATCGCGACAAAACTTATACCTCCCTAGTATTCTGTGGATCCCCAATTAATAAGACATAAATTAAATAATATTACCTTTCTGCACACCTTCCACCACATAAACTTTAACTGTGCCAAATATCATACTCGTAAAAATATCTATATTTCGGAGGGACTCAGGTTTGATTGCATTTATTCAGGATGGCCGTGTCGGCGCGGATCCCCATTGCAACCCCATGAGGTATGTATTTCGAAAAATTTTTCTTCAAGGGACTTCGATATAACAACAACAATTCACGCGCCCAAATTCAACGCCACCCGTTTAGCAGTTAATATTTCATTTCACAAACCTTGGACCCCGCTTCACTCCTTTAGGAGACGTATTTCAAAAACTATAAAACACGTATGCAATACTTTTTATTTATTTGCTCGGATATCGAATTTCATGGAAATTCGTGTAGATTCTAAGAATCTTCCATACAAAATCCCACATTTTATACCAAAACACCGTCCAATTTTTACACTAATATTGTAAAAGAATATTTCAACTTTTTGCGAACTCGAAAATGAATATATTATGTAACTACAAAACAACACATAAAATCCAGATGGTAAGCACCTTTGTATTTTGTCTCAGTTTCCACCCTATGGTTGACTGGTAGAAAATGCCCTATGACATAAAGCCATGCATTGTGCAAAAAGTGTAAAATAAATTAATATAATTCTAATTCTTTTTATCTTTAATTTTCACGTGTAGATAAATACCCAATTACTATTATAATCTCATAATAACTACTATTGCCCAGGGTGAAGGCTTATTTTTAAGTTAGTCTATAGTCCAAATGTCACATATTATATACTTATAATGAATTAACATAATCATTTTAACTCATATTATAAAACGACAGTTATAAAGCACGCAATGAAAATAGTGAATTCACCTTTTAAACATGCGTGCGTAAGGCACTTGAGAATTGATTTTTTTTTATTGCTAACACAGCTTATCTGACCAAACTTCTTTCAATTTAAATAATTTAAATTTCATCTTAAACTTTGGACTAGAGCTGTTTATAGACATCCATTTATAATTTTAGTGTCATGTTGCTAACCAAAATAGATTCCAAATGAAACAAAAAATTTAAACAAAGTATATAAAATCTATGCCAATGTTATATTATGGAACATAACAACTTTTTCGAGATTCCAAACTTTGTCAGCATTGCTTAGTGATCAATTTATTTAATTACATACTTACAATTTATTTAATTACTTACTTTAGTAGAAAAATAATTACCTACTTTTTATTTAGAAACAATACCAGCAATATTAAGGCACCTTTGGACACAAATAATCAATCAGAATGTAAATAGAAATATAACATTTTCTATTTTCTTTTCGATAGCAATGTGCCAAAATGAAAGATTTTTTTTTGTTGTTCCAAGGTGGGAATCGCCCCCACAACCTCCGAGTCGAGAGCCAAGCTCTAAACCACTGGACCCCGGAGGCTAAAATTTATAAAAACTCAGCAAATCTAAAGGATTTTTTTGTAATTGTTATTTGCATAATCTACCACTATGTCGTTATAAAATCGAACACATTATTAAACAATCTATTAGAACACAACTGAAATCACTAAGCATCGGTAATTATTAGTAGCGAGTGAAATTAGTCAATATTTCAGACGTCACATCGAAACAAACTACCTCCTATTGCTATTTTAATCCTGACATCAAATGTCATTATCAATATTATCCATCAAGCTTTAAACTTAAAAATACACCTAAGTATTGTGATGCGAATAGTATGCGTTTATAATATTATAAATTAATTTTATAATAAACTATAGGTTAAACAAAACACTAATTCTGAACAGCTTTGTAAATATATTTTGTTTGACTTACTAATGGTCAAAGTCTACCTGCGAAGCAGTCCTCTTACCGAGGTCTTTACAAATACATAAAAAAAAACTCAACTTATCCCGCATATAAAAACTAAAATTTTCAAACTCAATATAATTAATAAAACAAAATATTAAAAAGGCATTTTGTCTTTTCTCTTTTTTTTTTAAATCATTTGGTAATAAAGTAAATAATGTTTTGAGTCACCATTAAACTAATAATTACTAAGAAACACTATCAACGATACCATCAGGTAATCACACAATATTACGAGTACCTAACACAGGGTTTAACAAACGCCATAAAATACCTACATTTTGGCAATTTTAATTAAATTAAAAAGAAACTAAACTGAGTTGACCGGACTGGCTATAGTGGAGTAGAATACTCACTTTAGCAATGCATTAGACCACAAGAAGAAATAGTTTCGATAAAAATGAATTTTCAAATTAACATGTACGCGTCATTCGAAACCGTTACGCAATTTCACTTGATCGGATTATTATAAAGCATACATTATCGGTTTGAATATAGTAAATAATATGTCAAGTGACATGAGACTATCCAAATTTCTGATATGTTTGCGATATTGTTGCTAGGTCTTATGGTCTCCGTAATTGAGTATTTGCGATAGTACTAAACGCATATTTTACTCTCTAACCGCAACGGTAGTTATCAAGCTTACTTTTCCCTTTGTAAAATTATTTTTATTTTAGATCAGTACACCTGATAAGTTAAGCTTATTCACTAAAAAATTTTCAAACAACTTAATGTCGCAAATTACAATGGATAGATTATTTTTTAATAAACTTGAATGTTAATAACAGCTAAAACGAAAAGACTATGACAAAAGTAAATGCCTTCGTTCGGGAAGAAATTGATGATTTTTTAACTACACATTGTCTGAAGTTCTAAACCCTAAAGCTCTAGGGTGACTGCTGGGACTGCAATTTAGTAGGTACAATATCAAAAAGTTCATGCTCGACCAGTTCCTGAACATTTTGCTTTGCACTCATTTTGCACTATTTCGCCTCAAAACAATTAAACACAAAGGAAGTGACTGCAACGATTGTAGATGTGGTTGAACTAAGTATTTACTCATAAAGTTAAGCGATGTTCACCTTATGCCTGGTCGAGCGGCAACTTGTATAGTACATACCTTGAGTGGGCTGATGATTATTGAGTGGACCTGTGATCCGTCCCGCTTCTGATTTCGGAGGGACTCAGGTTTGATTGCATTTATTCATCTTCTGGTGTTGCGGAAGGTCAACACCAGACTTACCTTTTGACATTTCAATCGTTTAATTTGATTAAAACTCTAGTTATTTTAATAACATTTATTCATAGGATAACTGAAATTATCAAAATCCATCTTGCAACATTTAGAATAACTTTTACACTTCAAACACGAAACTCTACTTAACTTTTAAACTTGAACAATAATAATTATAACAAAAGCTAATTAATAACAATTTTAATAAAGAGATGTTGCTTGGACCAACGTCCCCGTAATAATAATCTTCCTGGCGAACACGCAGCAGTCCCCACTTCATAGAAAGGGCGAATGGTGGGGTATCCCCACTTTGCGGATTCATGAGTTGTCAGAGTGGTTCTATGAGTAATATTGCACGTGGGCATGACACACAGCATGTTCAACAACACCTGCGCCGACATATACGAAGTTTTTATTGTCGATTTCTTATACTTTTAAGTTAAATGGTTTCCCGAAAACGGCTGCAAGTATTACCATGTTTAGTCAAATGTTTAGTATGCTGGGAGTTTTGGGGGCGAAAAATCGATCAAGCTAGGTCTTATCCCTGGGAACCTGCACTTATGCTATATAATATATTTTTTCTTTCGTTGTGAAACATTATATCAATAATTTCGACTCTATTAAGGCAGTCCGATTGGCAGTTTTCGTATGAATAATGGTTCTACAGATATATCTATATTAAATATCTATAATAAAATTGAAATTATGCACACGTATATTTTCTCATACGACGTAGGCGACCGCTTAGGTAGGATTTTTCATAACTCAATCCCCAAGGGGCTAAAATAGGGATGGGTGAGGGATGCCAGCTTAAAACCTACTTTCACGCAGTCGAAGCCGTAGGCAAGGGATCCTCTTTTTTCGCATAATTTTATTTGTCATAATTTCATTTGGCATACCTCAATTGGCATAATTTTATTACGCATAATATTACTTTGGCATAATGGTTTCTTGGCATACTTTATCATTAGGCATAAATCTCATTTAAACTAATATTTTTTGTCCTAATTTAATGAGGCATAACTCGTAAGGCATAATTTTACTTGTCATAATAGTACTTTGGCATAATTGTTTTTGGCATAAACTCGTTAGGCATATTTTTTTGTCATAATAAATTCAAGGCATTCTGTCACAAGGCACATATGTGCATAAAATGTAAGGACATAATGAAAACACGGTTAAGGTAATTAAACGCATATTTATAAAACATTAAAAGCAGGTATTACACTCATTATACCTAGTGTAACATGTGTAACAGTAGGTTAAGTTGCGGCGGGGTAGCCCTTGGACCACCCGTAAGCCGCTAACATGTTTAAAATAATTAATACGAAAGGTTATTTAATTTAAAAAAAAAACTTACTTTATCCTTAAGTACATTAGGCTCGTGTTTATGGCTCGGCATGTTCTTAGATAGCAGTTCGTGTTGTTTGTCCGAGTTTAATTTCGTAATCAGTCGAAAATTAGTATTATAATTGTTATTTCGTCTTAACTCGCATATCCGGTAGAATTTATAATTCATTAGTAAGTATGTGAAAAAAAAATCCTACAAAGAAGTATGCGTAAATATAATAGGACGCTTAAATATCATTATGCGTAAATATATTTATGCTTTTTAATATTATGCTTAATTAATATTATGCGTAAAAAAATTATGTTAAGAAAGTTATGCCAAGTGAATATTATGCGAAACTACTATTAGGTCAAATGAAATTATGCCAAGTAAAATTATGACATATGATTTTATGCGAAAAAATAGGGAACCCGTAGGCAATTAATGCTAGTCTAAATATATAAAAGTTATTCATCTTATATTATATAAAAATGAAATGCTGTTCGTTAGTCTCGCTAAAACTCGAAATCGGCTGGACCGATTTGGCTAACTTTGATATTTAAATAATCGTATCAATTCAGGGAAGGTTTAAACGGTGAGAAATTTCAGATTATAGTTAAGGCAGAACAACGTTTGTCGGGACAGCTAGTATAAGATAAAAAGCAAACATGACTGACTCATCTATCAACGCACAGCCGAAACTACTGAACGGATTTTGCTGAAATTTGGCATACTGATAATTGTAATGACGTAGGCATCCGCTAATAAATGATTTTTAAAAATTCGCCCCCTAAAGGGGTGAAAAAGTGGTTAAAATTTTGTATGTAAACCGAACTCCACGCGGACGAAGTCGCGGGCAAAAGCTAGTAATATAATATGAGTATAATATTATGTGTATCGACATTTTCAAAGTAGGTTATGTCTTCAAAGGCTTCAACCCCAAGTTGCATTCAAAGTATGGGAACCTGGACACTTGTGCAGCAATTATCTGGCTGACGGGTAGTTTGAAAATTATCTTAATCACGCTCAAACGTACCTTATTCCATTGTAATACGAGCCTAGTTTGTTGTATTCAAAGTTAACAGTTGCCATGCGAAAATTAAAAATGGCTTAATAATGATTAGTTATTATTTCTGTATATTTCATTTCGTGGCTTATTAGTTAAGTCGGATGGATATTTCAGAGATGTTCGATATAATTGTAACATAAGTTTAGCGACCGACAGTCATGGGATACTCATCCCAACTTACCTGTCCGGTAGTTGTAGTATAGTATACGGGTATGCGACCCCGGCTTCCCTAGCTTAATTACTGTCCTATCCCTTGCCCTCCTGGGCGGTAACATCCTACTTTTCCTATTTCCCACTCAAACTTTACAATCTTCCTTTCCACACCACCATCTTTCCCTTTCCCTATTCCTACCCTCTCCACCAATCCGTGGGAACGCATTGGATAATAAAAAATAATTTAATTATCCAAAATGACGGCGATGTGGTTTGCCACCCATCACGTCTCGTTCGCGCGGAGGCGAAAAGTGGCCTGTGGAGATCCGCTTCGCTAGGTTGAATGTAAGAGGAGGAATGGATGGTAAGAATGAAAGCAAGTTGAAAGAAGTGGTCTCTGTCTACCCCTACGGGAAAGAAGCGTGATTATATGTAATGTACCTATGTATGTTTAGCGATATGTGGTTGCACTGTGCTGGCAACAAAATTCGACTTTAGCGCACGCGAAAATATAGAGTCAAATTTTCCTTAAAACAAAACCGTATAGGAAAACAATCACGTTTTGAGGAAAAGTCTATTTTGATTGCGTTAAACATAATCTGAATGCAAATAGTGGGCGACGGAGAAAATTTGTTGCCAATTGCGAGTCGAACTCGAGCTCGAAGGGTTCCGTACCAAATGGCAAAAAAACCACGCCTGCTATGAGAGCTTTATTGAATTCTGTTTTTAGTAACAGCGTCAGCAGTAATCCTACTAATATTATAAATGTCTAAGTTTGTGAGGATGAATGGATGAATTTCACGCAAAAACCACTGAACGGATTTCGATGCAATTTGGTATGGTAGTAGTTTATGCTTTGCATTAAAACATAGGCTACTTTCTATCCCAAAATAGTACAATATTCCCGAGGGATGATACTGTAAGTACGCGGGCGAAGCCACGGGCAACAGCTAGTACAGCATGTCTGTAAAAATTTAAACTGTCCAGTTATCACGGCTCACTAGATACAACCTGGCGACAGACAGACAGACAGCGAGATCTTAGTAGTAGGGTCCCGTTTTCACCATTTAGCTAAGGAGGCCTAAAAATTAAGATGAATACTGAAAATTTCTTCATATTTTGTCCTATGATACTTTGACAGCCTCCGTGGTCTAGTGGTGAGAGCATTGGCTCTCGACTTGGAGGTCGTGGGTTCGATTCCCGCATTGGAACAACAAAAATGTTGTTTCCAAGTTTGGTTAGGACAACGCATGCTGATCACCTGATTGGCTGATAAGAAAGATGATCTATGAGTCGGATGGGCATGTAAAAAGTCAGACCTGCGCCTGATATCTCGCCAGTCGTGTTAGTTGTACGTTCTTGGTTATGAGAGTAAAGGAAGAGAGAGTGCTCTTGTGTACTGCGCACACACTTGGGCACTATAAATAACTCCTGCGTAACTGGCCTGGTTTCAATGAAACCGGCCACCGTCACCGAAATCTGTGTGGGAGTTATTTTTTATGATACTTTTGTAATGTTTGACTTTAATTCAAACAAATTTACGTTATTATTAACAGTTAAATCTCGTCTGGATTTTCAGCTCCGCTCACGCGCACGATTTGACGCGTATGCGAATGAATCAGCGCGTTAACCGAACCGAGATTGTGTCGAAAAATTGAGCTTTTACAGGTCTAAAATGGACATTTCACGTGAATCGGACTATGGAACCATATTATAATATTAAGTTTCGCAATAAGTGGCCATTTTACGGCCACGCTAATTAAAATTGAGAGACCTTCCTATTCATAGACCGTCGCTGTCTCTGCTAGCCGAACTGACAAGGACAGCATGTGATTTGAGCGTCACTTAATTTAACTATCGCTGCAATATTCGGCCGCTAGACCTGCAGATCTTTTGATGGAAAACAGCAAATATACATTGTTGATTGTAGAATCAATATTGTTGATTAGTAAAGACACGTCATCGTGAATATTTCAACAGGAGCGACCATTAAATGCAACTATTTTTGATGAGTGGGCTACTAAGATTCAGTTCACACTGGGATGCGACGCGGCCAAAGAATATAAGGTTTGGTAAAAACAATTACGGATACTTATTGTGAACTGTGTTTTATCTTTGTGGACTGGTAAATAAATAAATTTGAAAATTTTTAAAACTTCGGGCATATGATCTAGTGCTTATGTAAAGACGTTTAGGCAACAAAATATTAATAGAATACATATAAAGAGAATTTATTTTTCGAGTATGACAATTATTTTTCTGCTTATACGTCTTTACATAAGCAGTAGATCATATTATAATATGCCTAAAATATCCGTAATTGTGTGTGAATGGCTGGACGAATGCGGAGGCGGCTGGGGAGGAACTTTTACCCAGACTGGACTATAGCTCACGGGGCTGTCGACATAATTGACAACATTTTGAAAAATTTTGCTTAAAAAAAATTTGGTGTCAAGTGTCAACCTTAAGGCTTACGTCAACATGGCTGACATACGGGAACTCAAAAAACTTATTCAACACTAGCTTTTGTCCGCCTTGTCTGAACATCCTACGATTTACTAATCCGGTTCCAAGATATGGACCTTTTCTAGTTTTTGGACCCAAATTTGACATTGGACATTTTAAGACTTGAACACAACCTCGAAAAAAAAAGCTTATAAGAAATTTAAAGCTAAAAAAATAGAACAAATCGCTCTCTCTCGCAATTCATGCCAGCCCAACTAATGAGTGGCATTTCTTTCGACGCGGCGTTTATTTATTTATCGATTGTCTTGTATTATAGGATTACTAATTGATGGTCTATTCAAAGGACTATATCTAGGTCTCGCAATTAGGCCTAGACCACCTGCACTAGTCATTAGTACTTTCACATGATTTATCTGAATTATACTAATGAGTCTAGGTAGTAGGTGCATGTTAATGCTTCAAGCCATAGCACGTAGACATGATATTTTAAAGTAGTTAATTTTATAGATTATAGTCTAGAGCTCCGTAGCCTAGTGGGTAGACCGTTTGATTCGCACTCGAGAGAGTGCAGGTTCGATTCCCAGTTTGTGGCGTGTACCAATGAGACTTTTTCAGATCTCAAGTACATTATACGGACGCTCTAACGGTGAAGGAAAACATCGTGAGGAAACCCGCACATGGTTTGCCCCAGACGTATTGACGTATTGACCAGTCATTCCTTTGGTTGTGAGAATGCCGTATGTACTTGAGCAACCATACGACATTTAACAGTCTGTCCCAGGCACTACAGTATTTCAAGAGCGGTTTACTCGTAAAGTACTGCATAAATCATCAAATAACGGATGAAAAGGCCTAAATTATCTATAACATAGATACTCTAATTTATTAGGGTTCCGTAATATTTGAGGAACCCTTATAGTTTCGATCTGTCTATCCGTCTGTCTGTTTGTCTGTCTGTCTGTCGTGTTGTGTTGTGAATATAAATTGATGAAATTTGGTATAGTCATAGATGGTGTATAGATCTCGGATTTGGCATCATATAATAATAATAATTTTATATTCTAGGGGTGGCTCTCTATACATGTGAAGTGGGATTTTTTTTTTCTTTCTACCCCATCGTGTGGGGTATCGTTGAATAGGTCTTTTAAAATAAAGGAAAAGTTTATTATATATAACTTTTTTCATAAAGTCAACCATTTTCGAGTAATCGGCCTCCAAATTGATTTATAAGTTGGTCCCCCCGCTGGCATTTCTAAACTATCACTTAGAAACTTGCAATTTTCTATGCTGATAGATCATGCTAAAAAATCTTTAGGATTATTTTGAACCAAATCGGACAGTAACTTTTGAAGTAATTTTAAAAATATTACGCACTATTATAGTTACGGAACCGTCCTGGAGCATGTTAGGACATGTTTAAACATATCCTAACATGCTCCTGGTTAGGTTATAATCTATAGTCAGTAGATTACATTTCTGTTCTCTTCATTTCTCTTTCTTAATTTGTCAGTCCAGACATAATTATTCTACGGACATTTTAGAGTAACAAGTAGTGTCACGGTCTCCATTTATGGAGTTGCTCGCAAAGGTAGCTTTTCTGTGTAGGTATAGACATTTTACCTTTTTCTTTTTGTTTCGTTCTCTTTATTTAATTCTTAATCGACAAAATTGTAATTGTAAATCCCACTATTATAAATGTGAAAGTTTTTGTGAGGATAGATGGATGTTTGTAACTCTTTCACTAAATAACCTAACCAAGAGCATGTCAGGACATGTCTAAGGAGGGTTCCGTAACTATAAACGCGTAATATGCTTTTTTTTTAATTACTCCAAAAGTTACTGACCGATTTGGTTCACAATAGTTTTCCTAAAGAGTTTTTAGCATGATATATCAGCACGGAAATTTGCAAGTTTCTATCTCCTATGGTTTAAAAATGCTAGGGGGGGGGGGGGACCAACTTACAAACTACTTTGGAGGCCGATTACTCGAAAATGGTCAACTTTATAAAAAAGTAACGTATGAAACCTTGCCTTTATTTTAAAAGACCTATTCTACGATACCCCACACGATGGGGTAGAGTGAAAAAATATTTTTCATCCCCACTTCACATGTATGGAGAGCCACCCCTAAAATATGAAATTATTATTTTTTATGACCCCTAAACCGTGATCTATACACAATCTATAACTGCACCAAATTTCATCAATTTATATTCATAATCACAGGAGCTAGAGGCGCGGACAGACAGACAGACAGACAGACAGACAGACAGACAGACAGACAGACAGACAGACAGACAGACAGACGGACAGAGCGAAACTATAAGGGTTCCTTAAGTATTACGGAACCCTAAAAACTACTGAAAGGTATTTTGATGAAATTTGGTATGGTAGTATTTGTTAAGGTTCTGGATTATAGGTTTTAAACATAGGCTATTTATCCCGATAAAATTCAGTTTTGCCGTGGGATTTATTTATTTACTGTATTTACACGTGCGGAGCCGCAGACAAAACTAGTTATTTATAATTGTAAAAGTTTGTGAGGATGTATGGACGGATGTTTGTGACTCTTTAACGCAAAAACTACTGAACGGATTTTGATGAAATTTGGTACGGTAGTAGACAAATCTCTGGATTAACACATAGGCTACATTTTATCCCGATAAAGTTCTGGGGGTCTAAAAAGGCCACTGTAAGTATTTCATATTGTTTCATATATTTTTTTCCATACTAAAATCGTGAAATGGTAAAAATGGCTACATGATTCATCTGATTCCATCAATATTAGAAAACATCAATCTTGATAGTTTTAAAACCGAAAAAAATATATGAAACTAGCTGTTTCCCGCGGCTCCGCTCGCGTAAATATAGTATCGGGTATCCCGCGGGAATGCTGTACTGTTCCGGGATAAAAAGTAGCCTATCTTATAATCCAGAGCTGAAACTACTACCATACCAAATTTCATTGAAATCCGTTTGGTAGTTTTTGCGTGAAAGAGGAACAAACATCCATCCATACATCCTCACAAACTTTCACATTTTAAATAATATTAGTAAGTGATATTATGAAACACCTAAAGTGGCCTCTTTAGACCCCTAGTGTTCCCGTGGGATACTGTATTTACTCGGGCGGATCCGAAGACTGCTGCATAATGTTATGAATAACCGCAGTAGGTAAGAGTGGAAAGGATACTGCATCTTTTTTTTTTTGATATCGCAGGGGAAAGGTTCCCCGGGAGGGGTATCCCGGGGATATGTGGGACTCCCGACACGATTCGCCGGTTTACCCACTAAAATTGAACCTGCGGATTGCCATCAGCTATAATGGGAAGTGTCCCGGATCTGTCTAACACAGGACACCCCCCGCGACCGGCCGGTCTTCCTCTATAGGGACCGGACTTCCACCACAATTACCACTCCGATAAAAGGATCCTGCATCTCCAGCAGCTGACGTTAGTTATAATGATGATAATGTCAAACCCATATTCAGTAAATTCTCATTGGAAATCATAACACGATATGACTCATGTTTAATTGTATAAAAAGTGCAATTTGTTAAATTATGATATTACTCACACACCTCACTTCATGCACAATAAAGTAGAAATCAAGAAAAATATCGTGACTAATGCTTTCAAGGTTAGGTTTTGGCATATGAGTTCTTTAGGTATTGAGTATTTAGATTAAATAAAAATAATCAGTTGTTTATTAGAAGCATATTTAATAGATACGAAAATCAGCACGAGTGGTCTAATCTTTTTTCGGTTCTGTGTATTTTGCAAAAACTGATAAGTACTGCTGACTTAACATAAAAATAGATCAGTAGAAGTCACATTACCGATCTTACATATATACATACATATGATCACGCCTATTTCCCGTAGGGGTAGACAGATACCACTTATTTCCACTTGTCCTTGTCCACTTTCAGTCTTACCGTCCATTCCTCCTCATACATTCAATGTAGCGAAGCGGCTCTCCATGGGCCACTTTTATCCTCCGCGAGAACAAGACGTGATGGGTGGCGAAACACATCACTGCCATTTTGGGTAATTAAATTATTTTTATGATTATCCATTGCGTTCCCACGGAATAGGGAAAGGGAAGGATAGGTGGTGTGGAAAGGAAGATTTCTAAGAGTAGGAAATAGGAAATGTAGGACATTACCGCCCAAGAGGGCAAGGGATAGCACAGTAATAGCTAGGGAAGCCGGGGTGCGACTCATGCCCGGCTTCCCTAGCTATTATCCGTATACTATACCACAACTACCGGACAAGTAATTTGGGATGAGTATCCCATGACAAGTACCAATCCTACTCCTACTAATATCCTACTAATATTATAAATGTGAAAGTTTGTGAGGATGTACGGATGGATGTTTGTTACTTTTTTACACAAAAGCTACTGAACGGATTTCGATGAAACTTGTAACTTTAGGCTCTGGATTAAAATATAGGCTACTTTTTATCCTGAAAAACTACAGAGTTCACGAGGGAACCGCGCGGCACGGGCAAAAGCTACTTATAAAATATGTGAAAGTTTGTGTGGGTGGATAGATGCATGTTTGTTACTCCTTCATGCAAAAACTACTGAACCGTTTTAGATGAAATTCTGTATGGTAGTAACTTAAGCTCTGTATTAAAACATAGGATACTTTTAATCCCAACAAGTGGAGTGTTCCCGTGGGATACTGCATTTACGCGGGTGGAGCCGCAAGCAACAGCTAGTATTAAAATATGTACAAAACTAGCTGACCCGACACACTTTGGTCTGTCTTAACTATGAACTGGAATAAAAAACTGTACACCTACACTTACAACCTACACCTACTTACCCGCGGTGGGATGAACATCAAACGTTAGACAGGAACTAGTATGAGATTTATAGTGTAAGTAAATGTTAGTGTTGTTTTTGTTATTATTAATTTATTCGCAATTTCATCAATATTTCTTACAGTTTAAACCTTCCCTGAACTTTCATAATTACTTCGAGATTATTTCAAGACACAAAATCAGTCTAGCCGTCATTGAAAATCTATTTTTGTTTTAAGACTAATCCTGTATAGAAGATTCTATTAATATTAGCATTAAATGCCCGCAGTTTCGCTGGCATGAAATTAGGTTTTAAACTTTCATCCCCTATTTTATCCTCTTCAGGGTTGAATTTTGAAAACTCCTTCCTTAGTGGATGCCTACGTCATATGAGGAATACGTGTGCAAAATTTCAAATTTCTAGTCTTAAGGGTTTAGCCTGTGCGTTTATGCATCAGTCAATCAGTCATGCCTCAGAAGATAGATATCTATTGTCTTCAGTTGAAAACTTATAAGTGATGTATGTATTTTATATAACCTACCCAACTAAACAGGGGTAAGGAAATGCTATAATACATGAGTTATTTGTTAATCATTATCTTATCTTCGCAAGACCATGAAATATAAGTAACTTTAAAGTGAATCACGATAAAAATTAATTTTTCAAAATTCCTGCAACATGTAATTCGAATACATGAAGGAAGTAAATTCTAATGCATCATCAATGCGTCATCGAAATAAAGCCCTTTGTCTAAAAATACCAAGGCCACAGTAATTAGTATTAAAATATGTATTATATTTTATGTGAAATTATTGTGCCAAGGTCGGCAGTAATGCGCAGTTACATGGAATCACCAACAAAGCGGCAGCAGAAATACTATACATCATCTGTGAAAAAGAGATGTTCAAGAAATGTATGAGGCCTGGGCCAGCCCTACGTACAGTATATGTAAATATAGCTACTTATTATAGTAACCGTTTCCTATTCTTTTTATTTTGTTTTCTTTCACTTCGTTTCCATGTACATTTAAATTAACTTCGTCAAGGAGAGCAACACAAAGTAAAATAAAACATGGCGGATCAGATCAGAATTAACTAAAGAATGTCATTTTGTCAATGACATGACTTTTGACTAAGAAAGACGTATGACATTCAAGACGACGTCATGGCCGCCCTAAAAATAGTGTTCTCGCAATAAAAAAAACTCTTCAATTAATCATTTTTTACGCATGTACCCTTCTTCAAATTATTTATTTCGTATTTTTATGATATTCCCAATTTTTTTTTCTATTTACCTATGTAGTGTACATAGAACTGGCCCAAAATCAAACATCTCTTTTCAACTGTCTACCTATCACGGTTCAAGAGATACAACCTGGCAACAGAAAGACAGACGGACGGTGCAGTCTTAGTAATAGGGTCATGTTTAATAGAGTTCCGTAATACCCCTTATAGTTTCGCTCTGTCCGTCTGTCTGTCTGTCCACGCTTCTAGGGTCGGTAATTATGAATATAAATTGATGGAATTTGGCCATAGATTGTGTATAGATCTCGGATTTGGCATCATAAAATAATGATAATTTTATATTCTAGGGGTGGCTCTCCATACATGTGAAGTGAGGATGATTTTTTTTCTTTCTATCCCATCGTGTGGGATATCGTTGAATAGGTCTAATAAAAAAAGCAAGGTTTCATACATAACTTTTTTATAAAGTAGACCATTTTCGAGTAATCGGCCTCCAAAATGATTTATAAGTTGTTCCCCCCTGGCATTTCTAAACTATAAGACTTAGAAACTTGCAATTTTCTATGCTTATAGATCATGCTAAAACTCTTTAGGAAAATTATTTTGAACCAAATCGGACTGTAACTTTTTAAATAATGTGAAGAAAAAAAAAACTTATTACGCGTTTATAGCTCCGGAACCCTCCTTAGACATGTCCTGATATGCTGTTGGTTAGGTTATTTATTTATACTTAATGCACAAAAACAGGCCTATGTTCTGTAGTGGACGTCACCGGCTGAAACGACAAAAACAGCTGGTACATAAGCGGACAATGCCGAAAGGCATTCTCTACCTTTAGGCGTCCAAAGCAAAATTGAGTAATGATAATAGAGTAATAAAAACTAAAAAGTAAGAGGAATGTGAACTAAAAGTAACTAACTCCAAATAAAATAATAAAATGTAGCTAAAACATATACAAAGTATGAAAGTACTATAATATAAATACACAAAATATATAAATTAAGGGTTTATACCCTTTGGGTACGGGATCCTAAAAACATACCTAGGAAACGCAATTGTTTTTTTCAGGTTAGACAACACAGGCGCTTCCTTATGCAAAGGTGCATACGGTACAATAGCTTGAACAATGTATAAAAATAACACCTAAGTAAATATCCTTGGTGCAGGTGATTTACCTGAAGTTCAATAAACGTCCATGATAAGTTTTCCTTTCTTTCGTGTTCCTCGTAAATATTGCATATAAAGGTCAGAAACGCGGCGCTTACGTTTCAAGATAGCGATTCCAAATTGAACTGTATTCACAACTCAATAAGATACACGTTTCATTGCAAGAGCGGCGTCGCAGTACGCAGCTGATGCGGCTCGAAATTTGAACTCATAGACTAGGGTTCCACGGTCAGTCTGGCATTAGTCTCAGACTCACGCTAGAATGATGGCCGGAAAGTACATAATAAAAAAAATTTCAGTCTGTCAATAACACGGTTACATGATCATTCTTTCGTCAGTCTGGAGCAGACTAATGGACTGACGCCAGAATGATGGCCGGTAAGTACATAATAAAAAAATTATCAGTCCCTCAATCACACGGTTACACGATCATTTTTTCGTCAGTCTGGATCAGGCTGATGGACTGAACTGGTGCCAGACTGACCGTGTAACCCTAGTCCCGCTATCCCCAACCCGCGGCCCGCGGGCCGCATGCGGCCCGCCGGGCCTTTATCTGCGGCCCGCGTGAAATCTGTAACCGCGTTAGATAAAGTTGTGAAAAAGCGTTCACAATTCCAAAAATCTCACTGAGTGAACATAATTATTATAATACATATCTGTTATTTTATTTTGTGTCGTTATCTCATCTTAAATGTTTAGTTTCACTCTTTTAACTACCTTGTGTTATTCTATTAATAAATCGTTAAATTTAAACAACATATTTTTTGCCCCTAAAACATTTTGGTTGCGGCCCGCGAAACCAGGAGTACAACGGGTTTGTGGCCCGCGTAAAAAAAAGGTTGGGGACCACTGTCTTACAATGAGGGGTTTTTGCCGCTAGGGGGCAGATCCAACGCACACAAAGCGTCATCTGGTGGCGTAGACGGTATAAAAAACGGCCAATAAGAATTTTCGATTTCGATTTTCTGTCACCAGGTGGCGCTCGGTAGCCCGACGGTCCTTGACGTGTAAAAAGCTGTCAGATGTCATAAATATAAAAACCTTTAAACGTGTATCTTGTTGTTTAGAAGATAAAGTTCAATTTTGAATCGCTAATCTTAAAAATGCACCGCGTCGCGTCGCGTCCGGTGTGAATTGACGCTTACATACAACAGTATTGGGGCCTATTCCACAAACTCAAAAGTTTCGGATAGCTTATTCGGAAGTTACTTTATATCAAGCGACAGAGACCAAATATATGCAAATAATCAATCTGATACTAGTAGTAGTAGCCTTTAATAATAATTAATAAGTCAAGTAAAGTATGCTTTACTTTATTTTGCCGGAACATGCTAAATCTGTTTTGGGACCCGCAACGAAATTAATCAGAGGAAAGGATGGAGGAGTAAGAAGAATTCCAAATTCCCTCCTCGAGCAAAGCGACAGCGATGCAATGATCGCAAGTGTGTGTGCAGTACATAAGAGCACTCTCTCTTCCTTTACTCTAGTAACACATCTCGTAAGTGGGATGGATAACCGACACGACTGGTGAGAGATCAGACGCAGGCCCGATTATTTAATATTTACATGCCTATATTATATTTCTTGTCAGATAATCATCTGCATTGTCCTAACCAGACTTGATAACAACTTATTTTGTTGTTCCAACGCGGGGATCGAACCCACGACCTTCGAAGTTGAGAGCCAAGTTCTAGCCACTGGACCGTTAGTAAAGTAGGTAATAAAAAACGCTTCGTAGATTTCATTAGCTTTCTACTTGTTTCAGAAATCTGTCAAAATTTGCTATACAACGTTTCCTATTCAAACACTTCTAAGTTCTAAGTTTTGAAAAAAAAAATCATTTAAAAGTGCAGTACTTTCTTTTGCATTCCAGTATATTCATAATCAACGATGATGGTAAAACAAATATTAACTACATAATGAAGGGTTTCTTTTTAAGGTACGAAACCACAATAAGATCTGTTCTAAAACACTTTAAAATCATGCCTTCTAACAGTTTTATTACTCAAAGAAGTTATAATATCCATAGCCTTTAAAATGTTTAGAAGCCAGACACTGCTTATAAATTCCTTTAGATTGCAGGCGTAATATCGGAAACGCCCCTGATAGCTGTTTCCGGAGAGTGCTTAGGCGAGTGAAATTCTTGCATAGTTGCATTGTAAAAGCCTTTTGGCTGGATAAAGATTTCCTATACTAGGAGATTATTTAAAACTGAATAGTGGGTATGACGTCATCTGATTAAACGTTGCACTCGATGATTTGGCAAGGTGTTCTTTAGTCATTTAATTAGGTGCCAACGTTACATGAACTATGTAGGCATTAATTAGCTGACGAATTTAATCAGATGGCTGCGACAGATACATATTTATATGGGGCAGGTTTGACCCAAGGTACACTTATTACTTAGTATCCTTACTACTTTTATAAATGTTAAAGTTGTGACGACGGATGGTTAGATGTATGTTTGTTTCTTTTTCATGCAAAAATTTAGATGAAGTGATGAATTTTTTTATATTTTTAGATTAGAAATTTTTAGATTTTTAGATGAAAAATTTTTGATGAAGTGATGAAGTGAATATGGCTCTATGGATTTAAACTTAAGCTACTTTTTATCCCGAAAAAAATTACGCGGGTGGAGCCGCGGGAATAAGTTTTTCTCTAAGTCTATAATCTACACGTAAACAAAGTCACTATATCTTGATTCTTGCCATAATGCCATAAATTCAAAATAAATATCACATGTAATAAATTACTTTGGTCGAACACAAATACAAAGTGCTATCCAAAGATTTCAAAATTCAAGGTATAGACTGTGACAGATCAATTATTACCGTCACACAAGAATAAGTTACGCCATCTTAGTATTCACCGTACTTCAAATATCAGCCATCTTGTTTTCACGATAATTCAAATTTCAAAATGGCCCAAAACTCAAAAGTGGGGCCATTTAACTGGAAACACTTTTTGCCTCAATATGCCTCGTATATCATCTATACTAATATAATAAAGAGGAAAGGTTAGTTTGGTTATTGGCATCGAATAGGCTCCGAAACTACTGGACCGGTTTTGATGAAATTTGGTACAGATATAGAATAGACCACGGGGAAAGACATAGGCTTCTTTTTATTGCGGCAAAATGTACGATTCTCACGGGATTTCTTTTAGCAAGGATGAAGTCGCGGGGAATATCTAGTAACAATTTATGTCAATGGTGCTATCAATGTTTGAAATATATAGCTGCAAGGAACGCAAGAAATCTAACAAATGTTTTTTTATGTATTCTCGTTATAGGACAAAGACGAATTTACTTGGTCAAGGTTATATAAGTAGGTTGCGTTATGTAACGTTAGGTAGGTACTTATTAAAATAAATAACATTTAATTACATTTGTGACGTCGGATATAATGTTTTCCAGGTATCGTCTTTATTCATTTGTTTAGAGTTTTCATTTACCTAAATTTTGCCTTTTAACTTGTTAGTTACAGGCACACTCAAAAAGAAATCCCGCGGGAATCGTAAATTTCGCTACATAACAAGTTGTATTTTTTGTGACAATTCAGAGTCTTACCTACTAACAAATTCATCAAAATCCGTTCAGCAGTTATTGCGTGAAAGAGCACATCAATTTTACATACAAACTTTCGCATTTATAATATTACTAAGAATGTGAGAAAAGTTTTTATTTACAGGGAGGTTTTTAACAAAATCACCTAAAAATGCTAATTATAAAGGCTTATAGTATTGTACTGGAATATATGTTATAGTTTTGTACTGGAATAGACAACTGGGTCCTATTATGCCGTATTGAAGTTTACTGCTATTTCAAACAATGTAACATTAGCGACACCTATGGCAAATATTATGGATCTGATCGATAGATGAGTGTTTCGCAAATATTTGTCTTCCTAAAAAGTTGCAGTATTACCACAAATTAAAGAAAGATGAACAGATAAGCAGCTGCATTGTGATTTTTGGATTTGTTTGCACTCCTACACGCATACGATGTGTCCACCATTGTGTGGAAAAAATGTGGGCCGTTGAAATTAGAAAAGTCCAAATTAGAAAATTTCGAGGTCCTAATCAAAATGTTCTAAATTGTATCTTTCTTTTGGAAATCCTGCGTGATCTGTATTTTTCCGCATTAAAAAGTAGCCTATGTCCTTTCCTGTGGTCTACTCTATGTCTGTGCCAAATTTTGTCAAAATCGGTCCAGTTATTTTAGACCCTATTCAAAAAACATTATATACCTGTACTCTTTACTGTATAGATTATGCAGAAGTATTTTAATGAAGACACATTAAAGCTCGATTGTAGATCACTCCTGTAACTTGTAAGTCTATAAGGTAAGCAAATCGTGTGAGCTCAAATATGGATGTTTGCTGATAAAGGGGCGGATGCTTTGTGATAACGTTATCAGTGCCGGTCTAGCCTAGGTCTCACTTCCTAAAGAACTTCGCCGACTATGATGCCTAATTTGGTAGTTTCCTCAAGTCAGTTTGTTTGTATGTTTGTTTGCGTTGAATAGGCTCCGAAACTACTAAGCCGATTTTGATGAAATTTTGCACAGATATAGAGTAGACCACGGAGAAGGAAGATAAAATTTTATCGCCGTCAATATCGAGTCATATTATATAACGAGAAATAAAAACTTTGTAGCCATTTTACCAAAATTATGCAAACGGACGAGTATGAAATATTGCAAAATTAAAGTTCATTATGTAGAGGAGGAGTGAACCGAATTAATATTTTTTATAACAGTGCTTTTATTTAGGCCGAAAAGTTAATAAAATTTTGAAAAAAAAAACATACACGTACTAAATAATATAATTACAGTACGCTCTTTACGGATACGGTTAAGTTCATTGACCTCACACATCTGATTGTATTGATGTTAATTAGGCGACTCACAAATGCATTCCTGACCTTGATGATAGAAGACGGTAAGATATAAGACTCTACTTTACAAATGACACTTTATTATAAGCAACAGCTTTCGTATTCAGCAATAATTAAAAATACATTAGTCCGTAAGCAAACTGTTCCGCTAACTTATTCATGGCGCAAATTACTGCGCATGTATTTAACCATATTTGCATTTCCCATACAGTTAGGGTTGCCAAAAATCTAATAGAAGGACAGAGTAAGGTACGTAGTTTAAGTTAGACAAAGTAACAATTTAAAAACAATTGACATGTATACTAATATTATAAAAAGGAGTGTTTTGTTTGTTTGCATTGTATAGACTCGGAAACTACTGGACAGATTTTGATGAAATTAAACACAGATCGTAGACCACAGGGAAGGACAAGGGCTACTTTTTATCGCGGTAAAATCTTCAAAAATTGCGAAAAATTTGGCCAAAAACCAAATAATATTAGGGCGGTGCAAGAAACCACACACATAAATAATTTTCTTATGAAAAAGTGGGCAATCTATTAGATAGATCTTCTGATACACGGATTTATAAGTGAGTAACAAGTATTAGTAAACCTATTAAAAAAGTTCACACCCGTCTTTTCACCGGTTAAGTCGGGAAGATAATACTGTAAAAAACTAGCCTACAAATTTCAAAAGCTAGACACTTGGACAGACTATACTTTTAGGGTAAAAACGGGATTATTACTGAGAATGCGCTGTCCGTCCGTCCGTCCGTCTGTCACCAGGCTGTATCTCGTGAACCGTAATAGCTAGACAGTTGAAAATTTCACAGACACACAGTACTTCTGTAGCCGCTTTAACAAAATATACTAAAAGCACTTGGCTGATTTTTACTTTTGCCTGAGACGCCATTAAAGTCTGTCTGACTTTATCCTGATAACTGACAACCCTAAATACACTAGCATACGCCGTGACTATACTTAAATAATTTTCTTAATTATTAGTATTATCCACAGAAATCACAGCCGAGCTCGCTATAGGCTTTGGAATAGTTAATAGTTAAGTACAAGGTGTGGACAAATTTTCTATATATGCCAATTTTTACCCTACTTTATTTGCTATAATAATCAGCATTTGTTTTGCAGTTTGAAGTTTTCTAAATAATTTCTCCTAAAGTCAGCGATTCAAATATCAAGTAACTTTTCCTTTTCAAAGGCCGGTATATAATATCATTATGTACCGGTTTAAATTATATTATTATTTTGTGTCTCATTAAGTGTTATCAACTAATCATTGTCTATAGGTAGTGGGCTATGAGAATCAGATTCTACAGTATATCTTAAAGAGCAGTTACTTCTCTCGGAGAATCCAACTACTATAAGATAATATTATGTGAAATTTTATATATAATGATGGATTGATGGACGGATGCTTCGATGGATGGATAGATGAATAGATAGATAGATGGATGGATTAATAGACGGATGTTTGTGACTCTTTCACGCAAAAAGTACTGAACGAATTTTGATGGAATTAGTATGGTAGTATTTTAGGCTCTGGATTAAAACATAGGCTACATTTTATCCTGAAATCCCACGGTAGCACTGTACTAACAGTGTTACCGTGGTATACTGTATTTACATGAGCGGAGCCGCGGACTAAAGCTAGTACCTGCTGTATTTAATCTGAAAAAAAAAAACCAAAGCATACTATAGACGATACAATCGGCAACTGTATTTGCTACGTCTAATCCAGAAGTTAACAGTATGATAATGAGACCGTTTAAAGAATTGTGACATTGGCAATGCTCAAAGTCATGCGGGCAATGAGTAATGAAAAAATGCGGAAGATGATATCGCCACTGCGCAAACGCATGTATTATGCTAATTTTATTAGTAGCTGAAAGCATTTCTTTGTTTTCGTTGTCGGTTAAATAGCTTCACACGATATACTTCCTGTTTAATGAGCTTGTTTGGTTTGACAAGCGAATACTAATAAGGCCTAGTCCTAAAACACATTGGGTTTGAAGTGCACACCAGGTAACCGAGTTCAGGCCAAGCCCTTTTACATATACCTAGTGTGAACAAGACGGGAAGGTAGGCTTGACCATATAGGGATGCGGTATGCTACTTATGCCATCAAAAAAGTAGCAACCCAAGGGATGGCTTTGGCAAGCTTTATCAGGAAGTAGAATCCAGAAAACGAAACATCTGGTTCAGCAGAATCTATAAAAGGCAAAAGTCATGACCAGCGAGTGTACAAGAAAAATAAGAGTTATTTATTAATTTAGAAACACCAACAGCATTACAAGAACATACAGCGGCTATTACATATTATAGTCTTACTCTATTTTACATTTGCATGCCAATTACAGGTATATTTACATCATTTTATAGTAGCCAATTTTAAAATATAGAAAAGTTAAATTTACAATTAAACTAAAAATAAAATGTAAAAAATAACCCTGACCTAAAATGAAATTAAAACAAAGAATAAGAAGTGAAATTAAAACAAAATGTCTTTTTTTTTAGATGGTCATAATAAAAAAGAAGAAAAAAATATATACAATTACCACCGGTTCGGAACAACAAAAGATTTGAATGTATCCATATCATCGGAGGTGAAATAATTTTGTCGGGATATGATCGTATCAAATGGTGGTCTGAGGTATCTATTATATATCTGCCTACCCCTACGGGCCTACGGTACGTTAGTAATATATATATTCTTTGCCTACGGGAAACAGATTGAGCATAATATTTACTAGTATTTAGGTACTTCTGCAATAAGAAACCAAATAAGATCTTTAGGTTAGTCAACACATAAATGTGAATGTTTGTGAGGATGGATTGATGGATGTTTATTACTCTTTCACGCACAAACTACTGGACGGATTCCGATGAAATTTGGTATGGAAGTAGTTTAGACTCTGGATTAAAACATATGCTTCGTTTTATCCCAAAAAATACAATCTTCCTGTGGAGTACTGTATTACGCGGGCGTAGCCCGGGCAAAAGCTAGTCATTACATATGGTGCAGCACCAATATGAATATAACTGTATCGTTAGTACCGTTGCACACGTCCCGGTTGCCGGATAGCCGGTACCGGGTAGTCGGTCGCGAAGTGTATGACCATGTACGATAGCTTTCACACTTACCGGCATAATTATCCGGTCGGTCCGGCGCAGAATGCTCGCCGAGTAGCTGCCGGTTCCACCACTGTACGTCCGATCGCCGGGTATCGGTTAGCCGGCAGCCTGACTCCCTGTCCCAGTGGTGTATGTGTCACCGTAAAATTGTAAAAACCGTTAGATTGTTATATAACTAGTGAAATTTTAAAATGTTTATATAGACTTCTGGCGCGAATATTCTGCCTATAATTTAACACAATAATTTTCGTTAGATTATCAATAATCAATATGTAGTATATATAAAAGAAAGTTGTGTTAGTTACACTATTTATAACTCAAGAACGGCTGAACCGATTTGGCTGAAAATTGGTAGGGAGGTATCTCAAAACCAGGAAAAGGACATAGGATACTTTTTATGCCGTTCCCGAGGGACTCAAAATTCAAGAACGGCTGGGCCGATTTGGCTTATTTTGGTCTTGAAATAATTGTGAAAGTTCAGAGAAGGTTTAAACAGTGAGTGATATTATAGGTTTAGGTTGTAGGAGTAGGTGTAGGACTAGGACTTAGGTTGCATTGTAGGTATAGTTATTTATTCATTCCATTTCATATTTCGGACAGAACAACGTGTGTCGGGACAGCTAGTCTACACTAATATTATAAAGAGGAAAACTTTGTTTGTATGTTTGTTTGTTTGTTTGTTTGTTTGTTTGTAATGAATAGGCTCAAAAAGTACTGGACCGATTTCAAAAATTCTTTCACCATTCGAAAGCTACATTACCCACGAGTAACATAGGCTATATTTTATTTTGGAAAAAAATAGGGTTCCGTAAAATATTTGGGTTTTTCGGACACAAGGTGTAAAAAATCAACCAGAAAAGTTACTTATTTTGCGTACGCTGCCTAAACTATAAAAGATAGAACCATAAAATGTTCTAATTAATTGTAGATCTTATAAATATCTACAAAAAAGTCCGCGACACACTATACCTATCTATGTCGAGTGAGGCACAACAACCATTTTTTTAATTAGAAATCTTGAATTTTTTTGGACTACATTTAAACGCGTTTATTTTACTCATGCTATTAATCCTTATCAAAATAAATTATTTTATAACTAAGTACAGTTTATGTAGGTAATATTTGGTCTTTGAATGATTGAAATTGGACGTGTGGTTTTGAAGTTATGGCGAAATTAAAATATGACGATTTCTGCTGCACGGCCCGTTACGAAGTGGGCGTCGCCAAGGCAGGGGTGCGCGTGCGGGGGAGTTTAGATCTATGGTATTTCATACGATAAAAGTATACCCACCTACTTACTTATTTCATTGAGTTTTAGTAGGTACCTATATTAATTTGTTTCTGTTTGTTTTGACTAGATTTCGCCCGTTTTGTTAGTGATTTAAAGACATTCTGTAGTATTAGTATCAGTATTGTACCCGTGCGAAGCTGGGGCGGGTCGCTAGTGTAGTATAAAATAAAGAATCTTTCGACATATTTTTACAATCTCGTTAGTTATTTTACACTCTAACGGTTTTTACAATTTTACGGTGACATATGGAACACGTAGCACGCTTTCATACCGGCCGGACCGGGCCGATACCGGACTGTCGGCACCGATTAGCCGGCAATCGGCACGTGTGCAACGGCACTTAGTCAGTCGCAGCACGATTTAATCAGGAATATCATTGCCCATTTAGAGGAACCTTGGCACTCGCTTCGTTTACGCTAAGTTCCAAATTTAAACGCTTCCTTCTGCGTCTTTGTTGCGCGTGCGCATTCTTTATTGAGAATTTATTGTAATTGACGTTCAAGGTCATTTCCTTATTTAACTAGGTCTGTAGGGTATATACTCGTAAAGACTGAAACACTAAATGTAGATACATGCAGACGTAGAAAAAATAGGTTTATCTCTTAACAACGTAATTTGTCGTGTTAAAAGCTCTAGTTACACTCGAATGGGTGCAACTTCGATCCCTGATTGAGGTGTGAAAAACTCATAATTATTTTCTTAAATACATACTGACGCTTAAACGGTGAAAGATAATAGCATTGTGAGGACAGACGTGTCTGTACCTATAATCGTCTTCTATGTATCGGGAACTGTATGTGTAGTAATAGTAGCGGAGTATAGACTAGCCCCCTTACTAATAAACGCTGTATAAGCCTTGAATAGTTATACAGTGTTTTGTTCCTGTCACACAAGTGACATTTTTAATTCGATTGAAGAAGACAAAACACTGTATAACTATTCAAAGCTTATACAGCGTTTATTAGTAAGGGGGTAAGGGTTTCTCACACCGATATGAAACGCGAAGCTATGCGGCGCTGCGTTTTTAAGATAATTATTCAAAATTTAACTTTATATTCACAACACAAAAAATACACGTTTCATATGACATCAGTCATACACTACACATGCGCGGTGTATCGTGGTACAACTTCACGTACGAACTGTTACAATGAAACTTGTATCTTTTTGTGTTATAAATAAAGTTCAATTTCGAATAGATACCCTAAAAATGCAGCATCGTGAATTGTTTCGGTGTGAGTTGGGACTCTTCCAATGAAATGTGTATCTCCTTGTATAATGAATAAAGTACAATTTCGAATAGATACCCTATAAATACAGTGTTATATCGCGAATAGTTTCGTTGTGATATTTTTTTTATATCTTTATTTAAAGGCTTGTGTCGAAATCGACAATGCCAGCCTTATAAAAAACTTAATTACAAAATCAAGCACTAACAAAGTAATACACTTAGTTTAGGTTATTCAAATCAGATCTACACTTAATAAGACCCTAACATGCATTAGGAGGAGACCAAAAACCAACTCAGATGGTGTATAATGATGATGACGATGATAGTAGAAGACAGACCGACAAGGACGATTTCCAGGAAAATAAAAACGGTAGCACATGCTAATTTTTTGTGCAATACCCATCAAAACTGAGTCTTGCTTGACTTTAAAATTGGCAGGACACGTTCCTTTCATATATCCCGCTTGTGGTCACCGAAAGATGCGCCACATGTCGCCCTTATTACTATGGCAATAAAGTTCAAAAGTGGTACATTGGATGTGTTGCATTCAGATTAGCACCTAGCCCTAAGGTCACCACCCTTATCCAATAAAGCGCGTCTCGAGGCCGTTCCACTTGCAGCAATTTACGTTGCAATGATAATAAGTCTGAAATCACCTTTTAGAGATCCGTGCTAAACTTTTTAAATAAAATTCAACGAAATTAAATAAATTAAGTAACCCCCCCAATCGGCAAGCAATCAATAGGATCATATCAGCTTTCAATATAGATCAAAATCGATTCATTAGTTTGGGGGCTACGATGCCAAGGACAGACATACACACAGTCACACTTATAATACCACTTTGTTTGTATGGGCTCATGGGGGTGTTAAAAACTACATTTGTTGGAGGAGAGTTCGGGAAATTATCAAACACATTGAATTATGTACCTACTAACTAATATTTTTTTGATTTCGATAGAGTCAAAAATTTAAGATGCAAGAAATAACAACGTACCTACTATAGGTTGTTACACTATAGTTGGCACATTCATATTACTCATACAAATGCAATTTGAAATACAGTGTGTTAAAATTTCATTGAAAATTCAGGCTCCTTTGAATTTTATAAAGTTGGGTGGGCTCATGTTAAGTTATTTCTAGACTTTTATTTCAGAATTAATTAGCAAAATCATTGTAAAATTTAAAAAGTAAATAATGCTGCAGTCCTAAAATTATTTTTTTAGGTTACTACTTACGAGTATATCACAGAATAAATAATAGTACAAGTTATATGACAAAAACAACATCAATTTCAAAATAATTCCGTTTTTTCTTTAGCTCTACCTCAAAAACTCTTTTTGTCATTTAACAACCTTTCAGTTTAAGTACGGCAGAATGCAGATTATCACATAACAATACTTGCAAGTGTTTAAGTGGGTTCCAGCTATACGCAAAAAGTGCAATCATGATTTTTAGATTCTATAGAAAGTGACTCAATTTTGCTAGAGATAACTAACGAAAGCTAAAGAAAATGCCTATACAAAAAAGCTATACGCAAAATGTGCTAAACGTTCAACTGTGGGAGAGCCATGTTTCGGCAGGAATGGGCCAGCTCGTCCGGATAAATACCACGGCCTCACAGAAAACCGGTGTGAAATAACGCTTGCGTTGTGTTTCGCCCAGTGAGTGAGGTTACCGGAGGCCCAAGGGGGGATTGGGGATTTTTAGGACCAGGAACGCAAGTCGCATCACCAGAGGAGTTACAAGTATAACTCTACTGGTGTTGCGAGTGTCCATGGACGGCGGTAATCGCTTACCATCAGGCGATCCGTCTGCTCGTTCTCTGGTTCATTTAATTAAAAAAAGTAATGTTAAAACATACCGGACCCGCTACCCAATGATAGGGCGGTCGGTGCGTCTGCCGCGCTTCCTGTGCGACGTCAATCAATTTGCATGAGGGTGACGGTCTCGCTAAATGTTCATGCTGGAATTAAAAATAACAGCACATCGGTTGGAACGAGGCTAAATCTAGACATTAATGAACCGAGCTCCGAATAAGAGTAAGAGCTCCGTGGTCTAGTGGGTAGACCGTTTGGTATGCACTCGAGAGAGCGCAGGTTTGAACCCCAGGTTGTGGCGTGTACGAATGAGACTTTTTCAGATCTCAAGTATTATACGGACGCTCTAACGGTGAAGAAAACATTGTGAGGAACCCCGCACATGGTTGGCTCCAGATGTATTAACCAATCATTTATCTGGAGTCTGGACTAGGCTGACTGTGTTGTGAGAATGTCTTATGTATAACAATTTAAAAAAGGCGACTGGATGGCCCCCTGCCTGAGATTAATACCAACAAATTGTTATAACTTCTAAACTATTGCACTGAGAGTAAAGGGGTTTGTATTTTATTTTAGCAAACGTCCTCTTCTATCGTTTTAGAACAAAAAACAAGCAGGTTAATGGCCTAGATTTTTCACAAAAAGCAAATAATTTAAAAAAATCACAAATATTTTTTTTTTCTAAATTACCTTTTTTTGTTTTTCTGTTCAAAGAAAATTAAAACATTTTAACTGTGAATTATTGTCTACATGTTTAGTTATCAAATGAGACCTTTTTTATGTTCGTAGGACATTTACATGAGTAGTGGCGGTCGAATTAGTACGAGAGCCCGGGTTTTGGTTACCAAAAAATAAAATGGCTGCCCTTTTACAAACGTGAGAGAAAAATAAAATTTGAGGGGCAATTTGTCGATAAAAAATTCCATATTTTTTACCACTAAAGGCTCCGATATAGCTGTCGGGACACGCTGTATAGATCTACGTTCACTAGTTAATGTTCACAATGCCTCATCTATCCCTGTAACAAACACGATTTTGATTAAAATAGCAGAATTCCAAGACGTACGACGTGCACAAATATCATAACCACCTTGAACCCTGTCAGTCGCAGTTTAAATATTTGCGGAGGGCCCTGCGCTAATGCGGAGTTGTTCCTGCGAATGTTTTGGCAAACTCTCAACTGTCACACGCATGGCGCTCTCCACTTCTAAAGTGTGGCAGCCACAGTCTACTATAAATAGTAAGCGATGCTAAGCTAGTGTGAAGATATTAATCAAAAGATAAAACATATAACCCCGACTACAAAAATTATATACCCTATTATAATATTAAATGAGGTGTCTGATTTTATTAAATGAGGTGTCAATATATTGATATAACTTAGGGGTCGTCCATTAATCACGTGATGCCTAAAGGGGAGGGGGGGGTCCGAAAAAAAATCACCAAAGGGGAGGAGGGGGTATAAGGAGACATCACGTGTATTAATTTGCGAATCGAGTCTATGCATACCGAAATTATTATCGGTTGTAGTATTGTTTAAATACTTACAAGACAAATGACTCGTATAATTTTTAATTGCTTATTCGATTAAATTGTTTTTTAAGTTAAAGTTTTTCTTCAAACATGACCTGCTTACTATGTAAAAAAAATACACGTGATCTTAGGTGGGGGAGGGGGGGGGTAGTATAAAACCTCACCACGTATCACCAGGGGGAGGGGAGGTGTCTAAAAAGTTGTTAAAAACCTCATGTGATTAATGGACGGCCCCTTAATTGTCCGGTAGTTGTGGTATAGTATACGGGTATGCGACCCCGGCTTCCCTAGCTATTACTGTCCTATCCCTTGCCCTCCTGGGCGGTAATATCCTACATTCATATTTCCCACTCTAACTTACCAATCTTCCTTTCCACACCACCTATCCTTTCCCTATTCATCCGTGGGAACGCAATGGGTAATTATAATAATAATTTAACTATCCAAAATGGCTGCGATGTGGTTCGCCACCCATCACGTCTCGTTCTCGCGGAGGCGAAAAGTGGCCCATGGAGAGCCGCTTCGCTACGTTGAATGTAAGAGGAGGAATGGATGGTAAGAATGAAAGTGGATGAAGCGAAACAAGTATGTAAGGATCGTAACAAGTGAAAAGAAGCGGTCTCTGTCTACCCCTACGGGAAAAAGGCGTGATTATATGTGTGTACTGTGTATGTAGTAGGACAATTATTCTATAAGTGTTAATAATAACCTATATGAAAATCAAAAGTTTGAGTTTGAGTTGAGTTGAGATAATATTATGATTGACAAGCCACTTTATTAAGATAACGTAATATCTAAAAGACAGTGGATATTAGGACTAGAGCTTTATACTAGCTTCCAGTAGATATAACTCATAAGCTAGTGTGAAGCTGTAAGCAATAGAACAGTGATCATTACCCTGATGATCACTAAACATATAGCTTCACACTAGCTTAGATCATCAGCTTATATCAGCCAGATCATTCCAGTTGAGCAAATGGGTTGATTCAACAGGGAGATACGACATGACAAAACCGAGGTGAAATAATGCGTCGTGCTTGACTGAATTTCTGGATTTCTTGGCACACGAGCTGTAGTGAAGGAAAATGTATTTTAAAAATTACTTTATTTTTTGGATAGATTGTTAGACTTTGCTGTAGGCACGTTTTATTGGCATTAATTCTATACAAGACTGGTAATATAAATCGCCATCTTTTCTTAGTTCATTTCAAAAGCCAATATACCTAATGGCTGTCTTCCGCGGAAAAAAGCGCTAACAAAAAGACGTAAGCAAAATGGCGACACTAAGCGTTAAATAAGCAAAATGGCGGATACGTTTGCGGTATCACAGAATAAATAATAGTACCTAGAGGTACAGAAGAACCACTCCGACAAATGGTTAGAAGAAATAGGGACTCTTTCTGCGATGCGATAAGGTTCAATTCAGCTAACACAACGCTTGATTACCTACGATTATATTTACCTAGAAGTTGCGTCTCTTTCTATCGCGTAATTCTTATCCTTTCTAATGACATTAGGGTTGTCTCATTTTAGAAAATTATTAACCGACTTCCAAAAAAGGAGGCGGTTATACGTATTATATATATTTTTTCTTAATATTTAATTACAACTTTTTTTATCTACTTTCTAGTACCTACCTACTGTACTTTACTGAACAAATTGCTTTCCAAATAAACCTAAGGTAGGTGTTAATAGTACTGTAATAATTTGACGACCTCTGTTGGTTGAGCGTGTTGGTGCTCAAGCCGGGGGTCGCGGGTTCAAATCCCGCCGAAGGAACAAAGAGTTTTTTGTGTTCCTGGGTCATGGGTGTGTATTAAATATATGTATAATATAATAAAAATATTAAATAAGTGTTAAATATATTTCCGTTGTCTGGTACCCGTAACACAAGTTCTTCCAGAACTTACCACGGGATCAGATTGACGTGGTGTGAAGCGTCCATAGATATTATTATTATTATAATAAATTTGCGCATACCTATAAGTATATA
The DNA here is from genome assembly GCA_905404095.1 of Glaucopsyche alexis. Classification (NCBI taxonomy): domain Eukaryota; kingdom Metazoa; phylum Arthropoda; class Insecta; order Lepidoptera; family Lycaenidae; genus Glaucopsyche; species Glaucopsyche alexis. Next base: position 1,648,919 of record FR990057.1, read on the forward strand.
CATAGTTATGCGTAAACGTAAGCATTTTTTATACCTTCACGGCCTGATATTACTCGAAGAAGTTGAATCACGCCGCCTTATTTTTATTTATATTTACTACTAGGTACTACTAGGTACTTTTGTCAATAAATGATTCTTCAAATCGTATCACATCGGAATAACATAAGACGCGAACAGATAGTTCAAGTGGACTGTGGAGCCAACACCTAAACGCTAAATATTGGTTATCAAGTAATTGCAGTAGCAGTAGTAGCTCAAACTATATTTTTAAATATTGTTATACATTATGTTATATGGTATTATAGTTATAGCTGGCCGGGTGATTTTTACCTAACTTACACAGTACCTATCGTAATATTATATGCAAAGATTGTAAGGTATTAAATCCAATCCATAAAACATTGCGACGAACAAATCTCACGCATACGTCGCTCACTGCTCGCGCGCGAGTCCCTCGTAATTGGCCCGTTTAAGGAGGCCGCCGCACGTACTTACATTTTTAATACCTACACGGGGAGTGGGACAGGCCTGGCGGTATTGAAGATAGTAAACGTGTCCTGGTCCCTGGCCGATAATCAATTTTTTTCTTCTTTAGCGCTAGCAAAGTAGCAAGACGACAACTGACACGACAAAAACGAAAATATATTATAGCATTCACTGTGGACACCGTGTGCGTTCCAAAGGAATTCGTATACAACCGCTCATACTCGTATTAATCTCTTTCACATTTCCACCGCGGACGTTATTGCTTAGCGCGCCGTTTAATGGCTGCCTTAAATTAATATCTCCCTGTTTATGCATACGTAGTACATTTAGACTGTTCTGTTTAATGATCATCATCAGCGTTTGTTCATTTATTCCACAAAGCTCATGTTTTTGAGCTTGACTCGAATTTTGTTGTTTATTCTGCCTTGTAAGTTTTGATTTATATTTCGAAATTTTGATTTTTTTGTTTCGCCAATACCGAGCTAAAATGTACTTAATATACCTATCGTTAGCTTTTAATAATAGTCTTTTATCATCTTTTTCAATCGTTACGTATTATTTATCGTTATCTAGTAGTTAATTGTAACTACCTACGTCATAAGTTTGCTTAGGGTAAATTTTTAATATTTAATAATCAATAAATAACATTTTATGCTCAACAGTAGGTACTGTTCTATTGCAATAAAACTTCACAAGCAACTTGCAACTGAACGAAGGTTGCAGACATAGTAAAATTAATTAGCAGCATGTATTAAGCGCAATAGATAAATATAATTTTCATGAACATGAGCATATTTTGTGGCAGGATGCCCCTCCAACGCCAAATACTTACCATGAAATTTAACCCATGGTTACTTAACCATGAGTTAAATTTCATGTTAGCTCACTTGTTCTGCGTATTTATGAAAGAGAAGCTACGAATAATAATACTATTTTTATATACTAAATACTTTTTTTATTTGTAAAAGAGAAGGCATGATTTTTTTAACCCACGGCGAACTTTAATCCACATCTCTGCACTTGGGCCTTGATCATTAGGGTTCCGTAATACTTAAGGAACCCTTATAGTTTCGCTCTGTCCGTCTGTCTGTCTGTCTGTCTGTCTGTCTGTCTGTCTGTCTGTCCGCGCCTCTAGCCCCTGTAATTATGAATATAAATTGATGAAATTTGGTGCAGTTATAGATTGTGTATAGATCACGGTTTCGGGATCATAAAAAAATTATAATTTTATATTTTATGGGTGGCTCTCCATACATGTGAAGTGGGGATGAAAAATATTTTTTCACTCTACCCCATCGTGTGGGGTATCGTAGAATAGGTCTTTTAAAATAAAGGTAAAGTTTCATACGTAACTTTTTTATAAAGTTGACCATTTTCGAGTAATTGGCCTCCAAAGTAGTTTGTAAGTACCAACTTAGGGGGGGACCAACCCCCCCAACCATTTTTAAACTATAGGAGATAGAAACTTGCAAATTACCATGCTGATAGACCATGCTAAAAACTCTTTAGGAAAATTATTGTAAAACAAATCGGACAGTAACTTTTGGAGTAATAAAAAAAGCATATTACGCGTTTATAGTTACGGAACCCTCCTTAGACATGTCCTGACATGCTCTTGGTTAGGTTATTTTTCATCATGTTATTAAATCGTATAGAACTAAAGGATGTCCGCGACTTAGTAAGCGCAAAAAAAATCTCGCGAGAACCGTACATTTTGCTACTATAATAGGTAGCCCTAGTCTAAATGTAGAGTCTAAACTACCATACCACCTCAAAATCCGTTCAGCAGTTTTTGCGCAAAAGAGAAACAAACATCCATAAATATAAACTTTTGTCTAAAAATATTAGTTAACTAGCTTTTGCCCGCGCCTCTGCCCACGTTAATACAGTATCCCACGGGAACAATAAACTATTTCGGGATAAAAAGTAGCCTACGTGTTATTCCAGAGCTTAAACTACTACCATACCAAATTTCATCAAAATCCGTTCAATACTTTTTGCGTGAATGAGTAACTAACATCCATCCATCCATTCATCCGTCCATCCTCACAAACTTTCAAATTCTTAATAGGTAGTAGTAGCTAGTAGGATATTGTAGTTCCTTGGATAGGCGGTTTTAAATGTCGTATCCAGCACATGCTTATAATACGACATGCCCCTATCATGGTTAGTCCAGAGTCCAGACCTAGATAGGGTCAAAACGTCAACTGGGGCCAACCATATCCTCACGATGTTTTCCTTCACCGTAAGAGCGTCCGTCAGAAATCATAAAAAGTCTTTCTGGTAACACGTAACACGCCATAATTTGGGAATTGAACCTGTGCTCTTCCGAGCGCGAGACAAGTGGTCTACCCACTAGGTCATGGAGCTCTCAAGGACGCCGAATACGAATAAAACCTACTTCTTCCAAGAAACGTAGTGCATAATACGCCGCACGGAAAGTCGCAAACGTCATATAAACCTCTGTGGCGCAATGGTTAGCGCGTTGGCGCTCAAGCCGGAGGTCACGGGTTCGAATCCCGCCAGGGGGCAAAACGTTTTCTGTGTTCCTGGGTCATGGATGTGTATTATATAATAATAACCTCAAATATATGTATAGTATAAAAGTATTAAATATATTTCAGTTGTCTGGTACCCGTAACACAAGTTCTTCGTGAACTTACCACGGGACCAGCTAGACGTGGTGTAAAAGCGTACATAGATATTATTAAACCCATTTTTCAGTCTGCCAGTATGGAATGATTAGTAACGACGCGATGGTAAAATTATTAAAAAAATATTGACAAAACGTACAATCGTGATAAGAAGCCCTGCCCGTCGCGTGACCACAATTACGTTCCAACTTTTACGAGGCGAACTAAAGAGTGTCGTAAAATTAACAGTAATTACCGACTGTCATCATCATCAGCCAGGTACCCCTTTACGGTGAAACATTGGCTTTCGAATTACTGTTATAGGACGGGCCCTATGCTACGTTAGTAATATATATTCTTTGCCTATGTTGCCGTCTTAACGAAGAGTGCAGTAAGTTGAGTTTTTGGGCAAATTGGATTAAGACCTTATATTATGGTATAATATGGTCTGAACTCGATTTGCCCAAACACTCGATTTACTGCACTTTTCGTTAGGACGGCAGTATGTACGCATTGAAATGTCCCAAAGTGTGTGTCCCATTGGTGCCCATGTGGTCCACGAGAAAAGAAAATCTACATTTTGGTGCAATAAGTAGCCTATGTTCTTCCTTCGTGGTCTATTCTATATCTGTGCCGTTGTGCAGTAGTTTCGGAGCCTATTCGATGCAAACAAACAAACTTTTCCTCTTTATCATATTACACTAGACGCTCCCGCGACTTCGTGCGTGCAAAAGTTAATTTCGCAGAAACCGTACATTTTTCCGCTATAAAAAGTAGTCAGTGTCCTTCCCCGTGGTCATATGTATATAATTATGTACTAAACTTCATCAAAATCGGTCCAGTAGTTTGGAAGCCTATTCATTGTAAACAAACAAACTTTTCCTATTTATTATATTAGTATAGTAGTATAGATATGTTCGTAGGACTTATTTCTGAGGATGAACCATGCATCATTATTCCACAGGAATCAGCAGATATTTCAACCTTACATGAAGGTAGCTAGTAATTGTTTCGTTGAGGAGAGCTTCGTTGAGGCCAAAGGGTATTTGTGGTCCACAAATACCCTTTGGCCTCAACGACTTAAGACCTTTAAAGTACCTACTTGTAGTTCCTCTCTAGTGACGGGTATTTTGCGCATGGCGGTGATCATGGCCCATATCTTGGTAATATGGGTATTTCAATATTGAAATTCATCCTCTCGTGGTAAGACAAGTAATCCCAAAATCTGTCTTAAAAGTTTGTCAAAAACGTGTACTTAATCCTGTATCCTTTTACTAATAATAACTCTCCGCACCGATATCAGTGACGGTGGCCGGTTTCATTGAAACCACGCCAGTTACGCAGGAGTAATTTTATAGTGCCCAAGTGCGTGCTCAGTACACAAGAGCACTCTCTCATCTTTTACTCTCATAATCCAGTCGAAAGGATAACCGACACGACTGACGAGAGATCAAGCGCAGTCATCAGGCGCATCTTTCTTGTCAGACAATCAGGTGATCAGCGTGCATTGTCCTAACTCCTAACAAAACTTGGAAACAACATTTTTTGTTGTTCCAATGCGGGAATCGAACCTACGACCTCCGAGTCGAGAGCCAATGCTCTAACCACTAGACCACGGACGCTGTTACCCATATACTGATTGGTGCCTAAAAATAAAAAAATAAAAACAATAAAAACGACTGGCAATATAATAATTTTAAAAGGTTAAGAGTTATGGATGATTGAACCTTTTTTGGAATCCTAACTGTTTTATCAATTTTATTATGTTTTTATTGAAATGAGACTAACATTTTCCATGAGTCAGTCTAACTGTGCACATCCTGTCCTCATTGCTAATGGATTTATAATGTTGTTTTAAAATATATTTAACTAGAAGTAGCCCACGACTTTGTACGCGCTAAAAGAAATCATTCGGGAACCATAAAATTAAATTTGCATTTTGCTGCGATAAACAGTAGCTTATGTGTTAAGATCTATAGTCAAAACTAACATAACCAAATTTCATAAAAATCCGTTCTGTAGTTTCCGAGTGAAAGAGTAACAAACATCCATACATACAAACATAACATTAGTAAGGACTATAATATTATTAGTATCTAGATGTTGCCCGCGGCTTCCTGCGCACAAAAGTTAATTTCGTAAAAACTGTACATTTTAGTACAGTAATATATAAGTAAAAGTAGCCTATGTCCTTCCCCGTGGTCTACTCTACATCTGTGCCAAATTTCATCAAAATTGGTCCAGTATTTTCGGAGCCTATTCAATGCAAACAAACAAACAAACTTTTCCTCTTTATTATATTAGTATAGATTAGTATACCGTTGTTTTAAACTAGTAAACTGTAAACCGATATTACTAGAAATCTTTCGGGCTTAGGTGACAAAAGCTGAACAAAAGCTACCGTTTCATCCCAAAAGGGGTCATATTTGACATTTGACTCGACACTCGTGTGTTCGATTTTCAACTCTAATGTATTAGCGCAGAGTTCTATTTCCAGTGCTCTGAATTTTCTCCGGTCTTACGGATTCTGGAGAATAATAATATAGTCCCAGCCAAATAATCTGCGCACCTTTCAGCGCGATTCGTTCAGTGGTTTTGTATTGATGGATCAATCAGTAGCACATTATATTGACATATCTATGCTAGTAATTATAATAGTGTTTGTTTATTAGATGTAAAACTCGTGTGTTTGATTTTCAACTCTATTGTATTAGCGCAGAGTTCTATTTCCAGTGCTCTAAATTTTCTCCGGTCTTACAGATTCCGGATACTAATAATATAATAGTCCCAGCCAAATATTCTGCGCGCCTTTCAGCGCGATTCGTTCAGTGGTTTTGTATTGATGGATCAATCAGTGGTACATAATATTTACATATCTAAGCTAGTAATTATATTAGTGTTTGTTTAATAGACGTAAAACTGTATTTACTCAGACGTCTATTGGTGCCGGATTGTTTGTATACAATTAGTGAGGGCTTGTGTACATATTGTTGATCGTCATTAGGGAATATGCATAAAATATAAAAATAGCTTAAAATATAATAATATGATACTAGACTGAAAAATAAAGGAAATGGCGAAAAAAATTTCAATATCTGTTGATAAATGAGCAAGATATGAGCGGTCAAAGTTTATAATCTATCTCTTTCTAGCAAAACGAAATTTAGTATGAACTTTCTATGAAAGTCGTGTTATGTGACGTCACGATACACGTCGGATCTCTCTGTCTAATAGACCACTTTAAACGTTCATATCTTCGTTATTTTTAATGATATCAAAAAACTGATTTTACCATACGGTTTACCAAACAAGATAGATTTATTAAAATAAATAAAAAAATACGTGCATATTCCCAATTAGGCGATTCTCATACTAGCTAGGAGGCCCAGTTTCCGCTATACTGAGTGGGCATTTTAATTATGTCTAGATGTTACCTGCGACTTCGTGCACGCTAACGTTAATTTCGCAGAAACCGTACACTTTTCCACGATAAAAAGTAGCCTATGTACTTCCCCGTGGTCTACTCTACATCTGTGTCAAATTTCTTTAAAATTGGTCCAGTAGTTTCGGAGCCTGTTCAATGCAAACAAACAAACTTTTTCTCTTTATTAAATTAAGTATAGATTAGTTTGGGCAAGGCATAATTTGGCAGTCTATGTAATATCTATGTATGTGTATTGTGTATTCCACCGTAGCGCCTAAACTACTGATCCGATTTTAATGAATGAGGTTTCAATAGATTCGTAATAATGGTCCGCGTAACATAGGCTATATATTTAATTTATGTAGTCGGGTTAAAGTTTTCAACTTTTGATTAGGTACAATTATAGGTACTGGGTGATTTTTTTAGGTTAAGAAACATACTTTGGGCGTTGGTTATTCTCTATCAGTATAGTATATACTTATATATAGTATATACTTAGCAGTGGTAGAGCCATGCTTCGGCACGAATGGGCCGGCTCGACCGGAGAAATACCACGGGCTCACAGAAAACCGGCGTGAAACAGCGTTTGCGCTGTGTTTCGCCGAGTGAGTGAGTTTACCGGAGGCCCAATCTCCTACCCTATTCCCTTCCCTACCCTCCCCTATTACCCTATTCCCTCTTAAAAGGCCGGCAACGCACTTGCAGCTCTTCTGATGCTGCGAGTGTCCATGGGCGACGGAAGTTGCTTTCCATCAGGTGACCCGTTTGCTCGTTTGCCCCCTTATTTCATAAAAAAAAAATAAAAATATCATGGTCTATTGATAAGACTCCGCTGTTAGTCAGTCCGTCTGACTGTCACTTGGCGGTATTTCATGAACTGTGATAGATAGTTTTTGAAAGAGACATCATCCATCCATCCATACATCCTCACAAGCTTTCCCACTTATAATAGTGGTAGGATGTTGTAAGTTGTGGCTAAGCTACTGCAGTTATTTTTTTTTTTTTTATGAAATATGGGAGCAAACGAGCAAACGGGTCACCTGATGGAAAGCAACTTCCGTCGCCCATGGACACTCGCAGCATCAGAAGAGCTGCAAGTGCGTTGCCGGCCTTTTAAGAGGAAATAGGGTAATAGGGGAGGGTAGGGAAGGGAATAGGGTAGGGGATTGGGCCTCCGATAAACTCACTCACTCGGCGAAACACAGCGCAAACGCTGTTTCACGCCGGTTTTCTGTGAGCCCGTGGTATTTCTCCGGTCGAGCCGGCCCATTCGTGCCGAAGCATGGCTCTACCACGTATAGCCTACCACGTTAGCTGTAGTTCCATATTTCTGTCGCACTATTAGGTACTGGCGTGTAAACAATTAGATAAATACTCTGTCATTACGCTCGTTGTACAGTCGCGCAGTCGCTAAACATGGATACGGCAGTATTTGCAAATTAATATATACCAAACGTTACAAAAGGGTCCATCCACATATTACGTCACACCTGATGGGGGAGGGGGGTCATACAAAGTGTGACAGTACATGTTAAATACAGGCACAGGGATACTAAAAAGCGTGACATGGGGGGGTAGGGGTACAAAAAGTCGAAATTTTGCGTGACGTAATATGTGGATGGCCCCAAAATATTATGATACCTACAAGAAGCTGCCCGAGACTACGGACGCACAAAAAGAAATCCCGCGAGAACCGTACAAGTTGCTACGACAAAAAATAACCTATGTGTTAATACAGAGTCTAAGCTATTACTATGCCAAATTTTGTCAAAATCCGTTCAGTAGTTATTACGTGTTAAGTAACAAACATCCACCATCTATACATACAAGCTTTCACGTTGATACTATTAGTAAAGATTATGAAACTATGAAAAGTAGCTGATAATTTTATTTACAACTAATTCTATTTAGGGTTCCGTACCTCGAAAGGAAAAAACGGAACCCTTATAGGATCACTTTGTTGTCCGTTCGTCTGTCTGTCAAGACCCTTTTTCTCAGGAACGCGTGGACGTATCAAGCTGGAATTTATATCAAATATTCAGGTCTACTGTCCCTTAGAGCTGTGAAAAAATTAAATTTTCGCAAGGGAATCAAAACCTACAGGGTTGTGAACTCAAAATTTAGTACGAACCAACGCCTTATAGCACAAATAAAGGAAAAATTACGAAATCTGTTAATTTTTAGTTACGTCATATCATAAAAATATTTTTAATAATTTTAAACTTACTACCCCTTTCCTCATGAACGCATAGAGGTATTAAATTGAAATTCATATCAAATACTCAGGTCTATAATACCTTTAAGCTGTAACAAAATCACTACAGGTTTATACGGAGCCCTCGGCTCGCGAGCCCGACTCACACTTGTCTGGTTTTTACTATTTAATATGATTGTCCTGTTAAAAGAAAATCTACAATCACAAAACATTTTACCGTGTAAAAAGTGGTGTTTGGTCATGAACGCAAAATAACGTAGCCGGCTTACGTAGCTGCTACAAGCAAAAATTATGTCGCGTGTAGATTTAATGGCTTGAAGGCATATGCTTGATGACCAGAACCCCAATTCTCGTATTTAACTCGGATTTTCAATTTGCTTTCAATGAATTATAAATGAATCGTATTGATATCATAAACTGAGTTTCGACCAATCAAAACGGGTTTGACATGAGTTTGACGTTTATGAAAACACCATTTTTAAGTTTTAGCATATCGCGACCATGGACCTAGGAATAACAACGTAGTTACTAGTGGTCATAGTTACTAGATCCATTATCGCGACTGTATTGTAACTGTATTATTGCAGAATTTAATTAGCAGAATCGACCTTCTAGACACATACCGCGGCAAACGCTAAGCAAGTAGCATAATCAGAAAATTTTATTTTTTCTTCGTGGATCCCTACTCCCAAATTCGTTCAGCCTGGTGACGTCCACTGCAGGACATAGGCCTCCCCCATAGATTTCTAGTGCGACCGGTCGCTCGCGGCCTGTATCCACCGATTACCTGCGACTTTTCTCAGGTACTCTACTCCCGAGTAGAGCTCCTTGTCTTGCGTCTTTGTGATGTGCGTTATGCCAACTGTAGGTCGATTCTACTAATTAAATCTTACAATAAGACAGTGTCGATACGTTAGTAATATATATTCTTTGGTGTCGATGCAGTATCGTTATTCGTTATAAAAAAATAAAACAGCAAAATAGTTTTCTCATAAACGTCAAAGGCGTTTTGAATGGTCCAAACTATGAAAATCAGAGGGGCAATTCTGCTAAATAAAACCTGCATTAAGACAATTACAATCAAGTCCCGATACGCTTATACTCCCAAACGGTGTTTTTATGAACGTTAAACCAACGTGAAACGCGCTCTGATTGGTCGAAACGTCATAAAATCCGTTCACGGTAACATGACGCTACACTTTCAATCCAAACAAAGTAAAATTTACTGTTTAAATTGTTACTTTAAATACGAGAATTGACGTTCTACTTATGATACCAAAATCATTCATTTATAATTCGTTGAAAGTAAATTGAAAGCGTAAGTTAAATACGAGAATTGGGGTTCTGATGGTCTGCCTTCTTGCAATTTCTTTTTTCTTTTTTTTTTCTTTATTTGCATAAAACATTGTAGGTACAGTTTAGTAGCTCCTTCGCAACTACGCAGTGCGCGGGTGTCCACTTATATTAGATAACTCGCACGCGCGAGGTGTGGGGTCGCTGACCCGCTGATTAAATGATTGTTTACTACGCCGACGTATTGAGACATATGAGTATACTGTATACCACGCTGATGACGTCATCGTCATCGTTAGTTGTAGTGATGGTGAAGATATAAGTATCATGTAAGTCACATACGTAACGGGGATTTCTTAAATTGTGTGAGTCATTCCTCACTAAGCGTATTTTTTTTCTTGAACTGACCTGGGTCAGTTCATTCCGCGAAGATACGCGACGCCACGTGCAATAGGCTACTTGACCTTGTTTTTATTTATGCCCTGAGCGCTTCATAATTGTTTCATTACACAAAAAAACATTATTATAACATTATTTTGAAACCAAAAAATCCTACAAAAATATTTTGAAAATATAGTTTTTAAAAACCGCCAAAAACACTATTCGCTATTTTGATTATATTCTGTGCTGTGAATCTGTGATGTACTAGTAAAATCCGTTTGACGTTTTGACATTTAAATAAATAAAAAATTTAGAACAAATATGGAAAAGAATACAGGAAAACCACTTTGAGCTAATTCAATATTATAGCATGGAATTAGAGGAAACAAAATACATAAATAATGATTTTATAAGATGTCATGAACTATTAATTTACAGAAACACGTTCCGTTTCACTACTACGTATGTGTTTACTGTGTTTGTGTCGTCATATCCTTTCCGGAAGTTGCTTCTAAGTGTTTTCATCAGTAGAAATGAAAAAAACAAAACTACATATTTTTAAATCAACTTTAATAATCTAAGTTTTTAAGTTATGATATCGCTAGAATACGTTTTCCTAAGCCAAATACTAAAGGAAATACTCCTTCAATGTATGAAATTAAATATAAGATTAGTAGCCTATTTAACACTCAATCACATATAGATGTGGTTGACATAAATAATATTATAAGTTTTAGATTTAATAATATAACATATGATAAGTATTTCTTATCACAGTTTTGTACTAGACGCATAGCTAGATGGCTATTTAATTTTTTAGTTTTAAAACAAGCCAAGGAATTGGCTAAACCGACCACTGCTTCTATTGAGCAGTGTATTTATTCTGATAACTATACAGTTAACAGCTTGGAATATGTTCCAAATAATTTAAATTAGTTTCTAAGACAACAGAGGCCCACTCTAGCGATGTATTATACAATAATATAAATTATTCAAATAAATTATCTATCTTACCTACCAAAATTATTAGCAAAAATTGTAATTCTACTGTAAACCTGGTGCACCAAAATTTGCAAGGAATGGTAGGTAAAGAATTAGAGATTGAGTTGTTTCTTAATGAATATAACATTGGTATTATGTGTATATCGGAACATTGGTTTAGAAAATATGAATTAATATTTAACTTTTGTGGTCACCAGGTTGCTAGTTCGTTCAGTCGAGAGAATGCCATTAGAGGTGGCTCTTTAATATTGACTAATAAAAAATTTAAATTTAAAGAACGAAAAGATATTGTAAGACTCTCTACTGAACGAATATGTGAGGTAGCTTGTATTGAGTTGAGCCACCTTATTATTGTAAGCGTATACAGGCCTCCATCAGGTTCATACGATTCCTTTGAACAAATCATGGAACATATGTTGACAAAAATATGTGCATCTAACAAAAAGATTTTTGTATGTGGTGATTTCAACATTAATTTATTAGACTCTAACTCCACCACTGTTAGATTCACATCATTGTTAAAATCGTATAACCTCATTAATTTGTTTTATGAACCGACAAGAATATCTGATACAACAGCTACTTGTATTGATAATATTTTCACTAATATTACTCCTTATAAAAAAGAAATAATTAATGTGCTTAGCTCTGATCACTGTGGACAATTTGCTTCATTTAATATTAATTGTGAAAATAAACCTCAAGAAAAGCTTGTTTATATTCCTGTGAATACAAAACGTATTGAGAAATTTAGAGGTAAATTAATTTCAAATATTCAACAGTTGGATGGGTTTAATAACTCAGATGAAGCATTTAATAAACTGTTTAAAATAATTAGAACCCAATTTAACTTTGTATTTACTTCTAAAACGGTCAGTTTAAATAATAGAAAAAGTAATTTTAAAAACTGGGCCACTGCAGGAATTTTAGTAAGTAGACAAAGATTGTATGATCTGTACAACGAAAAGACATTTAATAGGAGTGAATCTTTTATGCTATATGTCAAGAAATATTCAAAAATTTTTAAAAAAGTTTGTCAAGCAGCGAAGGCACTTCACATAAAAGGAAAAATAATGAACTCTAAAAATAAAGTCAAAACCACTTGGAAGATAATTGCAGATGAGACTGGAAGAGGCAGATCCAGTCGTAACTCTAAATTTGAACTTTGTGTCAATGATAAAAAGGTCAATTCTGACCTAGAGGTTGCGACGATCTTCGAAAAGTTTTTTGCTGACATTCCGGTCTCAACTACAAAAAATTTAAATTCTTCACCTGCAGTTGCTGAAAAAATACTCAGAGAAAATGTCAAGGAATGTGATGTCAATTTTAATTTTAGAGAAATTGACTCCAGAGATATTATTAACACCTTCAAATTACTCAATATTAAAAGTACTACTGATCTCTGGGGTATGTCTATAAAAATTATAAAATCAATAATTGACATCATTGCCCCCTACCTAGCCTTAGTTTTTAATAATTGTATTAAGAAAGGTGTGTTCCCTGACCTAATGAAGCATAGCAAGGTGATGCCTCTTTTCAAGGCTGGGAATAAATCTGACCCAGCCAATTATAGACCAATATCTATACTACCGACTTTCAGTAAAATTTTCGAGAAAATAATATTAAATCAATTGCTAGCTCATTTTAACATAAATAATTTATTACATAGCAATCAATTCGGGTTTACTAAAGGTCGGTCCACAACAGACGCAGGCATCAGTCTTCTATGCAGCATATTTGAGGCCTGGGAGGGATCGCATGATGCACTTGGTGTCTTTTGTGATCTAACCAAGGCTTTCGACTGTGTCGAGCATGCTACGTTGGTCAAAAAATTATACCATTATGGTATAAGGGATACGGCACTTAAGCTCTTAAGCTCTTATCTTAAAAATAGAACGCAGAGAGTAGAAGTAAATTCTACAAGGTCTAATGGGACCAAAATAGAATTAGGTGTGCCACAAGGGTCCATTTTAGGCCCATTTCTTTTTCTCATCTATATAAATGACCTTCCTTATCTAGTTAAAGATAAGCACGAGATAGTACTTTTTGCTGATGACACTTCACTAATTTTTAATGTGAAGCGACGACAGTCAAATTACGACGAGGTAAATAGTGCTCTCTCGAAAATGGTACACTGGTTTAATGTTAATAATTTACTTTTAAATTCCAATAAAACAAAATGTTTAAAGTTTAGCCTGCCAAATGTTAGGCAGACACAAACCAATGTACTATTAAACGATGAGAAAATGAACCTAGTGGACACCACTGTATTTCTAGGAATAACACTAGATTGTAAATTACAGTGGGGTCCCCATATTGCAAATCTGGCTGATAGGCTTAGTTCTGCAGCATATGCAGTGAAAAAAATTAGAGAAATTTCCGATGAGGACACGGCGCGGCTAGTTTATTTTAGTTATTTTCATAGTATAATGTCATATGGCATTCTTCTATGGGGAAACGCTGCGGACATTAACACAATATTTGTGCTGCAGAAGCGAGCTATACGTTCTATTTATAAGATGTCATATTTTGAATCTCTAAGAGATAAGTTTAAAGAAATAGGTATTCTGACCGTCGCTTCTCAATACATTTTGGACAATGTGTTGTATGTCAGAAAGAATTTAAATAACTTTAAAAAGAAAAGCGACAACCATTGTAGGAATACTAGAAATAAGAACAAGTTAGAAATAACGGTGATCAGACTAAGCAAAGTAAGTAAATCCTTTAAAGGTTCATGTATACGCCTTTACAATAGAATCCCAGAAAACGTTCAAAATCTTACCATTAATAAATTTAAAAAAGCTGTTAAAGAACGTTTGTGTGCTAAAGCTTATTATAAAGTCAGTGATTTCATTAACGATTGCACACCTTGGGAATAAGATGGCCCCCTGCAAGGCTGCTTTTATTTACTTAAGTATGCTCTATGTACTTATGACTAATGTTATATAGATTAAGTTACAACATTGTAAAAATATTTTTTTTGAAAAGAACAATTTTACCATCTTTTTGCTAAAAGGTAGCCCCGTGCGAGTTTCTTACGCCGGTTCTTCTCGCCGGGCTAGTTTCCGAACCGGTGGTAGGCATCACGTAGGACAATTCTATAAGTGTTATTTCATAACCTATATGGAAATAAAAATTTTGAGTTTGAGTTTGAGTTTGATTGTTAACCTTATCTTCTTATGTAATGAATAAAGTTCAATTTTGAATAGCTATCTTTAAAATACAGCGCTGTGTCCCGTATCGTTTCTTTTCGGTGTGAGCTGACCTTTATGCTACTAAGTACATAATATAATTGAATTTTTTATCGAGATGGGAGTGATATTAATAGCTCCCCAAAGTCCCCACACCGGTTCCATTGAAGGCCAGGCCGCTACGCAGGAGTTATTTTTATAGTGTCCAAGTGTGTGCGAAAGAAAGTATTCTCTCTTTACTCTCGTTACCTAGTGGGACAGATAAACGACACGACTGGCGAGAGATCAGGCGTAAAACCGACCACCATTTTTACCATAGGTCCGACGATGCATCCGACGCATGGTTCTTCTCAGACAATAATGTGATCAGCCTTCACTGTCCTAACTAAACTTAGAAGCAACATTTTTTGTTGTTTCAATGCGGGTATCGAATTCACGTCCTCCGTATCGAGAAGCTAGCTCAAAACCACTGGACCACGGGGGCTCATATGTAGTACTGTAGAGTCTGATAGTGATACAATATTAAACTGCATTTTGTTATTAGTTTTTAGGGTTCCGTACAGAGAACCTTTATAATTTCGCTCTGTCCGTTCGCATCTGTCTGCCTTGCTATCCGCGCTTATAACTTCTGTAATTATTAATATAAATGAAAGAAATTTAGTATAGTTGTAGATTGTGTATAGATCCCGGTTTTGGGATCATAAAATAATAATCCATACTAATATTATAAATGCGAAAGTGTGTCTGTCTGTCTGTCTGTCTGTCTGTCTGTTACCTCTTCACGCTTTAACCGCTGAACCGATTTTGATGAAATTTGGTACAGAGATACTTTGAGTCCTCGGAAAGGACATAGGATACTTTTTGTCCCAAAAATTTGCGGTGTTCCCGTGGGATAATGTATTATTATTATGTGTACTTTGATTGTCTTTTACTGCTACTTAATATTATAAATGCGAAAGTGTGTCTGTCTGTCTGTCTGTCTGTCTGTCTGTCTGTCTGTTACCTCTTCACGCTTTAACCGCTGAACCGATTTTGATGAAATTTGGTACAGAGATACTTTGAGTCCTCGGAAAGGACATAGGATACTTTTTGTCCCAAAAATTTGCGGTGTTCCCGTGGGATAATGTATTATTATTATGTGTACTTTGATTGTCTTTTACTGCTAAACGGTTGAATTGATTTGAATGAAATTTGGTATGGCAGTGGTTTATGCTTTGGACAAACGCGCAGTGTACTTTTTAACCGACTTCCCAAAAAAGGAGGCGGTTATTTTTTTTGTATGTTCAACGATTACTCCGCCGCCTGTGGACCGATTTTCATAGTTTTTTCTGTGATGTATAGGGTGTAATCCCAAATTGGTCCTTTTGATATCAAAGTGGTGACCTGATGATGGGATCCATGAGGAATCGAGGGAACTCCTCGAAATTTATATGGACACATATGGTGATTTTGACTTTTTCTGAAGTAGTTCAAGTATATGCTACCAAAAAGTAAGATTTTGCTCCAAGGTATACCCTGGATCCAAAAGTACAGAACAGAACTCCTGGCTCCTTATAGATACATGTTTGGGAATTTCGACGTTGTTTAAAGAACTGCAAGCATATGCCACCCTGTCAGAGTAATCATCATCATCATCACCACTATCACACCATATATCATCAGATTATGGGTATTTCTACACTATTACACACTGTTACAGTATTTTACACTAACACGGAGATCTTTGAACATTACTCTGCCGTTTATGGACCTATTTGCAAAATTCTTTTGTTGTTGTAAAGGGTTTAGTTCGAAATTGGTCCTTTAGTCACTAAAGTGGGAACCTGATGATGCGATCCATGAGGAATCGAGGGAACTCCTCGAAATTTATATAGTGATTTTGACTTTTACTGAAGTAACACAAGCATATGCTACCAAAAAAATAAGATATTGTACCAAGATATACCCTGGATCCAAAAGCACTGTACAGAACTCCTCAGTCTTTAAAGATATGCGTTTGGAAATTTCGGTATTGTTTAATGAACTGCAAGCATATGCCACTTTATAACTTACAGTAATCATCATCATCATCTTAATAGCAATATTTTATGGAAGCTTGGCGCGTATTCAATTATACATTCGATCGTTTAGTTTAGACGTTCTTAAGACGTATTAATAATAACTTAAGAAAATATATCTCTAAAAAGGGTGAAATTATTATTTTTAAACAAAAAATTAAACCGACTTCCAAAGTAAAAATACACAAAAAAGTATGAAATAAAACTTAATATCTAAATAATTCCCCTTTCAAATTCGGCTAAAATTTTTACTATTTCTCTACTCAATCTTATTAATTTTGAAGTCGGTACCAGCAAATATGAACGTAAGTTCTATAAAATATTGTAGAATATTGTTTGGGCTGGTATCGATTTCAAAATTAATAAGATTGAGTAGAGAAATAGTAAAAATTTTAGCCGAATTTGAAAGGGGAATTATTTAGAGATTAAGTTTTATTTCATACTTTTTTGTGTATTTTTACTTTTTATCCCAAAAAGATATATAATATTGTTCCCGAGGGATAATGTACTATTGTGTATATTTTTTTAATGTCTTTCATGGCTTAAGTGTTTTAACCATTGAAATGAAATATGGTATGATGGTGCTTCGGACAAACAATTAGTAATTAAAGAGAGAACGTAAGATAAGGAAGATACAGATTTAACTTAGAGTACAGTCGTAAGTGGCCAAAAAACCCCATTTCTCGCGGGCGGAGCCGCGGGCAAAAGCTAGTAATTTTATATTTTAGGGGTGGCTCACTATACATATGAATTGTGAAGTTGGGATAAAAAATATTTCTTCCCCATCGTGTGGGGTATCGACGAATAGGTATGTTTAAATAAATTTTCTACATCATTTTTTTTAAGTCAACCGTTTAGTAATCGGCCTGGAAAGTGGTTTATAAATTACCATCCTGGCATTTCCAAACTATGAGACTTAGAATCTTGTTAGTTTCCATACTGATAGATTGTGCTATAATAAAAAGATAATTGAATTGATATTGCGCGTTGATAGTAAAGGAACCCTCTTTAAATATGCCCTGACATGCTGTTGGTTAGGTTACTTTTTAAATTACCCCCCACTAAGGAAACAATTAAACATATCGTCCAAGCTTATCGGTAACAAGAAGTTAAAGCACCTAATGCCACAGATAAACTGCATATCCGCCATAAAAACGTCGTAAAACTCAACAATAAGCCTTTGAAAGTCAAACGGTTAATCATTTCCTGAAACTCAGGATGTTACACGTTTTTAAATAAAGATGAGGACTAAGACAATCTAAGTCTGCATACGTTAAGTTAACTCATCGTATGCAGACTTCATTTGTCACAGTCGCGCTCCTGATTAAATACTTGGCAGTGATGCAAAAATTTTATGACTTGACGGAAAACAATGAAATGTATCTGTCACATTAAATTCAGTCAATGTGCAATGTTAAATGTTTCGTTGTTCTGAGGTTAAATCCGTCTTTGTTCGTAATAATAAACAGGTTAGGGCCATATTACATGTGCACGATATGCAGGAAGAGCTTGAAAAATCTATTCATTTTTTTTTAAAGGGACGAATATAATGTAGCATTTTTAACATAATAATTATATATTATACCTAGAAGTAGCATGTCGTGGCAAAAGGTATCAACACTTAAACTACCCCATAGTTTTACTTTTGAGGTTGTTTGGGGCAGTTTGGGGTTTTTGATTTTGTGATCATTATTCTTATTTTTGAAATAATTACTGTTCATTATTTTTCTCCTAAATATTTAACACAAAATAAATAAGTAGGTACAGTACAACCATGATCTCAATGTCTTTCGGGAATCGTCGTTTTTCATACGTCTGTAATTTCCATAGGAAACCGATGATTGCCAAGGGACATTAGCGACGTAGTTTTACTGTTACTAAATAATATTTTAACATTGAAAACTTGTCCCTACATTTTCACTTTAATTTTAAATAACAAAATGTTAATATGATAGTTCTAAAACAGGGACAAGAGCCCTTAGCCATGTTGCCATCGCAAATTACGAATACAAAGTTCGACAACAAATTATTTGTATAAAAGAAAGTCGTGTTAGTTATACTATTTATAACTTAAGAACGGCTGGACCGATTTGGCTGAAAATTGGTAGGGCTTAAAAATTGGCAGCTTAGAACCAGGAGACGGACATAGGATACTTTTTCCCGTTTCCGTGGGTTGTGTCACGTGACATAAAACGTGGTATTATGTATATAAAAATGGATTGCAATTCCAGTCCCGCTAAAACTCGACAACAGGTATAAGTACCGATTTGGATAATTTTGGTCTTGAAATAATTATGGAAGTTCGGGGAAGGTTTAAACGGTAACAAATATTGGGAAATGTGTAGGGTGTAGGTGTAGGACTGCATTGTAGGTGTAGTTAGTTATTAATTTCAGTTCATATTTAAGACAGAACAACGTTTGTCGGGACATCTAGACGTATAGATGTAAATTGTAAACATCGCTAAGTGACATAGCGATGCTTACGCCAAATCCCACACATTTATGTTTTCGAAGTTTTTCGTCGCAATTAGCGATGGAAACTTGGCTAAGGATTTGTTTCAAACCAGTGATAACCTCTTTTTAATATATCTATGTTTCAAACTAAGTTTTTTATCATGCATAATAATATACCGCGTGACGTTAGTGTAGGTATAGGTAAAATGTAGGTACTTGAGATATTCCAGCATTTTGTGTATTTTTAACCAGTACCAGATTTTTCAAACCGTGACACCAATCACCATCCTGTCAAATTATTTTTTACACTTTTCTTTTGTCAGACATATCTGGCGTGAATAAATTGGCGGGTAAACCTCATTCTTATTTCAAATTACCTCAGTGTTGCCAAATAAAGATTAAAAGGATCCATATTTCGCAAATATGTAATGAAATGACATGAAGCATTTTTTTTATTGTGAAGTCAACGATATGACAGTGCCAATTATTTTAAAATCGGGCATTTAAGACGATGCGGGTGGATTATATTTACGCGCGCATTATTTTCAAAATGGCGTTAGTGTCGGCCATGTTTTAACTGCCAAATGGATTCGAATAAATATTTTTTCGCGGGAATGATTTCGGAATTTAACAGACCATAAAATATAATGCAATGTGTGTTTTTTTAATAAATTTCGCTTTTACAACTTTTTTATTACATAAGGGATAAGGATAGATAATTTTATTGAAAGCAATACGCAGTAACTATTCAGTAATCTGTGGCAATATGTACTATCTCTAATTAGTCTTCAAATTCAGAGTGTATGTAAGGGGCCCCATACATGATCCGGTCTGCCTTCAGTTCGGCCTGAACGGATGCAAAATCGTATCGTCTGTGTGCAATTTCGAGATCGCATCAGTCGGCCGTAAGGACTGAAGCGATTCGTTCCAGTGTTGCCAGCTCTGTTTTTGTGAAACTACTAAACTCGTATTGAATTCTACAAAAAAGTACTAAAAAACTACTAAAGAAGCTACTTAAGAATTCCTGAAGCCCCCCAAAAACTATTGCATTTTAGGTTTTGTTATATTAATTTTTTTTTTATTCATTGAATTTTACTATAAATTTTACCATTAAATTAAAATATAATAGCAAATATTACGTATATAGTAATTAAACGGGTAGTTTTAAGAAAATTACGGACGAATTTTTGTGCTTAACCTAGGCCAGCGGTTCTCAAACTTTTTTGATGACGGAACCCTTTTGGAAGGCGAAATACTTGACGGAACCCTACATTAAAACAATTATTTTATAAATGTATTCTTTATAAATAAGCATAATAAAAGTAGGTACAATGTAACTGGTCACTGGTATACTGGTCTTTAACCTACTAGAAGCCCTGGACACATTATGGGCCCCCATTTTTTTTAAGTTTTTACCTGTTTTTTTTCTGCTTTAAACCCTGAATTTAAACTGTAATTCGGAAACATAAATATTGATAATATGTTTTTTAAGGCAAACATGAGTGTACGGAGCGAGCGAGTTAAATTTTCCCCATTTTACAGATCAAAATCTGTTCAAACGTTAAAATAAAACAATTAATAACGGTGAACTTCGGAAAAATACCATAAAATCAACCGGCTATACTGAACATCGGTACTAAATATGTGCTTTATGGTCAATGCGAGCGAGCGAAGCGAGCGAGCAAATTTTTTCCCTATTTAATAGGTTAAATATGTTGAAACTTTAAATCCTAAAAGACTGTGAAAATAGGATCATTTTGTAATTTAAATTAATGTAAAATTTGTGTAATTTCTGATGTTGCAAAATAGATGACAAATAATAACATATCATGTTATTATGTATGACAATAATAACATAACAGCCTCCGTGGTCTAGTGGTTAGAGCCTTGGCTCTCGACTCGGAGGTCGTGGGTTCGATTCCCGCATTGGAACAACAAAAAATGTTGTTTCCAAGTTTGGTTAGGACAATGCAGGCTGATCACCTGATTGTCTGACAAGAAAGATGATCCATGCGTCGGATGGGCATGTAAAAAGTCGGACCTGCGCCTTATCTCTCGTCAGTCGTGTCGGTTAAAATCCGTCCCACTGGATTACGAGAGTAAAGGAAGAGAGAGTGCTCTTGTGTACTGCGCACACACTTGGGCACTATAAAATTACTCCTGCGTAACCGGCCTGGTTTCAATGGAACCGGCCACCGTCACCGAGATCGGTGGGGAGTCATTATTATTTATTTTATTTATCATGTTAGGTTTGTCATATAACTGAACCCCCAAAACTCCTCCCTGGCTACGCCCATGGCCGTTGGTAATTGCTGAATACTCCGCGCATACTGCTTCAAAAGCAGCAACATTCGGCTTCGTTAGAAGACGTTATTGCAACACGTTTAACGCTTGTAAGCCAACGTTCCATTCTTTATTTATTAATATAATATTTATTAATAATAATAAATGTCAGGATGGTTGGGTCAAAATAACGCACGATCTTACTGCATAAAAGAGTTGAAGAAAGAAGAATGAATGTACAAAACTGATACAATCAGAATACAGCAGTAGAACAATAAATACTTCGTTTAAAGTTCTCAATTCGCTAGGTACTTAAGTAGGTACTTATCGCTCCAAACGCTAATCCTTGTCTGACTGAGTGTCGTTGCCCGATCGTCGCTTCATGATCGGCTGTTACTTGTGATTGGCAACGTTTGGCTGCGCCTCATGATACGACGCGTAAAAACGTTCGACCAGAGAGAGGTGTTTTGTTGATTTTTTTCTAAATTCTCGCGGAACCCCTACAAGGGCTTCGCGGAACCCCAGGGTTCCGCGGGACACACTTTGAGTATGGCTGACCTAGGCCATTTTGCATATGATTACTGCCTGGCTCTTTCCTACTAAAACACTACTAATAACTAAATTTCTACTAAGGAGGGAATAAAATACTCAATTTAGTAAAATTTTGTAAAATAACTAAGTTGGCAACATTAATTCTGGCCTGACCGGGCGGCCTGAACGCGCGGCCTGTCCGGACCGTGTGTGGACAAATCGCTTCAGTTCTTGCCCGAGCCGCGGCCGTGCGGGCGTGTATCGTGTACAAGCGTAGTATGAGTTTTCGCGGTGTTTAAATACAAAATTGATAAACACGACCGTAGCGCGCGGCAAACCAGAATGGACTGATGCGATTTTTCCGTGTGTGGGTCCGAATCCGATCAGGCCGAACTGACGTAAATCGGGTTGGATGCGATTTTTTCCGTGTGTGTGCTCGAATCCGTTCAGGCCGAACTGACATCAGTTCTAACTGAAACGATCGGCCTCTCGTCTGTGGGGACCTTAAGGCTGCTATATTCTAAGCGTAGCAATACAACATAGTACGGCCTATCGTCCAATCAGCTTAACAGTACCGATTGTATCACTAGCTAAGAAAAGCTATAGTGCGGTTCAAATGAGAATAGGATCGAGTCGGCGCCTAATTGTTTCGAATACTGTTATGATAGTTAAATTTATGTTTAGATATTTGATTACTATTCAACGTTTTTATTTAAATTTGGTGCAGGACTATTAATATTTATATGCACAAAGTTTTTCTGAAAATCGCAATTTTCAAGTGATATTTGACAGATAAAGGTCATTGACGTTCCTATTCTCATTTGAACCGCGTTATACCTTGTTTGATTGGCGTAGCAGTTAATACTGTTTATGTATATAATATGGAACCAAAAGTTTCAAAAGTCAAGATAGACTATGACGTACACATTAAATTTGACAGAACAAATCTACTAGAAAAAGTAATAATAATGGTATAATTACTAATACTAAAAAAGTTACGCCATCTTGTTTTCACCATACTTTAAATGTCAAAATGGCCCCAAAAAATCTCAAAAGTATGGCCATTTAACTGGAGATAATTTTTGCCTCAACATGCCTCGTCTATAATAATAATAATTATTATTGTACGTCTATATGTATGGAACTGATCCAATCGGTAGCATCAAGACGATTGAACGATAGACAGTATGTTGTATCATGTATGGCTATCATAAAATGTTATGGTGTCTACAGACACACGAATTTGGTACGGAGCGTACAGCGGATCTGGTACCAGATCCGAGCGTGTGTAGGGCAGTCCGGCGAACATAAGAAGAAGGCGAAGAGTTTGCCGTTGTCCGCATCGGATCTGGTCCGCTCCGTACCAAATTCGTGCGTATGTAGAGCAATCCGGCGGTTAGGCCGTACAACGGTATCAGTGTTGCCAACTTAGGGATGTACCCCCCAAAATTAGGAAAAATATCTACGGGGGTTTACTAGGGGACAGGATGTTTAGAGTTTACTCCTTATGAATCAATTTGTATGTACCTAATAATAAAAAATATTTTAATGTGTATATATAGCCAGGGATATGAAAATGTATTGGGAGTGAAATAAGATTAAGACAAGTTAGTTTTATGTTATTCACGCGGAAGTCTTTATGTTAAACACATAAACTTTCTTTCTAGCTTATTATCTCTTAGACCTGTCAATGGTATAAGCAATCAGAGGTAAAATTTGGGGAGAAATATTTTTAAAGTGTTGGTATCACTGCCCGTTATCAATGAATTGCGGGAATCATCGTCGTCGTTTAAAAACAGCACTGTAATTAGAACTCTGTGCTAATGTAATAGAGCATAAAATCGAACACACGAGTGTCGAGCTTTACGGTCCACTACACCGTACCAAATCCGTGCGTGTGTAGCGACACCGAATTTGGTCTGCGGATATGGTTCGCTGTACGCTCCGTACCAAATTCGTGTGTCTGTAGATAGCATTAGTGTTTTCTTCAGACACGCAAGTTTCCCTACGACGCTCTCTTTAACCGTTAGACATATTTTAGGTAACGACCTATCCAGAATCGTACCCGCTACACCACGGAAGCTACAACTGCGTTAAGTAAATATACAAATTGAGTAAAAATCTATATCAACACAATTGAAAGTAGGTACTAGCGGTCAGTGATAATTACTGTCGCCCATGGGTACCACGACCAGAGGAGTTGCAAGTGCATTTGTATACAAATCATGTATAAATCTACAATCTACATGAACACATTAACTAGTAAACAAAGCGTGGACCAACTAGAGCGAGACGACAGTAATCACATCTGACCTGGGATTGACATTAAGTTCACTACTATAGTATATTCTACCTACTGTTTACTACTACCACTACTACTAGGTACAATTAGTGAGTCGACCATGGAGACTAGAATAAAATACCTTCTCCATACAATTTTCCGTGGACTGGACTACTGCAGCAGGTAAGGTGTTCTTTATAATTTTACTAGATGTTATTGCCCACGACTTCATTCGCGCAAAAGGAAATCCCACAGAAACCGTACATTTTGCTCCATCCCCATCGTCTGATCTATGTTAATGCCAAAATTCATTAAAATCGGTCCAGTAGTTTCGAAGCCTATTCAATGCAAACAAACAAACATAAAACTTAGGCTTTTCATCTATTATTGTATGATAAGGTAATACAGTATTCTCCGAGCGAAGTAACCACTCTTGAAATAAGCTGTACCTAGTGCCTGAGACAGGCGGAATAATATCCCAGGAATAATAACCGTATGTGTACCGTCCCAGGAATAATATCCGTACGTCATTCTCACAACACAGTCAGCCCAGTTCAGAGGAATGACTGGTCAATACGTCTGGGGTAGGGAATATTATTCGAATATTCGAATATTCGTTTTATTCGAATATTCGACGATTTTATTATTCGAATATGACTGGGTTCAATATTCGAATATTTCGAATAAAACGAATAATAAAAATATTTTATTTATTTTTCAAAAATATGTTAATAATAGTAATATAAACCGGAAATATTTCGTTATTTAATACATTATTTTTATTATTTATTAATATTGTCGTCAATAATATCCTAAAACAGATTTTACTACACTGTTTGTGAAAGAATACATGACTTTTTTTAATAAAAGAATATTTAAGGTGAATACCTACTTCCTACAGGCCTCAGCGAAAGAAATCCATGCTCGCACGCCTGTCAAAATAACCTAACCAAGAGCGTCTTAGGACGTGTCTAAGGAGGGTTCTGTTATTATGAAGCGTAATACGATTTTTAGTTTCTTTATCTCACTGTTCGATTTCGTTCAAAATAACTTTCCTAAACAGAATTTACCATGATCCACCAGCATGGAAAATTGTAAGTTCTGAAATGACAGAGGGGGGTGAAACCAATTTGGAGGCCGATTACTTGGAAATGGTTGACTTTGTAAAAGTCATGTTAAAACTTTGCCTTTATTTTAAAAGACATAATATTCAACACACACTTCACAAGCCACCCCGACTTTCCATATATGTGAAGTGTACTTAACTATATAATAAAATTATATTTTTTATCAAACCAAAACCGATATCTAGACGGAATATAACTAGAAGAGCAGATAGAAAGAGAGAGGCGGACGAATTGAGTGAAGCGATAATGGATGCCTAGTTAAGTTGATTATTACAGTATTACACTGATCTGCAAAACTAAGTACAAATCATTTAAAATTTCATACTTTTCAAAATATTATAACAAGATTTATCAGCTATCTTTAAAAGTAATAAATTATATATATATCAATATATTATTTTTATCTTTAAACAAAAATTAACCATTTTAATCTTAGTATTAAAGACTAAATTTACATGTTATTTAAAATTGCGGTTTTGAATAGCTTCTCGAGGCCTGACAATAGCTTGTAGGAGGTCTGTCATACTGAAAACGAGGTTTTGGAGCCAAATTATGCGATATTCTCTCCCATTCTTATATCAGGGCGTGTTTTAGTGCTGTGAGTGTACTAACTGTAGGTGACAATTTGCAGCTTCTGACTATCCTTCTAAGCTCTTCTCAGGGTATACAGAATCGGGTTGAGGTGAGGACATTAAAGAGAATCTTTAAGAATCTCTTGACCATATCTTTCTCCAGGTAGAGGTCCAAATGTCATGGCCACATACTCAGTGCGGATTCCTGAAGGTATACCAGCCCATTGTATATGTACTCTGCCTGAGCATACTGGACTCTATCTGAAAAGTAGGCTTGAAGATATTGCCTACCAGGTCACGTTTACTTAGCCTCCCTTCAGAAGTTCACTTATAATCCACTCATTAAGAGTAAATCCACTACTCTGGAACCAAAATTCTGGACCATTCTCGTCCATCCTTTTATATGTGTTCACGAACGTATCACAGTGTTGCTACTCGATACTAGGGCTCTCGAGTTTGGTCTCGACGTGAGACCACTCGCCATTCGCCTTGGTCTTTAGGGTTTCAGGTTTACTTAAGCAACTTTTCTTCCCTGTGCTGTCAGTAACATAGTCCCTTCGGGTTTCTGAAAAAGAAGCTGTTTCTGAACTTTACTGCATTTAAGTGTTGATTTTCAACAAGTGGAAACAATTTAACGGTCTTGCCAAGCGCTGAGTCTGCCATTAAAGTCTTACACGGCCTTGTCAAATGTTTTGACTATGATACAATTTTTAAATCAACTGTTGTCTAACTTCCTTTTTATAATAAGACTCATCGTTCACGAAAAAAATTAAAACATAAAGAGACCAAAAGCATGGTTAACTTGAAAATGGAAAAAGGTTATTTTTGTTTTAGATATTTTCCACCCACTTTTTACCAACTATGAAGTTTTTTGTTATGATAACATAACATTAAAATCCTTTTTGAGTGCTTTTTATTTTGACGGTTTATCTTGTTTACTTATTCTTACTACGGTTTATATACACACCAATTAGGTCTGGAGCAGACAATTATGACAGCACGATACTCGTGTGTTTAGAGTTTTCAGCTGCATTATATTAGAACAGATCACTATTTACAGTGCATTCCGATTTATGTGCAGTGTTCCAACTCTGCAAATATATTTCTCTCCAATATTAAACAAACTGATATATAAATAATTAAAAAATTGGTTCTTAATATTAGTGTTCTTTATACATTAAATTATACTACCAAAAGCTTAATTTAAAAAGTCAAACTGTAAGTCTGAATTTTTAAATCGATTGTCTATGTTGAATCGATCAATAGATTAACTCAATTAAAAACCAGAAAATACGAACCTCTAAAATAAACCTCAAAATTCTCTCCCCTAGAGGATCTTCTCCTTAATATTTGGGAGAGGCCGTTCATGTGTTTAGTTTTAAAAAGTTATTGCAATTTAGTATTTTAAGCTTAAAAAAAGATTTTTTTATTAAAAATACGTTAATTTTTACAGTAATTTGTGAAACACTTCACATTTTAATATGATTAAATATGCAGGTATATATAAACGCATTATATTACTTGTATTTAAAGTTTATTACCAATATTCGTATTATTCGAATTATTCGAATTTATTCGAATAGTGTTTAGCCATTATTCGAATTATTCGAATAGTAAAATTTGTCGAATAATAACATTCCCTAGTCTGGGGCCAACCATGTGCGGGTTTCCTCACGATGTTTTTCTTCACCGTTAGAGCGTCCGTAGTATAATGTACTTGAGATCTGAAAAAGTCTCAGTGGTATACGGCACAACCTGGTAATCAAATCTACATTCTCTCGAGTGCGAATCAAACAGTCTATCTACTAGGCCACGGATCTACTATAATATAATAGATTACTAAATAGTTAAAAAGACCCTTATGAAATCGGTTTAATTTTTAAACCACTATAATGTGATCTATAAACACATTTAGGTAAA
Source organism: Glaucopsyche alexis (assembly GCA_905404095.1). Classification (NCBI taxonomy): domain Eukaryota; kingdom Metazoa; phylum Arthropoda; class Insecta; order Lepidoptera; family Lycaenidae; genus Glaucopsyche; species Glaucopsyche alexis. The sequence goes on from FR990057.1 coordinate 1,676,769, forward strand.
AAAAAAATGTCATAATCAAGTAAAAAAATCATCTCTTATGGTGGAAATTCGCTCAACGCAAACTCGCCTATCCAAAGGAAGTTTTTTTTTTTTTCGATTATATCTTTTTTTGCCTAAACGTCTATACATAAGCAGTAGATCACAATATGCCCAAAATATCCGTAATTGATTTTACTCTACATAACGTAACGTTCGGTTTTACGGATCAACGTTCTTAATAGTATATCGTAATGAACCACTTTACGCCTTCCGCCGTAATTCTGTGGTTGTTCTCATGTGTGAATGTAAAAATACGTTCTTTGCGGTGTTTTACTGTCTGTAAAGTTGGTATTAACTTTTTATGCCCTAGTAAACCATCTGATACTATACTTGAGTATGTAAAAAACAGATTTTCATATTCAGTACCTGGGAGACCGAACTTCGCTCTGTGTTCTAAGTACCTAGTATTGAAAAAACAGAAGGTGGTGATAGGTATTCAAAACAACACCAAACAAACCACAAAAATATGCTCGAACCCGAGACACCAAATTGCCAACATCGCATAAAGTTCCACACATACGTAGCTTAGCCACAGATTATAGAAAGAGCAACAGATAAACAGCTACATAGTAAGCTATTGATTGATTGCACTACTACGACATACGTACACCTGTCCACGATTGTGTGGAAAAATTGTGGACCGTTAAAGAGGACGTAAACATTTTCAAATTCAGATCATTTTGGATCGTTCTATGAAAGCTGTCTCTGTTTGTGATATATTTTCTAGGTGAATAAATCCTGCAATAATGCAATTACAATCAAGTCCTGATACGCTAAAACTGCCAAACGGTATTTTCGTAAACGTTAAACCAACATAGAACGTTTTCTGATTGGTCCAAACTTGATATAATCAGTTTATGATAACATGTCGTTTCACTTATAATACAATCAAAGTTAATTGAAAGTCTACTTTAAATACGAGAATTGAGGTTCAGGTTTGCACCAGTAGTCAGTACCATCGCTCGTACCGCTAATCACACTAAATTACGTACAATGAACAGTGAGTCAAGCATCACGGTTTCAAGAAAACCAACAGGAAAAACTGTTCGCGGAACAATATCTACCATCAGGTGATGTTTGCTCGTTTTCCTGTGTTGATTAGGTCATTTATCATTTGGAACATTTTTGGCAACTTTTTGGTGCTTGGCGGCGTTTTAGTTAGTCAAATTAAATAAATGAGAATGATAACGTTGTTGTAAGCAGGTAAAATATAATGATTTATTATAGGTACTAGGTACTAAGTACATGGTTACTAAGTACATTGTACCCTGTACCCTGAAAAAATTGTTCTGATTCTGGAACATCTTCCAGAATCAGAACAATTTATTTCAGGGTACATAAAGGTATTAAATTATATAAATTAGGTCACAATTTCAGCCTCTAGGGCCTAGGGCGTGGAAATAATTATTTTAATAAGAATAAGCAAAAGTCAAAATATTAAGAACATTGAAAACTACTGAACAAAATGAAAAAAAAAAAAAAAAACTACTGAAACCCATCACTTTATTAAACTTGTGATTAAATGTCATCCCAAACACTCATTAAACTCCTAACTTTTGCTCCTACTGTTGCAGCCTTACAAGTATACTATACCCCACAAAAACATGTTCATGTAAAGTGATGCCAAGACGAGACCAATTATAGTTAATTGGTCTCGTCTTGGTATCACAGTACGAGTGTACTGTCAAAAGTGGAGCGTGTAGAGTTAAAAGATGTCACAGCCACTTTTCTCCGAAACTATAAGAACTATACTGTTGAAACTTAGTAAGTAGATAACATTGTATTCTGTGAATCGCATTAAGATTTTCACACAAAAATAGAAAAAAAAATATATAAATTTTGGGGGTTCCAGATACTTAGAACTGAAACTAATTTTTTTTTCATCAAACCCATACTTGTGCATATTTATGCAAATTTCCACCGAAAATTGGTTTCAACAAGATCTAGTAAGTAGTTTTTTTTAATACGTCATAAATCGTAAACCGCGATTTACCTATCATTCAATCAACTCAAATATAAAAAAAATAAAATAAACATAAACCTTCATAAACGCATATGCAAAGCACCCCGAGAAATTATTTTTTATTACAAGTTTGTTCGGAACCCTCGGTGGGCAAGTCCGACTCGCACCTAGCAGGTTTTTTAGTAAAGGGATCAATGAACCTGATGGCAAAAGTTCATATTTGATTAAATAAATTAAAAAAAAAATCGACTTTTCCACCTTCATAAAACGTCGATAACATTATTATAATATAATAACCTAATATTAAAGTTTCGTAGAACTATAATATATAGAATATAATTATGCCTGTCTGCATGTCACGAGACGAGCTATAACGAGCTGTCTCCCGGCAATAGCACGCAATTACTAAACAGACTGACACTAAACCCCAGACATGCAATATATAGCACTGTCTACGTAGTGCATGCCCTTTTATGATAACAAGAGGTCTCCCTGGGGGCCGTCCACATATTACGTTAGGCAAAATTTCGACTATTTTATAATGCGTTTCAAATAAGAATAGGAACATTAATGACCTTTTCCTGTCAATTCTCACTTGAAAAGTGAGATTTTCAGAAAAACTTTATTAGGTACATATAAATATTAATAATAGTCTTGCATCGAATTTAAATAACAACGTTTAATAGTAATCAATTATATAAACATAAATTTAACTATCTTAACAGTCTAAATTCGAAACAATATGGCGCCGACTCGATCCTATTCTCATTTGAATCGCACTATACGTTTAGTATGACCCCCCGTCCCACCCTACCCCCATGCTCTATGACGTAATATGTGGATGGACCTTTGTGGAACCATGAAACGAGCAGACGGATCGCCTGATGGTAAGCGATTACCGCCGCCCATGGACACTACCAACACCGGAGGAGTTACACTTGTAACTCCTCTGGTGTTGCGACTTGCGTTCGCAGTCCTTCAAATCCCCAATCCCCCCATGGGCCTCCGGTAACCTCACTCACTCGGCGAAACACAATGCAATTTCACGCCGGTTTTCTGTGAGGCCGTAAATATCACATTTACCCGGTCGAGCTGGCCAATTTATGCCGAAGCGTAGCTCTCCCAAGTTATGTCTTATCGCAGTCAGAACCGCAGACAGATGCTAGTATACAAAATATGTACTATTGTGAAATATTTACATTGTACATTTTACATACTACTCTCATACTCACATACTGCAGGAATGCGAAGCACGGACGATGCACGTATTTATTGAACTTTGAAATTTTCAGGAATCTATACATCCAACTTCCACTTGTATAACGCATTCAAGTTTGATGTACCTACTATCGAATATGTTTCCGCTAAACCAGGCACGCTCATATACTTACATGTAAATACGTACTTCAACCACGTCTACAGTCGTTGCGGTCACTTCCTTTGTGTTAAAATATTTTGAAGAGGCCTAGTCCAAAGAAAACTAGGAACTGGTCGAGCAGAAACTTTGTCGATAATAGCTTCCACACCGATTTCTGTGGCGGTGGCTGGTTTCTGGAGCTTTATAGTGCCCAAGTGGGTGCGCAGTACACAAGAGAATCTGGCATATACCAGAACTTACCGAAAAAACAAGCAGCTCAGCATATTATGCTCTAGGTAAACTCTATCAGTCAACATTAATGATTAACATGTGGGAATAGTAGAAGCCAAGAGAGATCTCCGACCGGGCAAGGTGGTATGCTCGGTCAGGCCGAAGCCCACTTGTATATATTTCAGCTGTCGTATATATAGCTCCGAACTTCAGAAACTTCGATAGCGCGATCAGGATTGTGCGCTGATTGGTGATTGGTCCGCCACATAGTCATTGCTGAAAACTGCATTAAAATCCGTTGAGTAGTTTAAAAGACCTAAGCGAACAGACAGCGGAAGCGACTACGTTTTATACAATACTAGCATTAATTGCCCACGTGACGTGAAATTGTGTTTTAAACTTTCATCCCTTATTTTACCCACCTAGGGGCTGAATTTTACAAAACGCTAGAATACGTAACTCATTATTTTTTCCGTACTCAATTTGTACGAAATATCATGCACATATTATGACCAAGGAATAAAAAGTTTCATTCAAACTTTTATCATCTATTTTACCCCCTTGGCGTTGAATTTAGAAAAATCCTTTCTTAGAGTGGATGCCTACGTCCTAATTATGAGAAATATGTGTACAAAATTTCAAATTTCTAGCCTTAATGGTTTAGTCTGGGCGTTAATATGCCTTTTATATCAATCAGCTTTGCCTTTTATATTATACAGATAAAGATGTAAACTAAGTTGTTTACGCTTAGATAAAATTAGTTTTGTACATAGTTTGTATATAATATATGTCACCGTAAAACTGTAAAACACGTTAAATTGAAATATAACTTGCAAGATGAGATTCAAAAGTGTGATATGATAAGAGTCAAAAGATTATTTGCAAGTTATTATAATGTAACGAAAAATAATGCGTTAAATTGTATGCAGGCATAGATATTAAAAAAAGGTACTTAGATATGTTATAAACGCGTGAAATGAAGACTCGAAATGGCCCGAGTCGGGCCAATTTTGGTGAGTATGTTAGTATGCGACGAACCGTGGACGAACCTGTCGATGCGTAGCACGTACTACGCATCCCTTGCACCTTGCATAAAATTCCATCGTGTGTCTATACTCGTAAAAGCTGTAAAAACCATGACAAATAAGTGAGTAAAAGTCAAGGAATTTCATTCCCCATGTAACTTTACAACATTTATTTAAGAATCAAACGAACTTACCTTGTGAAGTTTGATTCCAATTATGCGAGGGTCTTAACCGAAGACGATTACATAATTTACTTGCAGCAGTACATGAGTAGGTGCCATCCTTATCACACATTTAGAGTAAGTAACGAGCTAGAAAGAGAAAACAACATACCTGTTTCATCCCACCACTCCCACGCCACCTGGCCGTGGGGGGTGGCGTGACAATTCATTATTTTAGAGACGTGAGATTTTGTGTTGTTATTGGCCATTTTATTTTTAAGATTAAAGTGGATCTGGGTGGGATGGGACGACGTAATCGTCTTCGGTTAAGACCCTCGCATAATTGGAATCAAACTTCACAAGGTAAGTTCGTTTGATTCTTAATTATACTTCGGGTCTTAACCGAAGACGATTACATAATTTACTTGCAGATGTTTAGAGCTGCAGTTTTTATTAACATGTAACAGTATAATTATAATACAAAAGGTAAGAAGTAAAAATAAAATGTGTCACTCAATGTACTATGACTTTTAATACTTAAGTGAATACCTGGTCGATAAATTTCTAAATTACTAATTTGTTAATGAATATTAAATACTGCGTTAACAAAGTCATTTGGATTCGCATATTCGACTTCCCTGAAATAATATTTGAGGAACACATTAGATGAATCACTCCAGCCTGCAGCCTTGCGAACCACCTCTAAATTTACCCTGGACCTGTAGGCGGTAGATGTGGATGCCGACCTGGTGCTGTGGGCACCGAATATAGATATATCTATGCCACTATCTTGTAAGACCTTTTTTACCCAGTGTGATAGAGTCTGAGTTCCCACTTTGTTATGTGGTTTACGTATTCCTACAAAAAGATGTTCATCATTTTTTCGCAAATCCCGGGTTCTTTCTATATAGATATTTAAAGCTAAAGCTGGGCAAATACTAGGGTTTTCACGAATAAACGGTAATTTTATGAGTGGTTGGTGAGTTCCAGGTCTTGACGTCTTAATTAAGTCTGTAATTTTTATAACAATTGCATCTTCTTTAAAAACTAAATTTGGTAATTTAATTAAGCTAATTGTCTGCAATCGCTGAGCAGATGCTATACATAAAAGGGTACAAGTTTTATATGCCAGGTTAGATAAAGTGATCGTTTCGTATGGATACATCTTAGATAAGTAGTTTAAAACGACATTAGTGTCCCAAGTGGAATTGTATTTAGGTGTAGGGGGGCTAAGTCTGTATACGCCCTTCATAAACCTATTAATAATATCATTTAAAGTAACGTTTGTACCCAAAATTATTGACAACGCTGATCTATATGTATTTAAACTACTATAACTAGCTCCTTCGTTAAATTTTTGTGTTAAAAATGACATTACACTATAACTATTAGCTTCAAAAATATTAATATTATTAATCATACAATATGACCACCAAGATTGTAAAGAGCTACTATACTGACGTAAAGTTCTTGGTGCAAGTGATGCCATCATTATTTCTAAAGAGGTAAGTGGTACGCCGCGCCGGATCATCGATTCCCGGATAATTTCGCTGCCACCAGGACAAGGTTCGTATGAAGTGGGTGGCAGGCCCTCTGAAAATGGATCCAGTTTCCAAGATGAGTATCTGGCGCATTTATTGTTTTGAGCACTTGCGAAAATGTCAAACTCAGGTTTACCTAACAATTCGGTTATTCGCACAAAGATCGTTTCACTGATTTCCCATTCCGTGTCTATATTAAATCGTCGAGATGCCCTGTCAGCTATAACATTATCCGAAGATTTTATATAGGAAGCGAATATAAAGATATTCCTATATTCACACCACTGCCATATATTTCGAGTTAATTCATTTAAGGGAGGGTGTTGAACACCGCCCATTCGATTTATGTAACTTATAGCAGTGGTGTTGTCGATTCTCAATAAAATATCACAATTGCGTAAGTCAGGAGTAAATATCTTAAGTCCGTAATAAGATTTTAGTTCAAGCGTATTTATATGAAGATCTAATTCTGATTCAGTCCAGTTTCCATTCGCCCGCCGATCTCCGCATGCGACACCCCACCCTGTATTAGAAGCGTCACTGAATATTTCCAAAAGATAATTATTGCTTTTTCGAATTGGGCTAAATGATGAATGAATATTTTTTATCCACCATAAAAATTCATTTTTTAAATAATGTTTTATATTCATTTGTTTATTATAATCATCAGTAAAATTTAGTGCTAAGTATTTTTCACGTTCGAACAACTTAGTGTATATCCAGCCGTAACTTACGGCTGGGCATGCGGAAGTCAGCAGACCAATGAATTCTGAGAAATATCTAATAGTACATTTGTTTTTGCGCATGAACTCATTTTCTTCTCCTCTGGTAGAGTAATAGTCATGCGGTTGGTGTCCAAAAAAAAAACCTAAGAATTTACAGGTGGTATTCGGTTCCATAACACTCTTTTGAGTGTTTATTACAAAGCCTAAAGATTCCAATGTTTCTCTGGTTTTTGTGACGTTAAAAAAACACATTCAGTATATGAACTAGCAATACATAGGACATCGTCTAAATACGCCACTGATATTAATCCTAATGACCGCAAATATTGTAAAACCGGTTTCATCAGTTTTGTGAAAACATAAGGTGCGGTGCAAAGGCCGAACGGGAGAACATTAAATTGGTATAATTGAGATTTCCATTCAAAACGCAACATCTTTCTATCTTCTTTATCGACTGCAATTAAGAAATAAGCGTCTTGTAAATCAATAGAACTCATATAATAGTTATTTTGTAATAATTTTAGGGCGGTACGATAGTCCTCCATCTTAAAATGATCCGCCTTAATATACTTATTAAGCTGTTTTAAATTTAGAATAAATCTATGTGTCCCGTTCGGCTTAGGCACCGTGAAAATCGGTGAAAGAAATTGACCTTCACAATGTGTGCAAGGTGAAATGAAATTAGACTCTAATAAGTCACAAATACAATTATCGATGATAGCCATTTGAGACTTAGAATTACAGGCACTATTTTTTGGTTTAACTGTTTGCACTGATTCTTCTTTAAATGGTATTTTATAACCTTCGACCCAGCTTAGAATAGTACAGTCATCAGTAAACTCAGTCCACTTATTATAAAAATACTTCAAACGTCCGGCAATGATAATTACCTGTGTATCTTCTATCGTCTCCTCGTTTGCTGCCGGGAGTAGCCGGTGTGACGTTGTCGGCCTCGCGCTGCAGCCTGGCGGTTGTCCCGCGGCGGCGGCGGCGGGGGCGGCGGCGGCCGGCGGGGAGCGGGGGCCGTCCGGGGCTCCGTCGCCGCCGCACGCGGAGTCCCCCTCGAGTTTAAAGTTCCTCTCTGAGGCTGTACGACTACTGGAGTCCTGTATGGTGGGCGTGGCCTAGACTTCATCTCAGATGCAGTCTTCGTTATGGCTTTTGATGATTTTAGGTGCTCAGCTAGGTCAGAGCCAAAGAGATTTTCGTTGATCTTTGTGTCCTTAACGGTATCTCTAATATTCCTGTTTAGGACATTGAGAATCGCGTATCTACGAGATAATGACTCCCTGTAATGATTGTCGCAGAGAAGTCTCCCAGCGTCGCTCAAGGTTTTTATTATTTCGGGAGGGACAATATTATTAGATGTCAAAGCCCAGTTGAGTACTTGTCCGAGGGCTGTGAGACCGGATCCCAGTTGGTTCTGTTTATTTTGGCGGTATAAGTCCTGTTTCACATTTAAATCAGACAGGGCAGCCTTAATTTCTGGGTTAAGTTTGGGCGCGCAGATATTTGTACAGTTGTCCGGCGGTAGGTAAAGTTTTAGTAAGTCCGCCACGGTCTCCTTCTGTAGCCCGTTAGTGAGGATATGTGCCCATCTTGGTACAATATCCTTATGTAAACCCTCACCATGACTTTTTTTATCAGCGGGATCTTCGCCTAAGAGGTTTAAAATTTCAGGTTCCAAGCTAGTCACCGCGTCCCCGTTACTAGCCTCTGGCTGTAGTTCTGGTAAGGTAAGTGACGGGGTAAGTGACGGGGCATCTGCCTCCATTGGGGTCGACACATTGTCTGGTATGACGACTACAGACTCCATCTGTGGGCGCTCCTCATCATTGTTAAGATCGTCCAAAGCTTCCTGATTTGGAAGGTCATCGACTAGAAGGGAAAATAAAACCCTGCTTAGTCTTAAGATACACCTAAATAGGAGGTAGAATAATAAACAGTAGCAGCGGGAGTAAAATATCGCGTATTACGTAATATGATTATTTGAATTCACTTAACGAATTCTATTTATAAAATTGTTTCTTTTGTTTAAATTTTATAACACTTTCGTGAAGTGTAATAGTTCAGGCCTGGGTCCAAGCTAGGCTACCCATAAACTTGTTTGGGTCCAAGATAGGTACCCAATATAAGCAACAGGTCCAAGATAGGTACCCGTGCATTTGTCTAGGTTCTAGAAAACGCTAATAGAAGCAACGGGCCCAAGTTAGGTACCCATGTCCAACGGGGCTCAGTCTCGAATAAGTCCCGGCGCTGTGGCGGTTATCTGGCTCACAAAATATTATGTGTATATCATGCACTTAAATCATAGATTGGACCGTGGCTAGTCGACGTTTTGTTAACACTATTGTAACCACTATATCAGTTAAAATTATTAATGCATAAAGACAACGACATTTACAATTTTTGCCAATCAAATTTTTATTGAAGTAAGTAGGTAGTTAAAAATGTTGAACAGAAGACTAAATTTGCTACCTGGATAATAGCTATCGTATTCCGGTTCTGAAAAATCCGTCGAAGTGCTCGAGGAAACCGACGGGGAATGTTCTCGTCTTCTTCTTTTTTCTTTCAACTTATCTCTCAATTTTTTAACTTTTTTGGCCAACCTATTATAATCACTGTCGACGGAACGATCACGTTTTCTTTTCGACATAATCTACTGATCGTATAAAACCAAAAAAAAAAGAAAAATAACGATTAAAAAAAGAAAATTGTGTGACTCGGACGACACAAAATCACGTAATGAATTGTCACGCCACCCCCCACGGCCAGGTGGCGTGGGAGTGGTGGGATGAAACAGGTATGTTGTTTTCTCTTTCTAGCTCGTTACTTACTCTAAATGTGTGATAAGGATGGCACCTACTCATGTACTGCTGCAAGTAAATTATGTAATCGTCTTCGGTTAAGACCCGAAGTATAATACTATCAGGACAGATATATTACATTAAAAAGAGGATTATTTATCACTGTATGCAGGTAGTTATATTACAATCTAACGGCTTTTTTATTTTATGGTGACACATATTCTTAGAGCAATCCAATGGATGCTCTAAGCACATATAATTTACCAAAGTGTAAATGTGCCTGTTTTGCGTTCTTATTTTATTCAATGCTTTGGCATTGATTTGAATGTTTCATTTGAATATGAGTTGTAAATTATAATATTCTAGTTAATTATGCCAGATAGATAAAACTGTGTCGGCGACCACAAAGTCAACAATATCGTGTAGAGCTACGGAATTATAGACACGTCGCACGGCGTTAATATTAATTTATTTATTTTTGTATTACAAATATTTTTAACTTTCAATAAAATTTTGTGATTTAAAATCCATAAACTATTCACCGAGGTTATTCAGTTTAGATGGACATTATTATATATTTGAACTATACCAAATAATATTGAAATATTATAATGTTAATATACTAATTAAAATTGCCAGAGAGAGAGAAAGCGAAAGCATGTTACCGACTACAGTCTGAATATAATAATGTTACCTTGGAATCGATCATACAAGATGTTGCCCGCGACTTCGGTGCGCAAAAAGAGATCCCACGGGAATCGTACATTTTGCCGCGATAAATTAGCCTATGTCCTTCTCTGTGGTCTAATTTATATCTATGCCAATATTGCCAATGTTTATGATGATCGGTTAAGTAGTTTTTACGTGAAAGAGAAACAACCAAAGAAACAAACTCACTTTTACATTCATGTATTAGTAAGTATACTTACCCATATTTCATATCTACGTAGAGCAAAAACTTTGCAGGTACCCGTTTTTTCCAAACATTTTGCAAACCGAGGAGTATGAAAATAGGCTCAGTTAATGTTTATACAAAGGAAGAGTGAAGTGCACTAATATTTTGTTATAAATATGCTTAAAATACATTTTAATATATTAAAATAACGTTACGTACTTAAGGCAGTCATCAGATTAATAACTCACTCTACCTACTATGCGTTTTGCGAAAGATAATTGTATGAAAATTATGAAAAGGCCTTATACAATTGAGATACGATAACGTAACGAATACGTACTTGTCAATCATTCGTGCTTGTCCCTCTGACAGATATTCAATTCCCTCGTTTGTACCATAAAAAAACTATATCTACCGTCCGTAGTCCAGTGGTTTAGAGAGCCTTAATGGTTTGGTCTGGGCGTTGATATGCCTTTTTATGCCTTTTACATCAATCAGCTTTGCCTTTTTTATTATACAGATAAAGATGTAAACTAAGTTGTTTACGCTTAGATAAAATTAGTTTTGTACATAGTTTGTACATAATATATGTCATAGTAAAACTGTAAAACACGTTAAATTGAAATATAACTAGCAAGACTCGACTTGAAGGTCATGGGTTCGATTCCCACGTTGGAACAGCAAAAATTTTGTCTCTAAGTTTGGTTCCGACAATGCAGGCTGGTAACCAAATTGTCCGACAAGAAAGATGATCCATGCTCCGGAGGGGCATGTAAAAAGTCGGATCTGCGCCTTATCTCTCGTCAGTCGTGTCGATCATCCGTCCCACTGGGTTACGAGAGTAAAGGAAGAGAGAATGCTTTCTTTCTTTCGCACACACTTGGACACTATAAAAATAACTCCTGCGTAGCGGCCTGGCCTTCAATGGAACCGGTGTGGGGACTTGGGGAGCTATTATTAATATCACTATCATTTCGTTTAAAAAAAATTAATTCATTATTAGTGCTCGTGTGTAGTGCGCACACACTAAGGGCACTATAAAATAACTCTCGCGTAGCTGGTCTGGTTTCAATGAAACCGGACAGTGACACCGAAATCGCTGTGAGGAGTTATTTTTTAACCGACTTCCAAAAAAAGGAGGCGGTTATACGTTCGGCTGTATATATTTTGTTTTTTTTTTTTTTTTGTATGTTCGCGGCTAGCTCCGCCGTCTGTTGACCGATTTTCAAAATTCTTTTTTTGATATAAAAGGTATAATCCGAAGTTGGTCCCATTTTCAGAAAATTGGTGACCTGATGATAGGATCCACGAGGAAACGAGGGAATTCCTCAAAATTTATATGGACACATATGGTGATTTCGACTTTTTCTGAAGTAGTCCAAGCATATGCTACCAAAAAGTAAGATTTTACTCCAAGGTATACCCTGGATCCAAAAGTACAGAACAGAACTCCTGACTCCTTATAGATACATGTTTGGGGATTTTGGCGTTGTTTAAAGAACTGCAAGCATATGCCACTTTGTCAATTTGAGTAATCATCATCATCACCACCACTATCACAGCATACATCATCACATTATGATGATAAAGAAGGTACTTCTCATAGTATTTTACACTAACACGGAGATCTTTGAACATTACTCTGCCGTTTGTGGACCTATTTGCAAAATTCTTTTGTTGTTGTAAAGGGTTTAATTCGAAATTGGTCCCTTAGTCACTAAAGTGGAAACGTGATGATGCGATCCATGAGGAATCGAGGGAACTCCTCAAAATTTATATCGACACATATAGTGATTTTGACTTTTACTGAAGTAACACAAGCACATGCTACCAAAGAATAAGACGTTGTACCAAGGTATACCCTGAATCCAAAAGCACTGAACAGAACTCCTCAGTCTTTAAAGATATGCGTTAGGAAATTTCGGAATTGTTTAAAGAACTGCAAGCATATGCCACTTTGTAACTTACAGTAATCATCATCATCTTAATAACAATACCTAATGGAAGCTTGGCGCGTATTCAGTTATACATTCGATCAATATTTTAGACGTTTTTAAGACGTATTAATAATAACTTAACAAGATATATCACTAAAAAGGGTGAAATTATTATTTTTAAATAAAAAATTAAACCGACTTCCAAAGTAAAAATACACAAAAAAGTGTGAAATAAAACTTATTTTATAAATAATTCCCCTTTTAAATTTGTCTATTTCTCTACTTAATCTTGTTAATTTTGAAGTCGGTACCAGCAAATATGAACGTGAGTTCTATAAAATATTGTAGGATATCGTTTGGGCTGGTAGCGACTTCAAAATTAACAAGATTAAGTAGAGAAATAGACAAATTTAAAAGGGGAATTATTTATAAAATAAGTTTTATTTCACACTTTTTTGTGTATTTTTACTTTGGAAGTCGGTTTAATTTTTTATTTAAAAATAATAATATTATAATACATTACTAGATGTTGCCCGCGACATCGTGCGCGCAAAAGTTAATCTCGCAGAAACCGTACATTTTTCTGCGATAAAAAGTAGCCTATGTCCTTCACCGTAGTCTACTCTGTATATGTGTAAAATTTTATCAAAATCGTTCCAGTAGTTTTGGAGCCTATTCGATGCAAAAAACATACAAACTTTTCCTCTTCATAATATTGTATAGTATAGATATATCTACCCATTCCTAGATCTACATGATTCATATTCCACAGAAGCCAGCTGCGTGGCTGCGGTGTTGTAACTTTTATTTGATAAGTAATTCAATTTTAAGTCAGTTGTAAGAACGAATAATTGACACGTCAATCTGGTCCCAGGGTATTCTCGAAGAACTTGTGTTACGGGTACCAGACTACTATTAGAAAAAAATTTAATATTTAATATATATAATACTTTTATACTGTACATAATACATGTATAATTGTATATATGATTTTATATATTATAATTCATATTATATTTAATACACATCTATAACCCAGGAACGTAGAACATTTTTTGTTCCCTGGTGGGATTCGAACCCGCAACCTCCAGCTTGAGCGCCAACGCGCTAACCACTGACCCACAGAGGTCACATTCAAAATTTAGGCCTTTTCAACCGTTAATGGATGATTTATACGTAAGCGAAGTAACCACTATTAATTACTGTAGTGCCTGGGACAGTTGGTTTTTGTCGTATGGTTGCCCAAGCACATACGGCATTCTCACAACACAGTCAGCCCAGTTCAGAGAAATGACTGGTCAATATGACTAGGGCCAACCATGTGCGGGTTTCCTCACGAAACATAGTGAGGAATCCCGCACATGGTTCCTTTAAAGCGTCCGTATATTGTAATTGAGATCTGAAAGTCTCATTGGTACACGCCACAACCTGGGATTCGAACCTGCACTCTCTCGAGTGCGAACCAAACGGTCTACCCACTAGGTCACGGAGATCGTTGGTCACATTCATGACTATTGAATTACAATATTTGACGTTTCACAGTACCTACTATTCATTTAATATGACCCTTTTAAACCTGCCGTTGTACCGAAGCAAGTCTCCCCTACTGCATTCTTTTAGTTTGATATTTTTAAGATTGCCATATTTAGGCATGGAAATATTTATTTAACATAATCGTGTGTAGTTCTAGCTACTATAGTAATACATAATAATAAAGTACCTATGTAGGTTATATTCATTAGTATGTAAATAATACGATTCGAATACCGCGAAACAATCTATGACCCTCATCTAAAAATTCACAGAAAATAAAAACGGCGGCTTTTATAGAGAAAATATAATATCGTACATCAAATGAGCCCATTATGCTCATGTATATTAATTATATTAATTAAAATAAAACATAAATAAAACTCTGCACACGATGAATTGTAATTTTTAGTGTATACGAAGAATTTCGTTTATGGAGCTCGTAATCGCTTGGCAAACAGCTAGGCAATCAGGGTCTCTAGTCAAGATGCATTCGATAATTTCGATGGTGAAGTTCGAAAACAAAATGTATTGGATTTGACATAACACATCGCATGCAACATGTCACTTAGCGATGAATTATGTCAAATCCCATACAATTTTTATTTCGAAGTTCGCCATCGAAATTATCGAATGCGTCCTGACTAGAGGCCCAGGGATACACGAAAGTAGTAAAAAAATATCTTGTGCAGTTAACGCGTGATAGAAGTGAAACCTTCAAAAAATACTATTAAAAATCTAGGAGGGCATCAGTAAATTTTTTACATTTATGAAATGGATCAGGACAAGAGCAGACATATCGCCCGATGGTTTTTTTTTATGTAATGAACCAGGAAACGAGCAGACGGATCACCTGATGGTAAGCGATTATCGCCGCCCATGGACACTCGCAACACCAGAGAAGTTACACTTGTAACTCCTCTGGTCCTTAAAGTCCCCAATCCCCCCCATGGGGCTCCGGTAACCTCACTCACTCGGCGAAACATAACCCAAGCGTTATTTCACGCCGGTTTTCTGTGAGGTCGTGGTATTTATTCAGTCGAGCCGGCCCATTCATGCCGAAGCGTGGCTCTCCGTAAGTGAATACCGCCACCCATGCCCTTTCGCAACAACAGAGGAGTTACACTTGTAACTCAAATTCTTGTCCTTCAAATCCCCAATCCCCTTTGGCCTCCGGTTACCTCACTCACTCGGCGACGCAAGCGTTATTTCACGTCGGTTTTCTGTGAGACCGTGGTATTTACCCGGTCGAGCCGGCCTACTCGAGTCGACCGATGATGTTGCTGATGATCTCAGTGGATCAATGGTATGTATAAAAAAACCGTGTGGTGTCGTGGGACACCAGATAAGAACGAAGCTCCTTATAATAAAATATTAATTTCAAGTCTATTTGAGGTATAAAAAAAGTAATTATTCAGGTATAAATTTTTTATTATGATTTTTTTATTGATAAAAAAAAAAAAAAAAAAAAAAAAAACTTTACAAAATTATCTTAACACCATTAATTTATTATAATTATTTATAAAAATATATAATAATAACAGTCATCACTTAGACTATACATTAGACGCTGTATAGCCATCATAAATAGACTATACACAAAAATCTTGCGCTTTTTTTTTTTAAGTTACGAACATTTTTGCCGACTAGGGTAGGTACCCCTCCGCAACGCCCCATAAGGAACTTTCGTTCCACAAAGTATCAACTTCCTGTTGTCTGATACCTGTAACACACGTTCTTTGGATACTTAGCACAGGGCCAGATTGACGTGGTGAACGTTCATGATGCCGGTTATGATGATGATGATGTTGGTGGGCTGTTTCCAATATCAATAATCTGGAATTAGATCTTGCAGTTCTGGCCAGCGCTATTTCGGATTATGAATTATTTGGCAAAATATTTACATTAAATTCGTGAAATATGCATCCAATAATATTGGACGTTGCGTAATGCTTCTGGTTTTGATCCACTGCGCTCTTCCATATTATTATCATCAAACTGTGCTAACATACGTACGGATTTGGTACAGAGCGGACCGCGGATTTGGCCCCCTCCGTACCAAATACGAGCGTGTGTAGAGCATGATACGGCATTCGGGGCGGACAACGATCTCAGTGTTGCTTGGGGATTTACCCCCGAAATTAGGGAAAAAAATCTATTTTTTGAGTTTACTCTTACTTTAGAGAGTACTTACTTATAATAGAGAGTAAAATCAGATGAAGACACGTTAGTTTTATGTTATTCACGCGTAAGTCTTTATGTTTAACCCATAACCTTTCTTTCTAGCTTATTATCTCTTAGACCTGTAAATAGTATAACTAATCAGGGGTTAAGTTTGGGGAGAAATATTTTTGAGGGTTGGTATCACTGGACATTATCAATGAGTTGCAGGAATGCCGTTGTCGTTGAAAAATAACACTGTAAATTGAACTCTGTACTAATGCAATAGAGCGATGATATAAAGAGAATGCGATTTAATAATCGAACACATGAGTGTCGAGCTTTCAATTTGGTCCGCCGTACCAAATTCGTGCGTGTGTAGCGACACCGGATTCAGTCCGCGGATATGGTTCGAGGACCAAATTCGTGTGTCTATAGATACAATTACAGCTCTCACGCCTTCGCTAAGTACTTTAACGAAGTTCGAAAACGAATATGTATAGTAATAACATCACGATATGTCAGTTGTCACATCGCTACTATCGCGATGCTTATGTCAATCTCATAGTCATACATTTTTGATTTCTACCTTCGACACCGTAATCAGCGATGGCATCCTGGCTAGGGATCCTGTACATTTGACGAAAAGTGTTAAAAACTATCAGAACGAAATTACGAAAAGCGTAAACTTATCAATTACGCCTAACGAGTGTTGGATAGCTTAATCGTATATTTTGTCTCCGTCGCTCTATATAAAGTAAGCATCGACAAAAGTACCGAATAAGCTATCCAAGATTTATTAGAAGACTGTGAATTACCCATAACCTAATCCCTTATCTGATGATTAGAAGAAGAATTATTATCAACCGTAATTCGTTGGCTCGTTAGACGCTATAGTAACATAAAAACCTGTCAAAACTATAACTACTAACAACAATATTATTATATTTACTACTATTTAATTAGTAATAACGTTAGCTATCTTCCGTAATAACACGCAATAAAATTATATCATTCGCTAGAATAAACAGAAAACATATTGTCATTAATTATTATTATTATTAGTGTGTAGTTATCGCTGTAAACAATAGATAATTATTATTCTACTAGCTTTTGCCCGCGGCTCTGTCCGCGTAAATACTGTATCCCACGGGATCATTGTACTTTTTCGGATAAAATGCCTGTTTTATTCTAGATCTAAACTCTTAGCACACCTTTCATCAAAATCGACGTTAAGTAGTTTTTGCGTGAAAGAGTGCCAAATATCTATATTTCTGTATATTTTAGAAATTTTCAAATTTGTTATTAACAACAAGGACATTTTCACTCAATTGGTGGATAAGATACCGACAAAATACTTTAGAAATTCAAATAGATTGATCATAGATAAACAACCAAAAACATCTCTATTTATAAATAATGCTTATGCAATGTGTATTAAAATCTACAACAAGGTGCCAGCATATATAAAACTACTATCCAAAAAACATTCTATAAGAGAACTCAAAAAAATGTTAATAGATAAATCATATTACACCGTCAAAGAATTTTTAACTTAGTGGATACAATCATTGATAACAAATGAAATAGGTATGGAATCTATAGTTCGACATTAATCATGTTAGTATAAATTTTTTGGACATTTTATTTTATTTAAAATACATAATATAATTATTAATACATACTTGACATCATTATAATAATATTATTTCTTGACATTTTTATTTATTTAGACTTTAACTATTATTGTAATGACTTATTTTTTATTGACATTTTAAATAGTAGGTATTTAGCCTTAGTTTTTTATTGTTTATTATGTGAATATAATATTCTCTGCTATGAATTGCAATGAATTGAATTCAATAATATAAATAAATGTCTCCTTATACATGATGGCTAAATACTTACGTATATGTTTTCTGATTATTATGAAAATATTTAAGATGAATTTATTTTATTTTAATGTTTGCAAGAACGGAATTGTAGTTAACTATTATTGCAACTTATCTACTAAAATATTGTGCACATGAATGTTGTGCGGTGTGCCACGTTTAAAGATGCTGTAAAACCTTTGTAGAACCACTATTTTAATTTGTGACATTTGATGACTGAAACGTCAAATTCATTTGACGTAATTTTTATACAGTTTGTTTTGCTTGTGTCATAGATATTTAATTTAATATTAAAATAGTTATCACTGGCTTGTGTATATGTGAAAATATTGTAATGACTATAGTGATTTTATTATTTTACTTAATATATTTATAATGAATTTAATGTAAAAATTGAGAACATTTCCACGCCCAATGGGTAGAAATTGTGACCAATAATTATTATACCTAATGTAACATCTTTGTACCAATTTCAAGGAAATAAATGATTCTGATTCTGATTCTGATTCTAAAATTAGTACCTACAGAATAGCTATCCGCTTCGCTTGCAATCCCTCGTAAACTGCGATGAGTAATACAGCTGTGACCGACTTACTGCACTTACTATATACTGTGTAGGTACTTAGGTACTTACTCGCAATTATTGTATTCTAGGGTCAGTCACACAGGGACGCGACGAGACGCGACCCGACGAGACGAGGTGTGGCGCTTTGTTTTTAGGATCGGCGCTGCGCTACGCAGCATAAACCGTGTATCCTCTTGTGTAGTGTATAAAGATAAAAGAGATGTTTAATTTTGGGCCAGCTCTATGTACACTACATAGGTAAATAGGAAAAAATATGGGAATTTCATAAAAATAAAAAAAAAATAATTAAGAAGCGTACAAAAATGATTGTTTGAAGATTTTTTTATTGCGAGAACACTATTTTTAGGGCGGCCATGACATGTTTTGACTTGACTTTTGACGTAGTTGACAGTTTTAGGAAGAGACGTCTTCTTGAATGTCATACGTCTTTCTTTGTCAAAAGTCATGTCATTGTCAAAATGTCATTCTTTGGATAATTCTGATCTGAAACGCCATGTTTTATTTTACATTGTGTTGCTCTCTTTGACGAAGTTATTTTAAATGTACATTGAATCGAAGTGAAATTAAATAAAATAAAGAATAGGAAACTGTTACAGTTACTATATTATGTAGCTATATTTACTTAAAGTGTACATAGTGCTGGCCCACGCCTCATACATTTCTAGAACATCTCTTTTGAATCGCTATCTTAAAAATAGTCGAGTCTCGTCTCATTTCGTTGTGAACTGGCTTAATATACTGCGTATTTATGTAGGCGACTTCACGTGTATGTAACTACAAATATATTGTCTTTTTGAGCGTTATCGTACGTGCTTTTCTTTTCGCGGGGCCTCAGTTATTGACATCCGTAAGAAGACGTCCCACGCCTTAAGTGTCGAGCGTCTGGAGTCTCGCCACAAAGTCAACCTCAGTTCCTATGTGGTGAGAGTGCCGACGCATCTTTTGTCGACCTTCGAGGTGGAGGAGTTCTGGCCGATGGGTGTGGTTTACCGAAAGTTCCGGGGGAGACTCCGGAACGAAGCGCGCATCACGTCGCCGACAACACAGTGATATAGTGAAGTTTTTTTGTATATATGTATCTTCGAAAATCAATTACGGATACTTCGGGCACATCATTCACTGCTTGTGTAAAGACGTTTAGGCAAAAAAATACTTGTCATACTCAATGTAAAAAATCATCGATGTATGGGTCACTCTCCGCAAAACGCAAACTCAGAAACTCAGAATAAAGAAAAAAATTTTTTTTTCGAGTATGACAATTATTTTTCTTCTTAAACGTCTGTACACAAGCAGTAGATCATATGCCCAAAATATCCGTAGTTGATTTTACCGAACCTTATATTATTATGTTAGTCTGTAAAATATTTAAAATATGGGCCTATGCAGCCTGAAATAAAATTTATTTATTGGATATAATCTATACTTCTGTACTAATATAATAAAGAGGAAAAGTTTGTTTGTTTGCATCGAATAGGCTCCGAAACTACTGGACTGATTTTGATGAAATTTGATAGGTACATATGTAGAGGTAGTCTACTCTACATATGAACCAAATTTCATCAAAATCAGTCCAGTAGTTTCGGAGCCTATTCGATAGGATAGCCAGTCCATAGGCTACTTTTTATTGCGGCAAAATGTACGGTTCCCACGAAATTTCTTTTAGCACGCACGAAGTCGCGGGTAACATATATCATAAGGCTATCTTACACTAGAAAACCCAACAGCTAAATATTATAACATTCAGGCAACTCATGGTTGGACGCTAATAAGCAATAATGTGTCAACCTACAAGATCGTCATTTTGAGAAAATCGTGTTTAATTAAATTTATTTTCATAGAATTTCAACTATGAGTCATGAGGTTTTTATCAGTTTTTCAGTATGAAAATGATTTAATTCACGTAACACTATTTTGAAAATTATAGTTTATCGCCTGAGAAAGCGATTAGTATCAATATCTTGATTTTAGTAATTTTGTGGGTTGACACAGTTTTGCTTATTAGCGTCCGGTTAACACTGTTTACACCATTGACTAGCTCACTCATCTATAGGTATATACAGATAAATAAAATTGAAGTGTCTGTTTGTAATTTCAAATTAACAGCTTTTCACTTAATGCATATTAAAGTATATTCGGTACTGAAATGAAATACCAATTTTTAAAATATTTGTTTGTCCGTCTGTCTGTCTGTTTGTTCCGGCTAATCTCCGAAACGGCTGGACCCATTTTCGCGGAACTTTCACTGGCAGATAGCTGATGTTATAAGGTCTAACATAGGCTACTTTTATTTTAGGGTTCACTTTTAAAAAAATATAGTTTCGTTTCAGTTAGTTCTATGCATTCATTGCGGGCATCAGCTAGTACAGAAATAAAATCGCACGATCCCCATAAAACCGCGCGGCCAAAGACACTGTGGATTTAGTAAACGAATTGTGCGCACGCCCAAGTGTGCGCCTACTGCGAGCGACTAGTTTTGATAATAATAATATATTAAAGAGGTAAAGTTTGTGAGTTTAAGCGAGATAAATTATTATTGAGTTCTGTAGAAAAGTTGAAGACCTTGATAATAGGTACCAGTTTTTTTAACTTATAAACTTAAGTCACAAAAAGTAGATTTTCATATTTAAAAAAATATTAAAGTTATTAGGCGATGATTAGTGGTCATATTATTAAAAGTAATCTTATCAAAACAAGAATATGTATCACCATAAGTGTTTAAAACATACGAATTTTTCCGTTTACTGCACATGATTTAAACGAATGGTTTAACTGCATTTAATTGGAAATATTAACACGCGAGTATGAGTAAATTGGAATGATATGCATATTTCGTATTATTTTTATAATATAGCCAAAATGGCATGAAAATATATACCTGCAATAAAAATATAACCCTCATTTTGCCAGTCAGAGAATAAATAACAGCAGTCATAACACAGTATGTTTATCAGAACCACAATCATCATTTTAAAAGTAAAAACGTCATAGGACAGTGGTAAAAAAGTTACTCGACTACTAATCGAAGGCAGAAGGATGTTATTGATTTTGTCAGTCTGTATGTAATATTCTTTGTGTCGTGTTTAGTTTGGTCCATCGTATCGCCTAAACTACTGAGTACTGATCCGAGGGACTGTGGTAACGAGCGTTCGGAGTTAGAACTCATGACTAATGTTTACTGTTTATTCTTCTATCAATAGGTTAGATAACTAGAATATCTTATAGACCCTAGAAGTAAAATAGGGACTATATTATAATAAATTGATTCACCGTTTATTATAAACTTCTACATCGCTCTCATGTACATTTCTGTAATCTAATTAAGATGTTGCCTAACTTGACGTTCAATATTAAAGAGTATTTTTTCTATAAAATGAACCAGGAAACGAGCAGACGGATCGCCTGATGGCAAGCGATTACCGCCGCCCATGGACACTGGCAACACCAGAAGACTTATTCTTGTAACTCATCTGGTGTTGCGATTTGCTTTTCTGGTCCTTATAATCCCCAATATCCCCTCGGGCCATATAACCTCATTTACTCGGCAAAACACAACGCAAGCGTTATTTCACGCCGGCTTTCTGTGAGGCCATGTTCTTATTTATCAAGTCGAGCCGGTTAATTCCTGCCAAAGCATGGCTCTCTCACAATTAAATCGTTTAAAATACCTATCTAAACTCCTTGTGCTATTCGACCGAACAATTACGATGATCTATGAATAACATTACGTGTAGAAGTAACATGTCGTTACGTCAAAATGATAATTGTTTCGTAATTTTAAACCTACTAATCTTCTCTGAAATCTTATAAATTTTCATAGTTCAACTATTTTGTCTTCATGTCTTGTATAATTTAAGATTCACTGAAATTGCTTCAAAATTTATTAAATGTAATTAAAGTTTCACTTAAAGTAAAACGAAAAAAACTTTCCAAAAACAATAAAGTTATGATTTAAATAAAAATAGTCTTAATTAAATTATTATTAGCATTTTGCACTCAACATTTAAAAATAACGTTGAATTAATATTTATGAAATAACTGCAACATTAACTTTATAATTAACCTTAAATTACGAGGTTAACGGACTGGATTTTCCAAAATTATTCGGTGTCATTATTTTTTTCCACCAATTACTTTCCGCTGAAATACAAAAACAGATTAGTTATATTGCGTACTTTACAATATTTTTGTTAAACAAATTACGAGTATAACATATTATATTATAAGGTTCTTAACATCTTACCGAAATTATTTACAGCGTTCGATTACAGTGCAGTAAGTTACAAAGCTGATTTTCTTTATTTCGATCCTATTCTGAATCTTACTTTATCATACTCTCTCTTACTTAAAAACTAACTACATTTTCTTACTTAAAGTTTATTAGTTTTATTAAAATTTTAATATTATATGAATTGAATTATATTATTTTAATTTATTAAGTGACTTGAATGTTATTAATTCCGTTAAAAATGTAATGAATTAGGTATTTATTTTATTTTATGTAACAATTTTACACACTGATGTTACGTCATTTTCTCAACATAAAAATTTGTACATTATAATAATTTTGATTAATCTAATTAAACCACTCGATTAACTTATTGAGCACATCTATATATATATATAAAAATGGTATGTTGGTTTATGTACGCTTCAAAAACTCAAAAAGTTCTGCAGCGATCGAGCTGAAATTTTAGCATGATATATAATCCGCATCAAGGATTGTTTTAATCTGTTTTTTGCATCAGTCACATATCCGCGACTGCGAAAAAACTATATTTCCGTGGACGGAGCCGCGGGCAACAGCTAGTTTTTAATAAGTATTCGTCCATAATTAGTACATAATATTACTAATGTAGATCAAAATAAAATATATGAAAAATATGAATATTTTCGTTTCCTCCAAGAAGCTTACCATCTAATCGTAAGGCACAATATATTTTTTTTATTTTTTCACAAAATTTTTAATACAAGTATCAAAACAATGCATCGCGCTATCGTTTACATGTGTGAACGTAAACAATCGTGAACACACGCGCACACGCGGCGGTCGCGTAGCATTGAGCGAGGTCATGGCACTCGTATACTGCGACCGTGTGTATGGATTGTGGTGAAGCGGCGTCCGCGCTGTTTATGGGTGGATGGGTGACCGGTTTCTCTGTATTATGTAGTTGAACGCACGTGTTAACATTTTTTTTTCTTAATACTTGTTCTTTTTAATTGACAATTACATTTAATAATAGATAGTGGAAATTTTGCCAAGGTCAATATTTTCCATATTGAAAAAGGTAAAAAAATTGTCCTACCAGTTTTAAATGCCGTATAACAAAATAAAAATGTATAGTACCATACATACATACATACATACATACATACATACATATAATCACGCCTCTTTCCCGTAAAGGGGTAGGCAGAGACCATTTTTTGCCACTTGCTACGATCCTAACATACTCATTTCGCTTCGTTCACTTTCATTCTTACCATCCATTCCTCCTGGAACATTCAACGTAGCGAAGCGGCTCTGCATGGTCCGCTTTTCACCTCCGAGAGAAACGAGACTTGATGGGTGGTGAACCACATCGCCGCCATTTTGGATAATTAAATTATTTTTATGATTATCCGTTGCGTTTCCACGGATTGGTGGAGAGGGTAGGAATAGGGAAAGGGAAGGATAGGTGGTGTGGAAAGGAAGATTGGTAAGTTAGAGTGGGAAATAGGAAATGTAGGATATTACCGCCCAGGAGGGCAAGGGATAGGACAGTAATAGCTAGGGAAGCCGGGGTCGCATACCCGTATACTATACCACAACTACCGGACAGGTAAGTTGGAATGAGTATCCCATGACATATAGTACCATAATTAAGTACCATAATAGGACTTATGAACATGATATTATCTGTAACTTAATAATTAGTATATTTCTTCGCATACCAACTAGCAGACTAGCAGTATATACTAGGCCTTTTTTTTATGAAATAAGGGGGCAAACGAGCAAACAGGTCACCTGATGGAAAGCAACTTCCGTCGCCCATGGACACTCGCAGCATCAGAAGAGCTGCAAGTGCGTTGCCGGCCTTTTAAGAGGGAATAGGGTAATAGGAGAGGTAGGGAAGGGAATAGGGTAGGGGATTGGGCCTCCGGTAAACTCACTCACTCGGCGAAACACAGCGCAAACGCTGTTTCACGCCGGTTTTCTGTGAGCCCGTGGTATTTCTCCGGTCGAGCCGGCCCATTCGTGCCGAAGCATGGCTCTACCACGTAGGCCTTCTTGAGTCTAAAGACAATTTACACCGCAACGAAACGATACGTGGTACGGGCTACGGCGCAGCATTTTTAATATAGCTATTCAAATTGAACCTTATTCATTAATTACACAAGATACACGTTTCATTGTAAGAGTTGGAATGTCAAGTTGCACCACGCTGCAAAGATGACTGATGGCATATGAAACGTGTAACTTTTTGTGTAGTGAATAAAGTTCAATTTTGTATAGCTCTCTTTAGAATGCTGCGCCGCGTCGCGTCGTGTATCGTAGTGGTGTGCACTGACCCTGATATTAAACAAAACATAATTTAAAAAAGTTATAAATTACTAGATGTTGCCAGCGACTTCGTGCGCGTAAATAAATTTCGCAGAAACTGTACATTTTACTACGATAAAAAGTAGCCTATGTCCTTCCCCGTGGTCTGCTCTACATCTGTGCCAAATTTCATCAAAATCGGTCCAGTAGTTTCAGAGCCTATTCAATGCAAACAAACAAACTTTTCCTCTTTATTATTTTAGTATATAGGTACTTAGATTAATACACATACATTAAAAATTAAGGCATTCCATATTTAAGTGATCATTTAAAATATAATTAAGTAATTTTAATGTACAACAAATGATACAATTAAAAAATATTTTTTTACATTTTACGATGTTCGGCCCCTTTGAGGTCTTCCTTTTCCTTTTCCGCGTCAGCTGGTTACCAAAGTCATTATCAGTGGTAAGGTCACAGGAAAATGGACGTGCCATACGCCTTCATACAACCATGTTTGTTGATGGATCGATAATGAAGTCTGGGGGTCAATAGGCAATTACCCTATGGTGAAAATATACATGAAACTATTGATATTTTATCACTAAACATTATTTAAAACATAGATATATAATATTAAAAATATGTTATAAACGCGTAAAAATGGAGACTCGAATTGGCCCGAGTCGGGCCAATTTTGGTTAGTGTGCTCCGCGAGTAATAGCGTGTTTTGTGTTACTATGCGACGTTGAGACATTGACACGCGTCCCATGTCAATGTGTGTCGTGGCACAGAAATATTGTCAGTTTTGTAAGGATATAACGTATCTATGTAATAATTAATCAAAGATTTAAAACCAATTTAACCAACACTTAAATGTAAAATATGTGTGATTTTTATAAAATATCAAAAATAAAATAACAATTTTTTCACGTTTGACCACGTGATTAAAAATGCAGTCGTCAAACGTGACGTCAGATACTTGTACTTCGTGTTCTTTTTTTTTAAATGTCCTTCCCCATCATTACTGTCAGTAAACGTCATATAAAAAAATTTTATGTCACTTGTCAGTTGTCAGTCGAAGTTTAGTGCAAGTTTTGTGCAAATTAGCACTGTTTCTCTTCGATAATAGTAGTATAGCACCATATTTATGGCATATTTAAATAGTTAAAATAACAAAGTTAACACCAAGCATTTTAGGATTTGACATGTTTAATGTGATTTTTATAGTTGACAGGTGGTTACAAGAATGTGACGTCATGATAACACATTGTAGCGTTTTCGCGGCTTTATTAATTATTTAAACTTTTATGCTGATTTGCAAGGAAGGAAAGAAAGGAATAGTCTAGGTTGCATATGTATTATGTTATTATGAACAATATGACGTATTTTTCAAAAACTTGGAAAATATCCCATTCTGCTAAATAAAACCTGGTATTGGTTTTTCTGTTTTTTATAATGTTTTACAATGTATTTTGTGGAATGCAATAAATTATATTATTATTTTCTTGTTTTTACCATACCTCAAATGTCAAAATTCAAAATGGCCCCAAAATCCTAAAAGTGGGGTAATTTAAGTGGGGACAGTTTTTGCCACGACATGCCTCGTCTATAAGTATACCTATACGACTATTAGTTATATTAAAATATATAATTATTATCTATACTACTATAAAGAGGAAAAGTTTGTTTGTTTGCATTGAATAGGCTCCGAAACTAATGGACCGATTTTGATGAAATTTGGCACAGATGTAGAGTAGACCACGGGGAAGGACATAGGCTACGCCTACTTTTTATCGCGGAAAAATATCACGGGCAACATTTAGTATTCTTTAAAATTAATAAGTCAATATTTATTATATAAGGTTTGGTAAAATCAATTACGAATACTTCGGGCACATGATCTACTGCTTATGTAAAGACGTTTAAGCAGAAATATAATTGTCATACTCGAAAAAAAAAATTTTTCTTTATATGGGCGAATTTGCGTTTTGCAGAAAGTCACCCATACATGAGATGATTTTTTACTTTGAGTATGATATATATTATTTTTCTACCCAAACGTCTTTACATAAGCAGTAGATCATGTGCCCGAAGTATTCGTAATTGATTTTACCAAACCTTATATTAATGCACGATCATTAACTGACATTTATATTGGAAGAATTATCTGTTCTATTGTTCTCTTTGTTTACGTTTCCATTAAACAAGATGGGAAAGGATTATACTAAATACTCCCACTAGTTAACTCGTAATGTGGGAAATATAATATGTAATACATTTCTTCTAGCTATTAAATTCCACTTATTATCCTGTGTAGGTACCTAGGTAATTACAAACTAGTTCGGAAGACGTTAGGAATCCTAGGCAATCAAGAATTCTAGGATTTAATTGTGACTATACAGTGTTTTCATGTAATTTGTTATAATAAGGAATCTCCAAGTATAATTTTATATGGCATAGGATAATGTACCTATATTTGCAGATAAAACACTATACTCCTTACAAAAATAATTAACACAGTGTTTAAGCTACATAATATTTTATATATTTATATTATTAAGCTATTTATAAAGGTCTTGTAAGAGGTAAAATAACTATGAATGGACTGTAGTTATAATCTATGGCAAGGCTTATACAACGGCTGCATTTTCAACCACTTTTTTCACCCATTTTCACACATTTTGCAATTTTTTTCCCGGGTAGTGGCGTGTACCAATCGTATTATATTGCTAAGGACAAGACAGTGATTCCGAAAAATTCTACCCATAAAGGGTTGTAATATTTCATCCTTTTAAGAGCAGAATTTATCAGAATTTCAGAAGGAGTTAAAAATTTGCATGGAAAAAAATTAAATCTGCACCGATTCCGATGAAAATTAAGATTAATGTTCTTAAATTTTTAAACGAGCAATTGGCCCACCACACTTACCCACCACTGCAACTCCTGTGTTGCCAGTATCGACAGTGGTAACCAACCACAAAAACCCTTAATGTTCTGAAATACTTAGTAGTTTCAAGTTTTGTTAGAATTCACCCTCTGAAGGTGTTAATTGTTAAATAAGGGTTGAAAGTTAGTATGAAAAAAAAATCTTTCCCGATTTCCGAGGAAATAAATAGAAGTGAATGAGTACGTATTTTATAGTTTTTTGAAATTCATCCCTTATATGGGTCAAATGGGGGTCCAAAATTTGTATAATGAAATATCAGCAGCTGGTCGGATTACGTTGAATTTTGTCACGCAGTTATTATGATTCAGAAATCCGATCAAAGTGGTTATTTGAACCCCCACGGGGGGTGGAAATCCAAAATCCAATATCCACGCGGATGAAGTCAGAATTAAAAATCATGATTTTTGAGTTTGAGCGCATGCGCACAATCCCACATTCTCAATTAAATGTCTTGCACATACCTGTTGGCCAAGCAGGAACGTTTGATAGCTGCATAAACATTACGTGTTACGTGAAATTGTATGAAAATCTCGCAACCATACATATTTTATTCGATAACGTTATGTTTACGCCGTTTTCAAACGTCCGTGCTAGGCCCCTTGATACCGTTTTCTCTGCCGTAGCGTGTACTACAGTAATAGTATTTTCCATTGTTTACCTTCCGACTAACAATGTCAAGTTTTTCCGGTTCGGTAACTTCACGAAGGTCTGTGCACGTGGAAATGAGGACCCTCGCCCACTTCGAAGGACATTTTTATGTGCAAACTAGCTAATGCCCGCAACTTCGTTTGCGTAGAACTAACGAAAACGGAACCCTATTTTTTAACGGAACCCTAAATTAAAAGTAGCTTATGTTAGACCTTATAACATCAGCTATGTGCCAGTGAAAGTCCCGTGAAAATCAGTTCAGCCATTTCAGAAATTAGCTGAAACAAACAGACATACAGATAGACAGATGGACAGACAAAATTGATATTTTTGTTGCCCGCGACTTCGTCCGCGTCAACTGATGACGCAATAATGCATTAATTTCGAACTGATTACCATAAGGTTATAGTGAGTCAATCATAAAAGATAGACATATACTTTCGCAGACATTTTTTAGATTATTTAAAAAGGAATAATTCTTTTACACTTATTTTTTGGGTAACTTGAACCGTTTACGCAGCGCACGCAACGGAAGCCCTCAAATATGAATAATTTTCCCCGTGTTTGCAACATTTTTCACTGATGCTTCGCTCCTTTTAGTCGCATTGTTAGGTAGGTATGTTATTTGAATTAAAGCCTTTCTCGATAAATAGACTATCCAACACAAAATTAATTTTTCAATTCGATCCAGCAGTTGCTGAGATCAGCGCGTTCATACAAACAACGGAAGCCCTCAAAGATGAATAATTTTCCCCGTTTTTTCCACATTTTCTACTGATTCTTCGCTCCTATTGCTCGCAGCGTGATGTTATATTATATAACTATAGGCTATAATAGTCTCAAGCCTTCCTCGATAAATGGTCTATCCAACACAAAAATATTTTTTCAATTCGAACTAGTCGTTCCTGAGATTAGCGAGTTCAAACAAACAAAGTCTTCAGCTTTATAATATTAGTATAGATTTTTAAACCAAGTACAATAGTACACACTTTTCGACATTATTACTATGA
This sequence comes from Glaucopsyche alexis, assembly GCA_905404095.1. NCBI lineage: Eukaryota > Metazoa > Arthropoda > Insecta > Lepidoptera > Lycaenidae > Glaucopsyche > Glaucopsyche alexis. The sequence continues at coordinate 1,706,746 of FR990057.1, forward strand.
CCATAAGGTTCTAAAGTTAACTGGGTTTAAAGGCAATTGTACCTACGTCGTCATGCCAACGTTAAGAATGTTTATTTACTTAACACCTTCAGTGCGGCGCGCGGCGCGGCGTATTAAATAACGGATTTTCACCAGTTGAATATTCTTCTAGACTTAGTTTATAACAAATATTTTAATAGACCACTTAAATTTCAAGTATTTTATTTTACTGTAGTGACAATAGGATTTTATTCATATTTTTGCTAACAGTTGTGAAACAAACTTAAGTGTTTTTGAGATCTGGATTCGAACTTATGGATCGATTCACTCCGAAACGAAACAATACACGACCTGGGGCTGCATTTTTAAGAAAACTTCAAAATTGAATTTATTATTTACACAAGAGGATATACGTTTGATCGTAAGCGTTCAATGTCAGTAGTTATTATAATCAGGCGTTTCTTTGCGGAAATCCATAGCATATAATTAAATTAACATAATAGCAATATCCCGCGAAATAATACCCACAATCTGCAAATGTGTGAGTGCAGGCATAAGCACGCGGAAATCACCTTCCTCCTCCCACACTGCTGCGTAGGTACACTCAGAAAACACCACCACCACACAAGCAACAATGTCAGCAAGATCGTGCAAGGTGCACCACCATGCAGGTTGCAAAACTCGACGCGCGTTTCGCCCCGAACCCGGAGCATCCTCAGCTGATAGTGGGCCTGCGAACAAAGTTCGTTAAGTAACTGAGGGAAAATACGCGTAATTTCGCACCAGCCCACTAGGGCACCATGGGCAAGCAATACTACTAGCTGTTGCCCGCGGCTCCGCCCGCGTAAATACAGTATCCCAAAAAAACGTAAAAATACAGTACTTTTTCGGGATAAAAAGTAGTATTTTAATCCAAAGCCTAAACTACTACCATACTTAAATTGATCGAAATCCGTTCAGTGGTATTTGCGTGATAGAGTAACAAAAACCTATCCATCCATCCATGCATCCATTCTCATAACTTTCACATTTATAATGTTAGTAGGATATACATTATAATGTGGGACTGTATCGCACGGAACGTGTTAATAATTGTAATTCCCACACGATATATAAATAAGTTAGTTATTCTGATAACAAAACACGGCCGCGTGAACGGTCGACAAACAGACAAACAAATGGACAGTGCAAATATGATAGCCTTGTGTTTATCTAGCTACTAGATGTTGCCCATGACTTCGTTCGTACAAAAGAAAATCCTGCGGCAACCGTACATGTTGCCACGATAAAAAGTAGCCTATGTCCTTCCCCATGGTCTACTTTATATCGGCACCAAGTTTCTTTATAATCGGCAACGTGGTTCTGTGATAAAAAGTAGCCTATGTCCTTCCTACACCTTATCCAATATTTCTCACTTTTTATACTTTTCCTGAACATCTACAATTATTTCAAGACCAAAATGAGCCAAATCGGGACAGCCGTTCTCGAGTTTTGAGTCCTTCGGGAACGGGACAAAAAGTATCCTATGTCCTTCTCCTGCTTTTAAAATACGTCTCCACCAATTTTCAGCCAAATCGGTTTAGCCTTTCTTGAGTTATAAATAGTGTAACTAACACGACTTTCTTTCTCTTATTAACTTTCTTTCTCTTTCTTTCTATTAAAAATATTATTTTATAGATTGGTCGGCTTCTCTGATAAAATTCTGGGATTAAATTATTACTAGCTTTTGCGCGCGGCTCCGCCCGCGTAAATACATTATCCCGCGGGAACACTTCTTTTTCGGGATCAAAAAAATTATATGTCCTTTCCCGGGACTCAAAGTATATCTATACCAAAGTTCATAAAAATCGGTTCAGCTGTTAAAGCGTGAAGAGGTAACAGACAGACAGACAGACACACTTTTGCATTCCTGATATTAGTATAGAATAGATGACCCGGGATCTACCGGGCCGGGGAAAATTCAGACCACTGAAAATAGCGCTAATACAATAGAGTTGAAAATCGAAGTGTCCGATGTCCAGCTGTCATATTATATGACATTGACATTCGTGTGTTCGATTTTCAGCTCTATTGTATTACAGCAGAGTTCTATTTTCAGTGCTCTTAATTTACCCCGGCCTTTCAGATTTCGGACAATATAGTCCCAGTGTTGCTTACCCGCTTAGTTGCCTAAAAGATTCCGTGTAACAGATAACTTCATTTTTTTATCAGAGTTCAGACCCAATTTAATTAAAACGTAAACAAAAATAATAGTAATTCACTAATAATGTTACAAATTATATGCCGTGCTATATAGAAATACTAGTACTACTACGGCTTTGCCCGCGTATCCCACGGGAACTGTACTGTTTCGGGATAATGGCCTTTGTGTTACTCCAGAGCTTAAACTACCATACCAAATTTCGTTGAAATCCGTTCAGAAGTTTTTGAGCGAAAGAGTAATAAACATCCATCGATACACCCATCCTCAGAATCTTTCGCATTTACAATATTATTAGGATCTAACCTTTTTATAGCATTTGAGTGTAAATAATAAGAAATTAAACATTTAAGGTAGGTAGTTAAAAATTTAACAGCTAACTAATCTTATAGATAAGTGTTCTCCGAAAAGACTTAATTAATTCATGTTAATACTTTATATTCTATGAAATTTTAATAAAAACAGATTAGGTAATTTTTCACTCAACAAACCTTGTTCTTGGAAGGATTAGTTAAGACCTTCAAATGAATTTTATTTATAAAATAATATAATGATTACTCCCCACATCGATTTCGTTGACGGTGGCCGGTTTCATTGAAATCAGGCCACGCACGAGTAATTTTATAGTGCTCAAGTGTGTGTGCAATACACAAGAGCTCTTCCTTTACTCTCGTAACCCAGTGGGACGGATAACGACTGGCGAGAGATCAGGCGCAGGTCCGACATTTTACATGCCCATCCGACGCATGGATCATCTTTCTTGTCAGACAATCAGGTGATCAGCCTGCATTGTCCTAACTAAACTTGGAAACAACATTTTTTGTTGTTCCATTGCGGTAATCGAAATCACGACCCGACGAGTCGAGAGCCAAGCTCTAACCACTAGACTACGAAAGCTGTTGATTTTATTTATATTAATACGTCACAAAATTTTTCATAGCCTATTTCCTTGGGAAGACTTTTTAGGAATCATTCCTAAAGATTTTTTCGATGCACTCTGCGCTTTATTTGTAAGATAGCTATTCAAAATTGATCTTTATTCTCAACATAAAAAGACATACGTTTCATATCATATCTGTGCAGCGCTGTGCAGCGCCATGCAACCTGGGCTTTTAGTCAAGATACATTCGATAATTTTGAAGGCGAAGTACGAAAACAAAATGTATGGGATTTGACCTAACGCATCGCAATTCGCAAGCGACATGTCACTTAGAATCCCATACATTTTTGATTTCGAACATCGACGTCGAAATTATCGAATGCATCTTGACTAAAGGCTACAATCGAATTCTTACAATGAAACTTGTATCTTCTTATATAATTATTAATAAAGTTCAATTTTGAACAGCTATCTTTAAAATGCAATCCATCGTCACGTATCTTTTCATTTCGGTGTGTAAATGTCACCGTAAAATTGTTAAAACCGATAGATTGTAATATTACTAGAGATATTGTAAAATGTCGACAGATTGTCAAATAAACATTTCTCCTTACAATTGTACGCATTCTTTTTCGATGTAATTATTATTATGAAATAGCAAACAAATATGGCGGCGCGGGGCACTTGCCGTTTAATCAATCGGCACGGTAATTATTAGACAATATAACGATACAATATAACGAAAAATAATGCGTACAATTATTGTAAGGAGAAATGTTTATTTGACAATCTGTCGACTTTTTACAATATCTCTAGTAATATTACAATCTGACGGTTTTTACAATTTAACGGTGACATATCGAGCGTTAGCCCACTACGGGCGATGCCGATGTTGCGCTGAACTTATTACGCCGTCGCGTGTCTGCGCTCGCGTGCTCGGGCAGGCTCGCCGCTCGCTAGCATTAATATTTATTAAATAATTACTCTGTACTTTAGTACGCTGATACGTGTAACGTGACCCTGCAATTTTTTATGTTGTACGGAATAGAGCCGAACCTCAATTGACAACATTTCAAATATTTTTTGTACTTGTTTTATGACGAAATATAAAAGTAGGGGTTAAATTAGGGGACCCATATTTTTTTATTTTTGAAAATGTGGTCATTTTCATTTATTAAACTTGGTTTTTAATTCTGATCATTCTAAAATGACTTAAGCGCCAAATGACGTCATTGGTACGGTTGAACAACAAAATACCTTAACACGTCATATCTGATTTCTTAAAAAAAACTGTCAGTACTGTCACTGACTTTGTGGTACTTTACTTTGAGGTAATTGAATTGTGATTGTGTTTAGATCTGCATTATTTTCGAGCGAGCAAAGGTGTGTATCGTATTCTGCCGTACCAATGACGTCACAAGTGGATTTTTCGTTTTAATTTTTTTTCTCGGAAATTAATGATCAAAAAATCTGTAATTTTTTTTTAGGACTTCGGAAATAAAAACAAAGAAATGGTATTTTTTATTTTTGATGATTAATTAAATGAAATGTTGTCAATTCTCGTATTTAAAGTAGACTTTCATTTTACTTTGACTGAATTATACGTGAAGCGACTTGTAATCATGAACTGATTTTGTAAAGTTTTGACCAATCGGAGCGCGTTTCGCGTTGGCTTAACGTTTACGAGAATACCGTTTGGCAGTTTTAGCGTATCGGGTCTTGATTGTAATTGTATTGATGCAGGTTTTATTTGAGATAGATGGACGGATGTTTGTTACTCTTACACGCAAAAACTACTGAACAGATATTGATAAAATTTGGTATGGTAGTAGTTTAGGCTCTGGATTATAACATTAAAAAGTATTTTAACCCGAAATAGTAGAGTGTTTCCGTGGGATACTGTATTTAAACGCAGGTGGAGCCGCGGGCAAAAGCTAGTATTTAATAATTCACAAATCGTATTAATATTTAGTATCATTTGAGAACTTTGTGGCCTAGTGGTTAGACCGTTTGGTTCGCACTTAAGAGAGTGCAGGTTCGAATGCAGGTTGTGGCGTGTTCCAATGAGACTTTTTCAGATCTCAAGTACATTATACGGACTCTCTAACGGTGAAGGAAAACATCGTGAGGAAACTCGCACATGGTTGGCCCCAGACGTATTGACCAGTTAATTCCTCTGGACTAGGCTGACTATGTTGTTAGAATGCCGTATGTGCTTGGGCAACCATACGACATTTAAAACCAAATTTCCCTGGCACTACAGTATTTCAAGAGTGGTTACTTCGCTCGGTGAATACTGTATAAATCATCCATTAACGGATGAAAAGGCTTAAGTTTTTTTTTAAAACGAACTCTTATCGGCTACGGAACTCTAAAAATTAGCATCGCCCGCATGCATCACTCATAAATCCTCCTTTTGCTTTGAGGGCTCGCTCTGCTAAAGCCCTTTTGAAACTAGCTCAAAGGCCCTTCACTCTTGAGTCTTTGAGATGAAAATATGTTACATGAGGACTTTGCTGGACTAATTAAAATAGTTCGCAACTGATGTTACATAAGTGAGACATCGAGTGGATACGCACACGTCCGTATTTCTTGTAATACTCGTATAAGGGCCCACTCGCGCTGATCTAAGAGTCAATTATGCTAAATAAATATAAAATTAAATAAATTATTCCCCACACCGATCTCGGTGACGGTGGCCGGTTTCATTGAAACCAGGCCAGTTACGCAGGAGTCATTTTATAGTGCCTGTATGGGACTGTATTTTTCCACTAGGTTTTCACCGCCGGCTGTGATCAGACTCGAAGATAGCAAGGTTACACCGATTCGGGCAGAGCTGGGGCGTATATAAGTAAAACCACTGATTTGAGGAGAACATTTAGCACAGTGTTTCCAACCTCAGGAAAGCAAATAGCAGTAAATGGTACTTGAAAAAACAGCAGAAAACAGTAAAATAGTAATTTCAAAACATCAAATCTACTGTCCGACATAACATTCGGAGAATTGATAAATAGTTATACAACTACTGTTAGATTTACCACAAATTGAATTTATTTAAGGAATTTCTGGGAATTGTTAAGTAAATAAAGTCAAAATCTAATTTAAAATAATTTTCCAAATACATGCAAACATAGTCCCCTAGCCTGCTATTCTTGTTCCACGTAATATTATACTACAAATGTAGCTATCCTGTTTTACTGTAAGTCAAAAGGATTGCCTCAGTAAAGGCGGGATCCCCTATGCTACAGCCTACAAGAGGCCCGCTATTGATGCCAATTCACAATAATTGTAAAAAGGCGCGTGACCAACGCATACGAGAACTATTTTTATTGCTTAATCTCTAAAAGATTATTCAGGTTTGACCTGTTGGTTATGACTTATTTCCATTTGGAATTAATTATTATTTTAAAAACAGTAGAAATACGAACTAAAACAGAAAACAGGGATGTCAGGCCGAAAACAGTAAATCTACTGTTAAAACAGTAGGGTTGGCAACACTGATTTAGCACGATAAGTCGTTAGCTTACCTGGCTCAGGGCAATGCCGTATAGAGAGCACAAATATACTCTTCTAACTTTCATATTAGCTATCTCTCTCTTATTTCTCTATACGGCTATTTTTCCATAATTTTCCCTAATTTCCCTTTATTTCCCTTGAGCCAGGATAAGTGAAAAGCATAACGTGAAATTCTTTATTTACCATAAAACAATACATAATCACATAGTTTACATATATACTTAGTAATACACAAGTTAAAATTACAAGTTTAGGAAAACCATATATTTTTTACCATTATAATCTCATTTTCTCTAAAACCATTTACATTTCAATTTACCTCAACGTTATTTACTTAAGCCACTAATTTTCCCTATGTACAACACTAATTTTCCAAGTGAAATAAGCTACGGTTAAGAAATTATAACGAAAATAAACTCGTGACTCTAAAACAATTATTTACCACTATTTTAATGAATTTAACACTTATATACAACACTAATATTCACTATTTTCACTCTTAGGCCCACTTGCGCCAATCCGGGTAAAATTAACCTTGGGTTAAAATATCATTCTTTCTCTTTCACAAATACGAAGAACGAGAGAGATAACATGATTTTTATCCCAGGGTTAACATTAACCCGCATTGGCGCAAGTGGGCCTTAGGAGTTTATGTACTATTTACTCACAGTTTTTAAGAAACGTTTTAGAGCACTGACAAGCGTTCATTGTCTTTGAATTCACTTTAGTTGAGGCGAGGCCGCTGTCCTTAAAGGCCCCCACAGACGAGAGGCCGATCGTTTCAGCTGGAACTGACGTCAGTTCGGCCTGAACGGATTCGAGCACACACACGGAAAAAATCGCATCCAATACAATTTACGTCAGTTCGGCCTGATCTGATTCGTGCCCACACACGGAACAGTCGCATCAGTCCATTCTGGTTTGCCGCGCGCTACGGTCGTGTTTATCAATTTTGTATTTAAACACCGCGAAAACTCATACAACGCTTGTACAAGATACACGCCCGCACGGCCGCGGCTCGGGCAAGAACTGAAGCGATTTGTCCACACACGGTCAGGACAGGCCGCGCATTCAGGCCGATCGGTCAGGCCAGAATTAATGTTGCCAACTTAGTTATTTTACAAAATTTTACTAAATTGAGTATTTTATTCCCTCCTTGGTAGAAATTTAGTTATTAGTAGTGTTTAAGTAGGAAAGAGCCAGACAGTAATGATATGCAAAATAGCTACTAAATACGTAATATTTCCTAGTATATTTTAATTTAATGATAAAATTTATAATCAAATTCAATTAATGAAAAAATTTTAATATAATAAAACCTAAAATGCAGTGGTTTTTGGGGGGCTTCAGGAATTCCTAAGTTAAGTAGCCTCTTTAGTAGTTTTTTAGTAGTTTTAGTAGAAATCGATACGAGTTTAGTAGTTTCACAAAAAAAGAGCTGGCAACACTGGAACGAATCGCTTCAGTCCGTACGGCCGCCTGATGCGATCTTGAAATTGCACACACACGATACGATTTTGCATCCGTTCAGGCCGAACTGAAGGTAGACCGGACCATGTATGGGGCCCCTAACAGTGCCCTAGTGTGTGCGCAATATACAAGAGCACTCTCTCTTCCTTTACATGCCCATCCGACGCATGGATCATCTTTCTTGTCAGACAATCAGGTGGTCAGCATGCATTGTCCTAACCAAACTTGGAAACAACATTTTTTGTTGTTCCAATGCGGGAATCGAACGTACGACCTCAGAGTCGAGAGCAAAATAACCACTAGACCACGGAGGCTGCTAAATAAAATCTGCAATAATATAATAACAATGAAGTCCTGATACACTAAAACTGTCAAACTGTATTCTCGTAAACGTTATACCAACGTGAAACGCTTTCTTAATGGTCCAAACTTCACAAAATCAGTTTATAATAACATGTCGCTTTACTTATAAATTATAATACAATTAAACTAAAATGAAAATTAAAAAAAAATCAAATCAAATACGAGAATCGAGGTTCTAGGCTAAAGTTAGTACTGAGTTAAATACCACGTTACCTCTTTCGTTCTTCGTATTTACATTCTTCGTATTAGAAAAATACCTATCTTGGGATACCTACTTATCCCTGGGAAACTGCACGTTTTAAGCTATATAATATGGGTTCCGTACCTCGAAAGGAAAAAACGAAACCCTCATATCACTTTGTTGTCCTTCCGAATGTCTGTCAAGACCTTTTTTCTCAGGAACGCGTGGAGATATCAAACTGAAATTTATTTTAAATACTAAGGTCTACGGTCCAGTGGAGCTGTGAAAAAAATCAAACTTATAAGCCAACGCAATCAAAAGATACAGCCGTTACTGCCGCAATTTTTCGACACTCGCAAACTCAAAACATACAGGGTCCCCATCATCCCGTGAACTCAGAATCTTGAAATTTGGCACGAAGCAACGTCTTATAGCACATATATTAGTTACATAGTATTAAATAAAAATATTTTTAATAATTTTAAACTTACTACCCCTTTCCTCATGAATGCGTAGAGGTATTAAATTGAAATTCATATCAAATACTCAGGTCTATAATACCTTTAAGCCGTAACAAAATCACCACAGGTTTGTCCGGAACCCCCGGTGCACGAGTCCGACTCGCACTTGGCCGGTTTTTTATTCTTTCTCTCTATTAAGTCAGTTCGATTGGCAGTTTAGTAGATATGCGTACTTTTAGTTTTTTCTTTGTTCGAAAATTCGGAACCCCAGACAGATAAATATTTTTGTAATTCTTTATATTATTTAAGATGTTTCGGAACACCGAGCAAAGCTCAATTACCCAGGTACTTATTAATTACATAAGTAAAATATTAAAGTGTAAGCTTGCTATTTAAAATACATACATATTAGTTGATCTTGCCTATCCACGTTTTAACCACAACCAGATTAGAAGTTGTAGATATTTACTCTTTGCGACAACCAACAAGAAACATCCAAATTCAGTGTATCTCATAACATCTAACAGTGGCGTGGAGTTTCTATAATTCCATTCCTATCTGCTTCACTTACCACTAACCTTTTGAAGACCTTCATCCAAGTACCTACCTATTAAACAGGTTAGATGTTCCCTATGAAGTAGAACCAGCCTTCGCTACTGGTAGCTAAATGCTAATCAACATAAGGAACGGTGAAATTTGCACGCGCAATAAAACCCAATTTCCCGTAATGATGTTAATGAAAATAACTTTTTTATTTGCCTTGTTCTTTTGAGGAAAAATTCTGTCATATTTCCTCCCGAGGAGACACATTTTTCCTCGTACATAAAAGTTATTGACAAAAAACAAGAATATTATGTTTTATTATTATATGAACAGGATACTGAAAAAATTATAATGTTACGCTTGTGTACACTTATTAGTATTCTTAGGGTTCAGTAGTAACTATAAGGAAACCTTTAGCTCTGTCCGTCTGTAGGTACATCTGTTCGTCTTGATAACTTCGGTAATTATGAATATAAATACACGAAACTTTGTATTGAAATACTTAGATAACATAATATTACAGGCTTGATTTTTGGCATCACAAAATAATTATCCTACTAATATTATAATTAAGAAAGTTTGTGAGGATGTATGGATGGATGGATGTTTGTTACTCTTTCACGGAAAAACTACTGAACGGATTTTGATGAAATTTGATATCTTAGTAGATGTAATTTGGCATCTCTGGATTAAAACAAAGGCTATATTTTATCCTGAAAAAGAACAGTGTTGCCGTGGGATAATGTATTTACGTGGGCGGAGCCGTAATAGCCGTAGTAATTTGTTATTTTAGATTTTTCTCACCACTCATATTATGAAGTGAGGATAATTTATAAGTACTATAATTAACGTTTTCGTATTTTATGTCGATAAACAAACTTTTATGTTTTATACACTAAGGGCTGATTTTTCAATCGTCAGATAACTCTTACCTGAGGAATAAATATGTGACATTGACAGATTTTTCATACAAAATCTGTCGATTGAAAAATCAGCCCTTAATAAGTAAAAAAAATATTCCAATTTGTTTGTAATATTGAAACGCTAGGTGCGTTACAATTTAACATTTTTTTTATTCTTTTATATTTATCAAGAAATAAATAATAAGGGATATAACTAATCGAGCGAACAAAAAATAAGTTGGCGGCTGCACGTGAGCATACTGTATTACTGAATTTGGCAGCGAATTAATATGTTGGCGCCTAAATTACTAAACTGGCGAAATCACTGAGGTGACAAAAAATTCAAAAGTCGGCAGATAAAAAGAGGTGAAATTTAATCCAAATTATATACATTTATAAGTTGGTGACTTAATTTCCGAGTTGGTGACTATTATACCATATTTAAAGCAGATATAAGACCAGATTTGGTTGATAAATTAATGGCTACTAAAAATTCAATTTGCAGGCTACGGAAAATCCTATTTTTGGATACTGTTAGAGTATGTTTTTCTTTGGCATGGGGGGGGGGGGTATCTAGGTTTCTGGGGGTGCAGAATAATATAAAAATAAAATCTGTTTTGAAATTCCACAATGGCGTACATTTTTGTTATTAAAATTAATAAGGATCTCCTTTTCCAGGTTTCTGGGGGTTCTGATTACAAAATTGTCTTCAAATTTTTTACATTATTATTCCAGCGAGGTGCAAAGTTAGTTTGGTGGAGTAGTATAAATCTATAGAAATTCTGGAAAATTCAGGATTTTAGAAATTTTTTTTCTCCCATCATGAAGAAAATATGATGTTGCGGGGTTACTAAGAAAATTTAAAATGGATGATTTTTTTGTAATCAGCACCCCCAGAAACCAATAAAAGGACACCCATATTTTTTTTATAAAATTAAGTAAGTATGTCCGCCATATTGGAATTTCAAAACGAATGTCATTTTCGTCTCCAGCACACACCCATATTAGTTTTGCGGAAAATAAATATCCGCCATTTTTTAATTTCAAAATGAATCTACACAATATCTACACCCCCCTAAAACAGAAAAATTACAAATTGGGAATTTTGTACGCTCCTTTATGTTTTTTTTATGTGCGCTCGTTTTGCTGCTTGTATGTTTTTTGAGTTACCTACATCAGGGAAAATGTGCCTATTCTTAAATTAAATGTGTACTCACAAATTGTCGCCAAGATGGTTATTTGTTCGCTAAAATATAATCTGTCTGCCAGTTTGGAAAATTCAGTGGTATTTAATCACCAGATTTGTAATTTTTTTGTTCCGTATATTCTTTCGCCAGCTTGGTAATTTAGTATTCAATATTCGGTATTTTCACATCCAAAATTTAATTGTTTTTTCGCAAGTTTAAATACATGCCAAATAATAATACCGCAATATTTCAGCATATATTATGAGTTACTAGCTGATGCCCGCGGCTCCGCCCGCTTAAATACGGGAGCCGTATATGTCCCAAGCTAAAAAGTAGCCTATATCCTACCCCATGGTCTACTTTATATCTGTGCCAAATTTCATGATTATCAGTTTAGTAATTTTACGTGAAAGCATAAATAAAGTATCCCACGGGAACCGTAGTAGCCCATGTCCTTCCCCGTGGTGCCTACTATTAAATATTCTGTGCCCGTGGTCTTCTTTATATCTGTGTCAAATTTCATGATATTGGTTTATTAGTAGTGTCCGACCGAAAGTTCGGTTTCGGTTTCGGCCGAGTTTCGGCCAAAAATCAAGTTTCGGCAGCAGTTTCGGTTTCGGCCAAAAGTGGCCGAAACTTTTGCCGAAACCGAAACTGATTTCGGAAGTTTTCGTGCACGCTCGCCTAACTTCGTTTCTTGCGGCAACGCTTTGTCAACGCAACTGAATTTGAAAACATAATTATAATACAATGAATATATTTTAAATATTATATTAAATAAATGATTACAACCAAATTAATATACCGTGTTTCCATTTCATACATACATACATACATACATATAATCACGCCTGTTTCCCGTAGGGGTAGGCAGAGACCACTTCTTTCCACTTGCTTTGCTTCTTATCCTTACATACTTGTTTTGCTTCATCCACTTTCATTATTCCCTTCATACATGCTCTTCGGTTTAGGGTACTCTTGACCTGGCCTTTTTTCAAGACGTCCCCGATTTGGTCTTGGAACGTCCACCTAGGTCTACCCCTTCCAACACTTCCATTCACACTCGCATTATACACTTTTTTCGTCAATCGTTCTTCATTCATTCTCTCAACATGGCCTAACCATCTCAGCATACCTTTCTCAATTTTTGTCACTATATCTTCTTTCAGACCACAACGTTTCCTTATCTCACTATTTCTTATCCTGTCACTCAGTTTAACTCCTATCATGCTTCTTAATGCTCTCATCTCAACTGCATTTATTCTGCTTTCATGTTTCTTCTGCCATACCCAACTTTCACTTCCGTACATGAGTGTCGGAACCAACACCCCCGCATGCACAGCCAAACGAGCCTTGTTAGACACCTTCCGACTGTTCGTAAAGGAGTGCAAAGCTCCATTCACCATGTTTCCTGCATTTACTCTTCTTTCAATATCACTCTCATACTTTCCATCTCTTGTAAACTTTGAACCCTGATACACAAAATCATTCACCTGTTCAATTTGTTCATCTCCAATCACGATATTGCAGTCTGTCACTGCCTCATCTCTTTCAAACACCATCACTTTCGTCTTCTTTACATTCATCTTCATTCCCTTTCTAGTTAGAGCTCAACTTATCGCAGTTACCATCTGCTGCAACTCCTCGGCCGAAGACGCAAGTAATACTTGGTCATCAGCATAGAGAAAACATTTGATGAGTAACTCATTCATTCTCAGCCCACTTTCACTCTCTTTTAAATCTGTCAAGCAATTGTCCATGAACAGATTGAACAGCCACGGTGACGCTACACATCCCTGTCTAACACCTTTTTCGATATTTAACCATTCAGTTTATGCCCCATTTATCCTTACACAAGCACTAGAATCCCTATAAAGAGATTGTAATGCTCGTATGAGGATACTGCTCACTCCGTTCACGGACAAAGCTGACCACAATTCATTCCTCACCACTCTATCATAGGCCTTTTCTAGATCCACGAACGCGCAGTAGACCCTCTTGTTTTTAGCCAAACACTTTTCGGCTATGCACCGCAAGGAAAAGACCTGATCCGTACATCCCATTCCCTTTCTGAATCCCGCTTGCCCATCCCATACTTTTTTATCTGTTTCATTCACAACTCTTTCAATCAACAATTTCGCATATAATTTACCGACGACGCTGAGAAGGCTTATACCGCGGTAATTTATGCAGTCCTGCCGCGACCCTTTTCCCTTATACAATGGCACGATTACGGCTTTTTCCATTTCATGTCCTAATTAATGCAGAATAATGGATAAAATGCACCAAATTTCAGTATTTTAAGGAATTTTCTACTTGACCACGTGAGTTTCGGTTTCGGCCGAAACTGAAGCCACGGCCGAATATTCGGTTTCAGTTTCGGTTTCGGCCGGAAAACCAGTTTCGGTCGGACTCTATTTATTAGTTTTTACGTGAAACAGTAAATAAAGTATCCCACGGAAACCGTAGTAGCCCATGTCCTTCCCCATGGTGCCTACTATTAAATATTCTGTGCCCGTGGTCTTCTTTATATCTGTGTCAAATTTCATGATATCGGTTTAGTAGTTTTTACGTGAAACTGTAAATAAAATATCCCACGGGAACCGTATATTTCCCCGCGATAAAAAGTAGCCCTTATCCTTTTCAGGCTCTAGACTATCTGTGTACCAAATTTTATTTCAATCGGTTCAGTAGTTTTGCCATGAAAGACGGACAAACAGACACACACACTTTCTCATTTACAATATTAGTATGGATACTCTAACGACCTCTTTCACATACCTATTTGCCTGCCAAGTGACGAATAGCTTACCCAGTAGTTTTGTCGCTGCTTACTTCATACTGAGCGACAGAGACAAAAGTTCCACATAAGCTATTCGTTATTTATTAGGCGATTGTGTAACAGGCCCTAAATATTTTTCTTGTAGTCAATTCGAAACACTTGAAAGCGCCATCTATGAACGTAACGTGTACTAAAAGGACAGATAAAATTGCGCTACATAATAATATTATTGTAATAAGTATTGTGAAATCCTACAAAATGATGCAATTTACCTATTGGTTATTAATAGAGACAATCAGCGCAAGGGTTTGTGACTTGTGAGCTATTTATAATATTAATATGATGAAGAAAAAATATAGAGATAATAGAGAAGATGTATTTGTTTGAAATTCTTATATTTTCCGAAAGGCAACATTAATACGGACCGAAAAATGCAAAAAGTACCGTAATTGGTAACTACATTAAAAAGTAGGATTAAAAAAAGGAGGATTTTTTTGCTTTCATCGCAAAACGAAAATTACTGTTCAAACCCTTATGTTATTTATATCATTTTTAGGGTTCCGTAATACTTAAGGAACACTTATAGTTTCGCTCTGTCCGTCTGTCTGTCTGTCCGTGCCTCTAGCTCCTGTAATTATGAATATAAATTGATGAAATTTGGTGCAGTTATAGATTGTGTATAGATCACGGTTTCGGGAGCATAAAAAAATAATAATTTTATATTTTAGGGGTGGCTCTCCATACATGTGAAGTGGGGATGAAAAATATTTTTTCACTCTACCCTATCGTGTGGGGTATCGTTAAGGGTATCGTAGAATAGGTCTTTTAAAATAAAGGCAAGGTTTCATACGTTACTTTTTTATAAAGTTGACCATTTTCGAGTAATCGGCCTCCAAAGTAGTTTGTAAGTTGGTCCCCCCCTAGCAATTTTTAACTATAGGAGATAGAAACTTGCAAATTTCCATGCTGATAGATCATGCTAAAAACTCTTTAGGAAAATTATTGTGAACCAAATTGGATAGTAACTTTAGGAGTAATTAAAAAAAAGCATATTACGCGTTTATTGTTGAATCCTCCTAAGACATGTCCTGACATGCTCTTGGTTAGGTTATTTGTTATTAAATGATATACATTATTATTTCGCAGTATTTAAGTCAGTAAAATCAATTTTGTATTTATCTTCAAATGTATTTCGTCAACGGTTGATCATAGATATACCATATATCATTGCAATGACAATATTTCCTGGCTTATTATGTGCTTTTCGAAAAGCCAATAAAAAATACGCATCTTCTTTATAATTGGAATTTAGAACACGTTAATCTGGTCCTAAAAGTATGAATGTACCTACGGTTTCCTTGTGATTTCCTTTTGCGCGTATAAAGTCGCAGTAGTAACGTCCTATTCCGTCCTATTTATCAGTGGCGTGGGGTGGGGTTTCTATAAATCAATTCCATATACCTTCTTCACCTACCACTTACCTTTTGAAGACCCTCATCCAATCCCTACCTATTATACAGGCTAGAGCTCCCTATGAAGGACAACCGGCCTTCGCCACTACTATTTATAATATAGGTAAACGAGCAGACGAATCACCTGATGGAAGGCTACCATGGACACCCGCTATACCATAGAAGCCACAAGTGCGTTGCCACCTTTCAAAATTAAGAAGAAATAATTTCAGTAAAAAATTTTGATGATTTCTTACCACTGATTATGTTGTTGATGCTGATGATGATAATATACAAAATAATATGTATGTCTCAAATCACAACACATGGAAGACACGAGAATATAATAAAAAGATAAGTTAAACACACATGGTACACACATTCATACCTAGATAGCTGATACCTCACATATACACACACACAGACACATACACACACAGCCACCTATCAGGCGACAAGATGTCTGCTGTCACGTATAAATAAAGGAGACTATACAGTAACCATACATAATAATATGACCAGTACCCCAAGCAGGAACATTTTGCGGTATCGTTACGTGTACGTAAACGAGAAATATGTGGAATATTGTATGAAAATTTTTGTTACTTTTACGTCCGCTAGAGGCGCTTGCATGGTTTTCATACAATATTTCTCATTTACGTACACGTAACGATACCGCAAAATGTTCCTGCTTGGGGCACTGGACCTCAATTCTCGTATTTAAAGTAAACTTATATTTTACTTTGACTGTATTGTAAGTTAAGCGACATGTTATCCATATTAGCTAATTTTGTGAAGTTTGGACCAATCAGAGCGCGATCCACGTTGGTTTAACGTTTACGAGAATACCGTTTGACAGTTTTAGCGTATCGGGACTGGATTGTAATTATTGCGGGTTTTATTTAGCAGAATTGACCCTCACAGCCAGACATATCGGCTTAACCACCCACAACCCCCTTTCTAGTCATTTTTTTACATCTTTTCTTAAATTAAATTAAATTTAATAATAAATTGTTTGTAACGGTAGATTTTATTTTAATCTCAACCCGTTACAAAGGATCCTTCGTGGCTGGGCGTGAGACGACGTATGCGCATATAACCAGACGCTGTAGTGTAAGGCTGACGCTGATCATTCCGATTGGTCGATACGCCGTATACTGCATATCGTCCAATCGGCATGCTGCAGGCTCGATCTAATCTGCAGCTCATCTATATACACCACACACGTATAACTATCATGCCAATCCACGCCCATACAGGGTCAGTTTTAACTGATCGGCAATCGGCAGTGTCATGCCGATTGGACGATAGGCAGTACGGTGTTTAGCTACCTTAAGCACTAGACAGTAGATATGACGTTGTGGACACTAGATGTTAGTAGGTACTAAGTGGATAACAACAGCTGCTAAACATTAACCTTACAACGTGAATATGCCGTGAAAAATATTTAATGTCAAACCAATGTATGACCACCTTTATAATAATTACATCAATATCAAACAACGTATCGTTTTAAATGATGAAACATTGAAACATGATTCATGTTGAAGAAAAGACTGGAAATATAGCGATAAAACATTAGAGCGAGTTCACTAAGACAAAATATTATAGTTTACAAGGTCAAATGATTCATATGCCTATTGCCTGGGCGATTGGTATTTAGTAATATGTAGTTTATACTGAACTTGGTAAAATACGTTAATACTATGCTGACAAAGATTTTTAAGCTATATGGCGTGCATTTGACAGAAAAAAATCTTCATACAAGAAAAGTTACGCCATTTTTATTTCAGAAGATTGAATATACTGCGGAAATAAATGTTAAAATGTTAAGATGACAAATGTCAAACCTAAATAGCACCAAACGACCTTATGTTTGGGGCCATTTAGGTGTAGACACTTTTCGCCTCGACTGTCTCGTCTACAAATTATTTAATAAATAATTATGTCTACGTATGCTGATACCCATTGGTCTTCAGTTATAAAATGGGCAGGGCAGCTATTTAGGAGTCGAACGTTCCTAAATCCTAGTTATTACTACAGAACCCTTATTCTCGTGATTACCTTATAACACTTTTTTACTATTCTTGAATTATAAGTTAATTACCTTGATAGTCATAAGCTGATTTTTGGAGTTTGGACAAAGATGTATTACTAACGTTAAGATTAAAGAATCACGTCTCTTCCTAAAATTGTCAACTGCGTCAAAAGCCAAGTCAAAACAACTGTCATGGCCGCCTTAAAAATAAGGTTTTCGCAATAAAAAACTTTTCAAATAATCATTTTTGTACGCATATGTACCCTTCTTCAAATATTTTTTTTCGTATTTTTATGAAATTATCATATTTTTTTTCCTATTTACCTATGAAGTGTACATGGAGCTGGCCCAAAATCAAACATCTCTTTTAACCTGAACTGAGAATTGTAGTTATAAAAACGATTAACAATGAGTTTCCTGGACACAATTCCAAGTAATGTTCGCAACATCTTGGCAACTAACTCAGCCATTTTGGCATGAATAGTTAATTAATAATTATGTATATTTTTACATAAGATGATGTGTTACAGCAACAATGTGGGTAAAACCCAACGCATATATGACTAATTAGTAATTTACCCAAACTGAAAATTTGAAAATTGGACATTGGTCGGATAATATGGGGATTTCCTTTGTGCAATATTTTGAAGATTTGAAAGAACATATTATAAATGCTAAAGTAACTTTGTCTGTGTGTTTATTTTGTGACGCAATAACGTAAACGGCACAGTAATCCTATTATACTATTATAAATGTGTGAGGATGGATGGATGTTTGTTACTCTTTCACGCAAAAACTACAGAACGGATTTCCATGAAATTTGGTATGGTAGTAGTTTATACTCTGGATTAAAACATAATATTATGTTACTTTTTATCCCGAAAAAGCAGGCGGAGCCGCGGGCAACGGATAAGAACATTCGGACAACGAACGGGCAATGGATTCTTATCCATTGCCCGTTCATCCATAGCGCGGCAACCGTGCATCCATCCAATGCACGGTTGCCGCGCGATATATATGTCACCTTAAAATTGTAAAAACTGTTAGATTGTAATATTACTAGAGATATTGTAATATGTCGACTTATTGTCAATTAAAAACTTCTCCTTACATTATTGTACGCATTATTTTTCGTTATAATTATTAGTATGGAAAAGAAAACAAATATGGCGGCGCGGGGCACATACCGTATAACCAATCGGCACGTTAATATTACAATATATAACAACAACGTGTAAAATGTAAGAGGAAATTTTTATTTGACAGT
The DNA here is from genome assembly GCA_905404095.1 of Glaucopsyche alexis. Classification (NCBI taxonomy): domain Eukaryota; kingdom Metazoa; phylum Arthropoda; class Insecta; order Lepidoptera; family Lycaenidae; genus Glaucopsyche; species Glaucopsyche alexis. Next base: position 1,725,966 of record FR990057.1, read on the forward strand.
AAATCGACATATTACAATATCTCTAGTAATATTACAATCTTAACAGTTTTTACAATTTTACGGTGACATATACACCTACAGCAATATTGAATAGGTAATAATAAGCAGAAGTTCTGTCTGTAAACAGCCTTCCTCCATACCAGTACATTATAGAGGGACCAGTGAATAAAATATCTAAACACTAGATATTTCCCGCGAATCCGTATGCACAAAAGAAAATCTCGACGGAACCGTACATTTTTACGCGATTAAAATATCCCCGTAATCTACTCTACGTCTGTGCCAAATTTAATTAAAATCGGTCCAGTAGTTTCGGAGCCTATTCAATGCAAACAAACAAACTAACTTTTCCTCTTTATTATAAACTTTATGCACAATAAATTTTGAATCACTACCTTTAAAAGTGCGCGCCGCGTCGCGTTTCGGTGTAAACTGACGCTTAGTTACACAATTTTAATGATTCAAAGGAAATACGATATAGTTAAAATATCATAATTAAAACGTTTTCGAGAAATCAAGCAACTCTTTAATTCTTGATGAGTTTTGTGTTAAAATGTATTTTATTTTTAGTTAAACGTGGTACAGCACGTGTCGCCGCCATCATCATCATCACTTTTAAGTTGAGACATTTCATAAGGGTTCTGTATCCTACCTAAAAACGGTACCCTATTACTGAGACTTCGCTGTCAGTCTGTCTCTCTCTCTCCGTCAGTCCGTTTGTAAGTAAGCCTCTTCGTCCGTCTGTCCGTTTATCCGTCAGTCCGTTTGTAAGTAAGCCTCTTCGTTCGTCTCTCCGTTTGTCCGTCGGTCCGTCTGTAAGTAAGAGCGGTTTCGCACTACGTCCGATCCGAATCCAATCCGAACCCGTGAAAATATGGTCCGGAGTAGCCGTAGAACTATTTCTATGGTAGTTTACGCACTAGATCCGATTTCCGTCATCCGATTTCTTTCCGTCTTTCTAGATTCTCCATGACGGAAAGAAATCGGAAGAGACGGAGGAGTATTTTAACGGACCGAAGTAGCCATAGTATTATTTGTATGAACGACTTGTATTTGTATGAAAGGACATAATCAACGACGTGAACACTCTGCAGTGGCTCCGCGTATTCCAAAAATATAGTAAATCACGTATTCCAAAAGATGGCTCTTGAATCGCTTGGATTTGTATCAGAGATCGGAGTAGTCTGTAAGCAATATCCGAATTCGATCCGAGTTTTCTAGATCCATATTTTCACGGGTTCGGATCGGATTCGGATCGGACGTAGTGCGTAACCGCTCTTAGCCTGTTCGTCCGTCTGTCCGTTTGTCTGTCAGTCCGTCTGTAAGTAAGCCTCTTCGTTCGTCCGTCTATCACCTAGCTGTATCTTCTTAACCGTGATAGTTCGACAATTGAAATTTTCACAGCTGATTATCTGTTACCGCTATAACAATAAATACTAAAAACAGAATAAAGTAAATATTCAGTCAAAATCCCATACAACAAGCGTGATTTCTTTAACGATTTGTAATTAACCCTTCGCTTATTCATTATCTTCACAGAAACAGCTGATTGAACTCTTAATTCGACCTTAAATAGTATATTATACGTGGAAAGCAAAGACTGCCTAAATAACATCAATACTAATATGTAAGTACCTAATAAACATCAATAAAAATGTGATATTAGACATATAATTTTGACTTTTTACATGACATGATAATGATTTTATCACGATTAAGAATTATGAATATTATTTTTAAATTTACAAAAATGACATTAGATACCGCGAAACATGCCAACTTTGCCAGCTTTTTTCGAATAATTTTAATTCTTGTAAAAAAAATGTATAGAAGTGTAAAGTTTTTTTTGCTCTCTGCAACTACACGGCTACATGTGCAGGTGTAGGAATGTCAAAAACATTACTTCTGTTCATTTAATTCAATTTATGATTGATTTTCATGCCGGGTAAAGGTATCTGGACTTGTAGCCAACATTGCCCACCTTGATTTTTCACGCAAATATGAACTTTGCGCAGGTGGCATCAAAATCCAGTAAAAGAATTTTGGAAAAGATGGCGTTTACTATAGACATTTAAACGATATCGCGAATAATATCCTACTAAATTGACTGGGCAATGTTCCCCTTACATTTTTTTCCTTTTCCATACAATTTGCATTTTGGTCTGTAAGAGCACTAGGGCTGCCACATATCTATAAAATTACTTAATTATCTTTTACATTAATATCAGGAATATATTATAAATGTAGTGTTTAAATAAACAAAAAAGCAAAATGAAATCAATATAATATGTAGCATTTATTAAAAATCTTACTTAAAAAAATCTAAATAAACAATTTTAGGTTTTCGTGTACCTATATGAAATACAAATTAAGTTCAAATAATACGTAATATACTAGATGATAACTATCCAAGCATCTTATAGTAGGTATCTACTTTACCCTATCACCAAACTCCTTAAATTAATATAACCAATGAAGACACATGGTAATGGTAATTATAATATTTAAATAAGAAACAAACAAACATACAAACAAAGTTTTCCTTTTTATAATGTTAGTGTAGATTACTAAGTAATAAAAAATAACATCGATTTTTAGTAAATACTAAAAGTATTTAAAAATGTCCAATTTGACAACCCTAAGGATTTTTTGATACCGGGCAATGTTGTCAATCGATGATCGGAATACTGCTGGGTTAGTTTGCCCACCATCATAAGTTTTATTTTATAATTCCCTGATTAATTACATTATCACTATATTACTCTATAGATATTATTTTATAATATATCAAAAGCAAACTAGCCTGTGGTTTCACCATCACGCACAATTCACTTACAAATCTGCACCACAATTTGCCCGCAAAAATACGTACCGTTTTTCACAAGTTCCAACAAGTTACTGAATAAAGTTAGCAATACGGGGTATTGTCAATGTTACTAGTCATATAACCTATTTTCTGCCAAATTAAACAAATGTTGCCATAATATTAAAATACCTCTGTACATCAAAGATTTGCTTAAGAATGGATCTTAGGGCAAAGTTATCCTATGTGGCAAAGTTGGCATGTTTTACGGTATCTAATTTTAAATTTTTACTTTTTACGTAACATTAATTAAAATGATTTTGACATATTTTACTAATTAATTTATATGATTTTATGATGATTATGAATTATGACTATTATTATGATTTTATTGTTATGATGATATGTTGAGCTGTAGGTACCTTCCTTTTTTATTATAATTTTGTGATAACTTGGGAATTTATTTAAATATAATTTAATTTGTTATGACTAATAATAATAATTCTTGATGTTACTTAATGCTTAAAATGTTAAAATGTAATGTTAAAATCTATATTTAATTTAATTCCGATTTGTTGCTTAAATTTATAAATGTTAACTCCACACACCTAACACCTTGCATGTTATGAATATTTTGCGCGCCATTGTGATGGCAGAATGTTGGAACCAAACTAATATAATATTTTTAAGACCTTATGTATACCACATTCTTGCAATAAAGGATTGATTGATTGATTAAGGTCAATGACTTTTACAGCGCCGTGAAGAGCGTACCTCCTGTAATTCTATTTAGATTTTTTTCGAAAGTTTTCAATTATTTTTGTCTTATATAGGCAGTAAATCATATGCCCAAAAAATTCCGTTATTGATTTTGACCAATCCTCTAAAATATTCTCTGGGGGTCTAAAAATGCCACTTTAGGTGAACATTAGATGAATCATAATATGCAATTCACATTATGTGCGCCATTTTACGCATTTCTATTGAAAACTGTCAAAAATTATGTTTTAACTGTCAAAATATATGAAACATAGCATGAAACACCTAAAGTAGCCTTTTTAGACCCCCAGGTCTTGCGAGTGTCCATGGTGTAAATCGCTTACCATCAGGCGAACTGTCTGCTCATCTGCCGCTACAAAACAGTCTTTGCCCTGACACAAACAACACATTGTCTTAAGCACAGGTCAGCGGCTGCGCTAACCGTAATTCGCGTTTTGTTGGGAATTTGGGGCACATGATAATTGCTATGTATCAGATTTAAGTGCGAATAACATTGTACATGATATGTATAGAGATGAGCAATTATGAAGTAGATATAACTTTAACTTTAAGCAATTAGATCCTCTTGAAAAAAACCGGCCATGTGCGAGTCGGATTCGCGCAAGGGTTCCGTACAAACTTGTAGTTATTTTGTTACAGCTTAAAGGTAAAGCCTCCGTGATCTAGTGGTTTGAGCATTGGCTCTCGACTCGAAGGTCGTGAGTTCGATTCCCGCATTGGAACAATAAAAAATGTTGTTTTCAAGTTTGGTTAGGACAATGCAGGCTGAATACTCGATTGTCTGACAAGAAAGATGATGATCCATGCGTCGGATGGACTTGTAAAATATCGGACCTGCGCCTGATCTCTCGTCGGTCTTGTGAGAGAGAGTTAGGACAATGCAGGCTGATCACAAAGATGATCCATGCGTCGGATGGGCATGTAAAATGTCGGACCTGCGCCTGGTCTCTCGTCGGTCGATTATCCTTCCCACTGGGTTACGAGGGTAAAGGAAGAGAGTGCTCTTGTGTACTGCGCACACACTTGGGCACTATAAAATTACTCCTGCGTAACTGGCCTGGTTTCAATGAAACCGGCCACCGTCACCGAGATCAGTGTGGGGAGGAGTCATTATCACCAGGCTGTATCTTCTTATCTTAACCGTGATAGTAATAGAGTTTAAATTTTCACAGATTATGTATTTCTGTTGTCGCTATAACAACAGATATTTAAAACAAAACAAAATAAATATTTAAGGGGATCTCCCATACAACAAACGTAATTTTTTTTGCCTTTTTTTACAGAACCCCTCGTGCGCGATTCTGACTCGCACTTGCCTGGTTTTTCTAATACTGTAAGATTTGGTTTGATAAAGTTATGTAGGTTCTATAATTAAATGGTTTTATGGAGACACCCGGTAGGTATGTACTTACATGATTAAAAATATATAAAATAAAATATATTCAGTTACATGTTTACGACAATATAATATGAAAATATTCTGACCCACATTTTCTTACGAGATTTTACGTATTTTCTTAGAATTGTTTAATTTGTTTTGCATTTTAATTTTCCATTGCTGTATAAACAGTATTTAAAATCTAGATTTATACGTGGTAGAGCCATGCTTCGGCACGAAAGGGCCGGCTCGACCGGAGAAATACCACGGGCTCACAGAAAACCGGCGTGAAACAGCGTTTGCGCTGTGTTTCGCCGAGTGAGTGAGTTTACCGGAGGCCCAATCCCTTACCCTATTCCCTTCCCTACCCTCCCCTATTACCCTATTCCCTCTTAAAAGGCCGGCAACGCACTTGCAGCTCTTCTGATGCTGCGAGTGTCCATGGGCGACGGAAGTTGCTTTCCATCAGGTGACCCGTTTGCTCGTTTGCCCCCTTATTTCATATAAAAAAAAAAAAAAAGATATTCAAACAGTATTTTTATTTTTTGTAGTATTTTGTTAATTTTGTATTATTGACATCAGAAACTATAAGTAATACGAATACAGAACCTCAATTCTCGAATTTAAAGTAGAGTTTAATTTTACTTTTATTGTATTATTAAGTGAAGCGACATGTTACATGAAAAGATTGACCAATCAGAACGCGTTTTACACTGGTTTAGCGTTTACGAGAATACCGTTTGACAGTTTTAGCGTATCGGGACTTGATTGTAATTATATTATTGCAGGTTTTATTTAGCAGCATCTAAAATACACAATGTATTAACCTATAAAAGTTACGCCGCTTCATTATTCCTAAAGATTCGATTCGTTTCAAATTTTTGTCCTAATCATGTCATACACTCGTATCATTAGTTGTTTCCTCAGATCCGCCTCGACTCAACCTCATCTGAGATATCCTTGAGAAGTTCCTCGAGTTTGGTATTCTTAAACATAATTTCTACCTCAGCTGTTTGCTCCTCCCCAGTAAGGTTGAGTGAGGGTTTAACATCATAAATAATCATGGAAAAATATATTTTTTTATGTTACCACCAATGGTAACCATTAAAACTCGATCCAAATTTTACAGAATGATGAATATGTATGCGCTGTATATTTATATGGATTTTCGTAAAGTAAAGGTCATCCAAAAATCCACCATGCTTATTATCTTTAAATAAGTATCCCTCTATAATTGTGTAATTGCTTCCACTCTGTTTGTAAAAAGAATTGATATGAATGTCGGAAATAGACGCTCGAGGGAGCCTCAAGGTACGTCCTGAGGTACCTTAAGTTTGACAGTTGATTCCTCGACTCGCGTAAGGAAATTCCTCAAGTCGAGGGAATTTGTTGAACTAATGATACAACTTTCGTGGATTGAGGTTGAGTCGAGTGGAGGAAATCTCGTGGTAACAACTAATGATATGGGTGTTTGTGTCGGATACCTTATTCGAAAGATTTGTCGCTTTATATTGAGCGACAGAGACAAAACATGGAAATAATATATCTGACACTCTACTAATGTAGATTGCGAAACAGCGGGTCTAAAAAGGCCACTTGCGCAATATCATCGCAATATTGCTATTTGACACTAAAGCAATTCTGCTTGTAAATCTGTCAAATGAATGTATTTCAGCCAATTTCTGCATATGAATTGTATCCAAAGAATTGCAATTCAAGTGGCCATTTTACGATCGCTGTTATCTTTCATACAGTAATTCATAACAAGAATTGAAAATTAATGAATTGCCAAAACGACCTTTTTAGACCTGCTGGCCTTATTGATATACCCCCTTACCAATAAAAATATTTGCATAATGGATAAGCTATACATAATACAATGCTATGTCATCTACATCTATTTAATATCTTAGATACTAATATAATAAAGAGGAAAAGTTTGTTTGTTTGTTTGCATTGAATAGGCTCCGAAACTACTGGATCGTTTTTGACGAAATTTGGCACATACGTAGAGTAGACCACGAGGAAGGATATATGCTACTTTTTATCGCGGAAAAATGTAAAGTTTCTGCGCACAAATTCGCTGGCAACAGTATACGTTAGAAAAGTCGCTTGACAGACAAGGACAAAACATTGTATAGCTTATCAATTGTGTAAATATTTGATTAGTAAGGAGGTTAGAATATATTATAACGTAGGTACAGCATAAACATAAATTAAATATTAAAATTTAAATTGTTATTTTATTTTAGTGTAATTATATAATTTATTTAATATCGATGTATTATTTAATTGTAAAAAATGTAGGTCATGGCTAATGTCTTCTGAGTATCGAATGTGGTTGTGACCGGGTTACCGATACACATGCAAACACACGTTTAATGTTACACTATAGTATGGCAGAAATATGTGTCACTGGTCGCTATTAATTTATTAACTATCTATACATACTATAAACTTAGGCCTTTTCATCCGTTAATGGATGATTTATACAGTATTCTCCGAGCGAAGTAACCACTCTTGAAATACTGTAGGGCCCGGGACAGTCGGTTTTAAATGTCGTATGGTTGCCCAAGCACATACGGCATTCTCACAACACAGTCAGCCTAGTCCAGACTGGGCAATACGTCTGGGGCCAACCATGTGTGGGTTTCCTCACGATTTCCTTCACCGTTAGAGCGTCCGTATAATGTACTTGAGATCTGAAAAAGTCTCATTGGTACACGCCACAACCTGGGATTCGAACCTGCACTTTCTCGAGTGCGAACCAAAGGGTATACCCACTAGGACACGGAGCTCTTTGCTAATGCATAATATATGTAAGTATTTACGGTACTTCTAATAAAAATGGCTGGCTGGGCGATTTTTCCAGTCCAGGACTTTCGTTCATGGGGCTGGCCGCAGGTCGTTTCGTGCTTTGATTTGACAATATAAATTAATAATATTTATGACTAGCTGATGCCTGCAACTTCGTTTGCATAGAACAAACGAAAACGGAACTCTATTTTTTTTAAATATAACCCTAAAATAAAAGTATAACATTAGCTATTTGCCAGTGAGAGTTCTGTGAAACTGGTCCAGCCGTTTCAGAGATTTGGCGGATCAAACACACAGACAGGCATACATTTAACAGACACGTTAGCGCTAAAGAAAAAAAAAACAGATTATCGGCCAGGACACGTTTCGTAACTTCAATACTGCTAACATACTTTTTTAATTCCAGCGGTCGCCATTTTGCTTACGTTTTTTTAGCGCTATTTTCCGCGGAACACAGCCATTGGTTTTCTATAAATCAGAACGTTTTCTATAGACATTACTATTCACCTGCATATTCCTCCAACTTGTATTATACTTCAAAGGACCGACAGGTGTGGCCTCCTGAGAGATATCGCTGAATGGAATTCTTTATGTAGTAAGTTAAAAATGTCAGCTTGAAGTTTTGTTTTTAAATCCATCATTATCAACCTTAATCTTGAATTTAAGGACGTATTTAAATATGTATTTAATGCACGATAAAATTCGAGAACGTCTGGACCAAGTTGGTTAATTTTAGTCTTGATCTTGAAAATAAAATGATCCTGGAAGTTTAGGAATAGTTTAAGCGGCGAGAAATATTGGAAGAATCGCGAGAAAAAATCTTAAGACAATGATTAAATTTTACCTTATTAATTAGTCTTCATGAAGTTCAAATTGTCATTTGACTGTCAAATATAGGTAAAGAATATATATGATTAGTAATGCAATCTAAATATTACGGTGTCAACCTCAACATGGCTGACATTCCCCTGTGCTCGAGCTGTCATTTGTAAAGAGTGTCGCCCCCTAAAGAATCGTCACTTCAGCTATTTACACGAATGACAGTTCGCGGCGACACAGCGACAGACAGTGTGCGTGGCTGGGCGAATACGGAGGCGGGCGGAGCGGGCAGATTCCTCCTTCCAGGACTTTAATTCACAGGGCTGGCCGCTGGATTTATGTCACGACTTTTTTAAACAGCGGGTAAATAATGTCCAAAATCTTTTTAACCGCAACTTATTAACAGTAGACGCAAGTTGCTTGTTTTAGTTTCATAGTTACACAGGAAATCAAACTTTAAACTGTATCAGCAATAGAATATAGCAATGAACAGTTAATTTTACCGTCAGCAGTTGTAACTCAAACAAGACAGGTGTACAAGACGCTGCACAATATTGCTCTTTCACGTACCCTAGCTATAATAATATCTATGGACATTTTCAGTCGTCAATTTGAGGGTCAATTAGTCAAGACTTTACTTTGGTCGAATATCAATTTTCTGTTTACATTTAAATTAAATTTTATTTGAACAGAGTATAAAACAATTTATGTATTGCCTGCAAACGCGTGAGGTGTATCTGACTTATGTATCTCTGTCGGTATGTCATTACAATACCTCGAAAACAATTACAGCGGCCATCTTTAATTTGGTCACGCTCATTTGAATATTTCAACCGCCCGGTATCCATATCAACATTTGCATACGTCTTTTTTAAATGTCGACATTGATGTGTTACTTTAGATGCAATATCTAGTTTTATTCTGATGTTAATTTAATTAATCCGCTAATTAAATCCCGCAACAGTTACGATCCAGCCCCGAAATGTTAAAACTGCAAAATGGTATTCTCATAAACGTCAAACCCGTTTTGATTAGTCCGAACTCCAAGAATCAGTTTATGATATCAAAACGATTCATTTATAATTCAAAATTATTATTAAAAAAAAATTAAACCGCTTTCCGAAGTATAAAAATACACAAAAAAGTATGAAATAAAAGTTTCAAAATACTGCGGGTGCTTTTTTACAAATATACATATTTCGAGAATATACAGGCAGGGTAGTGGTAATATTTTGTGCTTTTTAAAAAGTGGTTCGCAGGGTCTATCTAAGATGTTAGCGCCACATAGTGCTCTGACACATTTTTATGAGCTTTGAAAGCTCTATCTGTCTCAACCGAGTTACCCCAGATAATTATGCCCTATCTCAATATTGGTAATATGTAAGGATGGTAGGCTAAGAATGCGGTGTGTGTATGTCACTGTAAAATTGTAAAAAACCGTAAGATTGTAATATTACTAGAGATATTATAGTCGACAGATTGTCAAATAAAAATTTCTCCTTACAATTGCACGCATTATTTTTCGTTTAAATTATTATTATGAAAAAGCAAACAAATATGGCGGCGCGGGGCACTTGCCGTTTAACCAATCGGCAGGATAAATATTACAATATAATGAAAAATAGTGCGTACCATTGTAAGGAGAATTTTTTGTTTGACAATCTGTCGACATATTATAATATCTCTAGTAATATTACAATCTAACGGTTTTTACAATTTCACGGTGACATACTCAAAAATATACAATGATTAACGTTTGAAAGTTTGCTATTATAATCAATTTTAAATACGGTTGTGTTTGAGTGTGATGTCTGAAATATATTTGTCACATGTCACGTGTTAGAACGTGAGTAGTATAAAATATTGTAGGTAACAATAGGTTCGGGTAGCGGGCTGGTAACGACTTCAAATATAGAAGATTGAGTGGAGAAATAGTTAACATTTTACCCGAAATTAAAACGGGATTTATTTAGAAAATAAGTTTTATTTCATACTTTTTTGTGTATTTTATACTTTTATTAAATAGGGTGTCAATATATTCGTAATAATAGCCCAGGTAACAACCTACTAATATTATAGATGTGAAAGTTTGTGGGGATGGATGGATGGATAGATGTTTATCGTTTATCTACTGAACGGATTTCGAAATTTGGTATGTTAGTAGTTTTGGCTCTGGATTAAAATAAACTGCTTTTTATCCCGGAAACGTACAGTATTCCCGTGGGACAACAAGTGATTTAGGAAGACTATTTGTTCGTCAGTCTATTTGTTTTACATCGATGCACAAACAGCAAGAAAACCGATTCCTATACGAGTACGTTTCCACAGAAGCGTATGATCGATTAAAGTTTTATCGTTTTTTGTTTAGCTGCAATAAAACCTGCGTGGCTGAAGCGCCAGGTGGTTCGTTTCCCATACAAAAAAACAATGGACATTAATTAGGTAATTTCATACTATTACTATATAAATTTATATGCACATCTATTTATTTTGCAATACAATTGTCGCAAAATATATTTAAAATACTTTATTTCACACTGAAGTCACATTTTTATTGAATTTTCGACAAAAAGTGACATAAGCTTATGTCACTTTTTGTCGAAAATTCAATAAATAGATGTGCATATAAATTTATGTAGTAATAGTATGAAATTACCTAATTAATGTCCATTGTTTGTTTGTATGGGAAACGAACCACCTTAAGTGTTTACTTCAAATTTTCTCCAGGAAACATCATCATTGTTGTATGCGTCTGAGATTAGTTACTATATATTATCTACATATATTTTGACAACCCCTGTGGCTCAGTGGTTAGAACGTTGGCGCTCAAGCCGGAGATCGCGGGTTTTAATCCTGCTGAGGGAACAAAGAGTTGAGTTCATGTATCATGGATGTGTATTGAATATGAATATAATATAATAAAAATCTTAAATATGATATGTAGTTATATTGTTTAGTATAAAAGTGTTAAAATATATACTCCCCGTTGTCTGGTACCCGTAACACAAATTCTTCTGATACTTAGTAGGGGACGATATTGATGTGATGTGGACTGTAGAATGTCCATAGACGAAAAAAAATATTACTATGGTTTTGTTTGGTAAACCTCTTCACGCTTTACCAATGAACCGCTGAACCAATTTTGATGACATTTGGTACAGACATACTTTGAGTCCTGGAAAAGGACATAGGATGGTTCCCGAGAGATACTGGTTTTACGCGGGTGGAGCCGCGGGCAACAGCTAATTAGAATTATAATTGTAACAAAATTAAGAGAATTTGTTAATAGCTTCAAAAGTTTTCTTTTGGGTGACGTCATAAATTATTTTTAAGGGTTCCGTATATAAATAACACTAAACAAAGAAAAAGCAATTTGACTATCCGGCACATGGTAAACCTAACATAACTTTTCATAATAAAATTTCTCTAAAAAACTGTGTCTTTTCACCAAAAGACATTCAATTTAAATAATAACAACACCCCAAAAGCCTTTTATGAGTAACACGTGAAGTTAGCGAAGAAAATGGCCACCGGAAGTTGCGTCATATTTCGTTGATACAATAGTTGCTTCCTCCACTTCCGGTCCTTTCGTATGTTTATTTCTACCCCCAGTAATAGGGCCGTCTTTATTTTCTGTTTTATTATCGTCAGCATTTTCTTTTGTTAAACAAATCTAAAAACACATTTATTAACAAAAGGGTTTATCTATCGTTTGTGCAAAAAAATCTTCCGTGCGGGAACCGCAAATTTTTCCGAAATACAAAAAAGCCTATGTTTCAATCCAATCCAAATACTACTTACATATCTTACTTATCAACTACTATGTTAATTTTAAGAATTCACATTATACCTATTTAAAAATAAACTTCTATTTTATTAAAGTCGGTTAAAAATGGTTTATGAAGTTCACAAAGTTAAATTCTTAAAGCACAAGCCTGAAATCGAGCGCCTTATCAACTTCGGAACTCCCGAACTTTATGCTAATAAGAAATATATCAAGTCCAACTTAGCCTTAAGCGGTATTAAGAATATTGCACTTATTTTGTTTAGCCAGTAATACTTTGGGCCAATAAAGCTAGCTTAAGGTTTTTCAGAGTGATTTAATAGTATCTAAGTAATTTAAGTAATTTGACATATTATTATTTGAGCAGACTAATGAGATACCCTTCCAACTAATTTTTTTTTTTGAAACACAATGATTAAATTTGATCAAAGTAATTTTATGTTTCATTATTCCATGATAAACAGTGGCATAAAATTGGTGGTATTATAGTAGTTTACGTACTGTCTTTTTGAATACATTTATATTAGATTGGATTTTAACAAAGTATAGTAACAAAAGATAGGATCCTATTTAATTAGATTAAATACCTTTTGTTTCGGGCTTCATAGGCCCACATTACAAATACCTTTGTAGACTAACATACATACACTAAACACGTATTGTCTTGGGATGGGGCGCGAAGTGTTCGGGAGTCGTCCTCTAAATCAACTCCTCCTTCTCAAAGTGAGAAGGAGGAGTTCTGGCCGATTGGAGTCGCCTGACGACAGAAGATTTAGAGGTCGGTAAATGATGCGTTGAAACTCTCACCACAAATGAACTAAAACTTAAAAGACATATGGTGGTGATGATTAAACAGAGGTTACTCATAAGTTAAATCAAACGATCAATTCCAAATAAGACAAAGGTAACTTGACTCACGTTATATTTAACCGTTATGTGGACTAATTAGGCAATTATTAGGGTTCCGTATACATAAATGATAAAATTTAAGGTTTAACTTATTTATACAGGCAATTGGCCCATCACACATATTCACCACTGCAACACCTGTGTAGCCAGAATCGACAGTTGGTTACCCAACCACAAAAACCCTTTGATAATCACGGGTGCCCGATGGACATGTTAAATCTGTCTTGGGACCCGCAACGAAATTGCGGCCATTCTCCGATTAGCAAATTTTACGTGTCCGGGGCTTGTATAATCCGTAATATTATCATATTCAATCATGCATTATTTTTATATGTTAGATAGCATCTGTATCTAGCTGTAAACAAAAACATTGGCTTCTGTTTTAAGTAATTAAGACTTAATTATTTTGAATTGTGTTCAAAAAACCTCTATTCTCTAATTACCGTGGCGTGTCCGCACACCGACTTTATCTTAAAACTTGCTTGTAATTTTTATAACGTACACATTTACTTTGATCCATTCAAAGTTTTAAACGAACCTGTATCGCATAACAAAATATCGACTCAATAGAACCAGTCTATAATTAATTATCATTAAGTAATCGCGTGTCCAATCGGAAGTTATAATTGCCGTAACATTTGCTGTTCTCGGGTGCACATCCCTAAATAAAAGTATTTGGCACACCACTACCGTACGAGTCGCGTATCCTCCGTGTGTACCGAGGACCATCAGCAGTTGCACGTCTCTAACTTTAGTGTACCGCCAATGAAGCACGTGAGTATATAATTACCGTTGCCTTGGTTAAAAACTTTTCTAATTACCGTTGTTCTTATTTTAATACTTGATCTTTAAGATAGACCCAAGTTGATCATGTAAATGGAGACAGTACTTTGGCCTCCGTATGTTGTAATAAGCTAGTATTTGCATACTGTGTCAGTTTGTGACATTTTTAAGAAAATCTATCGTTTTCTAATTACCGTATACTAATTACCATATGTTTATAATTACCGTTGTATGAAAAATTAATACTTGTTTACTAACTGAAGCCGCGATGTCATACCAATGGAAAGTTTTCCCGTGGTTTTCGTAGATTATTATTATCATTGTCCGTAAATATGTCTATATCACATGCTGACCATTCATCAAATTATTTAATTTATAGGATGGGAAAACCCAAAAATACCAAAGAGGAAGTTAAAGAAAAGCGAAGGCTTGCCGCTCAACAACGCCGAGAATGAATTAAATATTGATATCCAAACTAAATGAGTGTACAAAATTTCAGCTCAATCGGTTGAAGATATCTGCTTTAAAAATAGTAGCAAGATCTTAACTACATTGCACCCGAACTAACATACATTGCAAGTTAAATAAAAGCTTTTAAAATAACTATATTTTGTATCAGCAATCAAAAGAAATGTCAAAAAAAGTGTCTAATTTTTATTAAATTATAGCAATGATAAAGTGTCTGTTTTTACTATTGGTAGGTTATAGTTATGAGAGACATCGTTAATTCTATTACTTCAATTATTAATGTGTGTTACTATCATTTCATTATATCATTTTTACATAGACTTGATGATATTTTCTAATTACCGTTACATTATATATTCTTTTTTTCTAATTACCATACTCATAAAATTTTTAAGTCCCATTATCTAGAAAACCACAATTAATTGTTACATGCCTCATTAATTATTGAATACGTATCTTTGATTTGTTTCATATTTTAATGTGTTTAAGTCAAATCAGTGAAAAATAAAAAAGGTTACGGTAATTAGGCAAAGAACGTCGAATCAGAGAATGACCGATTGATCAGAAGATTGTGGGAGGAGTAGGAAGTATTCCAGTTTACCTCCCCAAGCAAAGCGGGAGACAGCCATATTGTAATGACAAAAAAAGTTAGAAATAAACTATATTGAATTTTTAATTAATTTCCCAAAAAAATACTTTCTACTTCTACATCACTTCTGAATATTTATTTAACTTTAGGTTATTAAATATCAGTTTTTTTTTTGTAACAAGTTTACATATTAATCAGTTTATTTTACTTGGAAAACGCGACATGAGTGCGTTTTCCACAGGCGTTTCAAAAGCCTGTGACAGATCCTCACTACGGAACCCAGAAATAATGGCACAACTCGCACTTGTCCGCTTTATGATTCAATCGACCCGTTAGCGATATTCAAATGATTTTCTGACAATTACGAATCATAAAGGACACAGGAATTAAGTATGGAGCAATTTGCTACGGCGATCAAAGATAAAATTAGTTTATATGTAAGCGTAATTACATCTGGATTACAATGATGCAGGTATATCTGTCGGATGTGGGGTTGATGAGAAAATGATAATTAAAGATTATTGATTTCATACATTTACGTGCAATATTACTCACTGCATTAGTCAATAACGCCTGGACCGATACGAATTTCGAATCGATCCAGTTCGAAATTCGAATTTTTGTTTGAAGAAAAAGAAGTTGATTCCATGATCATGAGTGATCATGAGTCAGGATATGAAGAAAGGAAATGTAAATATTTGTAGGTTGATTTTTGCAGTATTTGCATAGTTATTATGATACTTAATATAAATAAGTGAATTCCTACATTATTAGCTGCGGTTGCTGTAGCAACGGCAAGAGTAGTGTAAATATATCACTTAATTTAAGCCAATTCAATGTATCGAAATCATAAAATATAATTTTAAATTTTTTTTATAACTTCATCCTCCCATGGACCTGAATTAAAATAACTTCCGAAAATGAAATGTGGATGAAAATATATAGTACAATTTATTATAATTTTGGCTTGTGATCGCGACTTTTAGAAATCGGGTCAAAAACGCCCAGTGTCTTTTGAGTTTCGACCCATCTTTCTTATAATTACAGTTTTTCTTGTTTTTTAATAATTTTGCTTTGTATCCAAATACACACTACATTAACCTCGTTCTGCGGTTATAAAATTGTGGTGGAAAGTTTGTGAGGATGAATGGATGGATGAACGTTTGTTACCCTTTTTTTTTTCAAAAACCGATTTTGATGAAATTTGGTATGGTATTTCTAGAAATTAAATTTTACAATAATACAGTTTTAATGCAGTCTCGATATGTTGAAACAGCAAAATGGTATTCTCTTTATACATCAAATCAACGTCAAACGTGTTTTGATAGGTCCAAACACAAAATAAATGTATGATATCAAGACGATTCATTGAAAGTAAATTGAGAATCTAAGTTGAATACGAGAATTGGGGTTCTGCACGTGTAGCATTACCGCCGTAGACATGGGTCTTGTCTACGATAACGATTATTTCGTAGACAAGACCATTTCTACGGTGATGATGCTACGAGCGCTGCTCGCGTGAAGCGTAACCTCCATAAACCGTCATGTGTAAAACTAATCCAGTATGCTTAGCACACAGAATACAGAACATGCAGAATGAGTGTTCGATCACATTTGTATGCAGCGCATTGTGTCCAAAACCATGGCGAAATACCGCCCCGCCCGCTTTCTTTACTCTTTACACTTACAAAACAAATCGCGTTATGTTACTACAATTAGGTATTCAATAAAAATTAATTGAAAAAAAGTTGGGTAAAATATTCCGTTATTTTGTGGCAACATATTATGTGTGGATAACCATTCCAATTTGGAGTGGTTGTGACGGCCTCACTTTCAAGCGTGTTGACGGCTTCTGGATGATTTCTGTATTCTGTGGCTTACGTCAACATGGCTAACATTGACCGGTGCTGGAGCAGTCATTTGTAGAGAGTGTCGCCCCTGTGACGATGGCAGTATAGTGTATGTGTGCAGTAACTGTTGATTCAATAACGCGTAACTCCCGTAACCCGTAAGTTAACGCGTAAACGTAATAAATCGTAAGTGTTAGGCGTTCGATTAATTCTGCGGTCGCGTGCGCGCCGCCATTACCCGGCTATGTGTAGCGGAGTAAGGTTACTGTGCACCAGCGATGTGTTAGAACTAGATTAATATAAACTAATATTATAAAGCTGAAGAGTTTGTTTGTTTGTTTGGTTGAACACGCTAATCTCAGGAATTACTGGTTCGAATTGAAAAATTCTTTTTGTGTTCGATAGTCCATTTATCGAGGAAGGCTTTAGGCTATATAACATCACGCTACGACCAATAGGAGCGAAGAATCAGTGGAAAATGTGAGGGTTTTCGTTGTTTGTTTGAACGCGCTGATCTCAAGAACTTCTAGATCGAATTAAAAATTATTTTTGTGTCGGATAGTCCATTTGTCGAGGAAGGCTTTAAGCTATATAACATTACGCTGCGACCAATTACCAATAGGAGCGAATCAACAGTGAAAAATGTTGAAAAAACGGGGAAAATTGTTCATATTGGACAGATTTTAATGATTTTTTGTGTGTGTTCAAGTGAATTCGAGAATGGTTTAGATTTGCAATTGGACCCGGTAGGTGGCGCTGCTGTCAGTACGTCAACAAATTTAGTTCTAAGGCGGTGTGAAGATCGCCGGGACAGCTAGTAAGATATATAAAATATAAAAATCTGTCCTGAGATGTGTGCTATTATATATCTGTACTCGATGTCTGTGTCAAAATCAAAATCGGTCGATTAGTTTCAGAGCTTATTTAATGCAAACAAACAAATACACAAACAATCAAATCTTTTCTCTTTATTATTATAATATTAGTGTTTTATAATTAATCAGTCATCCGTCGAAGAGGTCTGTGTCAACTAGATAGTTTTAAATAATTATCAAAATTGTTGTGCTATAGTCTTATATTTCGCCAATTTGTAGTTGGACAACATTTATTAATATGTGGTTGTACTGATCAAAGCACTATTTTGTTAAAATGTATCCCCCTTACTAATAAACACTGTATAAGCTTTGAATAGTTATACAGTGTTTTGTTCACATCACACAAGTGACACGTTTAATTCGATAGAAGGAGACAAAACACTGCGTAACTATTCAAAGCTTATACAGCGTTTATTAGTAAGGGGGTATGAATAAAAAAGAAATATATTATTTACCAATACCTACTGTAAATATATTAGCTCAATAGTAATGTAGATATAAATAAACACAAAGTAGCAATTAATAACAATTATAAGCAAAACTTACAACTTAATCGATACACGCGAATAAATTTAAATAACAATAATAATTGTCAGTACCTATTATTGCATTTGTATAATACTATGTTTACTATGTTATCGTACAATCTGACACGCATCGTATGTTAAAGTAACAGATTCATTTGAATTATTAGCATCGAGAATTGGGTGTCCATTTTGCAATTTAAAAAAAGAACAACTTTTTGTTTTTTTTTATTTGCACTTCGGAGTGCCGGCAGAAGTGAAAACAGCAGGAGCAGGCATACATTTTTGCCGCGCGGTAGAAAGAGTATAACTATTACTTACTCTCCTACCTCCTACGCCGCACTGGCGATCTACTCCGTCTTACGAATTATCAATCAGGTCACATTTCCTGCGAGTTGAGCATCTTTTACTCATCCCAAGAAAAGTGCACAATGCCGCTAAAGCAGTTTTCACTTCGAAAACATCTCGTTTGCTGTATCTCGCCCGTACCTTTTTTAACGTTTTGTACCCTGAGTCCTGACTAAATAATTGTAATATTATAAAGGTAGGTAGGCAATCCGTATATTTGAAACGTCACTTATCGTTTAAACTTAAACATCACGTATGAAGAATTATGACATGAATTTAAAAAAAAAACAATTATGAATTTGCACTCGCAAAATAAAGTTTTTATTTAATTATGTTTTTAGTGTCTACAATTATACATCGGTGTCGCTGATAGGTAGTTTGTACCGGTGAGTTGCGATGGTTTTAGCATTTATTCGGTTATATTAGTACGTTGTTTGTCCAGGAAATATTGTAATAGATACTATCGCGGTTTTCACGTGATTTATACTTGACTAGCTTTTGCCCGCAACTTCGTCCGCGTGGAGTTCGGTTTCCATACACTATTTGAACCCCTTTTTCACCCACTTAGGGGGCGAATTTTCAAAAATCAAGTAGTGAGCGAGCTGATGATAATGAGTTATTTCTAAGAATACTCTCGATCATGCCAGCATCCAGACAAAACCGCATCTTAATCGGACATTTGGTTTAGGAGCTTAGATGCCACAGACAGACACGCCAAACACTATCGCCTCTTTTTGCGTCGGGGATAAAAAATTTATCACCAAACAATTTTTTGTAAAAAGTCTAATACAGTTTGAATTAAAATAAAATCTGAAAGGTACAATACCTACTAAACTCATTTTCTTCAGCGGTAAACCAGAATCCGACCAAATTGAGAGTTATGAAAACTTTAATATAAGGTAATGGCGGACTACCCGCATTTAAAAAGGTGCAGAAACACGTAAATAAGTAAAGGCAAACAGATGCAGCATCTACATATAAATGAACTTCGCTATTTGCATACAGACGAGAAACAAAAATTGATCTTATCCCAAGTAGATATAGACCAAAATAAAATGCATTCGGAGTTTGTGCAACTGAAGCGCGAAGCTAGAGTTTGGACTGGGTTCAGTATGTTTGTCAATTTATACATTTTTCTTTTTATCGAATAAATTTTTAAATCAAAGGGTTTTTTGTGGTTGGTTACCGCTGACGATCCTGATTATACAGGAGTTGCAGTGGTGGGTAGGTACGTGTGGTGGGCCATTTGCCCGTTAAAGAATACCAAAAGTATATTTTTCTACACGGAGACTCTATTATATTAGTTGGACCTTATTTTTCATTTTTGTCAATATGAACAAGTGTAATAGGAACAAGGAACACTACGAGTATATGCACCTTAATAAAATTGATAATAAAATTCTTAAAACCATAAACGACTAAATTATGTACTTTTATTTTACCGTATAAACTGCAGTAGGAAAATTAAAACAGAATGAAATCCGTCTTATAATTATGAAGTACGAAATATGTAAAGAATTTTCTATTACCCCGTAGAACCCTACTCGCTATTCTTCTTTTTCACACGCCATTTGGCACGGGACGGTCAGTTCTGTTTTTGTTTTGGTCGAAACTCTTTCTGCAATTTTTTTATAGCATTAAATCGAGCAAAAGATCTGATAGATTTCCAGTATATTATGCATTCATGTACAGTGTGCACTTCCTTAAATAAGGCTTGGTAAAATCAATTACGGATATTTTGGACATGATCTTCTGCTTATATATAAAGACGTTTATACAGAAAAATTATTAAAAATTTCGAAAAGAAAATTATATTACGTTTGTTGCAGCGTGGCGCGGCGCTCCGCGGTATGGAGGTATTTGTCCTCACACAGTTGATTGAATTGATATTGTTTAGGTAAAGACTTTGCTTTCACTTTAGACTCTGTCCAGAAACTGCGTAAGCCTGCGTAAACCTACGCATGTAGAGATTCTTATCTTATCACAACAAAATTTCTGCCGGCCTATCTGTGATGCCAACTTGGGACTTTTTCCCTAAATTTAGGGAGAAAAGGTATCTGAAGGGATTATTAGGGGGGGGGGGTTTATGCTTGTTTTATTTAAATATGCAATTGATTTGCTTGACGATAAGTTATATAATATACTATTATTATTTAATTACAGCTGACCTATCACTTATTGGTATAAAAAATGTATTCACGTTTGTTGTGTCTAAGGAGGGTTCCGTTACTATCAACGCGTAATACGTTTTTCAAATTACTTCAAAAGTCACAGTCCGGTTTGGTTCAAAATAATTTTCCCTTAGTTTTAAGCATTATACATATATCAGAATGGAAACTTACAAGTTTAACCTATAATTTAGAAAACTACTCTACAACTACTCGAAAATTTTGAAAAAATGTCATGTATGAAATCTTGACTCTATTTTAAAGCGCTATTCAACGTTATGCAATACAACGGGGTACAATGAAAAAATGTTTTTCATCCCCACTTCTCATGTATGGAGAGCCACCCTCAAAATATAAAATTATTATTATTTTACGATGCTAAATCCGAGATAATATAATATACAAAAAACTATACCAAATTTCATCCATTTATATTCATAATTACAGAAGCTAGAGGCGTGGACAGACAGACAGACAGAGGGACAGAGCAAAACTATAAGAGTTCATTTTTATTACGAAATCGACTATTTTTAGTAAAGGTTATCTAAAAATTTTAACTGTCTAGCTATCAAGGATTATGATCTCATGAGACATAGCCTGGTGACAGACATACACTTTTTACCCTCTAGATATCTACGAAATAACTTATAGTCTGTAAGTGTTAAAAAAAGCAGTGAATCATGCATACAAATGTCAAAATTGACGCATTAGCTGTGATTACATTAATTTACCTATTAAAGTAAGCCATTTTGACATATAATATAATAATTATAATAATATAATATATATGGACGCTTCACACTACGTCAATCTGATCCCGTGGTAAGTTCTCGAAGAACTTGTGTTACGGGTACCAGACAACGGAAATATATTTAATACTTTTATACTATACACATATTTAAGATTTTTATTATATTATACACATATTTAATACACATCCATGACCCAGAAACACAGAAAAACTTTTTTGTTCCTTCGGCGGGATTTGAACCCGCGACCTCCGGCTTGAGCACCAACATGCTCAACCAACTGAGCCACAGAGGTCGTCAATAGTATGTAGATACGCATAATTCACTGCTTTCATAACGTGAATAGGCTAAAGTATAGACTTTATATGACACGAATAGGACGCGACCGCGTCATTCAATGTGCTGCGTACAGTGCAAATAACTAATGCCTTCGGCAATCATCGTTTTTTTTTCTACGGAAATGACGGATGTTGGAAAGCATGTGTGGACTTCCGAAAGATATTAGCAAAGTAGTTTTACTGTATAAAGTATCTTTATAGGTATGTTTTTCTAAAAAGGTAATACTTACATATTTGGTTTGTAACTTTTTTGATTTTTAACGGTACCTATATATTTTATCGTATTATGTAACTTTATGAAGTTTCGATGAGGCATAAGTACTTTAATAATTATATTTGAGAGTATTCGCATGCTAGGTAAAATCCACGGGAACCGTACTATTTGTTTTAGGGAGAAATATTTTTTGAAACTTGGCAACTCGATCTTACTACGCTTTCATTGCACTCCAAAATACAGGGGATGACACTTTTGACTATTTCAAATCGATATCAATTGTGTGTTGAAGGTTTTAATATTAAGTGTCTTCAGAAATAATTGGTTTTGACAAAACATTGACAGCACAAAATTTCGGAACACTCTGTAAAGCAAAATGCCAACAGTGTCAACCGATCTGAATGCTGTGTAACGAATGAACTGAATACTTCTGTCTCACTCTGAATCATACAATCGGAGCGAGAAAAACATTTTTCTTTCACTTTGTGTCTAGCGCGTACTAGAGGTAGCTGCGTATTACTGCGTAATTGCTACTCCTATTTGAGTCAGGAGCGGAGCACCTATACGTGTAGTATGGGCATACCCACAAAAAATACTCAACCGATCATCATGCAATTTGAAACATATATAAAGTAGACCATGGAGAAGGACATAGGCTACTTTTTATTCCGGGACATATACGGTTCCCGTGGGTTACTGTAATATATACATAATATTGAAGAATATGTCACAAATTAATAAATAGTAGATAACTATTTAGCTTATGTCTCGTTTACTTATACTCGTTTACCTATACCTATTACCAAACACACACACAACATGGCTGACATTCGCCGGTGATTGAGCTGTCATTTGTAGAGTGTCGCCCCTTTTTTTTCCGGGGGGGAAAATGCATTACGCATACCACCTAGGCGCAGAGGGCACCCGAGTGGTTATGTGGGACTTCCGTATAGGCTAATGAGACCCACGGTATACCCACTAAAAACCACCTTCCTCCTCGCCGCCTTGTGACGGGGCCACGAGAACGATAAACACATCCGCGACCCCGCCGGTGGCAGCCGCCCACAAGCGGCTCCATTTAAGGCCCGAAGGCCCCAGGTGCACCAGATGGTAAGGTACGCCTCCCTCCTCGGCCTCCACCGGTACTGTAGCAGACTCCCCCCGAGTCTGCTACTAGGAGGCCACGGATACCAGCCTCCACACCCGGTACCCGGTGGCAGATCTGGGCTATGGTTCTGCCACCGACCACACCTCGGCCGCAGAGGTAAGGGCAAGCGGCGTACCGTAATACCAACTTGCCTCCTCCTCTGCGGCCCCACCAATGCCGTTAACCTACGGAACGGCCCCGCCAGCTCACAGGGGGATAGGGAGAATGGCACAACACCACCACGCCTTTCCTCCTGTGATCTCTCCACGGCCACAGAAGATAAGGAGTACGGCGTACCGTAATACCGGCACTCCTCTTCTTCGGTGCGGTCCCACCTCCAAGCGCGTCCGCAGCGGACTCCTCCAGTCCGCTGGGAGCGCTCTCCTCGGGCCAGCCGGTGGCCGGCCCTTGTTGCCTCTTTGCTTCACCGTGGGTGTCCAGTCCACGGTTACTAAGCCCCACCGCCACGACGAGGCGGGCAACCATCGGGGGGAGAGAGTGTCGCCCCTGTGGTAATGTAGTACAAAATATACCGAAAAAGAACACTAGCAATGATCATGAAAATAAAATATTACTTTCAATAACATTCGAGTAATAAAAGTGTTACGAATCCGTTAAAATCTATTTGCGCGCGAATCTTAAACAAAAATCAGTTTTCGAATATAATTTAGTGGCGGCCATTGCCAAATCCCGAAGCTGGGACCTCGTAAAAAATAATGGCGCGATTTTAACTGCATTTGATGGCTAGCACGTAGGGTTGGATTCTAATATCGTAAAAGTTTGGGTTTATCGATAAGAAGTATCGATAAATACAAACGAATAAGTAAAGAAAAGAAATATACCTAAATGTTAAACATACATAAAGGTTATATTTTATATTGTACCTATAGTTCTATACAACAATATTATATTTTGTTACAAATATTTTTTATAACAGAAGGTCGATTCTGCTCATTAAATCCTGTAACATTACAGTCCCGACATGTTAAAACTTCAAAATGGTAATTTCATAAACGTCAAACCCGTTTCGATTGTACCAAACTCCAAAAATCAGTTCATGATATCAAGACGATTCATTTATTATGAGAATTGAGGTTCAGATTTTACACATCGAAATTAAATAGTGGCGTTGTTACCTTTTAATGTTTTCATTATCTTGATCACTCACAAGTCACAGTTAATTATTGTAAACTACCAGGATAATAAACATATGTTTTGATATCTATTTAATTTTAGTTATTTTATAAACTTAACATTATAAGTATATCGACCAAATATTTAAATGTCGATGAAATGTGTCGACTCATCGACACTTTCGGTTCGGTTCGATGAAAAATTTTAATGCTATATGCATTCCAGTCAGCGATAACCATGTTGATATAAAGCACGGAGTTAGCGTTTTTAAAAAACTCCACCGACCGTTCACTTTTATGTGGAAACCTGAACAATACAGTGTTTCATATTTTTAGATATAATGTAACATCGTTAATTTTTATCGATATTAGGGATGTACCTCATGTGTTTTATCGTATTTTCGTAATGTTTCATGACTGTTTTATACCTAAAAGGATATGCCCGCGACATCTAGCGCGCAAAAGGAAATCTGGCGAAAATCGTATATTTCGCCGAAGAAAAATAGCCTGCTTTCCCTGTAGTCTACTCTATATTACCTGTGCCAAATTTCATCAAAATCGGTCGAGTAGCTTTGGAGCCTATTCAATGCAAACAAACATATAAACAAACAAACTTTTCCGCTTTATGATATTAGTACTTTTAATATAGATAAAAAGTTGAATCACACTATCCCTTACAAAATAAACAAAAAACTCAAAACGCAATAGAGAAGGAATTTAAGACCGTTGTTAGCAAACCAACTGAGTCAAGAGGTACGAGTAGTGCCGTCCACACGATACAGTTCAGACCGAGCATTTGATATTATTTTTTAAGCCACGGATGCATCTGCGCGGTTTGGACTGAGGATGGATCTGACATGTTTAGGCGAACGATCCAAATTGTGCATGTAAATTGTGCATCTGATTTCAAGACTGGAACGTTAGTCTGATTCACAAGATCCGTGCCATTGAATTTCTGTCCAGGGGCACCGAAAATTATGATCCAGGACCTGGGCTCCTCTAGAAACTTTTTGAAAAATTTCAAGGGGGGTTTTTAAAACATTGCAAAAGTTATAAACAACTAGCTGTTGCCCGCGGCTCCGCCCGCGTAAATATAGTATCCCTCGGGAACACTGTATTTTTTCGGGATAGGATAGGCTACTTTTGCCTATGTTTTAATCCAGAGCCTAAACTACTGAGATACTAAATTTCATAAAAATCCATTCAGTAGTTTTTCCGTGAAAGAGTAACAAACATCCATCCATACATCCTCACAAACTTTCACATTTATAATATTAGTAGGATAAATTAAAGTAGCCTATGTTTTAATCTAGAGCCTAAACTACTAAGATACCAAATTTCATCAAAATCCGTTCAGTAGTAAGGATTTAGTAAAAAAGGGGGTTTGGTTTTTTTTTAATATCTCGGAAACTATTAAAGATATCCGAATTTTGAAAAAAAAAATCCCTTTAAGAGGAGGAAATTTCCTAAAAAAAAGTCTCACCTCCCGGAACTCTATCACCAATATTTAAAATTAAATTTTAGAGGTGAAAATAATGCTAAAAACGGGCTAACCAATAGTACCTAGGTACTCTTACTAGACTCGCGGAATATTGTTTATAACTTTTGCAATTTTTTCGAGCCCCTCCTGAAAATTTTCAAAAAGTTTCTAGAGGTCATTCCAAATCGAATGAGCCCTGGATCATAATTTTCGGTGCCCTTGGACAGAAATTCACTGAAATGGATCTTGTGAATCAGACAACGTGCGCGGAACATTATAATCTTTAAAAGTTTTAATTTTTAAACTTTACTTTCAGATGTGACTATCAGCCCCGTCATTCGTTTCGGAACGAAGCCGAAGGTTGGAACAGGTTCGAACGGCGCGTATTGTTTCCCGGGGTGCAGTCCAAACTATTGTATAATATAATATGTGAATGGCGCTTTTATAATGAAGCCGGAACAAACAGACAGACAAAAATGTTTAATATGGATATAATATTTTGTTAAAGTACTTATCACATGCATTTAGTACAAAGCTCTTAATTTTTAATTACAAACAGACACTTCCATTTAATTTATTTGTTTAGAAGATGAGCCATGAGGTCAAGACGACATTCAATGCGCTGTAGTTAGATGTTTGCACTAAAACCACTCACATCATATAGTCTGTCAGTCTATTTATAATAACTGATAATGTAATTCATATAACAGACTGACGAGTGTCAGATATAGGGCAGTTGTATAATGGACGTATCTGGCACAGCAGAGGCAGATAGATGTATTACAAGAATACTAGACCGCAGGGGCGATACTCTCTACAGATCCATAGCTCGAGCATCGGCGAATGTCAGCCATGTTGAGTTGATGTAAGACTAAGGTTGACAGCGAAATAATTTTCAACGTCGCGTCAAGACAAATCTATCTGTCATAAATATTAGGAAACTATATTGTCAATTATGTCAAATTACGAAACGAACAGCGGCCAGCCCTGTGAACGAAAGTCCTGGCTGGAAAAAAACTGTCGCCCCGCTCGCCGCGTCCACCCCCGGCATAGTCTAACCATGTGTGGTTATCGTACATGTCCATACGTAGTGTGCGCACTACGTATGGACATGTACGATAGCTTTCACACGTTCCGGTTTACATGTCCATACATTTCGCGACCCGGCACCGGCTACCCGGCAACCGGAACGTGTGCTACGGCACTGAAGGTTCTTTACGTTACGTTAGTAATCATAAATCATAATATATTATATATATTTTCTTCTCAATGCGGACTCAAAAGTGGCCCATGGAGAGCCGCTTCGCTACGTTGAATGTAAGAGGAGAAATGGATGGAAAGAATAAAAGTGAACGAAGCGAAACAAGTATGTAGGATCGTAGCGAGTGGAAAGAAGTGGTCTCTGCCTACCCCTACGGGAAAAAGGCGTGATTATATATCGCATATAGTATATATGTATTTTCTTCTGTGCGTGTGTATGTATGTCACTACACTCCTGTCAAACTCCTAAACGGCTGGACCTGGAATGGAAATAAAATTTTTTGTGTATCGTCAGATGGATTCGAGAATGGCTTAGATTTGCAATTGGACCCGGTAGATGGCGGTGATGTCAGTACGTCAACAAATTTAATTCTAAGGCGGTATGAAGTTTGCTGGGACAGCTAACTATATTCTTTGACTAGACTGATTAATTAAGTAGAATGTTGTTAAGTATTTTATTTATAAAAATACCAGCTTTTGCTCCCGACTCCACCCTGTAGATACAGTATCCATGACGGAAAGACTGTACTTTTTCTTGATAAAAAGTAGCATGTTTGCTAATCCTGAGCTTCAGTTACCATATCGAATTTAATCAAAATCCGTTTAGTAGTTTTCGCGTGAAAGAGTAACAAATATCCATCCATCCATCCTCACAAACTTTCACATTTATAATAGCAGTAGGATAATATTTAAAACGGTACGCAAACTTATTAAAAAAAACTTGATCAAACTAAATTTTGAAACATAAATACGCAACGTTAAAATGCAAAATTCACATTTTTGTAAAATTACTTCAAACATTTAGTATATTCTAGAATGTTTATATTTTAATTAAGAGTATCTTCATCTAATCGCTGGCTGCAGGACGCTGCCCTGAGTGCAATGGGGGGTACTTTGGTAAATTGTCTTAGAGCAACGAGTTGCTATTAAATACTTGGGATAGGGACGTCCAAGTCGCTTGTCGAGATTTTAAATAAAATATAAGGGCCTCCAGAAATGTGGAAGGTGCAGTTTTTTAATGGCTTTTATTTATTTTATTTTATTTATTTGGTACACAAAACAGAATGTAGCCAATAATAGTACAATATTAAAAATGACGACCTTATATAGACTAGAATATATTATAAGTGTGTGAACACAATATGACATTAGCGGAACTAAGTTTTTACAATGCTTAGAAAATTTTATTTCGCTTTTCGAAAAGCACAGAATAAGCTAGGAAATATATATATTTGCAGTGTCATATTCATTACGATCAATTGTTGACGAAAGAAAATTCATGTATATATCCTTGACTTTCTTTGAAATGTTTCTATTCGACATTATCCCAAATGGCCGAGTAGAATGAAAAAAATATTTTTCATCCCCACTTCACATGTATGGAGAGCCCTAAATATTAAATGAATATTAGGTATATTTAAATTTAGAATTTATTTATTTATTTCCAGGAAATTTGTTAGATTGGTCTTACAATTTAAATACAGTATCAAAATTTATGCGTCTTGGGCGTGGAAATATTGTAGTTGGGGTTTAGTAGAATTATTTCTAAAATAAATGCATGCTAGGTTTTTAGTTACTAAATGTTACGTTTCTAATAGGTAAGTACATACCGTTAATTCAATTCAGTCAAATATTCATAGTTATAGAACTTAGAATGGCATACAGATACACAGACAGAGCAAAACTACAAGGATTTCTTGAGTACTCCGGATCCCTAAAAATCGATAATGTTCATCGACAAAAGCCTATTTATCGACAATTATATCGACAAATTGTCAAATCCCTACACGTATCACCAGCTCTCAAACTTAACGCATTACCCAACTACACCTCCAGAGTAAAACTTACGTCCGTAACTATACGTGCCACGTTAGCTGCTCTACGTCGCGTAAAAACTACTTTACTGCTTAACATTCAGATTTCACGTGCACCCTGTATGCTAATATTAAATATGAACAAAAACTTGGAGTAAGTTTTTGATGGCAAAATCCCAAACGAGCTGGATTATTACTTGATAGGAGGCGATGACCGGCATCGCAGGGTAAAAAATATACCTATAATATACTTATGTAGAATAAAAACTTAGGCATTTTTATCCGTTAATGGATGATTTATACAGTAATTAATAGATTTTGCGCGCGGCTCCGCCCGCGTAAATATATTATCCCGCTGGAAGACTACTTTTTCGGGATAAAAAATATCCTATGTCCTTTCCCGGGACCCAAATTATGTCTGTACCAACTCTTCAAATACTGTAGTGCCTGGGACAGTTGGCTTTTAAATGTCGTATGATTGCCCAAGCATATACGGTATTCTCACAACACAGTCAGCCTAGTCCATAGGAATGACTGGTCAACGTCTGGGTTACTCACGATGTTTTCCTTCACCGTTAGAGCGTCCGTATAATTACTTGAGATCTGAAAAAGTCTCATTGGTACACGCCACAACCTGGGATTCGAACCTGCACTCTCTCGAGTGTGAACCAAACAGTCTACCCACTAAGCCACGGAGCTTTGACGTACAGAGAGACAGCTTTCGTAGAACGATCCAAATTTGTAAATTTTGACGTCCCCTATAACGGCCCATAATTTTTGCACAAAATCGTAAACATATCGTATGCAGCTTGTAGTAGTACAATTAAATCGAAAGTTAACTAATTAGCTGTTTACATCCTCTTTATTCTGTGCTAGTACGGCGTGAATTGGCGCTTTTATACCCCCTTAACAATATAAATATTTACACTATGGATACGCTAATCCATATTGCTGTATTTTTCTATCTAATGACATTTCGAACGTACTAGACAATGACAGCATTTATATAAGTTAACCGTTGCGTAAATATTTTTATTGTTACGGTCAGCTCAGGAAAGGTCAAGTGACGCTCAGGAGGATATCATGTAGGTTCTTGGGTTCTATATTTTAGTATCTAGAATGTTTTGTTAGGAATTGCATGCAATATAATCCAAAATAACGACTACAACTCATTTGCAATATAATATACCAAGAAACCTTTATGTACTTAGTACGTCTGCTATCGAAGCCTTCTGTTTTCTTGTGAATTGTATTTAATATAATCCGAAATAACGACTACAATTACTCGTTTGCAATATATTGCACTAAGAATACCTTTATGTACTTAGCACGTCTGCTATCGAAGAACCGCTCATTAGAAATGCGGTTTTTCCACAAAACCTTTGACGGGGTAGAGTGACGCCTCGGGCACACGTAAAGGAAAACGCCTAAGTAGAAAACAGTTTGTGTTACAAAAATATTCGAGTGATGTTATAATCACATAGTAAATATACTTCCTAATAATATTATAAATGTGAAAGATTGTGAGGATGGATGGATGTTTGCTCCTCTTTCGCGCAAAAACTACTCAACGGATTTTGATGAAATTCGGTATAGTTTGAGGTTACTTTTTATCACGAAAACGTACAGTGTTCCCGAGGGATACTATATTTACGCGGGCGGAGTCGCGGGCAACAGCTAGTACGTTATAAGTGTTAAAATGATTATTATCTATACTATAATATAATAAAGAGGAAAGGTTTGTTTGTTTATTTGCATGGAATAGGCTCCGAAACTACTGGACCGATTTTAATAATATTTGGCGCAGTTATAGAATAGACCACGGGGAAAGACATAGGCTTTTTATTGCGGCAAAATGTACAGTTCCTTTGAGATTTATTTTTGCGCGTACTAAGTCGCTGGCAACATCTAGTAACTAATTACAACTTTTTACTGACTTTTTTAATATAGAGCTATTTAAAGTTGAACATTATTCACGACACAAGCTTGTTAAAACCTTTTAGCTAGAATGGACATTAGTGGTTGTTGATTATGACACGGATTGCTGTAACCACTGAGCCAGTGAGGTCTGAGGTACCGGCGTGTCGGTCTTATCGCTTCACGGTCGCGTGGCGATATTTTCTCCCTACATCACCACCTACGGACAAAGTGCTTAAATCATCATTTTAATTTTTTTCCCTATGCAAGTGAAAACTGTTTTAATCTCGGTGATTTTTTTTTGTATGCAAGTGAAAACTGCTTTAATCTCGGTGATTTTTTTTCTGTATGCAAGTAAAAACTGCTTTAATCTCGGTGATTTTTTTTCTATATGCAAGTGAAAACTCCTTCAATCTCGATGTGATTTGGATTTCATTAAAAATGAAATCGATTAGCTAATGATTGGCATCGAAACAGTGAGGAGGTATCTTATCAAAATTAAGCTAATCATAACAATAGAGTTTACTGAACCCTTAACCCTTAAATGACGTGTAATTTTATTACACTGAGGCCCACTTGCGCCAATCCGGGTTAAAGTTAACCCTGGGTTAAAAATCATGTTATCTCTCTCGCTCTTCGTATTTGTGAAAGAGAAAGCATGATATTTTAACCCAAGGTTAACTTTAACCCGGATTGGCGCAAGTGAGCCCTACTTGTTCAGATTTGGGTTAAAGTTAACCCTGGGTTAAAAATCATATTATCTGTCTCGTTCTCAATATAAATACCAATTTTTAACCATAATATACTTTCATAAATGAAAGAGAAGGAATTATATTTTAACCCAAGGTTGACTTTAACCAAGATCTTAGCAAGTGGGCCTGAGGGTAAGTTCAACCGATATGAAACGATCCTCGACACGACGCATCGCTGAATTTTTATGATAGCTATTCAAAATTGAACGTTATTCACAACACAAAAATATACACTTTTTTCTACGACATTCAAAAAAACTAAAAATTTACATGTATCTTGTATCATTTCGGTGTGAATTGACGCTAAGAGGCAAAAGAACCCGTATAAAGTACAAATTAAAAAATTATATGAATTAATACTATAGACTATCTGTGTACCAAATTTCACTTCAATCAGTTCAGTAGTTTTGCCGTGAAAGACGGACAAACAGACACACACTTTCCCATTTATAATATTAGTATGGATTAAGGGCAAATTTCGACCTCAGGGCGACCGCTAGTTAATATTATAAATTCTGACTTACAACACTTTGCCCTTTGGTTACAGAACACTTAAATAATAGTGGAACAGAGGTGTTACTGCTGAAGAGTGGTGACTAACTATCCGTCACTTTTGCATGTTAATCATAATATAATATTAAGGTGTATTCTAACTAGACACGCTAATAACTGGTTACTAGACTGTGAAATGAAAAAACGGTACATTCGGACTCGTAGGGCCTAGCAACTTCAAGGAAACAGTATAAACAAGATTTTGTAACTGTTTTGGTGATTTTCAATACAGATTCTTCATCATCATCATCATGAATATAAAGAGGAAATATTTGTTAGTTTGTATTTAATAGGCTCCCAAACTACTGGATATAGAGTTATGCCATGGGGAAGGACATAGGCTACTTTTCATCCCAAAATAGCACGATGTTCCCGTAGGATACTGTGTTTATGCGAGCAGAGCCGCGGTTAACATCTAGTATTATTATACAGAGCGGGAGGGATTTACGTGGGAGAGCCATGCTTCGGCACGAGTGGGCCGGCTCGACCGGAGAAATACTACGGACTCACAGAAAACCGGCGTGAAGCAGCACTTACGCTGTGTTTCGCCGAGTGAGCGAGTTTACCGGAGGCCCAATACCCCTACCCCCCTATGATGCCGCAGTCGAAAACTAATCTGTTACCCCAGGAGGGTACCAACTGCGTTGGAGAATCCCTCTCTGGACGTCCATGCTCAGGCGCCCCTGGACCTGAGCGTGGACGTCTAGGCTGACCCTCGTATTCTGGGGGGGGCAAAACTGCGCTCCAATCTGCACGGGGCAAGAGCAAACGTGCTAAGGCACCCCCTGCGATATTGAAAGTGGACTTCTGTAATATCAGGGGACTACACTCAAACCTCAATGCCGTCCATTACCATCTTGAGACAGCAAAGCCGGCGTTGCTCTTCTTAACCGGAAGCAGATATCGTCTCCGGCTGACACATCATACCTTTCCCACCCTGGGTATAACCTTGAGCACTCTTTTCTGCCTAAAGCTGGAGTGTGTGTGTACGTCAGAGATGATATCAGCTCTCGCCGCCTCAGCAATCTTGAAGTTAGGGACCTTTCAATCTTATGGCTCCGCATAGAGTGCGACGACCATCCCCGCGTCTATGCGTGCCTCTATAAGTCCCATAGCGGTGATCCCGAAATAGACCGACTCTTTGAGCATCTGCAAATAGCTACAGACTTCGTGCAGCGGCAGATCCCATCCGCAGAGATCATACTACTTGGCGATTTTAATGCCCACCACGCCGACTGGCTCAATTCTAGTAAAACTGATCATGCGAGGAGATCTGCCTGCGACTTTGTCCTTGCATAATATGACCTTACACAACTGGTTACTGCGCCTACGCGAATTCCAGATGTGGACGGTCAGATTCCTTCCCTGTTGGACCTTCTGCTGACGTCACATCCGGACGGCTACCAAGTATCCGTGGCCGCACCACTTGGCTCATCGGATCATTGCCTTGTCCGCAGCTCTGTGCAACTCACGAGCGCGTTGCGACAGCATGTTGCTAAATACCGTCGTGTGTAGCACTACAAGTTAGCAGATTGGGATGGGATGCGGTCATTTTTTGCGTCCTACCCCTGGGGGCAAGTGTGCTTCTCGCCGGATGATCCTGACGCCGCTGCCAACTCTGTTGCCAACGTGGTGCTACAAGGAATGGAACTTTTCATTCCGTCCTCTGTGGTTCCTACTGGCAGCAGATTCCGTCCCTGGTTTGGTTCATCTTCCAAAAAAGCTTCTCGCCGGAAGCAGGTAGCTTACTAAACCTGGGCTAATGCAGTGTCAGCACAGGATTTAAACACCACCAAACTTAAAAAGGAGTACAACCTTGCCTCTAGGTCCTTCAAAAGAGAGATCGCTTGGACGAAGAAACAGCACATCAGTAGAATTGGCGAGAGACTCGAGCATCTCCCCTCGGGAACCCGTGCATTCTGGTCTCTCGCCAAAGCTATCGAAGGGAATTTCTGTAAGCCATCTCTTCCATCCCTACACGTAGGAAATGGCTCGTTGGCCCATGACGCCTGATGAAAAGAGAAAGCTGAACTTCTTGGCAAGCTCTTTGCGTCCAACTCGACCCTGGATGACGGGGGACAGGAACCGCCGACTATACCGCGATGCAAGAGCATCATGTCGGATATTCGGTTCCATCAGCGCTCAGTGCGAGTTGCTCTCCGTTCCCTTGATACCCAAAAGTCGAGTGGGTCTGACGGAATCCCTCCTATAGTGTTGAAAATGTGTGCTCCAGAGTTGGCACCGGTCTTAACGCGTCTTTTTCGGCTCTCCTACTCTTATGGCACAGTCCCAGCATCTTGGAAGACAGCTTTGGTGCACCCGATCCCTAAAAAGGCGATCGCTCCAATCCTTCCAACTACAGACCAATCACTATAACCTCTCTCTTCTCGAAGATAATGGAGTCCATTATTAATAGACAGCTCCTTCGATACTTAGACGTTCAGCAGTTGCTAAGCGACAAACAGTACGGGTTCCGTAAAGGTCGCTCGGCTGGTGATCTGCTGACGAACCTAACTCATCGTTGGGCACAGGCGATCGAGTCTAAGGGAGAGGCATTGGCTGTAAGTTTGGACATAGCGAAAGCCTTTGATCGGGTTTGGCACAAAGCGCTTCTTTCGAAGCTTCCTTCCTATGGGCTCCCCGAGAAATTATGCAAGTGGGTCACGAGTTTCTTAGCAGACAGAAGCATAAGGGTCGTAGTCGATGGTGAATGCTCAGATACTCTGTCTGTTGATGCTGGTGTCCCACAAGGCTGTGTGCTATCACCTACCCTGTTCATACTGCATATCAATGATATGTTACAAACCAATGGCATTTATTGCTATGCAGATGACAGCACGGGTGATGCCTTATATACCGGCCACGCGAAAATCTCTCGGCAAAATGTCATTGAGAGTCGAAACAAACTTGTCTCTCAAATTGAAAATTCATTGGAGAAGGTCTCTGAATGGGGTAGACTTAACTTAGTCCAATTCAACCCCTCTAAGACACAAGTTTGCGCGTTCACCGCTAAAAAGTTGCCAATGGTCGTATGTCCTCGTTTTGAAAGCATACCCATAACTGTCTCCTCCAACATTGGAATACTTGGTGTTAACATATCGAGCGAGGTCCAGTTCCGATATCATCTGGAGGGCAAGGCCAAGTTAGCCTCCAAGAACCTTGGTGTTCTGAACAGGTCAAAGCAGTATTTCAGTCCGGTCCAACGCCTACAACTCTATAAGGCGCAGGTTCGGCCTCACATGAAATACTGTTCTCATCTCTGGGCAGGGGCACCAAAGTACCAGCTTCTCCCTCTGGATCGTATCCAACGTAGGGCCGCTCAAATTGTCGACTGCCATAGTGTTTCAAGCAGGCTTGACTCCTTAGAGCTACGTAGAGATGTAGCATCGCTCTGCATTCTCTATCGGTTATATTACGGGGAGTGCTCCGAGGAATTATTCGGACTTATACCTGCTGCAACTTTTCGCCACCGCTCCATGCAACAAAATATTTATCATCCTCATCACCTTGATGAGTGGCAGTCCTCCACCGTGCGCTTTACCCGAATACTGGAATGAACTGTCGCCAGCAGTATTTCCGGACCATTATGACCTGCAAACCTTCAAGAAGGGAGCGTATTCCCTCCTAAAAGGCCGGCAACGCACTTGCAACTTCTCTGATGTTGCGGGTGTCCATGGGCGACGGTAATCGCTTTCCATCAGGTGATCCGTTTGCTCGTTTGCCCCCTAGTTTTATAAAAAAAATAAAAAAAAATAAAGAGGAAATGTTTGTTCGTATTTAATAGGCTCCGAAACTACTGAATCGATTTTGATGTAAGGTACTGCAGATATAAAGTAGACCACAGGGAAAGACTTAGGTAACATTTTATTTTAGCAAATAGTACGGTTTCCGCGGGATTTCCTATATCGCGTACGAAGTCGCGGACAACGTCTAGTAAATTATAATTACGCTAGAAATTGTATCACAATATGGCCGCCAAGCCGTCTGCCTTATACGACGGTTCCGCGTTCATATAAACTGAAGTCCGGGTCGTATAGTTATTAAATATTAACATTTTCTGCATTTATGTACCGTTTGTAGCTGCAGTCACAAATGTCATCATACCTCCAGCTCTCCGGTATAATTTAAATCCGCAAGTTTACATAAAATTAGTTTAAGGCATGTGCATCTTATGACTGATGTCATAAGACTTATGAGGCGCGTGTGTGTGTGTAGCAAAGATTTCAAAACTCAATTATGCTATGACGTAATTTGTACGTGTAGGCAAAGGACTTGTATGGTGTAGCTATCCCCGTTAAATTAATAAAAAAATCTATGACGTACATTTTACAGAACAAATCTTCATACGGTAAAAAGTTACGCCATCTTGGTTTTCACCATAGTATAAATGTCAGCCATTTTGTTTTCACAATGCACCAAACGTTAAAATGGTCTCAAAACTCTCAAAAGTGGAGCCATTTAACTGGAGACACTTTTAACATGTCTCGTCTGTAATATATACGTATATGGTTTGTAGTGAATGAAGTTCAATTTTAAATTGTATATTAAAATTGCAGCGCTGCGTATCGTACCGTCGCGGTATAAACTGACCCTTAGGGCTTGTTGCACAATATTCTACTGTCAGATAGCTTAAATTCATCTGTCGCTGCTAGCTTTATATTGAGCGATAGAGACAAACATACGAATAAGCTATTTAATACATAAGTAGAGGTCGCCCAGTGGCCGAAATTCGGCCATAATTTCATGTTCATTTTTTAATTTTAAGGTTTCAACTTTTTTAGGTTTCTTTTGCCACTTAGATACGCAATAAAAATTTGTAAATATTGTCTGTGAAAGATAATTGATACTCATTGACAATAGGGGATCGGACTACATCTGAAATATTTAGTTTCGTTAATATATTCAGAAATATTGAGGCATTACTACTTGGTAAATGTAAAAAAAATATATTATTTTATGTGTAGTTTACTAATAAAATACATTTAAAATGTACTAAAAAAAAATTTTTTTTTTTGCGAAATTGGTACACAAAACCTACATCATTAGGTTACTCACATCATATACAAAAACATTCATTATGGTAAGTATGAACTTAAACGCACAACTATCGGAGATATTTACAAATATATTCCTGCGGCCATATACTTCATATACTATAACCTACAAGTGACGTCATTTGTAGATCGACTTTAGTATGGAGCGTTTTTAGGAGGCTCGCGAAATTTTTTATACAAATCGCTGTACCTTTGAAAATATTGACTTTTGATATACGGTTTCTTCTGAGAAGTTATTCATATTTAAGAGTACTATTCATTTATGCAATAAAAAGAAATTGTCCGATTGCCTATTGTGTCACACCTACCGTAATTTATACAAAAATACTAGTATGTGTGTGGCATTATTTAAAGAAATTTAAGCTTTTCGCATACCTTCCTCAGCATAAACTTTAATTGTTTAATTGTGCCAAATATCACTTTAATTCATATGCACAATTCTCGTTAAACTGTACTTGAAATTTTTGCTCCACGTATTAATAATATAATGATTAGAAGATTGTGGACTCAGAGACTATGTCACAGAATACATAATAGTACCACCAACCACGTAGCATATCCAGAAAGAGCGTAATTACAGCGTATTCATACGCACTACAAATAAACAAAATAAGTGATTCACCTTTCTTATCCTAATAAAAGTACATAACTTTAACAGAATTTTTGAAGTCATTCTAATATCTCGAATACCTAACATAATAGCAAGTTATTTTGCCATTAAAAAGTAATACATTCCAGTTCCATTTGAAATATTTGCCTAAGACATAAGTCAGTTCTAGACTTAACCTTGAAGTCACACGTGTTACTAACAGGTTGCATTTCAGCTTTTTATACTTCGTGAGTGGGAATTATTGTTTGTGGAGGGTTCTGTATAACTTATTTTAATTGTCCATGTGTTATTATGAGCATGTTGTAGTTATTAAGGTTCTTACCTTTACTTGAGATCTAAATAATATTTAATTGTATCAAGAAACAAATATACCTAATATGATATTTTTAAATATTATGGTGACCTAAACTATAGTTTGGTATCGAATAGCTTTTCCGGAAGTTCGTCGCTGCTTACTTAATATCGAGCGACATAGCCAAAACACAAATAAGCTATGTGACTCTTCAGTAGACTATGAAACAGCTAAATTCATATAAAATCGCTTCATAAAAACACACTGGCTTCATGAAACATCAACTTTTGAAGAAGTCGCTCTTACGGTAACTTCTAATTCTATTTAACAAGTTTTTTAAAATAAATACTTAGAAAGGTACACATACTAAGAATTGATTGATTGTTAATACATTTAAGTTAATAATTAATTATTAGAAGTCATTTTCAGATCAACTTCTTCAAATGATAATGTTTCATAGTGCGATTCGTTTAAAACGGCCATTTTAGACCTGCGGAACCCTAATAACAAATAAACAAACACCATATAAATCGCGGACCAAACCGAACAACCCTGTATAAGGCAGGACAGCTTCCGTGTGTCATGAATACCTGGTATAGACAAATCGTGCATAGCTATTAGCCGATATTGATTATTCTATACAATACAAACAAAACTTAAGCGTCTGTTTGTAATTTTTAAATTAACTTTTCACTAAATGCGTATGGAAGTACCTATATACTTTCAATACATTTGAAATACATATTCTATGAGCGAGGGTAAACCTGATTTTTGACGAGAATTGCTGTGGCGACGCTTCGCCATACTTTTGAGATTTTTGGGGCCATTCTGAAATTTGACGCATGGTGAAAACACTATGGAGAAAAAAGTGTCTCCAGTTAAATGGCCCAACTTTTGAGATTTTTGGGGCCATTTTCAAATTTGACGTACGGTGAAAACACTATGGAGAAAAAAAGTGTATCTAGTTAAATGACCCCACTTTTGAGATTTTTCACTTCTACCGGTACTTTCGGAGTGCAACCCGTTGTCTTCTTTGTCTGTCCGTCTATCTATCTGTCTGTCTATCTGGTTAGCTGGAACAAACAGATATAAAACCTAAAAAGGCTGGACCGATTTCCATGGAACTTTCACTGGCAGATAGCTGATGATATAAGAAGTATCTTAGGCTACTTTTATCTTAGGGTTCCATTTCCGCTAGTTCCATGTTTGTTTACGTGGAATCAAAATCAGTTCAGTAGTTTTTGTGTAAAAGAGTAACAAACATCCATTCAATGCACACAATTTTTTTTCAATATTAATTACAATAGTAATAAGTATGTGTATAGTGTATACGTAATTAATATAAAGTTTACAATAATGTTATCTAGAACATGCATTAATTTCGTAATATTGTGTACGGCGATAACTTTTGACTCGTGGCTATAATATATTATATTAATATATCGAGACATGTATATTAAAGTATAGCAAGCTACCATACACGGGAGCTATACTATAAATATATATTTTGCCCTCATTCGGTCTGTGGTCGTCCATACCAATTAAGCATTATTATAGACACGTGCGAAATCTATATCTAAACAGATAAATAAAATTGAAGTGTCTGTTTGTAACTTCAAATTAACAGCTTTTTACATAATGCATCTGAAAGTATATTCGGTACTTACAATAAAATACATTTTTTTAATTTTTGTCTGTCCGTCTGTCTGTCTGTTCCGGCTAATCTCTGAAACGGCTGGACCGATTTTCAAGGGACTTTAACTAACATGGGCTACTTTTATTTTAGGGTTCCGTTTAAAAAATTAGGGTTCCGCTTCCGTTAGTTCTGCGCAAACGAAGTTGCGGGCTTCAGTTTTAAATCAGTTAGGCGAGTTTTAAATACAAATACAATCGACTCTCTTTATTCAAACCTGCGTAAATCGAACCTCTCTATAATTCAAAGTTATCACTAGTTCCCTAGAGAATCTCTTTACAATTCGAACTTAGTCAATACATTTTTGTGCACTTGGTAAATCAACTTCACGTTGCGAGTTATAAAAGTAAGTAGGTAATGTTGCTCGTTTGTTGACGATTAAAACAGGTTGAAAAATTGTAGGTAGATAGGTACCTACTGTTGTAAAATTATTGTTATCGTGCTTAACAATGTTATTTAAACAGCCCACTCCGCCGCCGTATTACGTAAAAATAGCGATTAGCAAAAATCTTGCAGTCATCGCGCGATAGACGCGCAATCGATTGCTGAACGTCAAATAAAATCGTATTACCTATGCGATCGATTGCTAATCGCTCGCTGTTGTGTTTGAATGCACTTTGCTTGATTTTCGCTTATTATTGCTAACTGATAGTTCAAATCGCTCGCTGATTGCTTTCGCTTTGCTGTAAAAGTTTTACGTAGGTAATACAAAAAAATAGACAGCAGTGAAGAGATCGAACGATTGATTGCAATTTATAGTACCTCGATTATTCGGTAGAGGCAGTACTGTCGCTAGGTTGCTTCTGGTAGGTTTTTGCAGATACGTACTACGAATTTGTGATTTTTGCGCAAAAATTGCGCAATTTTTGCTATTGCTTGGCTATTGCAAGATACGTAATAAGCCCGCCGGCTTGTCATGGGTGCAATGCTTTAGATAATAAAAACCTTCCTCTTGAATCACTCTATCTATTGTCGAAAATTGCACTAAAATCTGTTGAGTACTTTAAAAGTCGCGAACAGAGATCGGAAGCTACTTCATTTCATTTTCTATGTAAAGATAACATTTTAGACATATGCTTATGTTAAGACCAAAGTTAAGACGTTTAGGCAGATTTTTTTTTAAATGAACTAATTAAAACTAGGTACCCGGCGTTACGGCGCTGTTGTTATTTAGGCAAAGTCTTTGCTCCATTTTTATCGACTCGTTTTATTAACCTATCTACCAATATTACATAATTAACTGTTATTATAATTAAACGTCACATTTGTGTCGAAAAAAAAACCGGCAACTGATACCAATAACTGTTTCTGTGAGGTTAATAGTCATAATATTGTGTGCCCAAATACCACCTTATATAATAATAATGCACCTATAAACATGAAACTATCCGAAAAAAATATGTTGCCATATTTGTACACATTATTATTAGAGCATTAAACTATTGACATTTTTTAAAACATTTATTTAACAGGCAATGTACGTTAGTTCGGGTGGAATCTTACTACTCAATTTTAAAGCAGATATCTTCAACCGATTGAGCTGAAATTTTGTCAATTTGCTCGTTTCTGTTTTTAAGCTTTTATATTGTGACTTGTGATACAAGCATACATTACATACTACTTTATTATTAGAAGTCAAAAATTTTAGACAAATATTCTTGTAAAAATATCCTTAAAAATAAACAAAATTTAAGTAACCAATGAATTGTCAAGCAGTGAGCGAGCTGATGATGATGAATAATAGCTAAGAACATTCTCGATCATGTCAGCTTTGAAACAATAATACATAAATACATACATATAATCACGCCTCTTTACCGTAGGGGTAGTCTGATACCACTTTTTTCCACTTGCTACGATCCTCACATACTTGTTTCGCTTCGTCCACTTTCATTCTTACTAACTTACCACTTACCATTCCTCCTCTTACATTCAACGTAGCGAAGCGGCTCTCCATGGGCCAATTTTCGCCTTCGCGAGAACGAGACGTGATGGGTGGCGAACCACATCGCCGCCATTTTCGATAAATAATTATTTTTATGATTATCCATTGCACTCCAACGGATTGGTAGAGAGGGTAGGAATAGGGAAAGGGAAGGATAGGTGGTGTGGAAAGAAATATTGGTAAGTTAGAGTGGGAAATAGGAAATGTAGGATATTACCGCCCAGGAGGGCAAGGGATAGGACCAGTAATAGCTAGGGAAGCCGGGATCGCATACCCGTATACTATACTACAACTACCGGACAGGTAAGTTGGGATGAGTATCCCATGACTATAAAAAAAAATAACTTATTCAATATCGGATCATCCGTTTGGGAGATACGATGGCACAGACAGACAGATGACTCTTTTTACATTGGAGGTTAATTAGAACAACTGTGTTTTTTGGTTTTAGTATGACAGTAAATGAGTTTAGTTTTACTAACTGCGTAGTTATATTTATCGCTGACAGATAACTTGGACGACGACATACTGTCGGAACTAAGTAACTAAATATTAAAAAAATATACATATTGAAACAAAAAAAATATATATCCGAGACAAATGAGGAATACGTATTAATTTTATTTATATTATTATACCAACTGTTGCGTGCGACTCCGCCCACGTAAATATTATAGTATCCCTCGGGAACACTGTTCTTTTTCGGGATAAAGTGCCTGTTTTAATCCAGAGCCTAAACTACTATCGTACCAAATTTCAGCGAAATCCGTCCAGTAGTTTTTGCGTGAAAGAGTAACAAACATCCATCCATCCATCCATCCTCACAAACTTTTACATTTATAATACAATATTAGTAGAATATAATACATATTAGTACACCTCGTAGCCTCAATGTTGGCATTAGTGTTGCAAGCGTTTACACGGCAAACAATATATTATTTTAAGAGCCGGTTTCATAGTCTTACACTTATTGTGTATATTATTCATTAAGTAGTTCTGTCGCTGCTTACTTTATATGGAGCGAAAGAAGAAGACATGCAAATAAGCTATTTGAAACTTACTAACAGTAACCAATACATTGTGAAACAGGCCCTTACCAAAGAATATATATTACTAACGTACCCTTAATCTCGTTATAGTCGCAAAGAATATATTTTACAGATTAGTAAATAAAAACCATATTCACAATTTTAATCATTCACATTATTGAAAATTTGCTACAAATTATGATACCAATAAAAGTATTTGAATTCACAGCAAAAAACAAGCGAACGTAATATATTAATTAAAAGTTATAAATTGTTTTTTTAACTTCATAATATCTTTTTAAAATGTAAAGGTTTGGGAAAGCGCCACTTTATCATAAGAAACCGACCAAGTGCGAGTAGGACTCGTACATGAAGGATTCCGTACAAAAAACACGTCTGTTGTGTACAAGCCCCACTTCCATATTTATTTTATACTGTTTTTAGTATTTGTTGTTGTAGCGGCACAGAAATACATCATTTGTGAAAATTGCAGCTACCAGTGTTCATGAGATACAGTTAGGTGACAGACGGACGTACAACGGAGTCTTAGTAAAAGAATCCCGTTTTACCCTTTGGGTAGGGAACCCTAAAAATGTGTGATAAGATAAACAGATTTTTATATTCAAAATATATTTTAATTATTATTCAATGATACATTCTAATCCTAATGCAATGTTCTCCCTAAATTGTGTGATAAGAATATGACTATAAACAGTTTTTTTATGTTACAAAATATATTTTAATTATTATTTAATAATACATTCTCTTAATAATGCAATGTTCTTATTGGTAGCAAATAGCTATAATGAAATAGTAATGGTCTATAAAATTACAATAGCTCTATTCACATAACGCCATCCCACGCTGCACTATCGCCGTCTACTTTTAATTAATAATAAAAACAAATTAATTATAAATACTATATGTAGTAAACGCGCAAATGTGGCTTTAAGAATCTGGATATTATCATCTGTCTATGAAACATCTGTATTTACATATCGTATAATGTATAATATACTAGTTAGATGTTTCCTGCGACTTTGTGCGCGCAAAAGTAAATCTTGCGGAAACCGTACATTTTTCTACGATACGAAATAGCCTATGTCTTTCCCCGTAGTCTACTCTATATCTTTGCTAAATTTCATCGAAATTAGTCCAGTACTTTCGGAGCCTATTCAATGCAAACAAACAAATTTTTTCTCTTATTATTATTATATTATTATTATTATATTAGTATAGACATTGTTCAGAAGGTCGATT
The DNA here is from genome assembly GCA_905404095.1 of Glaucopsyche alexis. NCBI lineage: Eukaryota > Metazoa > Arthropoda > Insecta > Lepidoptera > Lycaenidae > Glaucopsyche > Glaucopsyche alexis. The sequence goes on from FR990057.1 coordinate 1,770,099, forward strand.
TTACTATTTAAATTCTTCAATCTGATCAGTCCTATGGTATATAAACGTCAAACAAATGTCAAACCCATTTGATTGAACCAAACTCCAAAAATCGGTTCATGATATCAAATCGATTCAATATAAAATTCAATAACAGTAAAATGAAATGTAAGTTGATTACAAGAATAGGCAATCGGACTATTTTTTTTTTATTGCATAAATGAATAGTACTCTCAAATATGAGTAACTTCTCAGAAGAAACCGTATACCTATCAAAAGTCAATATTTTCAAAGGTACAGCGATTTGTATAAAAAATTTCGCGAGCCTCCTAAAAACGCTCCATACTAAAGTCGACCTACAAATGACGTCACTTGTAGGTTATAGTATATGAAGTAGTATATGAAGTATATGGCCGCCGGAATATATTTGTAAATATCTCCCATATTTGTGCGTTTTAAGTTCATACTTACCTTATTGAATGTTTTTGTATATGATGTGAGTAAACTAAGGCATGTATTTAAACTTGCGACAAAACAATTAAATTTTGGATGTGAAAATACCCAATATTGAATACTAAATTACTAAGTTGGCGAAAGAATGTAAGGAACAAAAAAATTACAAATCTGGTGACTAAATAATACCACTGAATTTTCCAAACTGGCAGACAGATTATATTTTAGCGAACAAATAACCATCTTGGCGACAATTTGTGAGTACACATTTAATTTAAGAATAGGCACATATATTTTTCCTGATGTAGGTAACTCAAAAACCATACAAGCAGCAAAACGAGCGCACACAAAAAAAACATAAAGGAGCGTACAAAATTCCCAATTTTTAATTTTTCTCGGTTTTAGGGGGGTGTAGATTATTGTGTAGATTAATTTTGAAATTTAAAAATGGCGGATATTTATTTTTCGTAAAATTGATATGGTTTACCAGATTTTTGGGAGTGCTGGATACGAAAATGATATTCGTTTTGAAATTCCAATATGGCGGACATACATTTTATAAAAATAATATGGGTGTCCTTTTATTGGTTTCTGGGGTTGATTACAAAAAAGTCATCCATTTTAAATTTCCTTAGTAACCCCACAACCTCATATTTTCGTCATGATGGAAGAAAAAGAAATTTGAAAATCCTGAATTTTCCAACATTCCTATAGCTATAAATCCGTCGTATCTCAATGTACAGCATTTACTTCTTTTTTTCATAAAATTGATTCTATGTCGGAAACGGTGCATCCTATTGAAAAAATAATGAAAATTTCGCCCACCTTAGAAACCCCGCAATATCATATTTTTTTCATGATGGGAGAAAAAAAAATCGAAAATCCTGAATTTTCCAACATTCCTATAGCTATAAACAGCCGTCGTATCTCAATGTACAGCATTTACTTCTTTTTTTATAAAATTGGTTCTATCTCGGAAACGGTACATCCTATTGAAAAAATAATGAAAATTTCATCCCCCTTAGGAACCTCGCAACATCATATTTTCTTCAAGACGGGAGAATAGGAAATTAGAAAATCCTGAATTTTCCAACATTTCTATAGATTTATACATCCGTCGTATCTCAATTTACAGCATTTACTTCTTTTTTTATAAAATTGATTCTATCTCGGAAACGGTGCATCCTATTGAAAAAATAATGAAAATTTCGTCCCCCTTAAAAACCCCGCAACATCAGATTTTCTTCATGATGGGAGAAAATTTTTTTCGAAAATCCTGAATTTTCTAACATTTCCATAGCTATAAACAGCCGTCGTATCTCAATGTACAGCATTTACTTCTTTTTTTATAAAATTGATTCTATCTCGAAAACGGTGCATCCTATTGAAAAAATAATGAAAATTTCATCCCCCTTAGGAATTCAGCAACATCATATTTTCTTCATGATGGGAGAAAAAAAAATCGAAAATCTTGCATTTTCCAACATTTCTATAGATTGAAACACTCCTCGTATCTTAGTACAGCATTGCCATATTTTTTTCTATAGTCGCTTCTATCTCAGAAACGGTGCATCCTACTGCAAAAATAATGAAAATTTCCTCCCCCTTATTAACCTAGAAATCGCATCCTCATGAATGGCAGAAAATTCATGAATCCTGAATTTTGAAAAATTTCTAGACATAGAGCTGGTACCTTGAACTACATAACATACTGTTATAATAATCATCAACCCTAATTAGCATCCCCAAGATCTTTTAATTTAGTATTCATATTCATTTTACGAAGATTGAATATTCTTCATTTTGGAAAATGAAATTGGAAGACAATTTTGTAATCAGAACCCCAGAAACCCCGGGTTTTTTTTCCAGGTTTCATTCCATTAATAACAAAAAATTACGCCATTGTGGAATTTCGAAACAGATTTTATTTTCATATTATTCTGCACCCCCAGAAACCTAGAAAATGACACCCATGCCAAAGGGAAATAATCCCGGAATAGGATTTTCCGTAGCCTGCAAATTGAATTTTTAGCAGCCATTAATTTATCAACCAAATATGGTTTTATAGCTGCTTATATGGTATAATGGTCCCCAATTCGGAAATTAAGTCACTAACTTATAAATGTCGGTGCTAATTTGGCTTAAATTTCGCCTCTTTTTATCTGCCGACTTTTGAATTTTTTGTCACCCGAGTGTTTTCGCCAGTTTAGTAATTAAGTCGGCAACATATTAATTCGCTGCCAAATTCAGTAATACAGTATGCTCACGTGCAGCCCCCAACTTATTTTTTGTTCGCTCGATTAATTATATCCCGTAAACTAATGATGTAGGTTTTGTTTGCCAATTTCGCAAAAAAAAAATTTTTTGGTACTTTTTAAATGTATTTTATTAGTAAACTACACATAAAATATTATATTTTTTTACATTTACCAAGTAGTAATGCCTCAATATTTCTGAATATATTAATGAAACCAAATATTTCAGATGTAGTCCGATCCCCTATTGGTTCAGATTTCACACATCGAAATTAATCAGGTAGTGGCGTTGTTGTAGGTAGTTGTAGTATATTATACAAATTATAGAGTAGGTACTAGCTGTTGCCCCTGACTCCACCCGCGTAAATATAGTATCCCAAAGGAACATGTAGTTTTTCGGGATAAAAAGTAGCATACATTTTAATACATACACGCCTCTTTCCCGTAGGGGTAGGCAGAAACTTCTTTCCACTTGCTACGATCCTTACATGCTTGTTTCGCTTCGTCCACTTTCATTATTCCCTTCATACATGTTCTTCGGTTTAGGGTACTCTTGAACTGGCCTTTTTTCAAGACGTCCCCGATTTGGTCTTGAAACGTCCGCCTAGGTCTACCCCTTCCAACACTTCCATTCACACTCGTATTTTATACACTTTTTTCGTCAATGGTTCTTCATTCATTCTCTCGACATGGAATACCATCTCAGCATACATTTCTCAATTTTTGTCACTACAATATATTCTTTCAGACCACGTTTCCTTATCTCACTATTTCTTATCCTGTCACCCAGTTTAACTCCTATCATACTTCTTAAAGCTCTCATCTCAACTGCATTTATTCTGCTTTCATGTTTCTTCTGCCATAGCCAATTTTCACTTCCGTACATGAGTGTCGGAACCAACACCCCCACATGCACAGCCAAACGAGCCTTATTAGACACCTTCCTGACTGTTCATAAAGGAGTGCAAAACTCCATTCAGTATGTTTTCTGCATTCACTTTTCTTCCAATATCACTCTCACACTTTCCATGTCTTGTGAACTTTGGACCCAGATACACAAAATCATTCACCTGTTCATTTTGTTCATCTCCAATCACGATATTGCAGTCTATCACTGACTCATCTATTTCAAACACCATCACTTTCGTCTTCTTTACGTGCATCTTCATTCCCTTTCTAACAAAAGCTCCACTCATCGCAGTTACCATCTCCTGCAACTCCTACGCCGAAGACGCAAGTAATACTTGGTCATCAGCATAGGAAAACATTTGACGAGTAATTCATTCATTCTCAACCCACTTTTATTCTCTTTTAAATCTGTCAAGCAATTGTTCATAAACAGATTAAACAGCCACGGTGACGCTACATATCCCTGTCTAATACCTTTTTCGATATTAAACGTTTAAATCCAGGGCCTAAACTACTACATTCATTTCGTCGAAATCCATTCAGTAGTTTTTGCATGAAAGAGTAACAAATATCCATCCGTCCTTCTTCACAAACTTTCACATTTATAATATTAGTTTGTACCCATATTATAGTTTTTTGAAATTCATACTCTAAAGGGGTGAAATGGGGTTCCAAAGTTTGTACAGCGAAATCAACAACTGGACGGATTGCGTTGAATTTTAGCATGCAGATAGTACGACGATAGGAGAAATCAATTTAAAAAAAATTTCAAAATACATACTCCAATGGGGTGCGATGGGGATCCACGCGGACGAAGTCACGCATAAGCTAGTAACTTTATATAAAGAAAATGTTCTTCCTTCTTAATTTAAATTTGGCGCGCATTTGTCAGCAAAGTATTTGGCTATCTGTGGTACAAGTTACAAAATGGCAGAGATAGAAGACGAAGATGATTATGAAAATCAGAAAAAGATTTAAAATTTAAGTGAATGGTTAAAATAGTGAGGAATAAACAATAATTGTCGTTTCTCTCATTTCAGAGCAACACAAGTATATTCTTTGCCTAAACCAATATACAAACGTATTATATAATATATTAAATCTAGAAGTAAGGTGTAAGGTCAGCGGCGCAGTGCGTAATACGGCCGAGCCCAGCTGCAGGTTGTTGGCGATAACCCGGGAGTCAATGCCTGCACGAGGTACGAGGTACAGTCGGCAGAACGTTATTTATTTATTTATATACTAGCGACCCGACCCGGCTTCGCACGGGTACAATACTGATACTAATACTACAGAATGTCACCCACTTCGCAACGGGCCGTATAGCAGAAATCGTAATATTTTAATTTCGCCATAACTTCAAAACCAAACGTCCAATTTTAATCATTCAAAGACCAAATATTATCTACATAAACTGTACTTAGTGATGAAATAATTTATTTTGATAAGGATTAATAGCATGACTAAAATAAACGCATTTAAATGTAGTCCAAAAAAAATTCAAGATTTCTAAATAAAAAAATGGTTGTTGTGCCTCACTCGACATAGATAGGTATAGTGTGTCGCGGACTTTTTTGTAGATATTTATAAGATCTACAATTAATTAGAACATTATATGGTTCTATCTTTTATAGTTTAGGCAGCGTACGCAAAATAAGTAACTTTTCTGGTTGATTTTTTACACCTTGTGTCCGAAAAACCCAAATATCTTACGGAACCCTATTTTTTTCCAAAATAAAATTTTGCCTATGTTACTCGTGGATAATGTAGCTTTCGAATGGTGAAAGAATTTTTGAAATCGGTCCAGTACTTTTTGAGCCTATTCATTACAAACAAACAAACAAACAAACAAACATACAAACAAAGTTTTCCTCTTTATATTATTAGTGTAGATTCATTTGGGAAACTAATAGCTTAAAACTAAGGCACAGTAGACAAGAGCATAATTAACATGAAGACAATAAAAGGTTTCCACTGATAGTTATTACATTATTATATACAACTTAACACAATTCACGAGATAATAGCAAAAATATAAAGCATAGACACAGACTAAGTACAAATGTATTAATATTTAGAAATTATTACCAATATATTATGTTATTATTAGTAATAATACTACTACACAGTTTACGAACATCAGTCATCGAGCCCAAAATTTATTCTGAACTCCAATTCTTGCAATTACCATAAACTTTTATTTCACTTTTATTGAATTATAAATGAATTGTCTTGATATCATAAAGTGACTTTTGGAGTTTGGACCTTGGGTCCATCAAAATGATTAGTCCAAACTCCAAATGTCAGTTTATCGTTGATGACGATGATGAAGACGTTTGTTTGACGTTTATGAGAATACCATTTTGCAGTTTTATCATATCGGGAGTGGATTGTAACTGTATTAATGCAGGATTTAATTAGCAGAATCGACCTGATGACGGTACTGTAGGTATATTTTTAACCCCCGACGCAAATAGAGGACAGTTACAAGTTTGACGTGTCTATGTTTGCCTTTCTGTGGCATGGCATTGTTAAAAAATTACAACTTCGTGCAATTTAAAAAAAAGCGGTTTAAACATTTAGGATTATTTTTTCTGCTTTCATGAAACCTAATTTGTCTCAAAATAATCCAACAATATTAAATATTCCGTATCGCGCCACCAGCGATTTTGAGGCCGATTTTTTTTTACAGTCGCGTTATAATCTGTAAACATCAAAACTAGTATTGTTATGATGGCGCACGACCTTTTTTGCAAAAAAAAAATTAAAAAAAATCTTGTGTTAATACAGGAGAATCAATTCAGAATGTAATTATATTTTATATATAATGTGATATAGGAAATGTATGAGAATAGTAAGTATATAATTCTTAGGTAATTAATAGCAATGTATTACTCCGAGTTGGCCCAATACGACTTCATTGGGTTAGGTTAGATGGCTAAGGCGGGAGCGTAGCGCAGCGAAGCTACCGCCTTAGCCATCGTGGTTATTTTTTTGTAAACAACCCAGAAGTAGGAGCCCCGCGTAGCGGGGCTCCGTCGATTCATAATTGAAGCCAGTTGTTATAGAGGGCTTATTATACGCGACTGTAAAAAAAAAATCGGCCTCAAAATCGCTGGTGGCGCGATACGGAATATTTGCCCTGGCTTCAATTATGAGTCGACGGAGCCCCGCTACGCGGGGCTCCTACTTCTAGGTGGTTTACAAAAAAATAACCACGATGGCTAAGGCGGTAGCTTCGCTGCGCTACGCTCCCGCCTTAGCCATCTAACCTAACCCAATGAAGTCGTATTGGACCAACTCGGAGTAATTTTTTTTTTATTTTATTTTTTTTTGCAAAAAAGGTCATGCGCCATCATAACAATACTAGTTCTGATGTTTACAGATTATAACGCGACTGTAAAAAAAAAAATCAGCCTCAAAATCGCTGGTGGCGCGATACGGAATATTTACCAAAATTTATTTGGAAAAAAAGAAGTCTCCTTAAAATTTTCACGTGTTCTGCTATAATTAATTAATTAGGTTTATTTTATTTGATTAATGTCTGGATTTATTGCACAAAACATTTCTAAAGAAATGTCCGTACTCCATCAAAAACATATTTTGTTACCGTACCCATAATTAAAGATGTTTTCTCTGGCGACTGTACATCTTTCGCACATCTGTTGATAAGTTCTAATTAGTAGTAATTGCATCAACATATTAATACGTGTTACTACTACGATTAATAGTAAAAACTACGCCACGTGCACCTTTGTCCGTGGAAACTTTGCTTGCTACGCGATTTGTAAGTAAATAAAAAACAAAAGGTTGCACTCCGGGGTTCCGGGAGAAGTGAAAAATCTCAAAAGTGGGGCTATTTTGAAAAGTGGTGCCAAATGACAGTTAAATAACTAGAGACACTTTTTTCTCCATAGTATTTTCACCATACGTCAAATTTCAAAATGGCCCCAAAAATCTCAAAAGTGTGGCGAAGCGTCGCCACGGCAATTCTCGCCACGCCAAAAATCAGGTTAACCCTCGCCTATAGATGTATCACATCAAAAATAAGGACTGCTGATAGAAGTGAAAACTTAGAACTTTCAGTATTAAGTATAGACCCTTTATAACGACGTAGGTTAAAACGTCCAACCGGATATTGCGACGAAATTTTTACCAAAATCTTACTTAATCCTTTCTAATATTATAAAATACATATGTGAATGTGAGTTTGTTTGGTTGTTACACTTACTCACGTAAGATCTACTTAACCGATTAATTATCATGAAATTTGGTACAGATTTAAAGTAGACCACGGAGAAGGATATAGACTACTTTATCTCGGCAAAATGTATGCTTCAACACAAATAACAAAAATATTCGTGTGACCGGGATTCGAACTGATAGTGTATCTCACCAATTTGCTAACAACGCAAAAAGTCCAACGCTAACCAAACCGCTTACTCGTGTCTTAATATGTGACGAAAGAAAAATCAAATTGCCATTTTCCCAGAGATAAGACCTAGCTAGATCGATTTATCTCCCACAATACTCCCAGCATTTTTTTTTCCGAAGGCAGGTCAAAATCGAGCCTGACGTCACTGCGACCCAAGTGGATCTATTGTGACTCCTTCGCGTTATAGTACCTGCCCCAGGCCTTTGCTGCTCATGAACTGAACGATGTGGTTGGGGTCGGCGCCACGGATTTCGTCTCTAGTGGAGTATTCGTGCTGCCCAAGGTACCTATTTCTATTCTGTTGAAGTGCCGGTCAATCAAGGAGAAGGTAAAAGGGTGTTTCGTCCTTCTCCCCGCAGAATCTGCAAGTCGTTGTGTCACCAACTCCTATTTTGTTGAGGTGTTTGTGGAGCTTGCAGTGCCCAGTTAGGGTTCTGGTAAGGATCCTTACCAATCCTACTACAGGATACTAAATTTCATAGAAATACTTGCAACCGTTTCCGAGATTCCGATACATATACATGATTTGCTCGTTTAAATTATAACGTTATATCTTGCCGAAATCCAACCGTTAACTGCCTCGTATAAATTTTAATAGAAAAGCGATAAGCTAAGCGATTTGGCGTCAAAATCTCGTTATGCAAACTTTTTATATGCCTGTTGATTCCAAACGTATGTTTTTATTGCCCATTATACATTATACACATCCCATCTCCCAAGGGAGACTAATTCATCGAGCATCTGTCAAATTTACTGCCGATTTTATATCTAATTTTATATCACATTAAGGGTATTTAATTGGGGTGTCTGTTTAAGAACTTTACTATATACTACGAGGAGAATAATGATTTATGTAAACAATGATCATCTGTCTAAGTAATAAGAAAACTAGCAAGCCTTACGCTAGTCGCATATGATGTGTAACATTTTATGAAAATATAAAAAAACAATAATAGCGAAAAATAGCGCTAACAAAAAACGTAAGCAAAATAGCGACCGCTGGCGTTAAATAAGCAAAATGGCGGATTGTGTTAGGCTTAGGAGTATTGCAGTTAGCAAACGTGTCTTGGCCGATAATCTGTTTTTATTTTCTTTAAGTACTAGCAAGCTCTAACAAGCGCTGTTTTCCACGTAAAACAGGCCAATGCTTAGTACGATTTTCTAATATGAAAAAAAAATACGGAAACTTTTCCATTGAGCAGTGACATGAACGTCAAAATTTAAAAAAGCTAAACACTGAAATATTTTATTCGAATCTGACGGCAAACTCTACCTGCGCGCGCTCATTGGTCAATAATAGCGCACGCATCCACGACTTCTTGTTACACAATTCTATCCCATTTCACGAAATCACTCCCACAAATTGCAGGAAAGCCACATCAAAAACTAAGTTCAATCAACCCAAACTGACGCTAAGTTACGAATGACACGTATGTTACGCGTCATTCGTAACTAAGTGTCAGTTCACACCGTGACGCTCGCTTTCTTAAAAATGCAGCGCCGCGTACGTCACGGTGTGATCAGACCCGTTGTATGCAATTTTTGTTGATCGGTCTGACACATAAATTGACAGCCGTCGGTACGGCGCTGATTTTATGTTTATTTAACAGATTTGTTCTTCAAGTCTATGACGAAGAAACGAAACTGTTTTTTTTTTTTGTTTTATTTAAAAGTTGCGAGGCCCTAAATGTTTGATTTCTTTTATTCCGTGATCCGTCTCATGAGCTCGACTATGTTATTATCACATAAAATACTCTGTTGTAATGAATATAAAAACATTTAAACGACAGTTTAGTTAATCAGATAACGAGGACACTGACCCTTAGAAAAGGGCATAAATTTATAAGAAAAAACTTTTTAGCGTAATTATGATTTTAAATAAATGAGTCGAAAAATCTACGTAAAAATTACCACATCCACGATATGAAACGAGTGGCAGAATGTGATAGATGGCGGACTTTTGAAGGATTTACTTCTATCTCCTCTAGACTTGTTCAATAAATACCTACCAGCAATTTTAAATTGAAAATGTGATCAAAAACTAGCTAAAGTTAAAAAACAAAATAAAGTTAACGCATTTACAAACTAAATCGTTATAAAACACAAAATTACAACTGTTTACACAACCCTAATCTAGTAAAAAACAAAAAAGCTCACTAACAGAACGTTAAAAAATCGTTTAAAGTCGCACGTTGAATCGTTAAGCGCGATCACGTAAGTTTTTTAGTTCATAAAAAGTAGCTGTACCATATTTTAAGGGGTACGACTGCTCATAAAGTGTTTTGATTTATTTTACGAGGCCCGTGGTTTATGTGGTCGCACTGACAGCGACTACGAAACTAAGATCTTAAATAGATAGAGTATTATTCTTTTATTCACATTCAAAATGCAATATAGAGCCAGATAATAAACTTAAAAATAATACTAAAAAAGAAGACCTATCTACAAATAAGACTATATCTATAATTATCTATCAAATAGATAGATATTCTTTTAAGGACATATTATGTTATGATGTTCTGAGTGGTGTCATCGAGAAATATTTTGTAATATTTTACTGGCATTTTAATGGCATTTTTCTTAATAAAATTTTATAATAATAATAATAATAATAATTATGGGTGCTTCCTACTACGTCAATCAGTCCCGTGGTAAGTACCGAAGAACTTGTATAACCAGACAACGGAAAGCATAGAGTTTAAAATAATACGTTTTTAAATAATAAACAATATACAATATATTATATTTAATCATTAATCTAAATTCCAACATCGTAATTGGATGAAACAATAATTCGCAATTTTCACTTGAGCTTGTTATTTTTTGCCCGCCATTTTAAAATATGCGCGATTTCTACGCCAACACTGACGCCACACAATATTTCAGCGCGAACTCTCACACGCGACGAATTATTAGCACTATTTAAATTAGATAATGGCCAAACTAGTGAATTTACTAGAACGTCCGCCATTTTAAATGAACAGGCCGCCATTTTACAAGCAGTCGGCCATATTAAAATCATAAAAATGAAAAATATTTTAGTCGGCTTATAAGTTACGATGTTTTTGGTTGGTTTGTTTTTGTTCGCCATAAAGTAGTTTTAATTAAAAATAATATCTCATTCGGGATTTATCGAGTGTAAGTTACTAATGTTACCTTCATTATGAAACATAGAGCGACCCAGTGCGGTCCTAATGGCTTGTGCACAAAACTGTGACGTCAGATGTGACGTCTGATCGTTAAAATCCGTCGGCTACTTTGTATAATCGTTCAATCGAACGGTCGGCGATTGTGTTAGTAGTTCGAGGTATTCGCTTGCGATTCCCTATATGAGTGGGTACTTATAAAGGGTATTTTTGGGTAAACACCGAGCTCACGGATTACTGGCGATGACAGACGAGAAAGTCTACATCTACAACGACCTCTGTGGTTAACGCGTCGGCGCTCAGAAGTCGTAGGTTCGAATTCCGCCAAATGTCAAAATTGACCTCAGCTTAAGTCGTACTCACATATCAATTGAAAGATGCCAATTATACCCATAAATATTCATGTTTTTTTTTTTATTCGTGACATCTGACAGCTTTTTTACACGACAAGGACCGTTGTGCTACCAAGCGCCGCCTGGTGACAGAAAAGAATCGAAAATTCTTATTGATTGTTTTTGATACCACTTACGCCATATCAAAAACCCTCATTTTGATAAAAAACATTATCATTATATTAGTAGGTAGGGTAGGATGAAAACTCGATAGGACAGTTAACCTTTCAGTTAATATAAATTAAGCCCAATTTAACCCTTTTAACTTTGTTATTACCAGTTGGAGGGCTAACTTCTCAGAGTTCGCGTATAACTCAATATCCAAAAATTATACTTAAAAAACTTCAAAAATTAAATTCTTTTTCGACTTGATTTATTTAATTACTCATTTTATTGAGTTTCCGACTTAATTTTGGTCCTTTATATCGTAATTTTACAAGTTTTAATAATATTAGGCTTAGTAACTTTTACACGCCCAATTATAATTAATAATTACCAGCTGGTGCCCGCAACTTCGTTTGCGTCGAAATAACTACATGCGTACAAACGTTATTTTATAACCTACATGGAAATAAAAAAATTGAGTTTGAGTTTAACCCTTTTCTTTCTTAGCGGATGTCTACGTCATTACAACTATTTGTATGCCAAATTTCAGCGAAATCCGTTCAGTAGTTTCGGCTGTGCGTTAATAGATGTGTCAGTCAGGTTTGCCTTTTATATATTTAGACTAGCAGTGGCTGGCGGCTCCGCCCGCGTAAAGGGAACACTGTACTTTTTCGGTATAAAAAGTAGCATGTTTCAATCCAGAGCCTAAACTACTACCATACCAAATTTCATCGAAATTTGTTCAGTAGTTTTTGCGTGCAAGAGTAACAAACATCCGTCCATCCATAAATCCATCCTCACAAACTTTCACATTTATAATATTACTAGGATAACTGTAATCAACAATTATTACTCTATGTGACCCATTGAGATTATTCCTATTATTTTATATTTGCTTCCACTTAAATCACCTATTTCTATGGGGCTAATGACCTCTGAGCCTTAGAGAGCTCACTGTAATTATTATTTTATTAATAATAATTATATATTATATATTTTTTTCAAAATTTTCGGATATTTTATTCTCCAATCCCGGTCAGATAATTATTTTTGTGTTTTATTTTTATTTATTTCCATGAGCTCCGAGCAAAGACCGGTTACCCAGGTACTTATACCTACACTGGTATCCAAGAAGCCACCAAAAGGCTAAAAAGACCATGATACATTACAATCTATCATGGTCTTAAAAGGACAAAGACAAAACATTGAGTGCCTCTTATTTAGAGTAGCGTTTAAATATTCGGCTGTTACTAAATCAATTGAGTTATATTGAGCTTACAAACCGTTTGGAGCGGAGTTCGTAATTCGAATAGTTGGACATTTGTACAAAAGGGATGCCTTCGCGTCATTTTAGTGCAGGGAATTTCATTGTAACACGATACTTAATTAAAAATATATTGGATTGGTTCCGTGCTCAAAGGCTAAAAACGGGACCCTGTTGTATTATATTGAGACTTATAACAAACTAGCAATAATAGGCTAGCCGCACACACATTTTATTATTGACAATAAAGCTCATATTGACAATAATATTCCTTGTGTGCGGGCTATATAGTCTGTCAAGACCCTTTTTCTCAGGAACGCGTGGAGGTATCAAGCTGTAATTTATATCAAATACTGAAGTTACTGTCCTTTGGAGCTGTGAAAAAATCAAACTTCTAAGCCAACGCAATCAAAAGATACACCCGTTTATGCCACAAATTTCCGCAAATTTTGGACACTCGCAAACTCAAAACCTACAGGGTACTTCCCTTGAACTGAAATTTGGTATGAAGCAACGTCTTATACCACAGAAGACCGCACAAAATTGCGAAAACCGTAAATTTTTAGTTACTACTTCCATCATAATATAATAAAAATATTTTTAATAATTTGAAACTACTAACCCCTTTCATGAATGCGTAGAGGTATTACATTGAAATCGATATCAAATACTCAGGTCTATAATACCTTTAAGCTGTAACAAAATCACTACAGGTTTGTACGGAACCCTCGGTGCGCTTGGCCGGTTTTTTTTTAATATGTTGACTAGTATTGAAAAATTTATTCTGTCAATAATATTGCACGTGTGTGGCTACCCATTGGCCGCGGGTTCATCATCATTATCATCAGCCTAGCACCGTCCACTTCTGAACGTAGGCCACTGCTGCCCGCAACCCGCGGGTTCGCAAGCGTGAAATTAGGTTTTAAATTTTACCCCCTTGGAGGTTGAATTTTGAAAAATCCTTCCTTGGTAGATGCCTTCGTCATATAAGAAATACGTGTGAAAATTTCAAATTTCTAGCCTTAGGGTTTGGCCTGTACGTTGACATATCAGTCAATCAGCTTTGCCTTTTATATGTATAGTCACGAGGCAGTGTATCTCATTTTTTTTTTTTTATAAAATAAGGGGGCAAACGAGCAAACGGGTCACCTGATGGAAAGCAACTACCGTCGCCCATGGACACTCGCAACATCAGAAGAGCTGCAGGTGCGTTGCCGGCCTGGATCTCATGAACCCCGATAGCTATACAGTTGAATTTTTTTACAGATGATGTATTTCTGTTGCCACTGTAACAAAAAATACTAAAAACAGAATAAAATAAATATTTTGACCAACACTTGTTATCATAGAAACTCATAGTGTCAACTATTAATCCCGTGGAAGTGTGTGTTGTTGTTATTTTTATTAATTTAATGTATTTTTAAGTATTATACACAAATAGCCTTTGCCACGGTTTTCTCTACATAAATTAAACCGTGCCAAATTTCAAATTCCTCCGTTTGCATAAATTTCGTAAAACTGTACACAAAGTTTTTGATACTCGTATGTAATATATTATATATATATAAATATCTGAGATATAATATATACTTTCGTAAATAACTCAAACAGAATACGAGTATTATAGAGTTGCATAAAAGAGACATGGTCTCCTCTATTTATTTATTTCTATTTGCTACCACTTGTTCGGAGCGAAAAAGTCCAAATAATCTATTTTGTATAAACAGCAAAAAGTTCCCGTCGAGCTGCAGCTATCTACGAACTTTGCGATTTATGTTCAAACTCCGAATACGGAGCTTTTATATGTAGCTTTTAGTAATTTGGGAGCTTTCGCTTATGAATAACGCTATCTAGATGCACTACATTAATTTGTAAGTTCATAACGAGCTTTCTAGAGCTAGAATTACGTAAATTCTTGATAATAATATGAATAGGGGAGACGACTACAGTTAAAATACGTATTTAGTTTAATTTATACGTATACACTCAGAAATTGAATTGGGGATCGGACTACATCTAAAATATTTAGTTTCATTAATATACTCAGAAATATTGAGGTATTACTACTTCGTAAATGTAGAAACTATATTCTTTTATGTGTAGTTTACTTTTTTAATGTAATGAACCAGGAAACGAGCAGACGGATCGCCTGATGGTAAGCGATTACCGCCGCCCATGGACACTCGCAACACCAGAGGAGTTACACTTGTAACTCCTCTGGTGTTGCGCACTTGCGTTCCTGGTCCTTAAAATCCCCAATCCCCCCATGGGCCTCCGGTAACCTCACTCACTCGGCGAAACACAACGCAAGCGTTATTTCACGCCGGTTTTCTGTGAGGTCGTGGTATTTACCCGGTCGAGCCGAAACGTGGCTCTCCCACAGTTATATATTTTTTGCATTTTACTAATTAAATACATCTAAAAAGTAGCAAAAAAAAAGAAGTTATTGGTCAATACGTCTGGGGCCAAGGTGCGTGTTTCCTCTCGATGCTCTTCTTCCCCGTTAGAGCGTGCGTATAAATGTACTTGAGAAAAATATATTGTGTCCTCTTCACCTTCTGTCACGTAATGTTTCAATAGAAATGACGATACATTTCTATAGTTATCTAACTGAGGTCCCTATTCCCTATACACGACACATGCTAACACTTACGAAAAGACATGGATTTGCTTACTCTTTCACTCTTATGGGTATTTGCCGTTGATGTTTTGTGAGACAGCTGCTGCTAATACAGCTTCGGTTTTAGTGCTCCTTTCGTGTATTCTTATTTCAAGTTGAAAACTATGTGGAATAGACAGTAACATAGTACAAGATAGTTTAAAAGTTGACGAGACCGCTACCACACGTGACGTCACAAGAGCGATTTAGTGGTGATAACTCCCCGTCCCCGAATAAACGATACAAAGGCCGTAGCCGCGCGCCGCCCTGTCGCGTTTTTTAGCTTTTTAGTTTTCATCTGACGTTTGGCAACGAGAATATTCGAGAGCAAATGACGCTGAAGAAAGTGAATTTCACTTTTATTTACATGGGAAGTTACACGCAAAGTACATACACGGATGGATGGATGGATCAATGGATGTTTGTGGTCATTAGGGTTCCGTAATACTTGAGGAACCCTTATAGTTAGTCCGTCCGTCTGTCTGTCCGTCTGTCTGTCTGTCCGCGATTCTAGCGTCGGTAATCTATACATCTATACATCTTCTATACATCTATACTACAGATAAATAAAATTGAAGTGTCTGTTTGTAATTTAAAATTAACAGCTTTTCACTTAATGCATATGAAAGTATATTCGGTACTCACAATAAAATACCATTTTTTTTAATTTTTGTCTGTCCGTCTGTCTGTCTGTCGGTCTGTCTGTCTGTTTGTTCCAGCTAATCTCCGAAACGGCTGAACCGATTTTCACGGGACTTTCACTGGCAGATAACTAATGTTATAAGGTCTAACATAGGCTACTTTTATTTTAGGGTTCCATTTAAAAAAATAGGGTTCCGTGTTCGTTAGTTCTATGCAAACGATGTTGCGGGCATCAGCATGAATATAAATGGATGAAATTTGGTATAGTCCTAGATTGTGATTTGTGCATAGATCTCGGAATTGGCATCATAAGTGGCTCTCCATACACGTGAAGTGGGGATGAAAAAAAATATTCTTTCTACCTCATCGTGTAGGGTATCGTTGTTGAATAGGTCTTTTAAAATAAAGGCAAGATTTTATACATAACTTTTTTATAAAGAACCGTTTTTGAGTTATCGGCCTCCAAAGTGATATTTTATAAGTTGGTTGCATTTCTAAACTATAAGACTTAAAATCTTGCAATTTTCGATGCTGATAGATCACGCTAAAAACTTTTAAGGAAAATTATTTGAACCAAATCGGACAGTTAAAGTAATTTGAAAAAATATATTACGCGTTTATAGTTACGAACCCTACTTAGACATGTCCTGACATGCTCTTGGTTAGGTTATTTATATATTTTTATGAATCAGAGGTTACAAGTTTAGTTACTTGACGGCCATTTTGACACAATTACGATAGAAGATTACATTAAGAGATCTGAATCACCACGCAGGTGCAACACCGACAAAAGCATACCTAATTATTAAGCTTATTTAAAAACAATAAAACAACAATTTATTGTTCATAACCACGTTTAATTTCTTTTAAATTTGACACCGATGCTTTAAGAAAATTAAGTTAAACGAAAACAATTTATGGCGTAGTAAAATTAATTACGATGATTGCGGTCTTTGTATTCTCAGAAGCAGCATAAAAACATTGCCTTTCGCCCGTGGCTTCGCCTGCGCTCAAATGGGCCAAATCAAATGCATGAAAGGGCCAAATTCTAAAACGGTATTTTAAATTAGAAGTACCTATACTATAGCTTAAAAGCTGACTGCTGGATTAAATTAGAAAAAAAAACCTATCGAAAATTATGCGCTGTCATTGTCTCAGTTCGGTAGAGTGACAAGGACAAGACTGAGAGTCTCTTAATTAAAGTGGCGTTTGATTATTCGCCCGTATGATTTGACAGTCTTGAATCACTGTTCTATTTTTATTCTCATGATTCAACTATGACTCTTCAGCAGCTAAAGAATCGTATGATTTGAGAATAGATGGTGATATCCTACTAATATTATAATTAATTAATGCGAAAGTTTGTGAGGATGGATGGATGTATGGATGGGTGTTTATAACTCTTTCACGTTAAAACTACTAAATGGATTGCGATGAAATTTTGCATGATAGTAGTTTAGGCTCTGGTTAAAAACATAGGCTACATTGTATCTCCAAAAAAACAATGTTCCTTTAGGATCCTGTATTTACGCGAGCGAAGTCGCGGGCAACAGCTAGTTTAATAATAAAAAAATAATTTAATATCCTTATACAAAAATAATATAGGTACTTAGTAGGTATTGATACACAATACTAAGTTATTCACATAGGGTTGTTCAAAAATAATATACGGGTATTTTGTCATAATATTGTAATCTACTGCTTAAGGGCCCCACGGAGCGTCGAAATCCCATACAAACGTAGTAGTCCATTGAAATGTTACATTTTTTAGGCCTTACCTTGCGTTTTTTAGAGGACGCAATTTTATTTTTTTGATGTGTAGGGGGGGTCAGTGTAAAGCTAAAAACAAGTTTGTGGGGTCGCAACCCTTGTCCTACGGCCGCCATCTTGAAAATAGGGGTTGAAATGGTTTTGACGGTATATCTCTTAAACTATTTATTTGTTAAAAAAAATTTGATAACATTTTTTGTTGCTAATTAAATTCTCGACAACTTTGGTCCAGTAACTTTTTGTCGTAGAACTATAAATAAAAAAGTTATAAGCGAAAATCTTCAGAAATTCGAGAAAAAAATTTATATTTTTCGATGTAACTTTTTTTTATAATTTTACGAAAAAATGATATCTGACCATTTTTGTAGGTCGTTTTTTGAGGAACAACTTTTATTTGCATCATTTTAAGCATCAGTCAATAGCTAAGGTTTTACAGCACTCCGAAGTGAGTGAATAATATGTCATCAGTTATTTTTTATTTATTTTTTTTATTTTGTTATTATAACTTTAATTACAAATTTTGCAATATTATTAATAATTAATTATTGACTCTTTTCCCCACCACCCACGAGGTAGGTTTTTTACGTGGTATCCCCAATAGGCATAATCCACGGTGATTTTCTAAATTAGAACTACTCCGTCCTCAGTCGTTTCGATGGACCAGGCTGCGGCTCAGCATCTGATCGGCTTTCTGAATTAAATACCAGTGGAAGAACTGGCGAAGGAAGGGGTGTTAATGTTGGCGGTTCATCATCACAGTCATTTTCATTTATTAATTCTGAGAGTTCCATTACGTTGCTGCAAGTCTCTCCAGAACAATGGAAGCACACTGCAGAACATTTCAGTCCTGCTTTTCGACATCCACACGTCACTCCACAGTTTCCTTTGCATTTGCAGAAGATCAATTTTAGAAGCTCAGGGGGTGCTGGAGGTTTAGAGTTCTGCACTGGCATCAATAATTTTCCACATTTTTCCAGCCCCAGTCTTCAGGATCATTATAATTATAATAACAATAGCAGGCAGCTGTTCTTTTATTCCCTCATGCTCACTTGGGTATTTCCTACCTGAACAGTATTCTCGGTAACGGCTATCAGATTTAAAATTATTTTAAAAATCAGTAATTGTTAAATTCTGTTATGGTGTGAAAAAGAGTCAATAATTAATTTTTCATAATATTGCAAAATTTGTAATTAAAAAAATTATAATAAAGTAAAAAAAAATAAAAAAAATTAAAAAAAACAATAACTGATGACATAATATTATTAGTACACACGTATAATATTGGTATAGTTAAGAGTACTGAAAAATAGTACTCACTTCGGAGCGCTGTAAAACCTTAGCTATTGACTTAATGAATAAATGATGCAAATAAAAGTTGTTCCTCAAAAAACGACCTACAAAAATGGTCAGATATCATTTTTTCGTAAAATGATAAAAAAAAAGTTACATCGAAAAATATATATTTTTTTCTCGAATTTCTGAAGATTTTCGCTTATAACTTTTTTATTTATAGTTCTACGACAAAAAGTTACTGGACCAAAGTTATAGAGAATTTAATTTGCAACAAAAAATGTTAACAATATTTTTTTTTTATCAAATAAATAGTTTAAGAGATATACCGTAAAAACCATTTCAACCCCTATTTTCAAGATGGCGGCCGTGGGACAAGGGTGGCGACCCCACAAACTTGGTTTTAGCTTTACACTGACCCCCCCTACACATCAAAAAAATAAAATTGCGTCCTCTAAAAAACGCAACCCCAAATGTAACTTTTCAATGGACTATAGTTTCGTTTTAATTTTAAAACAGTACTACCAAACTTCACCAAACTTTGTACACATAATTCAATGCATCATATCTAGTCTTATAATTAGGTTTGGTTAGAAAATATTAACTAAGAACGAAATAAGAGCGAATTTAATTTCAGCCATTTTTTACGCAAAATACGCATCATTTGCAGCCAGTTAAAAAATACTTTCTACACTTTTAAATTAAATGGAAACCAATTACAAGACTTGTTTTAATAGTGTACTTCGAAAATAAACCAACATAATATGAATAAATTTAATATAATGGAAATGAAAACGAAATTACCAAAATGGTTCGATAAGTGGCTACTTATCGCCGTTTGCCATTTTGCCGTTTTTTATTAAATTTTAAAAACCCGCTCCCCTGACAAAATAAGGTTCCGTAAGACAATAGCACGTTCTCGCTATTTTAGCGCCAAATCGTACTCTGGGTGAGACAGCAACAGAAAAAACTACTCGACAAATAATCCCAGCGCGCGATTTCTCGCTCCGTTCGTGGGACTCTTAAGCGAAGACGTTTAGGCAGAAAAATAATTAAAACTTTCGAAAAATATAATTACTAA
This sequence comes from Glaucopsyche alexis, assembly GCA_905404095.1. Classification (NCBI taxonomy): domain Eukaryota; kingdom Metazoa; phylum Arthropoda; class Insecta; order Lepidoptera; family Lycaenidae; genus Glaucopsyche; species Glaucopsyche alexis. The sequence continues at coordinate 1,790,479 of FR990057.1, forward strand.
ATTCACTAGCTTTTGCGCACGGCTTCGCTCACGTTAATACATTATCCCGCGGGAACACTATTTTTCGGGATAAAAAAAAAACTTGAGAGGTGTCAAGGGACACCCGGATGGAACAAAGTTCCGGATGAAAATATCTGGCTTGCTTTCTTTAAGAGAGAGAGAGACAGACAAAGAAACATGCGATGCCGCACAGCTTACAATAGCCTATAGCAAAAAAAAAAAAGACATACAGATAGACAATTGTACATGTATATATAAAATAAATAATAATACAATATCCGAACCGATATTATCCATACATAAATTACATACACACATACACACATACATACATACATACATACATACATACACACATACATACATACATACATCAATATAATAAATGTATACGCGTAAATATTTATTATAAAAAATAAAATTATCTTTTGTAATTAAAAAAGTGTCGTGACAACTTTTCGTAAGAATTTTTTCCGTCTCGCCCCCTTTCACAACGCGCGATAAGGAACTTCGTTCCAAAAATATCCTATGTCCTTTCTCGGGACCCAAAGTATATCTATACCATACATCATAAAAATCGGTTCTGCGGTTATAGCGTGAAGAGGTAACAGACAGACACACTTTCGCATTTATAATATTACTAGCTTTTGCGCGCGGCTCCGCCCGCGTAAATATATTATCTCGCGGGAACACTACTTCGGGAAAAAATAGCCTATGTCCTTTCCCGGGACCCAAAGTATGTCTATACCAAATTTCATAAAAATCGGTTGGGCGGTTAAAGCGTGAAGAGGTAAAAAACAGACAGACACACTTTCACATTTATAATATTAGTATAGATATTAGTATAGAATATATAGATATTAATAGATTGTACTAACACAGCTGATTGTATTACGTTTAGGCAAAATCTTTGCCCCCTCTTTAAATAACCTGTTTCTTAGTAGATCTTCCTATAATATGTGGTGTAAAAATGTGTTAATCTTATAGTTAATGGTACTATTATAGAGTTACAGTTTTTACAGTAGGTAAACATTTGATACACATACAAGAGGGCTTGTCCTCCGAGCGGCCACATGCCGACCAATTAGTGGATTCCGACTTTGAATCGCCGCCCTTTGATCTCCAGTTTATAGATACTAGATGTAGTACAGCTAGATATTGTAAATTGTAATAGGTGAGGAATATCTTTGTTGAGGAAAAAAATGCTGGCCACAGAAAACTCCAAATTGATCTGTCGGCGGCTCGGAGACAAAAAAATGGCCACAGAAAACTCCAAATTGATTTGTCGGCGGCTCGGGGACAAAAAAATGCCACAGAAAATTCCAAATTGGTTTGGCTCGGTGCTAATAAGACAGGTAGTCTAATGGACGTCTGATATGTAGGTATGTAGGTATAATATACCAATAACGTGACGTTAAAATAAATATTATGTACTCATATTTTTCATATTGCTCAACGAATTAGCACGCTGAAGTGGAAGTGGGCCGGCCATGTCTGCAGACGGACTGATGGTCGATGGAGCAGACAAGTATTAGAGTGGTGACCACGCTAAGGCAAACGTAGTGTAGGACGTCCTGCGGCACAATGGACCGACGATTTGAAGAAGGTGGCAGGCAGCGGATGGATGAGGGCTGTCCAAGATCGGGAAGGTTGGCGCTCATTGGGGGAGGCCTACGTTCAGCAGTGGACGGCGATTGGCTGATGATGTATGTATGTAATATATTTTTAAATTCACGTTCTTTTAAATAATTCTGTCTATCATGAAAAGCAAGCTTTTGCCCGCAGCTCCGTCCGCATAATTATACCTACAGTATCCCTCGATAACACTATTTTTTTTAAATATCTAGATTAACACATAGTCCCGAAAAAGTACTAGCTCAAACTACTACCATTGAAAATTTCATCGAAAGCTGTAGTTTTTGTGTAAAAGTATAACAAACATCCATCCATTATATAATACCCATTGGTGATGAATTTTAGATTAACACATAGGATACTTTTAATCTCGAAAAAGTACAGTGTTCCCATGGGATACACTGTATTTACTCGGGCAGAGACGCGGTCGAACTCTAGTAAATAATATAAATCTATTACGACTAGTAAATAAATAGTAACATGGGTTAATAATGTGATAAAATAACAATTAATTAGAAATAATAACCACGTTCTGATAAGATAACCTGACCGTGTTGTGATGCTCTATATTTCGTTAACTGGTTGATGTTTAACAGTTAATAGTTATAGTTAAGTGTATTATTAATTTTACATACCAGTGTATACCTACATTATTTTGCCCGCGGCTTCGTCCGCGTTCAATTTCGTTTCACACGATATTGTTGTAATATTATGTCATGGGATACTCATCCCAACTTACCTGTCCAGTAGTTGTGGTATAGTATACGGGTATGCGACCCCGGCTTCCCTAGCTATTACTGTCCTATCCCTTGCCCTCCTGGGCGGTAATATCCTACATTCCCTATTTCCCACTCTAACTTACCAATCTTCCTTTCCACACCACCTATCCTTCTCTTTCCCTATTCTTACCCTCTCCACCAATCCGTGGAAACGCAATGGATAATCAAAAATAATTTAATTATCCAAAATGGCGGCGATGTGGTTCGCCACCCATCACGTCTCGTTTCTCGCGGAGGCGAAAAGCGGACCATGGAGAGCCGCTTCGCTACGTTGAATGTAAGAGGAGGAATGGATGATAAGAATGAAAGTGGACGAAGCGAAAGAAGTATGTAAGGATCATAGCAAGTGGAAAGAAGTGGTTTCTGCCTACCCCTACGGGAAATTGGCGGTCCTGCCTACCCGTACGGGAAAAAGGCGTGATTATATGTATGTATGTATGTATTGTTGTAATTATATTAACAAACTAGCTTTTGCCCGCAACTTCGTCTGCGTGGAGTTCGGTTTCCATACAAAATTTTAACCCCGTTTTCACCCCCTTAGAGGGCGAATTTTCAAAAATACTTTCGTAGAAGATGCCTGTGTCATTACAACTATCTGTGTGGCAAATTTCACCAAAATCCGTTCACTAATTTCGGCTGTGCGTTGATAGATGAATCAGTCAGGTTGCCTTTTATATATTTAGATATTAAGTTTAAAACGTAAAATATATTAATATATTTTGTTTTAAGATCAATTTCCCATCATTGTGCTAAAAGATGACCTCGTGTGAGTTTATTACATCGGTTCATATCGACGGATTAGTTATTAGTGAAGTTGAACCGATCGTAATTTTTTGTTGACTTTCCGAAAAATACTTGATAAGTTTCATTTGGGTATATTTAATTTTTCACACCATTTCATTTGTAGCCTTTTTTACATTTACAATACAAACCCATGGAAGTGTGAGTGCAGTAATGTGTGTAATTTAATTTTTATTAATTTCATATTATCTATTTCTAATAGATAAATATTTAAAAACTAGCTTGTGCTCGCAACTTCGTTTGCGTAGAATTAGTATATGGAAACGAAACCCCTTTTTATCCGACTACGGCGAAGGCAAAAGAAATAATAATAATAATAATAATGTTTATTTGCATAGAATGTTGGTGGAATGGAAGGATTTTGGCTTTCTATTACCTGGCTGCAGCTGAAGGTTTTTGGTATCAAAATAACTTACTTACTTACTACGATGGCTCAGCGACCCAAAGTGGATCTTGGCCTCCGACACAAGTAACATCACGAAATTTCAAAGAGATCAGCAGGTCTAAAAAGGCCGTTTTGGCAATTCATTTTCAATTCTTGTTATGAATTACTGTATGAAAGATGACAGCGATCGTAAAATGGCCACTTGAATTGCAATTCTTTGGATACAATTCATATGCAGAAATTGGCTGAAATGCATTCATTTGACAGATTTACAAGCAGAATTGCTTTAGTGTCTAATAGCAATATTGCGATGATATTGCGCAAGTGGCCTTTTTAGACCCGCTGACCACAAACAAAAAAGTTACATACAAACGTCGATACCCCTTCTTAGTTTCTTTTTACACCTTGGGTTACGTTACTAAAGTTTTAATAAGAATCCCAAATCTTTCCTAGTAATAAATATAGCCTATCTTACTCATGGTGAATGTAGCTTTCTAATGGTGAAAGAATTTTGAAAATCGGCACAGTAGTTTTTCAATCAGGACAAAGGATTTTATATGTATAGATATTAGGTTTTTCCACATCTTCCACATAAACTTTAACTGGGCCAAATTTTAATACTTCTACGTTTGCACAATTCTCGTTAAACAGTAGATACACAAACTTTTTGCTTCACGCTATTAATTAAAGGTGCTTAGGCTCAAAACTTGAGCAGATAATCTAGATCTTGTTACACATCGCCGTGAATTCTCGTTATCAATAGTAATAAGGTATTATATGAGCTGGACGTATGTCACAGTTTTTGTCGCACAGACAGACGGACAAAAAGTTGATTTATAATAAAATAGTGTACCAGATGCGAGACGCAGCTAGACGGGACAAAAACGAGTTACATAAGTACTGTGGTGTATGGAATACAAATTCATCATCATCATCATCCGCTTACCACTACTCTGGCATGGGTCTTTTGTACCATAAGTGGTCTAGTGTTTAGAGTATTGGCTCTCGACTCGGAGGTCGTGGGTTCGATTCCCGCATTGGAACAACAAAAATGTTGTTTCCAAGTTTGGTTAGGACAATGCAGGCTGATCACCTGATTGTCTGACAAGAAAAATGATCCATGCGCCGGATGGGTATGTAAAAAGTCGGACCTGCACCTGATCTCTCGTCAGTCGTGTCAGTTATCTGTCCCACTGGATTATGAGAGTGAAGGAAGAGAGAGTGCTCTTGTGTACTGCGCACACACTTGGGCACTATAAAATTACTCCTGCGTAACTGGCCTGATTTCAATGAAACCGGCCACCGTCACCGATATCGGTGTGGGGAGTTATTATTATGATTATTAAATACTCTTATTATAGGATCACTTCCGTCTGTCTGTCTGTTTTTTTTTTAATAAATAAAACCGCAAAACCGCAAATCGGCTGATAGTAAGCGTTTGTCACCGTCAATGAACACTGGCATCACCCTTAACGGGAAATATAACGCAAGCGCTATATCAGCCCAATTTTCTGTGAGTCCTTGGTGGTTGATCTTTTAAAGCCAGCCAGCCCATTAGTATATGGTATGTTTATTTGGATTGAGGAGACGACTACATGTACAATATTTAGTTTCATTTATGTATATACTCAGAAATATTGAGGTTGTACTAGGTTGTACTTGTACTACTTAATAAACGAAAAAAATATAATATTTTATGTGGAGTTTAGTAATAAAAAAAATTAAAAATACAAAAAAGGTTAAAAATGTTTTTCTAAATTAGTAAACAAAACCTACATCATTAGTTTACTTACATCAGTGGTCCCCAACCTTTTTTTTACGCGGGCCACAAACCCGTTGTACTCCTGGTGTCGCGGGCCGCAACCAAAATTTTTTAGGGGCAAAAAAAAAGAGATGTTTGATTTTGGGCCAGCTCTATGTACATCACAGGTAAATAGGAAAAATATAAGGGAATTTCATAAAAATACAAAAAAAGTAATTTGAAGAAGGGTACGTGCGTACAAAAATAATTATTTGAAGAGTTTTTTAATGCGAGAAGCCTATTTTAGGGCGTCATTGACAGTTGTTTTGACTTGATTTTGACGTAGTTGATAGTTTTAGGAAGAGACATCTTCTTGAGTGTCATACGTCTTTCTTTGTGAAAAGTCATGTCATTGTCAAAATGATACAGTCTGACAAGGATCTTTTGGCACGTGGACAAAATCAGAACTAACATCGCCGTCTTGTAAAATGTCACTTTTAATATTATGTATTGTTTTGTAGTTGCGACACTTACCTTTTGGCATGTGGATAAAATCAGTACTAACATCGCCGTCTTGTAAAATTTCACTTTTAGTAATAAGTATTGTTCTTATTTGCGACACTCACGCCCCCATCCAAGTGCCAAAAGATCCTTGTACGACTGTATTCTTTGGTTAATTCTGATCTAATTCGCCATGTTTTATTTTACGTTGTGTTGCTCTCCTTGACGGATTTATTTTAAATGTGCATTGAAACGAAGTGAAATAAAATAAAGGATAGGAAACAGTTACTATATTATGTAGCTATACTATTTACATATACAGTCTTATTAATAAAATTATTTACACCACGGATTAGCTAATCCAACATGGCTGTCTCTGTCAGATACTTTGGAACAGTCACTTGATAGACAAAGAGAGCGATTTGGATTTGCTTATCCATGGTGTAAATATTTTTATTAATAAGGGTGTTAGTGTACATAGGGCTGGCCCACGCCTCATACATTTCTAGAACATCTCTTTTAACGATTTAATAATAGAATAACACAAGGTAGTTAAAAGAGTGAAACTAAACATTTAAGATGAGCTAACGACACAAACTAAAATAAAATAACAAATATGTATTATAATAATTATGTTCACTCAGTGAGATTTTTGGAATTGTGAACGCATTTCACAACTTTATCTAACGGTTACAGATTTCACGCGGGCCGCAAATAAAGGCCCGGCGGGCCGCATGCGGCCCGCGGGCCGCGGGTTGGGGATAGCGGACTTACATCATATACAAAAACATTCATTATGGTAAGTATGAACTTAAACGCACAAATATCGGAGATATTTACTTATGTATGTTCCTGCGGCCGTATACTTCATACACTTTTATTAATAACTAGCTTTTGCCCGCGACTTCGTCCGCGTGGAACAGTTACTTTGGAATATCGCTAAAATTTACCCGCGACTTCATTTACGTAGAAGGAGAAGCGCTTATCCCTCAGGACAGCCCGCCGCGCGCCATACTTATTATTGCGCGCATGATTATTTTATTACTGCGATATCTGCTAAAATACTCACTGAAATGAAATGATGTACACAGCAAATTTCTTCTAAATTAAATGCTTGTAATGAATAACGTATTTACTTGGATAAGGATTAATATCATCTTTATGAAAACACCTTCACAAATAATGCTTAATTAAAGAACAAATTTGGTTAGCATAAAAAGGTTATAGTGAGCCAACCTTAAAAGATAGACATATACAGTCGCAGACTTTTTTTAGAACTATTAAAGAGGAACAATTCTGTTGTACATAATTTTAGCGAAACTTTAACCGTTTCCGCAGCGTAAGCAGCGAAAGCTTTCAAAAGGAAAAAAAAAACCGATTCTGAAACATTCTTGATTAGTGCTCCGCTCGTATAGATAGGTATCAATTAAATCTGTTGAAATCAGCTGTTTAAGCTAAGTGACCTTTTCTGCGCCGTCATTCATCTGATCTTTATACTAATATAAAAGAGGAAAAGATTTTTTGTTTGTTTGCATTGAATAGGCTCCGAAACTACAGGACCGATTTTAATAAAATTTGGCACAGTTATAGAGTAGACCACGGGAAAGGACATAGGCTACTTTTTATCGCGGAAAAATGTACGGTTTCAGCGTAATTAACTTTTGCGCTCACGAAGTCGCGGGCAACACCAATAGTTGTCGTAAAGTCACTTTACAGACAAGAAAAGCAATCGCGCAACATCTAGTACTAGGTAAAGAAGATTTTTTTCTCGAATTTCATAAGTATGACTGCCTAAACTCCTTTAAATAGGCTACTAGATGTTGCGCGCGACTTCGTCCGCGACTAAGTGTAATCTCGTGGAACCGTACATTTTGCCGCAATAAAAAGTAGCCATATCCTTCTCTGTGGTCTATTGTATATCTGTGCCAAATTTCATAAAAATCCATCCAGTAGTTTCGGAGTCTATTCGATGCAAACAAGCAAACAAACAAACAAACTTTTCCTCTTTATTATTAGTATAGATTATAGATAAATAATTTTCTCTTAAGTTTCAGTAATTGATTTTGCAAAGCGTTATAATATCTCGGAACCTCAGTGAGAGCCATACTACTATACTTTTAGGTGATGAGGACACGGTAAGGTAGGATTGAGTAAAATGGCCATGTTCTACCAGGAATGGTAGATGGGCGCAGGAATGGTAGATGTTATAAACCTCGCTCATTACCTCCGAGAGCGGTTGTTCATAGACTATGGTGTAGAGGAGACATCAGACAGTCATAATTATTGTAATTTAGGTTTTCCAGACATAAATGCGAATTCGCGTCGCATCGCGAGCGAGAGATATTTGCGATGCGAATTCGCAATTATGTGTGGGAGCCGACGAGTAAATCCCAATATATTTTGTATGTGTTGTACATGTATTGTACATCGACAAAGTTCCTGATTGACCAGTTTCTACATATTTTCCTTTGCACTACGCATGCAAACGCCTTAAAATATTTAATCAGTAATAACTAATAACAAAAGAAGTGACCGCAATGGCTGCCGGCGTGACTGAAGTACGGATATCATATTATCATCTTAATAAATGTCTGGTCGAGCGGTAACTTGTTCTATAGTATATTGGGTATTTGTAGATGTACCTAAAGAAGGTACCTGCAATATTCTTCAATTAATACTTACTATTCAACAGCAAGTTTAATGTTTTGATGTTAAATAAAATGTAATAATTAATGAATATTATGATGTATAGAAAAATAAAAAAAAATAAAAATGTTCTTCCTATGTCTGGCACCCTTAACTTAAGACTTCAAATAGATACAATTTTACTTTTATTAAGGGACGATATTGACGCGTTGTAAATTCTATGATACGTATTTATATTTAGGTATAGATTAGGTAACAAGTTAGAAGCGACTCCAGTTAATTACGTTACAAACTCTCCCTGTAATTGTGTTCCACTTGCTGTCCTACGGGACGTGTACCCGAAATTGTACTGTCTTTAGCGTTCAACTTCAAAATTCATTGTAAAGTGTCTTAACTTAAATATATCACTTAATCAGCATTCAACTTCCAAAATTCATTGTAAAGTATCTTAACTTAAATATTATCACTTACAGACTCATTTTGATGTATGATTTAATAGCAAATACAATACAAAATGTAACCGTCATGAAACGGCTGGATTTTCAAACTCTTTTTAACATTAAGGTCTTCTTAACTTGTCCTTGGCAGACTATCAGAGATGGCATGAGTTAACATTAAGAAACGAACGACCATAAATATTTTTTATATTTTTCTGTAAAAGCTAATTAAAGCTTACAAAAACTGAAAAAAAGTAAATAATAGCTCCCCACACCGGTTTTGGTGATGTCCTGGATTCAGTGAAACCACGTCAGCTACGCAGGAGTTACTTGATAGTGCACAAGTATGTGCGCAGTACACAAGAACACTCTCTCTTTCTTTTCTCTCGAAAACTAGTGGGATGGATAACCGATACGAACCGAGATTAGATGCAGGTCCGACCTTTTACATGCCCATCCAACGAATGGATCATCATTATTGTCAGAATATCGGGTGATCAACCTACATAGCCTGCATTAAATACATTAAATAAATAAATTGTCCTAACATTTTTTGGAAACAGCATTTTTTGTTATTCCAATGCGGGAATCGAATACACGATCTCCGAGTCGAGAGCCAAGCTCCAAACCAATGGACAACGGAGGCTTCCAAGCACCAGTGAAATAAACTCAGTGATCAAATAGGTACAAAACTAATATTGACGCGTCTACACACACACACTCTATGACACGGAACAGTCGGGGAGATGGAAAATTTTAATAAAATATGTTTCCCGTATAAACTGCTTCTGCGTCCTTGCGAATCCCTTAAACCGCATCCCACCTATTTCCAACCTTAGCACGTCAACATAAAGTTTATTTTAGCTCAACTTAGTTTAATGGTAACTGGCGTGAAGTATAAGGAAGAGATGCGTTTACGTTTCATGTAAATATTGCTTAGTAGTTGTTTATTTGTACGTACAACGTACGTGCATCCATTAGTGGCTAATTCCGCGATGAAAGAGCAGTCGTATTGCCTTAAGATAAGCGATTAACTCCGCACCAGAAGGTCGATTCTGCTAATTAAACCCAGCAAAAATAGTTACAATCCAGTACCGATATGTTAAGACTGCAAAATGGTATTCTAATAAACGTCAAACCAACGTCAAACCGTTTTAATTGGCTCACTCTCCAAAAATCTGCTTATGAAATCAAGACAATTCGTTTATTTATCCATATATCTGTATTTCTATACTAATATAATAAAGAGGAAAGGTTTGTTTGTTTGTTTGCACCAAAACTACAGAACCGATTTTATTTGGCTCAGATATAGTGGACCACGAGGAAGGACTTTTTATTGCGGCAAAATGTACGGTTCCCGCGAGATTTCCTTTAGCGCACACGAAGCCGCGGGCATCATCTTGTAATTCAATTAAAGTAAAATGAAAGTGTAACTTCACTACGAGAATTGGGGCTTAGATCAGTAATCAGTTGTAACTGTGGGAGAGCCACGCTTCGACACGAGTGGGCCGGCTCAACCGGATAAATACTACGACCTCACAGAAAACCGGCGTGAAATAACGCGTGTGTTGTGTTTAGCCGAGTGAGTGAGATTACCGGATACCCTAGGAGGGATTGTGGATTTTAAGGCCCAGGAACGCAAATCGCAACAACAGAGGAGTTACAAGTGTAACTCCTCTGTTGTTGCGAGTGTCCATGGGCGGCTGTAATCGCTTACCATCAGACGATCCGTCTGCTCGTTTCCTGGTTCATTACATTAAAAAACTAGCTGTTTCCCACGGCTCCGCCCGCGCGTAAATATACTATCGAGTATCCCGCGAGAACACTATACTTTTCCGGGATAAAAAGTAGCCTATGTTTTAATACAAATTTTATCAAAATCCGTTAGGTAGTTTTTACGTGAAAGAGGAACAAACATCCATCCATCCATACATGCTCACAAACTTTCACATTTATAATATTAGTAGGATAGTAGGAAGTTACGGAGTTGTTCTGTGTAAACCACACAGAACTATATTATCTGCATATTATAAGTCTCCATCAGCAGGCTTAGCATGCGCTTAGAAGAAACAACAAAGAATAGAAAATATGACAGATTGAAGAAACATTAATACCATTCGGAGCAAAATAGGTCTTATTATAAGGTAGCAAGGTCGATGCATCGTCGTTATGAGAAATAACATTTCTTTTCTTCCCGAGCATGAGCTCACAAAATGGCCTGTTTTGACAGCTAAAGTAGAAACGTTTTCTTAATTTAATGTCAAAAAGTCCCACAGTAATGTCAACCACTCCACATCATGGCGGACCTAGACAAAAAGTTTCTTTACATTGAGTCATATACTTGAATATTTGTTCGTTTTTGACAGAAGATTTCCCGGCAACCATTTTAAAAATATGGCGGTTTAGAAATGTTGACTTCTATTGACGACCTTGTTATCATGGATTAAGAACTATTTTGCAATGAACTGTTTTGGATAGAATATTTCTACTTAAAATGTATTTCTATGGATCGCCATGCTAAGCCTGCTGGACGTTATACATCTCGTATATTGTAAGCATGGCTTATCGGCGATGAGTAAAAACATATTCTCATTTTGCATTCACAAAATCGCAGTAAACTATTATGCCCCGTCCAGACTGCTCGAAGTAGGCCGAGGAAGTGCTCCGCGAAGTGACCCGAAGTATGAAAAGGCGAAGCGAAGTGCGTGCCCACACTGTCTTATTCGGCCAACCTCGGCCTACTTCGAGAGCAGTCTGGACGAGGCTTTAAGGTAGCCTTCCGACCTGTGACCGTGACCATCAAACCAGCCAATCAGGTTCTCTGACGACGTGGGTCGCGGGGATTGTTTACTGCTTCACATAAGGAAACACCAGGGCCACGCAATGTATGGAAAAACATAAGTACAAACGTAGTCCCCCTTTTCCTCCTGTCGCTTCGCTCCGTTGAATGTAAGAGGAGGAATGGATGGTAAGAATGAAAGTAGACGAAGCGAAACAAGTGTGTAAGGATCGTAGCAAGTGGAAAGAAGTGGTCTCTGCCTACCCCAATGGGAAAGAGGCGGTCTCTGCCTACCCCTACGGGAAAGAGGCGTGATTATAATATGTATATTATATGTACTATAAGCATGTCTCTATGATTTCCTTTTTTTTATAAATTAATTATTGAAAGAGATATGGACGTTAAAAACTTCAAAAAATAGCCAGATTTTCCGCTGTGTTCAAACACATAGAAAACAAATTAGACTAAATTATATAAAAAATTAAAACATAATAACACAGTTCAAGCTTTTTGCACGCCTCGGGTGTGCTCTACTCTCGAAAGGCACAACATAAATCTGTTGAAATACCCGAAGTTAAATAATAAACTTATAGAAAAAATGATGTTTTTACAACTATGAACTTCAAACATGACTGTAGACTGTTTTTTTACTTATTTAATTTAATTTATGTGATAGAAAATGAAATAATAAAAAAAAATAACGCTGTCCGTAGGCCTGTGCGTCTGTTTGTTCCATCGATTAAGAAAAATATGGGCAATAAAATGAGTTGAATCTTTTTTTAAATGTTTCCATTTATTCTAAGGATGAGCCCTATTACTTGGCGTTATTAAACTACAGTCTTATTAATAAAATTATTTACACCACGGATTAGCTAATCCAACATGGCTGTCTCTGTCAGATACTTTGGAACAGTCACTTGATAGACAAAGAGAGCGATTTGGATTTGCTTATCCATGGTGTAAATATTTTTATTAATAAGGGTGTTAATGATTTAAACGATACTAATCAATTTTTTTTGATAGAATATCAAGTTTTATTCAATCACCGCTCTGAAGCGTGCACTTTTCTTTTAATTTTTAGTAAAAAAAGTACTTAAATTTGTTAAGTTTTTTAGAAGGAATCTGGGACTACGAACCGTTGATCTTTTGTACTTTTATATATAATAGATATTTTCAGATCAAGTTGCAGTTGTCTCTATCGCACTCCCACACATTGATATATAGCTCGTTCGCCAATTTTTCATTTCTTTAATCTCTATTTATATAATACTAGCTTTTGCCCGCGACTTCGTCCGCGTGGAACAATATTATGGGATATCGCAAAAATTTACCCGCGACTTTATTTATGACTAACGAAAGCGGAATCCTATTTTTTTAAACGGAACCCTAAAATAAAAGTAGCCTATGTTAGACCCTATAACATCAGCTATCTGCTAGTGAAAGTCCCGTGAAAATTGGTCCAGCCGTTTCAGAGATTAGTCGGAACAAACAGACAGACAGACCGACTGACAGACAGACGGACAGACAAAATTTTAAAATAAATGTTTTTTATTGTAAGTACCGAATATACTTTCAGATTCATTATGTAAAAACCTGTTAATTTGAAGTTACAAACAGACACTTAAATTGTATTTAACTGTATAGATGTATAGATATTATAATGTATTATATTTTAAGATATTATCAATTTGATGCTTATAAAATAACTAAACTATTTAACTAAACTAAACATTAACCCGCACGCGCACCCCGACTTGGTGACGCCCACTTCGCAACGGGCCGTGCAGCAGAAATCGTAATATTTTAATTTCGCCATAACTTCAAAACCGAACGTCCAATTTTAATCATTCAAAGACCAAATATTATCTACATAAACTGTACTTTGTGACGAAATAATTTATTTTGATAAGGATTAATAACATGAGTTAAATAAACGCGTTTAAATGTAGTCCAAAAAAATTCAAGTTTTCTAAATAAAAAAATGGTTGTTGTGCCTCACTCGACATAGATAGGTATAGTGTGTCGCGGACTTTTTTGTAGATATTTATAAGATCTACAATTAATTAGAACATTTTATGGCTCTATCTTTTATAGTTTAGGCAGCGTACGCAAAATAAGTAACTTTTCTGGTTGATTTTTACACCTTGTGTCCGAAAAACCCAAATATCTTACGGAACCCTATTTTTTTCCAAAATAAAATTTAGCCTATGTTACTCGTGGATAATGTAGCTTTCGAATGGTGAAAGAATTTTTGAAATCGGTCTAGTACTTTTTGAGCCTATTCATTACAAACAAACAAACAAACAAACATACAAACAAAGTTTTCCTCTTTATAATATTAGTGTAGATATTCATACTAAGCAGTGACTCCGCGACCGTATTACGGTCTGCAGTCGCGGTCTCGTATGTTATCGGAATCCGGAACGCCGGTGAAAATCAGAGCAGTGATAATAGAACTCTTTAAGCTAATACAAAAGAGATGAAAATTGAAGTTTCGACACTCATGTGTTCGATTTTCAACTCTATTGTATTAGCGCAGAGTTCTATTTTCAATGCTCACAATTTTCAACGACCTTCCGGATTCCGGAGCATACAGTCCCAGCCTAATACTAGATGTTACGCGCGACTCCGTACGTGTAAAAAGAACTGAGCCCTACGTGGTTCGATGAAAGAGCTGTATAGTAGGTATATCCCTTTTTTCTACACATATAAGTTTAATAAATGGGGAGGAATTAACAAGGCCTCCGAGCGAATCCACGCTAGTAGCCAGTGAACCATAGATTATACAGATATATACTACAGTGAACTGTGAACTACGTGTTAGACAACGTGTTTGTTGTCTGTCTGTGAACTCCGAATGATAGTTATTATGCGAGCAGAAAAAAATAATATGAAATAAAGTCTGTTCAGAGTTGTTTTGTCTCTGACAGGACCATTATGCTGACGACATAAGGTTCACTTTCATACAAACTCCTGGATCAAATGACTATGAATGGACTAAGTATGGCGGATAATATTTTTAATTTCCCGCTTCAATAAAAGATTTTCAAAAATCGGGAAGCTATTGGTTTTACCCCGTTTTGCAAAAATCGAATTCTCATCAGATCAGATGTCACAGGAAGCTTCCCTGACTACCCCCGCGAGGTAGGCATTATGTATGTATGTGTGTGTGTATGTAAACCTCTTATAACTTTTGAACGTTTTGACCGATTTTATTGCGGCTGGCGCAATTTGATGTTAGATATTTTCTATAAACAATTGTTAATGTTGTCATAAGACATTCATGACAACATTAACAATTGTTTATACAAAATCACTAGCATCAATTTCAAAATAATCCCGTGTTTTTAGCTCTACCTCAAAAAGTCTTTTTAGCTCTACCTCAAAAACTCATTTCAACACCAAAAATTAATTTATTTACAAAAAACTTTAAAAGAAAACAAAACTCCTACTTATTTTTTCTTTGTAATCCCAAGTAGAGCCTTAAAAATTTACATATTATTTACTAAAAACATAGCATACATATTATGAACAGCAGAATAGATGATTGTGATATTTATGTAGTTTGATAGTGCATGCTGTATTTACCATATTGTGACACGTTCAACATCAAAGTAATGAATTTATATAAAAATTTAACTAGTGTTAGAAATCGTTGCTAAATCTTATTAATAAACTAGCTGATGCCCGCAACTTTGTTTGCGCAGAACTAACGAAAGCGGAACCCTATTTTAACCCTATTTTTTTAGACGGAACCCTAAAATAAAAGTAGCCTATGTTAGACCTTATAACATCAGCTATCTGCCAGTGAAAGTCCCGTGAAAATCGGTCCAGCCGTTTCAGAGATTAGCCGAAACAAAAAGACAGACAGACCGACAGACAGACAGACAAAAATTTTAAAAATTGATATTTTATTGTAAGTACCGAATATACTTTCAGATGCATTAAGTGAAAAGCTGTTAATTTGAAGTTACAAACAGACGCTTCAATTTTATTTATCTGTATAGATGTATAGAAGAAAAAAGCATCTGGCAAAAACTCAGCATAATATCTATTCGCATAGATCTAAGTCACACGGGGAAGCCTTGTGCTCCAGTGGAGTGTGCTGTTTACACAGATAGGCTGATAATATCTGCATATCGAGTTACATATTCGCTAGAATTCACACAGCACAAAAAAATTTTTTACGCGTACTAAGTCGCGGGCAACATAGTATAAAGAAAATATTATATTGTTTGTATTGAAAAAAGGCCGGCAACGCACCTGCAGCTCTTCTGGTGTTGCGAGTGTCCATGGGCGACAGTAGTTGCTTTCCATCAGGTGACCCGTTTGCTCGTTTGCCCCTTTATTTTATAAAAAAAAATTGAATAGACTCGGAAACTACTTAAACGATTTTGATGAAATTTGGCACAGATATAGAGTAGAACAAGGAGGACATAATTAATGTAAGTAAAAAATAATAAATAATATCTATGGACATTGGACGCTTTCACACCACGTAAATTTGGTACCGTGGTAAGTTCTCGAAGAACTTGTGTTGGGGTACCAGACAACAGAGATAATATATTTAATACTTTTATACTATACATATATTTAAGATTTTTATTATATTATACACATATTTAATACACATCCATGTCCCAGGAACACAGAAAATATTTTTTTGGATTGAACCCGCGACCGACGCGCACCACTGAGCTACATATGCGACTTTTCATTGCGGAAAAATACACGGCTACCGCGTGGGATTTCCTTTTGAGTGCAAGAAGCCTCGGGCAACATCTATCTATACTAATATAATAAAGAGGAAAAGTTTGTTTGTTTGTTTACATCGAATAGGCTCCGAAACTACAAGACCGATTTTGATTAAATTTGTCACAGATATACATATAGCAGACCACGGGAAAGGACATAGTCTACTTTTTATCGCGGCAAAATGAACGGTTCCCGTGGGATTTTATTTTGCGTGCACGAAGTCGTGGAAAACATCTAGTATTTCATAAACACCTTCGGTTTTCTTATAAGACAATCAGTCACTAAGCTTCATGTTATAAATCCATCGAAGAGAAATGGGGAAAAAACTTGTGAAGAAGCTTTTAAGCCGTCAAGGAGAGACATAATATATTGAATTAGGCTTAGTTACCTGTTATTTAGTGGCGTTCCCAGTTTACCGACTTGTAAGTAGATGAAATGATACTAAAATATGGATGAAAAAAAAACTAATACTGTGACTGACAACTTATGTATAAATGTTGGGACCATAATTATTAATGATAGTTATATTTCGAATCACTTAGAATATTTTATTTATAGTAATATTAACTTATCTTACTATCTATTATATACAAATGAATGTCTGTATGTTTGTACATATTATGTCCTTTATAGAATCGTAAACTATCCATTTGATCATGTGATGATCTTTAGCAAAGATGTTGTGCATGGGCCAGAGATTTTTGGACTTTTTTTAATATTGGAAAAGGTGTTGGTGGTAGGAGTAGGTGTAGGAGTATGTGTAGAAGTAGGTGTAGGAGCAGGTGTAGGAGTAGGTGTAGTCGTTTATTCATTCCAGTTCATATTTAAGAGAGAGCAACGTCTGTCGGGGTTAGCTAGTGCTATTATAAATGTGAATTTTGTGAGGATGGATCTTTATTGCAAAAACTACTGAACGGACTTTGATTAAATTTGCTATGGTAGTATATTTTTATCTATCTATCTACTTTTGTCGTTACGTGTTAAAAGTACATTGTTCCCGTGGGATACTGTATTTACGCGGGCGGAGCAACGGGAAAAATATAGTCACTAATATTCAGGTAACTCGAGCCATTTTCAAAATAGCACTTCGTAATTTAACTTTATATAATATTACACACTAGCATTATAGTTGACCGATAGGTACTTCGAAAATTATTCCCTAACCATTCCAAAAATGCACAACGTTAATATTCAAGTTTTTACTTCTGCCGGCACTCCCGGAGTGCAACTTGTCTTTTTTTTTAATGATGACCTTATATTTAAATCGCCACACAACAATTTTGATGATTAAATTAAATTATATCGGATCCAAATTAAGTTTTTGCACACATCAAAAGCGCCGACATTATATAGTCTGCTGGTTCCAAATACTATATAATGTGTATACGAAAAAACCGTAATTGGACAAGGAAATCAGCATCACCCTGCATTTGTTTACATTTAGATACGCTATTATGAATAACAGATTATTACCAGTGAATGCAAGAGCATAAAAACTGAGAGTCAATTCTGCTAAATAAAACCTGCAATAATATAAGTCCCATACGCTAAAACTGTCAAACGATGTTCTCGTGAACGTTAAATAATGTGAAACGTGCTCTGATTGGTCCAAACTTCTCAAAATCAGCTTATAACAACATGTCGTTCAACTCATTATACACTGAAAGTAAAAGGAAAGATTACTTTAAATGCGAGAAAAAAGGTGGGACGCATAACCGATACGACTGGCGAGAGATCAGGCGCTTTTTACATGCCCATCCGTGATCCATGGATCATCTTTCATGTCAGACAATCAGGTGATGAGCCTGCATTGTCCTAACCAAATTTGAAAACATCATTTTTTGTTATTCCAACGCGGGAATCGAACCCGAACTTCCGAGTCGAGAGCCAAGCTTTAAACCACGTAGGCTTTTTAATAGAAATAAAGGAATTGTCCTCAGGTACAAACCACCGGTTCGGGAACTAAGCTGAGAAGGACGGGAATATACATACGGAACACTTTCCTTTTATGATGAAAAAAGTTATCAAAATATTAAGGGTCGATTACACGCACCGCTAAGATCATCATCAGTCTTGAGTTATCAAAAAGCCTTAACATACTTTGTGTGAAAAATGACTTCAATTTTTCCTTATATGGGGGACTATGTTGACTTGATCATAATATAAATGTATGTTTTTACGGTTATTTCGTTGTATATGTGTTTTAATAAACGTTTAAAGGCGTTTTCGAGATTTTAATAATACTTTTCCTAAAACACTGAATAAAGTGAAAATTCGTGCCGCTATTTATGGTAATTGCATTTTAAAGTACAATTGTTTAATATAAAAGAATACAATATACATCGGATATACAGTATTTAACAGCAGATAATAAGTTTAATTTTATCGTTAACAGAATCGCCTTCGGGGGGTCGCAACTAACTCCGAAACTGCTGGACTAATTTTGACCCAAAATCCCGGAAAAACGGTTCCAGAGAGATTTCCATTTGCACAACTAGCGGGAAACGTCTAGTTATACGCTACGGAGAATAAGGTACCATGGCATATATATTAAAATGACCTTTTCGGTCATTTTAACATTTGAGGTGTAATGAAATCCAGATGGCGTAACTTTTTTATGCATGAAAATTAAAACAAATTTTGTTCTGTCTATGTCAAAGCCTATCTTTTGTTTTGAAATCTTTGGCCATGAATGTAAAGAGAATAAAAAACATCTTGCCTCAATAGCTGGCAAATATACTTTTTCAATGAAATGAACCAGGACACGAGCAGATGGATTGCATAATGGTAAGCGATTACCGCCACCCATAATACTCGCAACACCAGAGGAGTTATACTTGTAACTCATCTGGTGGGGCGACTTGCGTTCCTGGTCCTTAAAATCCCCAACCACAGCTAATAATAACTTATAATAATAACTCCCCACTGATTTTCGGTGACGGTGGCCAGTTTCATTGAAACCAGGCCAGTTACGCAGGAGTAATTTTATAATTCCCAAGTGTGTGCGCAGTACACAAGAGCACTCTCTCTTCCTTTATTCTCGTAATCTAGTGGGACGGATAACAACACGACTGATGAGAGATCAGGCGCAGGTCCGACTTTTTACATGCCCATTCGACGCATAGATCATGTTTATTGTCAGACAATCAGGTGATCAGACTCATCAGCCTGCATTGTCCTAACCAAACTTGGAAATAACAATTTTTGTTGCTCCAATGCGGGAATCGAACCCACGACCTCCGAGTCGAGAGCTGCTCTAACCACTAGACCACGGAGGTTGTTAATCAGTATTAATCAGTAAGTACTATGCAAATCATGTGCAGGTATTGGACATAAAATGTTGGCGCGTGTCTGTCGCATGCCAACCGCAGACTTGCCTTATCGACCATTGTCTGCTCAAGGGCAGTTCCAAATCGGGCTCATGAGAGTATTGAACGTCATCTGTCAGTGAAGGGCTTCGACACGAATCGGCTCGATTGGAGGTTTAGTATGGCGTTGAAGAAAACCGACGTGATTTAACGCTTGTTTTACATACATACATACATACATACATACATATAATCACGCCTTTTTCCCGTAAAGGGGTAGGCAGAGACCACTTTTTGCCACTTGCTACGATCCTTACATACTCGTTTCGCTTCGTTCACTTTCATTCTTACCATCCATTCCTCCTCCTACATTCAACGTAGCGAAGCAGCTCTCCATGGTCCGCTTTTCACCTCCGCGAGAAACGAGACGTGATGGGTGGTGAACCACATCGCCGCCATTTTGGATAATTAAATTAATTTTATTATTATCCATTGCGTTTCCACGGATTGGTAGAGAGGGTAGGAATAGGGAAAGGGAAGGATAGGTGGTGTGGAAAGGAAGATTGGTAAGTTAGAGTGGGAAATATGGAAATGTAGGATATTACCGCCCAGGAGGGCAAGGCATAGGACAGTAATAGCTAGGGAAGCCGGGGTCGCGTACCCGTATACTATACCACAACTACCGGACAGGTAAGTTGGGATGAGTACCCCATGATAAACGCTTGTTTTGTAGAGTCATATGTACCGGAGACCTTAGGGTTAATTCACACAGCGACAAAACCAGACGCGACATGGCGCTGCATTAATCATATCAAACAGCTTCCGTGGTCTAGTAGTTAGAGCATTGGCTATCGACTCGGAGTTCGAGGGTTCGATTCCCGCATTGGAACAACAAAAAATTTTGTTTCCAAGTTTGGTTATCACAATGCAGGATGATCACCTGATTGTCTGACAAGAAAAATGACCCATGCGTCGGATGGGCATGTAAAAAGTCGGACCTGCACCTGATCTCTCGTCAGTCGTGTCGGTTACCCGTCCCACTGGATTACAAGAGTAAAGGAAGAGAGAGTGCTCTTGTGTACTGCGCACACACTTGGGCACTATAAAATAACTCCTGCGTAACTGGCCTGGTTTCAATGAAACCGGCCACCGTCACCGAGATCGGTGTGGGGAGTTATCATAGCTATCAAAAATTTAATTGAATATTCGTTTTCCCTTTGCAGAGAGTCACCCATCCATTAGACGATTTTTTTCTTTGAGTATGACAATTATTTTTCTACGTAAACGTATTTACATAAGTAGTGGATCATGTGCCCTAAATATCCGTAATTGATTTTCGGAGACGTTATATACTTAAGATTTTTTTCTATAATATACATAATATATTAAGTACACATCCGTAACCCTGCAACACAGAAGTTTTTTGTTCCTTTGGTGGGATCCGAACCCGCGACCTCCGGCTTGAGCGCTAAAGCACTAACTATTGAACCACAGAGGTAGTTAAATTACCTACTCTTGACTTGGGGTTGCTAATGATGAGGTGGAAATGACGGGCTTCCAGGAATGGTCTGCAATGATTCGCTTGTTGCATCATTTAATTTGACAAGATCGTGAGAATGGGTTTGACCCGAAACAAAATTGCATGGTGCAGACAAAATAATTTTAGGATAGGAACAAAGCAAAAAATTAATTATACTTGTATTATATTAGAGCGCTAAGTGGGTTAGTGGGTAGACTGTTTGATTCGCACTCGATAGAATGCAGCTTCAATTCCCAGGTTGTGGCGTGTATAAGACTTTTTCAGATCTCAAGTACATTACCTATAGGCAACCTCTAAAGGTGAAGGAAAAATTCGTGAAGAAACCCGCACATGGTTGGCCCCAGACGTATTGACCAGTCATTCCTCTTGAGTAGGCTGACTGTGTTCTGAGAATGCCGTTTGCGCTTGGGCAACCATACAACATTTAAAACCAACTGTCTCAGGCACTACAGTATTTTAAGAGTGGTTACTTCGCTCGGGGATTACTACTGCATAAATCATCCAATAACGGATGAAAAGGCCAAACTTGTATTATATTGGCAGTGAAGATACTAATATTTAGTATCTTCACGAGGATTTAGTCGAATTTTAGACGAATCAAGAGAGTATTCAGTCTCACTAATAATATTAACGCGAAAGTGTCTGTATGGATGTCTGAATGTTTGTTACTCTTTCACGCAATAACTACTAAATGGATTTTATTATTAATTTTAATTTTGGTATGGTAGTAGTTTAGGCTCCAAATTAACACATAGGCTACTTTTTATAGCAGCAAAATGTACGGCTCCTGCGAGATACTTTTGAGCGTACTGTTACAACCCTCGATTGTGTTGTCAGCCCTCGATATGTACAGACAATCAAAGTACAGTGAAAGTGTAATTTAAATACGAGAATTGAGGTTCTGGTTTCTGCCTGCCGGTTGGCTTTCAGCTCAGACTATAGGAAAGTGCTGAATTCAGTTCGGTGTAAAGGTACAAAAGTATCCCTCGTGAGTGATCTTGAGAGTTATACGTAGTGTAGTCTCTTTAAAAGTGTACAAACTAAAGAAAATAAACGTTGTCATAGAAACCTGTTTTTTTATACACAGCTACTAGGGGACGACCAAACAGTACGAAGTCACAGCCAACATTTATCTGTATTTAATATAATAAAGAGGAAAAGTTTGTTTGTTTGTTTGTTTGCAATGAATAGGCTCTTAAACTACAGGACCGATTTTGATGAAATTTGGCACAGATGTAGAGTAGACCACGGGGAAGGACATATGCTACTCTATATAGCGAAAAAATATTCAATTTCTGTAAAATTAACTTTTGCGCGCACGAAGTCGTGGGTAACATCTACTTTTTAAATAAATTAATACTTTGTATTCTCATAATATTATGTCTCCAGTCGATTAATGTTGCGGTGAAGAATCAATAATATTATGTGTAGGTAATAATGTATGGCAATGTACTGTACGATAAATATTAATCGAGTGAGACAGAGACGCGGGACGGTGCTGTGGCACTGAGCCAGAACAAAATTTGTTGAATACCAGCTGGGGCTCGCAACTTCGTTTGCGTAGAGCTAATGGAAACAGAACCCTAAAAAGAAGCCTATATGTTACTCCTCATAACATCAGCTATTCTGCCAAGTCTCTTGAAAATCGGTACAACCGTTTCTAAGATTAGCCGGAACAGGCAGACAGACAGACGATAGACAAAAAAATTGTAAGTACCTACCTACCGCATTTACTTTCAAATGCATTCATGAAAAAGCTGTTATCCAAAAAACTATAAAACTTAGGCCTTTTCATCCGTTAATGGATGATTTATACACTCTCGTGCGAATCAAATTGTCTACCCACTAGGCCTTGGTCCACGGAGCTCAACAAAAAACTATACAATTATCTAAAATTATTTTGTTTCTTACATCAAATTAACTAATCACACATAATCATAATATTATGAGAATCAATATAACATCTGTGACGAAACCCATCTGGCGTAAGAGCCCTAAAGTATACGGACGAATATAAATATGGATTTATAGTGCCACAAAAGTCCAAGGAAAATATAAAGAAAGCTGTTTAATAAACATAATCCACACCATCAAGTGAATAACGTGCGGGGCACAGCTGGGGCCTCCATCAGGCCCCGCGAGGCCCCGGTAATGCCCTAGTATGCCCCTCGTAAAACCTTCAATCGGGGAGATCGATCGTGAATTTTTTCTTATAAACATTAATACTTGTATAGAGGCGTGAAGCTCTTTAATAGTCAAACTCACGAGACAAAATAAAAACTAGCCAAGTGCGAGTCAGACTCGCGCACGAAGGGTTCCGTACAAAACAGAAAAAAATCACGTTTATTGAATTTATTTTATTTTCTTTTTGGTATTAATTGTAGTTATAGCGGCAACAGAAATACATAATTTGTGAAAATTTCAAGTGTCGAGCTATCACGGTTAATGAGATACAGCCTGGTGACACACAGACGGACGGCCAGACAGCGAAGTCTTAGTAATAGGGTCCCGTTTGTACCCTTTTCGTACGGAACCTTAAAAAAGTAAACAAACCTTTAGGGGTAGGTACGCAACTTTTGGATCAAATTGAAAAAACAGTTTCGTCACTTCGTCATAAAGCGACTCCGTGCCTACCAACTGACAATTATTCACGAGTGTTTTATTCGAATAAAATTGTTATTAGCCTCGAATGACACGCGTATGTCAGTTTGGGTAGTTTGAATTTAGAATAATTTAAATTTTGACAGAATATGATATGCTTACATAAATTATTCTCTCTCCTGGTTCTCAGTATAACCTTCGGCGTACGACGTGGGGTTATTTTAACCCCAACATTTTTAAAATACATTTATTTAATATTAAAATGCAACAAAACGATTCGATTTTCTCAGTAGCTGGAGTTTAAGACCTCCCGCCGCCCGCGTCGATTCACAGCGCTAGATCAGTACCCCGCGCATCGCGGTCGTGTGTGCACGCGCATCAAGTGGCTCCTGGGCATTTTAAACCCCACGTTGTACGGGACGTCGCTAAATTGTAAGTGTACCTTTTTTCAGTTTTATGTTATTTTTAGATTGCATATGTGTTTTATTTATAAAATATTGTATTTATTGTAGGTACAGATTTTCAATTACCATAGTAAAATGAAAGAAGATCAAATTTCGGCGGCGTTATTGGAGGAATATGAGTCGGATAATGACATCTTCCTCCCTAGTAGCGAGGACGAAACTGACCACATCAGCGAAGCTTCTGAAGTTGATAGTGACGTGGAAGATATTGAGTTGAACATTGAAGCTACAGTAGAAGATACACCATCGACATCACAACCATTTTTTCTGGGTAAAGATGGCAGAACAAAGTGGTATAAAACTCCACCGCGTCCCAATGTTCGTACTAGGGCAGTCAATATTATCACTCATTTGCCGGGATGCAGAAGTGCAGCTCAACATAAAAAAAACTCATTTAGATTGCGTTTTTGTTACAGTTTGTTTATTTTATTGATTTATTTGAAGCTAGTTAGAAAAATGTTGATTTTAAGGAAATGATTTCCAACTATGTGTTTTTTTAAATAAATGTTTATTTTTGTATGTTTTTCTGTATTATTTATTGGCATCATATAATAAATACTCTTAAAAACTTAAATTAACTTAAGACATTTCATTAAAACACTAAAATAAAAGAAAATCATGGTGGGGTTATTTTAACCCCACGTTGTACAGGTGAGAAGTATTTTCCACCTTGTACGCCGAAGGATAAGTATGTAGGCATATGTGGAGTTATAACTTGTGAGTAAGTTATAACAGTTCACACCGAGACGCAACACGACGAGGCGCAGAATTTTTAAGATAACGATTCAAAATTGAACTTTCTTTATTACACAATAAGATATATATGTCACCGTAAAATTGTAAAAATCGTTAGATTGTAATATTACTAGAGATATTATAATATGTTGTCAAATAAACATTTCTCCTTACAATTGTAGGTACGCATTATTTTTCGTTTTAATTATTATTATGAAAGAGCAAACAAATATGGCGGCGCGGGGCACTTGCTGTTTAACTAATCGGCACGGTAAATATTACAATATAACAAAAAATATTGCATACAATTGTAAGGAGAAATGTTTTTTTGACAATCTGTCAACATATTATAATATCTCTAGTAGTATTACAATCTAACGGTTTTTACAATTTTACGGTGACATATATATACCTACGTTTCATTGCAAGACTTTGAATTCGAGCTCCATCGAGCTGCGTAATGCGACGCCGCGTTTGCAATGAAACTTGTACCTATCTTCTAGAGCTGTAGTGAATAAAATTAAATGTTGTATAGCTATGTTAAAAATGCAGCGCACTAAGTTAATGTGATACGTTGCGTATTCATAATAATTAATTGGTTCCTAGTATACATGGCAGTCATCATAATGATGCTCGTGATGATGATGATGCTAATGATGGTAGTAATTTAGATGATAATAAGTCTACACTAATATAATAAAGAGGAAAAGTTTGTTTGTTTGTTTGCAATGAATAGGCTCTAAAACTACTAGACCGATTTTTATGAAATTTGGCACAGATGTAGAGTAGACCACGGAGAAGGATATAGGCTACTTTTTATCGCAGAAAAATGTACGATTACTGCGAAATTAACTTTTGCGCGCATGAAGTCGCGAGCGACATCTCTACACTAATATTATAAAGAGGAAAACTTTGTTTGTATGTTTGTTTGTTTGTTTGTAATGAATAGGCTCAAAAAGTACTGGACCGATTTCAAAAATTCTTTCACCATTTGAAAGCTACATTATCCACGAGTAACATAGGCCAAATTTTATTTTGTAAAAAAATAGGGTTCCGTAAAACATTCGGGTTTTTCGGACACTAGGTGTAAAAAATCAACCAGAAAAGTTACTTATTTTGCGTACGCTGCCTAAACTATAAAAGATAGAACAATAAAATGCTGTAATTAATTGTAAATCTCATAAATATCTACAAAAAAGTCCGCGACACATTATACCTATCTATGTCGAGTGAGGCACAACAACCATTTTTTTATTTAAAAATCTTGAATTTTTTTTGGACTACATTTAAACGCGTTTATTTTACTCATGCTATTAATTCTTATCAAAATAAATTATTTCATCACTAAGTACAGTTTATGTAGATAATATTTGGTCTTTGAATGATTGAAATTGGACGTTTGGTTTTGAAGTTATTAAATTAAAATATTACGATTTCTGCTGCACGGCCCCTTGCGAAGTGGGCATCACCAAGGCGGGAGTGCGCGTTCGGGGGGGGGGGAGTTTAGATCTATGGTATTTCATACGATAAAAGTATACCCACCTACTTATTTCATTGAGTTTTAGTAGGTACCTATATTAATTTGTTTCTGTTTGTTTTGACTAGGTTTGGCCCGTTTTGTTAGAGGTTTAAAGATATTCTGTAGTATTAGTATCAGTATTGTACCCGTCCGAAGCTGGGGCGGGTCGCTAGTATGTTATAAAATGATGATGCCGGTTTAGGTAATGATTTTGCAACAGCAGTATTATCATGGCGCTAACGAGGGTGACAATCATTATGTTGTGGGTTATGATGATGATGACGGTGATGATGATGATAGCGGTGATGATGATGCCGACGACGATGCACATAAACAAGCAGCAGGAAGCGCAACAAGACAGACGCGAGTCAGCGACGTGTTTATAAATGTGCCACTCTCACCTTCGCATGTTGGCCAAAATTATCACCGCTCTAGTGGCCCACGTTATGAGCTGAAGCGGGCAAACATCTAAGAAAGCTTGAAAAAAAATATTAAGAAACGTACATTAGCGAACCAATTTTATTTTGGAAGTAAACAAAAATATTAAAAAACCATATCTCGTGATAAATTCTTATTCCAAAAAATATACAAATCGCCTAATTCTTGTGTAACGTCATTCAGTATTCCGAAAACGTATAACGCTTGCATTGTGATTCGATTGAGTGACATTACCTGAGGCTAAGATAAGGACCAGGAACGGGGAGTGTCCATGGGCGGCGGTAATTGCATACCATCAAGCGCTCCATCTACTCCTTTCCAGGTCCGTTTCATACAAAAAAAGCACATCAAATGATCCGTCTACTCCTTTCCAGAACCTCAATTCTCGTATTTAAAGTGGACTTTCATTTTACTTTGATTTTATTGTAAGTGAAGCGACTTGTTATAGTGAACTGATTTTATGAAGCTTCAAACAATCAAAGCGGGTTTCGCGCTGCTTCAACGTATACGAGAATACCGTTTGACAGGTTTAGCGTGTCTTGATTACAGTCTTGATTGTAATTGTATTATTGCAGTTTTTATTTAGCAGAATTGACGCTCTGGTTCATTTCATACAAAAAAAGCATAAATCAAACCCGCTATCGCCTATGTTTCACGCCAGCCGAAGTGCACACTGTGGCCGTGACTGCGGTCGGCCAGTCGCCTTCAACCCGCGGACTGTCGTAAAACGCCCACGATACTATTAATTGATGCACAAACATTGGTTATGATGCTTCGGGACGAAGAGTCTCAGTGTAACTAAAAAGTGAAAACCGGAGTAAATCTTTATGATGCTTCGGCACGAATGACCAGTAAGAAGAGTAACTGAAAATGGAGTGAAAAACGCTTGCGTTATGTTTTGAGTGAGGGTATCGACTATCGGTACACCTATGGGGTTAAGGCTATATGATCCGAAAACTGACGGGCCCGGGATAATTATTCAGAACACTGAAAATAGAACTATGTACTAATACAATAGAGTTAAAAATCGAAATGTAGAGTTATATAATTATGACATTGACATTTGACTTGACACTTATGTGTTCGATTTTTAGCTTTATTGTATTGGCGTAGAGTTCAATTTTCAATGCTCTGCATTATCCCCGCCCTTCCGGATTCTGGAACACATATGCTTTAAAGGTCGAGGATGCCTGTAAGTGATCCGTCCTGTTCGACGGTGTAACACCATAAAAGTAATATCTGTTGTACTCGTATATGTCACGGTAAAATTGTAAAAACCGTTAGATTGTAATATTACTAGAGATATTATAATATGTTGACAGATTGCCAAATACAAATTTCTCCATACAATTGTACGCATTATTTTTCGTTATAATTATTATTATGAAAAAGCAAACAAATATGGCGGCGCGGGGCACATACCGTATAACCAATCGGCATGTAATTATTACAATATAACAAAAAAGAATGCGTACAATTGTATGGAGAAATTTGTATTTGACAATCTGTCAGCATATTATAATATCTGTAGCAGTGGCGAAGGCTGCTTCTCCTTCATAGGGAAGCCGGAGCCTGTATAATATAGGGATTTGGATGAAGGTTTGCAAAAGGTAAGTGACAAGGGAACCCGATAGGAATGGAGTTATAGGAACCCTACGCTACTGATCTCTAGTAATAGTACAATCTAACGGTTTTTACAATTTTACGGTGACATCTCAAACTTCACTTTCGAAGTAAACACAGAAACGCGATGCGCGCGCTAAAAATAAAGCGTTTATCATTGACAGTGAACCTTGACGCGCTAATTGCCGCGTTGCTGACCTTGTGCCGGCCAGACACCCTGACACATTAGGTGGGATTACTGGAAAACATCACCCCTACGTTCATCATCATGGGCACCTAACCGCGTTGACTTGGGCCGGCCGTGACCTCTCCAGAGACAGCCGATTCGTGAATGAGTTCTACTACTATCCTACTAAAATAATAAATGTGAAAGTTTGTGAGGATGGATAGATGGATGGATGGATGGATGTTTGTTACTCTTTCCCGCAAAAACGACAGAACGGATCTCGATGAAATTTAATATTGTAGTAGTTTAGGCTCTGGAGTCTGGACTAAAACATAGGCTAATTTTTATTCCGAAAAATTACAGTGTTTCCGAGGTATACTGTATTTACACGGGCGGAGCCGCGGGCAACAATTAGTTATAATAAATGTTAAAGTTGTGACGATGGACATATAGACGGATGGAGAGAATGAATGAAGAACGATTGACGAAAAAAGTGTATAATGCAAGTGTGAATGGAAGTGTTGGAAGGGGTAGACCTAGGCGGACGTTCCAAGACCAAATCGGGGACGTCTTGAAAAAAGGCCAGGTCAAGAGTACCCTAAACCGAAGAGCATGTATGAAGGGAATAATGAAAGTAGATGAAGCAAAACAAGTATGTAAGGATCGTAGCAAGTGGAAAGAAGTGGTCTCTGCCTACCCCTACGGGAAAGAGGCGTGATTATATATATGTATGTATGTATTATAAGGCTAAGTTTTGTAAACTTCCCGCTAAGAAAATGTAAGATTTAAAAAAATAGGGAATTTATTGGTTTTACCACGTTTTGCAAAAATCGAATTCTCATCAGATCTCGACGTTCGGAGGTCACAGGAAGCTTCCCTGACTACCCCCGCGAGGGTGTCACTATGTCTATATGTATGTATGTGTGTGTGTGTGTGTGTGTGTGTGTGTGTGTGTGTGTGTGTGTGTTTGTGTGTGTGCGTGTGTATGTAAACCCTGTTATAACTTTTGAACGGCTTAACCGATTTGCTGGTGCTATTCGAAAGGGATTGGCCAAATTTAGATTTGGAATAATTTTCAATAAATCTCAAAAAAAAAACAGTGATTTGAGTGTTTTTTTTTTTTAATAACATTTAAACGACTATATCGATCAACTCCAACTTATCTGCTCTTAACCTTGAAAAACCACGTCGATCGCCGAAATTACTCCGAAAATTTTCATCAAAAAATTTTTGCTGTCGATTCTTTCAAAGGACATGAAAAACTGCATCGATTTCCGCCAATCGCGTGAAAATCAGCTGATTCATTTCAAAGTTATGAAGTTAGAAATTTTAAAAAATTGTGTTAATTTATTAAACTTCCTTTTCTTTCGAAAGAAAATTTTGAGTGAAAATTTTAGAAGCACTTTTATTTTTGTGCTCGATAAGCTCAAAAATGACGCATTAGATAAAATTTAATACTCGTAGATCATATTAAGTAGATATTATGATCTAGGAGTATACATTATAATATAATGTCTCCGAAAGTCAATCACGGATACTTCGGGCTTCGGACATTTGTAACTTATGTCACTTTTTGTCAAAAATTCAATAAAAATGTGACTTCTGTGTGAAATAAAGTATTTTAAATATATTTTGCGACAATTATATTGCAAAATAAATAGATGTGCATATAAATTTATGTAGTAATGTATGAAATTACCTAATTAATGTCCATTGTATTTTTGTATAGGAAACGAACCACCTTAAGATGAAAAATAATTATATCATTGCGAGAGTTTGCGTTTTGTGGAGAGTCATCCATACATGAGATGATTTTTACTTTGAGTATGACTATTATTTTTTCCTAAACGTGTGGATCATGTGCCTGAAGTGTCCATAATGAATTTTCGGAGACATTATATTATGTATACTCGTACTAGCTTTTGCCCGCGGCTCCGCCTACGTAAACACAGTATCCCACAGGAACAACGAACTTTTTCGGGATAAAAAGTAGCCTATCTGTTAATCCATAGCTTGAACCTATAACCTAACCAAATTTCATCAAAATCCGTAAAGTAGTTTTTGCGTGAAAGAGTAATAAGCATCCATCCATCCTCACAAACTTCCACATTTAGTATTGGTAGGATGCACTGTCAAAGCCTGTACTAGGCTAGTAATAAATAGACGAAGGCTTCGATTTGCATAAGCTCTATTTGGCCAAGTCAAGTTCACATGCTGTCATAGAATTGTATACAAATGGCCATATCCTCGCATTGTTTCACAGACACTGACCTAGCGGCTAGCGGCTAGCCGAATGCGGGAGAATTTAAATATTTTTTTATTCTGTCCTTCAGCTTATTCTTCCTGTTGTAACAATAATATCTATGGACACTTCACTCTACGTCAATTTGGCCCCGTGCTAAGTATCCGAAGAACTTGTGTTACTCGGTCCAGACAACGAGAAGTATATTTAATACTTTTATACTATATCTACATCAGTGGCGTGGGAACCCCACTACTATAACTCAATTTATATCGGCTTCACTTACCACTTACCTTTTGAAGACACTTCATCCAAATCCCTATCTGTTATATAGGCTAGGGCTTCCCTATGAAGCACAACCAGCCTTCGCTACTGCTATACATATATTTAAGATTTATATTACTAGCTTATGGCCGCCCGCGTAAATAGCGTTTCCCACGGGAACATTACTTTTTTGGAATAAAAAGCCGCATATATATTTATCCAGAACATAAACTACTACCATACCAAATTTCATAAAAATCCTGTTGTTGCTCCGGTGTTTATAATGTCCATATCATTTACGATCAGTCGATCTATCCGCTCGTATAGGATTTTGAACCCCTTACTGGTTTTGACCTCAGACAGAGCTTTGTCAAATTAAATGCGCGTGTGGCGAGACGCACTACATATATTATATTATGAGAATTTATTACCTTCTCCTTTTTTGAAAATCAGTTAAAAACCACACATCGCGAGGGCCTACCTTACGGCTTACAAGTTACAAGGTAAGGCGTAGCGTGGTGCAAATAATAATAATAAGACATTTATTCAAAGAAAGTTTGGACATTACAATACACAACTACATTACATTAAGATTAGGTAAGAATTAATTACAGAGTTGCTAAGGGATAGGTGGTGTAATGCTCAAACCAATGAAATGGAGTCCACTCAGGAAAATGACTGAGGAATCCCACAGTCCCTGATATTCTGTGGATCCGTACTGTTACTACACTACACGTCGAGGCGTAGCTTAGACCAGCTTTACTGTATGATTCGCAGAACTCTGTCTTCACTCTTTTATTTTGTCTGCAGTTTTATCGTAAAAAGAGCAAAAATAATTGTATTTTGAATGGAGCAGTCACATTCAACGTTTCGTTTAATAAAAATAATTCCTCATTGAAATGTAAATCGTTTAAAATGCAAAACATTTAGCGAGAGTGCGGCCATTACCATTAGAGACTGCCGTTTGGCGGGAAATGGATTTTAATCTTTGATAACGTTAACAATTATTGTACCATTTTTTTATTTCTATATGCAGTTTCTGCCTAGACTAAAGTTGTAATCACGAGATGGAATAAATATTGTAAACAAAAATATACTGTGGAATGCGTAACGCAAAAAATAGCTTCAATACACGATTTCTGAGGTTTTGTCGGTTGTTTATCAATATAATAGCGCTTTTGATTCGATAACTTGTTTTCGTCATTGAATATCACTTGGTTATTGCAAACGGTAAATTTGCGCTATTAAATAGATAAACTACCGACAAAACCCGCGCATTAATAACACACAACACACGTTGAGGAAAAAAATCTTACTAATATTATACCTAAATGTGAAAGTTTGTGGGGATGGATGGATGTTTGTTACTCTTTCACGCAAAACTATTGAACGAATTTGATGAAATTTCGTATGGTGGAAGTTAAGGCTTTGAATTAAAGCATAAGTTACTTTTTATCCCAAAAACTACATTATTCCCGTGGGATACCATATTTACGCGGGTGCAGCAGCGGAAAAAGCTAGTAAGCAAAATCAATTGGTCGGATTGTAATTTAGCATCTAGAGCAGCGATACTCAACCTTTTGTCGAGGGCCGCAAGCAAAAAATATTTAGGTTTTGATTGAAACGTAATTTCAAGTTAACGATGAAAAGTTTTTATCAAAGATGTTTAAAATCGCATTTAAACATGCGATTTTCGACAAAGTGAATACTCATTTAAAACTATATCAAGATTTAAAAAAGGGACCACGATGTCATTTTGTGACATTTAAAATGGTTTACATCAATTTTTAACTTCTGATGGGCCAATAACAAAGGTCCGTCGGGTCATATATGCGACCCGCGGGTAGTAGGTTGAGTATAACATTATTTACTATTGTAGAGTGTAGAGTCTAGCTCATAATTATCATGGAAAGTATATATTTGGCTACGCCACCCGGCTCGCGATTTAATTTTGCCAGTTTTGTCATCCAAGTATATTGATCAAAAATAATAAAGTTATATTTGCCGATATAATAATATTGTACGCGTTCTATATTTTTTCTAAAAACAACGTCCATAGCTTTTATAGCTTATTTTCGGCTTTATAATTTTGAAATGTAATACGTATTTAAATCAGAACGAACAAGTGAAAAGAAACGTATCAGTAAAAAAAAATACATTCCGCAACTTGTAATAAACAAAAATTACTTCGTCTTTAGCGTAAACTGGAGCGTAAAGAGCAATTGTCGTTGAAAAGCGCGGGAAACGGGCGAAAGCAAAATGGCCGACTGTCATGGCGGACCTTCGCAACCGTCGGCTTTAATTGAACATATAAAGTTTTATTTTCCCTTCGCCTTGCACTTGCCACCTCATTTGACGTATTCACAATATATCCTGATTTTGAACAACCTATTCACGAAAGATCTGTGACATAGAGTACACCACGGGGAAGGATAGGCTACTTTTTATCGCGGCAAAATGTACGGTCTTCGCGGGATATTCCTTTGCGCGCTCGGTAAGTTCTAAATTCAGTGTTGCTAATTAAATCCTTCAGTAATACAGTTACCAGGACCGCAGCAATGTAATGTTAAAACTGCAAAACGGTATTCTCATAAACGTCAAACCAACGTCAAACCCGTTTTGATTGGCCCTAAAATCATGACGATTCATTTAGAAATCAATAAAAGTAAAATGAATGCAATGGACGCCTTCACATTACGTTGATCTGGTATCGTGTTAAGTTCTCGAAGAACTTGTATACTTTTATAATAATTATACAATATATTTCAAGATTTTTATTATATAATATTATATACATATTTAATACACATCCCTGACCCAGGAACACAGAGAACTTTTTCTTCCCTGGCGGGATTCGAACCCGCGACCCCGGTTTGGGCACTGACGCGTGCAGACGCGCTCAATCACACAGAGCCACAGAGGTCGTCAAGAATTGGGGTTATGATGATTGTAAGAACAGATTCTTAACCAAAACCATTAACTATAGTGGGTACTAATAGTCTAGTACTAGATTACTAGACTTGAATGAATTTGAAAGTAATAGAACGAATTGAAAGTAATAGTACTAGAATATTAAACTTGAATAAGATTGCTTTACTTTTCACAGAAAGCATTTTGAAAGAAGAAATACTAGTTCGTATTGACTACTATAGTACTATTACTATAGTAGTCAATACTAATTAATAGTATTTGCTTCTTTCGAAATGCTTTCTGTGAAAAGTAAATAGTAAAGCTAATTTTGTGGTTTCTAGGAAGCTTTAACAAAAATTGTTTGTTTGTTGGAACTTTGTACAGCACATCCTCATATATAATTCAATAATTCACGTACAGTCACGCGAGGTTGTATGTATTTTCGATAGTAGGTATTCGTGGCTAATGAATTGTTCATTTAAATTGTTTGCCTGAAAATGTATTGGCCAAATAAATTATTACATGCTCACTATATCAAAGCGAAAATGTAGCCATTATAATAATATTTATTATTGTTGTAATTCCAGTGTGTATATTAGTTGTTCTAAAGTATCTATTTAGCAGATACTAGATGTTGCCCACAGCTTCAACGCGAAAGGGAACCCTGAGGGAACCATGCATTTTGCCGCAGTAAAAAGTAGCCAATGTCCTTCCCCGTGGTCTATTCTATATCTTTATCAAAATCGGTCCAGTAGCTTCGGAGCCTATTCAATGCAAACAAACAAATCTTTTCTCTTTATAATAATAATATAGATAGAGAGATATAGGTAAAGGAATATTATCTGTTTCCGTTTTCTTACTGTTATAAATTGCAATGGAAAATAAATGGCTTCCCCCCCAAACCCCATTGTTTAATAGCGGTATTAGTATCATAATAATTTTCATCTCTCAATAACTCTTTCACAGATCACCTGTAGGTAGTAGGTGTAGATTGTAGATGTAGGTCATGGAGCTAGTAAGTACTAGCTTCATGGTGTAGATATAGTAGGTGTGGGTGGTAGGTGTAGGTCATGGAGCTAGTAAGTACTAGCTCCATGGTGTAGGTAGTAGGTGTGGATTGTAGGTGTAGGTAGTAGGTGTGGGTTGTAGGTGTAGGTCATGGAGCAAGTAAGTACTATCTCCATGGTGTAGGTAGTAGGTGTGAGTTGAAGACTGTAGATGTAGGTCATGGAGCTAGTAAGTACTAGCTTTCATGGTGTAAGTAGTAGGTGTGGGTTGTAGGTGTAGGTGTAGATCATGGAGTTAGTAAGTACTAGCTCCATGGTATAGATAGTAGGTGTGGGTTGTAGGTTGTAATTGTTAGTTGTTGTTGTAGATGTAGGAAGTATATATTAATATTACTTAAGTAGTCTGTAGGTGTAAGAAAACCAATCCGCAGTACCAGCTACGGTACTACGGATTACAGTATGGTAAGGAAAGTTAATTTG
Organism: Glaucopsyche alexis; assembly: GCA_905404095.1. NCBI lineage: Eukaryota > Metazoa > Arthropoda > Insecta > Lepidoptera > Lycaenidae > Glaucopsyche > Glaucopsyche alexis. The sequence goes on from FR990057.1 coordinate 1,826,235, forward strand.
TAGAGAGATTAACTGCTTTCTACATGAAACAGTCTCCATCCCAAGATACAATATCGTAGGGCTAGGGCTTCCCCCCCGATGGTTGCACGCCTTGTCGTGGCTGTGGGGCTTAGTAACCGTGGATTGGACACCCACGGTGAAGCGAAGCGCTCCCAGCGGGCTGGAGGAGTCCGCTGCGGACGCGCTAGGAGGTGGGACCGCAGAAGAAGAGGAGTGCCGGTATTACGGTGCGCCGTACTCCCTATCTTCTGCGGCCGTGGAGGGAACGCAGGGGCTAGGCGTGGTGGTGCTGTGCCATTCTCCCTACCCCCTGCGAGCTGGCGGGGCCGTTCCGTATGTTAACGGCATTGGTGGGGCCGCAGGGGAAGAGGCAAGTTGGTATTACGGTGCGCCGCTTGCCCTATCCTCTGCGTCCGAGGTGTGGTCGGTGGCAGAACCATAGCCCAGATCTGCCACCGGGTACCGGTTGTGGAGGCTGGTATCCGTGGCCTCCTAGTAGCAGACTCGGGGGGAGTCTGCTACAGTACTGGTGGAGGCCGAGGAGGGAGGCGCACCTTACCATCTGGTGCGCCTGGGGCCTTCGGGCCTTGGATGCTGCCGCCGGCGGGGTCGCGGATGTGTGTATCGTTCCCGTGGCCCCGTCACAGGGCGGCGAGGAGGAAGGTGGGGGGTGGTTTTTAGTGGGTATACCGTGGGTCCCATTAGCCTATACGGGAGTTCCACATCACCACTCGGGTGCCTCCTGCGCCTGGGTGGTATGCGTAATGCATTTTCCCCCCCGGAAATAAAAAAAAAAAAAAAAAGGGCTAGGGCTTCACTCATACACGCACCCCCTAGAGGAGCTGCTACTCACAAGAAGCAGTAACCATCCCAAGATAACCTCGGAGGGCTAGGTCACTCTCATACACACACACAAATAGACACACACACACACACACACACACACATACGTTGTACTCACAACCAAAATACTATTTTACCTACCTAAAACAAAGAGCATAAGTTCCTATAAGAACAGGTTGCTTCGGTGACCTAGTTTAGGTACTTAAGTAACAACAAATTTGTAAAATTAAGTTAGTATTAGATTTCTTGTACTTCCTAATATTGTATTATGTACCAACCTGTTATTATCAATAAAGATTATTATTATTATTATTATTATTAAGCCCAATTCTCATTACTATTTTCTATAACCTAATCACGGTTCGGTCAATTCAACGCTCTAACTGATTCGCATACGCGTTATAGAGATTTAACCGATAATAATCACGAAAATTGGCCCCTTATAAACTAACCTAAATACTAATTACCCCCACACTTCAGTGGAGATATTTGTTGGTAGTCGAATATAGAAATAAATGATGAAAAATCCAATTATACTAAACTGCCATATAAAAATCAAAGGTGTCTAATGTCTAATTAATCAATTAATAACCGTCAATTGACACTAAGAAACCATTTTCGATAATTACACGGTGCTTTAGGTGTTTTTAAGTACCTAATTTAATCCTGTTGTAAAAATATGATAGCTCTATTAATTATTATGATTGCTAGTTTCGTTTCGTTTCTAATTATATTTTGGAAATATGTGGCAAATTATATTGTGGCTTCTTTACTTACAATACAACCACGTTCATAACGACTCTCGGTCATTGTAGTTTTTCATACATCATCTGTCATTTCTATAGAAAAACGATAGTTGCCGAGGAAAGGTTAAGAAATTAGTTGCGCTGTGCGTCATTTATTTTATTTAATACAGTTTATTTGGTATACTGCATATGGCTTATTAAACCAAATAACTTACTCGTAATATAAACTTTTGTAGACCGTGAAGACTAGTAATTATTAATAACTAACTAGTAACCGTTCTGGTATTGCGGGTGTCCAAGGGTTAATCCAGGTTAGTGGTTACCATTATTAGGTGATCCGTCTGCTCGTTTCTCCATCTATTGAAAAAAAAAAACTTGATATAATACAGAATACACGTGTCAGAATTTCAGAACTTCATTAATCCAAAATAACTTTCATGAATTATCATACAAAGTTATTATATTTAATACAATAATTATTTCAGGCAGGTTTTCAAAGAAACGCTTTTACGCATGTACTTAATTAATAGATTTTCATAATTATCCAATATTATTATTGTACAAAATACATTCGAGTTTCATTATAATTAAATGTGAACAAGGTAATATGTGTATAATGTTTATTGAATCGTTTGTACTGTTACAAAATTACATGAGTTTTAGTTTTACAAGTCATTGGTTATAGATTTTTACAATTTATTTTAGAAGTTATTATTACTTAGTATTAAATGTTATTATTACTTATCATTAAAATTGCAAAATTAACTACGTACATGTCATATTTGATTAGAAACAAATAATATTGCTTATTTTACATTGTTTTTAGGGTTCCGTACCTCAAAAGGAAAAAACGGAACCCTTATAGGATCACTTTGTTGTCCGTCTGTCCGTCCGTCCGTCTGTCAAGACCCTTTTTCTCAGGAACGCGTGGAGGTATGAAGCTGAAATTTATATCAATTACTCAGGTCTACTGTCCCTTGAAGCTGTGAAAAAATCAAACTTCTAAGCCAACGCAATCAAAAGATACAGCCGTTTATGCCGCAAATTTTCGACACTTGCAAGGGAATCAAAACCTACAGGGTGCTTCCCGTGAACTCAGAATTTTGAAATTTGGTACGAAGCAACGTCTTATAGCATAGATAAAGGAAAAATTACGAAAACCATAAATTTTTAGTTACATCACATAATATATTTTTTTTTTAATAATTTTAAACTTACTACCCATTTCCTCATAAACGCGTCATTTTGCAATAAAAATACCATAGTTATGACTCGATTGTCGTAATGAACGAACTTTGTAAACCTTGCAGGTTTGTACGGAACCCTCGGTGCGCGAGTCCGACTCGCACTTGGCCGGTTTTTTTATAGACAATAGAAACAAAAAACTTGACTGGAAGTTTTGTGGGAGTTTTGAAAATTGTAAATTTTATAGATTTTGATATGCTCTTTTCAAATTTTAAATTTACCACCTCATAACATGGCCATGGCAAGGGCCGCCATCATGGAATAAATGTATCTGGAGACAGTTTTTGATGGTTTTAAAACATTCTTGAATAAATTGTCTCTCTAAATCAGTAATGCGTTTATACGATTCTATAAAAAAATAGTTTCCCGAGCTCGTAAATTCTAAGAGATAAAAAAACCACAAATATCAAAATCGATTTACGAACTAAAAAAATTGAAACGCAAAAAATGGGACTCTATTACTAAAACTTCACTATCTTCTGTCCGTCTGGTCTGTCACTAGGCTGTATCAACTGTCTAGCTATAGCTAGACAGTTGCAATTTTCACACATGATTATTCCTGTTGTCCCTGATCTACGTATTTTTTGAACCGGGGCAAAATCTTGGTAGTCCATCCATCCATCCTACTAATATCATAACTGTGAAAGTTTTTGATGATGGATAGATGATGTGTATGGATGTCAATTAATATTGTAGAACATACTTTTGTTCAATCATCAATAGTTTCCGCAGCGCATGCGACGAAAGATGTTTTATGGCATTTTTTACGTTACAGGTTGGGTTAAGTTTTAGCATGTAGCTTTCTAATAAGTGAAATAATTTTTGACAACACACACAAAAACTACAAAAAATAAAAATCTTTTCTCTTTATAATTTTACCCCCTTACTAATAAACGCTGTATAAGCTTTGAATAGTTATATAGTGTTTGTTTTGTTCACGTCACACAAGTGACATGTTTAATTCGATAGAAGGAGACAAAACACTGTGTAACTATTCAAAGCTTATACAGCGTTTATTAGTAAGAGGGTTAGTGTATATGTTACGGGTAATGCTAGAAGATAGAGTAAACCTAGGTTTATTTGGGTTTACCTAGGATTACCCAAGCTTTGTGGATAAAGTCCGAATATTTATTTATATTCGGCGTTTACCCGTATACAACTAAGTTTACCCAACATTGGTTGGGTTATATTCGATGTTGGTCTGCATAATAATTGAAATAAATTTTAATTCGAAATTTACCCATACTCACCTAGGTCTACCCGAGACAGGCTGGGTAATGTTAGAATAATTAATGAAATTAAAAACCATGTGCATTTATAGCTTTTGTTTAATTGAAAAAACGTACACAAAAGAATCATTGCTTTTTTATATATTGTTGATATTGGTGTATTTTCAATGTCGATCAGTTTATCCTGACACACAGAAAACTGGTTCCTTGAGAACATTTCTTCGATAGTTCCACGTTCGTTTCCTAGCTTGTAAAGATCATCAGTAATTTCTATAACTGCCATGACGTGGTAGAGCCATGCTTCGGCACGAATGGGCCGGCTCGACCGGAGAAATACCACGGGCTCACAGAAAACCGGCGTGAAACAGCGTTTGCGCTGTGTTTCGCCGAGTGAATGAGTTTACCGGAGGCCCAATCCCCTACCCTATTCCCTTCCCTACCCTCCCCTATTACCCTATTCCCTCTTAAAAGGCCGGCAACGCACTTGCAGCTCTTCTGATGCTGCGAGTGTCCATGGGCGACGGAAGTTGCTTTCCATCAGGTGACCCGTTTGCTCGTTTGCCCCCTTATTTCATAAAAAAAAAAAAAAAAAAAAAAAAAAAAGCACGTCCCGAAAATCTCCTCTTCCTCTATCAACATTATTATTACGACCAACACCAAACATTACCCAACCAGTGTTGGGTAAACTTAGTTATATACGGGTAAACGTCGAATATAAATAAATATTCGGACTTTGTCCACAAAGTTTGGGTAATCCTAGGTAAACCCAAGTAAACCTAGGTTTACTCGTTCTTCTAGTATTACCCGTAACATATATATATACGAGGCATGTTGAGGCAAAAAGTGTCTTCAGTTAAATGGCCCCACTTATGACATGCGGCCATTTTTAAATTTGAAGTAAGGTAAAAATAAGGTGGCTGACATTTGAAGTATGATGGAAACCAGGATGGCGTAACTTTTTGTATGAAGATTTGTTGTGTCAAATGTACATCATAGTCTATCTTGTGTGTTTGAAACCAGCAACAAGATAAACCTGACATGGCTTTTCGTTGCTACATTCCATCCATGTAATTTTTGCAAATAAAAAAAAAGTTGTGGTTATTATATAAAACTAGCTTTTATCCGCGGTTCTGCTCGCGTATATAAAGTATCCACACAGGAACACTGTCCTTTTCCGTGATAAAAAATATTCTATGTTTTAATCTAGATCCTAAACTATTATTACCACAGAAAATTTCATCAAAGTATTAAGTAGTTTTTGCGTCGAAGAGTAACAAACATCCATCCATCCTCATTCCTCACTAACTTTCACATTTATAATATAGTAGGATTTTCGAACTTTGACCACCAATAAACAATCGCGAATATAATAATTAATTATCTGCAAGCCTCTCGACTATAAATCATGAAATTTAAATCGTAGATGAAAAGTTGAAAGTAAAATAATAGTCACTTAACAATACAAAGCAATAAACAGCACATAAATTCAATATAATGCAGAAACTGATTTATATGGTGGGCAGGCTGCCAAACGCCGCAAAAAATATCGTCGATTTACCGGAATATCTGGGGATATAATTGTTTTATATCTATAACATACGAGATATACAACCTCCATGGGTCGATGGTTTAAACGTTGACTCTCGACTTGGTCATAGGTTCGATTCCCGCGTTGGAACAATAAAAATGTTGTTTCCTTTGGTTAGGACAATGCAGGCTCACCTGATTGTCTGACAAGAAAGATGACCCATGCGTTGGGTGGGCAATGGGCATGTAGATGGGTCCTGCGCCTGATCTCTCACCAGTTATATCGGTCATCCTTCCCACTGGGTTACAAGAGTAAAGGAAGAGAGAGTGCTCTTGTATACTGCGCACACTTGGGCACTATAAAAATAACTCCACTTCAGGTGTTTCATATACCTAATGTTTCATATATTTTGACATTTAAAACCTCAATGTTGACAGTTTTTAATAGAAATGCGTAAAATGGCACACATAATTATTATGAATTGCATATGATTCATATAATGGTCACCTAAAGTGGCCTTTTTAGACCCCCTGATTTCAATGAGACCGGGCACTGTCACCGAAATCGGTGTTAGCGCTCAAGCCAGAGGTCGTGCTCGTGGCTTCGATTCCCGCCGAAGGAACAAAAAGTCCTGTGTTTCTTAGTCATAAATGTCTTTTAAATATGTGTATAATCTAATAAAAATCTTAAATAAAATAGTTACCTATAGTATAAAATATGTATTTAATATACTTCCCGTTTTCTGGTCTGAAACACGCAAGTTCTTTGGATACTTAACACGAGATCAGATTGAGGTGGTGTGAAGAGTCCATAGATATTATTATCAGAATGTATTTTGTATGGGTAATACTCCACACAAAATACATTAGCAGTAAGAATTTACCTACTCATTAAAAAATAAAAGTCATTTTGATCAGGAATTGGAGTTTGGCTATAGCATGGATACGATGGACTTTTAAACGTAAATACGGAGCTGAATGTTTTATTAAATAGGTGAAGCAATATATTATTAAACCGGAGCGATTACATAGCCTTACAGAAAACCAGCGTGAAATAATGTTTGAGTTGTTTCGCCGTATAAGCAATGATACTGAAGCCCCAAGGGTGATGGCGGTCTAAAATAACGGCAACCTACTTATAACTTCAGATGTTGTGCGTGTAAAATATAATTATTGGCGTCGGTAATTGTTTACCATCAAGCGATCCGTCTGCTCGTTTCTCTTTCTTATTAGGGAGAGAAAAGGTAAAGAGAGCATCAGGCTTACACCCGTATCATTAGTTGTTTCCTCAGATTCGCCTCGACTCAACCTCAACCTCATCTGAGGTATCCTTGAGAAGTTCCTCGAGTTTGGTATTCTTAAATATAATTTCTACCTCAGCTTTTTGCTCCTCCAGTAAGGTTGAGTGGAGATATGACATCATGGAAAAATATATTTTTTTATGTTAACACCAACAGTAACCATTAAAACTCGATCCAAATTTTACAGAATGATGAATATCTATGCGCTGTATAAATAATACGGAATTTCGTAAAGGCAGTGGCGGATTTTCGTAAAGATCCAAAAAATCCTCCATGCTTATCTTTAAATAAGTAGCCCTCTGTAATTGCATAATTGCTTATAATAATTCCACTCTGTTTGTAAAAAGAATTGATATAAATGTCGAAAATAGACGCTCGAGGGAGCCTCAAGGTACGTCCTGAGGTACCTTAAGTTTGACAGTTGATTCCTCGACTCGCGTAAGGAAATTCCTCAAGTCGAGGGAATTTTGTTGAACTAATGATACAACTTTCGTGGATTGAGGTTGAGTCGAGTGGAGGAAATCTTGAGGTAACAACTAATGATATGGGTGTAAGCCTCCTCGACCTGGTAAGGACGAGAGCAGAAGGAGCGATGAGGAGGGCTTCATACTGGTGGAAAGAGGAAAGAAGAAGAAGCCACTGCGGAATTACACCCTACGTACGTACGTGTACGTACGCGACGCCGCTGTAGGTACGTCCCCCGCCTGCACTGGTCCTAGGAGATCGAGGGAGTCGTGGACTACGTCCGCAAGAAAACGTGTATCGCCTTAAGGGTCGAGCCTCCGGAGTGTCGCCATAAGGTCAACTTCAGTTCCGTAGTGGTAAGAGTCGACGTAGACGCGTCTTCTTCGACCTTCGATGTGGAGGAGTTCTGGCCGACGGGTGTAGTCTACCGGAGGTTCCGGAAAACTCCGGAACGAAGCGCGCATCACGTCACCAACAACACGTGTAGTTTTAATTATATAATAATAATATGTAGGTTTGTTAGTCCGCGAGACCGCTACCCGCGACCAAAATAGGGTCGCGGAGCCACTGCTTTCCACTATTACACACACATATTTATACACACACACACGTAGTTTTTGCGTGAAAGAAGAACAAACATCCATCCTCACAAACTTTCACATTTATACTATTACTAGCTGACCCGGCAAACGCTGTTTTTCGTAATTAAAAGTTAAAAACACTATAATTGATCAGTTATCGAACGGGATGAAAAATGGTTAAATTACTAAAATGGCTATAAAAAAATAGGGGTTGGTGATAAAAAGTAGAAATTTAGGGTTGTATGTATTTTTTAATGCCACATTATAAAAAAATAAAAACAAAAAATTTCGTCCAAAAATTAAAAAAATATATTTAAGGGTGAACAACCCTTATCACTTAGGGGTATGGAAAATAGATAGTAGCCGATTCTCAGACCTACTGAATAAGGATATAAAATTTGGTAAAAATCGGTTAAGCCGTTTCGGAGGAGTACGGTAACTAACATTGTGACATGGAAATTTTATATATTAGGTTGGGGAAAAAGTTTCTTCGCATTTTATATAAAAATTCAAAAGGTTTTTTTATAAAGTTTATTTACAAGTGACTAAAGTATATAGGTGCCATTTTGTTCGATAACTTTTTGCCATCTTGTTGGTAGGTACATGATCCCATTGCTATAAAATGTTTGGGGCTTCTGATGAAAAAACTGCGACAAGTGGTTTTGGCAGTCCTCTTGTGATGTCAACCTGACACTGCCTAAGGAATTCTGCAGCGACCGAAACAGGTGGAAATCTGAAGGTGCAAGGTCAGGACTATACGGCGGATGCATTAACACCTCCCAGCCAAACTCCCGTAATTTTTTCTGAGTGGCTAAAGATGTGTGAGGTCTAGCGTTATCATGGTGAAAAACCACACCCCTTCTGTTGATTAATTCCGGCCGCTTTCTCTCAACTTCTTGCTTTAATCTCATCAGTTGTTCGCAGTACAGTTCAGAATTGATGGTCCTGCCTGGCGGTAACAGCTCATAATGAATAATGCCCTTCCAATCCCACCACACACACAGTATCACCTTGTTGCGAGTTAACCCGGGTTTCGCCACAGTCTGTGAAGCCTGACCGGCCTTTGACCACGATCTTTTTCGCACGTTCTTGTCGTACGTGATCCACTTTTCATCACCAGTTATCAGCTTCTTCAAAAATGGTTCGGTTTCATTACGTCGTAATAAAGAATCACAAATGAGTACACGGTTCATTAGGTTTCTTTCAGTGAGCTCATGAGGCACCCAAATATCGAGCTTTTTTGTGTACCCAGCTTTTTTCAAATGCGCCAAAACCGTTTTGTGGTCAATCCCCAGTTCTTCAGCTACATCGTAACTACTAATATGCCGATCTTGCTCCACTTTTTCAAAAATGGCAACAGTTTTGTCCGTAACAGGGCGACCAGAGCGACGTGCATCTTTGATATCAAAATTTCCGGATTTAAAAACGCATAAACCAAATTTGCGCTACTCTCACAGATACTGCATTAGGTCCATAAACATCACAAATTTTTTTCGCGGCTTGTGTTGCATTTTTACCTTTTTTGTAATAAAATTTTAAAATATATCGAAATTCTTCATAAGAATCACTCATTTTAACAATAAGAAAAACAAATGAAAATCTCAAATTTACCTAATTTGAATTTGTCTTCTGTAAAATTAAAACTTTTTAATGATACCAAAATCAGCCAGATACAATTGGTATAGCCCAAGATATTTTATGACAAGTTCATACATACTATAATGCGAAAAGACTTTTTCCCCAACCTATTATTAGATTAGTAAGAGTAAGATATGGGCCTATGCCATCTGAAATAATAGTTATTTACTTACCTATTATTATTAATTTCATAGTCTAATTAGAATGTATTCTAGTGAGGTAGACTACAGCATTTCAATACAATATGCGCCTTTGGACTACTAGTATTGGTATAAACTAAGGCATTTCCGATGGTCTTTTGAACATATCAAATCCTCGCTCACATACCTAGCATGCATGTCATATTCTATATCCAACATGCATGTTATGATGTCAATAACATGTTACAGACGCTCGCAGACAGCTATTCACTACTATTGAAATGTACAGTCGTGAGCAGTAACATACCTTACCCGACTGCGTCAGAAGGAGGGTTATGTTTTTCGGATGTATATATGTAAATTTTTCGGTTCATGAGATATAGCCTGGTGAATTGTGATAGATAGACGGACAGTCGGACGGACAACGTAGTCTTCGTAATAGGGTCCCGTTTTTACTCGTTGGGTACGGAACCCAGAAAAATTGTTACGATGTGTCACCGGTCTTTTCAAACCTGTCAATCTTTGTCCTAATAACTTTTTAGTCTTTTAAGCTAAACGAAATCGGATATTAAAGGTCAAAGCCAGGTATACAATGAATACAATTTTAACCTAGCTACTGCAACAGACAGACGAACAGACGAATCGCCAATAGACGAGTCACAGGAGTGGTGCTAGATTAAGATAGAAAGCAATAAAAGATCTACGTACTATGGAAAAAAGGGAAGATGACTACCTACATCTAAAATATTTAGTTTCATTAATATACTCAGAAATATTGAGGCATTACTACTTGGTAAATGTAAAAAATATATTATTTTATGTGTAGTTTACTAATTAAATACATCTACATAATACAAAAAAGTTTAATTTTTTTAAACAATTCAGTCATCTAGCCTATTAAGGTTGAATAGTGGTACACCGGACCTGTCCGCGATCTGTAAATACGCGAGCAAAATATTATGATGCAAGATATTATGCCATGGCCCCACTATCCGAAATCCGTCAGTGTAACCCCAGCATAATCCCAAAATAACGCCATATTCCAATAAGTCACGCGACAATTCGCACCAATTACAACGGCAGACCTTGCACAGGGCGACGACACCGTGCAACTTCCACGAATATGACAAAGAAGTGACCGTGCCTAATTAGGTACACACGGGAGAATATTCGTCATCATTATTTTTTTAAGAAATATAGGGGACAAACTAGAAAACGCATCGCCTCTTTGACGATCTCGATTTGACGACCTCTGTGGCTCAGTGGTTAGCGCGTTGGCGCTCAAGCTGGAGGTCGCAGGTTCGACTCGGCTAAAGGGACAAAAAGTCTGAGTTCCTGGTTCATGGATTTGTATTAAATATGTGTATAATACGAGTATATAGTAAAAATCTTAAATATAGTATGTATAGTACAAAAGTTTACAATAATAATATACTTCCCATTGTCTCGTCCCCGTAACACGGGGCCAGATAGACATGGTGTGAAGCGTCCATTGTGGGAATCGTGGAAGGCCCAAAGGGAGATCTCTCGCTCGGTCGGCTCGGTCAGGCCGAAGCCCACTTGTAGTCATTTCAGCTATTGTATATAGGTATATAGTGCCGAACTGTGAAAACTTCGATAGTGCGATTCAGGACCGTGGCGCTAATTGGTCCGCCATAGTAGGTACTATTAGATATTTTAATTATAATTTAATAATAAAAAAAACACCAGATGGAAAGCGATTACCGTTGCCCTTGAACTCTCGCAACCGCAGCGTTTCGCATCAAAATTCTCCCTCGTATGTCCCCACTGTCACATTCAGGATGTGACAGTGCAGTTCAGATGCATTTGACGGATCTGGGTTGAAATCCGACACGCCAACAAAGACTCGATACTGTCATAATATCGTCCTCATAATTCGATGCTTTCTTTCATTATTGTGTTGCTTTCTTTTATTTAGGATGATTCATTTGACAAATTAGACAGCTTTGACGTTTATTGTTATGACGTAGGTATTCAGTGTGGATTTTTCTGGGGGCATGGTAGTGCCCCCACTAAGATGAGCCAGACCAAGATCAAGGGCAATACCTAACCACCTTATCTCAAAGCGCTTAGTATTTTTTTTTAATCTCATAGCTTGGGGTTGAATTATACCAGATTAACAAAATTTGAGAGATGTGTTCCCAGTAGCGAACTTAATAAAAATTTAAAAGTTTATCTACATAGTGATATTTAATTGTTTACTGATATCTAAACCCGTGATTTAGTCTAGTGACTTAGTAGTCACTGGTGATCATCAAAAGTCATACCTGTCGAATGTTCTAGAAAGCTGAAAATTACTAGTTTTAGATCACAAACAACATAAAAATTGCAAAACTTTGAACTTTTATCCTCTAACACCTTAAACGGGGTGGAAGTTTGCATGAGACTTCAGCAAATTTTGATGCTTTTCGTCTGAAAATTTATATGCATCCTTGTTTTTAATAATTAATAATAAAAATATTGTACAATTTAATTAATACTATCGAGACCGCAGGATATTTCTACTTATAATATTATTTAATTTTATGCTATGGATTTCCGAAAAGTAACGTTTGATTCTATTAATTGTTTAGAAATGATTTTCATTAGCAACTTACTAAAAAAATCATGTTAAATGATGCCAAAACGAGACCATATTCACTGTCAAGAAGTTATCAGATCTCATCTAGAGCCACGCTTCTAACTCTAGACATTATGTACAATGTCTAGCAGTTTCCCAACTGCCGGGTCGTACCAGGCCGTCAAAATAAAATACCGGATCGCAACCTTCCCGCCTTGTTTTGAAAACAATACCTACAATTAATCGACGCGTCTTTAATAGGTACATCTTAAATATTCGTAAGCGGTAAGCAGATAAAAAAATATGTCAATAATCATAAAATCTTTTTTCTATTAATGAATATTATGTAATATTTGAGCTTTTCGTTAGCTTCGTTTAAAATTATTAGGTGGGCCACGAAAGGACAATGTGAAACTTACCGGGCCATGGCAGAACTATGTTTGGGAAACTAGTTTAGAGTCCTAGCAAGTTTGATAATAATCATCGTGTTTTGTTCGTATTATAATTACGATGTGTCGTCTATACTTGCTATAGTTGCTAACTATTGCATATTTATTAGAAACATGAACAGTTACAGAAGTATCTCAACTTATTAAACATTTAATTTCCGCAACCGTACTGAATGATATCGATGACACTTACACGAAAAGACTTAAATTAATATCGGACCATTAGTTTTTGAACTAATTTGTTGAAATGTAAATGATTTGTGTCGTCTTCCGAGAACATGTTCAGTCAGACGTAATTATAACCACACTCGCTTTTGCTTCAGACTTCCTGAATGTGAAATAAAAATATTTTACAACGGAACCGTACATTTTTAAATGATTAGAAATTGCATAGGTTTAGCGGCAATTAACATAAAAAAAAAACAATACTAGAGGCAGTGCTTCATTTTTAAGATAGCTGTTCAAAATTGAACTATAATCAATACACAATGAGATACACCTTTCATTGTAACAGTTCGAATGTCAAGTTGCACCGCACTGCACAGCGCAAGTGTAGTGTATGACTGATGTCAGAGGAAAACGTGTGTCTTGTTGTTTTGTGACTAAAGTTCAATTTTCAATAGATCTCTTAAAAATGCAGCGCCGCGTGGTGTCGCATATTGTCGCCGTATGAACTGACCCAATATTCTTCTATATCATCTTTTAAACCTAAACTATCAACTGTCATTGCAGAATTCATGACGAGAGATATAATGAAAAGGGGTGAAAAATACATCACTTTGACATTAGGGTACTGCAAAAATTTTGCCTCAAGCTAATTTCAGACTACGCTATATATAGTATAGCAAATATAATAGTATAGCAAACTACTATTGTGCTATATATAGTATAGCAAATATAATAGTATAGCAAAGAAGGACCTAATGCTTTAATAAAAAGTATGGCGTTCACATTACGCGATATTATCGCAAGCATTTATAGTACATAGCAAACCCAGTTGATTAATGGCTCGGGGGTGAGGGAGGAGGAAGAGGAGGGCGCGCGATATAGCACAGCATGAACTCAGCGTATCGCACAGTTATATAGCGTATAATAGTAAGCCAATAATATATAGTACAGTACAGTGTAAATGTGTCCATAACAATGTATGGTGCGCGATATTGTTATGCTATGAGCTATATACTATAATATACTATTATAGCGTAGTCTGAAAGTTGCTTTTTTAACTCTCTTTTTGTAAAATCAATTACCTACAGACAATTTGGGCGCATGATTTACTCCTGTGAAGACGTTTAGGAAACTCATGATCACATTTCGGTAAATTCACATTCTAGTAGCATTCTAGTCATTCGTTCATTCGTTTCTGTCATAATGTATCAATTTGACAACTGACATTTAACATTGTAAGATATAATGTTGTCAATGTATGTATTTAAATTCAGAATCACAACTTTATCAATAAAATTGATTCTGAATTTAATGGTAACATATTAATATATGGAAAATAGTTTATTTTACTATGATTACTTTTATTAAAAATGCGATAAAATTGTGCCTTTTTTCTGTATAGTTCGTTCCAATAATGTTACATTTTATATTTGTTTAATTTCATTTCGATATGTGAAATAATTAGGGTATTTGTGCTTAAAGAATGGTATCACCAAAATATGACATATTATGTGAACCTTAATTTAAGAAGAAGAAGACTATCAGCTGTAAATGACAATGTGTGATTTCGATATAAATATTAACAGAATACCGTTTTGTATGAATACTAGTGGTCCGATCAAGCCAAAGTTAAATATTGATATTGTAATGTTCGCATCACGGTAGATTTTTTGCGTTTGACGTTTTTGAGAATACCATTTTGCAGTTCTAACATATCGAGACTGCACTGCTTGTAGATTATTTCTGGATTTTATTAGCAGAATCGACCTTCAGTGGATTGTGGATCAATTATGATGTTCCATATTATGGTTCCGATCAGTGGACCGCATAACCAGCAACATGAGCAAAATCATTAATTAGCTCATCCGGATTCACTGAATGTATTTTACACTTAATTTCGAGAAAATTTGTAATACTACCTATTGAGCGCGCACCTCATTGCAAGTGCTTTAAATTTCGATGAATCAAACAGTTCTAAACTTTCTAGTTTCGAGGGAAACGAGCTGCAGTCACCTAATAGCAAGTGGCAAATTCGATGAATTAAAATCGTTTTACACTTTTCAATTTCAGGGAAAACTTCGTAAAGAGCAGCGTACACGTTGGAATTCCTTTTCGAGGAAAATTCGTGGTTATTTGTTTCAGTGTAAGGCTTCTGGGAAACGTGGTGTATGGAACGTGCGCATAGAGCCGTGCCATAGACTAGAAAAGGAGAGATAATAATATGGTGATGGTTAAATTGTTTAAAACAGTTTTTTTGTAATTCCTTTCCAAACCACCTATCATTCCCTTTCCCTATTCCTACACTCTCCACCAATTTGTTTTTGTAATTCCTTTCCACACCTACTGTCCATCCCTTTCCCTATTCCTACCCTCTCCACCAATCCGTGGGAACGCAATGGATAATCGTAAAAATAATTTATTTATCCAAAATGGCGGCGATGTGTTTTGCCACCCATCACGTCTCGTTTCTCGCGGAGGCCAAAAGCGGACCATGGAGAGCCGCTTCGCTACGTTGAATGTAAGAGGAGGAATGGATTGTGAATGAAAGTGAACGAAGCGAAACAAGTAGCTATGTAGGTAAGGATCATAGCAAGTTTAAAGAAGTGCTCTCTGCCTACCCCTACGGGAAAAAGGAGTGATTATATGTATGTATATATTTTTGTAATTACTTTTGGACATTTGTTTTGAAATTATTATGTTTTTACCCGACTGCGCGACGCAAAGGAGTGGTAATGTGTTTATTAGCCTATGTATGTATGTATGTATGTTTATATTTTCCTTTGAAGCACTATACAGACCAAACGCCTGGGCCGATTTTTATGATTCGCATGTCAATCGATTCCTCTTAGTCCGGTGAGTGTCACCAAAGACACGACGTTAGTGAAAATTCATCATATTGTGAAAATGAAAAAAAAAATGAAAGTCTACAAACTATGTCAAGCTGGGTCGTTGAATAGGTATTTAAAAATCATTTTTAGTTTTCTCTCAACATTTTTCGATTCAGTCTGCTGTCTAAAAACCTATAAGTATTATGTTAATGTTCATATTATCATCGTATTTTTGATTTAATTCGACCAAACGTGTTTTAAACTAAAAAAAAAAAAAAATACGTGTATGGGTACGGTACCAGCAAATATGAACGTGAGTTCTATAAACTATTGTAGGATATCGTTTGGGCTGGTAGCGACTTCAAAATTAAGAAGATTAATTAAGTTTTATTTCATACTTTATTGCGTATTTTTACTTTAGAAGTCGGTTAAATATTTGATTAAAAATAATAATCATATTATATAAAAAATTTGATTACGACCGACTCTTAGACCTACCGAATATGCAAAAAAATATTATAAGAATACGTCAAGCCGTTTCGGAGGAGTGTCCCGTAACACTAGGAGAACCGACACGACAATTTTATATATTATTAGATTGAATGAATGGATGATTTATTTTCCAGGAAAATGGTAATCCAAAGATTTTACTAAGGGTCAGGAGTATAAAAAGTAGATTCCAAAGATGCTTATATTCAATAGTATAATGATTCTTTTTCAAGAGTTTGGGCACTAATTGACAATCAATCTGTATCGTAATGTGACAAAAAAGTTAAACGCCATGTCTAAATATAATGCTTCAGTCTGTGCAAACAAATTTGTATTAATTCTGTTTTCACAATCAAATCCACTCACGTTTTCAATAGAGGCCCGAAATTGTATTTCAACAGCAGACATCGAGGAATTAAAAAACGGCCAAGTGTGAGTCGGACTTACGCATGAAGGGTTCTGTACAAAACGGGAAAAAATCAAGTTTGTTGTATCGGAGCCCCTAGATTGATTTTATTCTGTTTTTGGTATTTATTTGGTTGTTATAGCGGCAACAGAAATACCTACATCATAGTTTTTGAAAATTTCAACTGTCTTGCTATCACAATCCATGAGATAATACATCGTGACGATCAGACAGATGAGTCTAAGTATTAGGAAAATGGTGAATCGTAAGAGCAATTTTTTTTTTTTTTTTTTTGGTCATGAGTTCATGACTAATGGTCACCAGCAACAATAATTACTCACTGAATACAATCGTTATAGCACGCCGGTTTTCTGCGAGGCCTTGGTGGGGCCACGGTAGTACATCAGCTCGCTGATGATGATGAAAGCCCTCCAGCGTAGCCTAGACCACGCTGATAACATACAATACATTCAAATTAGTTCTTGTAAATCACTTTTACATCTGTTACACAAACGAAAACATACTGTATTGTAGACATTATATGGTTGATATTCGAGTGATTTAGTTCACAAAGGGCTCTAAACAAGTGTGTAGCGAAGTGTGTAATGAGAGGCAAATTTTATTATGAACAAAATGGCGTTTGGGCTGTTAATCGCACGGCAATTCTTTTGTTGATGAGTTAGGTTCACTGGGTTTATTGGTAGAGTAACATAGGTGACTCCACTGTGGCTTAGAGCTTAGCTCTTGACTCAGGGGTCATGGGTTCGATCCATGCGTCATTAGGACAATGAATGCTGATCAAAAAGATCCACGCATCGTCAGATGGGCTTATAAAGTGTCGGTCCTGCACCTGATCTCTCACCAGTCGTGTCGACAGTGGTGGATTTACACTAGGGGCAATCGGGGCTAATGCCCAGGGCGGCAAATTTTGTAGGGCGGCAAAATTTGGAAAGTGAAAGAAATAAATTCTAGAATAATTTTTTTACAATTATCAACATTGCACAATATATTAATAATTAAATTTTATAACGGTAACGTTAAACCCCACTCCTGATGATATTCGAAATAATTATTATCTACATTCGAAATAATTATTATCAGCGTGGTACGAGCTATTAACTGAGATAGGTTTGAAATCTGTTGGTGGATAAAATTTTTTGCATGGTTCTTTTTAATTCTTAGAACAAAAATAAAAACTTATACCTAAGTATAATATATTATAATAAAATCAATCATAGGGGTTCAAGGTCCATCCACATATTACGTCACAGCGGATGGAGGAAGGGGGGGTCATACTAAATGTGACAGTACATGTTAAATACAGGTACAGGGATACTAAAAAGCGTGACATGGGGTTCAAAAAGTCTAAATAAAGATTAAAAAAAAGAAATAAAGACGTAATATGTGGATGGCCCCTAGTTAGAACAACTATACTTAATTGCAGATGTATTGATGAATTCGTAAGAAATAAGACAAAAACTACAATTTAAAGTAAAATTACACTGATAGGGCGGCATTTCCTTAAGTGCCCAGGGCGGCACTAATATTAAATCCGGCCCTGCGTGTCGATCATATTCTGTACTGCGTTTCGTTCTTCCCACTGCGTTACGAGAGTAAAGGAAGAGAGAGTGCTATTGTGTATTGCGTGCACACTTAGGCACTATAAAAATAACTCCTGCGTAGCTATTAAGTTAACTAAGCCAATCATCGTCAATAAAATTGGTGTTGATGGTGAACTAAAACCCTGTTGTTTATGTCTTTTGGAAATCTTCATTTTTCGAACACAAAACTTACTTCCATAGAAAAACAAAGATGTCCGAAGGTCATTAAGAAATTAGTGATACTGTGCACGTAAATTTGTTAAATTAAAACACGATATTTTAATCAATGTATTATGCACAGTACGATTATTTTCTTAACGTCCTTCGGCAATTGTCATTATGCTATGGAATTTTCAGAACGAAGATTCCCGAAAGGCAAGCGCAATGAAAGAGTAACCCAATTCAAGAAAAAAATTAATAAATTCAAAATCAAATCCAAAAAACCAGCAAGAAGCTCCTCGGGTGTTGCAGATTTCCATGCGCAATATAAACATGTACGTAATTACATTACACTCGTCAGTTCAGGTCATCACTTACCATTAAGTTACTTCGCTCGTTTGCATGTCACGTAAAAAGACTATGATACTCACAGTTTATAGCAGACGCTGCCCTTGACGGTAATTTGGGATGCATCGTTTGTTCTTGCAGTTAAAATGAAACATAAATGTGTGTTTTGATTAGTCATCATCAGTATCCACCAACTCCGGCCCGTAGATGCTAAAATAAGCGCCAGCTCACACAGGGAAGCGACGAGACTAGACGCGGTGCTGCAATATTAAGATACATACATACACTACGGCCGCTGTATCTTGACGGGTCTGAACATAGGCTCTGCGAACTTTAGCGCATGTACAACTCGTGAAGAAAACTGTTATTGTATTATTTTTATATACCTATGTACTAATACAATTTCCCTAATACAGTTGACCAATTAGTACAAATAAAATAAATACGAAAACACTTAGAAACAGTTATTGCGCGACCTTCTGCGCGAAGTTCACACTCGCCAAGATACATCGGCCGTATTGTACATACATATTATAATCACGCCTTTTTCCCGTAGGGGTAGGCAGGACCGCCTCTTTCCCGTAGGGGTAGGCAGAGACCACTTCTTTCCACTTGCTACGATCCTTACATACTACTTTCGCTTCGTCCACTTTCATTCTTACCATCCATTCCTTCTCTTACATTCAACGTAGCCAAGCGTCTCTCCATGGTCCGCTTTTCGCCTCTGCGAGAAACGAGACGTGATGGGTGGCGAACCACATCGCCGCCATTTTGGATAATTAAATTATTTTTGATTATCCTTTGCGTTTCCACGGATTGGTGGAGAGGGTAGGAATAGGGAGAGGGAAGGATAGGTGGTGTGGAAAGGAAGATTGGTAAGTTAGAGTGGGAAATAGGGAATGTAGGATATTACCGCCTAGGAGGGCAAGGGATAGGACAGTAACAGCTAGGGAAGCCGGGGTCGCATACCCGTATACTATACCACAACTACCGGACAGGTAAGTTGGGAAGAGTATCCCATGACAATTTTAAGATAGCAGTTCAAAATTGAACTCTATTTAATACAACAAAAAGATACACGTTATATTGCTATTTCGTTAACACAATTACACCAAAGGAGCACGATAGCTACATTATATTCGTGCACGAATGAAAGAGACAAGTAGCAATGAGTCAATACATTCGACGTGCTCCGCGACCGCTCTTTAGTATTCACAATTTACAATCAATTTATTGCTAGTTGTCACCCCAGTGCAGTAGTCGAAAGTCGCCCATTATTCATTTAAGTAATTTTTAAGTTTTTAACTTTACAATGGTTAATGGCCTCTTAGCTAAAGGAAAAGATCGTTAATACTCCGGTTAATTTAGACAATAATTGAAATAACAAAAATTCCGACAGAACCAAATATTGGTAGAGACCTTGAGTTTGCCTTCATAAATTGAAATTTAAAAGTTCCCATCAATCCCATGTGAGCTTACAAAGTTATGCGGGGTCAAAGGTCAACATTTCAGGTTTTTTGGGTTTTTCTCGAAAACGGTAAGTTTTATCAAAAAATACTTCAGACCGAAGATGTAGACCTCAAAATTATCTACAAAAATGGTTGTTATGTTTTTTCCCTAATTATCACGGTTACTGAGATATCTCGTGTGCTCTAGTGCGAGGTGGACTTACTTTTGAAGTACTGACTTGTTCATCCTCGCGTTGTCTTTTTGCTGTTTGAACGCCCTAATATCAGGAACTAGTGGTTCAAATTGAAAAATTATTTTTGTTTTGTATAGTACATTTATCGAGGAAGGCTTAAGGCCATATAACATTAAGCTGCGACCAATAGGAACGAAGAATCAGTGGAAAATATGGAAAAAACGGGGAAAATTGTTCATCTTTGAGGGCTTCCGTTTGAACGCGCTGTCTGTTTGAACAATTAAAAATTGTATAAACATTTTATCATAAAGTTTTATATCTTTATAGTGGTATAGTGGTATTTATTATCTTTGACATTCTATTAGATCATTTATTTTCTTGACATATAATATGTAGAAAAATATGTAGTTTCCTATTTCCCATTCTAACTTACCAATCTTCCTTTCCACACCATCTATCCTTCCCTTTTCCTGTTCCTATCCTCTCCGCAAATCCGTGGGAACGCAATGGATAATTATAAAAATAATTTAATTATCCAAAATGGCGACGATGTGGTTCGCCACCCATCACGTCTCGTTCTCGCGGAGGCGAAAAGCGGACCATGGAGAGCCGCTTCGCTACGTTGAATGTAAGAGGAGGAATGGATGGTAAGAATGAAAGTGGATGAAGCGAAACAAGTATGTAAGGATCGTAGCAAGTGGAAGGAAGTGGTCTACCCCTACGGGAAAGAGGCGTGATTATATGTATGTATGTATGTATATGTAGTTTGACATTCTTCTAATATAAAAATTAAGTTTTGACTAATGAATGATGATAATAATAAATTGTTTATGGTTAAAATGTACCTTTAAGTAATAATAAACTAATTGTGAACTAGTTAATATAAGTATTTGGACGTCGTTAATGCGACAAAATATGCGGTCTACTATAAAATATTGTAACACCTATTGTAACCATATTTTTACCAAATAAACATCATTTCATTTCATTTCATTTCATTTCATTTCACGCTGGTCTCAGGAACTGCTTGATCGATTTAAAAAAAAAAAAATGTGTTAAATACTCTATTTGTCGAGGAAGGCTTTAGGCTATATAACATCACGCTGCGACCAATAGGAGTGAAAAATCAGTGGAAAATGTGGAAAAAACGGGGAAAATTATAATCTTTGAGGGCTTCCGTTGTCTGTTTGAACGCGCTGATCTCAGGAACTGCTTGATCGATTTGAAAAAATATTTTTGTGTTAGGTAGTCCATTTGTCGAGAAAGGCTTTAAGCTATATAACATTAACCTGTAACAAATAGGAACGAAGCATCAGTGAAAAAATTTGCAAAAACGGGGAAAATTATTCATATTGGACAGATTTGAATGAATTTGTTTTGTGTTTGTTCAAGTGGATTTGAGAATGGTTTAGATTTGCAATTGGACCCGGTAAGTGGCGCTGCTGTCAATACGTCAACAAATTTAATTCTAAGGCGCGGGCGGTACGAAGTTCGCCGGGACAGCTAGTATGTATATATAATATGTAGCAAATATGTGCATATGATATAGAACGTGATACTTATAATCAAGATATCTCAGGAACGGTGATACTTAGAGAAAAAAACATTAGGACCATTTTTGTAGAGAATTTTGAGACTAAAGTATTGTTTGATAAAACTTACCGTTTTCGAAAAACAAAAAAAAAACCTGAAATGTTGACCTTTGACCCCGCATAACTTTAATAGCTCACATGGGATTCATGGGGACTTTTAAGTTTTTATGTTTTAGGGTAAATCCAAGATTTCCACCAAAATTGGGCTCTGTCGGAATTTTTGTTATTTGACCCCTATTTTCATGTCTAAAAAACCGGAGTATAACGAATGTAGTTCAAGACAGATTGACAAAATTGTAATAAACGAATGGAGTGTGGGTTATTATATCTGTATGTGTGTAATGTAATTTTTATTAAATATTATTTTAAGAAATACTACGAGTATGTAAAAAATAGAACAGTTCACTCCTCCGTCACATAAACTTTAATATTCCCAAATTTCATACACCTCCGTTTGCATAATTTTTAGTAAAAAGGGTTATAACTTATAAATTATAATGCATTTGCTTCACGTATCATGATAAGGCCACTCGATAATTAGCTAGTAAATTAATAAGCTTATAAAGCTTAGTTCTCAGTATACACGATAACAACATTAACTAAAACCATTATAGCTTTTCCCAGTATTGGAGTAACAATGAACGAAATTTGGGCCAATTTTGATGATTATCGAGATTTAATCTAAAATGTTTAGTGAGAACAGACCGTGACGGTCAAAAATTTTATATTATACTAGCTTTTGCCCGCAGCTCCACCCGCATAAATACATTATCCCGCGGGAACACTGTACATTGTCGGAATAAAAAATATCCTATGTCCTTTCCCGGGACCCAAAGTATGTCTATACCAAATTTCATAAAAATCAGTGCAGCGGTTAAAATGTGAAGAGGTAACAGGAAGACATTTTTATTTAACAATATGTCGACATTTTATAATATCTCTAGTAATATTACAATCTAACGGTTTTTACAATTTTACGGTGATATAATTCGTGTGTCAAGTGTGCATAGTGCACACCCATATCATAGTTTTACAACATTATATTTGATGTTATTTGAACATTCCTTGGCAGCTTGCGCTTCCGTATGATACAAGGAATTGTATACCGCTGTTTTTGTTAACAGAATTCCCTGTATTACTGAAGGACAACTAGTCGATCGACTATCATCGATTTTTTATTTAAACATAATTATATGAATTTGAAGGAATATTAAAGGACGATAATTTTTATATTCTTTATTTGTGTCAAAATTTTCCTCGCCAGCAATACAAAGTAGCTTTACTCTATAGCTGTGGCAATTTTCATCAAAATCGGACTAGTAGTTTCGGAACCTATTCAATGCAAACAAACAAACAAACAATCAAATATTTATTGTTATGTATAGACAAGTAGCAGAAAAATAGGTAAGTAGATTCAGAATATTCGCGTCAAGAATGAAGTGAATAATCCGTACATATGCCAAAATAGATCACTTTAATTGAATCAATGTGAACACGGCTAATGCGTCATATAGTCTATTTCGATATATGTTCGCATGACTCACTTCATTCTTAATGCGAATAGACTAGATACTATAGTAATGAAGGCTTTTGGGGTAATGTGAGAGTATCGAGTTCTGAACAGTTCAGCGGCCGAAGGAATACATTTGTCTGTCTGGCTGTTCGTGACACACGGACACTTAGGTCTTGTTTTACAACTTTTATTCTTAGGGCCAAGCACCAGCTTTCAAATACAAAAAAGAATCATCAAAACAGTTCACCCATTGAAAAGTTAAGTTGTGGTAACAAAAATTTAAAAAAAAAAATTGGGATTTATAAGGACTGCTGATAGAAGTAAAAACAGTATTATTACGAACACACAAAGAGACTAGCGCCATCTAGCGTCAACCAATGAAACCACTTGGTGTGAGTGAACAGGGACAGCGTGAGTCCTCCTACTCAGTACTAGATGGCGCTACTGTGCGAGCTTGCCAGAATAATTCAACCCGGTCATGCGAGTCGGGAACTTCCTGGAATGGTCTGGGACTCGTGTCGGCTGAGATAAATATGCCGCAGGGAGGCGAACGAGTTGAGTTCAGTTTGAGCTTCCTTTGAAGCGAAACAGGCGATAAGTGAAAACTAGTGATCAAGAGTGATACCAGCGAGTGAAACCTATGACTTGGCTACGACTAAGGACACAGGGTTAGTGTTTAGTGTTGGACTTAGTGCTTAGTGTTTGGACCTAGTGCTTTGTGTTGGACATAGTGCTAGTGAATAAAGTTGAGGTTCGAAGGTTTGGAGAGAAAGACCTGCTGACTCTTTTGAAGACTTTATTCACTAGCACTATGTCCAACACTAAGCACTCGGTCCACACATTAAGCACTAATGCCCGGTTCCTATATTTGAAAAACGATCCGTTCTAGTTACGAATGGTAGAATATTATACGAGGCGTAAGCTCAAACCGTTCCTATAAAAAACGTCTCGTTAAGCAACTTACCGTAGGCTTGCTACTAACGGATGGGAGGGTTACTAGTAACGGACGGTAAGCGTATTGTATGAAGAAGACATTTTAGGCCGTTCCTATAAATATTTTAAACGTCTAAACTTTCAAGATTACTACTCGTAATGTCATTTGGTTACCTGTCGATTTCGGTCGGTTATTGCCTATTGCACTGTTTTCGCTGTGCGAGTTGCAAGAAATATCGAGTTCAGATAGTGATAGAGAAACAGTTTATTTATCATTAGTTCTTTACTTGGCTTTTTTATACCTACAGGTTCTCAGATTGGAGAAGAATTCAGAAACTGAAAAGGTTATTTTTCCCTGAATGTGCAAGCGGTATGCAATGCCAATCTGATTGTTATGAATGTGGTATTTGTCGGTCAAAGAGCTTAGTAGATTTACCACCAGAGGTGGAAATTCCTGATGCAAAGGCAGTGCCTGTAGCCAATAATAATACTGGCGAAAACCAAAATATTTCAGAAAGAGAAATATTGATTGCAGAATATTTTAATAAGTGACTATAATTATATGACTTAAACTTATAATCACTGGATGATGATGTATATCATCCAGTGATGTACATACATTATCATTCATGTATGATGATAACATGTACTATAGGAGGTCCTCATTGATCTAGATTCTAGAGCATCGTTTTTCAACCTTTTTTATGTTGCAACCCATGAAAAAGCCAAAAAGTTAAGTAAAAAGTCTTGCGACCTCATCATTATAAAATTATATTAATATGCACATAGCAAGCTGCGGTACCAACCCCTTTAAAAACAAACTCGATCCCCCAAGAGTCACGTTGAGTCACCCTTGAGTCACGGTCACGGTTGAGAAACGATGGTCAGGGAAAAAATTTCTCAGTTGTCACCCGGTTCAAAACTCTTCCCATCGGACGGATGTGTACTAGAGGACTACCCTTTGGACGTGTACTAGAGGGGATAACTGGGAAGCATTTTGTCACCTTCGGGGACAATGCTAGAGGGAACCACTGTGAACATTTGGTAAAAACAATTTTTTTAGCTTACGCTGACGAATAACCCATAGAGCCAGCTTCTTTGCCGCAGTTTGTGGCTTTGATATCAAGAGTAAGAGAAAAAAGTTATTTGCGAAGTGTAATTTTTATGAAAAATATAGGTTATGTAAAGTAATAAAGATGAACAACTTTTTCTAAACTATGTTTTATTTACTGTATTTATTCACAATAACTATAAGAAGCTTACACTAATATGACAATAAAAGTGTCTGAATTGAATGCAATACTTACATAATAATATATTATTGTACACTAATTAATAATATCACAATTATTTTCCATAAGTGAATTAATCCTAATACAAAGCTTCACTATTGTATACTAATATTTAATATTACAATTATTATTTTCTTTATTAGCTAACTCCATTTTAAGTATTTGCATCTCTAAATCTAATCTTTCTGATTTTTTATCATAATATTTGGCAATAGCCAAATTACATTGAAGCCGTCCATCATCCTGGTTACTTTTTAACTTTTTGGCTGAAATAAAAAAAGCTCAGATTAGATTTCACTATGAAAAGTATATACATTTTATAACACACAAGTTTTGGTTAAAAAAAAGTTACGAGTTTTAGTACAAGAATATCCTGGAATAACACAGAACACACTTACAACTACTTAAATAGTTTAAAGAAAATCTTTCGCCTATAGAAAGCTACACATTCCTGTGTAAAATAGGCTACTTTTTACCGAAGGAAAATATCTCATTCCTACGATAAAATTTGATACAACGCAGGCAAAGCTGCAGGTTGGACAGCTAGTATTTTTTTTTTTGATAACAATAAAAAATTACCTTCAAATTGTTCACCTTGATTTTCGCAGCTCTTTTACGAGCAGTCTTTTTCAAATTATCCCATTTCAATTTGAGTTGCTTTCGCTGGTATTTGACCACATTTTGAATTAAATGTCTCAGTCAAAGTAGCCCAACATTCCTCTTTTAAGTTTGTTTGTGGCAGCATTGGTCTCTTTTGTTGTAAGTATTGGGTTGCTTTGTATGAGTTCCACAAGCAGGGCAACCTCATCTTCTTTGTTTTTCTGTAACATAAATATACCTAAATAAAGATTTACCAAAGCAAAAACGTTGCAATATTTTAAGCGGCAAACATGTAGCTTACAGTTTGTTAGAAATAGATCAAAATAAAGATATTGTTATCTGTAGGTACTCACCGGCGTAATATCCATTTCAAAAGTGTACGTACAACACTACATACTGGAAACCTTATTATACTTTCTATTGTAAAAATCGTAATAACAGAGATTAGCCGTCTTTATTTAGTGCAAAACAGAGACAAATATCCAAATAGCCACCACATTAATTAATTTGCAAAGATGATGGATGTCATTTGTCATCAGAAAAATTGCGCTTACGTTCCGTTCGCGTTCTTGTTAAGTGCATTCTACTGTGTTTGGTAAGAAAAAGATTAAAATAACACTCAGATACCTGCGATTGTACAATAATAATAATATTATTACGATAGTAAATTAATTACTATCAATCATATGTAAATCTAATTTATTATGTCTTGAATTTTGTGCCATTTTCGGTTTCAATTTTTCGTATAACGAAACGCACATCTACGAGTGAAGAGGGCTCGGTATTTGAACGACCGACGGACGCTCGTTGATAGCAGTTGAAGAAAGTAAATTGTGGAACGGTATTTACGACTCGTAGTCGGTTGTACAAAAACGGATAGTAACTTTTATACCATGACGATCCGTTGATTATAGGAACCGGGCATTATGCCCGGTTCCTATAATCAACGGATCGTCATATTATAAAAGTTACTATCCGTTTTTGTAAACACAACACTAAACACTAACGGTGTCCATAAGAGCATTAAACGAGATAGAAACTAAAAAAGAGATAGAAACGTATATAAAAATAATCTGACAAATAGATAATCTAGAAGAGGATCCAACAAGTTTGTAAAGATTTTTTGTTTTTAAAAAATGTAAGCGGTTTTAGCTATTATATGTTTTGTAATTGCCCCTGAACCTAAAGTTGTAAAAACTTCTGGTTAGTTTTGTCAGTTTTATTCAAAAGTTTGAAATTATTTTAAAATAAATTATAAGTGAAAAATTAGAATACAATATTTTCTAGTGTTTTTTTACATGTAAAAATCAGAATAACCAGTTTTTGTTAGATATAGACGCATTTGAAAAGTAGCGTTTTTCGTGAAATCTGAGTCTCGCGCCGATCAATGCTCTTAAGTCGTAGCCAAGTCGTAGTTTCACTCACTGGTATCACTCGCCATCTAGTACTGAGTAGGGGGCCCTACGCTGTCCCTGTTCACACCAAGTGGTTTCATTCGTTGACGCTAGATGGCGCTAGTCTCTTTGTGTGTTCGTAACAATATTTACAAATATGTTCCTGCGACCGTATCCTTCATAGACTTTTACCCGCGTGTGACTTCACATGTGAATTGCAATTTGCTCGTCGTTCGCATCGTCCGTGTGTCCCGTGTGAAGGATCTGCAGCGCGCTCGCCCGGACCTGTTACACGCCGCAAATATTGACCCGCAGACTCGGTGCTATCTGGTGTTGGATACTCCATAGTGCCCATAGTTCAAAACATCGGAGATTAATAGTAAACTTTGTTTCAATACATACAAACAGCATTAAAAATGTTAAGTAATCCCCGAATCGTTAAGTAGTGAGTCGTCCCGTCCGCTCAGCGCTCAAAGTGGAATCTATAACATTACATTACACGTGAATGCTCCAGGTAAGCACCTTTAGGATCCAATTAAATCTAAACTTAAACAATAAGTTTAATTTCAACCAAATGAATATTGTGTCCCTGTAATTATTGAGAGCACTTATGGAGTGTAATGGAAAAGGAGGAAAAACTACTGAACGGATTTATGATGATATTTGGTAAGGTTTTGGATTAATACATAGGCTATATACTTCTTATCCCAAAAAATACAGCGTTACCATGGGATAATATATTAATGTGTGCAATTATTTAGTACATTGCCTTAGGTTTATTATTTCCTAAATAAGTTTCTTCCCACGAACACTACGCAGTAAGCAGGCGAAAGGTAGACTTAAGTACGTAATAATAGTTCATTAATATTTAGTATTTACATAGTTCAGTCAGACATCGAACCGACTAACCTTGCAGCTTGCCCTAGTGCCCTGTGCGCCCTACGTGATTCACGTCTATTGTGGACTAGCTAGGGCTCTAATTAGAGCTTGTAATTAGCCCATCTAGGTCGCAGGGCTCGTCTTCCTACCGGAACTGATGAACACATAGAAAGGGCTGAATAGTAGATATGGCAAAGTAAAAATTTGTTCAGACACAGCAGAAATTATTTTTGACGACCTGTGTGGCTCAGTAGCGTGTCGGCGCTTAAGCCGGTGGTCGCGATTTGAATCCCGCCGAAGGGACAGAACGTTTTGTAATATATATAATATGTATAGTATAATACAAATCTTAAATCCATTAATTCACTTAATAGGGTCAACACTTATTTCACAACTGTTGGTGAAGGCTTAGAAAAAAATTGTCTGATGAAATTGGGCAAAAGTGAACATCAACTAGCCGCGTGCGCCAAGATAGCAAGAACACCATCTAACTCCATGGCCCTTTTACCCACTGACCCCCAATAGATAATGACCCTCAGCCTGCAGTCACATAGTGCGCCTGGATGGGACAAGATTTCTACCGATTTACGAAACAAAATATTAATTCTGTGGCTTGTCCTCGGACTTATCTTTGTAACCTTAGTCTCCAAACTGGTGTATTTCCTAAGATTTTTAAAAGGGCAGTAGTGTGTCCAATTTATAAGTCAAGAGATAAAGATAATCCCACCAATTACAGACCCATCTCTTTGCTTACAACCTTAGCAAAAGAAAAGGTAGTTAATAAACGACTTGTCTCTTACCTGGAGAATAACAATTACATTTATCCTAACCAGTTTGGGTTCAGGGGTGGAATGTCTACTGAGGATGCTGTTTTGAAGTTTTTGAAGCTTTAGCGACTTCTATGGATAGTGGAGAAAAGTGTACGTGTATTGGTATTTTTCTGGATCTCCAGAAAGCGTTTGATATAGTCTCATCTAACATCCTTTTGACTAGACTGGAGAATCTTGGTACATATATAGATTAGACCCATAAAAGGACATAGGCTACTTTTTATCGCGGAAAAATGTACGGTTACTGCGAGATTTCCTTTTCGCGCACGAAGTCACGTGCAACATCTAATTATGTAAATTTTAACTAGGTATTAAATATATTTCCGTTGTCTGGTACCTGTGATACAAGTTCTTCGGATACTTAGTACAGGTCCAGATTGACGTGGTGTTGAAACGTCGCTGTGCACTTTTATTGGGATGGGTAAAAACTGTTAAACTCGCGACAGGTCACGTGTCCCGATCGAAAATGCTGTCTTGGTTTACGCGAGCATGAAACTATTTTAGTTTGTATTGACTTTTGACCCCAGCCATCCCCATTGACCTTTACATTGACCTTTACCTCCAATCGTCTTCCCACGAAACCCCCATGTCCACGCATGCGGTCTACATTACGTTACGTTTCCTAAATATATTTCTACACTAAATAAGTTTTTATAGTAAATAACACTTTTGCTCTAAGTTCTCTATCTATAACTTTTTCTATCTGTGGAACTCTATCATAACACAGAACAGATTCATAAAAATGTGCCACTGTTTTTATTTCAGTGTATTTTTTCATTTGTTTATTTAGTTCTTATATAAAGTTTAGTGTTCGGTTGTTTAATAATAAATCAACAACAATATTTTTATTGTTCCGTTGTGTCAACTTGTTGTTTCAGCGTGAATTTGAAATTAGAATATTAATTATTATTATTATTGTTTTGATTACTTGATATTCCATATTTCCCAATTCTATTTTTGTTACTGATTTATCTATGTGGCCATAAAATAAATATTTTCCTTTAATTTATTTAATGCGTATTATAGGTACACATTATTACAAACAATTACAATTTACAACACACAAACAATTACAATATGGTACACAATTTAATTTTATGCGTATTATAATATATTATATTGCGCACAACTTCGTGCGCGACAAAAGGAAAACTCGAGGAACCGTACATTTTGCCACAACAAAAATTTGCCTATGTCCTTTCCCGTGGTCTACTCTACATCTGTGCCCAATTTCATCAAAATCGGTCCTACAGTTTCGGAGCCTATTCGATGCAAACAAGCAAACAAACAAACAAACTTTTCTTCTTTATTATATTAAGTATAGATATATTAAAGCAACCTTGGTAAGGTTGCCTTAAAATATAGTTTTAATTGTTAAAATCTACACTAATATTATAAAGAGGATTTTTTTGTTTGTAATGAATACTCTCCTAAACTATTGGACCGATTTTGATGAAATTTAGCACAGATATAGAGTAAACCACGGGAATAGGCAGATGCTACTTTTTACAGCGGCAAAATGTACGGTATCCTCGAAATTTCCTTTCGCGCGCACGAAGTCGCGAGCAACATCTAGTATAAAAATAAGTCTGCCCGTCTGTACACTCGCTAACTGCGCAATACATGACTCACCTTTCTTTGTCCGCAGGTAGATAAAAATTGCGCATCACAGCGCAGAAAGTTAACTAACGAGTACACAATATGTAGGTTAGTCTTGTCGTCCTTTGTTCAATATTTACACTGTGTCATGATCGGGGGTTCTTTATAGCTATATCGATAACGACCTTTGTGGCTCAGTGGTTAGCTCGTCGGCGCTTAAGCCAGAGCCGGGTTGGAATTCCGCCGAAGGGACAAAAAGTTTTTCTGTGTTCTTGGATCTTGGATGTGCATGAAATATATATAGAGTATAATAATATAATAAAAATCCTAAATATGTGTATAGTATATAGGTATTAAATATATTTCTGTTGTCTGGTACCTGTGATACAAGTTAGTATACTAAGTACAGGACCAGATTGACGTGGTGTGGAAGCGTCCATACTCCATAGATTTAAAAAAATACTTTATATTATAACGTGTACAAAAATCAATTACAAATATTTTGGGCACCTATTGCTTATGTTTAGGTAGAAAAATAATTGTCATACCTACGCGAAAAATAATTTTAAAGAGAGTGAGTTTGAGTTTAGCGGAGAGTCACCAAAAGATGGTTTTTAGTTCATGTGCCTGAAATAACCGTAGTTTAATTTTTTGAGACCTTATATAAAAAAGAGGGACTGAGACAAAAAAATCTACAAATTATTATTATAACTAGACGTTGCCCAGAACTTCATGCGGGCAAAAGGAAATTCCACGGACACCATACATTTTGCTGAAATAAAATGTTCTTTCCAGTGGTCTACTTTATATCTGTGCTAAGTTTTATCAAAATCGGTCCTGTAGTTTCGGAGCATGTTAAATTATGCATACAAACAAGTCTTTCATCTTTATTATTTGTATAGATAAGTTCTTATGTGGTCGTCATACCATTAATAAAAATTTGCAGACAGTAGTAGCACAGGATTATCTAGTTTTGATTCCAGAAAATGTGCAGTTCCAAGGGATATGTCGATTTTAATCATGGTAATATTATGATCCTATCCATTACATTTCATTCTCCAACTATAAACTTCATCTAAAAACATTTGTAATTACGAAAAGTGCCAAGTGAGTTGAGCTGTTATAGAATAAACATTCCCAACTGTCAAGACGCGGGTAGCCCTGGCAGGGGTGTCAGGATCGGAAAACAAAAGGCAAACACACAACACTTTGTACAGACAGAAATAGAGATTAAAAGTACCGACTGCCGTCTCGCGGTAGGGGTGGTGATAGAAAAAAAATAATTGTGTATATATTTTTTTTTATAAAAAAATCTTAAGTACTTATTAAAAAGTAACAGGATGACTGCCTACACAAATAGGCACAATAGGCAATAGGCATTGAGTTAAACAATAGATATAAATATATACATATACCTATTTTCCAAGTTAAAGCAAGACATTCTTAAAACTGCATATAAAAGTGTACAATAATTCTTATTCTCCAAAAAGTTCAGCTCAGAAACCACCAGACAATCTTCTTATTTTTTAAGTCTAGTATGACCTTAACTTAGAAGTGAACATTCAGGATAAAAAAAGAATTTTGCAAATCGGCAAACAAACGGCAGCGTAATCGCGTAACATACGTACAAACAAACAAGATGTTTATAATATTTTTTGCTCTTCTAATTCTCTTCAATTTGTTAACATGCAACGAAGAGATGAAGCAAACAGTTAAGAAACTTTAACAAGTGAATACGAAAATGAAAAATGTCGATGTATGGTATCCCATGTTAAAGTGGCTTATTACATCCAATAAACTTATTATATTTCTCGTAGTAGATAGTGGAAATAAACCTTAGATTTTATAGTCGAGCTAATAATACAAAATAAAAAAAATTATCAAACATTTAAGGGTTCACTACTTCAGGATCAAATCGAAAAACAGTTTCGTCGCTTCGTTATAGACTTAAATGGCAAATCTGTTAAATTTGCTCTCTATCGGTTGTACGAGTATTACGGGGAGTGCTCCGAGGAATTGTTCGGACTTATACCTGCTGCATCTTTTCGCCACCGTTCTAAACGGCAAAATATTTTACCATCCTCCGCACCTTGATGAGTGGCAGTCCTCCACCGTGCGCTTTACCCGAAGCTTTCTGCCGCGCACTGTAAAACTCTGGAATGAACTTGCTAGCGCTGAAGAAAAAAACTAAAGGCTACTGCTAACATAATCCGCCATTTTGCTTATTTAATGCCAGCGGTCGCCATTTTGCTATTTTTTTTTTTTGGTTAGTGCTGTTTTTCCCGGTACACAGCCATTGTTTACATAAATTATTCACTTTCCTGGTTTTAAGTATAGTTAACCTGAATATTAAAATATGATACCTCCACTTTTACCGAAAAAAAAAACCTGAGCGAGACAACCCTACAGAACAGAGGCTCGGCGGCCGTCTACATCGCGTTTATTGAGTCGTATTTGTCACCGGCGGGGAACGAGAGGGAACGAAGTGGGGGGACGGAAGGGGCGAGTGGCCTTTTGAGAGAGGCTTTTCAATCCCGACATAATATCCATTAAATGTTTCGGGGTTATAACAACCCCTTTTCAGGGGACGTGTGATTTTTTGACACGAATAGGTTTTTCTATGTTTTTTTTTTTGTCAAACCAGCGGGAAGGTATTTTAAGTTTGTTCTGTAAGATACAGGTGGCTAGATGTAAGTATGTTAGGTATAATTTTGTATTGTGTAATAATTGTTTTCTTTTTCATAACTCCCCCACACCGATTTCATTGAAACCATGCCTGTTACGCTGGAGTAATTTTATAGTGCCTAAGTGTGTGCGCAGTACACAAGAGCACTTTCTCTTCCTTTACTCTCGTAACCCAGTGCGACGGATGACCGACACGACTGACGAGAGATCAGGCGCTGGTCCGACTTTTTACATGCCCATCCGACGCATGAATCATCTTTCTTGTCAGACAATCAGGTGATCAGCCTGCATTGTTCTTAGTCCTAACTCCTAACCAAACTTGGTAACAACATTTTTTTGTTGTTCCAATGCGGGAATCGAACCCACGACTTCCGAGTCAAGAGCCAATACTCTAACCACTATACCACGGAGGCTGTTTTTATTACATATTTTAAATAATTAGTGCTCTGAAAAATAAGACAGTTTACAAAAGGAATAGTATAGTAAAATTAATATTTTCAAAGAAACTGCGAATTGTTTGAAACATTTTTGTCTTGTGAAAACGCCCCATAAAAAAGTCGTACAACCAGGTGATTTAACACGCTTAAGTTGCTATGAAATACTTGTAAGTTACAACGAAATACTTGTAAGTTGTTACGAAATACTTGTAAGTTGCTACGAAATACTTATAAGTTGCTACGAAACATACATTTGTAGTAACTGACATCACCTGGTCCACGGCCATCAAGGAATTTGTAAGTAAACAACGGCCATACGGACGTATACACGAAACTTCTGATATGTCCAAAATTTGCGCGTTTTACGACGCGTTGAAATTACGACTTTATGGCACTTACACTAAGATTTCAAAAGCAACAAGAATCATAGTTTCCAAGAAATGATACTAACTGAGATTCCGATATGCATATTGCATATTCAATTCCTAGTAAGTCCTGCGGCCCTGGTACAAAGCTGATGACGTTTCGATATTGCGACATGTCCTGAAGCGGCCAATGTCATCGATGTTCAAGCTACAGTCAGCCAAGGAAGTATTTGGAGGCTATCATATTATAGTGGTACGGTAAGGAAAACACGCCCATGTCGAGTCTGACTCGCGCATGATAGGTTCTGTCGTTCCGTACTAAATGACAAAAAATCCCCTTTTATTTATACCTACCCCACTAAAATATTTATTTTATTCTGTTTATGACATTTGTGTCTTAGTATCAGTGACAATGACAACTTTTTAGCTATCACGACTCATAATAATACAGTCTGGTAACAGACTGTAATAGGTCTATTTTTACTCTTTAAGTATGAAACCCTAAGTTAGTAAAAAAATCGTTAGCAAAAATAGTAGTATTTAAGCTGATATAGAAATTCATATTGATAGACAAAATACTTTATTATTATATAAGTACGTATTCGTTTCAAATACACAAATTGAGAAAATTTTGTAATAGCTGGTACAATATTTTTTTCAAATTACTTAGATAAGATTTTAAGTTTATTGTCAACTAGCTTATGCCTGCGGCTCCGCTCGTGTAAATACAGTATCCCACGAGAACACTCTTATTTTTGGGATAAAATACAGCCTTTATTTAGAGCCTAAGCAACAACGAGACCAAAAATCAGTGTCGTGCGTTGAGCGCTATAGATCGGTCGCGCTCCGTAATACACTCTCGAAGCAAAATTATTTTTTTTGCGAATCGCGCGGTTGATTTGCCGCTGCACGTCAGTCATGGCGCTGGTGGCCAACGAGTTGCTGGCATTCATCCAGCATGCCATCGACACTATGGACGAGGTCAGCATCATGCAGATCTGCAAGTCAACCTTCACCAATGAAGAGATTTGTATGGGTAAGCAGCTGCTGTACGAGACGCTCGGCCAGAGCGCGAACATGCCATCACGGAGGAGAGATGGCGGCGAACAAAGCGTGCAGGACATCATCTCCCTGCTGAAGCAGACGGATCCAGACGACGTGCCGGCCTTTGTGGCGAAAGATCTCCACAAGCTGCCGGTGGTTACGATGGACCACGTCGACGTCTCCAGCCTGCTGAAAAACTTCAACAGCATGAAGGCAGAGCTGGACGAGATGCGAGGTAGATTGGATGCATCGGAATCTACCATCCGTGATTTGCGTAATGAATTATTAAAATTAAATTTTAATAATTCATTAAGTAGGTCACCCGAGCATTCAACTGCCTTTGTAAACACACGTCGTGGTGGCGCGCGTGCTGACACATCGTTTTGCGTGTCAGCGGAATCCGTCGAGTCGGCGATCGCCGCCGCCCCCGCCGCATGCGTTCCCCTCCGGGTCACGCCGACGCCGAGTAAATTGAAAACTCAGCAGCGAAATTATGCGAGTGTAGCCGCTCGCCCCGCACCTCCCCTGCGGGCTAAGACAAAAGGGGAGGAAGAGAGCCGCAAGGCCACAGAGAGCCGCAAGGCTACGGAAAGCCGCAAGGCTGAGCCTCCTCGATTTAGGAAGGACGAGAACAGGAGGTGCGATGAGGAGGGCTTCACACTGGTGGAGAGAAAAAAGAAGAAGAAGCCCGCCGCCCGCAACCACCGCGGCACCGCACCCTACGTACCCGAGCTGCGCCTGCGGTGTGAAGTACCCGCGACGCCGCTGTACGTCTCCCGCCTGCACTGGTCGATGGAGGTCGAGGACGTCGTAGACTACATCCGTAAGAAGACGTCCCTCGTCTTAAGGGTCGAGCGTCTGGAGTCTCGCTACAAGGTCAAATTCAGTTCCTTTGTGGTGAGAGTACCGACGCATCTAATATCGACCTTCGAGGTGGAGGATTTCTGGCCGACGGGTGTGGTTTACCGAAGGTTCCGGGGGAGGCTCCGGAACGAAGCGCGCATCACGTCGCTGTCTATACATGACAAAGTGTAGTTTTTAAGTATATAATTAATATGTATGTTAGTCTGTAAGGTATTTATAGTATGGGCCTATGCAGCCTGAAATAAAGGTTATTTATTTATTTATTATTTATTTATTATTTCATCAAAATTGGTTCAGTTGCTTTTGTGTGAAAGAATATGACTCTTCCATCCGTCCTCACAAACATTTATAATTGTAGTAGTAGGTACTAGATGTTTCCCATGCAAACAAAAGTAAACACCTTAGAA
Organism: Glaucopsyche alexis; assembly: GCA_905404095.1. Lineage (NCBI taxonomy): Eukaryota > Metazoa > Arthropoda > Insecta > Lepidoptera > Lycaenidae > Glaucopsyche > Glaucopsyche alexis. The sequence goes on from FR990057.1 coordinate 1,863,055, forward strand.
ACTATACATTTTAACCGCGATAAAAAGAAGTGGTTTGAATACTTAAAAACTTAGGCCGTTTAATCCGTAAATGGATGATTTATACAGTATCCTCCGAGCGAAGTAACTATTGAAATACTGCAGTGCCTAGGACCGTTTGGTTTTTTAATGTATTGCCCAAGCACTTACGGCATTCTCACAACACAGTCAGCCTAGTCCAGAGGAATGACTGGTCAATACGTCTGGGGCCAACCATGTGCGCGTTTCCTCACTATGTTCTCCTTCACCGTTAGAGCGTCCGTATAATGTACTTGAGATCTGAAAAAGTCTCATTGGTACACGCCAAAACCTGGGATTCGAACCTGCACTCTCTCGAGTGCGAACCAAACGGTCTACCCACTAGGCCACTGAGCTCATTTTTGGTTATAATCCTAGACCTACGAATAAAAAATACTATACTAGACAGTGTAGACTGGGATAACAAGCCGAAAAAGCAATGTTTGAGATAGTATTTTTGGCTTACCATCATAGACAAATATATTATAATAGACGAGACATGTCAAGGCCAAAACTGTCCTACTCAAATAGCCACACTTTTAGGGTAAAATTTGCTGATATAATCAATATGGCTGACATTTGAGGTATTGTGAAATCAAGATGGCGTAACTTTTTATTGTATGAAGATTTGTTCTGTCAAATGTACGTCATAGCCTATATTTAGTTTTAAAATATTTGCCGACCATACATAACATTTTAATCAATTCATCTGTGCGGTACGAAGATGCAGGTGCACAATTTACATATTCACTCGGACAGGCGGAGTCGCAGGAATTAGCCAGCTTCAGCCTTTGATAGCTTTATGTCTTATCGATAGGGTTGAGATGTTATCGGTATTATAATATCGATGGTAATAAAAATAACTGTTACTATTTTGTGTAAATGTAACACATTTTTATGTAAAAGCAGGTAGCATCGATAATAATTGTAGATTATTTTTGTTTTTGCAATATTATAATTAAAGGGAACTTTTTAGATAACTTATCATGCCTGGAATCAAGTAAACTTGTTAAAACTATAGCAATAAGTGAACCTTTTAATTATGTTAACACATATTTCAGATTTTAAAGGTGTTTAAATTTTTATTCAATAAATAAATAAGCAGTACACCATCGATGTACTTTATATGAGGATGTCGCATTCGCGTACAAAAACTGTACACCGTAGAGATCACATTGAAAAGTTCTTCGTTTCCCCTAAAGATTTTTGAGCTAAAGCTTTAAAGTAAGAAAAGTAAAAAATGTAACATTTTAATGTTAAATTTTGTTCAAGGGGGAGGAGGAGGGACAATCTCAGTAAATATTATCAACTTGCATTAATTTACCGTGACTTCACCCGTGTGAAATTGGGTTTTAAGCATTCATCCCTTATTTTACCCCCTTAGGTGTCGAATTTTCAAAAATTATTTCTTAGCGGATGCCTACGTACATACGTATGCCTACAACTATCTTTATGCCAAATTTCAGCGATATCCGTTCAGTAGTTTCGGCTGTGCGTTGAAAGATGAGTCAGTCAGGTTTGCCTTTTATATATTTAGATTAAATATCATTGGATTGACATACTGTCCTGCTTGCACGTGCACTATTTAATGCCAATATGGATGAGTCAGCAGACAGACACTTCACATCACATATCACTAAACAGAAATGAGATTACTTATATAGAAAATAATCACGAGAATTGGGATTCCGGTGCAACCTCTCTATATTATATTATGATATATACTGTACTGTTTCACACGATAAATAGCAGATGTGATTTAATTAAAAGAGTTACAAAGATAAAACCACTGATAATAATCGAAATTAAGCAGGCACGCGAATAAATTGGCAATTAAAAAAACATAATTAATAAAATTGTACCGTGACCTTAATTATCTATTTTAAAATTATAAATCCAATGACCTGTTCTTTGTGAAATAATATAAAATACTACGTAATTTAAATGTAAAACCTTTTTGTTAAAACATTAAAATATGTATTTTACGCTTGCACAATTGCCTTTATGTAAAATATATGTTGCAGTATTAATTAACAAAACCTACAATAATAAGATGAACGCTGTTATAATGCATAGTAACATAAATAGTTTACGGTTGGTTCATATTCAAAATTAAACTACAGCACAAAAATCGGCTTTCGAATATTTTATGAAGTTAATCTTCATAAAATATTCTCATCACTAGCTACGGTACACATTTTATAGAAAACGAGACCGATTTTTTTAAATAATAATTTATCGATATATTTAAACTTTATCATGCCCTTACTATTCGGCATCCATCTTATAATGTTACTAGCTGTACCCAACAGACTGATGTTGTTCGGTCTGAACTATACAGTTTACACCTACAGTTTCGACACCAACAACTACACCTACAAACTACATATACAACCTACATCTACAACAACCTACACCTACATCTAAACACACCTACAACCTACAGGATATGCGAAAGAGTTAAATTGACCACTGTGGGTTGAAGATTATTATATTGTTATTTAACAAGGGGTTGATGTTGGAAGGGTGAAAATTGAGTTTCATAATATATATTTTTTAATGCTAATTATAAAATGTAAAAAAGAAAATATAAAAACGTGGAGTCAGCCACCGTTACCACTTAGGGATATGAAAAGTAGCATACAACCTATTTTCATACCTACCGAATACACCAGCGAAATTTCATAAAAATTGGTCAAGCCGTTTCGGAGGACTTCTGTAATAAACACGAAAATATTATAATATAATATGTTAGACTTTGTTTTGTTTAATTAGATCCAAAATGTATTACATTTTCATCGATATATTCAAATGAATTCCTCCCCTTACTAGCTGTGGTATACATCTTATATCCTATTGAGTTTGAAATGCATTAGTATATTTGAAAATGACGTTACGGATCCATAGCATTGAGATTCGGAATTTGCTTAATGTCTTTCAAAATCGCCTGCAACTTTATTAAGATTACCTCTGATTTATCATCATTAGTGCCTCTTACAAGAAAAGGGCTACGGCATAGATAGAATTTTGTAGGAAACAGCTTTTTTTTTTTTTTTCAAGTAGGCAAGTTGATCCCATAATTAATATAACACAAACAAAAAACTTTTCCTCTCTATTATATTAATATAGAAGTATATATAGATAGTAGTGTTAACTAAAGTAAATAATAAAAATCTTGGTCTTAAAGTAAATGGTTAAAAATTATTACGAAAAATAGTCGTAAAAATACATAGCATTTGGTTGTAACTTTGAACGTAAATATATTTTGTAATTCTTTATAAGTATGTGATTATGTATTTTTTTGTATATTATGTGGAAAAGTAAATAAAGTTTCACGAAGTGTGTTTCACTATCCGTAGCTCATGGTAAATGGGAAAATCTTCCGAAAATAGCCGTATGTAAAGATAAAAGCTGCATTTTTTGTCTGCCAAGAAAGATGTAGAAAGTCGGACCTGCGCCTGATCTCTCGCCAGTCGTGTCGGTTATCCGTCCCACTGGATTATGTGAGTAAAGGAAGAGAGAGTGCTCTTGTGTACTGCACTATAACTGGCCTGGTTTCAATGAAACTCATGGTTTCAATGAAAAACCGTCACCAAGATCGGTGTGGGAGTTATTATTATTATTTTTACATACATACATACATATAATCACGCCTTTTTCCCGTAAAGGGGTAGGCAGAGACCACTTTTTGCCACTTGCTACGATCCTTACATACTCGTTTCGCTTCGTTCACTTTCATTCTTACCATCCATTCCTCCTCTTACATTCAACGTAGCGAAGCGGCTTTCCATGGTCCGCTTTTCACCTCCGCGAGAAACGAGACGTGATGGGTGGTGAACCTCATCGCCGCCATTTTGGATAATTAAATTATTTTTATTATTATCTATTGCGTTTCCACGGATTGGTAGAGAGGGTAGGAATAAGGAAAGGGAAGGATAGGTGGTGTGGAAAGGAAGATTGGTAGGTTAGAGTGGGAAATAGGAAATGTAGGATATTACCGCCCAGGAGGGCAAGGGCAAGGACAGTAATAGCTAGGTAAGCCGGGGTCGCGTACCCGTATACTATACCACAACTACCGGACAGGTAAGTTGGGATGAGTACCCCATGACATTATTATTTTTATTACTTACTAATACTCCTTTCAGGATCTTTTGCTATTGGCTGCACTTGAAAAATCACCCATTGTACCAACGCTGATGTTGAAAATTGAAACAGTATTCAATAAATAATGAAAATAGAAAAACTATTCCCAGTAATAAAATTCGAAACGTAATTTGTGTGAAATTAAAAAAAAACATCGAGTACCGACAGAGAACATCCCAAGAGTAATTAAATTCGATACTATTGACTACGAACGCGTTTACGGTTTCATATTGTTGATGGATACTCGAATTGAGTTATTGGTATTGTGTTTTAATAGACAAAAGGTTTTTATTAACGATAGGGACGTGTGTTTTGGAGATTGGTTATCGCTGTTTTTTTAGTGATACAGTGTGTTTTTTCTTGTTTATTTACTTTTGTACCTATAAAATGTAAAGTCCTCTCTGAAATCGTTATTAAAATCCAGTGATTATTTAATATAACTTCAATTATTTAATATACAGGATTTATTCTCCATAAATTAACATAACATGTCCCTCCATGGCCGTCTCTCACTACCAGTGCCCATCTCGGCGTCCATCCAAAACAAACGACGATAATGATCTTACATTTTTTTAATACAAATTAAACCATCACTTTGAACATTATTTCTATGCCTAAGAAATAAACTATAAAATCATTTTATAACTCATAACCAAATAATAATAATTAAATCTTAATACACAAACCATTCATTGTATGTTTACATATTATTATTAATTAGAAGTATTATAATTATAAAACCTTCGACTATAAGCTTACAATAAAGTTGTTCAAAATCAAATATGAATATTTTGGCCATAATTATGACCTACCCCTTATGTAAATATGTTAATTAGGCAGAAATATATATTAGGCCTAAACTTCTTTACATAAGCGATAGATCATAATATTATTATGTTCAAAATATCCATTATCGATTTTGATCAACCTTATATATACGTATATTAGTAGTCTATAGTGTCTATACTAATGTTATTACATTCAAGAGTAAAAATTTTGTTTATTTGTTTGTTTGCATTGAATAGGTTCCGAAACTACTGAACCGATTTTGATGAAGTTTAGCACATATATAGAGTAGACCTCGAGGAAGGACATAGGCTATTTCTTATCGCGGGAAACTGTACGGTTCCCCTTTGGACACATTAAGTCGCGGGCAATTTCTTTTTTAAAATAATTTGAGATATCCTTACTTTATTTTTATATTCGTGTAAATTATTATTTTAAAAATATTCTTTGCGCCCTTTTTCTAAGGTGCTAAACCATAAGGCGTGACGACTCCCATTACTTTTCTTCATAATTCCCTTTCAAACAAAACTCCAGGAATATTTTTGTATATATTTACAAGTGCTTCAACTGTTATATGTAGTTTTATTTAATATCACCAATGAACTGGAAGTTGCTTAAGTTACAGGGACCTTTCTCAATTTTTTAATTAATACTATCTTTCTATTTAGCTACTCGTTTGTACACTCTGTTAAGATCTGTAATACCTGTTATTGGCCATATTAATTGTTAATTACTTAGTGTTAATTGTTATTATGTAATACGCTGTTGGTATTATAATAAAGAAAATAAAATAAAATAGGATCAAAGGGAAGATAAAAAATATAATTTTATTGCAATAAATAAAATGTTGTGATATTAAAAATATATTTCGAAGATAAAAGTACCTACTACAGCCACGAAATAAAAATAATAACCTACCCGAATTTATAAACAAAATATATCTCTTTCAAAAAATTCCCAGTGGTACGTAAAATAGGAACAAAAAAACAAAATATTACTAGTGATGTGCAATGAACCGAATGTAAAAAAGTATTTTTCAATTCCCTTTTGTGAATAAAAGGAATCAAATAAGCTTCAAATTACGGCATTTCATATTTCAGTATACAGACACCTGCTTTCAGCACGAGTGATTTTCACCAACTAATCCTGCGGTGACGTGTAAGGCAAACTACACCTTTCGTCCTGATAATACAATTCGTTTTCGTGTGGCTTGTTATTAATACCTTTCGATATTGATGTATACAGATTATTTTGGATGGGGACTTCAAAGTGCGGTGCCGAATATCGCCGCGGTGTAATCAACTAGCGATATGAACTGCACTAATTACGTTCCTGAACAATATCAGTTATTAATTCGTAATGATTAAAGATTTACTGGTGAACAAAGATATCAAAACTCAAGAAGAAGGCTATCACGTACATTTGACAGAACAAATCTTCATACAATAAAAAGTTACTCCATATTGGTTTTCACTGTACTTCAAATGTCAGCCATCTTGTTTTCACCATACTCCTGAAATTTTAAAATGGCCACAAAAATATAAAAAATGGGGCCATTTAACTGGAGATACTTTTTGCCTAGACATGCCTCGTTTACTTGAGTTTACATTTTGCTAATTAGTAGCCTATGTGTTAATCCAGAGTCTAATCCACTATCATACCAAATTTCTGAGAGAGAATCATGTGACTAGAGAGTCCCTTAATTTAAGAAGCTTTCGAGAATAAGATAGCTATTCAAAACTGAACTTTATTCAATACACAAGAAGTTTCATTGTAAGAGTTTGAATGTCAATTGTGATCGCCATCTTAAAAATGTAGCGCTACATCGTGTGGCGTCGCGTTTCAATGTGAGCGGATCCTAATGGTAAGTGGTCAGTGTATGTTGTACAAATCATTAATGCTGGCACAAGGGTTGCTTTTATTACACATTTTTATAGTTTCGGCAATAGACTGCGGGACTTGTAACAGTTGGGCCAGGGAGGTAGCGGTGAGCGGAGCTGATAGCGAACGTGAATGGGAAATGGATTTCCAGGTAGCGGTTACAAACGGGGGAAATATTTACGTTTTAATTTTATGTTTAATGAATAAAATAATAACTAGAACTTGACTTATTTATTAGAAAGTTAAGTGTGTAATTATACAAAATAATGTTGAATTGATTGCATAAATGTAAGTAAAAAATGTTAGTGTGTATAAGCATTAATGCCGGTTTAACAAAATAGATCTAGCTCTACTAGATATTGGAACAAATCGCTTGAGAATCCCTCGCGGACGACCTCACAAACTTCACCTGTCAGAGATTTCTCTCAAATACACGCTCCGCCACGCTACCCGCGTCGCCCATGGCCCCGCTCATACACAAGTGTCCACCGGTCCTCTCTCTAATCCCGCTTTTACAACCTCCCCCCCCCCCCCCCATGAGCTCCGAGTTATGTTCGCCAATGAAAGCTGCTTCATCACAAGCGGCTGAAGCGAGTAACGCTTCGCCATGCCAAAGTCACAGTCTATATCTGATACTAATATTATAAAGAGGAAATAATTGTTTGTTTTTATACTTGTTTGTTTGCTTCGAATAGGCTCCGAAATTACTGGACCTATTTTGATAAAATTCCGCACATTATACACAGATTAACCACAGGGAAGGAGTCTACTTTTTGTCCCTGAATGACAATCGTTTGAAAATCTCTAAAAAATATGACAGCAAGCATACCATGACGTTGTCGAACGATATTTTCGTTCAACAACGTCACATTTACACAGCTGTTAAATGTTTCTGCTAGGCTTACAGGTGTCGCACTTAGACACATATAGCTGAGCTTCTCAAAGAAAGAAAGAATTAAAAGAAAAATAGAATCAAATAAAAAAAGTATCCGTAGCTAGGCCTATCTATCCTTTTATGTATTTTCAATGCTAAAAATAAAAATCATATTTTATATGTTTCATTAATTTCATTTACTATCGACCAGCACGTGATGTTGTAGCGATTAAACTAATAAAATAGCTGAAAAAGGTTTCTCCGAAATATATATTTTTATGCTAACACAGTGGATTTGACAAACGTATCCTATGCTGCCTTCTCTCATACATAATTATGCCTAACTAGCTTTTTCCCGCGGCTCCAACCGCGTAAATATAGTATCGGGTATCCCACGAGAAAACTGTACTTTTTTAGGATAAAAAATAGCCTATGTTTTAATCCAGAGCCTAAACCATAAAAATTACATCAAAATCCGTATAGTTCAAACATCCATCCATCCATCATTACAAACTTTCACGTTTATAATAGTAGTAGGATTTACAATTGAGTTTCATAGCCTAGTAGGTAGACCGTTTGGTTCGCACTCGAGAGAGTGCAGGTTCGAATCCCAGGTTGTGGTGTGTACCGATGAGACTTTTTCAGATCTCAAGTACATTATACGGACGCTCTAACGGTGAAGGAAAACATCGTGAGGAAACTGGACTGGAAAATTCCTATGGACTAGGCTGACTATGGTGTGAGAATGCCGTATGTGCTTGGGCAACCATACGACCCGACTGTCCCAGGCACTACAGAATTTTAAAAGTGGTTACTTCGCTCGAAGAATACTGTATAAATCATCCGTTAACGGGTGAAAAGGCCTAAGTAAAAGGATTTACAATCTACTTTTACTTATTATATTCAGTACTTATACATAATAAACTGTCACACCTTATTGATACAATTAACATTTCTATCTCTAATCATTACAAAGTTATCGATCCAAAATCAGGGTAACCACGTGTAAATTGCCCCAGTTAGAACCGCTATTTTGGTTTTCCATTTAACAGATTCGGCTAGAAATTATTTGGCCGCAAATTTCTTTGAGTTTCCATTCCATTTTCCTCTGACAATCAAACGGTTTGAGTCCAAAACACCCGAACCTGACCCATCAGCTAATAGTATACACGTGAGTTATAGGAGGTAGCGATTATTCATATTTAATGAAGTCATTATTATGATATTATAAAGATGTTGAAAATTATAATTGTTTTATCTTAATAATTAGATCTTTGATAACTCAATTTTACTATCCAGGATTTGAAATTAATAACCCGTAGATTAAAAAAATACATTCTGTATTATTGCATCGTTCGATACTGTCGCTAGTAAGAAACAATTTCTGGAATGTAACTGCGTGCGAAAAAATTGAGGAAAAAGCTTACTTTTAGTATTTTATAATTTTCAAAAATATATCATTACTACCCAAATATTGTTTCTTACTAGTAACACTATGAAACTCTTTAATAATACAGGATAAATTTTAAAACTTCTTTTAAATATTTAATTATTATTACCTGCTTTACTATTATGTAGTATTTTTTATCTGCATAATCTTATAACTTACACCACACTAACCGAGGATCCCGGGTCTAATGGCGCGCGCTCTACAGACCCGGTGTTTACTTTTATTGACAAAATAAATCTATCTCAACTGCCTCGATAATCGCCCTAACTGCCGCTAAATATACCCCACCTTACCGCCGGTCCAAAGTACGTCGACTTACCCTAATGTACCGTGTGCCCATTAAAATAAAATAATATTATGTAATCTATCCTAAAAACATTAACCTTCGGGACCATACTCTGTGAAATGGCATAATGGGTGCGAAGTTGATTAGAGAGTTGATGGAAAAGTGTTCAACTTTTATTACTTTTTACGGGATAACTTACAGCTAAATAAAACATTATAATATATTATAGAAGCTAAAAAATTATTCGAGAAGACCAATTAAAAGTTTTTACAGATAGTAGTATAAATAACAAAAAAATAACAACAACACACAATACCTTAGATTATTATCACAAACTACTATACATTTGATATTGTTACACGTTCACAACATTAGCTTTTTAAGTAAGAAGCAAAAGAATCCTTATAAAGTTCAAACTTAAAAGACATACTACCGTGGGCGGGGTTTAGGGGGTTCAAACACCCTCGAAATGGGCCGGCTAGCATATAAAATAGAGATCTGACCTATATGTAACAGAAGCGTATTTAGAAATTTTGCACCCCAGGCCAATTAACATATTTTGCCGCCCCATTAACCCTATCTGAAAGATGACTTATTGAAGTAGAAAAAAAAACAACAGCCTAAAACAGAACTTTGATACTAATTTGTACTATATGTATATGTTTATGTTAAATGAACCCCTCCCCGAAACTAAAACCTGGCTACGCCTATGCCTACTACTATTATAAATGTAAAACTTGTGAGTATCTATGGATATATGGACGTTTTTTACTCTTTCACGCACGCTCTGGATTAACATATAGGCTACTTTTTATCCCGAAAAAGTACAATGTTCTCGTAGGATACTGTTTATTTACGCGGGCAGAGCAGCGGGCAACAGCAAATAAGATAATATATTATGAATATATTAAATAACATATAATATATTATCAAGCGCGTATTTCGACTACAATAGGCAAGCGGACTGATTTTTTTTTATTGCATGGATGAATAGTACTCTTAAATATGAGTAACTTCTCAGAAGAAACCGTATATCAAAAATCAATATTTTCAAAGGTACAGCGATTTGTATATAAAATTTCGCAAGTCTCGTAAAAACACTCCATACTAAAATCGACATATTATAAATGACGTCACTATTGGATTAAAGTCTATTAAGTAGGTATAAAGTATACGGCCGCAGGAACATATTTGTAAATATCTCCGATATTTGTGCGTTTAAGTTCATACTTACAGTAATGAATGTTTTTGTATATGATGTAAGTAAACTGATGACGTAGGTTTCTTTTATCAGTTACGCAAAAAAAAATAATTTTTTGCACTTTTTAAATGTATTTAATTAGTAAACTACACTTTTAATAATATATTTTTTTACATTTACCAGTTAGTAATGCCTCAATATTTCTGAATATATTAATGAAACTAAATATTTCAGATGTTGTCCGATCCCCTAGTAGATCACAGTCAAAATAAATTTAGACTAACTAATATTAGCAGAAATCTATAGCAGCGCTGTAAATATTCATACTGAAATATATTTTTCGTTTACGATCGCCTTTGAAAGAACAAAACTTATAACATAAAGAATGTTCATAAAAAAGTAAGAGAAAGTCACTTTTTAGGATATTTTTTAGGATCATAGAATGCATCAACTTTTATATTATTTTACTCAAAAATGTTTGTGTTTTTGAGTAAAATAATATAAATTATAATATTTATCTACCTACTTCTTAAGGAAATTAATTTTATTGCTAGAAAAATAAAGGTAACTTTTAACTGAATATGTATCTAAGTTCACGCCAATTTTTCGTAGTCAAAACCCATAAAAATGGCTTTAAGTCAGATAAATATTATAATTTTAATTAACATCCATTTACTTAGTTAATATCTATAGTTAAATAATATTATTTCTTTCAGCACTGAATAACCGCAACATAAAATCAGTTAATATTTAACTATAACTTTAAACTCGTTAATCTAACCTTGCACGTAACCTTTTTAGGTCAAACCGTTAAAAGCAAATTAAATAATAGCTAAAGTTTAATATAATAAAGGGTTTTAGTGACATTGTGATTCGGCGTAAACGGAATACAAGCTTTTTGATATCATTATATTTTTTTTTCTAAACTATGTGAAAAAATATCTCGTACGAACCCTATATGTTTTCGAGATCAAAAGTTAATGATAATAATGAGTTAATCAAATCCGTTCAGCCGTTTTAGCATGAAAGTCAGTCAAAGATACGTCATACACAATTACACAAACTTTTGCATCCTTACTGATTTTATATCCTTACCTTCGATCAATATAAGTATATATGGATGTGCCGTACCGAACAAGTGTTGTAATCCGCGCAAGGAGAGCCCCAGTGAGTGACCATGCTCAGTCAGCTATGCACCGCCTAACGAGTAGCACGTTGTGCCGCATCTACTGAAGCTCGGTAATTGTCATAAAGATGCCGTCTTGTGCGTTGTTAAAGTGTGTCAACAATACAAATAACACTAGTAAAGCATCAGGCATTACCTTTCTTATTTTGTATTAAATTCTACTTGTATAAAATTGTCAAAAAAGTCGAATTGGTTATTGACGGCCATTGCCGCGCGAATCACCATCGAGTCACTGACAATTGCAATCGCGTTCGCGTTTGCGAGTACGTCGCGCTATCTCTATCCTTGGTCGTGTAATTTCGATGGGTATGGTAGACTCTGGCATAACAGATATGCTACTTTTTATCGCAGCAAAACGTACGGCTCCCGCGCCATTTCTGTTTGCGCGTACGAAATTGCGGTTAACATCTAGTTTACAGTATTACAGTGTGACATAGGCCCGCCGCACACATGTACAGGCCGGTTTCGGATATTCGCTACAGACCACAGTATTGGCGGTCGCCGCTACAGGCGATTTATGACATCAACTCCCGCTACTGTCATGGAGCACGCGTAGTATGACCACTAGGGTTTGGGTCCCGGGACGAAGGTTATGCACCAAACACTTTGAAAGCCGCTTTCGTAACTCAGTACATAAAGTCGGCGCTAAAACTAATATTAAAAACTACCGGCCTATCTCTGAACTTTTTGTCAACATTTTTGAAAGAATTATAACTTAACTTTATCTGAACCTCAATTCTCGTATTTAAAGTAGACAATTTAAATAGTCAACTTTACTTTGTTTGGATTGAAAGTGTAGCGACATGTTACCGTGAACGGATTTTATGACGCTTCGACCAATCAGAGCGCGTTTCACGTTGGTTCATAAAAACACCGTTTGGGAGTATAAGCGTATTGGGACTTGATTGTAATTGTATTAATGCAGGTTTTATTTAGCAGAATTGCCCCTCAGGTCTATGCTACAATTCAGTCTTGGTTCATCCCAGAGTAGCATGGTTTCTTGAAAGGAGGTTCAACTACATCCAAATTTCTCCTTACGTATGACTTTGTCAGCTTTACTATGGACTCGGGCAGCCAGGTTGACATAATTTATACTGATTTCAGCAAAGCTTTTAATCGCATTCCCTTAGAGCGCTGTTGTATCATCTCAAATTTGGAATACTTGCTATTAAACTTTAAACTTTTTATTTTTAAAACCAGCCAAGGATTTGGCTTCTTCGACTACTGCTTTTATTGAGCAGAATACTAGTACTAGTAGTATTAACGAATTGGAATATGTTCCAAATTCTTATTTAAATTAGATAATAAGACAATGGAGGATGTCTCTTGCAGAAATAAGATAAGTTTAAATGTACAAAATCCTACCATAAAAAATGTATTAAATTATAATTAACTTCTTCTGTGATTAACCTGGTGCATCAAATTTTACAAGGAATCGTAGGTAAAGAACTTGAAATTGAGTTATTTTTAAATGAATTTAATGTTGACATTATTTGTATATCTGAACATTGGTTCAGGCAACATGAACTCATTTTCAATTTTAATGATCACCAGTTAGCAAGTTCGTTCAGTAGAGAAAATGCCATTAGAGGTGGCTCTTTAATATTAATTAGAAAAAATTTGAAATTCAAGGAAAGCAAAGATGTCGTGAACCTCTCAACTGAGCGAATTATTGAAGTGGCTTGCATAGAGTTGAGTCAACTTATTATTGTAAGCGTATACAGGCCTCCATCAGGGTTATACGATTCATTTGAACAAACTATGGAACGAGTATTGTCAAAAATATGTGCATCTAACAAAAAAGTTATTATATGTCGCGATTTTAATATAAATTTATTAGATTTAAACTCCACAACTGTTAGATTCACATCTTTGTTTAAATCGTATAACCTCTTTAATTTATTTCTTGAACCGACAAGAGTGTGTGACACAACTGCTACTTGTATCGATAACATTTTCACGAATATTACTCCATGTAAAAAAGAAATAATTAATAAGCTCAGTTCTGATGACTGTGAACAGTTAGCTTCTTTTAATATTAATTATGACCGTAACCAAAAGGAAGAGTTTGTGTTTATTCCTGTGAATACAAAACGTATTGAGAAATTTAGAAATAATTTAAGTACAAATATTCAATTATTGGATGGGTCAAATAGCTCAGATGAAGATTTTAGTAAATTGTTTAAGGTAATAAGAACCCAATTTAATTCAGTATTCACAACTAAAACGGTTAGAAATTGTAAGGAAAAAAGTAACTTTATTGAATGGGCAACTGCAGGAATTAAAATTAGTAGGCAAAGACTATATGAATTATATGCTGAAAAAAGTATAAATAATAATGAAACATTTAAAACATATGTTAAAAACTATTCAAAAACCTTCAAAAAAGTATGTAAAGCTGCTAAGGCTCTTTATATAAAGAATAAAATTAAATATTCTAAAAATAAAATTAAAACTACATGGAAGGTAATAGCTGGTGAGACTGGAAACGTCACCTGTCGTAGCTCTGAATTTGAACTTTATTTTGAAAATAAAAAAATTACTACTGATTTAGAAGTTGCGACGGTCTTTGAAAAGTTTTTTGCTGACATTCCGGTCTCAACTACAAAAAATTTAAATTCCTCACCTGCAGCTGCTGAAAAACTACTCAGAGATAATGTAAAGGAATGTGATGTCAATTTTAAGTTTAAAGAAATTGACTCCAGAGATATTATTAACACATTTAAATTGTTGAATATTAAAAATACTGCTGATCTCTGGGGCATGTCTACAAAAGTTATTAAATCAATAATTGACATCGTAGCTCCTTATCTAGCGACAATATTCAATGAATGTATAAAAAGTGGTGTATTCCCTGATTTAATGAAGCATAGCAAGGTAATACCCTTATTCAAAGCAGGAAATAAATCTGATCCGACAAACTACAGGCCTATATCAATTCTACCGACTCTTAGTAAAATATTTGAAAAAATTATTTTAAGACAGTTATTAGTGCATTTTAATTTAAACAAATTATTACATAATAATCAATACGGTTTTACTAAGGGTCGATCCACAACGGATGCTGGTATAGGTCTTCTTTGTAGTATCTTTGAAGCTTGGGAGGGGTTACAGGATGCATTAGGTGTATTTTGCGAACTCTCCAAGGCCTTTGATTGTGTTGAGCATGCTACATTGATCAAAAAATTGCACCACTATGGCATTCGGGACTCTGCACTCAAACTTTTGAGTTCTTACCTTAACAATAGAACTCAAAGGGTGGAGATAAATAGTAAAAAGGATCTATTTTGGGCCCGTTTCTTTTTCTCATCTATATAAATGATTTACCTTATCTTGTTAAAGATAATGATAACGAGATAGTACTTTTTGCCGATGACACTTCACTAATTTTTAATGTGAAGCGACAGCAGTCAGACTACGACGAGGTAAATAGTGCTCTCTCAAAAATAGTACATTGGTTTAATGTTAATAACTTACTTTTAAATTCCAAAAAAACAAAATGTTTAAAGTTTACATTGCCCAATGTTAGGCAAGTTCAAAGCAATATACTATTAAATGATGAGAAAATGAATCTTGTGGACACCACTGTATTTCTAGGTATAACACTAGATAGTAAATTACAGTGGGGTCCTCATATTGCTAATCTTGCAGATAGGCTCAGTTCTGCAGCATATGCAGTCAGAAAAATTAGAGAAATTTCTGACGAAGACACGGCGCGACTTGTTTACTTTAGTTACTTTCATAGTAGAATGTCTTACGGCATCCTTTTATGGGGAAGTGCCGCAGACATTAATACGATATTTGTGCTGCAGAAGCGAGCAATACGTTCAATTTACAAAATGTCCCCCTTTGAATCTCTGAGAGAAAAGTTTAAAGAAATAGGTATTCTAACCGTCGCTTCTCAATACATTTTGGATAATGTATTATATGTTAGAAAGAATATTAGTAATTTTAAAACTAAAAGCGACAATCACTGTAGAAACACTAGAAATAAGCACAAGCTAGATATACCGGTGATCAGACTAAGTAAAGTAAGCAAATCATTTAAAGGTCAATGTATACGCCTATACAATAGAATCCCAGAAAACGTTCAAAATCTTTCCATTAATAAATTTAAAAAAGTAGTTAAAGAACGTTTGTGTGCAAAAGCCTATTATAAGGTCAATGATTTTATTGACGATCGCACACCTTGGGAATAGGATGACCACCTGCAAGGCTACTTCTATGTACTATAATATGTATCTGACTTTTGTCAATATTATATACCTAGACCTAAGTTTTCAAATTGTAAACAACTTCATTTTTTTAAAAAAGAACAATTTTCCATCTTTTTGCTAAAAGATGGCCCCGTGCGAGTTTCTTACGCCGGTTCTTCTCGCCGGGTTAGTTCCCGAACCGGTGGTAGGCATCAAGTAGGGACAATTCTTTAAGCGTTACTTTGTAACCCATATGGAAATAAAACTTTTTTGTTTTTGATTTTGATTTTGATTTTTGAACAAAATTATTAAAAATGTCATAGACTCCCCCGGACTTACACATTTAAATTAAAATTAATGTACCCTCTAGGTTCTTTTGCACTTTTGTCCCACTTTATATCCCACCCTATAATACTAATTGTCGTCACAATTCGTTTATCTGTAGTATTTAACGATTTCTTACGCGATCATTCTAATGCAGATGCTTCCTAAAAGGATTGATTGAATTTTCTCGAATCTTTTTGTTAGTTATTTTTTCCTTTCCTTTTTTCCTTTCTTTAGTGAAAGCTAACACTCACCAATATTTGTTACATATCTGTAAAAACTTGTAAATGGCTATCTGTTTCAAATTTGTCATTACAGTTTGTTTGTTATGTTTAGCGTAAGTTTTTCTACAGAAAAAAATAGCACCTTGTTTGGTCCCCGTAACACAAGTTCTTCGCGTTCTAAGCACGGGACTAGACTGACGTGGTGTGAAACGTCCATAGATATATTAATATTATTGACAGAAAGAGACACACTGACAGATTGCAATCCGTCAATTGGACAATATGAAAGATTTCCCTTATCAACCTGTCATTTTGTCTACTCTTCCATAGAAAGTATCAGCTCACGTATGAGCTGATCTACGTCGCACCAACAATACACCAGAACCCCAATTCTCGTAATTCACTTTTTAACACTTTCATTTTACTTTTATTGAAACATAAATTAATTGGTTTGATATCATAAACAATTTTTTGGAATTTTGACCAATCGAAGCGGGTTTGACGTTGATTTGACGTATATGATAATACAATTTTGCAGTTTTAACATATCGGGACTAGACTGTATTATTGCAGGATTTAATTAGTAGAATCGATCTAAACGTAAACAGAAAAGAACTAGTATACAGCAGCATTATAGTGGATAATATACACTATAATGCTACCAAAGTAAATGTCTTATATGTCCAATAAAGAATTTAGTCGAATTTTATATTTTATTTACGTTTAAATCGGACGCGCTTGTCGCACGTCTACACCGAGCCCTAAACTCGACGGTTAAATTTAACTGTAGTTCAGTTTACGACCCGATGTTTAGGTGACGGTTACGTCATAAACTGTATCACAGCTTAACGGGCGATTAAAACTCGTATCGCACCTGCAAAACAAATGAGTTTTACAGGTGTGCGCTCACCCTATTCCCGCCCTATCTATGCTATTATTATAAAGTTGTTTTTTTTTGAATTGACGACCTCTGTGGCTCAGTTGGTTGAGCGCGTTGGTGCTCAAGCCGGGGGTCGCGGGTTCAAATCCCGCCGAAGGAACAAAAAGTTTTTCTGTGTTCCTGGGTCATGGATGTGTATTAAATATGTGTATAATATAATAAAAATATTAAATATGTGTATAGTATAAAAAGTATTAAATATATTTCCGTTGTCTGATACCCGTAACACAAGTTCTTCGAGAACTTACCACGGGATCAGATTGACGTGGTGTGAAGCGTCTATAGATATAAAAAAAAAAAAGTTGAAGAGTTTGTTTGTTTAAACGCGCTAATCTCCGGAACTACTGGTTCGAATTGAAAAATTATTGTTGTGTTGGATATTCCATTTATCATGAAAGGATTTAGGCTATATAGCATCACGCTGCGATCAATAAGAGCGAAGAATCAGTGGAAAATGTGGAAAAAACGGGGAAAATTGTTCATCTTTGAGGGCTTCCGTTGTTTGTTTGAAGGCGCTGATCTCAAGAACTACTGGTTTGGATTGAAAAATTATTATTGTGTTGGATAGTCCATTTATCGAGGAAGGCTAATGGCTATATAGCATCACGCTGCGACCAATAGGAGCGAAGAATCAGGGGAAATGTGGAAAAAATGGGGAAAATTATTAATCTTTGACGGCTTCCGTTGTTAGTTTGAACGCGCTAATCTCAGGAACTGCTGGATCGAATTGAAAAATTATTTTTGTGTTGTATAGTCCATTTGTCGATAAAGGCTGGAATCTATATAACATTACGCTGCGACCAATAGAGCGAAGCATCAGCGAAAAATGTTGCAAAAACGGGGAAAATTATATAATATATTTGAGGGCTTCCGTTGCGTGCGCTGCGTAAACGGTTCAAGTTACCCAAAAATATGTATGAAAGAATTATTCCTCTTTAAATGATCTAAAATATGTCTGATATGTCTATCTTTTAAGATTAACTCACTTTGGTTGAAATTAATGCATTATTGCGCCATCAGTTGACACGAAGTCGCGGGCAACATCAAGTTTCCAATAAATGGTTACGTCATCATATATCATCATCATCACTAATAAACAATCATCCTACTACTAATACCGCGTTAATACAGTAACCCATGGGAACACTGTACCTACTTTTTCTTAAAAAGTAGCATAATATTATGTGTCAATCCAGAGCTTAGTCGACTACCATTCCAAATTTGCGTGAAAGAGTAACAAATATCTATTTGGATATATCGATGGATGGGTGGATGGCAATCCTACCAAATAGATGTTTGTTACTCTTTCACGCAAAAACTATTGATGAAATTTGGAAATCCATCCACAATTTTTCAAACATCCACCCATCCATCCATCCTCACAAACTTTCACATTTATAATATAAGTAGGACATGTTGTATGAATGTTAGTCAACTTTCAGCGCCACCGTAAGCCTGCACACACTATAGTATAAATCATGCCCGCACGTAAACACTTCAGCTTAGGCCCGGCGCACACAATATGCGATATATCATAATGTATGTACTGTTGTAACTTGTAGCCACAGCATATAACTAATAGTAGTAGAGTCCTAGCCTTTGTTGTATGGAAACCAATCAACGTTTTTCGGCTATAGGTTATTGGAACTTTACGTCAGAATAACAAGTAGTAAGTATCATTTCATGACATGTATTTTATCGAATATCATAAAGAAAATCTTACAAACATTCAGCCGTGAAAAGAATAAATATATTAATAAACTTCGTAATTTAGCTAGCCTATGTTACTCGGCTTACTATTACGAATCTATTGACATCCAATTGATTAAAATCGACCAGTAGTTTAGACGCTCCAATGAAACAAACATACATGCATACGTACTTAGACTGCCAAAATCATTACCCTTTTGGCTTTGCCGTAATCGGGTAAAAAATTTGAATTTATCTATATGATTTACATCTCCTGTCCTGCAGGGTTGCCTGGAAGAGGTCACATAAAGGGATAAAGTCACCCTTGCCCCCACATTTAAGTTATAAGTTTAAATAATTTTAGTAATTTGATTGTACCTACTTGTACTTTAATATGTGCAATAAAGTGTTTATCTATCTATTTATCTATCTATCTAGAAAGTATTGTTTTACAGACGTATGCTTATTTGTCACTTGACAACTCAGTAAATATAAAAATACTTGGATAAAATCAAGCATAAGCAGATTCCCCGTGTGTGTTCGGAAATGTGACAAAATTAGCCCAAGCCCAACGAGACGACGCAAAATCTAACAAATGAGGGTATTTAACAGTGTACGACCACCCTTACCATAACCCGTATAAATAAGCCGCGTATTTGTTTTTAATTAGCGCCGGCTGTCTTGCTCGCACATTTGCCGTTTCACTCGCACACGCGGACGCAGCGAACGAACGTTTTTTTACGAATGCAACGTTAATCTGCTATTTAAGCTACAAATAGGGTGACCATGGTTGAAACTAGTGAAAGCAATGAATTTTATATTATTTAAAAAATGGATGAGATAGTTTATGGGTAAATATGGCCATTAGCAATTGTACATCTAAAAAAGTTGACCACATTTTTGCAACGTTTTTGGCACGTTACATGTGTATTTTTTTTTTCTTAATTTAAATAGACTAGTAGACTAGTATTTAAAAGTCTAGAATAGTTTCAAAATAATTATCTACTCTTCTTTGTTTGAACGAAAATACTAATCAATTAAAAGACTTTTAGCGTCATGTTTTAGGGTTCCGTAATACTCAAGGAACCCTTACAGTTTCGCACTGTCCATCTGCCTGTCTGTCTATATTCTGTCTATCTGTCCGCGCTTCTAGCTTCTATATTTCTGAATATAAATGAATGAAATTTGGTATAGTTAAAGATTGTATATAGATCTCGGTTTTGACATCATAAAATAATAATAATTTTATATTTTAGGGGTGGCTCTCCATACATGTAAAGTAGGGATGTTTTTTTTTTCCATTCTACCCCATCGTGTAGTGTAATGTTGGATACCTATTTTAAATAAAGGCAAGGTTTTGTACATAACATTTTTTCGAGTAATCGGCCTCCAAATTTGTTTAAAAGGGGGTTTTCTAAATTATAAGAGATAGAAACTTGTAAGTTTCCATGCTGATAGATCATGCTAAAAACTCTGTAGGAAAATTGTTTTGAACGAAAAAGGATTATAACTTTTGAAGTACTTCAAAGAAAATTTAGTGCACGTTGATAGTTACAGAACCATCTCCTGGCTGCAAACTCTTGGTTAAGATATTATTTAAATAAATATTATTAAACGTCCTCCATTTGAACTTATCGTGGTCACTACAGCTTTAGAGGTTTCAAATGGGATTCACTTTATACGAGTTATATTTAAAAATGCATCATTATAAAACTCAGCCATACCTAAATAAAAACGTTGCTTTTAGCTTCTATTGGGGGTTTACGAATATAATTTTTCCATTTATATATAAAAGCTCGAATTGAAAAGTTTTATAAAAAATCTTTTTTCCGAAAAAAACACACACAAAGTTTATTTGAAAACTTTCCAAGCTCTTTAGGGTTAAAATGATAAAACATATTCATTCTGAGTCTAGATTTTTTATTTTCCGGTTGTTACTTTAATGCATAAAGTCAAAATTGTTTTAAAGCATCCCTCTTGGTAAATTTATAAATTTTGCTTCAGCTGGACTTTTTCGTTTTATCCGACTACAGTGAAGCCAAAAGGAAGCGTAATGATTTTGACAGTCTACATATATGTATGTTTGTGCCATATGAGGTTGCAATAAAAAAAACTTAGGCCTTTTTCAACTGTTGTTAGATTAGTTATACAGTATTCTTTGAGCGAAGTAACCACTCTTGTAATACTGTGTCTGGGACAGTTGGTTTTTAAATGTCGTATGGTTGCCCAAGCACATACGGCAATATATATAGCTGCTGTTCTTCCTGATAACCCCCTGAGGGGAAACTTCGGGGTTGTCGTTACGGGACTAGGTCCCCTTCGGCGGTGTCGTCCGCTTCTCATTAAGATGGGAAGATCCTTGGGTGTTATTGTACTTCTTGTTGTTCGTCTTCATAGTTTGAATCGTGAGGCCGTGGCCGTCCGCAGGCTCGCTCCGGCGGTCTGCCCCTACCAGGTGAGATCAGCGGTTGTCCCGATGAAGGCCCAGCAGAAGGCGACCTGCAACAGGGGCGTCCGGTTTGCCGGACAGCCATATCCCACGGTGGGGAGTACACCCTCCAGCTACAATTGATTCTCGGTTCGCTCGTTGTCGTCGGAGCGTTTGCGTTTTTTGGTATCTCTGGGAACAGAAGAAGCTTGGTTAAGTGGAAAGTTTTGGGAAAGGTTTCTGGTAAATGGAGGGCATTTACCAGAAACCTTCCCCAAAACTTTCCCCAGCTTCAGTCCTCGGGAGGGAAGAGGTCCCGGTGGTAGAGCTTGGCGTCGGGTGGCCTGGCATGGGGGGGGAGGCCCTGAAGTGTCGGGTGGCCTGGCATGGACGAAGTGTCGGGTGGCTGGAGTTGTCTGCCCGAAGGAACAATTGACGGCATACGGCATTCTCATAACACAGTCAGCCTAGTCCAGAGGAATGAACTGGTCAATACGTCTGGAGCCAACCATGTTCGAGTTTCCTTACGATGTTTTACTTCACCGTTAGAGCGTCCGTATCATGTACCTACTTGAGATCTGAAAAAGTCATTTGTACACGCCACAAGCTGGGAATCGAACCTTCACTCTCTCGAGTGCGAATCAAACGGTCTACCCACTAGGCCACGGAGTTCTTGAGGTGGCAATAGATTCGTAATAATGGCCCGGGTTACAGCCTAGTTTAAATAACCCGACTAGCGACTAGGTTATAGTTTTTAACTTTTGATTTTTATCTCGGATTTATTTTTCAGGACAGGATCTTAAAGGTATTAAAGACTATGAATTCAAAGAGGTAGTACGTTTAAAACTATTAAAAATACTTTTACTATATGATGTAACTAAAAATGTACGGTTTTCGCAATTTTTCCTTTATCTGTGCTAGACATTGCTTCGTACCAAATTTCAAGATTCTGAGTTCACGGGAAGTATCCTGTAGGATTTGATTCCCTTTCGAGTAACGAAAATTTGTAGAAATTTTCGACAGTAACGGCTGTATCTTTTGATTGCATTGGCTTAGAAGTTTGATTTTTTCACAGCTCTAAGGGACTATAGACTTGCGTATTTAATACAAATTTCAGCTTGATACCTTTACGCGTTCCTGAGAAAAGGGGCCTTGACAGACAGACGGACGGACAACAAAGTGATCCTATAAGGGTCCCGTTTTATCCTTTCGAGGTACGGACACCAAATTTCATTGAAATCAGTTCAGTAGTTTTTGCGTGAAAGAGTAACAAACATCCATCCATCCGTTCATCCTCACAAACTTTCACATATTTTATAATATGAGTAGGAAGTAGGATAGTTACTATAATATTATAAATAGTATAATATAAGTACTAGTAGGATTTCTGCGCGAACTAAACGCAATTTAAAACCTAATATTGTATACTAAAACTCCCACGATATCTATTGAATCGCAAATCAACTGCTCTAGAGTCAATAAATTAAAATGTATATTATGTATACATTTTAATGAAAGAGTTTGTGTACCGGTGAATGGCGATAAGACGGGATGAGCCGCGGTTATTATATCCAATATGAATTACACCCAGGTAAAAGGGCTCATACTGGTGTGTTCCACTCGGTTCCGTTATTATTTTAGATTTAGACATAAAAATATATAATCTTTTAGCCAAAGTTTCCGTTGTGCAATAATAATAATATGAAACGTGTAAATAAATAGTTTAGACAGAAACATGCCCATGATGCTTAAGATGAAACTGATATGGGGATAAAAATTTTGCTTGATTAAACAAAAAAATTATGGTAATTAATTTTATAGCCGTTTTTGACTACGTTTCGGATGCGCAACGACAATTAATTAATTTTATAGCCGTTTTCGACTACGTTTCGGATGCGCAACGACAATTAATTAATTTTATAGCCGTTTTCGACTACGTTTCGGATGCGCAACGATATTCGACGCATAAGTAAATAGCTTAGACAAAAATACAGGCATAGTCACAGACCGTCGATCGATCGATAGGCGATCGGGGGATCGCCGTCCACATTGTGGGCTCCGAGAAGAAAAGCTCCCCTATGCCCGGGGAGCTCTCAGTGAGACAGGCGGCGGCGACGGCGCCGCGAAGAAGAGGGCCGGAAGCGGCAAGCGCAGCGGGGTCGTGGTAGTAGTATCACGCAGTTCCCATGACCTCGCATAGGTGCAGAAGGAGGCATGGAGGGGTTTTAGTCGGTAAACCATGGCGCTTTTCATCACCATCGCGCCGGGGGAGTCCGACATACCCCTGCCGCCTTCCCCCGAGACGGTGTGGGATTCGCAACGAATTTCCCCTCCTAAAAAATTAAAAGGCATAATCACAGACATCTATTAGCTATATATAAGGCAAGTCTCATCATCTGTATATAAATCAAGATGCCATTATTTTGCTACCTACACGTCGTCACAAGAGCGATTTATTGACGTGATAACTCCCCGTTCTCGATTCTGAGGCCGTCGCCGCGCGCTGCCCCTACGGAGGTATTTTTTATTTTTCACCATTCGGCAGGGAGGAAATGGCGCTGAAATGTTTACTCCTCTTTTACACGCGAAGTATATACACGTGTGTGGTCTAATCAATAGATGTCTGTGGTAAAAATATATTATTAAGCTTCTTTAATAAATATACCATAACAAAAAATGATTTGCTCTATTTTTATAAAATATGCTATACCGTAAACATTTTTTGAATTTTCTGTGTCAAGTGGAGCACACCAAAATGTCGGTCCTAGCGATTGAATAGGCAACTAATTTCACAGTCGCGTTCCCTTTTAGAGGCTTTGAATTCGATATTGATGCGGCTTATGTGAACTTCACAGATTATGTGAACTTCACAGGCTAGGAGCTTCACAGGCTAGGGGCTTCACAGGCAAGCTCCACAGATTAAAAACGGCCGGATTGAGGCACGAGGGGGAAAATTGAGTGACAAGCATAGGTACTTTATATCGTCGTACATTGTGAAGTATATTTAATTTTCTTTTTCAGTGATCAAAAATTAAGTCGTGAGCGCAAATGATAACAAACAGCACAGCCACGAACATGGACATATATATTTTTACCAAAACAATGTAAGCTACATGTTGCTTAATCCTTACATAATAATAACTCCCACACCGATTTTGGTGACCGGTGTCCGGTTTCATTGAAACCAATCCAGTTACGCAGACAAATTTTTTATAGTGCCCAAGTGTGTGCGCAGTACACAAGGGTACTCTCTCTTTACTCTCGAAACCGAATGGGACGGATAACCGATACGACTGCCGAGAGACCTCAGGTCCGACTTTTTACATGCCCATTCGACGCATGGATCATCTTTCTTGTCGGACTATTAGATGATCAGCCTGCATTGTCCTAATCAAACTTGAAAACAACATCTTTTGTTGTTCCAATACGGGAATCGAACCTACGACCTCCGAGTTGAGAGCCGAGCTCTAACCACTAGACCACGGAAGCTCTTACGGTCTTGTTTTATCCTAACTAATCCTAATAATATTATAAAATGTGAAAGTTTGTGAGGATGGATAGAAGAATTGATGTTTGTGACTATTTCATGCAAAAACTAAACAGATTTTGATGAAATTTGGTTTGATAGTAGTTTAAATGTCTGGATAAATACATAGCTCACTTTTTATGGCAACAAAATGTTCAGTTCACGCGAGATTTTCTTTTGCGTGTACTAAATTGCGGGCAACATCTAGTAGATATATAAGGTTTAGTAAAATCAATTACGGAAACTTTGGGTACGTCATATACTGCTTGTGTAAAGACGTTTAGGCAAAAAAAAAATTAAACTCGTGGAATTTTTTTTATACAAAATTAAATTATGTTGCAGGAAATTACATCTATTGCATTATATCGACCACGCGCGTACAGCTGTTCAGATATGAACTCGAATGATCTTTCCTGGTGTATGCAATATGTATCGCTGTCTCTGTCGTGCTACATCTGCTGTCCTTGTCGCGCGCGGATGCTTTATGCAAAATATTTAATTTCTTGCAATATTTTAATTTAATAATTTTAGTTTGCTTTTTTTTTTAAACTGGTTTAATTTTTTTTTGGCTAAACGTCTTTACACAAGCAGTAGAGAAGATAGTAGAAGAATAGATAGCCCGAAGTATTCGTAATTGATTTTACCAAACCTTATATAAACAAGAGTGTTGCCTACAATATATTGAATTTATTGATTAGTCCCGTTTCCATGTTATACAAAAAATATGAACTATTGTTTAAATAAATAAATAATATTACTTACTATTTGTTATTAAGCTAGCCATCTTTATACATGTTGTTGTCTTAACTATGAACTGGAATGAATAAATGAATACCTCCTACTCCTGTAACCTACATCTTTTCCAATATTTCTCTCTGTTTATCTTCCCTGAACTTCCACAATTATTTCAAGACTAAACTTAGCCAAATCGGTTCAGCCGTTCTCGAGTTTTTACTCCCTTGGGAACGAAATAAAAAGTATAAACGTCGTAGAGCCGCTACGAACGCGTAGTAGTTCTACGACGTTTACATTTGAAAAAACAATGAGTAGGTTCGTTAAGTAGCATTCTGAGAAAAAAGGAACAAATTAATTTAATAAATAACTTCAAAGATACTGAACTTACACCTTTTTTATTATAAATTTTAATACCTTGGTTATGTTATATGAAGGGCCTATATTGAATAATTATATACCCAATTACACATAGTACTGTCGTACTGAATGTGTACATAATGATGGTGATCCTAAATGAAATAAGAACTGGTAGGTACGTACCCACGCTAATATAGTAAAGAGGAAAGATTCGTTCGCATGCTTGTTTCTTTGCATTGCATAGGCTCCGAAACTACTGGACCGGTTTTGATGAAATCTGTGCACAGAATATACTATCGTTAGATAAGACTATTTTAAATATTATTAATGTAATATATAATAATAAATATATAATGTAATATGACAGAATTATTTGCCATGGTATACTCATCCCAACTTACCTGTCCGGTAGTTGTGGTATAGTATACGGGTACGCGACCCCGGTTTCCCTAGCTATTACTGTCCTATCCCTTGCCCTCCTGGGCGATAATATCCTTCATTTCCTATTTCCTACTCTAACTCACCAATCTTCCTATCTACACCACATATCCTTCCCTTTCCCTATTCCTACCCTCTCAGTCAATCCGTGGGAACGCAATAGATAATCATAAAAATAATTTAATTATCTAAAATGGCGGCGATGTAGTTCGCCACCCATCACGTCTCGTTATCAAGGAGGCAAAAAGTGGCCCATAGAGAGCCGCTTCGCTACGTTGAATATCAGAGGAGGAATGGATGGTAAGAATGAAAATGGATGAAGCGAAACAAGTATGTAAGGATCGTAGCAAGTGGAAAGAAGTGATTTCTGTCTACCTCTACGGGAAAGAGGCGTAATTATATGTATGTATGTATTAATCATGTAAGATGACACACAATTGCTGTATATAAGGTCCGGTAAGATCAGCTACATATATTTTAGGCTTACATAGGGCTACAAGTGACCACGATCGTCTGTTTCATAATATTCAACATTCAAAATCAGTAAATAAAGTATACATAAGTACATTATTAATAGGTACATCTTTCGGGTAAGTATTTTAACGCGAGAAACTAAAGTGAAACTAAAATTTATTATTATGTTGAATGTCATAATATTTCAAATCATTTTGTGCTTTGCGCTTAAAATAGGAGACAGTTAATTGAAAAATAACAGATGTGTTAGACGAAGAGTTAAGTGAGGAAAAATGCAGCGCCGGCTAACTTTGGGTGACCATCGTGTGGGGGAAAATATTACGGACTTCTAACTTATTGTTAGACAATATGAATATACAAATAAATACAAATACAAATGCTTTATTTAAATAAATAAAGTATGAAAAGATAAAAATCGAGCAAAAATACAAATTATGTATTTGGGCTACAAGATAGGTCCCAATGTCACCAATGCCTGTTAGTCTTAATTGTTTCACCAAGTACCATCAACTTTATCATGTGTTAGTGAAATTAGAATAACGCCTATTTAAATAGTAGGTAATAAAATCATATGGTTACCATTAAAATTCTTTATTATGCACGTGTATTTTTTCAGCTTGAAGTACATATTATGATATCAGACCCCTTGTTATTGTAATAGTCTAAACTAATATTGTAACGAGAAAATATTTGTTTGGTTTTGATTCTAGACTGATTTTGAAGAAATTTAGCACAGACATACGAGGAACTATTTATCGCAGCAAAATGTATGGTTCCTGCGAGATTTCTTTTTGCGCGTACGAAGTCACGGGCAACATCTAGTTTTAGATATATTTTATGCTATACATTGATTAAAATAAAATGAAACTGTCTCACTTCCCACCGATGTTTGGTCACCGTAATGCATTATCTTAAGTAAGAGTTTTTCGTTAGCGCTCGGCGGAAGCTGTTCTCTGACCTTATTAACGATTGCTCTCAGCCATGATTTGTGGAATATACATTTAGCAAATTAGGTTTTAATGTCATCATCGGAGGGCCACAGGAAATGACATATTTACCAAGACTATGGTATCTACAGACACACGAATTTACGGAGCGTACAGTGGATTTGGTCCGCTCCGTACCAAATCCGTGCGTGTGTAGCAACAACGGATTAGGTCCGCGGATATGGTCTCCGGGCTAAGTTCGAGTATCAGTTCAAGATAGGCTATGACGTACATTTGACAGAACAAATCTTCATACAGTAAAAAGTTACGCCATCTTGGTTTTCACCATAGTATCCTCAAATGTCAGCCATCTTGTTTTCACCATACTTTAAATGTCAAAATGGCGCTAAAAATTTCGAAATTGGGGCCATTTAACTGAAAACTTTTTTGCCTCAACATGTCTCGTCTATAATATAATAATATGTCAATGCATGCAATAAATAAATCTACCAAAAAGTATTTGTTTTTAGGATTCCGTACCTCTAAAGGCGAGTCTGACTTGCACCTGGCTGGTTTTTTTTTTTATTAATTCTACCTATTGTACTTTATTGTAGACGTGCATTTGTGTAAACAATAGTACAATAATGTCTGGAAACTATACATAATTTCAGTATGATACATAAAAATCTAAGCTGATTGACTGATGTATCAACGGACAGGCCAAACTCTTAAGACCAGAAATTTGAAATTTTGCACACGTATTTCTCACATGACGTAGGCATCCACTAAGGAAGGATTTTTCAAAATTCATTCCCTAAGGAGGTAAAATAGGGGATAAATGTTTGTATGAAAGTTTTTATACCTACGACAAAATATTTGCAAGATATTTCGTATAAATTGAGTACGAAAAAAATCCTACTAATATTATAAATGTGAAAGTTTGTGAGGATGTATGGATGGATGTTTGTTCCTCTTTCTTTCACGCAAAAACTACTAAACGGATTTTGATAAAAATTGGTATGGTAGTAGTTTGGGCTCTGGGTTAAAATATAGGCTACTTTTTATCCCGAAAAAGTACAGTGTTCCCGAGGGATACTGTATCGCGCGCGGAGTCGCGGGGTCGCGGGCTATAGCTAGTGAGTAATATAATTCAGCATTTTCTAAAATTCAGCCCCGTATATAAAATTATTATAAAGATATCCATAAAAAACAATTTCTCGCGGGCGAAGCCACGGGCAAATACTAGTAAATAATATTATGGTAAGTAGTTGTTTTATATCATTAAAAAATACTCTAGAAAGTATATAAATAATATAGCTCGCTAAATTAATCACATATTAAACTGCATACAAGTTGTTTACACATGATATACCGACGACCGCGCGCGCTCACGTCACGATGATAAATGACCGCTGTGGCATACGCCGAGTCAAATCAGCAACATAGTCAATAAAGCAACCACACAGGAAGTGCTTCTTAAAAATTACTTGATATATGTTTTAGAAACACTTCTGGTGTAGAGTTTTCAAGTATAATATTGTTACTTTAATATTTATTAACTAATAGATTCACGTAAGAAAGGGATTCTCGCGGGAATTGTATATTTTTTTTAGTTTTAAAGTATCAGTAGCACGTATTAATCTACGCTACAAACTGTAAACCAAATTTCGTTCAGTTTCGTTTAGCAATTTTTGCGTGGAAGGTAATCAAACATACGCATATAATCTTTCGTATTAATACTTAGGCTTTTTCATCAATTATTAGATGATTTATACAGTTTTCTCCAAGCGAAGTAATCACTCTTGAAATCCTGTAGTACCTGGGACAGTGCCTTTTTAAATGTCGTATGGTTGCCCAAACACATACGGTATTCTCACAAGATAGTCAGCCTAGTCCAGAGGAATGACTGGTCAATACGTCTGGGGCCAACCATGTAGTTTTCTCAAGATGTTTTCCTTCACCGTTAGAGCGTCGCGCGTCCTTATTAACTCGAGATCTGAAAAAGTCTCATTGATACACGCCACAACCTGGGATTCGAACAAGCAATCTCTTGAGTGCGAACCAAACGGTCTACCCACTAGACCATGGAGCTCCTATATTAATAATAATTTGAAAAAGCTTATTTCCTTTTAGCAATACAGTAATAACACTAATTATATACAGTAATAACAATAATACCTTTTAGCAAAACACTACAAAATAAACACGAAAATACCTACAACTCAACAGCAAAGAGGTTTCATCTCAACAATTTTCCAGACAAATTGGCCGATCTGTTGCACAACACACAACAATGAACCACTTGAAACATTTTAATCCGATTACGAATGTATCAGACATTGAGCAATTTAGGGTTGCCAAATATGGAATAGCTAAACACATTAAATTTTATTACACCTTATGCATAAAATTAAACATAAAATTATCTTATTTAATTTATGTAATTTAGAGCCTACAATGTTGTTTGGTCTTTGATAAACTTTTCATGTTTAAAAAAAAAATGTAATTTGAGTAAGAAAAGATAGAAACGTCAGATGGGTATTATGGCATGTATATGGGTTTTTACCCAGTTTGGCCAGCACAGAAAAAATAATAACTCTTGTCCCGTTTTATCTTAAAGTACATAACAAAATTTAAAAAAATACTTTATTATATAAGTTTCAATAAAATCAATTTGGGGCATATGATTATATACTTCTTATGTATAATATATAGACGTATAGGCAGAAAAATAACTGTTATACTCAAATTAAAATCATCTCATGTATGGGGGATCTCCGCTCAACGGTGGTTTAACCTACCTATAAACTCTACAATAAGGGGCAACCCTATATTATGTAAAATGAATAATTGTTATTTCGTCTACCCTATTTCTTGAAGAGTAGGTTTTAATTTACAGACCGTTCACAGTTATTTTACCTCTGTCAGAACCTTTATGCCGACTCAAACTCAAACTCAATTTTTTTTATTTCCACGTAGGTTATAATATAACGCTTATAGAATTGTCCTACATGATGCCTACCACCTATTCGGAAACTAGCCCGGCGAGAAGAACCGGCGTAAGAAACTCGCACGGGGCCACCTTTTAGCAAAAAGATGGGAAAAGTGTTCTTTTCAAAAAAAATTTTACAATGCTGTAACTTAATCTATATAACATTAGTCATAAGTACATAGAACATACTTAAGTACATAAAAGCAGCCTTGCATGGGGCCATTTCATCTTATTCCCAAGGTGTGCAATCGTTAATGAAATCACTGACTTTATAATAAGCTTTAGCACACAAACGTTCTTTAACAGCTTTTTTAAATTGATTAATGGAAAGATTTTGAACGTTTTCTGGGATTCTATTGTAAAGGCGTATACATTGACCTTTAAAAGATTTACTTACTTTACTAAGTCTGATCACTGGTATTTCTAACTTGTTCCTATTTCTAGTATTCCTACAATGTGTGTCACTTTTCTTTTTGAAATTCGTTAAATTCTTTCTGACATACAACATTGTCCAAAATGTATTGAGAAGCAACGGTCAGAATACCTATTTCTTTAAATTTTTCTCTCAGAGATTCAAAACATGACATCTTATAAATAGAACGTATAGCTCGCTTCTGTAGCACAAATATTGTATTAATGTCCGCAGCGTTTCCCCAAAGAAGAATGCCATATGACATTATACTATGAAAATAACTAAAATAAACTAGCCGCGCTGTATCCTCATCGGTAATTTCTCTAATTTTTTTGACTGCATATGCTGCAGAACTGAGCTTATCTGCCAGATTTGCAATATGGGGACCCCACTGTCATTTACAATCTAGTGTTATTCCTACTTTCGATGACATAAGGATCACTCTCGTACAAACTACAAAGCGAAATAACTCCGAACCAGGGATGTTATGGAGCTCCGTAACCGTAACGGAAACTATCGGATATCCGAAATAATAAAAAAGTATACGTAACCGTAACCGAATTCGAAAAAAAAACTTCGTATAGTTATGAATATAATATAGGGAGCTTTTAGGCCGAATAATTATCACCTAAACTTTATTTGCATTTTACTTTCATTCGTCATAAAACTAATATCCGTGACCGTATTTATCCAAAACTACATAAAATAATCCGAAATAATTTAATATTAGATGTCGCCCGCGTCTTAGTGCGCGCAAAAGTTAAGTTCGCAGAAACCGTACATTTTGCCGCTATAAAAAGTAGCCTATGTCCTTCCCTGTCGTCTGCTCTATATCTGTACCAAATTTCATCAAAATCAGTCCTGTAGTTTCGGAGCCTATTCAATGCAAACAAACATACAAATTTTTCCTCTTTATTATATTAGTATATAAATAAGTAACCATAACCGTAATAATTTTATTCCTGCATCCGTTTCCGTAACTAGATCTGAAGTGTTATTTCCTTAACGTCACTGCTCTGAACGGACTGTATACGCGGCGCTATAATGAGGATATATGGCGACGCGAGGTAAATCAGTTTACTGTAAGGTTATGTCAAATTGGAATTATGGCCTGTTTATGGAATAGAGAATTCGCTAAAATGAAACGTTGAAGAGCTATACCACAGATTAAAGAAAGTGGAACAAATAAACAGATACATAGTTAGCTTTCGATTTGTATGTGTCACCGTAAAATTGTAAAAACCATTAAAAATATGTCGAAAGATTAAAAACAATTTATTTATAATCTAACCAAAAATTATGTGTTAAATTATAGGCAGCATATTCGCGTCGGAAGTCTATCAACATTTTACAATTTCACTAGTTTTATTACAATCTAACGATTTTTACAATTTCACGGTGACATAATATGCACTTCCTACAAGCATATGGTGTGTCCACGATTGTGTGGAAAAATTGTGGGCTGTTGTAGGGGACGTCAACATTTTCAAATTTGGATCGATTTGGATCGTAATATGAAAGATGTCTCTCTGTACTTAAGTATACATAATAATTATTATCTGGTCTGTGGCTACACAAAAGGGGAATAATAATAATATTATAATAATAACTCATTTCTTAGGCCTTTACATCCGTTAATGGATGATTTATACAGTATTCTCAGAGCGAAGTAACCACTCTTGAAATACTGTAGTGCTTGGGACAGTTGGTTTTCAAATATCGTATGGTTGCTCAAGCACATACGGCATTCACTCAACATATTCAGCCTAGTCCAGAGGAATGAACTGGTCAATACGTCTGGGGCTAACTATGTGCGGGTTTCCTCACGATGTTTTCCTTCACCGTTAGAGCGTCCGTATAATGTACTTGAGATCTGAAAAAGTCTCATTAGTACACGCCACAACCTGGGATTTGAACCTGCACTGTCTCGAGTGCGAACCAAACGGTCTACCCACTGGGCCACGGAGCTCTTTAAATCATTTATTGATACCGATAATATGAAATTATATTGTCAATCATGTCAAAGCACGAAACGACCAGCCCCATGAAACCAAGTCGGCGACTATGTAAGCCCGCGTCCCGCTTGCGACGCGCGTCTCCCGCAGACGTCTAGCCGCGTATACAGAGCCGTGAGCTGTCCTTCGTGTAAGTCTATTGAATGACGATTATTTCCGTTAGTAATAATAATTATAATATATTGTGTGCTAAAGCTTATAACAAAGTCAGTGATTTCATTAACGATTGCACACCTTGGGAATAAGATGGGCCCATGCGAGGCTGCTTTTATGTACTTAAGTATGTTCTATGTACTTATGACTAATGTTATATAGATTGAGTTACAACATTGTAAAAATATTTTTTGAAAAGAACAATTTTCCCATCTTTTTGCTAAAAGGTGGCCCCGTGCGAGTTTCTTACGCCGGTTCTTCTCGCCGGGCTAGTTTCCGAACCGGTGGTAGGCATCATGTAGGACAATTCTATAAGCGTTATATTATAACCTAGATGGAAATAAAAATTTTGAGTTTGAGAATTGACGTCACGTTGGTTCAAAATCCCAAAAATTATATTACTATACCTGTAGGTAGTCTGTTGAAATTTTGTAAGTAAAAAAGTAGCTTACCTTTACTATAATATTATATTTTGATTGTGTATCCATATGCAATATAATTGTATTTTTGGTGCTTAAAAATTTACAATAATTAGAGATAACAACTTTACATGCGTGCCATTGCGCAAACGGTAGTCTAATAGTAGACATTTGACCAATTATAGTAATAAGAGGACAGTTTAACATGTGGGTTAGCACTTAAGTGTACGGTACACTTTTTGTTTACGTCCAAGTAAACAGGCAACAATCAGCCGTTGGTAAGTGGCGCCACGCGTCATTATGGCGTCTGCGCTTCTGACTTTCTCTGTGATGGTAAAACTAAGGGCGTTATACATTGCAGCCTGCGGGCTTATTTATTTTATAACTAGCTTCCCGCGGGTTCGCCCGCGTAAATAAACTATCAAGTATCCCGCGGAAATACTGTACTTTTCCGGGATAAAAAGTAGCCTATGCTTTAATCAAGAGCCTAAACTACTACCATATTAAATTTTATCAAAATCCATTCCGTAGTTTTTGCGTGAAAGAGTAACAAACATCCATCTATCCTGATAAACTTTCACTTTTATAATTAAAGTATTATTAGGATTAGCTTTTGCTCGCGGCTCCAATTCAAATAATTTTTTCAGCCTTTCTCTGCCACGCGAAAGATAGCATTTTTTGATGTTCTGAGTGCAGAGTAATGTACAAAAGTTATCGTCCAAAAAGCAATCACTAGGCTAATATTATGTTTTCAAATTTTTCCGAAACGTTAGATGCGCTTCAAAACTTTGGTAGCATTGCTCTTATTCCTCCTTCCTGACTCTCAATACGATTGTCCTCTTATAGAGCCTCAAAATCATTCCCGCAATGTACACTGCAATGAACGAAAATTACAGTTTTCGTAATAATCCCGACTAAGCCTCTAGCAGCTAGCTTCTGGGTCACACTATAATAGCCGAAAGGTATCTTGGACTTGTAACATCCAACGAGGAACTAGTCCAAAAATGATTGCAACTATAAGTACCTAATGATTACATTAGAATTTAGAACTATTAATACTACTTGGTGTTGGCCGCGGCTTCGTGCGCCCTAAAGAAAATCGCGCGGGAACCCTTCATTTTTCTGCAAAAAAATGGCCTATGCAATTACCAGTAATCTACTCTATATCTGTGCCAAATTTCATCAAAATCACATCAGTAGTTTCGGAGATTATGCAGTATAAAAACACAATTTAATCTTGCCTTTTTACCCGACTGCGCGACGCAAAGGAGTGGTAATGTGTTTATCAGCCTATGTATGTATGTATGTATGTATGTATGTATGTATGTATTTATGTATGTATGTATGTATGTATGTATGTATGTATGTTCCTTTGAAGCACTATACAGACCAAACGCCTGGGCCGATTTTTATGATTCACACGTCAATCGATTCCTCTTAGTCCGGCGAGTGTCACTAAAGACATGACGTTAGTGAAAATTCAATATGGCGACTACTGGACGCCATATTGTGAAAATGAAAAAAATGAAAGTCAACAAACTATATCAAGTGGGGTATCGTTGAATAGGTATTTAAAAATCATTGTAAGTTTTCTCTCAACATTTTTCGATTCGACTGACCGTTTAGGATCTATATCGATTTAAAGTTGCGTAACAACCATTCTCACATTCCAGCGCAATTGTGATGTAGGACTGATGCTGATAGGAAATCCAGTCCGGTAAATAGCTAGCTAGGTACTCATAACTAAAAAGTATAAAATAAAAAATAATAATTAAAAAAATTTAAAAACCCGACTGCGTAAATTTTTTTAATTATTATTTTTTATTAAATGAATAGTATATATAGATAAATAGATACAGTATTTTATATAAGTAGATTTATATAAACATTCAAAAATACCTAAGCCAAACCTAAAAACAATCGACTCCTTTTTTGAAGTCGATTAAAAAATCTAAATATACATGTAGAGCATCCCTGTCCAAGTGGGTAGACCAAAGTAGACCGCAGTTGCAGTCTTTGTCTACCAAGATACTAAAATGTTATCAAAGAAACATAAGAAAATTAGGTGTTAATAATTTTCCCTGTACATCTCATATTAATCATATTATGATAATATTATTGTATGAATAAATATGAAATTTCTCTGAATATGTATTATTTATACTTCCTTTGATCTAAGGGAAATCTAATATTTGACCATTTCATATTATTATGTATTTATTTACTTAATTATTTATATTTAAATAGAGAATACATAACATTTGTTAATATTATTAAACGTATTTTACATGTCTAAACGCACTTATATAAAACCTCGCTTTTCCCGCGACTTCGCCCGCGTAAACTCAGTATCCTACAGGAACCATACATTTTCTCGCAATAAAAAGTGGCCTTGTCGTTCCGCGTGGTCTACTTTACATCTTTGCCAAATTTCATTTACGTGAAAGCAGCAACCGTGAAAATAATAACCAAACAAACTTTATAATTCACGTTTATATTTTATTTGTAAGTATTAATCGTGCTAAACAATAATATGTTACTAACTTTCGTACGCGACTTTGTCCGCATAGCCCCTATATTTGAACCCGGCCCCGTGCGGAATGAATTTGGAACAAACCCTGAAACACGATTTTAATGAAATGTATTTTAAGAACACAAACAACGAAATCGGAGCAAATTCAAAGATTTCCCATAAAATCTTTCAATCCCGTTTCCACGAGTTTAGGGATGACATTTTTCAAAACCCCTTCTTAGTGTGCGTTTACATCTATACAGATATCTGTTTTTAATTTCAAATAACCAGCTTTTCACATAATGCATATGAAAGTAGGTATATTCGGAACTAACAATAAAACATTCAATTACGGATATTTTGGGCATATGATCTTCTGCTTATATAGAGATGTTTAAGCAGAAAAATAATTGTCAACTCCGAAAAAAATTTTTTTTCTTTATATGGGCGAGTTTGCGTTTTGCGCACAGTCACCCATACAAGAGATGATTTTTTACTTTGAGTATGACAAATATTTTTTTGCCTAAACGTCTTTACATAATCAGTGGATCATGTGCCCGAAGTATCCGTAGTTGATTTTCGGAGACCTTATATTTAATACTTTTATACTATACACATAATATTTAAGATTTTTATTATATTATACACATATTTAATACACATCCATGACTCAGGAACATGGAAAAACTTTTTGTTCCTTCGGCGGGATTTGAACCCGCGACCCCCGGCTTGAGCACCAACACGCTCAACCAACTGAGCCACAGAGGTCGTCGGATGGATGGATGTGTGGATGTTTTTTAATATTGTAGAACATACTTTTGTTCTATCATCAATAGTTTCCGCAGCGCATGTGATGAAATATGTTTTATGGCATTTTTTTACGACCTTGGGTTACGTCACTAAAGTTTTAGTCAGGATCTTTTCTAGCAATAAATATAGCCTATGTTACTCAGGGTGCATGTAACTTTCTAATGGTGAAAGAATTTTTTAAATCGGCACAGTAGTTTCTGAATTTATTCATTACAAACATACACACACACAAATACAAAAATACAGATCTTTCCTCTTTATAATATTAATGTAAATGTAAGTCAGTCTGTGAGCACATCTTCTTTCATAGCGACAATAATTTCAAATTTCTATACGTCTCATCTCATATAAAGAGAACGAAATGAGAACTATATTTTAAGAATAAATTTCCAGTATCAGTTAGTTTCACTCCCGAGAATATGCAAGAATCTTAAACAATTCCAGTCAGCAATAAAAGAAAATTAAAAATGTTAGTGCTCCACTATCATAACTCAAATCTAGACAAGATAAAGCACGGTCCAGACTGAGGCACTCCGCCGTTTCATTAGAATACTAAGTGAAATATTTATTCGTCAATCAAAACAATCTTGTGATGAAGTTTTAAGTTGCATTTTACTTTTTACACAACTACGATGAAGCGAATAAGGGTAATAATTTTAGCAGTCTATGAATGTATGTTGTTCCATCGTAGTGCCTTAATTACTAATCAGATTTTAATGAATTGGGTTATGGTTTATAACTTTTTTTTTTTTAATTTTAAGCCAGAGAAATCTCTTTGTCTCTTTAGACAGAGAAGTCTAGCGACATTGAATCGTCATAATACATGATTTGTTTGTATTATAATGAGGTTTTTTTTATATATACAGGATGTCCCTGAAGTCGACGTCGTCCCTTCGAAGGCTGATAGACCAGCTCATGACTCACCAGAATATCGTAATATGACCTTGGTAAAAAATCTTTAGTTTTCGAGATATTGGCACTTTTAATAATTTCTTAAAAATTACACCTCATGTCAGTTTTTAGACTGCCGCAACTACAATTTCCCGTATTGTGGGATACAAATTTGTATTGCGGAATCCTGACTAGTTCTGCTATTGACCACGGTTATAAACAAAACTAATAGAGTTTGAACTTTGTAGAAAAAAAGAAAACTTTTCCCTAATCGTGATTTCAAAAACTTTTTCTCCTAACTTTCACTATCCATACTGAACAAAAAATACACCACACTAACCTGGGTTGTTACTTTAAAAAGTTGCTCATTTTATGTAGTTTTTAAAATAGTAAAATAGTTGCTATTAAGCTACGTCAAAATTTTTTTTTCTATTTTAAGTGCACAGAGAACACATTTTGAATGTTTTTCTTTAGTTGGAATTTCGAACAAAAACACTCGTTACATTGAAATCAGCCAGATATTTACTTAAAAATTGTACGTTGAAGTTAATTAATTAATTAATTAACTTAATTCATGCTTACAAAACTTAGAAACTAAACAGAATACAAGGATTTTTTTTAAACTGTAAGGAGAAATGCAAAGAAGGAGAACACATTAATAATATCATTTAATGAGTTAGACTCATTAGAGTGAGAGTAGGTGACGCCACGCATGTCTTTTGTTTGTTCTATACACGAGATTGTTTATTAGTTACTACTACGTTACGCTATTAATGTGCATCGTTTTGTTATTTTCTTACTTTTAACGGATTTTGCATTGTAATTTGGACTTCGTTTGCCTAGTGACTCGGACTTAAGTGTGCTTGGAGACAGTAAAGAACTGACATGGCTGGACTTTTATGTTTCTGTGATACGCGTCTTACTACCAGTCATTATGGCGTATACTATACATCAGTATGTAACATGCATTACATTTACGGGGAATACAGAGGCAACGGTGCTGCTGCAGCTAATTTGTAACGCAAAAGGTTAAGGTACTCAAGCTCATTTTAGAGCAACTTTTTAAAGTAACAACCCAGGTTAGTGTGGTGTATTTTTTGTTCTGTGTGGATAGTGAAAGTTAGGAGAAAAAGTTTTTGAAATCACGATTAGCGAAAAGTTTTCTTTTTTTCTACAAAGTTCAAACTCTATTAGCTTTGTTTATAACCGTGGTCAATAGCAGAACTAGTCAGGATTCCGCAGTACAAATTTGTATCCCACAATACGGGAAATTGTAGTTGCGGCAGTCTAAAAACTGACATGAGGTGTAATTTTTAAGAAATTATTAAAAGTGCCAATATCTCGAAAACTAAAGATTTTTTACCAAGGTCATATTACGATATTCTGGTGAGTCATGAGCTGGTCTATCAGCCTTCGAAGGGACGACGTCGACTTCAGGGACATCCTGTATATATAAAAAAAAACCTCATTATAATACAAACAAATCATGTATTATGACGATTCAATGTCGCTAGACTTCTCTGTCTAAAGAGACAAAGAGATTTCTCTGGCTTAAAATTAAAAAAAAAAAGTTATAAACCATAACCCAATTCATTAAAATCTGATTAGTAATTAAGGCACTACGATGGAACAACATACATTCATAGACTGCTAAAATTATTACCCTTATTCGCTTCATCGTAGTTGTGTAAAAAGTAAAATGCAACTTAAAACTTCATCACAAGATTGTTTTGATTGACGAATAAATATTTCACTTAGTATTCTAATGAAACGGCGGAGTGCCTCAG
Source organism: Glaucopsyche alexis (assembly GCA_905404095.1). Classification (NCBI taxonomy): domain Eukaryota; kingdom Metazoa; phylum Arthropoda; class Insecta; order Lepidoptera; family Lycaenidae; genus Glaucopsyche; species Glaucopsyche alexis. The sequence goes on from FR990057.1 coordinate 1,903,146, forward strand.
TCTGGACCGTGCTTTATCTTGTCTAGATTTGAGTTATGATAGTGGAGCACTAACATTTTTAATTTTCTTTTATTGCTGACTGGAATTGTTTAAGATTCTTGCATATTCTCGGGAGTGAAACTAACTGATACTGGAAATTTATTCTTAAAATATAGTTCTCATTTCGTTCTCTTTATATGAGATGAGACGTATAGAAATTTGAAATTATTGTCGCTATGAAAGAAGATGTGCTCACAGACTGACTTACATTTACATTAATATTATAAAGAGGAAAGATCTGTATTTTTCAGATCTGTTTTTATCAGCCTTCGAAGGGATGACGTCGACTTCTGGGACATCCTGTATAATTAGATGATACAATGTTTTTGGAGCCTTATACATTCCACCTTACGGCATGCAAACATTTTTACAATTATAATTTATATGAAAATTAATACTGGTACAAAAAACAAAGATTACCTACTCAGTATAGTCACATAGTTCAATTATTTTCAATTACCTATTTAAATTACTTGTGTCAACATTTTTTAAGAATACCGTATACGCTTGGGCAACCATACGACATTTAAAAAAACCGACTGTCCCAGGCACTGCAGTATTTTAAGAGTGGTGACTTCGCTCAGAGAATACTGAATAAATCGTCCAATAAGGATAAAAAAGCCTAATAAATAATAATATACAAAATAGACAAAATATTTTTTGAAGTAAAAGCTCTATAACAGCTATGTGCATTTTTCTTGGGATGGGTAAAAAATGTTAAACTCGCGTCACGACACGTGACCTAGTCGAAAATTCGTAAGATACAACTTGTAACTGTTTGCTGTTATAGTTCCCTTACGCGAGCATAGCATGAAACTATTTTAGTTCGTATCTTTTAACCTAGATGGCGGTTTTTCCAATTTAATGTTCAAGTTTTCACTTCTGCCGGCACTCCCGGAATGCAACCCATTGTTTTTTGACTACACATTGTACTAAGAAATATTACTATTATTACGTAACAAAGCATCTTCTATCAGCCAACCTGCATTAATATACAGCCAATTTGTATTATCGCGAAAACTCGTGACCGCGATCAGCGACCACGGCCAGCGACCGCGACTAGCGACTATGACTAGCGATCGTGACCAGTGACCGTGACCAGCAAACCAGCGCATTTTGTTTAATCATCCTACTATTATAAATATGAAAGTTTGTAAGGATGTAAGTATGTTTTTATTTTTTTAATCAAAAAGTACTGAACGGATTTAGATGAAATTTGGTATGGTAGTAGCCCTAAATTAACAAATAAGCTACTTTTTATAGGGATAAAAACTGGGATAAAATCTTTATAGGGATAAAGACTCTACTTTTTACAGTATTTCCGTAGGATACTTAATTCTTCTCGCGGATCGCGGGCAAAAGTCAGTGGTCGATATACTAAGCTCTGGGTCGCTCGAACCCGACGCGGGTGCGCGTTGCGGTCGCTTAGATCGGAATGCTACCTTCAAGTAAAAGAAAAAAAAAAGTGTGATAAAAGAAAAACCTAGTCTATGGTTCACCCGTATAATTTCGATAAATCCTGTCGTTGGTTATCCTTCACGATTATCAGATCCCAGACTTGGGGATTACCCTAATACTTCACGTCTTTCTAGAAAATTCTCCCGGTTTTCTGCAGTAATACCTAATCATCGAGTAGCTTCAAAAAGTGGATCAGTATGCAGAGTTGCACCTACGTTATAGTGTAACGAGTCATACTAAACGATTTATCCTCGATCAACGCAAGTCTTAGATTCAAAGGACTTTCACAAACAAAGGGTTAGGACAAAGGATTAGATTGACGACCTCCGTGGTTCAGTGGTTAGCGCGTTGGCGCTCAAACCGAAGGTTGCCGGTTAGAATCCCGCTAGGTAATAAAAAGTTTTGTGTATTAAATATGTGTAATAAATAATAAAATTTTAAATATACCTAAGTATAATATAAAAAGTATTCAATAATGTACATTTCCTTTGGCTGCTACTCGTAACTCAAGTTCTTCGAGAACTCACCACGGGACCAGATTGACGTGATGAAAAAAACGTTCATAGATATTATTATTATATTGTTACCTTTATACTGTATACACAATATTATTCAGTAGAAAGCGAATTTACTATAGGAAAAGCTGTGAGCAAAAGCTATACTCTATTCGCGATAAGAAGTCAGTGGATTGACCAATGGCCGTGGCCCGTGTTCGATGACGATCTTCCGAATTGAAAAATATTTAATATTATATTATGGTATTGACAACGTTCGGTAAGTAACATAGCACACTACAGTGACGTGGGCTCCTGGGCCTATAGTCAAGATGCATTCGATAATTTCGACGGCAAAGATCGAAAAGAAAAATGTATGGGAGTTGACATACGTCATCGTTAAGTGACATGTCGCTTGCGATGCCTTATGTCAAATCCCATACATTTTGATTTTGAACTTCGCCGTCGAAATGCATCTTGACTAGAGGCCCTGAACTTTATTCCTATCGGCTTCACTAAGTGCCTTTTGAAGACCCTCATCCAAATCTCCACCTAGTATACAGGCAGGGGCTTCCCTATAAAAGAGAACCAACCTTCACCAATGCTACGGGTAAGTTACTCAATAGTTACCTCTCTTTTCTTTAAATTTCAAAGTTTCATTATGGTAGAATTATATGGCTGTAGAACAGGATCCGTGGTGTAGTGGTCAGAGCTTGGCTCTCGACTCGACAACGGAGGTCGTGGTTTCGATTCCCGCATTGGAACAACAAAAAATGTTGTTTCCGAGTTTGGTTAGGACAATGATTGTCTGACAAGAAAGATGGTCCATGCGTCGGATGGGCATGTATAAAGTCGGACCTGCGCCTGATCTCTCGCGAGTTGTGTCGGTTATCCATCCCACTGGGTTATGAGAAGGAAGAGAGAGTGCTCTTATGTACTGCGCACACACTTGGGAACTATAAATTACTCCTGCGTAACTGGCCTTATTTCAATGAAACCGGCCACCGCCACTGAAATCGGTGTGGGGAGTTATTATTATTATGGTAGAATTTATACACACACTCACCGATATTCTTTGTGTGGTATTTTATTACAATCACTTTCATCATAAAAAATATTAGATTCGATTATTTCTAATTCGTAATTAGCGATGGCGTCTTGGCGAATGGTCTGGTTTTTGAAGGTGATGATGATGATTACCTTCAGAATCAATTCTGAATAGAAACAATCGGAAGTTTGGCTCTCATCTATCGAACTTCTTGAAGTCCATTTGCTTTTCTATCTATTTCAATTCTCTCATTAAGCACAATAAGAGTTTCACTATCAATTTCGACTCGAGGACCGCCTTAGCAAGGATATATGTACAGCTGAAATATCTTTATTCCTTTGGAAATAAGGTTGAGTTTTGTATGAATAAAGTGTGCTGGTGGTGGCAGCGCACGGAGGCTGTCCATTCATTGTGGAGAGCATAGATTGATGGGCGGGGCTGGGGAAGGTACGTGGTATACCGCAAACTACGATGCTTTATACCGTACGATACATCATCGTGACGTTATTGATTTCGGTGTACAATGTCGGACTGTGCGTTTTTATCCTGTGTTGTTTGTGTATATGTTACGGGTAATACTAGAAGATAGAGTAAACCTAGGTTTAAGTAAACCCAAGTGGGTTTACCTAGGATTACCCAAGCTTTGTGGATAAAGTCCGAATATTTATTTATATTCGGCGTTTAGCCGTATATAACTAAGTTTACCCAACACTGGTTGGGTAATGTTTGGTGTTGGTCGTAATAATAATGTTGGTAGAGGAAGAGGAGATTTTCGGAACGTGCTTATGGCAGTTATAGAAATTACTGATGAAGCTAGGAAACGAACATGTAATGGAGCTATCGAAGAAATGTTCTCAAGGAACCAGTTTTCTGTGTGTCAGGATAAACTGATCGACATTGAAAATATATCACCAATATATAAAAAAGCAATGATTGTTTTGTGTACGTTTTTTCAATTAAACAAAAGCTGCACATGGTTTTTAATTTCATTAATTATACTAACATTACCCAGCCTTTCTTGGGTAGACCTAGGTGAGTATGGGTAAATTTCGAATTAAAATTTATTTCAAATATATTATTCAGACCAACACCGAATATTACCCAACCAGTGTTGGGTAAACTTAGTTGTATACGGGTAAACGCCGAATATAAATAAATATTCGGACTTTATCCACAAAGCTTGGGTAATCCTAGGTAAACCCAAATAAACCTAGGTTTACTCTATCTTCTAGCATTACCCGTAACATAATATATATTATATAACAGTCATAGCCTAATGCTGTTTGTCCACCGCCAACGTCAACGGGACGTCAACAAGAACGAGATTATTTCTGGTCGGGATTAGATTGACGTGCCGTCTGCCCACCGTATGCCCGTCCCGTCAACCTAATCTCGACCAAATTGACGGGACGGGCGTGTGGTAGACAGACGGCTATAGTAACCGTATGTATCGCTACTTCGGCGGCGTCATGTCTTTCTCGTTGACGTCCCGTTGACGGTGGCGGTGGACAAACAGCGTTAGGCTACGACTGTAATATGATCCGCAATCCGGAACGCCGGAACAAAGCACAGAAAATAGACCTCTTCGATAATACAATAGAGTTGAAAACCGAAGAGCAGCGAGTCAAAATATGTCAATGTCAAATATGACAACTCGACACTCGTGTGTTCGATTTTCAACTCTATTGTAGTATCGCAGAGTTCTATTTTCAGTGCTCTGAATATTACCCAGCCCTACGGATTCTGGACAATATAGTCCGCGCCTTTGGGAAATGCATGACGTAGAAAAGTGACACGTCACCATGGTAAAATAATTTTCATGGGTTGTAGTGCTACGCGACAGATCTTTATTTTTCGTCACCAACAAACCACTAGGGGTCAATTCACTCCGAAACTAAACAATACGCGACACGGCTCTGCACTTTGAAGATAGCTATTCAAAATTGAACTTTCTTCATTCGAACTCTGACAATGAAACTTGTATCTTCTAATGTTGTTAATAAAGTTCAATTTTGAATATCTATCTTAAAAATTTAGCGCCGTGTCACGTATTGTTTTGTTTCGATGTTATTTGACCCTCACGCGCAAATCAATCAAAAAAGTAATACTCTCAACGACATATCACAGTCTATGGAACTTATTATTACGCTATGGACATATCGTATCGTATGCTATAATTGTAATGTCGTTAGTACAGTCACGGGCTGAGTTAAGTTGATAAATCGGCGGTACTTGAGGACTCGTAGGTGAGACAGATGTAATCTCCGCCCGCGACTTATTCGCCGTATTAAAATAAATCGCCCGATAAAAATTACCCTATTGGCGATTTATATGAAAGTAGTTAGTGGACATACTGCATCTACAGTTTTGTACCACAAAGTAGAAAATCCTACTAATTCTACTAATATTATAAATGTGAAAGTTTGTGAGGATGGATGGATGGATGTTTGTTCCTCTTTCATGCAAAAACTACTGAACGGATTTTGATGAAATTTGATATGATAGTAGTTTAGGCTCTGGATTAAAACATAGGCTCTTTTATCCCGAAAAAGTACAATGTTCCCGAGCGATACTATATGTACGCAGGCGGAGCCACGTAGTACAGCTAGTATATTATATACTTATGTACCTACAGAGAAACAGATTTCATAGAGTCAATCGATCGAAATCCAAATTTGAAAATTGTGATGTCCTCTTTTTTCTTTTTTTTTTATTCAAAGGCCCACAATTTTTCCACACAATTGTGAACTTGTGCTTGTACTAGTGCAATCAAATCGATAGCTAACTATGTAGCTGTTTATCTGACACTTATATATATTGTGTTCAAACCGATAAATAAGCAAAAAATTGCCCCATTGATAAGCTAAACGCTGCCCGTGGACCACAAAGAGTAGAATAGACATCTACATATATAGGTATATACGAGTAAAAGAAAGTCGTGTTAGTTACACAATTTTAACTCAAAAACTGCTGAGCCGATTTGGCTAAAATTGGTGGAGAGGTATCTTAAAACCAGGAGAAGGACATAGGATACTTTTTGTCCCGTTCCCGAGGTACTAAAAACTCTAGAACGGCTAATAATTGTGGAAATTTGGGGAAGATTTAAACAGTGAGAAATATTGGAAAAAAAACCTACACGGTTGCACTGTAGGTGTAGTTATTTATTCATTCCAGTTCATATTTAAGACAGGACAACGTGTGTCGGGACAGCTAGTTATAATATTATAATACTTTCTGTGCATGCAGAAAAAAACACGCTCAATAATTGACAATTCGTGGCTTACATAAAAATTTTAATTTTGTATTTTACTTTAATATCAATTATTTAATCCCGCAAGTACAAACTAAAACTAAACGTATTAGGTACATTTATACACATTAGTGTTTTCAGAATTACTTTTATTCGAACGACATTTTGGCTACAAAAATAACAATTGTAACTATTAACACTTCCAGCTTTGCCTAGAATGTTTTCATTTTGCGTTCACCCCAACCGTATTCACCCATATTACCGTGGGATTGAGTTCAAAATGGTATGCCAGGTGGTTGTGTGGATGAATATAAGTTTGGGAGGCTGATAGCGAGGCTGCCAAGAGATGGTCACTTGGGTTAAGTTGCTCTTTTTGAATTCATACTACACTTAGGAGAATTGGACATTACTGATGGCACATAATACATTGCCTGCTGACGTAATTACATAATCTAAACTAATATAGTACAGACTAGATGTAAGATTTGATTGTTTTTAGGATCCCGTACCAAAAGGGTAAAAACGGGACAATGCGTAGTTAACGAATTATTCTTAATTATTGCAAGATGGTTATGGAATAAACATTGAAAATATTGTACAAAAATAGAATTACAATTTTTAAATAGCCCTCGAATAGTAAAACAGTGAGCGAGTTGATGGTGACGAATTATTGCTAAGACTCCCTCGATCATATCGGCTTTCAAACAAATAAAAACGGCCAAGTGCGATTCGGACTCGCGCACAAAGGGTTCTGTACCATTATACCAACATTTTACACGTTTACATATTATCTAATTATTTTTGTACGAAGTTTTCCAAGTAGAAGTTTTGGAGAAAGTTATAATATAAACCTTTTTATTTTCCTTCAATGGGATATCATCATATTTTTTTAGATTTTTAAGCTAATTTTTAAGTCGTTTAGCTTTTGAACCCCCCCTGGGTTCTATTTTATTTAAAATTATTAAAATTAAAACTGCAACGCAGCGTCCCATATTGTCTCGTTTCGGTGTCAACTGACCTAACGTCACAGCTCTAACGCCACTCTCATAATATAGCTTGCTTTTGCCTGCGGATCAGCCCGCGTAGACACGGTATCCCACAGGAACACTGTATTTTTAGTGATAAAATGTAGCCTATGTTTTTATACAGAGTGGTTTTTGCGTGAAAGGGGTAACAAATATCCATCCATCATCACAAACTATTACACTTATGATAGCATGTAGTAACTAAACTAAACTAAATTACATAACCTAGTAGTAATTATTATAGCACCTAAATTATGGCCAGAATAAAATAATTAGTATTAATTTAAAACACGCGAAGTTTCACTAGAAACGGCCAAGTCCATCTATATGCAAAATTGCAAATGGACTATGGACTTGGTTCTTTATTAAATTTATTCTGAATTTGTTGAAATTATTCATAGCTACTTACCCAAGTAGAGTTAAAACTATCAAACAAAAACCGCATACGAAATGAGTTTAACAACGTTTATGTTTTAAACTTTATACGAATAACTTAAAAGCCCAAATTCTGCCTAGAAACATTTTGCAATTTTATAAAAATACTTAAGCTCAAAAATATTTATTTCCTTATAGGTTATTAAATTACACTTATAGAATTACTAGCTTGCGGCTGCAACTCTAACCCGCGAAAATATTGCCCCCGGGAACACTGAATTATTTCGGGATAATAACCTATCCAAGAGCATGTCAGGATAATATGTCTGAGAGTTCCGTAACTTTCAACGAGCAATAGGTTTTTTTTTATTACTTCGAAAGTTATTGTCCAATTTCGCTCAAAGTAATTTTCTTAAATAGTTTTTAAGATAATTTATAAGCATGGTATAGAAATGCCAGGGGCGGTTCAACTTATGAGGCTTAAAGGAGGCCGATATTTTGTAAATGGTTAAGTTTCTATGAAGTATGAAACCTTACCTTCATTTAAAAAACCGCCTATGGGCTATCGGCATACGATACTAAAATCTGATCGGATAAAGGGAAAACTCTCTAAGAGACTAGAATTCTTCTGAATTCTGAGTTTTTTCTTATAAAACTCTATATTATTATGAAACGAGCAGATGGATCGCCTGATAGCAAGCGATTCCCATCGCCCATGGACACTCGTGACACCAGAGAGTTACACTTGCAACTCCTCTGGTAATGCGACTTGCCATCACAGTCCTTCTCCAACCCTCTCTTGGTCCCTTCATTAATAGTTATTACCATTTTTTACCATGAAAAAGTTCAACAATACTCTGTATAATATAAAAAATTCATTGATTTTAACAATCAATGTATAACGCTGCGCTACAAAATATCGTCACACCTGCGTGAACGTTGCCAACTCGGCCATATTGAAATTTTTTCAAGCCAATCCACTGTTTGCTCTGCGAATGAAAATATCTGACATTTGTGAGATATGAATTCCGGTTTTTATTGCGAGTTTCACCTGGTCACTGGTCATTTTCAGGACATTCTCTCGTGTTCGAAAATGTATTCATTTAGAAGGAATGTATGTCGCACAGTCGGGGAATTTTAATACTTAGCAGATGTCAGCGATGGCAATTCAAAATTGAATTTTATTCGCTGTACAAAAAGATACAAATTGTATTGCAAAAGCGGTGAAGCGCAAAGATCTATACTAGCATTATAAAGAGGAAAAGTTTGTTTATTCGTTTGTTTGCACTGAACAGGCTCTGAAACTACTGGATCGATTTAGATGAAATTTGACAGAGATATAGAGTAGACCATGGGGAAAGACATAGGCTACTTTTTATCGCAGGAAAATTTACTTTTGCGCGCACGAAGTTGTGGGCAACATCTAGTATCAAATGATTTTGGTAGTCCATGTATGTTTGTTCCCCCGTAGAGCCTAAACTACTAGTCTGATTTTAATAAATGATATGTCAATAGATTCATAATAATGGCCCTTGTAACATAGGCTATATAATTTGCGTAGTCGGGTTATAGTTTTCTTTTACAGACTAGCACTAGCATAGAAACACTTAGCTCTTTATAAAAAAAGAGCTAAGAGCTCCGTGGCCTAGTGGGTAGACCGTTTGGTTCGCTCGAAATAGTGCTTGTTAGGTTCTTGCGTGTACCAATGAGACTTTTTCAGATCTCAAGTACATTATACGGACTCTCTAACGGTGAATGAAAACATCGTGAGGAAACCCGCACATGGTTAGCCCCAGACGTATTGACCAGTCATTCCTCTGAACTAGGCTGACTGTTGTGAGAATGCCGTATGTGCTTGGGCAACCATACGACATTTAAAAACCAACTGTCCCAGGCGCTACAGTATTTCAAGAGTAGTTACTTTGCTCGGAGAATAATGTTTAAATCATATTTTGGTATACTGTTTCTTCTGAGAAGTGACACAAATATAATAGTACTATTCATTTATGCAATATTTTTTTTGTCATTCAGCCTATTGTTAATAAATATTATGTACTTTTGTCACCACAAATGTTGTTATTAAGAAATAACTAAATCTACATACATAATATATACAAAGAAATAAAATCAACAAAAAAATGAATTACCCTTATCATATTCCTATAAAAGTACGCATAAGAGTTTGTGGGTCAAAGACCATATAATTAGCAACAGACAAAGGACTGATCGTAAGTTGACTCATTATTGTCTACCTTGCGAAGCCATCGATCATTCTGTATGCAAAGCTGTCTTAGCCGGCTTAATGTACCGTCAGCATCGTCCCACGAGTAACGAGTATGTATTGTAGGAGGTAAATATCTTATAGGCACTTTAAACGCAAATCTTGTATATATACAGGGTAAATTTTTAAAGCGGGCGTAGTAGAAACTCGAAACTGTAATGAATAGCAAAAAGTGCTGAGTTGCGAGCCCGATTTTGATATGAAATAAAACTGCGTCATACGATTTTTTATAAATCAATTTCTCCAGCTAGAAATTGAACCGACTGATTTTGGAAAAATTACACATAGGTACTCTATTATTAGATCACACGATAGTGTTTCTAATATAAATCAAATTCCGGAAAGTAATGTTATAATGTGAAATTCCATAAACAAAATATAATTTTTAAAATACTGTTTCTCATAACAACGTTTTACTATTCATATAAGATATAAAAATAGTCAAATAGTGTTTTACATCGAGACGACGAAATAATATTAAACGATCGCTATGTCCACACAGACGCATGTTCAGACAACTGCATAGTGCATACATGAATGGTCTACGTAATAGGGCAAAGAATAGCCTGTTTTAATCAACGCTCTGCAGCACGTGTGTGTTCTTTTATTCCATTTCGAGATCAAGGCCAGAAAACTCCGTTGAGTTTTTACTGAAAAAAAAAATACGAATAAGGCCGCTGCCTTGAATTTAGCGGCGAGCGGGTACGCGGGGACCATTATAGGGGAGATGACTTCATCTAATATATTTAGTTTCATTAATATACTCAGAAATATTGCGGCATTACTACGTGATAAAAAAATATATAATATTTTATGTGTAGTTTAGTAATTAGATACTTACATCTAAAAAATACAAAAAAGTTTGTTTTATTTCTTGCTAAATTAGTAAACAAAACCTACATCATTAGCTTACTTACATCAGACACAAAAACATTCATTATGGTAAGTATGAACTTAAACGCACAAATATCGGAGATATTTACAAATATGTTCCTGCGGCCATATACATCATACTCTCTTAGCCACGTGTGACGTCACAATTCGTATACAAATCGTTGTACCTTTGAAAATGTTGACTTTTGATATACTGTTTCTTCTGAGGAGTTACTCATATTTAAGAGTTTTAATGATCTATTTTCAATGCTCAGAATTTTCTACGGCCTTCCGGATTCCGGATCATTATAATATAGTCCCAGCCTAACGCGCCGCTCGCCGCTAAATTCGAGACAACGGCCTTAGACTATAAAGGATGTAAAATTATAACTTACTGCAGTTTTTACTCTACATTTCCATAGAAACGTTACCTTTATACCTCAAGGTTCCGACCTTAAATCAACTGTGGAATGTGGTGCCTAAAACGCGTTAGTGACCAGTTTTTTTATCCTACTAATCCTACTAATATTATTAATGTGAAAGTTTGTGACGATAGATAAGTAGATAGATATAACGATGGATGGATGTTTGTTCCTCTTTTACGCAAAAACTACTGAACGGATTTCGATGAAATTTGGTATCGTAGTAGCTTGAGCTCTGTATTAAAACATTGGCTACATTTTATCCCGAAATAGTACAGGGTTCCTGTGGGATACTGTATTTACGCGGTCGGATCCGCGGGCAACAGCTAGTAATCTATAGGGGCAAACGAAAAGACGGATCGCTAACTAACATTTACATCACCCGCACAACCAGAGAAATCACGTTATATGCATTGCCGAGTTTCAAAAAGGTACGCGCTTGTTTCTTGAAAGTTCGAAGCTGAGGCGGGACTGACGTGGATATTCATCAAATGATCTCTCTGCTCGTTTATTTTAACAACATAATTAAATTTTCAGCATTAAACGTCATTATCGTTAACGAATTTTTCCTTTAATGAGTTTACATGAGTTTTGCCCCGATATTGATAAAATATCCGACCGTAATAAACAAATTCCGTAATTCACTTAACTTGCTGACCCTACGTTCACTAAACGCATCATGTTGTTCTAAGCGAAAGGTGGCAGCGATTAGTAATAATTTAAACTAACTCAATTTTTGTTTTAGGTGAACGACTTTTGCAAGTATTAAAATCCACTGATTTGTCATAAAGACTAGTGCAAAACCTTTGAAAATATTACCTGTTCTTTTCTTTGCACGTTCTGAGAACATTTACTATGGTAATGTATGTATTTTTATAAGTGTAGGGCTTTTATAAATATATACATTACCATAGTAAATGTTCTCAGGTTTGTTTTGATTGAAAAAAATTAGTAACCCCCGAAAACGTGAAGAAGTGAGCAAGCTGATTATAATAAGTTATAGTTAAGAATAGTGATGTGCCGGATATCCGTATCCGTATCCGTATCCGCGGATATCCGAGGCAGAAGAAAGATCCGTATCCGTGTCCGTATCCGTTACTTTTTGGCGGATCTTATACGGATCTATTTACCTTATTAATTTTAAAATATAGATGAATTCTTTAAATAGGTGATTACTGATTAAGGTAACAACTAGCAATAAAAACTATTTAATTCAATACAGATAATATTCTTGAGGATCTTTACGTTGTAAATGATTTTTTAAAGAAGTTGTGCCTTTATCCTTATGGGAATACTTTCCATCACAAATTTTACACTTTGCACATTCATCATTTACTAACAGAAAATAATTCCAAATTACACTACTAAACTTTTTAGTAGACATTTTTTTCAAACTCATGTACCAATACCAAACAAACGTTATCTATGCTGTCCAGTGTCACGCTTAACTATAAACAAAACAAAAGAAAGAACCGCCCGCGCCGCCGCGACATGTGTGAAGATCGCGCGCACCGACACCGACTGCGTAAGAAAGTTAAGATCCGTATCCGTATCCGTATCCGCGGATCTTGACACCAAATATCCGTATTCAGATCCGTATCCGCGGATATACATTTTTAACGATCCGGCACATCACTATTAAGAATCATAACGAGCACGTCAGCTTTGAAACAAAAAAAACATCTAAATCGGACCTTTCGTTTAGGAGCTATGATGCCACGGATAGACACACATACAGACAGACAGACACACAGACAGACGACAGACAAACACGTCAAACTTATAAAACCGTTCATTTTGCGTTTGGGGGTTAAAAATCTCTCACGCTCTCACCTGGGCCAGCCCCTGTAAACCCATGAGTCAGAAAACGCAACGTTATCACCACGCTGAAACATGGCCGACAATATTTATACAATTGGCTATAAAAGTGCACCATACTAGGCATAGCCCCTGGGTTCGTCTTTTTTGTACCTAAACTGTTGTGGTTAGATGCATACTTACTATAAATGTAAAAGTTTGTGAGGGTGGATGTATGGATAGATGAATGTTTGTAACTCTTTCACGCAAAAACTACTCAACGGATTTCAAATAAATTTTGTATAGTAGTAGTTGAGACTCTGGATTAAAATATAGGCTACTTTCTATCCCGATAAAGTACAGTGTTCCCGTGGGACACTGTATTTTACGATGTAAAAGTTGGTACATGATAAAATTATTATTTTTTTGGTGAAAACAGGCATTCTTCTAGAATAAATTATATAATATTGGTTTCTTTCTATGCAGCAGTTCGACAGCTATATCAATTATGGCGCAAGCTAACCAACCATGGGCGTAAACCATAGCATCCAACAATCCGTCTGCTCGTTTCATTAGGAGTCCACTATTCCATACCGTACTACTGTTTATATTACAGGAACTCAAAAATTTACTTTTACAGAATAAAATAAAAAACATTAAAATTATGTTAAGCATCAATTCAAACATCAAAAAGAAAAAAAAATATTATTTTAAATATGCGCGTGCGCAGCGTAACTCAAAACAAAGACAAAACAAATGACAGACGCTCGTCTTAGCTGTAGATATTTTTGTCATCATTATTGTAATTATGTCAACAAGTGTATCATGCCGCCCCTTCTTTGTCTCACGCGTGCACCTTATGTGGGTCACGGAATAATAGATTTTATATACAATGTTTTGTGTTAGCCGTGACGTTGCAAAAAAAAAATGAAGAATGAATTATGCGTATAGTAAAATTTGTATCTTCTGTACAAGTTAAATATATTTTATCACTTTAATATAATTTATAATAATAATAACTTCTCATACCGATTTAGGTGACGCATTTTATTGCGCCCAAGTGTGTGCGCAGTACACAAGAGCACTCTCTCTTCCTTTACTCTCATAATCCAGTTGGACGGATACCGACACGACAGACGAAGACGAATGAGAGATCAGGCACTGGTCCGACATTTTACATGCCCATCCGACGCATGGCTCATCTTTCTTGGCAGACAATCAGGTGATCAGCCTGCCCAAAATTCCTATCCAAAATTGGAAACAACATTTTTTGTTTTTCCAATGCGGGAATCGAACCCACGACCTCCGAGTCGAGAGCCAAGCTCTAACCACAAGACCACGGAGGCTGTTATTATTTATTTAATTTTTAAATAGACAGGTATATTAAAATACAAGTTACATTTTGCTTCATATTTTCATATAGTCATATTACCTGTACAAATAGTGCAAATAGTGAAAATAAATACAGTGGAAATCGGATATAGCGACATTGAAGGGATCATGAATTATTATAATTTCGAATGTTATGTCCGATAGTTGTTATAAGCTAAAATAACTAACGAAATTGTAAAAATATGTCGAAACATTCAAAACTATATATTAATAATGTAACGAAAAATAATGTGTTAAATTATAAACAGAATATTAGCGTCGGAAGTCTATAAATATTTTACAATTTCACTAGTTATATTATAATTTAACGGTTTTTACAATTTTATGGTGACGTATACACAAGTAGTTATATTAATAGTTTGGGATAAGGCAGCTATATGAACTTGTTGTCTACAAAAAATTAACCTGTCATTCACTCAGTCAAGTATCGCACGATTCACTAATGACCGGTTTCAATAACCTATCTACCAATAACTATTTGTTAAATAAGTCATGTTTCGTATCATTTGCCGGCGTTTGGCGTATCATTTTGGCGTTTCAATAATTTTCTGTGAGAGCGAGATTGCTGACAGTGATACCAAATGTGACGGTTTTAACAAATAATAATTGGTAGATAGGTTATTGAAACCGGCTGTAAATAAGTCGTGAAAAATGCAAGGTCAATTGCAAAGAGTGCGGAAGAGGTTCAGATGGGGTGGGAGAGAGTAGCTAGTTCCTACATAGATTAGTAATAAGTTTGAAAATTTATCGTATTGTTTTTTTACTGGTACAAGCGGTTGTTCGTTATTGCTGTTAAATATCTATGGTCGTTATTGCCGATATATATCTACGCTAGCTGTACTTACGTCTTAAAATTCATTATAACTGTAGTAACTTTCAGTTCTTCCCTATAGTTAATACTAACTGTTTCTGCTCTCTCTAACTGCTCCACCCACGTAAATATACTATCGAGTATCCCGCGGGAACACTGTACTTTTTCGGTATAAAAAGTAGCCTATGTTTTAATCCAGAGTCTAAACTATGCCAAATTATATCAAAATCCGTTTAGTAGTTTTTGCGTGAAAGAGTAACAAACATCCATCCTTACATCCATCCATACATCCTCAAAAACTTTCACATTTATAATATTAGTAGGATATTAGTAGGATTAGTAAGAAGTAAGATAAGATAATAATATTATTGTTCAAAATGTGTACTTACTTATAAGCGTAACCGAGTTCCTGAAATTGAAACGACTCAAATAACTTTGGAGAAGTAAATCAAAGGTAATAACGCGTAACTCTTTGATATGATGAGGGATTTCGTGCCAAAATGATGCATCATCACTGTAGGTGCTTCCCCGAAAATAACAAACGTTTTTATTTTATCAAATGGACCAGGAAACGATCAGACGGATCGCCTGATGGTAAATGACGACCTCTGTGGCTCAGTTATTGAGCGTGTTGGTGCTCAAGCCGGGGGTCGCGGGTTTGAATCCCGCCGACGGAACGAAAAGTTTTTCTGTGTTCCTGGGTTTTATGGATGTGTATTAAATATGTGTATAATATAAAAGTATTAAATATATTTCTTCGAGAACTTACCACAGGACCAGATTGACGTGGTGTGTAGCGTCCATAGACACCGCCACCCATGCACACTTGCGACACCCGAGAAGGTAGATACAAGTGTAATTCCTCTGGTTGCGCACTTGCGTACCCTTGGGCCTCTGGTAACCTCACTCACTTACCGAAACACAACGCAAGCGTATCACATATCACGCCGGTTTTCCATGATAAAAAAGTTATATTTTATGTTAATATGTTTTATGTCAGTTTTATGTCGTTTTACAAAACTCTGACGATGTAAAAATCAATGTAAAATTGTGCTTTTGTTGAAGCTTACCTGATAGTTGATACCAATGTTTCGAAGCTTCAAAAGAAAGCTGATGCGTATATCGTACATAGCGCAATTTAATTTTACTAGAGAATTAGGTGCTGGGGCCTCCAACATCTTGAATAACTTGTGGACTCTTCTTAGATTAAAGTGGATATATGATTAACTAGTTTATATATCTATGTGATTAACACAATTAATAGGGTATTCTTCTTTATTGGTACAAGTAAGAGATATATTTACACAGTAACTTATTACTCAAGTATTATGAGAGAGACTAATACAGATATACGTCTATAACTCTATGCTATACATAGCCTTTCGGATAACTAAAATATACTAACTAAATAAACCTATTTAGTTAGTATATTTACCTATCCCAAAGATCTATTCTATTGCTGACATGTGTCAATATATTATGACATTGACATAGATATTCTTTGAATACAATAATATGCAACATAGAGGTCGCCCTACGGTCGATTTCGATTTTTTCGAAAATAATCTAATATATTATCTATTAAATTCTCATGTCATAATATAGTGTTCGAGTCTTTGGTTCGGGGACACACTCCTCCGAAACGCTTGAAAACGGCGACCGATTCTTATGAGTTTTTTGCAAGATATTCGGTAGATCTGAGAATCGGTCGTAATCTATTTTTATATATATTATTAATAATAATAATATATTATATTATTATTATTTTATATATGGCAAAACAACTGTGTCATAAGCCAAAAGCTATATAGCAATTCATACAATTTTAATTCAAACTTTACTAAGGGTTTTTTTGCCTCAGATTGAAAAAAGTGGGATACTGTATTTACGCGGGTAGAACCGCATGCAAAAAATAGTAAATTCTCAATATTATAATTTTCAAGTTTGATGAACTATTAATTTATACATATCGGCGTTATAATTCTATGTACATATCTAAGAAAAACATGAAAAAATATAACTGATGTGACAAACGTCAACGTGTTTCAAAATTGTATCTAATGTATTTACTAATTATAAACTAATTGTATCACCATCCTCCACAATGTAAACTTTAACTGTGCCAAATATCATATTCCTCGCTTCGCACAGTTTTCGTAAAACTATGAGTACTAAAATATTTGCTTCGCGTACTAAAATAATTACATCGTTTCTAAAGAAATTTCTGACACTAAATAATATAATAAAATTAAAACGCCTACAAAAAGCAAATAGCAATTCCTATTTAATGTTGCTTATGCCCCTCGACAATCTTTATTTTTTGTAGCTAGGGTTGCCATCCGTCCGGGTTTCCCCGGATTTGTCCTACTTTGGAGGGCGCCCGGGGTGCGCCCGGACCGGATTTAATATGCTGTCCGGGTTTTTGGTAGGCAGATTTAGGAATGCGTCATTTTGTTTTGATTCGCAGTAATAATAAATCATTACTCTTCCATTACATTGGCTTCGCCGTTTTCGGGTAAAAACTGTTGTATGTCCGGGTTTTGGGCTCCAAAATCCGGGATTTCACGCGTCTTGTCCGGGTTGTCATTTGTAAGAGATGGCAACCCTATTTGTAGCAAATGACAGACGATGTACGAAAAACAACAGTTGCTGAAAAACATTGAGATAACCACGATCTGTCTGTAGTACCTAATCTAAAATTCTGGTCTATACCGCAGTACACTGGGAGACCGAGCTATGCTCGGAGTTGTAGTATATACTTATATAGTACAAAAAATTGTTGCACGACGAAAGAAAAAAACATCTCTGGAAAGTCGTGTATTTTTAACATATTACAATATGTTATCTAGCTAGATAAAAAAATTCCCTGAAAACTCTTATCATATTTAATTTCATGGAAATACTTGAAGCCGTAACCGAGATTCCGATTATATGTAAACAAGAAGTACTGGTATAAGATGAATACGCGCCGCAGGAGCCGCACGCACCGAAGTCATCGAATTTTATAAATCTTTGTATGAAATCGTATGCAACACCGCGAACCTATCCGCACCTCAGGAATTAAAATTCGATGACTTCGGCGCGTGCGGCTGCTGCGGCACGTACAGGTGCGCGTTCACCTTTAAAGAAAAGTTTGTGGAGATGTACGTTAGGTATGTTATTGCTTACGACTAGTGCACTTGCTGTTTGTTTATAATTTATAGAATACGCAGATTAAAGTAAAAAAAAAAACTTACTAACATCCGATAATGGATGATTTATACAGTATTTTCGGAGCGAAGTAATCACTCTTGAAATACTGCAGTGCCTAGGTCAGTCGGTTTTTTAAATGTTATGGTTGCCCAAGCACATACGGCATTCTCACAACATAGTTAGCCTAGTCCAGAGGAATGACTGGAGCCAGCCATGTGCAGTTTTTCTCACGATGTTTTCCTTCACCGTTAGAGCGTCCGTATAATGTACTTGAGATCTGAAAAAGTCTCATTGGTACACGCCCCAACCTGGGATTCGAACCCTCACTCTCTCGAGTGCAAACGGTCTACCCACTAAGCCACAGAGCTCTCTCAAAGTAAGCATAATAAAGTATGTACACAGAAAAGTAGTGACTTTTCAAGAGCATTCAAACGACTTGCATTCATCTTAAAGTCGTGGATAGTCATGGTCTAAAAAGCATGTAAAAAGTATGTTCAATATACTTTTTACCATTTTATGTATTTTATTAACAAAATGAACTTCATAAAACATGTCAATCTAAAATGCATGCAGTTAGCTAAATTATAAGCTTTCAGGGGCGTAGCAATTTATTTTGCCGAGAAAATTAAATATGCATACTGTGCTTAGGTTCGTCGTTAGTTGGGTGTAATTAGTGGGTTTACTATTAATCACGGGGCATGCAAGCACAATCACACGTTGGTCGTAAGGGCTGAAATACACGGGGTTAGTGCTGACGCGTGGAACTGACTTCTTAAACTTGTGTATCTGTGTCTGTTTACGGCACTGTTAAGGTCATTGACCTCAAATAGCTGATTGTACACATGTTATTTAGCAAAGTCTTTCCTTGTACTTTAAATCACCTATTACTGCGAGATTAATGATAACATCGTCTTTAAGACGCGCAATGTATTTTTTTATTTATAACTATAAAATATGATCTACTACATAAAGATGTAGTAGATCATTTTGACCAAATTATCCATACTTGATTTTAAACCTTATAATATGTCCAATGATATTGTTATTAGGGCAAATATGATTCTTAGTTTATCTTCCTCACAAGTCAAAAGAAACAAACCTCAATTCATTACATAGATTACAGACTCTGCGAGAGAAAGGGACAGAACAAGAGAGGAGAGAATGTTTATTAAACAATACAACTCTTTGCGAGAAAGAGATAGAGAAAAAGAGGAGAGAATGTTTATTAAATAATACAACTCTGTGCGAGAAAGAGACAGAGCGAGGAGAGAATGTTTATTAAACAATACAACTCTGTGCGAGAAAGAGACAGAGCAAGAGAGGAGAGAATGTTTAGTAAACAATACAACTCTGTGCGAGAAAGAGACAGAGCAAGATAGGAGAGAATGTTTATTAAACAATTTCGCATTAGCCGGAGACTTAGCACGGCGAGCTCAATATTATAATCCTCTTACGTCTGCGATGTAGTGTGGCGTATCTGGTAAGGTGGCAGTCATATCGTTAGCTATAAGCTAGTAGAAGCTATGATATTATATACTGGATGAATTTTTCCAGCTAAGCATGAGAGACGAAAACCTAAATTGTGAGAGTTAAAAAATTGTGATCCCGATTTGGAAAGCATTCAAGCATCATTATATTTTTGATTTATTTTCTTAGCTAGGAATCGACCCGAATGAATTAAAAATAAATAATAAATAAAATCAAAAAACCCGACTGCAAAAAAAAAAGACAGATACCTAAGCAACGCACTAAAAAGACCGAAACAAGATTGAGAAAACAGACTACACTATGAGCTGAAAGCCTAAGTGAAATAATTGACGCTATGTTTGGTAGCAGGCGGGACACATTCGCAAATTATAAATCGTACAAAAATATTTTTACAGTTTCACAATATTGCGTCCAGACATTACGTTAGTGAAAATTCAATATGGCGACTGCCATATTGAATTTTCACTAACGTAATGTCTTTAGTGACACTCGCCGGACTAAGAGGAATCGATTGACATGCGAATGATAAAAATCGGCCCAGGCGTTTGGTCTGTATAGTGCTTCAAAGGAACATACATACATACATACATAGGCTGATAAACACATTACCACTCCTTTTCGTCGCGCAGTCGGGTAAAAAATACAAAGTATGCTTTTTTGTATTTTAAACATACCCAAAGTAAAGTCCCAATGTCCTTTGTTTGATAGCCGGTAGTTTCGGATTTTGTCTATAATGCATTGAAAAGTGAAGGATGAACTTTTCAATGCATTACACACAAAATCCGATTTTGTTCATCTGTATAGCACTTTACATCTAAAACACTTTTATTTGAAATATATTATTATTAATTACATACCAATTCGAATTCAACATTCATAGTTCAGACAGGACAACGTATTATCGAGTCAGCTAGTAATATATAAACTATAGCTCGCACTACAACCCGTGCCTAAAAGTTCCGTACAAACGTGTAGTTGTTAACGAAAGCTGCAGATTCACAATAAATAAGCCCACTCGTGGGCTAAAAGGTGCTTAACTCCGGCTCGAGCACTCCGAAATAATTACGCGCGTGCAATGGTACATCGTACCTACAGTACAAATGAATACTGTAATAACTGAAGCTTTGGGTAATCTTACGGAAAAAGCTTACATAAGGTAATGCCATTTAATTTAATGAGGCTTTTTAATTTCGTGATATCTGACTGCGTTTTGACACGATAAGGACCGTTGGGCTACCAAGCGCCGCCTGATGACAGAAAATAAAACCGGCCAAGTGCGAGTCAGACTCGCGCACCGAGGGTTCCCTACAAACCTGTATAAATTTTGTTACAGCTTTAAGGTATTATAATATTATAGACCTGGAGGGCTAGACAAGATGCATTAAATAATATCGACGGCGAACTTCGTAAATAAAAAATGTATGGGATTGACATAAGCGTGCGTTAAATGACATATTCAGTCGTATCGTTAAAAAAATTGGTAGCCAAGCAGCCACTTTGAATGAATACGCTAACGATGCACTCATATAACGAATTGCTCTAACGCGTTTCTCCATACAATGCCTAGACAAGCGGCCGTAAGTGACATTTAGCAGATCGTGATCTTTATCTTTATCGACCTAACGATAAAGACACCCAGGAAGCTACCTTTATCGCCTCAACGAACAATATGGCGGATTTTTATTGATCAGCTGTTATATGTAAATAATAATGATTTGCCTAAAGGGTCTATACAACACCTTCTGCTAGTAGTCTATATAGCATAAAGTCAAAAGAATTCAATCTAAAGTATTCAATAAATCACAATTATTGTCAATAAATACCTAATATTTAATTCATTGTATTCAAGTATAATTCTACACTTTGTTAAAATATAAATTTCTTAATTTGTAGATTACTTGCAGTTTGTAGCCTTTACACGCTACTATACCAGCTGAAAGCAATCTTTAGGTGTACCTATAGTAGGCACCTACCTAAATTATAGTAGGTAACAAATGCAGTTCATAAATAAGCAAGTTTTTCTGAAACTTCCTTAGAAATAAAGACTTGTATTTAGTAGATAAAATTTATAAGTTTTTCAATGTAATTATATTTTATTGTATTGTATATATCGATGCTCAACACCTTCGCCTTATAAATGGGATGTAAGCACACAAACACTTCATAATAGTTTTGAAATATTTGCTATTATAAACAGTCAAGTAGTGTTAACCAATTAAATACATAATATTTAATCTCTATAGTATATTTGTGACTAAATAATTGAAATATTCTTTGCAATTTTACAAAACTATAACTTTAAAGGAAGTGTTATTAGCTGGAAGTAATAAAATATTAAAAGTACCATGACTGTACAGGGTACCTACTATTGCAATAAATAAACCTAACAGTTACTACATATTGTATACAAAATATTACAAGCGGTCATAACACTTTGAATTTGTTAAAGGCATTGTCTTGCTAGAATTATTTGTTCATTCTAATTTAAGAGCTTCGCTCTTGTCGGTGGAGCTTTCTCCATTCCTCTCTGCACTCTGCCCTTCTCTTGACCCCCTGATACGACACGATTATTTTACTTTTTTAACTAAGTTTTAGTAAGAAAATAAACTTAAAATGTAAAAATTACTTTTATTTCTTGCAAAGGAATTAAATAATGCAGTTATTTCTTTAATAATTCACTGTATTATCTTGAAGTCACATAGCCAATAATAACATTATACAATTTAAAAATCAACACAGTTAATAATTATTATTTTTTACACGCACTAGTTTGAGCCTGTCATAGAATGAATACAAATTAACTTAGGTTGGTAGCGGTTTTGACACATTCATTACATTATGAAGGTTTTACACAATTTTACATCACTTCTCACTATGGTTAAACTACTTAGACAAACAAATTATTGTATACCTACAATTCCTACAAATTACAAAGATTTAAAACACATTTTACTTATGTTATATTATGTATAAGGTAATGGTAATATTTTAGTAGTCAAAAATCCTACTAAAATTATAAAATATATAAAAGTATGTGAGTATGGATGGTGGAATAGTTGTTTGTTACTCTTTCACACAAAAAGTTTAGGCTCTGGATTAAAATGCTACTTTTTAGACGACGTGAGGCACGCTTTGTTTCATTTCCATGAAATCTTCGGTAGAACACGTCCGTCGGCTAGAACTCCTCCACCTCGAAGGTCGGTAGAAGATGATGCATCGGTACTCTCATCGCAAAGAAACTGAAGTTGACCTTGTAGCGAGACTCCAGACGCTTGACCCTAAAAGTGAAAGACGTCTTCTTTAGGATGTACTTAGTCCACAACGTCCTCAAACTTCATGGACCAGTGCAGATGGAGGTGGACTAGGCTCTACTCGAGTTCGCTGGGCGCGGCCACGATGGTTGCAGAAGCTAACTTATTTAGGTTGTTTACTGTGTGTACCTCATAGACTTATACCAAACGTAGTGATTATATTCTCTTTGCTTATACCTACGATTATGAAAATTGTTAATTTGTTAACAAACAAAAGTTATTGTACTTCATCTTCTTCTTTTTCTACCCAGTGTTACCAGGATCATTACCTACACTATTTATTAATTGTAAAAGTCATCCAGCCTGCAAGCTCAAGGCCGCGGATTTGTAGGCAAAAATTTTAAATGATTGACACTAATGAATGGATCTAGTTGTTATTCCTAAATCCTACTTAGATCCATGCACTAATGACGGCTTATTAGTACCGGTGCTGGATTTGCTGGATGCATCATGCACCGTGAGTATAGCCTTTTATTAGTACGAGTACTGGATTTGCTGGACGCGCCGGGACCGTGAGTATGGCCCTTTAGTGTACTTAATCTGTTAAAATCTGTGTAAAATGTGTTTCCTATGACCATTTGGCAAGAAATCCGTATAAAATCTGTATTATCAATGAAAAATAGAAGATAATTAATTAAATAATGTATTATAATATAATATAATTCTAAATAGAACTCTGGAGTCATACAATAGAGTTGAAAATCATACACACGAGTGGTCAGTCACATGTCAATGTCAAATAATAAACAGTTGTCAAATTGTTTGTCTGATTTAGAATGCTCTGAATTTTTCCCGGTGTTTTGGATTTCGGTGCATATTGAAGTTCCAGCCTTACAACCGTAATAATCGCCCGTGTTAAATAAGTACCTACTTAATTCTTATTGTAAATTTCTAAACATGAAATTTGATTCCATTTTAAATAAAACACTCTAGGAACTTTCAGTAAAACTACTAGGTCCCATTTTACTGAATCGACTGACTTGCACTGACTATTTGTATTTTGGACTTTGACTAGACATTAGACTTGAAAATAATACCGTTTTGAAATCATATACACCTACAATAAATCTATTTGTCTGCCTTTTAAACTTGACACTGACAAATAGTTTTAAGCCGTAACGCCATCATTAATTTAAAAAAAAGTAATTATGACATTTGACAACGTACAACTGACGGCAAAATTCTTTCAAATCATAGCAACTAACGTTTGAGCAATTAGTTGTTGCGATTCGAACAACAGAGTGCATTTGGGTAGGGACATTTTGTCGTGATCTCAAAAGAGAAGTCGATACGACAGATTTTTTCGAATTTTAACGAAGGTAATTTGTCTAGGCGCCCTGAGTATTTGATATCAAATTCAATTTAATACCTATACGCGTTTAATGAGGAAGGGGGTAGTAAATTTAAAATTATTAAAATTATTTTTATTACGTTACACAGTGTATTTTTTGTCCAAAAAATTGGCCATGCCGTTTATATTACTTAATTTTATAGGATTTGTGATTATAAATGCAGGACGAGAACACCCGACTGCCCATTTCATATAGAAGAATGTAAATTAATACTTGAAAAAAAATTCTATGGTTTCCAGAAAAAACATAGAAACAGTTATAGCTCAAAAGTTTGATATTCTTTTAAGATTTTATTAATTGGTCTAAATAGTGTCTTAAAAGCCCTACGATAGCGAAAAACATCCAGGCTTTATTAGTTCATGATAACGTATTTATGACTGATTTTGTAAATTTATGTTTTAATTTTTTTAACGCCATGCCGTTTCATATTTGGATTTGAAACTAAGACTGAAATATTCGTTTTATTGATACTTATAACCAAAAAAAAAATGGGATCCAAATGAGGCGGGGCATCGGAGTTATTCAATTTTATATTATTTTGGATAGGGTTATCACCGCATAGTTGAATAATATTTGAAGAAGGTTTTATTTTCTCATTTTTCTAATGAAGTTCGTAACTTCAACAAAACAAATAGTAATAGTATTTTTTACTTACTAGCTGCTGCCCGCGACTCCGCCCGCGTGGAAATTCATTATGTTATCCACAGTTTACATTTTTTTCGCGTTATACCTTTGCTCCCCTTTGCTTCACTGCTGTTCCACTCTTATATTGAGTTTTGAAGTCAGTGAGATACTGAGAAGCTCAAGGTCACTATTTGGTTTGCACCATTCTGTTTTTGGTTATTTATATTTATTATACTGCATATTATATGATGTACCTCCGCCGTGTTTCATATTTGTTAGAAGTATCGATCTAAATATTTAAGTGTTCAGATTCATTTCAGCATAAAATATTAGATATTGTGTAGATTAATTTTGAAATTTAAAAATGGCTGATATTTATTTTTCGTAAAATTGATATGGGTATCGTTTATCAGGTTTTTGGGAGTGCTAGATTACGAAAATGACATTCGTTTTGAAATTCCAATATGGCGGACATACTTAATTTTATAAAAATAATATGGGTATCCTTTTATTGGTTTCTGGGGGTGCTGATAACAAAAAAGTCATCCATTTTAAATTTCCTTAGTAACCCCGCAACATCATATTTTCCTCATGATGGGCGAAAAAAAAATTCGAAAATCCGAAATTTTCCAACATTTCTATAGATATAATACATCTCTCGTATCTCAATGTACAGCATTTACATTTTTTTTTAAATTGATTCTATCTCGAAAACGGTGCATCCTATTGAAAAAATAACGAAAATTTCGTCGCCCTTAGTAACTCCGCAACATCATCTTTTCCTCATGATGGGAGAAAAAAAAATTCGAAAATCCGAAATTTTCCAACATTTCTATAGATTTATACATCTCTCGTATCTCAATGTACAGCATTAACATTTTTTTTTATAAAATTGATTCTATCTCGGAAACGGTGCATCCTATTGAAAAAATAATGAAAATTTTGTCCCCTTAGAAACTCCGCAACATCATATTTTCTTAATGATGGGAGAAAAAAAATTCGGAAATCCTGAATTTTCCAACATTTCTATAGATTTATACATCCCTTGTATCTCAGTACAGCATTTCCATTTTTTTTTTTTCTATAATCGCTTCTATCTCAGAAATGGTGCATCCTACTGGAAAAATAATGAAAATTTCCTCCCCCTTATAAACCTGGAAATTGCATATTTTCTTCATGAATAGCAGAAAAAATCGTGAATCCTGAATTTTGAAAAATGTCTATACATAGCTGTTACTTTGAACTACATAACATACTGTAATAATAATCATCAATCCTAATCAGAATCCCCAAGATCTTTTAATTTAGTATTTATATTCATTTTACGAAGATTGAATATTCTGCATTTTGGAAAATGAAATTGGAAGACAATTTTGTAATCAGAACCTCCAGAAACCTGGAAAAGGACATCCTTATTAACTTTAATAACAAAAATGTACGCCATTGTGGAATTACAAAACAGATTTTATTTTCATATTATTCTGCACCCCCAGACACCTAGAAAATGACACCCATGCCAAAGAAAAACATACTCCAACAGTATCCAAAAATAGGATTTTCCGTAGCCTGCAAATTGAATTTTTAGCAGCCATTAATTTATAAACCAAATCTGGTTTTATAGCTGCTTATATGGTATAATGGTCACCAACTCGGAAATTAAGTCACCAACTTATAAATGTCGGTGCTAATTTTGATTAAATTTCGCTTCTTTTTATCTGCCGACTTTTGAATTTTTTGTCACCTGAGTGATTTCGCCAGTTTAGTAATTTAGTCGCCAACATATTAATTTGCTGCCAAATTCAGTAATACAGTATGCTCACGTGCAGCCGCCAACTTATTTTTTGTTCGCTAGATTAATTATATCCCTTTTTTTAATACTAAAGATTTATTTTAAGTTCAATGAGTCTGATAATTTTTAATATTTTCTATACAAATTATTATCCGGCATTGTAAATACCTAATATTTTTACAACAAATTTGCTGATAATTCGGTCTGCCAGTGAAAGTCACGGTTAAAAAGCAAAACAAACAGACAGACGGGCATTCTTTTTAAAATCCAATGAAAGGTAATATGTGGTACAGGGAAGGGTTCCGCCCTCGTTAGGCTACAGCTAAAACCAGGTAATAAAATCCGAAACCGGACCCGGTGTGCACCGGCTACCTATTAAACAATAGATTTCCGGTTATAGTTAAACCTATACGAGTCCATTTTATACCGAAAATATATAAAAGATTTTAAATGTGTCACCATGTGTACATTAGAAAAGTATTCATTTGTTAAAAAAATTCCAAGTCAGTAAATCTTTAAAAACTTATTTATTGTAGGATTGACAGGTCAAATTAATATGAAAACTGCAAATTTGCTTTTGTAATAGCTTATTGCTTTACTTATATTAAAAACTAAAATAAAAAGTAATCGTTTATTTGTTTCTGCTCAAAAATATTTCAAGGCATTAATTAAATATTTTCTCGATTTATCGAGTCACTTTAGTGACTCAATGCAGTTTCTCTAATCTTCTGTTTAAGTATTAGTCAGGAATAAAAAAAAAACAAAGTTCAAATGAATAAAAAAAATTGGTATAGAAATATTGACAACCCTAAAGCCATAGTTACCATAGAAAACTTTAGAAGCCTCTAACTTCGGTGCCCTTTAATATTTGGACCTAATTTTTTTTACACGAATTCTAGTACATTTAAGTAACAATTCTGTATAAAAATAAAATCCAAATAATTAGAAATACGTTCATAAAAAATTAAAGAAAAAAAAACTTAAATCGTAAATAAATCATTAAAAACTTATTTAAGAAATATGTAAATCAGGTTAAATTGTGTGTTTTTTGATTATTGTCGATCAGAATAATCAAGAAGACAATTAAGTAAATGTTTAAAAAGTTATGGAAATTTTTAATTTTATTGAAAAAAAAATAAAAAGTGTTTTTTTATTGTTCATAATAAGAAATTAACGCATGTAAATACTAATAAATTATTTACATAACATTTCTGTATGAGATTTCCAAAAAAAAAGGCATGGCCACTTTTTTGGACAAAAAATACACTGTGCGTTATGATGTAATAAAAAATTTACGGTTTTCGTAATTTTTCATTTATTACAATTATAGCACATTTCAACGTCTTATAGCACAAATGCTATAAGACGTTGCTTGGTGACAAATTTCAAGATTCTCAGCTCACGGGAAGTACCCTGTAAGGTTTTGAGTTTGCGAGTGTCGAAAATTTGCGTAAATTTGCGACATTAATGGCTGTATCTTTTGATTGCGTTGGCTTAGAAGTTTGATTTTTTTACAGCTCTAAGAGACCGTAGATTTTAGTATTTTGTATAAATTCTAGTTTGATATGTCCACGTGTTCTTGAGAAAAAGGGTCTTGACAGACATTCGGACGGACAACAAAGTGATTCTGTAAGGGTTTCGTTTTTTCCTTTCGAGGTACGGAACCCTAAGAAGTGAAAATTGTTATTGACCGTTTTTGATACCACTTACGCCACCAGATGACGTTTGTGTGCCTTAGGTCTGCCCCTCAGCGACAGAAAGAATATCAATCACCCTTATTCGAGAATAGAATTTAAACAATATTATATCTAGCTATATATCCAGCGAAATAACATTCATAACTTGCAAGCAATTATGTGAATGCACGCATAAGCATGCGTAAAGCACCTCCCTCCTCTCACAATACTTATTCGTGCACACAATATTTGCTTGTAGGTTGTGGTAATTTTTTCGCGGGATATTGCTACACACAATATTATTAGAAACGTGAGTACAACAAAAATTATTATGTTTCCGAGACTAGTAAGGACAATGCTAAGCACCTGCCTTGCCTGACAAGAAAGATGATCTATGCATCGGATGGGTATGCAAAAGTTGATCTTGCACCTGATCTCTTGCCATTTGTATGGGTCATCCGTTCCATGAGTTCAAAAAGGAACAGAGGATGCTCGTGTACTGTGCAATACGCACACAGTTGGGCACTATAAAACTGCTGCAATGGAACCATACCAGCGTATGGTTCCATTGAAACCAGCCACGTTTCGGCTCGAACGGATAAATACCACAACATCACAGAAAACCGACGTGAAATAACGCTTGCGTTGTGTTTCGCCGAGTGAGTGAGGTTGCCGGAGGCCCATGGGGGGGATTAGGGATTTTAAGGACCAGGAACGCAAGACGCAACACCAGAGGAGTTTCAAGTGTAACTCTCTGGTGTTGCGAGTGTCCATGGGCGGCGATATCCATGGGCGGCGGTAATCGCTAACCATCAGGCGATCCGTCTGCCCGTTTCCTGGTTAATTACATTTAAAAAAAAAACAATGTTATTTTATAGTTTCCAAGTGTGTGCGCATTGCGCATTACACAAGAGTATTCTCTCTTCCTTTCCGAACCAGTGGGATGGTAGACCAACACGACTGGAAGCTACTACTATGTTCCTTCTAATCCAATGCTGTCCATACCAACTAAGTCCGTGCAAGATGTGTTTGGCGTTCAATAAACAGCGTGAATATTGTATCGATAAGCGGCGAGGCGGTTGGCGAGTTACGCCGCTTAGTGAAGTGCTTTTTAACTCCTTTTTTATGTTTGCGCTACGTAAAGCTCTTTACACCATACGATATTTAAAAACTGTCGAAGAGCCATGCTTTGGCACAAATAGGCTGGCTCCGCGGATGACGCATAGGAAATGACGTGAAATAACACAAGTAGATTAATTTTCACCGAGTTTGTGAAAATACGGGAGGCCCAATGGTGTAGGGGTTTGCGCCTCTGCTAGTTCCACCCTAAGCCACTTGATCCCCTCCGTGGTCTAGTGGTTAAGAGCTTGGCTCGCGACTCCGGCGGACGTGGACCTAATTCTGGCATTGGAACAACAAATAATTATTCGTTAGGACAACGCAGGCTGATGATCACCTGATTGTCTGACAAGAAAGATGATCCATGCGTCGGATGGGCATGTAAAAAGTCGGACCTGCGCCTCATCTCTCGTCAGTCGTGTCGATTATTCGTCCTGCTGGAATAATCCAGCTCTCTTAAGAGAGTAAAGGAAGAAAGAGTGCTCTTGTGTACTGCGCACACACTTGGGCACTGTAAAATTACTCCTGCGTAACTGGGCTAGTTTCAATGAAACCAGCCACCGTCACCGAGATCGGTATGGGAGTTATTATACGTCGTGGTCGTGAGATCTAAAGCGCACCCTTAAGCGGGTTGACTACTGACCACCATTTACAATTTATACGTAACTAAATAACTTTAACTGGTCACGCAAGCACACAATATGTACATAGAGGGACGAGGTGTTTGGTTAATAGACTATCTCCTAAATATTCTATGTACGATATCGAAAAAGTCCTTGCTCGACCAGTTTCTAAACATTTTGCTTGCACTAGAATGCCTCAAAAATTTAAACACAGAGGAAGTGATCGCAATAACTGCAGACGTGGTTGAACCTTATATCTTATCCCTTTTTCCTTTGTTGTTCTACAATATAATATCAATAAATTGAACTCTATCATGTCAGTCCGATTGGTCAAATATTCAGTATATGGTGGGTTCGAATCCCGATCAGATAAATAATTTTGTGACGCTTTTTAATGTATTTTTAATTTATCAGAACTCCGAGCAAAGTTCGGTTACCCAGGTACTTTCGTTTAATATGAACAAACTCAAGGTACTTGTCTTTTCTAGTGTGCCTAAATGTCGGCATCACTTTCCATCATACAACCGTTCCTTTACCCTACACGATGAAAAAAGGAACATTGTATTTTGTGAAGTCGGGTGCGGTATTAAGAGGCGCTGAAACCGCGTAAGCCCGGGTAAGGAGATTAGCGACGATTCTTCGTAATCCGAAATGGATTTACATGGACGCCTTGCGAACCGGTGGAATATACAGAGGAGTACACCCCTCTGTATAAAAGAATGCTCATCGATATCTATACTAATATTATAAAGAGGAAAAGTTTGTATGTTCGTTTGTATCTTTGCAGTGAAACTACTGGACCGATTTATAAAAATTTGGCAGATATTATATAAGGTTCGGTAATTCTCTATTGATTATTATTTAAAGACACTAAATCAATAATAATCAATCTACTGATTATTTAAAGACGTTTAAGCAGAAAAATAATTGTTAAACTCGAAAAAATATATATATCTTTATATGGGCGAGTTTGCTTTTAGCGGAGAGTAAGACGATTTTTTATTTTGAGTATGACAAATATTTTTTGCCCAAACGTCTTCACACAAGCAGTGAATCGTGTGCCCGAAGTATCCGTAATTGATTTTCGGAGAGGGGTATATTACAATAGAAGAACATAGGTTCTCGTGGGATTTACTTTTGCACGCACGAAGTCACGAGCAACATCTAGTTTGAAAATATGGTTGTCTAGTGTCGTCTAAGTACTATGTAGAGTTTTCTTTTATGGTCAATTCACACCGAAATAAAACGATACGCGGCGCTGCATTTAAGATAGCTATAGTGCGGTTCAAATGAGAATAGGATCGAGTCGGCGCCATATTGTTTCGAATTTAAACTGTTATGATAGTTAAATTTATGTTCAGATAATTGATTACTATTCAACGTTTTCATTTAAATTCGATGCAAGACTATTAATATTTATATGCACATAAGTTTTTCTGAAAATCGCACTTTTCAAGCGATATTTGACAGATAAAGGTCATTGACGTTCCTATTCTCATTTGAACCGCGTTATATTCATAATTAAACTTGATCCATTACGGAAAAAGATACACGTTTCATTGTAAGAGTTCGAATGTCAAGTCAATTGAAATCAAACAGTTGATGACGTCACTAAGTTGCCATTGCAGCGGCCAATTAGCACCACAATTCTGAATCGCGCTTCCCAAGTTTCCATGGTTCGGCATATACAGGGGGTTTTTTCAGTCAGTGTCCAAACCTTCAGGAGTGAATATACTCTTGAATATAAGCAACTTTTACTATGGAATTAACTTTCCTACTTGAAAAAAATATTAGCTGTTTCATACAAAACGCTATCTATGCTGTGGCCCTTTCGTGTAACAGAAGATTTTTTTTTAAGTAGGAAGTTGATCTCATAGTAAAAGTTCTAAAAGTTTGGATACTGACTGAAAAGTATATTATACAACATCTGAAAACTACTACAGTGGGCTTTGGCATACCACCTCGCTCGGTCGGAGATCTCCCTTTGGGGCTTGCCACTATTCCCTTCACCATCAATTCAGTCACCCGGCCCATTATTGTACGTGTGACGAATGGTCGTCGTGGCGTGGCAATACGCCACGTATTGTGGCGTGGTGTGGCGAGGCGTCAAACAAAAATCAATCTTGGTCGCGTGTCGTCCACTCTAGCGACATGTGCTATGTTGAGTCGCGTTTACAATGGCAGTGAAAACTAAACTTTCAGATCCAATAAAGTAATGTAAATAAAAAGACATCAGAACACTATAATACTACCAATTTAAATGTAACTTTTACAATGCAATAAAGAAATACAATAATGAATAACATTTTAATTTGGTCGAGTTGAATCTTTTGTTTTATTAATATACCTATTAGCTGATCCGGCGAATTTCGTACCGCCATTTTGAAATTTCATTCGCACACTCACTTTTTGAATTTTTTTAAATATTTATATTTTTTTTTGTCTCTAGTTACTACCGCCCAAAATTAATTACATATTATCTAAAATCTTAGATTGACTTCCAGTCTTAAATTCTCAAACAAAAATTGACGTAATTGACGTGAAGTTAATCCTAGGATCGTTGAAATGTATTGAAATCCTCATCTCAGATAGCTAAAAGCTAAAATGAGATTGAGATTGATTATTAATTTTGGGCGTAAAACTACACATAAATCTAGGATTAGATTTATGTGTAGTTTTACGCCCAAATAAATTTTAAAAAAAAAGCAGTTAAAGAATGTTTGTGTCCTAAAGCTTACTATAGGGTCAATAATTTATTGACGATCGCACACCTTGGGAATAGGATGGCCACCTGCAAGGCTGCTTCTATGTATTCTTGTTATGTAGTTTTAGTCATAACATTGTTATATACCTGTTTTATTCTAAAAGAACAATTTTCCATCTTTTTGGTAAAAAATGGCCCCGCGTGAGTTTCTTACGCCGGTTCTTTTCGCCGGGCTAATTCCCGAACCGGTTGTAGGAATCATTTATATTGACGTTTAGAAAGTGTATAATAATAAAACTCAAACTCAAAAATTTTATTTCCATGTAGGTTATAAAATAACGCTTATAGAATTGTCCTACATGATGCCTACCACCGGTTCGGAAACTAGCCCGGCGAGAAGAACCGGCGTAAGAAACTCGCACGGGGCCACCTTTTAGCAAAAAGATGGGAAAATTGTTCTTTTCAAAAAATATTTTTACAATGTTGTAACTTAATCTATATAACATTAGTCATAAGTACATAGTCATACTTAAGTACATAAAAGCAGCCTTGCATGAGGCCATCTTATTACCAAGGTGTGCAATCGTTAATGAAATCACTGACTTTATAATAAGCTTTGGCACAAAAACGTTCTTTAACAGCTTTTTTAAATTTATTAATGGAAATATTTTGAACGTTTTCTGGGATTCTATTGTAAAGGCGTAAACATTGACCTTTAAAAGATTTACTTACTTTACTAAGGCCCACTTGCGCCAATCCGGGTTAAAGTTAACCCTGAGTTAAAAATCATGTTATCTCTCTCGTTCTTCTTACTTGTGAAAGAGAAAGCATAATATTTTAACCCAAGGTTAACTTTAACCCGGATTGGCGCAAGTGGGCCTAAGTCTGATCACTGGTATTTCTAACTTGTTCCTATTTCTAGTATTCCTGCAGTGTATGTCTTTTCTTTTTAAAATTCTTTAAATTCTTTCTGACATACAACACATTACCCAAAACGTATTGAGAAGCAACGGTCAGAATACCTATTTCTTAAAATTTTTCTCTCAGAGATTCAAAACCTGACATACCAAGTTTAAATAAAAATGTTGACTTTGACTTTGACTACCATTCTAGTCGCGCCCTAACCGCGTAATGCGAGCCACGCCGTAGCATTATTCATTTGTATTTTTTGCGGAACGAGCTTAAATACCACCCGCGACATACCTGCGGAATTATTTACGTTACCGTTATATTACCCGTAATATCACGTAATATGCCAGTTATGAGAGCGAATTCACGTAGATTTACGGATTTTAATCTTAATAAAGCACTCCGGCTGAGAGGTAGTGAATTCGGAATGTTTGAGTGTTTTGGGGGTAGGTGAAATTTAATTTTGACAACTTTTGAAATTTAAGATTGATGTATGAAATTAACTTACGTATTGAGGTAACGGCGGCGGGTGCTGGAATACTCTAGAATAGATTTACAACATTAAAATAATAATATCTATGGACGCTTACACACCACGCCAGTCTGGTCCCGCGGTAAGTTCTCGAAGAACTTTTGTTACGGTTACCAGACAACAGAAAGTATATTTAATAGTTTTATACTATGTAACATATTATATTAAAGATTTTTACTATATTATACATATATAATATATTACACATCTATGACCCAGGAACACAAAAAACTTTTTGTTCCCCACGGGTTTCGTACCCACGACTTTCAGATAGAGCGCCAACGCACTAACCACTGAGCCACAGAGGTCATCAAAATACTAGGCTTCTCAAAAACAAGTTTATTTCCAGTTCAAAAACTAACATAATAAAATACTGGCAAAACTTGCGGGAGCCACCAGCCGCGTAAATGGCTACCTATCCCATGGGAGCACTTTACTTTTTAGGGATAACAAAGTGTTAATCAAGAGTTAAACTACTACAATACAAAATTTCATCAAAATCCGTTTAGTAGTTTTTGCGTGTAAGTGTAACAAACAGCCATCCATCCATTCATCCATCCTACCTCACAAACTTTCACATTAACAATAGCAGTAGGATAGCTTCTATATTTTGTCAATAAAGTAATATTTTTTACAACTTTGGTGATTTATTTTTAATAATTTAATCAAAACCGAAACCCTTAAAGTAAATTACACTACAATTTTGTAAACTGTAAGCTTTTAAAAGGGCAAAAAAGCTTCCCGCTTGTAAGCGCAAAAAGCTCCGCTGCAGTTGAGCTTTATGTGTTTTTATGAATTAAAAACTGCCAGTAATCCAGTTACCACTTCTTAACTCGAAATCCATAAACGTGATAATATTTAACTGCAGACATTAAACATCAGCTAACATCGAGACCTAACTCGACGCGGCACTTAATATAGCGATACAAAATTGACCCTTATTAATTACACAAAATTGACCTTTTTTCAATACACAAAATTGGCCTTTTTTAATACACAAAATGTACCTTTTTTCACTACACAATACTGACCTTTTTTCCACTAAACAAGAACACGTTTCATTGCAAGAATTCGAATTTCAAGCTGTACCTTGCTCTTGCAATAGAACGAATATTCTATTATCATCATCTTGTTTTCATTCATCATTATATTATCATCTTGTGTAATGAATAAAGCTCAAGTGATTCAAATCACTTTCATAAAAATGCCACGTGTTCGCGTTTGGTGTGAGCTAACTCGGTCTATGTCCAGAAAGCGCGTCAAAGCGCGAAATCATACGCACGTAAGGCCGACGTATTTTTTTTTTTATGAAATATGGGGGCAAACGAGCAAACGGGTCACCTGATGGAAAGCAACTTCCGTCGCCCATGGACACTCGCAGCATCAGAAGAGCTGCAAGTGCGTTGCCGGCTTTTTAAGAGGGAATAGGGTAATAGGGGAGGGTAGGGAAGGGAATAGGGTAGGGGATTGGGCCTCCGGTAAACTCACTCACTCGGCGAAACACAGCGCAAACGCTGTTTCACGCCGGTTTTCTGTGAGCCCGTGGTATTTCTCCGGTCGAGCCGGCCCATTCGTGCCGAAGCATGGCTCTACCACGTAAACGTCAATGGCTAATACATTGTGTCCAGAAGCGACGAGCGTATTTTTTTACTATAGCGCGTATCGTTCATCACATGTAGGCCGCCAGACATTATATTTTGAAGCTCTACGCTCGTAGGTTTACGCTCGTAATTCACCTTTCTCGACAAGGTCTAAGGATAATTTCAAACCCAAACGAGACGATACGCGACACGGCACTGCGTTTTTAAGACAGCTATTCAAAATTGAACTTTATCCATTACACAAGAAGATACGTTTCATTGTAACAGTTCGAATATCAGGTTGCACCGCGCTTACAGCGTATGTGCAGTGTGTGAGATGTTATATGAAACATGTATCCCACCAAAAACATTTTCATGTAAAAAAATTATGCCAAGACGATACCATATGACTAGCACTGTCAAAAAGTTATGAAATTTCATGTAAAACCAAGCTTCTTACCCTACACGCCTTAACTCTGCAAGCGTAACTATTCACAAACTCACACCTTAGTCATTTTATGTGGCCTGGCCATTTCGCTACATTCACTTGGCCGTAAGGAGAAAATTTATAATCGACTGTTTTTCTATTATACTCTCTTATAATAACGAAATGGCCAAGCCACATAAAATGACTAAGGTGTAGAGTTTGTGAAGTTACGCTTGCAGAGTTACACTTGGCATAATTTTTTTACATGAAAATGTTTTTGGTGGGATTTCACTTCTTTTTGTAACTTATATAGTTCATAATAACTCGATAGATGGCGCTTTCACAGATAATTAAATTTAACTCCCTTGTTTAAGGGGTTGGAAGATGAAAGTTCCATTTTTGAGAATTTTTATGTTGTTGTGTACTAATACAATCTCACATAACAAATTTCAGCTTTCGAGAACATCCGGAAGTACGACATAATTTTGTTGATCATCAGTGAGTCAGTGACGGAATCAGGGGTTTTGAGATATCAATAAAATCTCAAGTATAAGACGTAGGTAATCGAAACTTTGGCACCCTTATTAATAAAAATATTTACACCATGGATAAGCAAATCCAAATCGCTCTCTTTGTCTATCAAGTGACTGTTCCAAAGTATCTGACAGAGACAGCCATGTTGGATTAGCTAATCCGTGGTGTAAATAATTTTATTAATAAGACTGTACATGTTTAATGAGACCGCTGATGGGAACAAATCCTGAAAGTTTCATTTATCTGGTACAATCCAAAATCAAGTTATGAGGGTTCAAAAAATCGATGAAACGCTTCGAGAAAAGGTGGTTTGGTAGTGCCCTTGCGCTTCGCTTGACGTCTTGGCATGGGGGCACTCCTGTGCCCCCAGATCTTATTGTGTAGTCCCCGTAACACAAGTTCGGATACTTAGTACGTATTGACGTATTGACGCAAAAAAATCACCTGTATTATCTATGGACGCTTTACGCTATAAAGCATCCATAGATGTACACAATGTTTTTTTTACTCACCATCCAAACTTTCAAGAACGAATATAATCTTGAATATAAGCAACTTTTATTATGATACTGCCGTTTCGTACAAAATGTTATGCCAAAGCCCTTTTGAATTTGAATGAAACAGCAGACTTTTTTTTTTTTTTTTTCAAGTAGGAATGTTGGTTCCATAATAAATTGTTATAATCAGTATTTTCATTTCTGAAAGTTTGGATGGTGTGTAAAAAATCATATATATGTGTATAATTAAAAGCTGTAATTTCTTGTATTAATATAAACAAGTCACGGTCAACAATACAATCAGTACAATGTACATCTCCTTAAAGTATTTTAGCAGACAAGTCTCTTACACTTTTTTCGTGATGTATTTGAAAAAAGTTTTCTTGTTAAAAGTTCTTACTTTTAATGACGATAATTTGGAGTTTTACTTTTCTTCTCATTTGTAAAACACTTAAAAATTTGTCATTCGCAGATGTATCGTTTAAAAAAACCGGCCATGTGCGAGTTGGACTCGTCCACCGAGGGTTACGTACAAACCTGTAGTGATTTTGTTACAGCTTAAAGGTATTATAGACCTAAGTATTTGATATGAATTTCAATTTAATACCTCTACGCGTTCGTGAGGAAAGGGGTAGTAAGTTTAAAATTATTTATAATATTTATTAAATAAAATATAATTGCGATTTTCGCAATTTCCCCTTTATCCGTGCTTCGTACCAAATTTCAAGATTCCGAGTTCACGGGAAGTACCCTGTAGGTTTTGATTCCCTTGCGAGTGTAAAAAATTTGCGGCATAAACGGCTGTATCTTTTGATTACGTTGGCTTAGAAGTTTGATTTTTTCATAACTCCAAGGGACAGTAGACCTGAGTATTTGATATAAATTTCAGCTTGATATCTCCACGCGTTCCTGAAAAAAAGGGTCTTGACAGACAGACGGACGGACAATAAAGTAATCCTTTAAGGGTTTCGTTTGTTCCTTTTGAGGTA
The DNA here is from genome assembly GCA_905404095.1 of Glaucopsyche alexis. Lineage (NCBI taxonomy): Eukaryota > Metazoa > Arthropoda > Insecta > Lepidoptera > Lycaenidae > Glaucopsyche > Glaucopsyche alexis. Next base: position 1,941,757 of record FR990057.1, read on the forward strand.
CGGGATCCTAAAAATTCATTAGTTTTGTCAACAGTGTCTCTTTAGTTACATAATATTAGTGATAATATATCGTTAGGGTTAGCTCACACCGCAACGATAAGCGACGCGTCGAGACGCTGCATTTATAAAATAGCTATTTAAATTGAACTTTATTCAATAAGATACGCGTTTCTTGACATTAATTCAGTCATACACTGCACATGCGCCGTGCAGCCTGACATTCGAACAATGAAAAGTATATCTTTTTAGACGAGATAGTCATATTTTTGATTGAAATTATATCCCTTTATCTTGGACCATGGTAGAAATTTGAATTTGAAAGAAATAAAATTTCATTCTAAAATTTTATCTTCTCGATACGACTGGACTATTGTAAAATTACCACAAGTTATGCATGCTAATTTTATAAATGCAATGTGATTATACACAAAATGAATTCCCTAGTCCTAGCAGGATTACGGCGTGTCCATGTTTCCACGCCACGACGTCATCAACTTGAAGAAGTGCGGTGTCGGGGCATGGTGCATTGACATAACGTGCAAATTCACGTCACCGTAAGATATCACGTCACGTCACGTCACGTCACGTCACCGGTTATCGTCGCCGTGCCTTGTGAAATTCTAGTACATTCTTCACCGTGACCAGAGAATAAACAGTATTATATTGGTTCTAAATATGGACCGCACAAGACGTATTCTGCTTTTGATAATTGTAATCAGCAGCACCGTATTGACAGTATCAGTTCTGCCTTAAAGTCTATATAATATTATTCATTAATATGAGAATCATTACTAACCAACTTTAAACCTTGACATGATTCGTCGATTTTTTTCACATTATGACATCCAAAATCAGCTATTTTAATTTTTCCAAATATTTATGTATATAAAACATAATTGTATGAATGTATGTATGTTTGTTTGTACCTTTGTGGAACTATTCAGACCAAACGCATGGGCCGTACTAAACGACGAGTTAATTATCAAAATCGGTCCATGCGTTTGGTCTGAATAGTGCCTCAAAGGTACAAACATACATACATAATAAAAACACATGTCCCTCCTGGCACGACGCGACGCGGCAACGCACCGAACCGCAACGTTTTACGTTGACGAGCGACGTCATGACGTGGAGATGTGGACAAGCCCTTAGCGGGACATGAAAAATGGCCGCCACGCAATCAACAAAGTGCGATGTAATCGTGCGAGTTAATAAATAACAAATAATGGCTTTATAAACACAGTACCATGAAAATATAACACCTGAGAAAATTAAATAGCAATAACAAAATGTAAAGTTTACGATTTTACACAAATTCCTTTATCACATGCACATAACATCAAAAAGTGATTTGAGAAAGGTCAAGAGTAACTTTTGTTCATTATATTTCGCAATGAAATTGTAATGTTCATTATGTAAAATAAATATAATTTCATTTTAACGCCTGTTACGAAACGACTGGCAACCATATAGCGGATCTTATTTGTATTACGAGTTGTCCCGACACTCGTTGTTCTGTCTAAAACTATAGGTACCTTCAATTAATCTACACCAACATTTACACCAAAATGGGAAAATTCAATCGTCGTTTTTAGTATTCATATCGCATTTTTCTAATATTTATCAACGATTAAACCTCCTCTGAACTTCCACAAATATTTCAAGACCATTATTAACCAAAACGGACTATATACTGGGAGATTTGGCTAATTTTGTTGAAGATCGAGTTTTAACGAGATATTTGAATTGCAATCCATCTATAGTAATGATCTATACTAACATTACAAAGAAGAAAAGTTTGTTTGTATGTTTGTTTGCTAAAAAAAACAATTTTCCATCTTTTTGCTAAAAGATGGCCCGTGCGAGTTTCTTAGGCTGGTTCTTCTCGCCGGGTTAGTTCCCGAACCGGTGGTAGGCATCAAGTAGGGACAATTCTTTAAGCGTTACCAATATGGAAATAAAACTTTTTTGATTTGATTTGATTTTTTGATTTTGTTTGTTTGTTTGTTTGTTTGTTTGCATCGAATAGGCTCCGAAACTACATTACCGATTTTGACGAAATCTGGCACACAGTAGACCACGGGGAAGGACATAGGGTAAATTCTATTATGGCGTACGAAGTTGCAAGCAACACGTATAGTATTACATAAGAAGACTAGCTTTTGCCCGCAGCTTCGCTTGCGTGATATTGGGTTTTACGACAGAGGGAAAGCTTGTTCGGGAAAATACCAATACCAAAATTGAATACATAATGGCGTAGGCACCGCACCACCACCATCAGTTGTATTTTATTTGAAGGTTTCCTGCGACTTCGTAGGTACACTCAAGAAATCTACCGAGAACTGTACCATAAATAAAATTTAATAAGCTGCAAAAAGTATTCTGTGTTAATTCTGGATAAACTACTACCATACCAAATTTCATCAAAATTCTTTACGTGTTTTCTTTACTTTATTGCATGAAAAACTGAACATTATTATGTACATACAAACTTTCGCGTTTAGGTATAATATTAAGTAAGGATTTCTTTGTAGCCGTTAATTAGTATTTTAACGATTTCGAAAATATTTTGAATGGGAAGACGTTGTGGACTTTGAACTTAATAAAAATAATTTGGATTGTGATCGCCCATCCTAGTTGGGACCACGACAGAATTTGAGAGAGAGATGAGTTAGCAGTACAACCACGAAGCCATCTAGCTTCTCACTTATTCCTCATATAATAATCATACACATTAATGATTAGGTAATACCTAGGTAAAGTTTTTACCAATTCAAATATCTGGTTATTTTATAGCATTTTATACTATGTTATTCTTTAGATTGATAAAACTTTTTGTAAAAACTATGACTCCGTCTTTAGAACTACCTAGTCTTTGTCATAGGTACTACCTAGGTATCAACATTTTGAACCACAAACTTTTTAAATAGTTCCGTACTTCTTCAATGTGGACAAGAGCAAAAAATAAAAGAGGTGCAATAATTTCGCACAGAGACCTTTGACCAACAGTGGGAATATAATTATAGTGATGGTTCCTTAGACAATTGAATACAAACAAAGTATCATTAGCAGTAGCTGGAGGATATTAGTCGGTAACAGATCGATCGATCAGTAATTTAAAAACGTAGCGACTGTACGGTTGGCATGCCCCGCTTGTTACTGTGGGTAGCGTCAGTAAAAAATCTAGGCAAGATTGGTTGTGAGAAAGTTATAACGAAACTACATTTTTTTATAAAAAACTATGACTCGGCCAGGGAAACGATATAGCCTAGGTAAAATATTAAATATATAATAATAATGGCCGGGTAAAGTACTCGGGCCATTATTACGAATCTTTTGACACCTCATTCGTTAAAATTGGATCCTACTGATTCAATATATTATAAAATTAAATTTAAAATTTAAATTTCTTTTATTTCGGGCGGCATAGGCCCATATTATAAATACCTTACAGACTAACATACATATTATATACTTAAAAACTACACTTTGTCACGTGTTCACGGCGACGTGATCCGCACTTCGTTCCGGAGTCTCCCCCGGAACCTCCGGTAGACCACACCCGTCGGCCAGAACTCCTCCACCTCGAAGGTCGACAAAAGATGCGTCGACACTCTCACCACAAAGATACAATAATTGATTTAGGTTACGCTACGGTGAAACAAACATACATACATTAATATGTATGTATGTTTGTTCCACGTGTCAAATGTCAGATTTGACAACTCGGAACTTGATTTTGATTTTCAGTTTTATTGTATTAGCGCAGTTTTATTTACAGAGCTGTTATTTTTTTATCGCACGAGAGTATGCGAACGAGGGCCAAGACTTGTTTCGGTAACCTTTGTCAGAAAACTTTTTTTGCCAACCCTCCACAGAAGTTAAAGGAGCCAGATCCCCTTTCGGGCAGGAAATTGAGTGAATGTTTTCCAATTTAATCGCATCTGCTGATACTTCACGGTGCTACGTGCCGCGAATAACGACTATTTGCACACCGTACCTAACTAGGTTTAGATTTTAATACTAAACTATAGTCGACGGCCTCTGTGGATTTGTGGTTAGCGCGTCGAAGCTCAAGTTGGAGTCGTGGGTTAGAATCCCGCCGAGGAAACAAAAAAGTTTTTAATGTTCCTTGGTCATGGATGTGTATTCTATGCTTAAAATAGTAGATTTCGATTCTAATGTCTCGCTAATTCAAGGAAGGTTTTACACAAAAACTATTAAACAGATTTTGTTGAAATTTAGTAAGCTTTAGTTAAACACATAGGCTACTTTTTGTCCCTTAAAAGTATAATGTTCCCATGGGAAAACATATTTAACGATACACGATGGGGTAGAATGAAAAAAATTCTGTCCCACTTCACATAGTATAGAGATATACACAGTATAGAGTAATAAATAAAATATAAAATATAAAAATATTATTTGAATTATTATGACCCCACAACCGAGATCTATACGCATTGTAATAATGATAGCAAATTTCATTAATTTATATTCTTAATTAACGAAGCTAAAAGGGCCGGCAGATAGGACGGACAGAGCGAAATTATCATTACTAGAGTATTACGGAACCCGTTTTAAAAAATTGGAACATACATAACTTAATTTTATTTGTATTGTCGTAAAGGTGCTCCTTCGTAGATGTGCTACATCGATGACATGCTACGTCATAGACAAACTCGGTCGTAGACGTGCTACATCGTAGTCATGCTACGTCATAGACGAACCAGATCGTAGACGTGCTACAACATTGACGTGCTACGTCACAGTCGAACTAGATCGTAGACGTGCTACAACGTTAGCGTGCTACGTCACAGCCCACAGGCGAACTATGTCGTAGACGTGCTACGTCATAGACGAAACAGGTCGTAGACGTACTACGTCGTAGACCTGCTACGTCATAGACGAACACGGTAGCAGACGTGCTACAACGTTGACGTACTACGTTGTAGAAGAGCTACACGGACCCAGTTAATGAGGATCTAAATAATTATGCTCCCAAGCACGAACAATTGACAACAATATAATATTCATAACCTTATCAAATGAGATTGCATACAGAGGCTGAGACATAAAAGTGAAGAGAGAGTTCAGTAAACCATACAGCTGTTAGGGCGGTCACACGCACATATAACGAAACGACGTCTTACCATGTAAGGCGATCTGTCGTGGTGTGTGGTTTTTTATGTATGTGGAGCGTCTACATAAAATAAAATAAAACAAAATTAATTGTACGAGTATACCTACGCCAGTTTATGTCTCGAGCCGTACTTTAGAAAGTTAAGTTGTTATGTTAGAGTGTAAGTAGATAGATGGCGTTATATACAAATTTTGTCGTGACGTGATGTGAAATTTCACTCTAACGACTCCAAAGACTAAAAGTTTCACTTCAAAAATTATAGTTATCACACTGTGGTAATACCTTGTAGTATAGGTCAGGTATTCCCAAAATGGGTTAGGTTGTCTGAAAGGATAAGTACAAATTATGATTTTTTTAATTGCTTAATTTTTTTTTAATCAGTTCATATAACAAGATAAAATCACAATACGTGCAGATAAGACACTTATGTACTTAAAGAATATTACTAGAGATCGTACCCCTCTAGGTCCTAGGATACAATGGAGATAAAGAGAAGCCATTACTTTTATATCGGTAAAATTGTTCTTTTATAAATTTCAGTGTTGATTTGTAATCACTTGATATGGGGTTCCATTAAATATAAGGAAGTAGTTGGTGTTCCGTTATCTTTAACGTTTAGCAACCGCAAGTATAAATATTGTGAGTTTTGCTTGTGACTATACAAAACTAACTTTATCTATTCAAAACTAACTTTTAAATTTAATCTCCGTGGTCCTGTGGTTTAGAGCTTGGCTGTCGACTCCGGAGGTCGTGGGTTCGATCCCGAACAAAAAATGTTGTTTTGTTTGACTATGACAATATAGGCTGATCACCTAATTGTCAGACAAGAAATATGATCCATGCGTCGGATGGAACCTAGTCTCTCGCCAGTCGTGTCGGTTATCTTGACCTCAAAGAGAGTGCTCTTGTGTATTGCGTACACACTTGGACACTTTAAAAATACCCCTTCGTAGCTGGTCTGGTTTAAATGTAACCAACTACCGCCGGAACCGTTGTGGTAGACACAATTATACTCAAATTAACTCACATTTTCCTCATAATACACGCGTAAAATTACCAAGTTATTCCTTTGTCAACAGTAGTAGACATAATTACTGGATAATTAAATCGCGGCTACATTTTGCTTGCGTCTATATTAGCTAAGTGACAAACTGACATATTGTGTTCTATTGTTCTCCTTGCTTACGTTTAGATTCAATTGCATTCATACATTACATAGACTGCCAAAATCATTAACCCTTTCTTTTGGCTTCGCAGTAGTTGGGTAAAAATGCAACTGATTCATAATACAAATATACATCATACACCAAATTTTTGTAACATCATCATCATCATTTTAATCCCTAGAGTGATTAATTTTCCGGTGGAATACTTGAAACACGTCTGCTCATCTATTAAGCCTCCCTTTAGAAAGTCGGTATTAGTATAAATAAGGTTATTAGCGCACGGGATCAAAGTCTCGGCAGCTCTGTATGAATAACAAACGGACCTGCCGAGTCACGTGCACGAGTGAATGGAATGTATAGAGCTGCTACGATATTTTATTGTGATTTTAGTTTTGACTGAAAAAGGGTGTATCCCCCTTTTTTACAGGGGTAAATAATTTATAGTAAAAATATTTATGAACGTTTCATTTGACATTTGACCTCGTGAGAAATTTATGGACGTGAAGCGTCTATAAATATTCGTCATTTGACCCCGTGGGAAGTTTATGAAGAACTTGTGTTACGAGGGCCAGACAACGGGGAGTATACTCAATACTTTTATACATCTACACCTACGACTACACCTATGGCTACACCTACATCTAATACTACATCTACACCTACAACTATACCTGCATCTACACGTACCAACCTACAGATTGGGGGCGGCCGATTTTTTCTGAAATAAACCAGACACATAAATAGAACGAACCTACAAATATTTGACAGTCAATTGACAAATTGAATACATTGAACAATTAGTATGGGAAAATTAAATTGTCCTTTTTAAGCACTTTCCTCGCATTTTTTTAATGTTTCTCACTTTTTATACTTCCCTGAACTTTAAACAATTATCTGAATACCAAAATTAGCCAAATTGATCCAGCTTTTCTTAGCGAGACATGGGAATTTCAATCTAAAAAGATAAAAAAAAACATAATAAGTGAATAATTAACATAAACAGCTCTATGTAGGTAACGAGCAACAAAGTAAAATAATTAAGCAGGCGGGTGTCTCATCTCAGGGAGAGTCTGTACTACAACTTGTATGTCATTAGTGGGGGGATTAAGAACTAAGTTTTACACGTGACTTCGTCTACGATTTTGTTGGGGTCTATTCACACCGAAATAGCTATTCAAATTTGAACTTTATATACTACACAATAATATATTATAATATACTAGATGTTTCCCGCGACTTCGTGCGCGCTAAAGATAATTTCGCAGAAACCGTACATTTTTCTGCGATAAAAAATAGCCTTTGTCCCTCCTCGTGGTCTACTCTACATCTGTGCCAAATTTCATCAAAATCAGCCAAGTAGTTTCGGAGCCTATTCGATGCATATAAACAAACAAACTTTTCCTCTTTATAATATTAGTATAGATAGATACATATTTTATTCGCTTTCGCTTCACACGTGTATGTTTTTGTATAGTGATAAAGTACAATTTTGAATAGCTAATTTAAAAATGCAAATAACGTCGCGTATCGTCGCGGTATGAACTGTCCCTTATACTTAAAACACTTGTATCACGTAACGGCAATGATTAAATGTCGTCCTGTGGTCGAAATACGCCCATAGTAATTCATATTGTTTTTGAGTTTAAACGTTATGTAAGGGTGATTTTTCTCTAAAATGTTGTGACAGATTAACAAACAAACGTGTTACAATATAATTGTATCTATTAATCGCACGGTAGTGTGTGTTAATAATAATCACACCGACTGTGTGTGTTGTTATTTTTTTATATGTATTTATAAGTATTTATATTATGTATATTATGTATTTATATTTTATGTATTTATACTATTTATAAGCATTATTTTAAAATATATAAGCTTTCTGCACACCAACCTCCACATAAACTTTAACTGTGCCAAACATCATACTCCTCCATTCGCACAATTCTCGTAAAACTGCACTGAAAGTTTTCGCTTCACGTACTCATGTAATAATTTGGAACATTTTAATGAAATTTGAGTGATCTCAAGGGTTTAACCGTTAATGTTATGTGAGACTGATAGCTGCTTTCAGCTTCAATATTAGTACTCCTCCCGTATCCCATTATATTATTCTTCTAAATAATATCACAAACTTAATACTTGGAAATAGACAAAAAAGTCACGGTATACATTTTCCTCTCGTGAAAATTTTTGTCAGTAAAAGTATTTTCAGAATAAAGTATGACATCAAGTACGGCAATTTTACAAAATCTTTTGTATCATTAAAGCGCTAATTAGTTTGAAACGAAACAGAAACATGCACTGGGGCCCTAGGGCGAAGCACCCGCATGATGCAAGCCCCTAGGGCTCCGGTCTGCTCAGGTGGAGAGGTCGCTTTGAAAAGTATAGCTTAGATATGAGGGTTATTATTGTACTTGTAACGTTAGGTACAGCGCACACTATTAACAAGAATTTAATGTTTATTTTGGGTGAAAAGTGCGTGGAGGTCGGAAAAAGTCGTTGAGACGTTATTATTAACAGCAATAAATTATATTTTGAACTATATCTGTATACATGATGTCCCAGAAGTTGACGTCGTCCCTTCGAAGGCTGATAGACCAGCGGGAAATTGTAGTTTTTTTCTTTTTTCCTTCCGAAGGCAGGTCAAGATCGAGCCTGACGTCACTACGACCCAAGTGGATCTATTGTGACTCCTTCGCGTTATAGTACCTGCCCCAGGCCTATGTTGCTCATAAACTGAACAATGTGGTTGGGGTTGGTGCCACGAATTTCGTCTTAGGTGGAGTATTCGTGCTGCCCAAGGTACCTGTTTCTGTTCTGGTGGAGTGCCGGACAGTCAAGGAGAAGGTGAATGGGAGTTTCATCCTTCTCCTTGCAGAATCTGCAAGTCGTTGTGTCACCAACTCCTATTTTGTTGAGGTGTTTGTGGAGCTTGCAGTGCCTAGTTAGGGTTCTGATAAGGATTCTTAGTTGATTCCTACTCATTGACAGCGCTAGTTCCGCATGCTTTCTGTTAAAGGCCGGGATTAGCGCCTTGGAGTGCACAAGGCCCGGGATTGCAGCCCATTGATTTATGCTTAAGCTGCAGCCCCATTCCTTGAGTGCTCCTTTGGAAGTGCTGGGAGATATTCCGCAGACTGGTTCTGGTCCGTAAATGAGACTTTCGGCTCCTAGCCTGGCCAGCTCATCCGCAGTTTCGTTGCCGGGGATATTGCTGTGGCCAGGAACCCATACCAGACGGATATTGTTGTAACGGCCTAGCATGTTTAGCGTCTCAACACAGTTCAGAACTAATTTGGATGAAATTTCAGCTGCAGTCAATGCTTTCAGCGCAGCCTGACTGTCAGAGAAAATTAGAATATTTCTATGGACTAAGGCCATCTCTAGGCTCTCTAGTGAACAACCAATAATGGCAAAGATCTCAGCCTGGAACACGGTTGCAAATTCTCCCAAACAAGCATATTTGCCGTTTGGTGGCATGCTCCCTTGCCACTTATTGCCATAATTGAACTTCTGATTAATGTAGCAATTTATTTTCAACAATGTAATATTAATTCATAATTTAGCATGCAGTATATTTTAAAATAATAATATTTCCACGCCCAAGAGGCAGAAATTTTGATTCAAACTAAATTATTGTAAGACCTTGTAACAAATTTCTTGGAAATAAATAAATAAATTCCCATAGAATCCAGCGCCCGCCCGGTTGTCCTTCCTGGATCCATCTGTGAACCAAACAATGTCATTGGGGTGAACATTAATTGGGACGTTTCCGTTCCGTATGTGAACCTGATATTGCTTCGAGAAGCTGTACACCTTGGTCATGGCATCCGATGGCATGGCCATGACCGGTGTCTCAAGAAGAGACTGCTGCAACTGTCCTAGTAGGGTGGAAGTCCATTTCGTCTTGCCCGCCGTCCTGGCCCTAAGAGCTGCCCTCTTAGCCTCCATCTGTACAAGCAGCGGAAGAGGAATCAGGTCAATCAATGCTTCTAGTGAGGCGGTGGGTGCCGACGAAAGCGCACCCGTAATTATCAGACACGCCAGTCTCTGTACACTATTTAACGTTGCGATGCAGTTCACCTGTAGAGCCTTTATGTGCCATACTACGCAGCCGTAAGTGGCCATCGGCCTCACTACTGCTGTATATAGCCACAGCATTGCTTTCGGCCGAAGGCCCCATTTAGAGCTGACAAGTCTCCAACAGGATCCCAGAGCACATCTAGCCTTTTTCGTAATGTGCTCGATGTGCTTATTCCAAGTGAGTCCCTTATCTAGGATGACTCCTAGATATTTGACCTCGCTTGCAAACGTGATAGTTTTCCCAAAGAGTGTTGGGGGTTTTAGTCCATCCAACTTCCTCTTTTTGGTGAAGGGTATCAAGACTGTCTTATCAGCGTTGACTGTTAGCTTGACCCTCATGCACCAAATTTCGACGACTCTCAGTGCCGATTGCATTAGCCCAGCGACCACTGGTGCGCACTTGCCTACCACTAGTATCGCTAGGTCATCAGCGTATCCTTGAGCGTAGAACCATTTATCATTCAGTTCTTTTAGGAGCTCATCCACTACCAGGGACCACTCCAGCGGTGACAGCACCCCTCCTTGGGGGCATCCCTGGGTCAGCCTGCTCCTGAGCGTCGAGCCCATGATAATATAGCCCACTCTGTTGTTGAGCGTGGCTTTGATCCATTCTTTAGTGGTTGGATCTATATTCCTTGAAGCCAGGCTATCCGTAATAGAACATGTTGAGGTGTTGTCAAACGCGCCTTCAATATCTAGGAAGGCGCATAGTGCAAACTCCTTATCCTCAATGGCTCTTTCAATGCGATCTACTAATTCCATCAACGCCGTTTCAGTAGATCTGCCTTTCTGGTAGGCATGTTGTCTTTCATGCAAAGGCCTTTCAATGAGATAGGTGTCTCTTATGTGAAGGTTGACCACCTTCTCCATCGTTTTGAGCATGAAAGAAGTGAGGCTTATGGGTCTATATGACTTGGGTAAAGCTTTGTCCCTATCTCCACCTTTGGGTATATATGAGACCTTTACCTTTGTCCAAGCCAGAGGAATGTAGCCCCACGCAAAACTCGCTCTAAATACGTTTAGTAGTGCCGGGAGGATAATGTCCTTGTCCTGTTGAATAAGGGCCGGAAATATGTTATCCTCGCCACCAGTCTTATATGGCTTAAAGGTGTCAATTGCCCATTTGACTCGGTCAGGTTTAAAAATCATAGAAGCTCTTCTCCAGTCGTCCAAAGTTGGTCTGGTTTTAAAGGATGTGTGGGAGAAGGCTTCACTCACGTCCAGATGAACACTGTTGGGAAAGTGCACCTCGGCAAGTAGCCTTAGTGTGTCCTCCACCGTCTTTGTGTAGGTGCCATCTGGTCTTCTCAGAGTGCTAGGATGGGAGCAAGGGGCTTTGGATACTATTTTATATAGTTTAGAGGTTTGCGAGGTGTTGTTCACTTCTTCGCAGAACCTGCTCCAAGAGCGTCTTTTGGCTTTCCTTAACTCCTTATTGAACGTCGTAAGGGCGGTTCTGTACGCGTCCCAATTCCCGTCTCGTTTGGCTCTATTGAATAGAGTTCGGGTTTCCTTTCTGAGACGCGCCAGAGTACCACTCCACCAAGGTACGTTGCGCTTACTTGTTGATTTTTTAAGAGGACAGTTTTTGAGATAAGCCTCGTTTAGGCTTAACTCTAGCTCTCCTACCGTTTGCTCTTGTAAGTGTTCCACGGTCCTAACAGATTTTTTTATTATTGTGAGGTTTGACTGCAGATCCTCCCTAAATGCCTTCCAGTTTCAATTGGAAATTGTAGTTACGGCAGTCTAAAAACTGACATGAGGTGTAATTTTTAAGAAATTATAAAAAGTGCCAATATCTCGAAAACTAAAGAATTTTTACTAAGGTCATATTATTACGATATTCTGGTGAGTCATGAGCTGGTCTATCAGCCTTCGAAGGGATGACGTCGACTTATGGGACATCCTGTATATTTATGCTGAACTGTAATTGAGCCTATAGCTGTTTATATTGCATTTTAGACAAATTGAATATATGAAGTGATTTAAATGAATTCCGCACCTTAAAAAGTTTAAAGAATTAATATAGGATCGCTCGGTTGTATTTCTAGAATATTACTAATATTATATTAATATTATACTATTATATGACTGCTACTACTACAAATATCTGACTTCACGAACGAGCTGAGATTTCAAATTCAAATTCTTTATTAAATACATACAATAATAAAAACTTATGCCTTTTCATCTGGTAATGGATGATTTATACAGTATTCTCCGAGAAAAGTAACCACTCTTGAAATACTGTAGTGCCTACAGTACTGTAGTGTACAGTTAGTTTTTAAATGTCGTATGGTTGCCCAAGCACATACGGCATTCTCACAACATAGTCAGCCTAGTCCAGAGGAATGACTGGTCAATAGGTCTGGGGCCAACCATGTGCGGGTTTCCTCACGATGTTTTCCTTGACCGTTAGAGCGCCGTATAGTGTACTTGAGATCTGAAAAAGTCTTATTGGTACACGTCACAACCTGGGATTCGAACCTGCACTCTATAGAGTGCAAACCAAACGGTCTACCCACTAGGCCCCGGAGCTACTACAATAATATACAATAGAATAAACATGTAATACACATCACATCGATCTAATCCCATGCTAAGTTAAGACTTGTGTTATGGTAATGAGACAACGGATATATTTAAGTCTATAGTGTACGCTCTCACCACCCCGCGGCCGCGGGCTATTCGTTTTTATAATTATGTCGTTTGTGTGCGACGGGTATAGCTTGCTCCGTGACCCCGCTCGCTCGCTATTGAGAATAACGTCGCATTTTCTGATTTCAAACGCTATTTTAAGGTTAAAACAAGTATAACCTAAGAAATTCTTAAAAATGTTTACACTAGAACATTTCCTAAATGTGTATACATTTTTATGTCTGTCTAAAGGCGTGACTCCTGTTCGAAACATTACACAGAAAACATGAAACATTGGGGCGTGGCTATACACATTTGTCTAGGAATAGACAATGTTTTTGTTTTCGGAGACGGACGAAAAACATTCCCGCGCGGGTAGAGAGGGGAAGAAATGTTTCATTTCTTAACTAGTGTTCACATCGTTCACATGACACCTAGGTACAGGTTTTTTAGGGTTATAGTTTTGCTTGTTGTGTTTTTTGTGTTTGTTTTTGTGATCGCTCATAATATACGGCCTGACTTAATTAAAAAATACAAATTTTGACAGTTTTCAATAGAAATGCGTAAAATGGCGCACATATTTATGAGTTGAAAAAAATACTTTTATGAAACACCTAAAGTGGCCTTTTCAGAACCCCTCTTTTCTCCTAAATTCTACACCTACAATCACTAAAACTGTGAGCGCTAATACGTCTTCCTCGTCGGAACTTAGATCGTGTCTGGACAAAATGTTTTGTTTCGACCAAAAACATTTTCTGTAGCTGGAGACAGCTTGTGTATGAAAACAAATGTTATTGTTTCATGTTTTCTGTGTAATGTTTCGAACAGGAGTCACGCCTTAAGAAACATTTCTTGCAAATTCAAAATGGCTTCGACTATGTTGTTCGAAATTCAGAGGCCGCAAAAAATTAAGAGCATTGAAAATAGAGCTCTAGAATTGTTATTCCATTATTGAATTCAATTGAGTTTGAAAATCGAATACATGAGTGTCGAGTTGTCAGATTTAACATTGACATTTGACTTGACACTAGTGTGTTCGATTTTGAGCTCCATTGTATTACCTCAGAGTTCTGTTTTCATTGCTCTGAATTTTTCCCGGCTTTACGCATTCCGGACAATATAGTCCTATCGGCTTCACTTGCCACTTACCTTTTGGAGCCCCTTATTCAAATCCCTTCCAATTATACAGGCTTGCCTATGAAGTAGAACCAGCCCGATACTAATATATTATAGTAAGTAATAAGTATACTTATTTCATTTACAAGAATCCCTTTCTCTGGATACATTAATCGGAATCGAACCCGAGCCTCACGTTAATTACGTGACTAAGAACTAAATCACGTAAAAGATATGTCGCTAAGTACGTGGCGTGGCCAGTAAGTCAGCGATATCACTTGAATGACATCTTATACTTTATATGAGACAATCTTGTACGTATATAATCGGTTTCCCGAAAACGGCTGCAAGTGTCATATTGAAATTGAGTAAGCAGTGAGCTTTGGGGGAGAAAATTGATATACTAGTAGGTTTTATACTTAAACTACGCATTTTTAAGCTTTATTATAATATATTTTTTCTTTTGTCGTGTAACAATTTTGACACTGTTATTCGGAATGTGGTGGGTTCGAATCTTGGTCAAGTATCTTTGTGATTTTTTATTTTTTTATCAGAACTCTGACCAAAACTCGGTAGAAGACGTTTTTTTTTTCTTCTGCACTAATATTTTAAAGAGATAGGATAGCGTTTGAAAACGCTGGACCGATTTTAATAAAAGGCACAGATATATAAAGGTGACCAGGGGAAGTAAAAAGTAGCCTTTACTCAAAATTGGTCCTTTAAAATTTAACAGATTACGCCTAAACGTCAAAAAACACAGTAACCTTATTCGCAGGCAATAATCATTGACTAAACAAAACAACCGTACATTTTGTCGTAATAAAAAGTTTCCCCGTGGTCTATTTCTTTGCCAAATTTCATCAAAGTAGGTCGAGTAATTTCGGAACCCACTAAATGCAAACAAACAAACAAATCTTTCGTCTTTATTTTATATATAGAAGTGTAGAAGAACAAGCCCTGCAAACTTAACGGCCACACTTGAAAGTCTCCCCCGGCACAGGTCTTGATTTATACGGAATCTATATAAATGCAATCCGGCAAATTACTTATAGCTAGGGAGCCCATGAGCATCGTGGGGAACTACTTTTTCGGGATAAAAAGTATCGTTTGTATCCAGAGCTTAAAGAACTGCCATACAAAATTCGTTCAGTAGTTATCGGGTGAAAGAGTAACAAACATCCATCCATTCATCCATCCTCACAAACTTTCACATTTATAATATTAGTAGGATTAATTATAGCTAAGAACCTTCTCGATCACATCAGCTTTCGAACAAAAAAAGCCACATCTGAATCGGACTTTTCGTTTATGATGACACAAATCTACAGACAGACACGTCAAACTTATAACACACCTCTTTTTGGGTCGGGGGTTAATAAAATATCTGAAAAGCTCAATTGTAAAATAAGTCTCTATGGGCTTAACTTACTCTGAAATCATCAGTACTTTAAACTATAGATTCTTTGAGGTCTACTTAATATTATCATGATGTTTTTAATGTCCCAACCAAGTTCACCGATTTTCATACTTTGATTACTAGAAATATGTTGTGCGTCAACTATATTATCTTAATCTGATGCGCTCGAATTAATTCAAAAATCCCATCTTGGTCTCCCCTACTAGCCAAGTTTCGTTTCACTGAACCACCCAAAGGATTTAAGGGCATATTGCATTCATAACTAACTAACTCTAAACCGCTTCTTATAGTAAGAGGTTCCTATGTCACATGCCTACCTCGACAATCTGCCCGGCAGATATTATAACAGCCTGTGACTCAAGAACCAATGGTTTTTTTTGTTTGATTTCTTTTTATTTGTGGCATTAAACCCTAAAAGTACAATAACTATTAAAATATCGGAAAGAATCAACAAAGAAAATGACAGGCGGAATTTCAAATTTAAAGGCATAAATTGTTAAAAATCTTTATCAAAGTCCTCTTTTTAATTTAATATATCTATGAGCAAAGTCCATTTTGTCTTTAATTTTTTCGAAAGCTTTTTCTGAATTTCATTATTTTGTGTATAAAATCAATCTACGGAAAGTAAATTGGCAACTTTTTCATAACTTTCGTGCTAATAGAAAATATTTACTACTCTCAATAACCTTTTTTCTTTTCAATCAAAGAAAACGATTTTATAAACAAGAAAGTAACTGTTGCTATTTATAAATCCCTAGTCCGTTAGTTCTCGATTTGTCGTGCATAAATAGCACTTTTATCCTACAAAAATTAATGAATGAATCCTATAAATGTGAAAGTTTGTGATGATTAATGTTTAAAAAGATTATTTTTTGTGATTATTTTACTCAAAAACTACTGAATGGATTTTGATTAAATTTTGTACGGTAGTAGTATAGGCTCTGGATTAAAACGTTGATAACTTTTTTCCTGAAAAAATACAATATTCCCGTAGGATACTATATTTACGAGGCGGAGCCGCTGGAATAAGCTAGTCTGTGAATAATGATAAGTACTGTAGAGATTTAAGTACTGTATAAAAATTTTTGTGTTATGATCTAACAAAGTATGAAAAGATGACGCAGAAAACCATCTTGAAATGGCATTTTGAAAAAAAAGTCTTTTCCATGTAATTAAAAAAATATAAATATATTTATATTGATTTTGCGCACAAATCGTAGTGCAAACCTAAACGTATTAATACATTTCGGAAACTGAAAACGCTCACGAATGCCAGTAAAATAGAAATTTCTGTTTTTTGATTCATTATTTTGTTAAACGTTGTTTAACTGTATCAACTTCAGCCAAACAAAGGTCTAAGCTAAGTGGTCAGGAATCCCTAGGTTAAGTTTTATTAGCTTTGATAATCGATCAGAAAAATAAGCATCCCCGCAACCAAGATCTGCCATGCGTTCTCTTAAGCGGATTTTCATATTTTATTTTCACTACTAAAATATACTCGTAAATAAATCGTATTTTTAATAACAGTGATCGCGTTGCAGTAAGTAATATGACGCGTCTCTCGAAATAATGCCCCGTTTGTTTCGAATGAAAATCGAAAAAGAATCTCTCGTTCATTAGCGAAGGGTGTAACTTACATGAGGGACCGCACTCGGGGGCTATTCTGTAGGTGTGCGATATATGTTTCTATCGGGCGACATTTTTCTGAGCATGTAAGGCTTGGTGAAATGCTATTTTTTTTTCTTGGAATCAATAACTAGGCTATAAACTATTTATGTGTTAATTTCATGCAAATCTACTTAAGCGATATTTAGGTATGTGTAAGAGAAACAAAGATACTCATAAACAGACACACAAGACACAAACATACAATAAGATATAAAAAAGAAGGGAGCGTATTCCCTCCTAAAATGCCGGCAACGCACTTGCAACTTCTCTGATGTTGCGGGTGTCCATGGGCGACGGTAATCGCTTTCCATCAGGTGATCCGTTTGCTCGTTTGCCCCCTAGTTTTATATAAAAAAAAACTAACGCATTTACAATTTACTAGTGTAAATGTTTGCCACTTTTAAGAGATCACTTATTAATCTTTCTTTCACAGTGGCCATGAAAAGACTCAACAAAAATATTGTGCTTTTCTAAAATGTATATATTCAAGGAAAGAAATTTATCTACTGGCAGTATAATACTGTGTTAGTAAAATATTATTGTGTTTATATCAATAAGGTCTTATAGGTAAATTACAAAGGCTACACAATAATTCTTAAGCAGCGAATAACCTTAGTAAATTAGTATTGTTTCGTTAATTACAATAAGTATTAGATGTGGTTAGGTGTGGTTCACACACTTTACTTTACAAATTACTATTAGATTTTCTTGAAAATCTATGTAGATTTTTTATACAAAATCACATTTAATATAATAATATCGAATGCTTCCAAAATAGCCCCGCAAGCCTTTTTTAATTTGTACTTGAAGTAAAAACCTAAGGGCACACGAGATGGAGGCACCGACGAAAAATAAGCATTTGTTTTGACAAGAGGCAGATGGGGAGTTACGGCGCCAGAAAATTACGAAACACACTAAAAATAAGCTAAAAATATAAAGCACTATGCTGATCCGAGAAGAAAAATATATGAAATTTGGTATGGTAGTAATTTAAGCTCTGTAATATACGTTACTTAATTTATCCCTAAAAAGTACAGTGTTCCCGTGGGATATTGCATTTAAGCGAGCGGAGCCGCGTATAAAAGCTAGTTTCAAATATACTTCCCGTTGTCTGGTCCCTGTAACACAAGTTCTTCGGATACTTATCACGGGGCCAGATTGACGTGGTGTGCAGCGTCCATAGATGATATTATTAAACAATACATGCTCTATAATGCAATAAATATCTAGAGCATCCTTGGTATGTCCTTGTGAACAATAAAGTATGAGCATCAGCCTTGGCCTTCCACAAGGTCCCTCGGCTACATTTGCCAATCTAACTTACATCGTCTATGCACTTATTTTTACTGTGCACCAAAGATTATGATGTAGAAGGATCTTGGTAACGTTTTGTACCTATAGGCTATACTGAGACTAAATGTATATTTTTATCAAGGCTGTTTAACGATAAGAGTCGAGTCACACCGAAACGAAACGATACGAAAGTGCAGCAGTTTTTAAGACAGCTATTAAAATTGAACTTTGTTTATTACACAAGAAAATTTACCTTGTCAGAGTTCGAATTTCAGGTGCACAGCGCATATGCAGTGTATGACTGATGTCATATGAAACGTATATCTTTTTGTGTAGATCTTTGCTTCGGAAGAAAGTTTTTTTTTTTTGTCACATAATAAAAAATATTTTACAGCCATTACATAAATCGCTAAACCGTGGACCAGCTTGTTGGCGGTTGGAGTACATAATATCTAAATAACAAAATACAATTATTGATTACACTTATATTTTAAACAATTTGTATAACGCACACACTTCATCTGAATTAAAATATACAGTTTAATTATTTTTTTTGCCTAAACGTCTTTACACAAGCAGTAGACACGTGCCCGAAGTATTCGTAATTGATTTTACCAAACCTTATATTATATTGTCCCTTTTTCTCTTGGAGGATGACTCTCGACTACGAAGGTCGTGGATTCGATTCCCGCGTTAGAACAACATGTAGCCCAACTACGCATATTATATAGCCTATGTTACCCGGGCCGTTATTACGACTATCTGTTGACACCTCATACATTAAAAGGGAATATCAGGGAATCTAATTAATAAGCAGGTAGAGTTTTCTTATAATTCCTTTTTATGTGTAATGTACAGAATGTCCGCTCTGTACGTCTGTTGCTCACCACATCGTGGCAGTTTAGATATCCAGCGGGGCGACCTCGTCCTAATGCTTCTCCCTTGCATCTGTATTATATTTAATACAATTATTTAGCCTTCATTATATTATTACAAAGAGAAACTAGATATGACCTACTTCATTATAATATGTATAATGTTATTATCAAAGATTTCATATTAGCATATATTAGTCTAGATTCTAAATGGAGTCCTGTATATTAATTTTGATGATAGATATTGCTGCATATAGACTATGTATTATTAAAAAGAGGAGTTTATATACATGTGAAAATATTAGAATTATTATAAGCATTAGATGAAAAATATTAGCGCTCAGCACACCTTCCTCCACATAAACATTTATAATAATACACATAAATTTCAAACCTTGCGTGACTCTCATAAAACTCTACTATAAGTTTTTGATTCACGTGTATAATATAATAATTTAAAAAAAAACAAAAGAGAGGTGTTACTTTAGGACTTAGGTGTTGCAAAGCGGGTAAGACCCCAAGTCCATCTTGAATTCGCTTAAAATTACTGAATTTCGCTTGCGGACGCTGCGGTGCCGGGGGCGAATGTATAAAAATGTGATGAGGCATATAATTTTGTTTCTATGTCTGTTTGTAATCAGTAAAAGTTTGTAAGTAGCTGCAGTTTTGCTGGGATTTATAGCTTTAGTTTAACATTAACTCTAAAGTAAACTCTAACTGTGCCAAATATAATAACTCCCCACGCCGATTTCGGTGACGGTGGCCGGTTTCATTGAAACCATGCTAGTTACGCAGGAGTAACTTTATAGTACCCAAGTGTTTGCGCAGTACACGAGAGCACTCTCTCTTCCTTTACTCTCATAATCCAGTGGGATGGATAACCGACACGACTGACGAGAGATTAGGCGCAGGTCTGACTTTTTACATGCCCATCCGACGCATAGATCATCTTTCTTGTCAGACAATTAGGTGATCAGCCTGCATCCTAACCAAACTTGGAAACAACATTTTTTGTTGTTCCAATGCGGGAATCGAACCCGTGGTGGGTTCGATTCGAACCGCTAAGAACCACTAGACCACGGAGGCTGTTGTGCCAAATATCATACACCTCCGTTCGCATATTTCTCGTAAAACTGAACTGAAGGCTTTTTGCTTTA
The DNA here is from genome assembly GCA_905404095.1 of Glaucopsyche alexis. NCBI lineage: Eukaryota > Metazoa > Arthropoda > Insecta > Lepidoptera > Lycaenidae > Glaucopsyche > Glaucopsyche alexis. The sequence goes on from FR990057.1 coordinate 1,962,315, forward strand.
AGAAATAAGTAATAAATAGATTTATAACACAGTAAACATAGTATTCCTTACGAACAAGTTTATCAATTTTAAATCAACACAAAAAGATTACAAATACAACACATTTCTGAGGGAAAAACATACCCTTTAATAATAAATAACCACCTCCATTACTTACTCCCAGTCTTATAAGCTTACTCCTAGCACTTGGGCTACTTAGTGGACTTGCGTGGACTTGTACATTTGTACGTTGGGGTTTTAATTTGCCACCGCAATGAATTTTTTATACCGTCTCAAGTGTTAAGGAGCTTAGACTAAGTGGAAAGTACTGCATAAACTATACCTTTCTTGGCAGTTGGGTGATAAAGAGTTACTAACTCCCCACACCGATCTCGATGACCGTAGCCGGTTTCATTGAAACCATGCCAGTTACGCAGAGTAATTTTATAGTGCCCAAGTGTGTGCGCAGTACACAAGGACACTCTCTCTTCCTTTACCCTCATAATCCAGTGGGACGGATAACCGACACTACTGACGAGAGATCAGGCACAGGTCCGACTTTTTACATGCCTATCCGACGCATGGATCATCTTTCTTGTGAGATAATCAGGTGATTAGCCTGCATTGTCCTAACCAAACTTGGAAACAACATTTTTTGTTGTCCCAATGCGGGAATCCAACCCAGGACCTCCGAGTCGAGAGCCAATGATCTAACCACTAGACCACGGAGGCTGTTACAACCTTTAAACCGTTGTGTAAAGAGTTACAACCTTTATAACTCGAGAATTTCTTTACAGAATTTGATGATTGATATTAAAGTGCGGTCGCCGTAGTGGAAACTTTGTACATTGATTTGTCTCTTTCACTCGCGCATGAATATATTGCTATCGCGCTTCTATCGCGTACCTGTGGTTTACACAGGTATGAAATATATATGTCACCGTAAAATTGTAAAAACCGTTAGATTGTAAAATAACTAATGAGACTGTAAAAATATGACGAAAGATTCAAAAACTATATAATATTTATAATCTAACGAAAAATAATGTGTTAAATTATAGGCATCATATTCGCGTCAGAAGTCTATCAACATTTTACAATTTCACTAGTTTTATTACAATCTAACGGTTTTTACAATTTTAGGGTGACATATATAATTGAGAGAAAGTTGGGTAAAATATTCTGTTCTTCTGTGGCAACACATTATGTGTGGATAGCCACTCCAATTGGGAGTAGTCGTGACGGCTTCACTTTCAAGCGCGTTGACAGTTTTTGGATAATATATTGCGATAGTAGACACATTGACGGATTTCGGATGATTTCTATATTCTGTGCTGTAGACATATCGCGTCGCGTCATGTCCTTATCTTCGTTCATCATCATCAGCCTATCGCCGTCCACTGCTGAACGTAGACCTCCCCCAATGAGCGCCAACCATCCCGATCTTGGGCAGCCCTCATCCATCCGCTGCCAGCAACCTTCTTCAAATCGTCGGTCCATCGTGCCGCAGGACGTCCTACACTGCGTTTGCCTAAGCGTGGTCTCCACTATAACACTCGTCTGCTCCATCGACCGTCTGTCCGTCTGCAGACATGGCCGGCCCACTTCCACTTCAGCGTGCTAATTCGTTGAGCAATGTCGGTGACTTTAGTTATCTGGCGAATAACGTCGTTACGTATATTATCCACCAGAGATACCCTCAACATAGCTCTTTCCATCGCATGCTGAGAAACCTTACACTTATGAACCAGCCCTAGGGTGAGTCCACGTTTTAGCTCCGTATGTCATTACCGATAGAACGCATTGATTAAAGACCCTGGTCTTGAGGGATTGTGGGATCGACGATGCAAAGATGTCCCGGAGCTTCCCGAATGCAGTCCAGCCCAAGCGTATTCTTCTACTCGCCTCCTTCTCAAAGTCTTCTTTTTTCGTTATCTTCGTTAGTAAAGTACAAATTATCTTTAAATACGTTAAAGTTTTCACCCTTACAAAACAAAGAGGATAGTTAGAGAAACAATTTGGTGTGTCTCGCGCCTCGGACAGGCACTGTGACGCGGTACACAAATTGTGGATGTTACGTTTTTTTATCTATAATTCTATAATAAATAATATAATAACAAGACCGTAAAATGTAAATAAAACCAAAATTGACCTATCATAGTAAGCCATTTTGACATTATATGTACACGTGATTTATTTACTGCCTTCTTTACACGAATAGACTATCTGTATAAAAGGCAAAGCTGATTGACCGATGTATCAACGCACAGACCAAATTATAGAGACTAGAAATTTGAGATTTTGTACACGTATTCCACATATGACGTAGGCATCCACTAAGGAAGGATTTTTCAAAATTAAACCCCCAAGGGGATAAAATAGGGGATTAAAATTGAAAACCTAATTTCACGCGGGCGAAGCCGCAGACAATTAATGCTAGGAATATTATAAACAGGGAAAATGTTCATATTTGTTTGTTTTCTTTGCATCAAATGGGCTTCCAAACTACTAAATAAATAAATAAATAAATTCTTTATTTGCATAAAACATTGTAGGTACAAAGGTGTTACATATTTATTTTAGTCACAAATGTTTCGTCATATACTGACATGCAAATATTATATTATTACTTGAATATAAATTAAGCCATACAATTATTATATAAAATTAACTTATTTCATTACACAAAATTAATTAAAATTACCGCGTCATATAATATAATTCATTCATTAATAATATCATCATCAGTCAGAAATTAATTAAAATGTTAATTACTTAAATATACCTTTATGAAAAATTATTTAAACAGATCACAATAAATTAAAATTCATTAAATTTAACACATTCCAATCAATGTACCTACTTATTATTAGAGTCCGACCGAAACTGGTTTTCCGGCCGAAACCGAAACCGAAACCGAATGTTCGCCGTGGCTTCAGTTTCGGCCGAAACCGAAACCGAAACTCACGTGGTCAAGTAGAAAATTCCTTAAAATACTGAAATTTGGTGCATTTTATCCATTATTCTGCATTAATTAGGACATGAAATGGAAACACGGTATATTAATTTTGTTGTAATCATTTGTTTAATGTAATATTAAAAAAATATTAATTATATTTTAATTATGTTTTCAAATTCAGTTGCCTTGTCAAAGCGCACAGTGTTCTTTTGGACTCAAAAAATTTCCCTATGCTGTTTATCGCATACATCGATGAAGAAATACATTTTAAATGCAAGAGTAAAACACCCACGTGTCTATTTTACAAATACTTTTTTTTATATAAAATAATTTATGTTTCGTGACCTCGACGTAAAAAAAAAGACTTAATAAATTCTGTAAGCGTGTCTGATCAACATATATTTTTTTGATTAATATGGTTTGATGAAGGACCTTTAGGCGCATATTTTCCATGTTTTATTTTTTGAAGATCACTTCTGGCTACCGAGTTATTAATTTTTATTCAGATTTTTGTTTTTATTTTTTTTTCTCCCATAAAACTCAAAAGTGCGACTTGTGACTGGCACTGAAAGATTAACCTTTAATGCGTCTATCACTGATAAAAAAATCAAGTTGTACTATGGAAGCGTTTACGAGTAATCGAATTTCAAATTATTGTGTTAGGGGTGTCACTCAACTTGACCTTTAATTGTTGTTCAAATATAGCAATTTTTTCTTTAACTACAAAATTGTATATGATTTACAATTATGATTAAAAGTAATGAATCTTTTGACATATTTTTTACAATCTCGTGAGTTATTTTACAATTTTACGGTGACAATATACAAATCGATGAACCTTTGAAAATGTTGACTTTTGATATACTATTTCTTCTGATAAATTACTCATATTTAAGAGTACTATTCGTTTAAACAATACAAAAAAAGTCCGATCGCCTATTGTTTGACATTTACTGATAACCCTAAAATGTACCATATGACCTTTATTCTAAAGGTCCGGACGCATTAGGCGGAACTGAACTTCAGCGGAACTGAGCGACACGTTTTGGTAAGTCGCACTTGAACTGCAGCGGCGCTACAAAAATATATTCAGTAGCTAGGCAACCTCCGAGCAAGATGGAAGAATGGACGATTGAAATTTAAAAGGTTTATTTATATAAATATGTACCTACATACCTACAATCTAAATAATTTACATACGACCTCCGTGGCTCAGTGATGAGCGCAGTGGCGTTTTAACCGGAGGTCGCGGGTTCGAATCCTGCCAGGGAACAAAAAAGTTTTTGTGTTCCTGGGTCATCGATGTGTATTAAATGTATTAATGTGTGTATAATATAATTAAAATCTTATATATAAGGTTTGGTAAAATCAATTTACGAATACTTCGGGCACATGATCTACTATTTAGGTGAAGAAGTGTCATACTCAAAAAACATTTTTTTTCTTTATATGGGCGAGTTTGCGTTTTGCGTAGAGTCGCCCATTCATGAGATGGTTTTTTAGTTTGAGTATGACAATTATTTTTCTGCCCAAACGTCTTTACATAAGCAGTTGATCATGTACCCGAAGTATTCGTAATTGATTTTACCAAACCTTATATAAGTAAAGTATAAAAAGTATTAAATATATTTCCGTTGTCTGGTACCCGTAACACAAGTTCTTCGGATACTTACCACGGGGCCAGACTGACGTGTTGTGAAGTGTCCATAGATATATTATTATTATTATTATTATTTTCACTATGAAACCAATTAACATTGGAGAGGTCGTCGTTCATCCATCCACAGAACTATTTAATAATAATATCTATCTATGGACGCATTTACACCACATCAATCTGGTCCCGTGGTAAGTTCTCGAAGAACTTGTGATACGGGTACCAGACAACGGAAATATATTTAATACTTTTATACTATACATATATTTAAGAATTTTATTATATAATACACATTTATTGCACACCCATGACCCAGGAATATAAAAAACTTTTTGTCTCTCGGTGGGATTCGAACCCGCAACCGGGCTTCTTGAGCGCCGACGCGCTAACCACAGCCACAGAGGTCGTTTCACTCCAAAGTTGGTTTTCTTTTATAGAAGTGTTCATGTACTTTTTATGCTGGATGTCATAATATTATTATGTCTCAGAATACTGGCCCATGAGTACAATAAATTTTATTCATCTATCGACATTTTTGACGAACGATTATCGCGCTCCCAAGTATCTCGGTTGACTGACTATGAAAATGAAGTTGGCCAAACCGAACTGCAGTTCGCGACACTTTTGGTGAGTTGATCAAGTTTGACGCGCAGTTCGCTGCAGTGTAGTTCCGTTACCGCTTAGTGCGTGTTATCTCATATAATTTCATATAAAGAATATTTTGACGCGACGTGTCGCTCAGTTCCGCCGAAGTGCAGTTCCGCCTAGTGCGTTCGGACTTTAACTCCCAAACGCTTCCATAATGCAACTTGATTTTTTTATCAGTGATAGACACATTTAAGATGAATCTTTCAGTGTCAGTCACAAGTCGCACTTTTGAGTTTTTTGGGAGAAAAAAAATAAAAACAAAAATCTGAATAAAAATTAATAACTCGGTAGCCAGAAGTGATCTTCAAAAAATAAAATATGGAAAATATGCGCCTAAAGGTCCTTCATCAAACCATATTAATCAAAAAAATATATATTGATCAGACATGCTTACAGAATTTATTAAGTCTTTTTTTTTACGTCGAGGTCACGAAACATAAATTACTTTTATAAAAAAAAGTATTTGAAATAGACACGTGGGTGTTTTACTCTTGCATTTAAAATGCATTTCTTCATCGATTTATGCAATAAACATCATAGGAAAATTTTTTGAGTGAAATAGAACACTGTGAAGCGTTGCCGCAAGAAACGAAGTTAGGCGAGCGTGCACGAAAACTTCCGAAATCAGTTTCGGTTTCGGCAAAAGTTTCGGCCACTTTTGGCCGAAACCGAAACTGCCGCCGAAACTTGATTTTTGGCCGAAACTCGGCCGAAACCGAAACCGAAACCGAACTTTCGGTCGGACACTACTTATTATATTTTAACCAAATGTCAAACCATAAAATAAATAAAGCATGTTATGTCATGTCATGTTACGTTGATTAAAATTAAGAAGAAATGTCAATTTATAGTTAAAATGTCAATTTTATTTATTTTAGATTTACAGTATATAAAGGTATATCAAAAGAATTCATTTAAATTGTAATAATATTTGTCAACAAGCCAATTGTACAATTTTTTTTTAAATAATATGTCGTTAGGGAGTTCTGTTATGTCATTAGGCAATTTATTATATATTTTTATCGACATACAGTAGCAACTCTTACTGAGAAATGTTGTTTTTGCAGGTGGGAGTACTAACTTGTTAGGATATCTGGTATTCCTATTTATTACCGTAACTTTTTTGGTGTAAAATTCTGACATATACTTCCGAACAAACATGCTTATTTCAAAAATATACAAACAGGTTAATGTAAGTATTTTTAATTTTTTAAATAATGGGCGACATGAATCCATGGGTTTAGCTCCACAAATAGCCCTAATACATTTTTTCTGTCCAATAAATAACCGTGATATATCTACCAAGTCTATTTACTATACCCATTCTGATGAAATTTAGCACAGATATAGTAGACCATGCGGGGACAATGGCTACTTTTTATACAGGAAAAAAGGACGGGACGGTTTCGTTCAAAGTTGAATATCATTTACTACACAGGAAGATATAGGTTTCATAGCAAGAGCGGCATACGCATCTCGGCACCAAATTCGAACTCTGTCAATGAAACGTATATCTTCTTGCGTAGCGAATTAAGATCAATTTTGAATGGCTATCTAAAAACTGACGCTAAATATAATAAACATCATTTTTCAGAAATCGTCGTTTTTCAGACATTCCCAGAGAAAAACGATTGTTGCTGAGGGACATTAGCATGCGGTTTTGCTGTACTTCGAAAAATTGTCTTGTGTAGTTTTAATGCGTAGGTATAGCGCGATTCAAATGAGAATAGGATAGAGTCGGCGCCATAGTGTTTTGAATTTAGACTGTTATGATAGTTAAATTTATGTTTAGTTAATTGATTACTATTTAACATTCTTATTTAAATTCGATGCAAGATATATATATGCACATAAGTTTTTCTGAAAATCGCACTTTTCAAATGATATTTGATAGAAAAAGGTCATTGACGTTCCTATTCTCATTTGAAATGCATTATACTTAGGCATGGTGTTTATACTTTTTTTAAATAAACCAAGTATTATAATGGTGGCCACAATTCGCGAGCCCCACGCGACATCTCCAGTACCTGGCGGTAATAGTTTCGTTACGGAAGAAACTTTTCTTTGTCGAGTCGGCCCGGGCGGGCCATAACTTCTGCGTTGTTCATTTCCCGCCGAAATATGCGATAGGTGAATAAGTAACAACGGTAATCTGGTTCTAGGGTGAGGAACTTGTATAACAATCAATAAATCTAAATATATTCATTCGATTGTCAAGTGGCCTATGTTGCCGTCCTAACGAAGAGTGTAGTAAGTCGAGTTTTTGGGCAAATCGAGTTAAGACCATATTATACCATAATATAAGGTCTTAATCCAATTTGCCCAAAAACTCGACTTACTGCACTCTTCGTTAGGACGGCAGGACGGAGAGCCGCTTCGCTACATTGAATGTAAGAGCAGGAATGGATGGTAAGTATGAAAGTGGACGAAGCGGATCAAGTATGTATGTATCGTCGCAAGTAGAAAGAAGTGGTCTCTGCCTACCCCTAAGGGAAAAAGGCGTGATTGTATGTATGTATGTATGTAATGTCAAGTTGCACCGGGCTGCACGGCGCATGTGCAGTGTATGACTGATGTCATATGAAACGTGATCTTTTTTTGTAGTGAATAGAGTTCAATATTGAATATCTATGTAGTGTCTATGTCATGGGGTACTCATCCCAACTTACCTATCCGGTAGTTGTGGTATAGTATACGGGTAGGCGACCCCGGCTTCCCTAGCTATTACTGTCCTATCCCTTGCCCTCCTGGGCGGTAATATCCTACATTACCTATTCCCTACCTAACTTATCAATCTTCTTTTCCACACCACCTATCCTTCCCTTTCCCTATTCCTACCCTCTCCACCAATCCGTGGGAACGCAATGGATAATCATAAAAATAATTTAATTATCCAAAATGGCGGCGATGTGGCTCGCCACCCATCACGTCTCGTTCTCGCGGAGGCGAAAAGTGGCCCATGGAGAGCCGCTTCGCTACGTTGAATGTAAGAGAAGGAATGGATGGTTAAGAATGAAAGTGGATGAAGCGAAACAAGTGTGTAAGGATCGTAGCAAGTGGAAAGAAGTGGTCTCTGCCTACCCCTACGGGAAAGAGGCGGCCTCTGCCTACCCCTACGGGAAAAAGGCGTGATTATATGTATGTATGTATGTATGTATGTATATAGTGTCGCGTATCGTCTCGTATCGTCTCAGTGTGAACTGACCCTAAATTATGAGGATAATAACTCCCCACACCGATTTCGGCGACAGTGGCCGGTTTCATTGAAACTAGGCCTGAGGCCAGTTACCCAGGAGTAATTTTATAGTGCCCAAGTGTGTGCGCAGCACACAAGAGCGCTCTCTCTTCCTTTACTCTCATAACCCAGTGGGACGGATAACCGACACGACTGACGAGAGATCAGGCGCACTTTTTACATGTCCATTCGACACAAGGATCATCTTTCTTGTCAGACAATCGGGTGATCAGCCTGCATTGTCCTAACCAAATTGGAAACAATATTTTTTGTTGTTCCAATGCGGGAATCGAACCCACGACTTCCGAGTCGAGAGCCAATGCTCTAACCACTAGACCACGGAGGCTGTTAATTATTATGAGGATAATAAACTATTAAATGCTGACTGTTCATATCTAACCTTTGTAGGTTCTGTTTGTAGGACTGTTCATATCTAGTGTGTACAATGTACATACACACTACCTACATATTTTAGATTATATATGAATATTATGACTATACATAATCATTTTGTATACTATTCAATATCCATAATATGCTTACAACTAATTCTATTACCGATAATATAATTTACAATTAACTATCGTTAAATTAATTATCTAATCATATTCTAGGTACACTGTATCGACATACCTACCTACAGCAACCTACAACATACATTATTAATTAATGATTATTATAATACCTTTAAGTCATAATTTGACGACCTCTGTTGCTCAGTGGTTGAGTGTGTTAGTGCTCAAATTGGGAGTCACGGGTCCGCCGAAGAAACTAAAAAGTTTTTTCGTGTTCCTGGGTCATGGATGTGTATTAAATATATGTATAATAATAATCAAAATCTTAAATATGTGTATAATATAAAAGTATTAAATATAATTCCGTTGTCTGGTACCCGTAACACAAGTTCTCCGAGAACTTACCACCCTTTTTTTTACATTTACCAAGTAGTAATGCCTCAATATTTCTGAGGATATTAATGAAGCTAAATATTGTTTTAAACACTTTTTTGTTTTAAACACGGTTTTTGTCGCGGTGCACTTTTCTTTTGCCCGACGTTTCGGCTACTTTCCAGCAGCCGTGGTCACGGGAGGACTGAGGTGTCAGTTGTCCTATTTGTTGAAGTTGTTCAAACTACCCGAAGATTCCTCAATTATTATTTGTGTTCCGATTCACGCAAAACATGCTAACAGTATCTTGAAGCCGCGGTGTTTTTGACATGAATTTTATTTTATTTATCACTCCCAACTAGATGGCAGCACCCAGCCATCTTCTCGGTTAAAATTAGGGAACTTTTTAATTACTTTTTAATTTAGAAGCTAAATATTTTAGATGCATTCCGATCCCCTATTACATACAAAGAATAAGTGGCTGTGTAGTTACGCCTAGTACAATCCCACCTTTAACATTTTCGAATCATGATAGGAAATTGCTGAAGCCATATTGTAATGCGAACTCAAATTGATGGACCCATTCAAATACATTCATATTTTAACGTTTATGAATAACAAACACCCTACTATACATCGAAAATTCCTTACACATTATCGCATATATATACATGAGAAAGTTTTTAGCTGGAATGTCGTTAACTTATACGTATCACGATAAGGCCGGAACTATATGATCCGGATACCGGAAGGTCGGAGAAAATTCAGAGCACTGAAAATAGAACTCTGCGATAATAATAAAATATAATAGAGTTGAAAATCAAAATGACGAGTGTCGAGACATTGACAATTATCTCGACATCGTGATTTGATTTTCAGCTCTTGCATATTAGCCCAGAGTTCTATTTACAACGCTCTAAATTATCACCGGACTTCCGGATTCCGGACAATATACGTTAGTCCACGCAATTTATAGTCAGGACCCTGTTCTAGTTATTTGTCTAATCTAGTTATTGTAGTCATAGCTTTGTCTAAGCTACAGTCCGTCCAGAGATATTTTACCTCAAAGTATCTACGATAATAGTCCTTGTGTCGTCGGCATAAAGGTCACGTCCGAGGTAATATAACTCGGTAGTTATTGTATTATACTTCACAAAAGGTAGCCGGACTAAATAGAGTTATCACGGATTAGTATTCGGCGATTATCTGTGTGCACTTGCACCGCGGTTGGTAGAACTGTCGCTATCAGGGTTGTCAGCTACGAGTTATTGAAATAATCCTACTAATATTACTAACTAGCTGGGCTGATGCCCGCGTAAGTACAGTAACCCATGGGAACCGTATATATCCCGCGATATAAAGTAGCCTATTTTTGTGCCAAATTTCATGATAATCGGTCAAGTAGTTATTACGTGAAACTGAAAATAAAGTATCCCACGGGAACCGTACATTTCTCTGTGATAAAAATAGCCTATCTCAGGCTCTAGACTATCTGTGTACCAAATTTCATTTAAATCAGTTCAGTAATTTTGGCGTGAAAGATGGACAAACATACACACTTTCCAATTATAATATTAGTATGGATATGGATATGAAAGTCTGAGAGAATTTAGTAACTAGTAGTTAGTATAAAGTAACGAACTTTGTTCGCAGGTCCACTTCCTGAGGATGCTCCGGGTTTGGGGCGAAACGCGCGTCGAGTTTTGCAACCTGCATAGTGGTGTGGGGCTTTGTACGATCTTTTTTTTTTAATCTTATTTAAAGGCTTGTGTCGAAATCGACAACGCCAGCCTTATAAAAAACTTAATTACAAAACCAAGCACTAACAAACTAATATAACACTTAGTTTAGGTTATTCAAATCAGATCTTCAACACTTAATAAAATATAGATATAAATTAACCAGTCCCCAGCAAACAGATTCCTCCGATTGAGCGAGAATAGCACTAACACAACCAAGTTGTGTAAGTGCCACTCTTGTACGATCTTGCTGACATTGTTGCTTGTGGTGGTGGTATTTGCACGATATTGCTGACATTGTTGCGTGTGTGGTGGCGATGTTTGCAGGATCTTGGTGACATCGTTGCTTGTGTGGTGGTGGTGTTTGCACGATCTTGTTTCTGAGTGTACGCAGCAGTGTGAGAGGAGGGAGGTGCTTTACGCATGCTTATGCGTGCACTCACAAATCTCCTTGCAGGTTGTGGGTATTTTTCCGTGAGATATTGCTAGATATATTCATTAAAATGTATGCTATGGATTTCCACATAGTAACGCCTGATTCTATTCAAACATCTAGTACGATATATATTAAGTGCGATTAATTACTGGCAACCCTGCGCACACGTTGATATATCGTTAGTCGGGACGTGTTTTGCATGCTAATGGCGTATTCTGTGTTATTGCCTCGTATTTCGTGCGTATGCTCTTTATGCGACGTCGTGTAATAGAAATGTCCTTCTTTGCCTAACAAAAACAGAGTGGTAACTAGTAATCAAAAGCGCAAATTAAGAACCTTAATTCTCGTATTTAAAGTAGACTTTAATTTTATTTTGATTGTATTATAAGTAAAGCGACTTGTTATCATTAACCAATGAGAATGCGTTTCACGTTGGTTTAACGTTTACGCGAATACCGTTTGACAGTTTTAGCGTAACGGGACTTGACTGTAAGTTATTTATCAGGATTCACCCTCAGGCTTCAAGTATTACCTCGGTGGCTCAGTTGGTTGAGCGTGTTGGTGCTCAAGCCGGGGGTCGCGGGTTCAAATCCCGCCGAAGGTACAAAAAGTTTTTCTGTGTTCCTGGGTCATGGATGTGTATTAAATATGTGTATAATATAATAAAAATCTTAAATATGTGTATAGTATAAAAGTATTAAGTATCTAAATATCTGGTACCCGTAACACAAGTTCTTCGAGAACTTACCACGGGATCAGATTGACGTGGTGTGAAGCGTCCATAGATATTATTATTATTACCTTTAATTAATTAAGAGTTTCATGGCCTATTGGGTAGTCTGTTTGACTCACAATAGAGAGAGTACAGATTCCATTCCCGGATTGTGGTACTGGTACACAGTACCAATATGACTTTTTCAGATCTCAAGTACATTATATGGACGCTCTAACGGTGAAGGAACACATTGTGAGGAAACCCGCACATGGTTAGCCCCAGACGTATTGACCAGTCATTCCTCTGGAGTATGTTGTGAGAATGCCGTGTATGCTTCGGCACCCATACGATATTTAAAAAACTGACTATCCCAGGCACTACAGTACTTATTTCAAGAGTGGTAACTCCGCTCGGGGAATACTGTATAAATCATTCAATAACGGTTGAAAAGTCCTAAGTTAAATTATTGTATTATCTATACACATTACTCATCTATACTAATATTATAAAGAGGAAAAATTTGTTTACATGTTTGTTTGTTTGCATTAAATAGGCCCCGAAACTATTGGGCCTAAGATTTAATCATCCGTTTTAAACGACTTCCAAAAAGGTTATGGATTCGACGATTCGAAACGTGGATATTTTTGAAATTCACACTTGCTACGGTAGAACCACCCTTATTTGATGCTTTTTGACAGATACTTCGAAAACATTGATATTTTTCCATCGATATTTCTCGCACATCGATAAATTTGAATCGATGTTTTTCTAATAACGATCCTCCCTATTTCCGCTATACTGAATATAATTTTAATTAAATAAAATACAAGAATTACTCGTTTAAAGTATAAAATTGTTACATCAATATTATCTACATACGCGACTCTTACTAGTTTACATAAAGACAAGGACTAACACAAATTGAGTCTACATAATTTACTTTAGTCATCATCCTACTACTATAATTGTGAAAGTTTGTGAGGATGGTTGGATGGGTGGATGTTTGTTACTCTTTCCCGCAAAAACTACAGAACGAATTTTGATAAAATTTGGTATGGTAGTAGTTTGAGCTCTGGATTAACATAGACTACTTTTTATCCCGAAAAAGTACAGTGTTCCCGTGGGATATTGTATTTACGCGGGCAAAATCTAGTATATTAATTTTACTTGTCTCAATCCCTGACTTTATGCGAAAGGAAATATTATTGTACTGTATCAATAACTTCAATATTTGGCTTTGAATAAGCGATGAGATTCAGGAAATTGAATGGCGCCTCTTCCCACCCTAAGCCAGCCCTATCCGCCCTAGACATCCTATCCGCCCTAGACTACTCTATTAATGGATATCTTTAGATATGAAATCAAAATATTACATTGGGTAAATACCATAGATAAATAATTGATCTCGGCGCTCGACTAGATATCGCGCTATCACAACAACAGCTCCGTGAATGCGGCAACTCATTATTGTAGTGTGAGTTTATTGATATATCATTATGTATAAGACAATTAGTGTGCGTGAATTCGGTACGTATGTACCGAAATCTGACACGTAAAGGCTTCAATGTGACGGGCTCGAGCACGCCGACTTCAGCGTACTATTTGTTGCCGCATTTTTCAAGTACGCCAGCCAGCACGAGCGGTATCTTGTCAAGGCCGCGACCAATCATTTATCTATGATGTCTATACATTTATCTATGATATCTATTCATAATATAAAGTAAAGTACAGTGTTCCCGAGAGATACCTACTGTATTCACGCGAGCGGAGCAGTCAATAGCGAGTAATGTATAAGGCATACCTACTTCAATTTCGACTATTTAATCTAATGTGTGGCGGGCATGAGAACAAGTCTATAATAACTTAATAGATAATATGTAGTAATATCGTTAACATAATTATTATTATATCGGTACCAGCTATCTAAATGTTACTGCCGGTATCGCATAACGCATTATCCTGAGATTCGGTAGGGGATTCAATTATCGTTAATTATTTACTATTATAGCGCTATATACACATAATATTAGTAATATAGGGGAAAACAGGATAGTTGCCCCACTTATTGAAATCTAAATAATCATATAAAAGGCAAACCTGACTGACTCATCTATCAACGCAAAGCCGAAACTACTAAACGGATTTTGCTGAAATTTGGCAACGCTAAAAAAGGATCTTTGAAAATTCGTGCCCTAAGGGGGTGACAAAGGGGTTAAAATTTTGTATGGAAACTGAACTCCACGTGGACGAGATCGCGGGCAAAAGCTAGTCTCTTTTAAAATAAAGTTAAATGTTTTATAATTTATTTATTTAACCAGCCGATATGTACTTCGGGTTTATTCAATTTATAAAAAGTTTAAAAACATTTCCTTGAATATTTTCGGATTATTAGTGATTTTAGCAAACTTCTTAATTTTGTGATTCCTGATTCATATAAACCTCAAATAGGATAGATGCGTTCTCTCGAAACGAGGCAAGTATCCCTGGATTCGCCTTTGCCTTCCCATATAATTACATGGAGACTTACGACTGAGTCAACTTAGTGGTAGTTGAAAAGTCTTTCGATAAATAATAATTGAAACCGTTGTATACTGTTCATTCGCAAAAGTAAAGTTATTAAAATCGGCAACTATCCGAGTTTTACCCTACGCTACATTCTGTACGTGATACAGTATACTAGTATACAGTTGTATACTGTTCCTTCGCAATACTAGAGTTATTTAAATAGGGGCAACTATCCGATTTTTACATTACGCTACATTTTGTACGTGATACAGTATACTAGTATACAGTTGTATACTGTTCCTTCGCAATACTAGAGTTATTAAGATCGGGGCAACTATCCGAGTTTTACATTACGCTATATTTTGTACGTGATACTAACAGTCACTAGTAAGCTTTTCAACTCTTTGACTGCCACGCCACGCATAAATGGCTTAAAAGGCGTATTCGGTATAATCCCTAAAAATATTGTTTTCATTCTTATCGAAGTCGTGGTTTACGTCATAATAATATGGTCTATTAGGGTTTCGTAACTACAAGTAACTTTTGCCTTTCCTCTGTCTGTCTGTATCTTGTAAATTTTGATATTAGTAAAATTAAACATAACTTTTGAAATTTTAAAAAACAATATTACGCTATTATTGATCGTTACAGAACCCCCCTTAGACATATCCTGACATGCGCTTGGTTGTGTGATTTATTTTTATAGCCAAACCGAAAAAAAGTCTTAAATAAACTGTCACGCCTTATTAGGGTGAGTGGTACACGAGATAACAAAAAAAAGTTCCTAAAATCGTTAACTTCGCACAAACGTCAAAGTAATAATTAATTCATTTCTCATTCATGAATGCCCAGTGCACATGGCCGCGGGGCCCCGACTGGCCACACTGGGGCACACTGGGCCCACCGACCAGGGCCCTGAGGCCCCCAGGCCGTGTGTTATCAATTTTAAAATAATGACTCTATTTGAATTCAGCGTGAAACGACGTTGATAATAAAATTCATCGCAAAACGCTTCCAAAGGCAAAAATTAATATTCCAATGATGTAACTGAAAACGCTGTATGAGTAGTGCAAGCGATAAACTTACACGAAAACTAACTTTAATTAACTTAACGTACATATATTTTTAACCCAGACTAAAACAGAGGGGTGTTATAAGTTTGACGTGACTGTCTGTCTGTGTATGTGTGTGTGTGTGTGTGTGTGTGCGTGATTGAAAAAATACTCTACGGGACAATTTACAAATCTATACTTAATATTTTAAATGCGAAATTGTGTCTGTCTGTCTGTTACCTCTTCACGCTTTAATCACTGAACCAATTTTGATGAAATTTGGTACAGACATACTTTGAGTCCTAGGAAAGGACATAGGATACTTTTTATCCCGAAAAAGTACACTGTTACTGAGGGATAGTGTATTTTACGCGGGTGGAGCCGCGGGTAACAGCTAGTTATAATATATGTCATGATAACACTGAGAATTATTGTTAATTAATTATTTCTGCTAGGTAGATGTCAATTAATTGCTCTCTCTTCCTACGTTAAAACTATTTATTTCAATAATTCAATAATAATGTAATATAATTATATGCTAGCTTCTAATCTGGGGGCACGGCAGTGCACCCGCCAAAGTCGAGCGCGAAGCAAACACTGCCGTACCATCCTTTACTGGAACCATTTCGCCGCATTTTCGGGCCCCTATTTAAGAACCTCTGGATAAGACCAGAACGCAGAAATTTTCGTCATCCAGTAAGCTATAATCACATACTTAAAATCCAAAATTTCAAGTCTGTAGGTCATTTAGTTCCGAAGTTAAGCGAAAGCAAAGTTTCGCATTTTCGACACTCACTCACTCACTCACTCACTCACTCACTCATGATCATCAAAATAGAACTAGTACTTCCCATAAACTCAGAGAGCTGAAATTTGGTACAGAGTTAGGGTTTAATGGCCACATAAAGGGAAAACTATAAAAACTAGGATAATCGATCTGGGGGCACGGCAGTGCCCCCGCCAAGTCAAGCGCGAAGCAAACACTGCCGTACCATTATTTACGGGAACCATTTCGCCGCATTTTCAGGCCTCTATTTGAGAACCTCTGGATAAGACCAGAACGTCGATCTGGGGGCACGGCAGTGCCCCCGCCAAGTCGAGCGCGAAGCAAACACTGCCGTACCATTATTTACTGGAACCATTTCGCCGCATTTTCAGGCCCTTATTTGAGAACCTCTGGATTAGACCAGAACGCAGAAATTTTCGTCATCCAGTAAAGTATAATCACATACTTAATCCAAAATTTTAAGTCTGTAGGTCATTTAGTTCCGAAGTTAAACGACAGCAAAGTTTCGCATTTATGACACTCACCCAGTCACTCACTCATGATCATCAGAATAGAACTAGTACTTCCCATAAACTCAGAGAGCTGAAATTTGGTACAGAGGTAAGGTTTAATGGCCACATAAAGGGAAAACTGTAAAAACTAGGATAATCGAAGATCTGGAGTACCTGGTGACCCTTATTAGAAAACACAAGAGCCCAACCAAACTATTAGAGATCGACATACTGCCTTTACAAAAAATATTCAACTTGGTGGGCCACTTCATTTGATGTCAAAAATCGAAGGTCTGAAGTATCTGATGAAGAACCCTCAGCTGGTCTCAGCTGATTAGAGATATGGTAATGCCCCCTTCTACTATTGGTACATAAAAAAATCGACTGTCATTGCAAAAATCCAGTGAAGTAGGACACATCTTCTAATTTAATCTAGCCCTAGCGTCCCACTGCTGGGCGAATGCCTCCCCTTCTGCTTTTAATACGCATATAAATGAAATTAAAGGAAAACTCTGGTTAAGACTGGACTGGCTTTTATACTTATACTTACAAGTTTACAAGAAGAAATAGCCGAACAATTAACTTTATTCTACTCGAACATTACAGAAATTAAATAAACAAATTACACTAAAATCTAGTAAAATAAATCAATATTCCTACGTTTCTACAAAAAGAAGTGAAATCCCACCAAAAACATTCTGTAAAAAACTAGCCAAGTCTCGATGGAGCTGCTTGTTTATCTCTAAAAAGTAATGAAATCTAGACAAAGTCGTGCCAAGTCTAAGGATCCTTACTGCGATTTATTTATTATTATAGTTAATGTTGTGTGACTTGGCCGTTGAAGAGTACACAAGGGTACAAAAGGGGCTCCATGACACCATTGCTCCAATACATGTGTTATACAATCAACAACGCCTAAAATAAGACACTAGCGTCCAATTACCAATACCAGTATGGGCTATTATCTCGCTTAACAAACATAGGTAGTTACAACAGAATCTGATATAACATTACGTGTAAACAAAATTGACTTGTACCCACTAACGTATAAAGAATTTTCAACGGCCAAGTCACACAACATTAACTATAATAATAAATAAATCGCAGTAAGGATCCTTAGACTTGGCACGACTTTGTCTAGATTTCATTACTTTTTAGAGATAAACAAGCAGCTCCATCGAGACTTGGCTAGTTTTTTACAGAATCAGTGATTACGTTAACCTATTTATTAGCCCCTATCGCCTGAAATACAGGTCAACCTAGTTCAGGCAGATACATATGCCTTGTAAGTCCATAAGGTAGTATTTAGGTATTTTCAATAATCATTGTAATGCACGAGTTAATTAGATCAAATATTTTGATTTGATTAGCTATAATTCAGCATCATCAGCTCGCTCCCTGCTTGACATTTCGGGGGTGTCTGATTTTTTTAATTTTCGTTTTCATTCGCCTCTTACTTATTAACTTTCTAACAATTATTTAAAAATATATTTCAAATACACAAAACCGCTCTCGCTCCCGCCGCCGCCTGTAAATCGAGCCACGTTTGAACCGTGGGTTTAAAAGCTAGCGATGAATTACTGCAAATTAAAATTGTTTAACGAATCGCGTTAATTAAGAAGATTTGTTTTGGTTAATTACAAATGTTCATCTTGCTATGAGTTTACCCTGCGGAGTTCGAGGTACGGACAGTCAGCGTCTATGATCATTACCCGTAATTATCATCATCAGTCCCCGCCCTAATTATATTCAGGTGGTAAATATTGGATGATCAAACGGTTTACCGTTAGCAAATAACGTAGGTGTTATAAACTTCACCTGAAAAAGTCGTCTCCTGGTCTGGTCTGGACTCCTAGTCCGTGGTAGTTTTTAGGGTTCCGTAATACTCAAAGAACTCTTATAGTTTTGCTCTGTCCTTCCTTCCGTCTGTCTGTCTGTTTGTCTGTCCGCCCTTCTAGCTACTGTAATTATTAAGAATATAAAATAATGGATAATATTATTGGTATAATCATTAAATGTGTATAGTTCTTAGGTTTGGCATTATAAAATAATAATAATTATATATTTTAGGGGTAGTTCTCCGTACATATTGTGAAGTGGGTTTTTTTTTTACTTTCTACCTACCCCATCGTGTGCCCCATCGTGTGGGGTATCGTTGAATAGGTATTTTAAAATAAATGCAATGTCTCATACCTACTTACATACTTTTTAACGATTTTTTGAGTAATCGACCTTCAAAGTGGTAGTAGTCCCACCCCCCCCCCCTGCATTTCTAAACTATAGGAGAAAGAAAGTAAGTTTCCATGTTGCATGTGGCATGGCAATGGCGCATTCCATGCATTATAGTCATGATCACGAAATTAAAACTCTTAAAACTTATTGAAATAAATAAAACATACAAAATGGGAATATTGTATAGTTTTATATCAGGATCGTGTCACGTGTGGAGACGTGGGATGGGATGAGATGGGGTGAATAAATCAGGTCCGCGTATGATTTAAACAGTTTTAGCGCTTCGATCTAACATTTTTATTCCTTTGCACATTATCTTACGTTCGTGTACTGGTGCGTATAAAATTGTTTTATAAAAATAATATTTTTGAATGATTTGCACTTAGGGCCTGATTCATGGTCTACTTATAATTAGTGCCAGATAGCTTATCGGCTATTTGTCTCCGTCACTCAGTTTAAAGTAAGTAGCGACAAAAAATCCGGATAAGCTATTCGTCACTTACTAGGCGATTGTTAATTAGACCCATTATAGCCACCTGTTTATGAGTTTTAGATGCCTATCCACGGATGCATGTTTAGAAGCCATCGTTTTGTTTTAAATACCCAAATTTTTCCTCGACTCTCTTTCGCCAAAGCGCTACTCCCGGAGGCCTAGGCGATTAAAGCCATCGATGTTAAGCCTGGCCGCGGATTTCTTTGTAATCGTTTTTTCATAGTTTTTTGGTGTGATATAGTATCAGGCTATTTATGATTAGCCGGGAAATGCTGAAAACAGTCAAAATGGTGTGAAAATGCGACCCAGTCCTTAGAGTGAAGTATAGGGGGTTGTAGGTAAAGTACAATTACATACTATGTTTTTAAATCGCGGTTTTTATGCGTCTGTTATTTTGATAGAAAAACGATGATTGTCGAGGGATATTAAGCAAGTGATTATTCTATACATGGCTTTCATTTTTGAAAAAAAATCGCCTGCCACTTTTCCTTTTAATGCGCACTTTTCCTCGCGACAGTCCTCGCATATATTTGCCATATTTCGCGGCGCTCGGACATACATTATGCCGGCATAATATGACAATAACTAACTCTGTCCGGCCCATAATCTCGGATCACATCTGAATAACTTTACCCCCCTGATTTACGCTCTGTTTTTGTTTGTACCACTTTTGTCTCTCACTGTACTTTATTAATCATAAATAGCAAATGAACATATATTTAGTGGGCTCTTAATCTTATGTGCTCGGGAAAATGTGCTACCAACGACCGCGACAAGTCGCCACCGCTACACCATTGTAATCTACACTAATATTATAATGAGGAAAGATTTGTATTTTTTCTTTTTGTGTATGTTTGTAATGAATAAACTCAAAAACTACTGTGCCGATTTAAAAAATTCTTTCACCAATAAAAAGCTACATTCACTCTGAGTAACATAGGCTACATTTATTGCTAGAAAAGATTAGGAATCCTTACTAAAACTTTAGTAACGTAACCCAAGGTGTAAGAAATGCCATAAAACATCTTTCGTCGCATGCGCTGCGGAAACTATTGATGATAGAACAAAAGTCTATTCTACAATATTAAAGTACATCCATACATCCATCCCTCCATCCTCACAAACTTTCACAGTTATAATATTAGTAGGGTGGGTGGATGAATATTTGTTACTCTTTCATGCAAAAACTACTAAACGGATTTTGATGAAATTTGGAATGGTAGTAGCTTGAGCTCTGGATTAAAACATAGGCTACTTTTTATCCCGAAAAAGTACAGTGTTCCTGTGGGATACTGTATTTACGCGGGCGGAGCCGCGGTCAACAGCTATATAGTATATAATATATTTTTATATTATATACTTATAGTACATAATATTTTGAAGTCGTCGCTACTGGTCGCATGGCCTGGTGGTCGCAGCGACTCAGAAGGTATGAAAATGACGAGATTGCTTAGATCGTGTTAAGTACTACCAATTTCTTTTCTGTTAAACATATTCTAATAACTGACGCAATCTTCGTGTTTAGTGCCTTTTCACCAACGCTTGTTAGTGTTAACCGTTAATCATGACCTCTTTTTCATTAATACGAGAAAGATATTTAATCAACGATTACCTAACTTTAACAGGCATTGGTTTAATTGGCACTAAGCTCCGATTTCATCGACTTCTCTATAACGGGCTTTATGCTAAACCCGGTTCTTTCTCCCTCTCTCATTCAATATCAGATCAGGACAGAGAGATCATAAACCGTAGCCTCAGCCCTGAATGTCGCTTTAACGCGTTAGTAAAATTGGGGCAAATCTGAAAGAAGTATAGCAATCTAGCTAAACGTTTCCTTCTATGCAATAGCTCAAACATTAGTCTGAAGTATTTCTATGTATCTAAGTTAGTAAACACAGCTCAACCCTAGCTACACCGCGGCCACCAAGATTACCTGATATCCCTATTTATGTGCGTTTTACCACTTGATTAGGGCGAGGCCTAGTGCACACGAGTTACCCTACATACTGAATATCTGACATGTCATTATAACTTATTAAAAGGAGAAGAATTCAGACATAATATGAACTTATACTATAAACGAGATAATCTTGTATAATAATAATTATAATAATTGGTTTACCCGATTATGCTATATTATATTTTTTCTCGCGTCTATATAAAATCAATAATTTCGAGTCCTTGTCAGTCTGATTGGCAGTAAGATACGCGTAAGTATGTATAATTTTTGATTTGTTTGAAAATTTGGAATATAGTGTGTTCGACTCTCATATTTATGTGATTTTTATGTGTTTTTTTTTAATTAAGTAAAACTCCAAGCAATGCATGTAGTATGTAGTAGATAACAATTTATACTTGAGGTATGTTTCACAAATCTTCTTGTGTCAGCCTAGATAGTTTATTCGCAAGTTTTCTCACTGTTTAGTGCTTACTTTAAATTGAGCGATAGAGTACTAATTAATTATATACTTAGTAATTTATATTTAAATGTTAAGACGCATAGCCTATTGGTAGATTGTTTAACATTCAAAAAAGTGTAGGTTCGATCCCCGATGTCATGCAATTATTATCTGATAAGCGCAGCGGCACAATCGCTTTAGTCTTTAAGAAGCTGCACAGGAGGGCTAGACAAGATGCATTAAATAATATCGACGGCGAACTTCGTGAATAAAAAATGTATGGGATTGACATAAGCGTGCGTTAAATGACATATTCAGTCGTATCGTTAAAAAAATTGGTAGCCAAGCAGCCACTTTGAACGAATACGCTAACGATGCACTCATATAACGAATTGCTCTAACGTGTTTCTCCATACAATGCCTAGACAAGCGGCCGTAAGTGACATTTAGTAGATCGTGATCTTTATCTTTATCGACCTAACGATAAAGATACCCAGGGGGCTACCTTTATCGCCTCAACGAACAATATGGCGGATTTTTATTGATCAGCTGTTATTTGTAAATAATAATGATTTGCCTAAAGTTGCTTAAAGGGTCTATACAACACCTTCTGCTAGTAGTCTATATTGCATAAAGTCAAAAGAATTCAATCTAAAGTATTCAATAAATCACAATTATTGTCAATACCTAATATGTAATTCATTGTATTCAAGTATAATTCAACACTTTGTTAAAATATAAATTTCTTAATTTGTAGCTTACTTGCAGTTTGTAATCTTTACACGCTACTATATCAGCTGAAAGCAATCTTTAGGTGTATAGTAGGTACCTAAATTATAGTAGGTAACAAATGGAGTTCATAATTAAGCAAGTTTCTCTGAAACTTCCTTAGAAATAAAGATTTGTATTTAGTAGTTAAAATTTATAAGTTTTTCAATGTAATGATATTTTATTGTCATCGATGCTCAACACCTTCGTCTTATAAATGGGTTAGAAGGACACAAACACCTCATAAAAGTTTTGAAATATTTGCTATTATACTTTGATTAATTATTACAAATTTAATATTATATATCTATGCTATTATACCTACACCTATTATAAACAGTCAAGCAGTGTTAACCAATTAAATACTTAATATTTAATCTCTATAGTATATTTGTGACTAAATAATTGAAATATTCTTTACAATTTTACAGAACTATAACGTTAAAGGAAGTGTTATTAAAGTACCTTGACTGTACAGGGTACTATTGCAATAAATAAGTAAACCTAACACTTACCACATATTGTAGACAAAATATTACAATGCGGCCATAACACTTTGAATTTGTTATAAGCATTGTCTTGCTAGAATTATTCATTCATTCTAATTTAAGAGCTTTGCTCTTGTCAGTGATGCTTTCTCCATTACTCTCTGCACTCCGGGCGTTCTCTTGACCTCCTGATACGACACGACCATCACATTCGCCTACACCTGTCCATAAAAGTTCTTCTCGGCCTTCCACGTTTTCTACTACCATCCCTTCAATTATTCCTCTAATAAAGTTGTTGTGCCGTATCAAGTGTCCGTATTAGGATTGATTAAATAATAACAATACAAGAGTATCTACTTTTTATTTTACTTTTTTAAGTAAGTTTTACATGGTTTTAGTAAGAAAATAAACTTAAAATGTAAAAATACTTTTATTTCTTGCAAAGGAATTACATAATGCAGATATATTTCTTTAAATAATCAGTTTTATCTCAAGTCACATAACCAATAATAACATTATACAATTTAAAAATCAACACAGCTAATAATAATTATTATTTACACGCACTAGTTAAAGCCTGTCACAGAATGAATACAAATTAACTTAGGTTGGTAGCGGTTTTGATACATTAATAATTACATTATGATTTATATCACTTCTCACTATCAGTGGCGAAGGCTGCTTCTTCAAAGGGAAGCCGGAACCTGTATCATAGGTAGGGATTTCTATGAAGGTTTGCAAAAGGTATGTGACAACTCTACCGGTGAAGGAAAACATCGTGAGGAAACCCGCACATAGTTGGCCCCAGACGTATTGACTAGTCATTCCTCTGGACTAGGGTGGCTATGTTGTGAGAATGCCGTATGCGCTTGGGAAATCATACGATATTTAAAAAACAACTGTCCCAGGCACTACAGTATTTCAAGAGTGGTTACTTCGCTCGGAGAATACTGTATAAATCATCCATCATCGGATGTAAAGGCCTAAGTTAGGTAAATTGTTATTTTGATAACAAACAAAAATAATTGTACTTCATCTTCTTCTTCTTCTGGCCAGTTTTTTTTTTACCAGGACATGGATATAGTCCTAAGGATAGAAGACTCCGTATTTTGTAATTGCTAAAAAGAACTGTATTGCCTTGGTAATAGAGTGTATTTCACAATGCACGTATCATAGAGGCAAATCCGAGCCGAGCGAGATAGCCATAAGGGAGGCCGTGTGTCTCGTTCTTGCATGTTGCCAACCAGAAAAATGTTGGTATTTTTAAAAAGTAACTTGAAAAATCTTAGATAAAACGAGTGTACTTTATTATTATTTTAACAAATGTTTATAACTATATCATATTCTAATTAAAAAAGTTAGAAATAGTCATTTAATACTAAATAAAAATGCAGTTTACATTAAAACCTTTTCCTTCTTTTTTATTAGATGGTATCATTCGCAAGACAATAGATACGCCATTACAGTCGGACAAGGATCTTTTGGCACTTGGATGGGGGCGTGAGTGTCGCAAATAAGAACAATACTTATTACTAAAAGTGAAATTTTACAAGACGGCGATGTTATTACTGATTTTATCCACGTGCCAAAAGGTAAGTGTCGCAACTACAAAACAATACAATTTAATACTAAAAGTGACATTTTACAAGACGGCGATGTTAGTTCTGATTTTGTCCACGTGCCAAAAGATCCTTGTCAGACTGTACACATATTTTATGCTGAACACCGGATAATATTAAAATTCATAATAGTACCAGTGCTGGATTTGCTGGACGCACCGTGAGTATGGCCTTTAGTGTAATCTCTTAAAATCTGTTTATAATGTGTGTCCTATGACCATTTGGCAAGAAATCTGTATAAAATCTGTATTATCAATGAAAACTAGAAGATAATTAATTAAATAATGTATTATATAATATAATTATTCAAAATAGAACTCTGGAGTCATACAATAGATAAACAGTTATCCAATTGTGTGTCTAATTTATAATCCTCTGAATTTTTCCCGGTGTTTCGGATTTCGGTGCATATTGAAGTTCCAGCCCACGAAGTATAGTTAACAAGGAGTCCGAACGTAATGTTAAAATAATGGTCTCAATTACTGGGACAGATTTTTGCCGGTAGAGCGCGCGACGGTTCGACATGCACTCGTTTGAAATTACGCGGGAAGTTTAAAATTGCTATTGACAGCTCTGGAAAGATTGAAATCTTATTATATAAAAGTTTTAGGAAATTCTTAGAAACTGTTCTCGAAAAATAGATACCGTAGAACACGGTAATTGCCTAACGGTAATTTAAAAATAATTGTAATAAATAATAGTATTGGCAACACTTGGTACTCGTCGGTCTCGCACGCCTAGCGGCAGAAAAGAGAACTAAGATCTGGTCCTATTATTGTGTACATAATTATTATTAAAAAGCCTATACCGTTCGGACTCCTGGTATCTATGCTTCATGTTCCAGCCTTACAACCGTAATAATCGGCCTTGTTAAATAAGTACCTACTTTATTCTTATTGTAAATATCTACACTTGAAATTTGATTCCATTTTATACAAAACACTCTAGGAACTTTCAATAAAACTTCTAGGTACCGTTTTACTGAATCGACTGACTTGCACTGACTATTTGTATCAAAATTTGTATTTTGAACTTTGACTAGACATTAGACTTGAAAATAATACGGTGTTGAAATCATATAGGTACCTACATTAAATCTAGTTGTCTGCCTTTTTAACTTGACACTGACAAATAGTTTTATGCCGTAACGCCATCAATAATTAAAAAACAAATATATGACATTTGACAACTTCACAACTGACGGCTAAATTCTTGAAATCATAAACAACTAACGTTTGAGCAATTCGTTGTTGCGATTCGAACAACAGTGTGCGTTTGTCTAGGGACAAAATGTCGTGATCTCAAAAGAGAAGTCGATACGACAGATCTTTCCGAATTTTAACGAAGGTAATTTGTCTAGGCGCCCTGTATTTTCTCGAATAATTTTGTGACTTTTCCATGCCTCCGAGATTTTTCTCAGGGGCATACGAATGCTCAAAGGATGAAGCAAATAGATTATTTCAGTAAAGAACATTTCTGTTGTCGATACAGAATTTAATTAGGCAAAGCCGCACGTAACTTCTACACTACGCCAATGCCGAAAAACCAAAATTTCGAACTGCTAGCATACGTAGAATAATTAACAAAATAGCATCCACCTTTTTGGAAGACGGTAAATTATTATCCGCGCGTATGTTCCCAGCCTAACTCTCAAGGTGCGTTCCCCTTTCTCAGTATATTTATAGGCGTAATTAAAATCTCAGAATTGATTTATCCCGCGGTTACACCTGCTTACCCCGTGTCTAAGTTATACGCGAGATTGGCGCGGGATAACGTCTTACTTAAATACTTAGGGCGTAACTGTTTTTAATGAGCCATAAGACTGAAAAGTGGACGCCTTAAATCACGAACTACCTCTAAATAACAAGGACATCATGTGATTTGAGAGCGTCTTAATTTAAGAATCATTCATCATTGATTTATTATCGAGTAAGACTTGAATGAGATTTACAGCCTGATATAGGTCATCCACGGCTTGGTGCGGGCAAAAGGAATTCACGCAGGAGCCGTACATTTTGCAACGTTGAAGAAACGCCCATTTTCTTCTCCGTGGTCTAATTTCTGCGCCAATTTTTATCAAAATCTGTCTGTGGTTTCGGAGCCTATTCAATGCAAAGAAACAATCAATACAAGTTTTCCTCTTTATAATCTTCTTCTCTTTCTTCTTATATATAAAAACGAATTTCTGTTCCGTTAGTCTCGCTAAAAGTTAAGAACAGCTGGACCAATTTAGCTAATTTTGATCTTAAATAATCGTATCAGTTCAGGGAAGGTTTAAACGGTGAAAATTTTCAGTTCATAGTTTAGGCAGAACATTTGTTAGGACAGCTAGTTTTAGTATCCCCCCGATGGTTGCCCGCCTTGTCGTAGCGGTGGGGCTTAGTAACCGTGGACTGGACACCCACGGTGAAGCGAAGAGGCAACCAGGGCCGGCTTGTTTGCCGCCGGCTGGCCCGAGGAGGGCGCTCCCAGCGGGTGGGACCGCAGAAGAAGAGGAGTGCCGGTATTACGGTGCGCCGTACCCTATCCCTATCCCTATCTTCTGCGGCCGTTGAGGGATCGCAGGGGGAGTGGCGTAGTGGTGTTGTGCCACTCTCCCTACCCCCCTGCGAGCTGGCGGGGCCGTTCCGTAGGTTAACAGGCAAGGAGGCAAGTTGGTATTATGGTGCGCCGCTTGCCCTATCCTCTGCGGCCGAGTTGTGGTCGGTGGCAGAACCACAGCCCAGATCTGCCACCAAGTACCGGTTGTGGAGCCTGGTATTCGTGGCCTCCTAGTAGCAGACTCGGGGGGAGTCTGCTACAGTACTGGTAGCGGCCGAGGAGGGAGGCGCACCTTACCATCTGGTGCGCCCGGGGCATTCGGGTCTTGGATGGAGCCGCTTGTGGGCGGCTGCCGCCGGCGGGGTCGCTGATGTGTTTATCGTTCCCGTGGCCTCGTCACAGGGGATGGTTTTTAGTGGGTATACCGTAGGTCTCATTAGCCTATACGGGAGTCCCACTTAACCACTCGGGTGCCCCCTGCGCCTGGGTGGTATGCGTAATGCATTTTCCCCTCCAGAATGTAAAAAAAAAGCTAGTATTAGTATACAATGTTACAATCGCATAGATCCGTTGAACATATTTCAATTATTTTTTTAATATAATATATTTAAATGAACTATTTTATTCGCGTTAAGTTTTCAATGATTTATCAGTGCAAACGTCAAAATTTATCAATTTACTATGCCGTTCACCAATCGAACTAAGTAAACTTATAATACACTGCAAACTTAACGCGAATGAACTACAGTGTAAAATATATTATGGTTATTTTAAAATATATAATATATCTCCACAAAAAATATAATCATGAAATCTATAAAAATATCAAGAAATCCGTAATACAAAAATATTATTACAATCGTAAAGTTTCTCATAAAAAATGTATTATGACAACTGACCATCCCTTCACAAGCTACAAAAAAGACCTAAAAGTACCGAGTAATAACATAACATAGATAACAATGATTTAGGCAATAAGTATTTTATTGATAGAAAAAAATACGAATACTACAAGTTTTTACGACGGCCTGTTCGATTGTCGTAAATAGTTTACGACAAGTGAAACTTATATTTTGTGCAAAAGTTTTCTATATAGCAGTACTTTATTCGTACGGCAGAATACGGTGGTTGGATATCATATTATGTAAGTAGTAACAACTTGATTATTTTTATGTAAGATAGCTGATGCCCGCGGTTCGGTCCGCGTAAGTACAGCAAACCACGAGAACCGTATATGTCCCGCGATAAAAAGTAGCCTATGTCCTTTGTCAGGCTCTAGACTATCTGTGTACCAATTTTCATTTAAATCGGTTCAGTAGTTTTGGCGTGAAAGACGGACAAACACTCACACGATTTCCCATTTATGATATTAGTATGAATGATAATCAAGTAATAACAACTTTATATTTATTTTATGTAATGACTAATGAGTAAAGGGTACGGAACTCTAGGTCCGTGAGTCCGACTAGCGCTTGGCCGGTTTTTATCTTTTGCTTGGTCGAGCGGCAACTTTTGGCTTCGCCGTAGTTGGGTAAAAATAAGCAACCCTAAAAGTGAGCTGATGATGATGATTTATACTTAAGAACAGCCTCCGTGGTCTAATGGTTAGAGCATTGGCTTTCGACTCGGAGGTCGTGGGTTCGATTCTCGCATTGAAACAACAAATAGTGTTGTTTCCAATTTTGGTTAGGACAATGCAGGCTGATCACCTGATTGTCTGACAAGAAAGATGATCCATGCGTCGGATGGGCATGTAAAAAGTCGGACCTGCGCTTCATCTTTCGTCAGTCGTGTCGGTTATCCGTCCCACTGGATTATGAGAGTAAAGGAAGAGAGAGTGCTCTTGTGTACTGCGCACACACTTGGGCACAATAAAATTACTCCTGCGTAACTGGCATGGTTTCAATGAAACCGGCCACCGCCACCGAGATCGCTGTGGGGAGTTATTATTTGTTATTATTATACTTAAGAACACACTCGATCACGTCAGATTTCAATAAAAAAAACCTAAATTGGTTTTGAGAACTACTTACTACATTGCCACGGATATGCACACACGTATACAATCTAATTTATTATGACAATAGAACTACATCTGAAATATTTGGTTTCATTAATATATTCAGAAATATTGAGGCATTACTACTTGGTAAATGTAAAAAAATATATTATTTTATGTGTAGTTTACTAATTAAATACATTTAAAAAGTACCAAAAAAAAATATTTTTTTTTTGCGAAATTAGTAAACTAAACCGTTTTAGTTTACTCACATCATATACTTTTCAATAAGGTAAGTATGAACTTAAACGCACAAATATGGGAGATATTTACAAATATACTCCGGCGGCCATATATAATACTTCATATACTACTTCATATATTATACTAAAACCTACAAGTGACGTCATTTGTAGGTCGACTTTAGTATGGAGCGTTTTTAGGAGGCTCGCGAAGTTTTTTATACAAATCGCTGTTACCTTTGAAAACATTGACTTTTAATATACGGTTTCTTCTAAGAAGTTACTTATACAGCGTGTCCCGACACCTATATCGGAGCCTTTAGTGGTAAAAAATATGGAATTTTTTATCGACAAATTGCCCCTCAAATTTTATTTTTCTCTCACGTTTGTAAAATGGCAGCCATTTTATTTTTTGGTTACCAAGATTCGGGCTCTCGTACTAATTCGACCACCACTACTCATGTAAATGTCCTAGGAACATAAAAAATGTATCGTTTGATAACTTAACATGTGGACAATAATTCACAATTAAAATGTTTTAATTTTCTTTGAAGAAAAAAACAAAAAAAGGTAATTTAAAAAAATATATAATTTTTTTTCGATGAATTTTTTAAATTATTTGCTTTTTGTGAAAAATCTAGGCCATTGACCTGCTTGTTTTTTGTTCTAAAACGATAGAAGAGGACGTTTGCTAAAATAAAATACAAACCCCTTTACTCTCAGTGCAATAGTTTAGAAGTTATAACAATTTGTTGGTATCATCTCAGACAGGGTTCAGCCAGTCGTCTTTTTCAAATTGTTATAACTACTTATTATTTGTTCTACAACGATAGAAGAGGACGTTTGCTAAAATAAAATACGAAACTCCTTTACTCTCAGTGCAATAGTTTAGTAGTTATAACAATTTAAAAAAGACGACTGGCCGGCCCCTGCCTGAGATGATACCAACAAATTGTTATAACTTCTAAACTATTGCACTGAGAGTAAAGGGGTTTGTATTTTATTTTAGCAAACGTCCTCTTCTATCGTTTTAGAACAAAAAACAAGCAGGTCAATGGCCTAGATTTTTCACAAAAAGCAAATAATTTAAAAAATTCACCGAAAAAAAATTATATATTTTTTTAAATTACCTTTTATTGTTTTCTTGTTCAAATAAAATTAAAACATTTTAACTGTGAATTATTGTCCACATGTTAAGTTATCAAATGAGACCTTTTTTATGTTCCTAGGACATTTACATGAGTAGTGGTGGTCGAATTAGTACGAGAGCCCGAATCTTGGTAACCAAAAAATAAAATGGCTGCCATTTTACAAACGTGAGAGAAAAATAAAATTTGAGGGGCAATTTGTCGATAAAAAATTCCATATCTTTTACCACTAAAGGCTCCGATATAGGTGTCGGGACACGCTGTATTTAAGAGTACTATTCATTTATGCAATAAAAAAAAATAGTCCGATTGCCTATTCTCTGTTTACGTTAGGACTTTAAACTAAAATAAGAGATTATTTTAAACAAATATATGCAAGAATGTAATGTTAACATTTTGTGATTGAACACCTAAACTACTGACATTAACAAATTATTGCATAGTGCAACAGCTAATTACAGAAACAAACTAACATTTGTTACGTTGTTGTTGTGAAAGTGATTTTTCCTGTCTCCTCAACTTTGCCGGGTAGTAATTATTTAGTCAAATGTAACGATGTACGGATAGCAAAATAACTGGAGTATAAGTTAGTATAAATCCTACTATAATATTATAAATGTAAAAGTTTGTGAGGATGTATGGATGGATGGATGTTTGTTCCTCTTTCACGTAAAAACCACTAAACGGATTTTGATGAAATTTGGTATGGTAGTAGTTTGGGCCCTGAATTAAAACAAGGGTTACTCTTTACCCCGAAAATACAGTGTTCCCGAGGGATACTATATTTACGCGGGCGGAGCCGCGGGCAATATCTAATGAGATAATATATTACTTTTTTTTATTCAACTAAGTAACATTGTCATGGGATACTCTTCCCAACTTACCTGTCCGGTAGTTGGTATAGTATACGAGTATGCGACCCCGGCTTCCCTAGCTATTACTGTCCTATCCCTTGCCCTCCTGGGCGGTAATATCCTACATTCCCTATTTCCCATTCTAACCTACCAATCTTCCTTTCCGCACCACCTATCCTTCCCTTTCCCTATTCCTACCCTCTCCACCAATCCGTGGAAACGCAATGGATAATGAAAAATAATTTAATTATCCAAAATGGCGGCGATGTGGTTCGCCACCCATCACGTCTCGTTTCTCGCGGAGGCGAAAAGCGGACCATGGAGAGACGCTTGGCTACGTTGAATGTAAGAGGAGGAATGGATGGTAAGAATGAAAGTGGACGAAGCGAAAGAAGTATGTAAGGATCGTAGCAAGTGGAAAGAAGTGATCTCTGCCTACCCCTACGGGAAAGAGGCGGTCCTGCCTACCCCTACGGGAAAAAGGCGGATTATATGTCTGTATGTAACTAAGTAACGCAACGGAAAAAACTTCGGAAAAGGTTAGGTACAGATGGGTATGCCGGTTACGTACATTTGAAAATTGAACTCTATTCACTATACAACAAGATACACGTTTCATATAACATCAGTTACACACTGCACATGCGCTGTACAGCACGGTGCAACTTGACATTCGAACTCTTACAATAAAAACGTATCTTGTGTATATAACGTCTCCGAAAATCAACTACGGATACTTCGGGCACATGATTTAGAGACGTTTAGGCGAAAAAATAATTGTCATACTCAAAGTAAAAAATCACCTCATGTATGGGTGACTCTCCGCGAAACGCAAATTCGCCCATATAAAGAAAAAAATGTTTTTCGAGTATGACAATTATTTTTCTGTTTAAACGTCTTTACATAAGCAGTAGATCATAATATGCTTGAAGTATCCGTAATAGGCAAGCGGACTGATTTTTTTTTATTGCATAAATTAATAGTACTCTTAAATATGAGTAACTTCTCAGAAGAAACCGTATATCAAAAGTCAATATTTTCAAAGGTACAGCGATTTGTATACAAAATTTCGCGTCTTTATACCAAAAAAAAAAATTTTTTTTTTTTGCGAAATTGGTAAACAAAACCTACATCATTAGTTTACTCACATCATATACAAAAACATTTATTATGGTAAGTATGAACTTAAACGCACAAATATCGGAAATATTTACAAATATATTCCTGCGGCCGTATACTTTATACCTACTTAATACACTTTAATCCAATAGTGACGTCATTTGTATGGCAATTTTAGTATGGAGCGTTTTTAGGAGGCTCGCGAAATTTTGTATAAAAATCGCTGTACCTTTGAAAATGTTGACTTTTGATATAGAGTTTCTTCTGAGAAGTTACTCATATTTAAGAGTACTATTCATTTATGCAATAAAAAAAAATTAGTCCGATTGCCTATTAATTTTACCGAAACTTATTTATAATGATGTTCAATTTTTAAAAGCTATCTTAAAATTGCAGCACCATGTCGCGTACCTTTCCGTTTCGGTGTGAATTGACCCGAGCTAGTGCTTATAATATCAGCTATCTGCCAGTGAAAGTCCTGTCAAAATCGTTTCGGCTATTCAGAAATTAGCCGGAACCAACAGACAGACAGATAGACAGACGGACAAAATTTTTAAGATTTGATATTTTGATATAGGTAACGTATATTACCGTACTGTCATAATATGCAAAGCCGTTAATTTAAAATTACAAACAGACACATCAATTTCAATTTATGTGTAAGGATAACTCCACTGGAGATGCAATCATGCAAGTGCCCACGGGCAGGAAACGCTTACTAACATCTACTTCTTTGCCGGTTTTCTTCTTCTTTTTTTATTAGAATACTCCTACGCTAATGGCCGAAATGCCGTTTTAGCTTCGTCGGGCTTTGACTGCCGGCTGGCTCGTCGTTTTGGTGGGAAGACGATGAGGGAGTTTGACCCCCACCTACATCAACCCTGCGGGTGTTGTACAGACAGAGTTTTTTGGGATAGCTACGCTTGAGCTACTATTAGTTCTGGGGGGACAAGTGTCTCCCAGTTTTCTTCTTACATTACAATCAATATTATATAGTAATACTAGGACAAAACGGCTAATTTTGCCGACCGTACCAGACGCCGTGACAAACGACTTAGTCCGGCTAACTGACTGTGTGCCCGATCCATCATGCTGAGTGCAAAACGAAACACCCTATAGATACAACTCGCTCGATTTATCAACCTATATATAGTACCTGGGTAACCGAACTTTTCTCGAAGTTTTGTTAATTTTAAAATTAAATAAAAAGAATCACAAAAATATTTATCAGACCAGAATCCGAACTATAATTTTAGCTTTGTTCGAAAATTCGGAATGTGAGGTACATTCAAAATTTTCGCAAAAAGCAAAAATTATACATACGTACTAAACTAAACTAAACTGCCAAAAGTGGGACCATTAAAGTGGCGACAGTTTCTGCCTCGATATGCTTCGTCTATCTTACTTATATAAAATTATGAATAATATTATAAATGTGAAAGTTTGTCAGGATGGATGGATGGATTTATAGATGGATAAGATGGATGTTTGTTACTCTTTCACGCAAAAACTACTGAGCGGATTTCGATGTAATTTGGTATGGTAGTAGTTAAGGCTCTGGATTAAAACGTATGTTTCTTTTTATCCCGAAAAAGTACAATGCTCCTTTGGAATACTGTATTTACGCGGGTGGAGCTGCGGGCAACGCTAGTAATATTATAATATACGACTATGAGTTCACACGACTCGACAAGCCGGAATAAAAGCGGGATTATAAAAAATGTCTTCCTTTTTTTACAATCCCGCATCTTTATTAGCAGTACCTGCTACCTACCCATAATTACAATTAGGGCCGCCCGAAAGACGCGAGATTTAAAGCGTAGGTATATAGTATAATAATAATATCATAATAATAATATCTATGGACACTTCACACCACGTCAGTCTGGCCCCGTGGTAAGTATCCGAAGAACTTGTGTTACGGGTACCAGACAACGGAAATATATTTAATACTTTTTATACTATACTTATATTTAAGATTTTTATTATATTATACACATATTTAATACACATCCATGACCCAGGAACACAGAAAACTTTTTTGTTCCCTGGCGGGTTTCGAACCCGCGACCTCCGGCTAAAGCGCTACTGCGCTCACCACTGAGCCACGGAGGTCGTCGAAGGAAGTATAGGTATATGTATATAGGTAGGTAGACGTACAAAGGTACGTCTGCCTATATAAAGATATATCACGAGAGCGTTACACGTATCACTATCGGGTAATACTAATTTACACCGTAACGAAACTATACGCGGCGTTGCATTTTTAAGTTAACTATTCGAAATTGAACTATATTCATTAGACAATAAGATACACGTTTAATTGTAACAGTTCGAATGTCATGTTACACCACACTGCACGGCGCATGTGCAGTGTATAACTGATGTCATATGAAACGTGTATCTTAACACACACACATATTATACATATAATATACATATAATCACGCCTCTTTCCCGTAGGGGTAGGCAGAGACCGCCTCTTTCCCGTAGGGGTAGGCAGAGACCACTTCTTTCCACTTGCTACGATCCTTACATACTTGTTTCGCTTCATCCACTTTCATTCTTACCATCCATTCCTTTTCTTACATTCAACGTAGCGAAGCGGCTCTCCATGGGCCACTTTTCGCCTCCGCGAGAACGAGACGTGATGGGTGGCGAACCACATCGCCACATTATAAACAACAAAATACGTGGTTTGTTGCTTATCCTACAATTAGTCAATCCTACACCTATTCCTATAACCTACACCTTTTCCAATATTAAAAAAGAAAGGTCCAAAAACCTATAGCTATAATAATTATATGATACTAACGTCACTCATTGTTTTTGCATTCCCGGAACCTCTCCACTAACACTTGAACTTTATGGTATGGTATTAAAGTTCAAATTGACTTTTAAGTATTATTACAAATCGTTTGTATGGGCTAGTATAGGAAAGTGTTGTTTTAAGACTTTTTCAGACAATTTTTCAAATTTTTCTCTCCGTAAGAACCATCATCGTACTTCAAGAAATATTCTCAAAAAAGAATTAAAGAATTAGCGGAATCGGTTCAGCTGTACTGGAGATTTGCGCTTAGCAACACATTCAGCGATTTATTTTTATATTATAGATGTAAGTTCAATTTATGTTTAGATTTGAGGCTTACAAATAGTCGTACAGTGAACAGAAACTTATTCACGGAATTCGATTAAGGTCAGCCACTGTTGGCTTTCTAGCTTACGTTTTACTATCTACTAGCGACCCGCCCCGGCTTCGCACGGGTACAATACTGATACTAATACGACAGAATGTCGTCCAATTCGCAACGGGCCGTGCAGCAGAAATCGTAATATTTTAATTTCGCCATAACTTCAAAACCAAACGTCCAATTTTAATCATTCAAAGACCAAATATTATCTACATAAACTATACTTAGTGATGAAATAATTTATTTTGATAAGGATTAATAGCATGAGTAAAATAAACGCGTTTAAATGTAGTCAAAAAAAAATTCAAGATTTCTAAATAAAAAAATGGTTGCTGTGCCTCACTCGACATAGATAGGTATAGTGTGTCGCGGACTTTTTTGTAGATATTTATAAGATCTACAATTAATTAGAACATTATATGGTTCTATCTTTTATAGTTTAGGCAGCGTACGCAAAATAAGTAACTTTTCTAGTTGTTTTTTTACACCTTGTGTCCGAAAAACCCAAATATCTTACGGAACCCTATTTTTTCCAAAATAAAATTTAGCCTATGTTACTCGTGGATAATGTAGCTTTCGAATGGTGAAAGAATTTTTGAAATCGGTCCAGTACTTTTTGAGCCTATTCATTACAAACAAACAAACAAACAAACAAACAAACATACAAACAAAGTTTTCCTCTTTATAATATTAGTGTAGATTAAGCCATTGTTAACTGATATGTTTGTTTCAATCTCAAGATATAGGGTTTTACAGCTTGTCTATTTATTACTTGAGAGCTCCATGGCCTAGTGGGTAGACCGTTTGGTTCGCACTCGACAGGGTACAGGTTCGAATCCCAGGTTGTGGCGTGTACCAATGAGACTTTTTCAGATCTAAAGACATTATAACGGACGCTCTAACGGTGAAGGAAAACATCGTGAGGAAACCCGCACATGGTTGGCCCCAGACGTATTGACCAGTCATTCCTCTGGACTAGGCTGACTATGTTGTTAGAATTCCGTATGTGCTTGGGCAACCATACGACATTTAAAAACCGCCTGTCCCAGGCACTACAGTATTTCAACAGTGATTACTTTGCTCGGAGAATACTGTATAAATCGTCCAATAAGGATGAAAATGGCCTAAGTATTTACTACATATGATACTGATCCTCATGTGAACTGAACTGTCACACAGACGCAACGAGACGCGTCGATACTTGAAGATGATGTAATAGTATGCAGCGATCTGTCGCAATTTCGATTTTGTGTCGCTACAAAAAGTTAGCACTGCGTCGCGTAACGTCTTTGTGTGAAGGCCCTTAGCAGTGAAGAGTCTGAAGCTCTGTTTTCCGTGGATAGCGTTCCCGTCATAAAGCGATTGAGAGAAAGTTAGAAGATTGCAAGTACAATTTCCTAATGCCCCTCGGCAATTTAGCTTTTTTTGTGGAAGTGACAGTCGATGTAAGAAACACGACGATTACCAATAAACATTAACGTGCTATTATTGTATACTTTCTTGCTTCGATTATTATTATTATTATCAGTGAAAATTAAAATGAATACGAACAATTTTGTATCCAAATAAAACTTAACAAGTTTTCTTCGGAATGACAAAAAACAGCTTCATCCTGTTCAACCCAATCGTAACCGAGAAAAACCGGCGAAACAAACTCGGTCTTCTAAACTAAACTATAATTCTCAAACATATTATGTTTCATTATTGTAATCTAAAAAACATCTACTATTTAATTATAATTTATGTAAAAGTTTGTGAAGACGAATGGATGGATGTTTGTGACTATTTCATGCAAAAACTACTGAACGGATTTTGATGAAACTTTACAGTAACATAGCTTAATTATGAAAAAAATAACATAGAGGCTATAAATCTATAATTAATATTATAAAGAGGAAAGATTTGTTTGTTTGTATACAAACTGTTTGCATTGAATAGGCTCCGAAGCTTTTGATGAGATTTGATACAAATATTATATATGTAGATTAGAGGAAGGCTAGCTGTTGCCCGCGGCTCCACCCGCGTAAAAACAGTATCCCTCAAGAACACTGTATATTTTCGGGATAAAAAGTAGCCTATATTTTAATCCAGAGCCTAAACTACTAAGATATTAATATTCATCAAAATCCGTACAGTAGTTTTTGTTCATCCATCCATACATTCCTGGGTCATGGATGTGTATTAAATGTGTATAATATAATAAAAATCTTAAGTATGTCTATAGTATAAAAGTATTAAATATATTTCCGTTGTCTGGTACCCGTAACACAAGTTCTTCGACTCGCCGTCAAACAATAGTTTGGCGAGATACAAACATTTAACTGATTTGTTTAGTATAAATAAATTATAAAAAAAAAAAAAAAAAAAAAAAAACTTACCACCGGATCGTCCATAGATATTATTATTATTATTATACATCCATCCATACATCCTCACAAACTTGTACATTTATAATATTAGTAGGAAGTAGAATAAATGCGGGCGAAGCCGCAGGCAAGAGCTAGTTACTAATAAACAAGAAAGTGCAGGCGTCATTTTGAAAATGCATCATTAAATACGAGTGGTTGTAATACGACCCCAAGCAACCCTAAAACAAAGGGTCTAGCGTTTGCCCATTATGCTGCAGGGGTTTTCTAGACCCAGGGTAATTAGATAAGACCCCTCGTATGTTGATATACCTATACCTATATGTGGTAGGGCCTACCCACTAGCTTAGACTTTAGAGAATTGTTGAAATTATTTGGAGCACTAAAATTGCTTTTAATGCAATTTTTAGCGTTCCATAGTACTACAAGGCACCCTTATAGTTTCGCTCAGTCTGTCCGTCTGTCCAGCCTTCTATCTTCTGTAATTATATAAAATATAAAAGGACGTTTATTATAATTATAGATTGCGTATAGTTTTTGGCATGATAAAACAAAAATAAGTAGGCGTGGCTCAAGTGGGTATGAAAAATATTTTTTCATTCTAACCCATCTTGTGGGGTATCGACGAATATTTTTATTTTTTTAATTTTATCAAAAAGGATACAGCAGTACATACATTTTTACATTAACTTAAATACACTCAAAATATAGGGTTCAGATGTATGCACCTTATAGGTGACACAACAATTACAGAAAACTTTACTTATATAAACAAATACTTATCATATCACACAAATCGAATCGAATCTAAAGTTAAAAATCGTCAATCGAAGTTAAAAACATACATAATTTGAAAAAAAAAGAAAAAAACATAACAACGACATAATTGTCACAAAATAAATCCTGTATACTAATATTTAAAAAAATAATGTCTTATTAGCTTACTCCTAAAACAGTTGAAGTTATCGATATCGATGTCGGTTATGGCAGAACAGCTACTATTGTATTCTTTACACATTCTATTTACAGGTGCGTGTATTCCTAAAGAAGGGGTATTTTTGTATGGCGCCCGTCCCTACTACTGTAGCACTACAAGACACATATCAAATGAAAGGGTGTCCATACATTTCTTCAAAATATGAGGCAGTTTATCAAAATATAACACTTTTCTGAAGTTTGCTGTATACCTTTCCTTCCCAAAAGATGTTCCTTATTACCAACACTATGAAATGGTGCAATAATACAGGTGATTTTTTAAACTATTTTTTAACATTTAACTGTCATTAACTTTTTCTCCCATGGTTTAGAGATTTTTCGTCATACATTAAAATGACACACTTTTTAAGCCCTTTCATTTGATATATTATGTCTGGTAGTGCTACAAGGGTGAGCATGGGCGTAGCCAGGGGGGGGGGTTTAGGGGGTTCAACCCCCCCCCCCCCCCCCCCCGAAATGGGCCGGCTGGTCCATGTGGATGACCCATATACAGAGGCGTATTTAGAAATGTTGTGCCCCAGGCCAATTAACATATTAACCCTATCTGAAAGACGATTTTTTAAAGTTATTTTAGAAAAGAAAAAAACAAAAGCCTAAAACAGAACTTTAATACTAACTTGTTCTATATGTATGTGTTTATGTTAAATGCGTTCAAACTGAGACGCTTTCTCACTCGCTTAGTGAATGTTTTTTACGCTTTAACCTGTTAAAATCTTTTTTAATGTTAAATGCGTTCAAACTGAGACGCTTTCTCACTCGCTTAGTGAATGTTTTTTACGCTTTAACCTGTTAAAATCTTTTTATACTTAAAAAAAAACAATAAAATTAATAGCCTAAAACAGGGATCGCGAACTTATGGAACGCGTGGCATCGATTATACTAATTTTACTTTAATTTATATTACAAAATGATCCTATTTTGTGAAAATAGGATCATTTTGTCATCATCAAGAAATCTTTTAGGGTTTAAAATTTGAGCAGATTTAACCTATTAAATAGGAAAAAAATTTGCTCGCTTGCTTTGCTCGCTCGCGTTTAACATAAAGAACATAATTATTTCGTAGCGATATTCTGATTTAGCAAGTTCATTTTATGTTATTTTTCCGAAGTTCACCGTTATTCAGTGTTTAAGTTTAACGATTGAATATAAAATGGGAAAAAAAAATTTTGCTCGCTCGTTTCGCTCACTCGTGTTTGGCTACAGAACATATTACTATAAAATTTAATACCGACGACGTTCAGTTTTAGGCTTTTGATATTTGTATTTTTCGAATTACACAGTCTTTCACTGTTACCCTGTAACAGTCTTTTACAGTTTAAAATTTGAGCGGATTTAACCTATTAAATAGGAAAAACAATTTTGCTCGCTCGTTTTTAACATAAAGAACATATTATATTATTTAGTAGCGATGTTTTAGCCGGTTCATTTTATGATATTTTTCCGAAGTTCACCGTTATTCAGTGTTTAAGGGGAAACCCTGAAAGACTGTGCTTTATCGCTTAAACAGGTAAATCGAAAAAAATGGGCGCCCATTATTCTAATGTATATTATAAAGTGATCGTTTTTTCAAAGTATTTTAGGTTTTAAAGTTTGAATAGATTAAACCTATTAAATAGGGAAAGAATTTGCTCGCTCGCGGTTAACGTAAAGGCCATTATATTATTTATTACCGATGTTCTGTTTAAGCCGGTTGATTTTATAGTATTTTTCCGAGGTTCATATTTTAGTTTAACGTTTGAACAGAATTGATCGTTTGAAACTGTAAAATAGGAAAAAAAAAATCTCGCTTCGTTCGCTCGTTTTTTGGCTTAAAGAACGTGTTATAAAATTTTGTACTGACGTTTAGCTTTAGACTACATTTGTATTTTTCTGAATTACACAGTCTTTCAGGGTTTAAAGCTTAAACAAGTAAAAACGAAAAAAATATATGTGCCCAGGACGTCTAATAGGTTAATTAATGTAATTGTAGTCATTTTATTTTCTTGAACCCCCCCCCCCCCCCCCCACCCGAAACTAAAACCTGACTACCCCCATGAGGGTGGGGACGCTTTG
This sequence comes from Glaucopsyche alexis, assembly GCA_905404095.1. Lineage (NCBI taxonomy): Eukaryota > Metazoa > Arthropoda > Insecta > Lepidoptera > Lycaenidae > Glaucopsyche > Glaucopsyche alexis. The sequence continues at coordinate 2,003,912 of FR990057.1, forward strand.
CCCCTTCTTCTTTGTCCTGGAAACATATTGTGAACTTTTTAAAATATTAGATATTGGATGTCGAGGCAGATTGTATGGAACAGTTATAGAGAAGTGTTGGAGAATATCTGAGCAACCGGTACGTCCGTTAATAATTTTGTGTAGAAAGAGTTGGTCATGAACAGTTCGCCGAGATTTAAGTGAAGTTAATTTAAAGAAAGCGAGACGGTTGTCGTAGGGACTTCTATGGGAAATACCACTACTATAATATGCGAGATATCTTGTGAAAGATCGCTGAATTCCTTCTATGCGTTGTGAGTGCACTACATACGATGGATTCCAGATTGAGCTAGCGTATTCAAGGTGACTACGAACAAATGTGTTAAATAATAGGATTCTAGTGTGGTTCTGTAAAATGTTTAGTTAGAATAGTTCTATTTAAATAGACTAAGGTTTCATACACGACTTTTTTACAAAGTCAACCATTTTCGAGTAATCGGTATTCAAAGTGGCTAATAAGTTAGTCCCTCCCCCGGCATTTCTAAACTTAGGAACTTGCAATTTTCCATGCTGGTGGGTTACGCTAAAAATTCTTTAGGAAAATTATTTTTCCTACAGAGTTTATTACAGACAATAACTTTTGAAGTTATTAAAAGAAAACATATTGCGTGTTGATAGTAACGTAGCCTTCCTTAGACATGTCCTGACATGCTCTTGGTTAGGTTATTCGTTATTCACTAACTTAAGACTGAAATTAATTTATCATTGTACTAGCTGTTGCCTGCGACTCCACCCGCGTAAATACAGTATCCCCCGGGAACAATGTACTTTTTCGGGATGAAAAAGTATCCTATGTCCTTTCCCAGGACTCAAAGTATGTCTGTACCTCATTTCATCAAAATTGGTTCAGCGGTTAAAGCGAGAAGAGGTAACAGACAGACAGACACACTTTTGCATTTATAATATTAGTATAGATTTCATCAATGTACGGTTAATAAGTGGTTACATGTATTTAAATTGGTAGCATTATGTTCTCTTTTCTCTTTGTTTACGTTTGAATTGGATCTCTGAATGGAGTAAACCATGAAGATACCAGAGTAAGATGGATTAATTTTTAAAGGCACTTGTAACTCATCTGGCGGTACATAAGGCGATCTGTGTGCTCGTTGCCCTTTACTAACCATTTTAATAGGATTTAAACATGCCTAATACCCCCGTTTTGCTAATAGGAAAGTTATGGCCCTTTAGGGCAATCAACATTTTTCCCAATTAGGCCCTTATAAAAGTAAATTTAAATTACCGTTAATTACTAAAGGGAATTTAGTAATTGCCGGTAGTTAATTAAAAAAGTATGCCTATCTCGCTTTCGCACAAGGGCGCTGGTACTCCCCTCTCACTCTTAAGATTGTCTTTGAAGACATTGTATAATTAACTTGTTTTATGAAATTGCCTCACTTTTTCATATTTTTTCACAAATGTGTGAGAAAATTTTCACGCGCAAGTGAGAATTGCTGGAGAATAAACGATTATACATTAATGAGCTCAGACCAAATAAAAAGTGAAGACAGAGTTCTGCAAACCGCACAGTGGGGCCAGTCGAAACTGCGCCTCGCCGTGTAATTAAACAGTGGACTACACACTGTGGTAAGGAAACTACGCCTTACCTCGTAAGGCTGTCGCGGTCTATAGTCTTTTATATTCTACGTGCAACTGCAATGCTGCAGAACTGAGTACATATAACGTACGTAACGTTATATGTACTCAGTTCTGCAGCATTGCAGTCAGAAAAATTAGGGAAATTTCTGACGAAGATATGTCGCGGCTAGTTTATTTTAGTTATTTTCACAGTAGAATGTCTTACGGCATTCTTGTCGTATGTGGGAAATTGCGCCGACATTAATACAATATTTGTCCTGCAGAAGCGAGAAATACGTTCGATTTTCAAAATGTCCTGCTTTGAATCTCTGAGAGAAAAGTTTAAAGAAATAAGAATTCTGACCGTCGCTTCTCAATACATTTTGGACAATGTGTTGTATGTTAGACAAATTTTAAGTATGTTCAATATGAAAAGCAATAAACACCGTATGAACACTAAACACAAACTAGATATTATACCGGGGATCAGTAAGACGGCTACCTGCAAGGCTACTTCTATATACAATTGTACTATTGTTATGTAGTTTTAGTATTAACATTGTTATATTACTTATATATACCTTTTTCATTCTAATAGAAGAATTTTCCATCTTTTTAGTAAGAGATGGCCACGCGCGAGTATCTTACGCCGGTTCTTCTCGCCCAGCTAGTTCCCGAACCGGTGGTAGGCATCATGTGTACCGACGTTCAGAAAGTGTATTGTATAACCAAGTTTGAATATTTTTTTTTAATATAATATTTTATAGAAAGGTCCCAGGTCGTCCCCACCAGACAGAGCACCTAAAGGGCTCAAAGAGTTTCCTCGCTGGATGGCAATGCTAACTCTCTGAGCCAGATAGGTGCCGAGTCTGTGGTCTCGGGTGGCCTCTATGACATTCTTCGAAATTTCTCTGAAGAGTTTGTGCGCCAACCCCAAACGGTTCAAATATGAGATCCCCACTAACGCCCTCATATTTCCACTTGAGGTTCTCCGCCTGATTGGCGGACGCACCAACAGTACTCGAGGTGCCCTGGACATGGGGCGGAGCAAGTATAAATTTGAATAATAAATAAATAAAAAATAAAAAAAATATCGACGCAAGTAGCGTCCCATACAAGAGCTCCCGCTCCACTCTCCAAGGGACCAGGGTCATTCCGTCTGGTCGCTTGAAATCGTCGCGCGCCAAACCACCACAGCACAGCTGGCACTCCGGCGCGCGGCGGTGGCAAGAGCATAAATCGCCGCCGCCCCCGCCCGCCTTCCCCTCCGGGTCGTGCAGACGCCGAGTCAACCAGCTCAGCAGAAAACTTTTGCGACTGTCGCCGGTCGCACCGCACCTCCCCCGCGGGCGAAGACAAAGGGGGTGAAGGAGAGCCGTAAGGCTGTGGAGAGCCGCAAGGCCGAGCCTCCTCGACCTGGCAAGGACGAGAGCAGGAGGTGCGATGAGGAGGGCTTCATACTGGTGGAGAGAAGAAAGAAGAAGAAGCCCGCCGCCCGCAACCACCGCGGCACCGCACCTTACTTACCGGAACTGCGCCTGCGGTGCGAGGTACCCGCGACGCCGTTGTACGTATCCCGCCTGCACTGGTCTATGCAGGTCGAGGACGTCGTGGACTACATCCGCCAGAAGACGTCCATCGCCTTGAGGGTCGAACGTCTGGAGTCTCGCCACAAGGTCAATTTCAGTTCCTTTGTGGTGAGAGTGCCGACGCATCTTTTGTCGACCTTCGAGGTGGAGGAGTTCTGGCCGACGGGTGTGGTGTACCGGAGGTTCCGAGGTAGACTCCGGAATGAAGCGCGGATCACGTCGCCGTCAACACGTGACAAAGTGTAGTTTTTAAGTATATAATATGTATGTTAGTCTGTAAGGTATTTATAATATGGGCCTATGCCGCCCGAAATAAAAGAAATTTAATTTAATTTAATTTAATAAAAATTTTTGACTTTCACTTTGACTATGTACCGTGTACGTAGTGCATAGCTACACGCGCACTACATACATAATACAAAACCCGCCTCCATTTCTGTTTGACAAATCTCTGCCTTCACTTTTTTATTTGGCCTGAGGTGATAAACTTTTAATGTCTTTTACCTAATACTATGGATACCTGCAACACTAGAAGATGTACAATTGGGTGCTGCGTTGGTTATATTTTTAACTCCCGATGCAAAAAGAGGGTTGTTATAAGATTGACGTGTTTGTCTGTGTGTCTGCCCGTGGCATCGTAGCGTATAGCACGTATAAACCTATTTTAATCTAGTTTTTTGTTTAAAAGCTGATATTAATATGATCGATAGTATTCTTTAATTATAATTCATCATTATCAGCTTAATTTTGTTTTAAATGTTTGTACTAGGTGTAGTAGATGCAGTCGTTATAAAATTCACAGTAATAACCTAATAACACACAAGACTTCTTGCAACTCTTTCCACTTTAATAAGTATTTTACATTAATTTTAATATAATACTACATGACCGGTTTTTTATCATCAGGTGTTTTGTTAAAACCGGTCACGTAATATAATAAAATTAATATAAAATAATTATCAAAGTGGAAACAGTGTAAGAAGTTTTGTGTGTTATTAATGTAAAACATGAATTTCCACCAAGAACCTACAGTAGGTACAATCAATAACATATTGTTATAATAATTGTTATTATTCATCGATGGGATAGCGACAGCTGTAGTAGGTACACGGCCGTAGCAAAGTGTAGGTGTAGAGAATAATAATATAATAATAATAATATCTATGGACGCTTTCACACATGTCAGTCTGGTCTCGTGATAAGTTCTCGAAGAACTTGTGTTACGGGTACCAGACAACGGAAATATATTTTATACTTTTATGCTATTCATCTATTTAAGATTTTTATTATATAATACACATATTTAATACAAATCTATGACCCAGGAACACAGAAATCTTTTTTTGGTCCCTAGCGGGATTCGAACCCGCGACGTCCGGTTTTAGCGCCAACGCGCTAACCACTGAGCCACAGAGGTCTTAAAAAAAAGGTACAGGCACCAAATGTTTAAGGCTTTAACCTAGACAAAAATTATTTACTAATCAACTTCGTCGAGCTCGGTAACTTCAGCAAAGTGCAGTAAGTACATTCGTTAAAAAAAGTATAATAAGTTCATTAAACTACTTAAGCACACGACAGTACTAACAACTAACATCTAGACGCTCGTATAATCGCTATAAAAATCGTTATAGCCTTTACCAACCTGTCGCACGACAGTACCATAGTGTAGAATTGTAGATACAGTCGTTTAAAAAGAACAGTGTGCTTTAGACCCTTTTTTCATGCACTGGCTATGAGAGGAAGAGAGAAAGAAAATGTGTGCTCGTACCTCTCTCTTGCCCCTACAGAAATATATGGAACGTAACTGTCTCTATCTTCACTAATATCTCCCTCTCAACTACCGTTCACCTCGCCCGATCACAATTTTTGTAACGCATCGTTAGCAATAATCGTCAGCCCAAATCAAGCATGAGTAAAGTAGTTTTACTTCAAAAATGTAATAACTCATCGACGGGATAGCATATTTTAGCTTTTGCCATTGCTAGCATCTAGATGTATATAGTCGTTATAAAAAGCCTTTTAATAATAGTCGTCGGTGCGGACTAGCAAATTTTCGTACGACAGTACCAAAGTCTAGGTGTAGGTACAGTCGTTATAAAAAGTGCTATAACTCATCGGCGGCCTCCCAGGGGAAATCTCGGTGGGCGAGGAGGGAGAGGGGAGGATTAGCTCGCCGCTAATACGTCAATACGGTTTACATAATGACGCCACTTTAGTGCGGTGAAGATTAAGGTACAGTCGTGAGCACTATGTATGTAGAGTATGTTACATATTTTGTTACATATCAAATACTTTCTTTAACTTATAAAATGTACCTAAAACTTTCCACAAAAAACACGAAACGATCAAATTGAAACGTTGGAAAATCATTTTCCGTTTACTCAGAAAATTCTTCATAACTTTTTAGATATTTGGTGAAACATTAACTATATAAGGAGTATTTTTAATCCGTATGACATATTTAACCCGACGTTATAAGTAATGACGTTAGATGTAATTCACAGAAAAATAGCATAAATTATAGTTCCTGACAACTCTTATGTTCGCGCTCGCACTGCCGTACGGCGCGCCGGCTTAGAAGTCACTCGGCCGCCGCGCAGTATCGACCGCACGGTTATGAATCGACGTTAATAATTTTATAGGATAATCTGGTAAAATTTACCAATAAATTTTTTTTTCTAAATTAAGGTCACATGTTACATTTTTGAAACGAAAATCGAATACAGATTACTGCCCTTGAATATCTGTTTTTGTTATAACCATCCTGTAATAATAATTTTGTTTTAACCATCTTGTTAATCTAATTAAATATACAAACAAAATACTTTGACTATAGAGTATAGATACCGAACAAAAAGTTGGCAAGTCTGAATAGAACAGCAAAGTTCAAATCCACATTCATAACTTTGAATAAGCGAGAACTTCTTAATGGACAGAAAAATATTAAATTAGTACGAAGCTATAGACTTAACCCCTGCACTTCAGACGGTGAAAAACAACCCCGTGGGGTGGAACTTGGGAGTCAACCCTTCCTGGTAATGAGCCCGGTCGCACCGAACATTTCGGTTATGTCATATTCGTAAGGGCCAATGTATACAGGTTATAATTAATATAATATAAAATATATAATGATGACCTCCGTGGCTCAGTGGTGAGCGTAGTGGCGCTTTAGCCGGAGGTCGCGGGTTCGCCATCCACTGCTGAACGTAGGCATCCCCCAATGAGCGCCAACCATCCCGATCTTGGGCAGCCCTCATCCATCCGCTGCCAGCCACCTTCTTCAAATCGTCGGTCCATCGTGCCGCAGGACGTCCTACACTACGTTTGCCTAAGCGTGGTCTCCACTCTAATACTTGTCTGCTCCATCGATTGTCTGTCCGTCTGCAGACATGGCCGGCCCACTTCCACTTCAGGGTGCTAATTTGTTGAGCACCGTCGGTGACTTTAGTTTTCTGGCGAATGACATTGTTACGAATTTTATCCACCAGAGATACCCTCAAGTATAGCAGTTTGGAATTTGTTCGAAAATTCAAAATGTGGATACTTGGAGGGTTCGGATCCCGGTCAGATTTTTTAATTCATTAGATTATTTTCTTATGCCCTTGACGGTGATACTTGCATCCAGTTTTCGAGAAACTGATTATATATTAAAATATAAAAGATTGTTTCGTTTAAAGATAAAACTCCAATATGAACGCGTCCTACTCGTGTAGGTATTATGAAGATCGGGATTTAGTTGCGCCACCCTCGCAGCTAATAACAACTACGACTAGCGTCTCTTCACACAGACACGCGACGCGGCGCTCCATTTAAAAATAACTATTCAAAATTGAACTTTATTTACCATACAAGAAGATTTCCATTGGTGGCGATGTGGTACTGCTAAGAAAACTTGTATCCTCTTGTGTAGTGAATAAACTTCAATTTTAGCCTCCGTGGTCTAGTGGTTAGAGCGTTGGCTCTCGATTCGGAGGTCGTGGGTTCGATTCCCGCATTGGAACAACAAAAAATGTCGTTTCCAAGTTTGGTTAGGACAATGCAGGCTGATCACTATGAACACATGATAAAAAGTCGGACCTGCGCTTGATCTCTCGTCAGTCGTGTCAGTTATCCGTCCCACTGGATTACGAGAGTACAGGAAGGGAGAGTGCTCTTGTGTACTGCGCACACACTTGGGCATTACAAAATTACTACTGCGTAAACCTGGTTTCAATGAAACCGGCCACCGTCATCGAGATCGGTGTGGGGATAACTCCCCACACCGATCTCGGTAACAGTGGCGGTTATTTTTAAAGTTCAATTTTGAATCATTGCCATAAATATGCCGCGTCGCCTGTCAGTGTGAGCTGACCTTTAGACGGGCTAAGCTTGCTACTTTTCATACGACTAATAAAAAAGTAAACAAAATTATTTACTATTCAATTACTTAGTGAAATATAAACAAACTTAATATGAAGAGTTTAATAACCAAACTCTTTATGTTACCTTACAAGGCTATTACTATAATTTATAAAGTTACAACTACAGTAAACTATACATATTATATATATTAAGAGGAAAGATTTGTTTATTAGTTTGTTGCATTGAACAGGCCAAATTTCATCAAAATCGGTCAGAAACTACTGGACCGTTTTTAATGAAATTTGGCACAGATATAAAGTAGACTACGGGCAAAGATATATTATGCTACGTTTTGTCGCAGCAAAACGTATGTTTTCCGAGGAATCACCTTTTGCGCGTACGAAGTAACGAGCACGTCTAGAGCTCAATTGAGGAAAAAGTGTTTGTTTGTTTGCATTTAATAAGTCCCGAAATAACTAAACCGATTTTTATGAAATTTGGCTCAGACATAGAGACCATGACTGGAAAGGCTACTTTTTATAGCGGCAAAATGGTACATGTGTGATTTTCTTTTGCACGTACCAAGTCGCGTCCTTCATCTAGTATTTTCGCATTCTATAACCTTTTAAATAGGCCGGCTTAATCTTAAGATGTATGGCCTTTATAAAATAAAAGATTTAAAAAAAACCTTTTAAAGCGTAATATTATTAGACTAACAAAATATTATTATTTTGTTAGAGAATATATTATACAAAATACCATCTAACAATACAGTTAAAAAAAACGTTTTATAAAAGTATTCAATACAGTTTCCGAGTTGTATTAAAATACTATGTAACTTTATTCCGTCGGAAAATATCAATTCATAAAATAGTATACAAAAACACAAAGCATGTAGCGAGCATCCTGTATAAATTGTACTCACTAGAGATGTTCTGCGAATGTAATATTCGCATAAATTCGTACGTTATTCTCCACGTCCGTATCCGAAACTAATGAATGCCAATTCTCGTTATTAACTTACACTATCATTTTACTTTTATTGAATTATAAATGAATCGTCTTGATATCTTAACCTGGTTTTTGGGGTTTGGACCAATTAAAACAGGTTTGACTTTGGTTTATATTATATGGAATACCACTTTGTATTTTTAATAATATACAACGGCTGGATTGTAACTATATTGCAGTATTTAATTATCAGAATCAACTTTCAGATTCCTCATTTTCATGCCATTTATACTAACCTTTTCAAAAATTGACAGTTCAACTCATTTTTTTTTTTTTTTACTTTAGAAGCCAAAATCATGTAACAATATTTTCCAATCAATATGCAGTACGGTTCCAATGCAGTATTAGCGCATGCTGTCTGCACTTACTTTTGAGTATCTAACCATATTGGATACTCAAAGGCACTTACACATCAAACAAATAGTACATGGAGCGATGGCACGCTCTGGAACCTAAATGCGAATAAAATAGAAGTAATTAGTTCAGTAAAGTATGTCTTTAGAGTTAAATTTTAATTAATAGTATTTAACGTATAACAATAACATGATTTCCTATCCTTCGTACTGATAATTAAAATATTTCAAATATTAATGTAAGTAATCCGCATTCACATCCGGAGATGTAGAAATTGTGGCATCCGTAACAACCCTAGACAACACTATCGTATACGTTTGGAGCACCATGTATCCGTTGCGTTTGGAGCATTCGTTGAGCACCCTGTATCTGTTACAAAGCGTACACGAGCTTCAATTAAGCATTTTGTATCAAAGACCGTAAGGTAAATCCGAAACAAATACAAAAATGGAGGCGGAAAGTTTTTATTTTTCTTTTTTTATTTCTGCTATGAGTCCGCCATAATTCCCGGCTCTTGTCTTTGTTTTTCTAACTTTATTATGAGTACTAGTGAGTAACATATTTGGTTGAGTTCATTTTTTTTAGTTAGTCATCATCATTTTTTATCTTATTTTTAGGGTTCCGTTTAACTTGAGGAACCCTTATAGTTTCGCTCTGTCCGTCCATCTGTCTGTCTGTCTGTCCGCGCTTCTAGCGTCGGTAATCAATACTAATATTATAAAGATGAAGAGTTTGTTTTTTTGTTTTAACGCGCTAATCTCAGGAACTACTGGTTCGAATTGAAAAATTTTATTATTTTTGTGTTGGATAGTCAATTTATCGAGGAAGGCTGTAGGCTATATAACATCACGCTGCGACCAATAGGAGCGAAGAATCAGGGGAAAATGTGGAAAAAACGGAGAAAATTATTTATCTTTGAGGGCTTCCGTTGTTTGTTTGAATGCGCTGATCTCAGGAACTGCTATATCGAATTGAAAACTTATTTTTGTGTTCGATAGTACTTTTGTTAAGAAAGGCTTTAAGCTATATGACATTACGCTGCGACCAATAGGAGCGAAGCATCAGTGAAAAATGTTGCAAAAACGGGGAAAATTATTCATATTTGAGGGCTTCTGTTGCGTGCGCGTAAATCTGTAGCATTATACTATTCTTTTTGTTTACATTAAAATTAAATTGCATCCGAACAGACTCAACAAAGTATACACAATAATATTCTCTAACATACACGTACAGTAAGAACATAGCCGTCAGGCATGTTTACATATTACCGATGCACGGTTTAATTTTAAAATGTATGATATGCGCAAATATGTACAGACAGAATACTGTAATTGATCGTGTGTATGAATAAATATCACAAAGGACCCTGCGCACTGGGATACGGTGACGTCACCACAGATTTTTTAAGAGTGGTGTCTAGGATACCGAGACTTCAAAAATACATTAAAATTATAATAATAACGTTAAACACACTACCTCAGATAACTAACACACACTACCAAACATTTGTTTAATAGCAGTTTTAATAGCACCTTTAATAATTTAATAGCACCTTCTACTTATATATACAGCTGTTAGTTACAAAATATAATAGCACCTTCTATTTTGTAACTAACATTATATGCAAATAAATATTCTATTCTATTCACTAGGTATTAGTTTGACTCTTGGAGGAATGGTTTGACCTCAGGGTTTGACGCCACTTCGTGCCGTGCCACGTTTGATAATAATAATCTTTCTTTACACTCCATAGATAACATTTACATTTTTTAATTCGTGTCTAAGAGGTAAAGCCTTTGCCTCCCGATGGTTGCCCGCCTTGTCGTGGCGGTGGGGCCGCAGAGGTAGAGGCATGTCGGTATTGCGGTGCGCCGCTTGCCCTATCCTCTGCGGTGCCGAGGTGTGGTCGGTGGCAGAACCACAGACCTGATCTGCCACCGGGTACCAGTTTATCTGGTATCCATGGCCTCCTAGTAGGAGACTCGGGGGGAGTCTGCTACAGTACTGGTGGAGGCCGAGGAAGGAGGCGCACCTTACCATCTGGTGCGCCCATCGTGGAGGGCCTTCGGGCTTTCGCGATGGAGCCGCTTGTGGGCGGCTGCCGCCGGCGGGGTTGCGGATGTGTGTATCGTTCCCGTAACCTCGTCACAAGGCGGCGAGGTGGTAGATTGGGGAGTTTTTAGTGGGTATACCGTGGGTCTCATTAGCCTATACGGGAGTCCCGCATAACCACTCGGGTACCCCCTGCGCCCGGGTGGTATGCGTAATGCATTTTCCCCCTCGAAACAAAAAAAAAAGGTAAAGCCTTTGACAAAATAATGCTAATAAACTTCAAACTTAAAATTAAATTACCTTAATATGTTTGTTCTACCACTAGGTGCCCACTAGTTTGTTGAATTTGGCACAAATGACGCTCAGACAAACATTCAAATAGAGTCAAACATACTCACAACTAGCAGCGGGATTTACGTTACTGCCTATTTGCGGCCTTTCATATGTCCAAGAAACCGACAATCGCACGGTAACGCGTATTTGGAATTGACCGGCATTGACAAACAGGCAAATATTACCAACACTCTGCCAAATAAACTGTCTAGTTGTCTACACATAGTAATTGTTTGTCAAGGACGCCAAATCTATACAGATAAATAAAATTGAAGTGTCTGATTGTAATTTAAAATTAACAGCTTTTCACTTAATGCATATGAAAGTATATTCGGTACTCACAATAAAATACCAATTTTTTAAATTATTGTCTGTCCGTCTGTCTGTCTGTCGGTCTGTCTATCTGTTTGTTCCGGCTAATCACCGAAACGGCTGAACCGATTTTCATGGGACTTTCATTGGCAGATAGCTGATGTTATAAGGTCTAACATAGGCTACTTTTATTTTAGGGTTCAATTCAATTCAATTCAATTCAATGCGCGAGAGAAACTTGTGCTGCGTCGCGTTGCGTCATGCTACACGACGCCGCGCTCTACGCTGGAGCGACTGGTCACCATTCGTCAAATATTTCGCGTCCCTGTCCCCTAGTGTGAACGAGCCTTAAACCTTCATTACACAAACAATATTTCGAGTATTTAAGTGTGAAATAATCTGTTTAAAGCAAAAAGCTTCATAAATTCCGATATAATTCGATTGTTAATGGAAGGATTTCTGGTATTTATTTGGTATCGTGAAAATCAATTTTAAAATATTTAAAGTTGTTACAATGTTAATTAAAATTACCTATTTTTCTTACATTTTCCGTAATAATGTAAGTAATGCTCGATTAATCAATTGATCGCTTGAGGAAACATGTTAACTTCGTAACTTGTATTGATACAAGTTACGAAGTTAACATGTTTCCTAAGCCAAGTTTTAAGGTTCAACTTTTTTAAAGTCTTAAAGAGCCTTAAAAATTGAAGTTGAGTTATTTTAGATACGCAATAAAAATATGGAAAAGATGTCTGTGGAACGAGAAAGAAAATTTATCAGATTAATAACTATCCTTCTTCCGAGGAAAGCTTGGCAATTGTGTCAAGGCAACACCTATACTCTTGCGGAAAATTATGTTTAGCGAAATCGAATAATAACAATGAAAGCAATTCGCATTGATCGTACAGAATCCATCTCTTAAGCCGTGTTCTGACACGCTCTTGGTTAGGTTATATTTATTCAGAGCACTATTCATTGATGTAATAAAAAATTACAATCTAGTACCAATAGATAAATGATTGTTCTCAGCCATAGAGCATCCAACCAAATTTGGTTGGATGCTCTAAGGCAGTCTTTCCCAAAGTGGGCGATAACGCCCCCTTGTGGGTGCCTTTACCCAAACAGCTGATCCGAAAGCCATTAGCCATGTTTAACCATTCACAGCGCATGGACGGTTAAGCCGGTGCGGAAGGGGGAAGGAGGGGGATCATCCGTTCCCAAACAAAGTAATTACAAATAAAAAGTGACGACAAGGGTGAACAGGCTTCGGAGTTATATAGGAATACCACCTACCACTAATGTTGTTTAAGCTCTGTTTGATAGGAAAACGTTTGGATTATTTCTCCCGTCTTGTCTTACCATCTTACTTAATATTATAAATGTGAAAGTTTGTGAGGATGTATGGATGGATGTTTGTTCCTCTTTCACGCAAAAACTACCAAACGGATTTCGACGAAATTTGGTATGGTAGTAGTTTAGGCTTTGGATTAAAACATAGGCTGCTTTTTATCCCGTAAAAGTACAGTATTCCTGCGGGATACTCGATGCTATACTAACGCGGGCAGAGCCGTGGGAAATAGGTAGTAGGATGTCCCAGAAAGCTGAAATTAGGTATGAAATCTAGTACTTGCACATAAATAACATAAAAATTGTCAAACTTGGAACTTTTATCCTTAAACTAGGGGATGAAAATTTGTAAGAGACTTACCTACGCTATTTTTTCTTTAGAGGTCGGAAAATGTATGTAGAGGAATAACCCTCCTGGGTTGTAGGATGTAATAACAAAAAAAAGTGTCATAACTTTAAAAAAAGAAATGAAAGCCCACCAAAATCATTTTCATATAAAGTGACCATATGACTTACACCGTTAAAAAGCTATCTCATGTAAAACCAAGCTTCTGACTCTACCAAACATCTAACTTTACACGCCTTAACTCTATAAGCTTAACTTTAGAAACTCTACGCTACACCTTAGTCAAGTTATGTGGCTTGACCGTTCGTTTCGTTTCTACAAGAAAAGTATAAAAGAAAAACAGTCCGTAAATTTTTCACCTTACGCCCAAACGAATTTAACGAAATGGCCAGGCCACATAACTTGACTAAAATGTAGAGTTTTTTTTTTTTTTTTTTTATGAAATATGGGGGCAAACGAGCAAACGGGTCACCTGATGGAAAGCAACTTCCGTCGCCCATGGACACTCGCAGCATCAGAAGAGCTGCAAGTGCGTTGCCGGCCTTTTAAGAGGGAATAGGGTAATAGGGGAGGGTAGGGAAGGGAATAGGGTAGGGGATTGGGCCTCCGGTAAACTCACTCACTCGGCGAAGCACAGCGCAAACGTTGTTTCACGCCGGTTTTCTGTGAGCCCGTAATATTTCTCCGGTCGAGCCGGCCCATTCGTGCCGAAGCATGGCTCTACCACGTAAGTTTGTTAAATTAGGCTTAATTTTGGTGAAATCGACACTTACAAAATTTTAATTTTCGTTTCAATATAATGTCAGGCAGGTTCAAAGACAAAAAAATCTACAGCATTTAACGAAAAACGCCATCTATGATTATTTCCACTAATTACATAAACTTGTAATGCGAACGTGACACCGTCCACGTTCTTTCATACTTGACTCCCACCAGAGTATGAGAAACTAGCGATTATGTCGAACGTAGCGTTATACATTGCGTATTCGATACTAGTCACTTTAATTATAATAATATTATATCGATTAATAAAGATTAAGAAGATATCGATGGACGCTTCACACCACGTCAATCTAGCCCCGTGCTAAGTACCGGAAGAACTTGTGTTACGGGGTCTAGAGAAGCATATTTAATACACATCCATGACCCAGGAATAAAGAAAACTTTTTGTTCCTTTGGCTGGATTCGAACCCGCGACCACCGACTTGAGCGCCAAGGAGCTGACCACTGAGCCATTCGTCAAAAATATAAAAATACTAGCTTTTACCCGCGGCTCTGCCCGCTTAAACACAGCATCCTACATGAACACAGTACTCATAATATCCCTATATTAATATTATGGGATAAAAAGTAGTATGTGTTAATCCAGAGACCAACTACTACCGTACCAAATTTTATCAACGGCCGTTCAGTAGGTTCTACATGAAAGAGTTACAAACATCAACCCATCCATCCATACATCCTCACAAACTTTCACTTAATTATAGTAAGATATCAAAGAATATAATTATAATTGTAGGATCGTTGACAGTGTTATTTTGAGGCTTTTCTGTACGCTGATTACTTATAAAAGCCACTAAATTTTGTAAAACTGTGCCCTTAAACCTGCATTAATATAATTACAATCAAGTCCCGACACGCTAAAACTCTCAAATTGTGTTTTTATGAACGTTAAACCAACGTGAAACGCGCTGTGATTGGTCGAAACGTCATAAAATCCATATGTAATTGATTGTACTGTCGGTTCTTGGTGGAAATTCATGTTGAACACTAATAAAACACAATTTTTCGTGCACTTTTTCCACTATATTACGATATAATTATAAATTTTTATAAATAACACGACCAATTTCGAATTAAATGATGATGATTTAATTCGAAACCGGTCGTGTTATTTATAAAAAAAAAAAATATATATATATAATTATATCGTAATATAGTGGAAAAAGTGCACGAAAAATTGTGTTTTATTAGTGGTCATAAAATCCGTTCATGGTAACATGTCGCTATACTTTCAATCCAAACAAAGTAGACTTACTACTTTAAATACTAGAATTGAGGTTCTGATCTAACACAGCGGTAGACCGTAGCGTGAGTTACTTTATAAAGATGATTTCTTTTTAAATAGCATATTTCGAAAACTTTGCTAAGAAAATGAAAGTATTTTCAACCATAGTTTCATTATAACATGATTACGGCGAAGTCAAAAGTAAGGGTAATTATTTTGGCAGTCCAAGACCTACTTGTGCACAACTGGGTGAAAGTTAACCCTCGGTTTAATATTATAGTAGACCAATCAGCACACAGTCCTGAAACGCGCTATCGAAGTTCGAACTATATAATATACGACATCTGAAATGCATACAAGTGGGCTTCGGCCTGACCGAGCATACCACCTCGCTCAGGCGGAGATATCCCTTTGGGGCTTCTACTTTTCCCACAATATCATACATCTCGTTCTTCGTATTTATGAAAGATAAGGCATGATATTTTAACCCAAGGATACTTAAACCCTGACCTGCGCAGGTGAGCCTAAGTATGTATGTTTGCTCCATTAAACGCTTAAATTACTCATCCGATTGTAATGAATGAGGTGTAAATTGATTCATTATAATAACCCGGATAGTATATTTTATATAATTTGCGTAGTCGGGTTTTCAACTATTTCTTTATTATAACTTAGCTTCCTATGGATTATAATTTTTCGTACATTGCCTTTACTTATCGCGTCTTGCTGCTTGTCTAATAAACGCTTTCCCGTATTATTACGAAACTTAGAACAAAATTATACTGACCCCAAATAACATTGTCCGTCCAGCAATATTCTCGCTCTATTTTAAACCCTCTAAACTGCATAATAAAAGTATTAGTCGTAAATTCATCGTGTAATTTCTCCAGGATGTAACACCTGTTAACATGCACCAAATATTGGTGTTGTGACGTCATCGTGTTAGTAACTTGTGACGTATTACTTGAAACTTGTTCAGAATTTACAACATCCACCGTTTATAGTAGAGTTTTACAAGCGCTATTCAAGTACAACGAAAGCATAACTGTGCAGTTTGCTTGCAAAAAAGATATAATATACATAGCCACGAGAACTGTTTAGGGGGCGTTCATAAATTACTTAAGGTATTTAAGGTGGGGGTCTATCCGAATCTCACCAAATTACATTTGGAGGAAAGGGGGGATCTCAGCAAATGCGTACTCGGGTCCGCTGTCTTTGGACATTTGATAGCAAAAAATCTTTCGTCTTTCGAAATATTTTTACAATTTAGCTAGTTATATTACAACAATTAAAATCCGTTTAGATTTTACAATTTTACGGTACATACCTTTACGGCACCGCGTCCGAAATTAGGTAACCTTTTATTTTCGTGTGTAATGACTAGACGTGAATAAAATTCAACTTTAAATCGCTATTTCAAAAATGAAGCGCGGCATCGTATCGCGTCTCGGTGTGAACTGACCCTGACCTGACTGACCGAGACAAAGGTACAACTATCACACAATTTACAAACTTAAAACCGCGTCTCCTGGCACAAAAATCACTTAAACCCGTAGACGTATAATTATGACTTCGATCTACTAGATGTTGCGCATGACTTCGTGCGCGACAAAAGGAAATCTCGTGGAACCGTACATTTTGCCGCTATAAAAAGTAGCCTTTATCCTTTCCCGTGATCTACTCTATATATCTGTGGCAAATTTCAACGAAATCGGTCCAGTAGTTCCGGAACCTATTCGATGTAAACAAACAAAAAAAAAATTCCTCTTTATTATATTATAGTATAGATGGACGAGGCATGTTGAGAAAATAGTATCTCCACTTAAATGGCCCCACTTTTAGAGTTTCTGGAGCCATTTTAACATTTGAATTATAGTGAAAACAAGATGGCTGACATTTATGGTATGCTGAAAACCAAGATGGCGTAACTTTTTCGTGTATGAAGATTTATTCTGTCAAATGTACGTCATACCCTATCTTTAGTTTTGAAATCTTTGCATTAAATCTCGTCAGATAATATACTCGTCCCCTGAGAACATAGTATTGTTAGAACACGATTTCTCCATATTTCATTTACCGGTCTACGTTCCCGAAGTTCGTTCGTTCCTTTCTGATTGAAGGCGATGACGCGTGGCGGGAAAATTGTTCTCCATTGATTTGTGAATCGAATTATTGTGTAGTGATTTTCTTTTATCTCTTTTCGTATTGCTGCTTGTGTTATTGTTTATCGTCAATGGCGTGATGTGAATATTGTTAAGTAATCAGTAGTTATATGGTTACTGAGGGTATCGTGTGTCATTTTTAACCGACTTCCAAAAACGGAGGCGATTAAACGTTCGGCTGTATTTTTTTTTTTTTGTATGTTAGACCATAATTCCGCCATGTGTGGACCGATTTTCAAAATTCTTTTTTTCATGTAAAGGGTATAATCCCAAGTTGGTCCCGTTTTTAAAAAAAATGGTGATGTTAGCTTACTTGCCCGATTCACACCGAAATGGCAGCGGAGCGACAGCAGCATAACTGTCATATAATTTTAAACTTTATCTTCATTTCTATAAAACACATTTTCGCTTGAGACAACGCTTCGATGCCGACAGTAATTGCTAGCGGCCATCGGCATCGAAACGAAACGATAAGCGATGCGGCGCTGCATTTTTTAAGATAGCTAATCAAAATTGAACTTTATTCATTACACAAGGAGGTACATGTTTCATTGTAAGAGTTCGAGCAATGTATGACTGATATCTTAAGATATGTGTGTCTCTTTGTACAGTTATTAAAGTTCAATTTTGAATAGCTATCTCAAAAGAGCAACGCGTATCGTTGCGTTGTAAACCGACCCTTAATGCCAATTTCAACAACCGTCTGTTAAAATTGTTCGTTGATTAGATATTTTGTCTCTATCGTTTTTCATATTATTAAGAAAAGAGAAGGCATAGAGATATTTAGACATTTGATATTTAAATTAATACAAATTTGAATATGTTTTTAGAATTCATTACATATACCTACAATATTTACAAAATACGCCATAACTATTTTCTACGAATATACATAGAAAAAGAAGACTTAATTACTTTGACTTTTTGCCAATTGTAATGATCCCAGGCTCCAATCATTTAACGCACATTTTCCCTAAAAGGCGAACTTCCTCTGGCGAAGGCTGTATGTGCGTATAACGTGATATTACGTATGTTGTATGTGTGAGGCTGTAGGGGAAATGCCCTGTCATCGGCATTTTTTACAACTCCGCTTAAGTGATTCGCGATATGCTACATTGATGTGTTATAAAATAGATCTACCAGTTAGGGCAAGATAGCACAGAGTAAATATATTATGTTTATATGTATAAAAAAAATGCTAATTTGTTAAAAATATACATACTTACGTACAGAGAAACGTAGATTTTAAAAATCTTGACGGGTTCAACGTCCACAATTTTTCTACTATATCGTCGACACGCCGTATGTCTGTATTAGTGTAATCAAAACGATAGCTGACTATGTGGTCTCATAGAGGAGACATAACCACGTCAATCTGGTCCCGAGGTAACTTATGTTACGGGCACCAGGAGATCTAAAAAGGCCACTTTATTTTTATTAGATGAATCATATGCAATTCATATTATAAGTGCGCCATTTTACGCATTTCTATTGAAAACTGTCAAAATTGATGTTTTCACTGTCAAAATATATGAAACAAAATATGAAATACCTAAAGTGGCCTTTAGACCGCAGACAGCGGAAATATATTTAATACTTTTGATACCATACCTACTTATATTTAAGATTTTTAAAATACTCATCCATGATCCAGGAACACTTTTCCCTGGAGGGATTCGAACCCGTGTCCTCCGGCTTGAGCGCTCTAACCACTGAGCCACAGAGATTGAATGCACTTAACAAGTGTTTTGGAAATTGGATTCTCTATTGCAATATTTAATACCTTATTTTCTTCCTGTATGTAACATCGGTGTATATTCTGTAATATACTGTATACTGGCTCGAATAATGGCCATTATTCTCACAGCTGGGGGCCGCGGCCTGTCGCGCTGTCAATGCACTTACACGTGATTACGTCACGCGTGAAAAAATACTGCCACTGACAGCCCGATATTCAAACGTGTCAATTAAATGCTTCTATCTTTGAGTATATAACCACGCTTCTATGTATTTTATATCTATGGTATATTTGTTTTATTTTTCAGTATTTTTCATTGTTATTTTCATAGATGTAATATTAAAAAGAGGGTTATTTCAATGTAACGTGTGTATCTGTATCTTTATGTATTGTGAACTTGTGAATAAAGTTCCAGTTTGAATCGCTATTTAAAAAAAGTGCGCGACGCGTCATGTCTCGGTGTAATCTATAGGTGCGTTAGTAATAATTATTATAATACTCCTACTGTTTCGGGATAAAACGTATCTTATGTTTTAATCTAGAGCCTAAACTACTACCATACCAAATTTTATCAAAATCCGTTCAGTAGTTTTTGCGTGAAAGAGTAACAAACATCCATCTACCCATACATTCATCCATCCTCACAAACTTTCATATTTATAATATTACTAGCTGTTGCCCGCGGCTCCGCCCTCGTAAATACAGTATCCCACGGGAATACTGTATTTTTTCAGTATAAAAAATCTATACATATAAAATCCTTTGTCCTGAATGACTGACGGATCAACGCACAGCCTAAACCGCTGATCGTAGAGACCTGAAACTTGCAGGGCTTTCTCTTTGTAATGCGTAGGGATCCGATAAGAAGGGATTTTTCGAAATTCGATTCCTAAGGGGGTGAAAAGGGGTAAAACAGTTTGTATGGGGCAACGTGATTCCTTGGTCCAATCTGCTCCATATTTTGCACAAACATTATGTAACAGAATTGATGGAATTCGTGTATCATAGTTTATTGAAATTCGTCCGCTAACGGGAATAAAAAGGGAAAGAAAGTTGCTTGGGAACGATTTGCTTTTAAGTTGATATAAATACTCCTTAGTGCTTTTGATATAAAGCTTCCCACACACAAGCGATCGATCGATTCAGTCTTTACAATTTAAACATTTACTGGGTTCGTAGTTGCAAGTAAATCGGTTTAGATAAAAATTAAAAATAGTCTGAGATCCTAGGACCACCTTACTATACTTTTTATATGAAACGCGTAAATTTTGTTCCACTAGCTGGTAGGTCTTACACTAATCATTTTGTGTAATAGTTTGTCGTTAGCAATTTACTTTCAAATACGAATTATTTTCCAATTTGATCGAAGCCATCGATAGCCCGTGAGTGGGAAGCTTTATTTTTATTTTGACATAATATATTGTCATCATGTTGAAAAATAAATCTGACAAGAATGCCAAAGTTAAATTTGATGAAAATCTCTTTGAAAAACTAGGCACCTAAATATTTGCGATTGTTATATTAATTATATTCATAATACTTATTATATTACATACCTACTATTTCAGTAGAATATTTTGAGTGTAGGTATTATATTTCTTTCTCTTTTGTTGTTATACTTAATATGTAATATTTAATTTATTTGTGCCTGATTTATCAGTGTTTAAAACATAGGTTTTTAGTTTTTAACTCAGATTTTTAATCTTTATTTTTATAAAATTTGCTACCGTAGTAGTTTAGCCCTTGGATAAATACATAGGACCATAGCATAGGACTCGCTTTTTATCGCGGAAAATTTTTGGGTACCTAACCTAACTACCTACGCGGATAGGAATTAGGATAGCTCTGCTTATAATTTTATGTAGGTATTTCAATTCAATCGGTTCATACCTACAGAAAGTTTTATCAATCTAAAAAATAACGTAGTATAAAATGCTATAAAATAACCAGATAGGTATTTAAATTGGTTAAAACTTTACCTAGGTTAATCCTAATCATTAGTGTGTATGATTATTATATGAGGAATAAGTGAGAAGCTAGATGGCTTCGTGGTCGTACTGTAAAACTCAAAAACAAACTCTGTCGTGGTCCCAACTAGGATGGGCGATCACAATCCAAATTATTTTTATTAAGTTCAAAGTCCACAACGTCTTCCCATTCAAAAGATTTTCGAAATCGTTAAAATGCTAATTATCGGCTACAAAGAAATATTTACTTAATATTATACCTAAACACGAATGTTTGTATGTACATAATAATATGTTTAGTTTTTCATGCAATAAAGTAAAGTAAAGAAAACACGTAAAGAATTTTGATGAAATCAGGTATGGTAGTAGGTTAAGCAGAATTAACACAGAATACTTTTTGCAGCAAGCTTATTAAATTTTATTAATGGTAGTTCTCGGTAGATTTCTTGAGTGTATCTACGAAGTCGCAGGAAACATTCAAATAAAATACAACTGATACGGCTGTCCAGTGCCTACACCATTATGTATTCAATTTTGGTATTGGTATTTTCCCGAACAAGATTTCCCTCTGACGCGAGCGAAGCTGCGGGCAAAAGCTAGTAGCATATATTTTAATCCAGCGCCTAAACTACTACCATACTTTTAATCGAAATTCGTTCGATAATTTTTGCGTGAAAGAGTAATAAACATCCATCCATCCATCCTCTCAGACTTTCACATTTATAATATTAAGTAGGATAGTCTTACTAATCTTATAAATGTGAAAGTTTGTGAGAATGTATGGATCGATGTTTGTTCCTGTTTTACGCAAAAACTACCGAACGGATTCCGATGAAATTTGGTGTGGTAGTAGTTTAGGCTCTGGATTAAAACATAAGCTACTTTTATCGCGGAAAAGTACAGTATTCCTGTGGGATACCCGATACTATATTTACGCGGGCGGAGCCGCAGAAAACAGCTAGTTGGATTATATAATGGACTACTTTCTGAATGTCCCTCGGCAAATATGTAAGTTGTGATTCGTCTATCGTACGATAGGAAAGTTACTTAGCAGGAATATTTTTTTACCGATACGAAATTTCCACGGTTCGCCGAAAGCACTTTCGATATAACAATTTCCTCAATACAATTTGCCGAAAAGCTGGGCGCCTAGACAAATTACCTTCGTTAAAATTCGGAAAGATCTGTCGTATCGACTTCTCTTTTGAGATCACGACATTTTGTCCCTAGACAAACGCACACTGTTGTTCGAATCGCAACAACGAATTGCTCAAACGTTAGTTGTCTACAATTTATAAGAATTTTTCCGTCAGTTGTGAAGTTGTCAAATGTCATAATTATTTTTTTTTAATGATGGCGTTACGGCTTAAAACTATTTGCCAGTGTCAAGTTTAAAAGGCAGAGAAATAGATTTATTGTAGCCTGTATATGATTTCAACACCGTATTATTTTCAAGTCTAATGTGAAATGTCTAGTCAAAGTCCAAAATACAGATAGTCAGTGCAAGTCAGTCGATTCAGTAAAACGGTACCTAGTAGTTTTACTGAAAGTTCCTAGAGTGTTTACAATAAGAATTAAGTAGGTACATAATTAACACAGGCGATTATTATTGCATTCTAAATCAGACACACAATTTGACAACTGTTTATTATTTGACATTGACATGTGACTGACCACTCGTGTGCACGATTTTCAACTCTATTGTTTGACTCCCGAGTTCTATTTAGAATTATATTCTATTAAAATACATTATTTAATTAATTATCTTCTATTTTTCATTGATAATACAGATTTTACAGTCGGACAATGATCTTTTGGCACTTGGATGACGGCGTGAGTGTCGTAAATAAGAACAATATTTATTACTAAAAGTGAAATTTTACAAGACAGCGATGTTATTATAGTACTGATTTTATCCACGTGCCAAAAGGTAAGTGTCGCAACTACAAAACAATACATAATACTAAAAGTGACATTTTTCAAGACGGCGATGTTAGTTCTGTTTTTGTTCACGTGCCAAAAGATCCTTGTCAGACTGTATACGGATTGCTTGCCAAATGGTCATAGGAAACACATATTAACATTATACAGATATTAACATGTTACACTAAAGGGCCATACTCACGGCGCGTCCAGCAAATCCAGCACCGGTACTAATAAAGGGCTATTATCTTTGAATAATTATTACATAGATACGTTATATCCTTACAAAACTGA
Organism: Glaucopsyche alexis; assembly: GCA_905404095.1. NCBI lineage: Eukaryota > Metazoa > Arthropoda > Insecta > Lepidoptera > Lycaenidae > Glaucopsyche > Glaucopsyche alexis. The sequence goes on from FR990057.1 coordinate 2,027,303, forward strand.
CAATATTTCTGTGCCACGACACACATTGACATTCTATATCTATGGCTATTATAATATACTCACGGTGCATGATGCATCTAGCAAATCCAGCACCGGTACTAATAATAATAAATAGGATTTAGGAATAACAAGTAGATCCATTCATTAGTGTCAATTATTTAAAATTTTTGCGTACAAATCCGCGGCCTTGAGCTTGCAGGCTGGATGACCTTTTAAAAATAAATAGTGTAGGTAATGATCCTGGTAACACTGGGTAGAAAAAGAAGAAGATGAAGTACAATAACTTTTGTTTGATTATTGATAACAAATTAACAATTTACGTTAACTATTATCCCTAAGTCTATGAGGTAAACACAGATGAGAATAAACAACCTAAATAAGTTGGCTTCAAGTCTTCATATTGGTGGAGAGGTGAAACGAAGAAGCTCGCCGCGAAGCAGCACCGCGCCCAGCGAACTCGAGTAGAGCCTAGTCCACCTCCATCTGCACTGGTCCATGAAGGTTGAGGACGTTGTGGACTAAGTACATCCTAAAGAAGACGTCTTTCACTTTTAGGGTCAAGCGTCTGGAGTCTCGCTACAACGTCAACTTCAGTTTCTTTGCGGTGAGAGTACCGACGCATCTTCTACCGACCTTCGAGGTGGAGGAGTTCTAGCCGACGGACGTGTTCTACCGAAGATTTCAAGGAAATGAAACAAAGCGTGCCTCACGTCGTCTAAAAAGTAGCATTTTAATCCAGAGCCTATGTGAAAGAGTAATAACCATTCCACCATCCATACTCACATACTTTTATATTTATAATATTAGTAGGATTTTTGACTACTAAAACATTACCATTACCTTATACATAATATAACATAAGTAAAATGTGTTTTAAATCTTTATAATTTGTAGGAATTGTAGGTATACAATAATGTTGTTCGTTAAGTAGTTTAACCATAGTGATATAAAATCTTCATAATGTACAATACGGCCGATGTATCTTGGCGAGTCTGAACTTTGCGCAGAAGGTTGTGCAATATCTGTTTCTAAGTCATTTCGTATTTATTTTATTTGTACTAATTGGTCAACTGTATTAGGGAATTTTATTAGTACATAGGTATATAAAAATAATACAATAACAGTTTTCTTTTCAGTTCGCAGAGCCTATGTTCAGACCGCTACTAACCGCTACCAACCTAAGTTAATTTGTATTCATTCTGTGACAGGCTCAAACTAGTGCATGTAAATAATAATAATTATTAACTGTGTTGATTTTTAAATTGTATAATGTTATTATTGGCTATAGCCATGACTTATGTAATTCCTTTGCAAGAAATAAAAGTATTTTTTACATTTTAAGTTTATTTTCTTACTAAAACTTAGTTAAAAAAGTAAAATAATTGTGTCGTATCAGGCTAAAGCTCTACCGACAAGAGCGAAGCTCTTAAATTAGAATGAATGAATAATTCTAGCAAGACAATGCCTATAACAAATTCAAAGTGTTATGGCCGCTTGTAATATTTTGTATACAATATGTAGTAACTGTTAGGTTTTTTCTGGCAATAGTACCTCCAGCTAATAACACTTCCTTTAAAGTTATAGTTCTTTAAAATTGCAAAGAATATTTCAATTATTTAGTCACAAATATACTATAGAGATTAAAATTATGTATTTAATTGGTTAACACTACTTGACTGTTTATAATAGCAAATATTTCAAAACTATTATGAGGTGTTTGTGTGCTTACATACCATTTATAAGGCGAAGGTGTTGAGCATCGATATATACAATACAATAAAATATGATTACATTGAAAAACTTATAAATTTTATCTACTAAATAGAAATCTTTATTTCTAAGCAAGTTTTTTAAGAACTCCATTTGTTACCTACTATAATTTAGGTAGGTACCTACTATAGGTACACCTAAAGATTGCTTTCAGCTGGTATAGTAGCGTGTAAAGGCTACAAACTGCAAGTAAGCTACAAATTAAGAAATTTATATTTTAACAAAGTGTAGAATTATACTTGAATACAATGAATTAAATATTAGGTATTGACAATAATTGTGATTTATTGAATACTTTAGATTGATTTCTTTTGACATTATGCAATATAGACTACTAGCAGAAGGCTTTGTATAGACCCTTTAGGCAAATCATTATTATTTACATATAACAGCTGATCAATAAAAATCCGCCATATTGTTCGTTGAGGCGATAAAGGTAGCTTCCTGGATGTCTTTATCGTTAGGTCGATAAAGATAAAGATCACGATCTGCTAAATGTCACTTACGGCCGCTTGTCTAGGCATTGTATGGAGAAACGCGTTAGAGCAATTCGTTATATGAGTGCATCGTTAGCGTATTCGTTCAAAGTGGCTGCTTGGCTACCAATTTTTTTAACGATACGACTGAATATGTCATTTAACGCACGCTTATGTCAATCCCATACATTTTTTATTCACGAAGTTCGCCGTCGATATTATTTATTGCATCTTGTCTAGCCCTCCTGAATCGTTAAAGTCGATTGGTTGAATTATGAATAGCAGGAAAAACAATTTGTGTAATTATGTTTGTTAAGGACAGCGGCCTCGCCTGTGTTTTAAAGTGAATTTAAAGACAATGAACACTTATCAGTGCTTTAAAACGTTTCTAAAAACTGTGAGTAAATAGTACATAAACTTTTAAGAGTGAAAATAGTGAATATAAGTGTTGTACATAAGTGTTAAGTTCATTAGAATAGCGGTAAATAATTGTTTTAAAGTCACGAGTTTATTTTCTTTATAATTTCTTAACCGTAGCTTATTTCACTTGGAAAATTAGTGTTGTACATAGGAAAAATTAGTGGCTAAAGTAAATAACATTTAGGTAAATAGAAATGTAAATGGTTTTAGAGAAAATTAGATTATAATGGTGAAAAATATATGGTTTTTCTTATACTTGTAATTTTGCTTATGTGTTACTAAGTATCTATGTAAACTGTGTGATTATGTATTGTTTTATGGTAAATAAAGAATTTCACGTTATGCGTTTCACTTATCCTGGCTCAGGGGAAATAAAGGGAAATTAGGGAAAATTACGGAAAAATAGCCGTATAGAGAAATAAGAGAGAGATAGCTTATATGGAAATTAGAAGAGTACATTTGTGCTCTCTATACGGCATTGCCCTGAGCCAGGTAAGCTAACGAGTTAATGTGAAAAATGTTCTCCTCAAATCAGTGTTATTTTTTATACGCCCCAGCTCTGCCCGAATCGGTGTAACCTTGCTATCTTCGAGTCTGATCAGAGCCGGCGGTGAAAACCTAGTGGAAAAATACAGTCCCATACAGTAGTGCGTGGTCCTTGCGATCCGGATTGCAAGTTAGTGAGTTAGTCGCGTGTGATCCGAGATACAAGATTGAAGAAATTTTCGAAGTCCAATACCAGTTGAAAACAATCAAGACGACACTTAGAAGAATTTATTGATGACGGAACATAGAAAAATTTACTGAACATCGGACATAGAAAAATTTTACTGAGCCAAGGAGATAGAAAAATTTATTGAAGACCGGACTTAGAAAAATTTACCGAACACTGGACATAGAATAATTTCATCGAGCCAAGGACATAGAAAATTTTTGAAGAAAATTTATCAAGCCGAACATAGAATTTTGGAAGAAAGGAATTCAACACCGGGGATCGACGGACTCAGATTAGAAGATTGGACTCGAAGATACAAGACAACACCAACGAAGAGGGAAGCAAGGATTCGCAGATTTTTCGCCTGAAAAACCTACCGAAGATTCTTGAAGAGTCGTGAAGACTCTGAAGATATTTGGAGTTTGAAGACGAATATTTGAAGATTAATTTTTGATTTGAGGATTTAACTTAACGTAACATTTAACTTAAACTATGGTCATCACAAGGAGTCAGAGCGGGGCCGAGGAGAACCAACCACAACAACAACAACCGCGAAGATTTCCAGATCCGCCACGATCGCCGTCTGCTGCCGCCACGAGCCAGCCGCCGCCGACCGAGGGAAGGGCAGATCTGCTTCAAACAATTTTAAAACCGAGACCAGGTACTAGCAAGGCACCTGTAGCTCCGGAAGTGCAAACACTAGCCAGGAAGAAGGCTATTTCAATTAGGTCGCGTCGATCGACAGCGAGTGTCGTCGCACGCATGCAATATGAGGCGGAAGAGAAGCTGGCCGCTCTCCGTAAAAAGGAACTGCAAATAGAAGCAGAACTTATCAAGAAGAAACTCGTCGCCGACGTCGCCGCTGCAGAGGATGGAAGCAGCCCCGATGACGACGAGCCGTCTGAACAGGTGGAGCAACGTGTACGAGCCTGGCTAAGCGAACAAGGACCCGACCATGAAGAGGCTAGACAAGAGCCGGTCGTGTTAGAGGAGAGAGAGACGCCGAAGCCAGAAGACATGCCACCAACTGGAGGACGACGCGAAGGCCAGAGGACGAGATTTGAGTGGCCGGAACAGCGCCGCCCACGCTCACCCACACCACCCACGTCTAGGGCCAACGGAGTGGAACATCTCGCTGAAACGTTAGACAAGCTGCTGAATCAACGCCAGACGCGCCACACAACGGAGCTGCCTACATTCTCAGGGGCTCCCACCGAATGGTTGTCCTTCAAAGCAGCCATGGAAGACACCACTGCATTCTACAAGCTGAAACCGATCGAGAACTTAGCTCGGCTGAGGAACTGCTTGCGGGGAGAAGCCAGGGAAGCCGTGGCACCACTGCTGAGCGTCGCTACGCCACCCGAACAAATCATGAAGACTCTAGAACAATGCTTCGGACGTCCAGAAGTTATGGTGGACCGCATGATGGAAGACCTGAAGAGGCTACCGAGGCTCGGAGGTTCGGCGGCGGAACTCAACCAATTCGCCGTGAAGATTCAGAACATGGTGGCTATCCTGAAGAGGCTGAGGCACGGGTACCTTTTCAACCCGTTGCTCACGAGAGACATTCTAGAGAAGCTCAGTCCCTACGAGAAAAGCAAGTGGTACGACTACGCAGAAGAGACGTCGCGCTTCAGGAACGAGCCCGATGTCGTCCTTCTCTCTGAATTCTTAATGAGGGAAGCGGACAGGGCACTGCGCTACGGATTCAGCACGACATCGAAGAGAGAAACACCGCGTCAACCTCCGAACAAGAGTGAAACCAGAGCAAGAAGGCCAGTCTTCGCGGTGACAGATGAGGGCAGGGGTTCGCCGAGCCACAGCCAACCCAAGAAGGTACGCGAGGAAGCAATGAAGTGCCCGGTATGTGCCAATGATCACGCTCTGCCTCGCTGCGCCGCCTTCAAGAAAATGAGCGTACCAAAGAGATGGGACACAGTCAGGAAAGAGGGGCTGTGTTTCCTGTGCATATCGAGTCGACACAGAAGATTCATCTGTAAGGCGAAACGGTGCGGCGCACAGGGTTGTAAGCGGCTGCACCACACGTTGCTGCACGAGGAGAGGTCCGGCGGCGCTCCACAGGCTGAGGACGCCGTTATTACCGCATCGGTCACGTCCGACCGTGCGGTAAAACTCAAGATGAGAAGGGTTCAAGTCGTGGGTCCACGGGGCGAAGCGGACATCTTCGCGCTGTTCGACGAGGGCTCGACAGTGACTCTGCTGGATGAAGACGTCGCGAAGGCTATCGGCGCAGACGGTCCGTCGAAAGTGCTGCGGATGCACGGGATCAATGCCGAGAGAAATGAGGAAAAAAGCCGACTCGTACAACTGGGCGTACGGGGTCACGACGGTACCAGGCACGACATCACTGCGAGAACGGTGGGCGGATTGAACTTGCTCACTCAATCCGTTCCGGAATCATTGCTGCAACTCGCTCACCTGCACGATCTCAGGGATGAAGAGATGTGTTATGAGAACGAGAAACCCCAACTTCTCATCGGTACGGACAACTGGCAGCTCATCGTGTCAAGAGAACTGAGAATCGGGAAAAGGAACCAGCCTGCGGCCTCAAAGACCAAACTCGGCTGGGTGATCCATGGCAGCATCCCGAGGCGCATCATAAGGCAGGATGATGAGAGTATCCTGCACATATCCACAATCGAGACCAGAGGCGAACGGCTCGAAGAAATGGTGAAGAAACACTTCGATATAGACGCATTGGGAATAGCGGCTAAGGCGAGGCTGACAGACGGCGAGCAGCGGGCCATCGACCTCTTTGGCAGGACGGCCAAGAGAACGGAAGACGGTCGATTCGAAGTGGGACTTCTGTGGCGCAAGGACGGCGTCAAATTACCTCTCAGCTACAACAATGCGCTGAAGAGGCTTAAGAACTTAGAACACAAGCTCAGGAAAAACCCAGAAGACGAGGCGCAGTACCATGGGCAGATGAAAAATCTCATAAGCAAGGGATATGCGGAAAAATGCGACGGGACGGAGGCCGGAAGCGACCGTACATGGTACCTGCCGCACTTCCCGGTCAAAAACCCAAACAAACCGGGTAAGCTGCGACTGGTTTTCGACGCGGCGGCGAAGACAAGCGGCGTGAGCCTTAATTATCACTTGTTGGAGGGGCCTGACCTTCTGACGTCACTGCCACGAATCCTGTTCCGGTTCAGGGAGGAAGCTGTTGCTGTGAAGGCCGATATACAGGAGATGTTCCTTCGTGTGAAAGTCAGACGAGAAGACCAGCCGGCCCAGATGTTCCTGTGGAGAGAGGACCCGAACGAGCCGCCGACCAGGTACAAGATGGTGGTGATGATTTTTGGAGCGTCGTGTTCGCCGTTCCTGGCACACTCAGCCCGGAATAGGAACGCGGAAAAATTCGCTGAGTCACACCCGGAAGCCCATCGCGCTATTTCCGAAGCCCATTACATGGATGACTACGTGGACAGCTATCCAGACCGGGAGAAGGCCAAGCAGGTTGTAGAGCAAGTGGACCAGGTGCACAGGAAAGGTGGCTTCCACTTAAGAGGCTGGACGAGCAACGACCGGAGGGTGCTAGAGGAGCTGCCTGAGGACCGCCTAGCTGAGAATACTACGCAGCACGTCACCAAGGACGAGCAGAAGACCCTGGGCATGCTGTGGGACTCCAAAGGTGACAAACTAAAATTCAACACGTCGCTATCTAGAGTTCCTGTGGAGGTCCGTGAGCTGCAGCGCGCGCCGACGAAAAGAGAGGCCCTTAGCACCGTAATGGGTATCTACGATCCGCTGGGGCTACTTAGCTGTTACACCATTACCGCCAAAGTCATCCTACAAGGCTTGTGGCGTCAGAAGCTGGACTGGGACGAGCCGCTGCCAGCTGAGTCAGCCGAGGACTTCACCCGCTGGCTGACAGACATGGAATACATCAGCCATCTCGAGCTGCCCCGGAGTTACAACGGGGGGAGCCCGACGAGGAGCCGGCAGCTGCACGTATTTTGTGATGCGAGCAAAGACGCATACGCCGCAGCCGTCTATTGGAGGATGGAACAGGAAAATGGAGATGTTCGAGTCGTGTTGGCCGCAGCCAAGGCCAAAGTAGCGCCGTTGAAGGCCCAAACCATACCGAGGCTGGAACTACAGGCCGCCCTGGTCGGAGCGAGGCTGGGAAACGCCGTCGTAGCAGAGCACAGGTGGAAAACAGATACCGTTTTCTACTGGATTGACGCACAGGTGGTGCTGTGTTGGATACAGAACGGCAGCCGGAAATACACGCCGTATGTCGCGCACCGCCTGGGGGAAATCGCCGAACTGACATCCGTCCACCAGTGGAGGTGGGTGAGCACTAAGAACAACGTCGCGGACCTAGCCACGAGAACGGGCTATGTTCCGAGGAGCGACGAGGACCCATGGTTTAAAGGGCCAGACTTCCTGCGCAGGCCTATGAGCGAGTGGCCCGCGGAGAGTCCCGCCCAAGTTGAAGATAAGGAAGAACACGTCACCTTTTACACCACAAGGGCGAGTGAGCTGGATTGTCTACCGGATGTGACGCGCTTTTCGAGTTACGAGCGCCTCATAAGAAGCACAGCGATGGTTTTGTTATTCTTAGAAAAGTGCCGAGATCGTCGAGCCAACCTCGAGGTACGACACCTAGAGCGGGCCGAGACGTTGTGGTATCAGAGGTCACAACGGGACAGCTTCACGCAAGAAATTGAAAAGATCACAAGTGGCAAGACGGCGCCTAGGTGGAGCCCCTTGTACCGGCTCAGCCCAGTGTACAAAGACGGGCTGCTCGTACTAGACGGAAGAATCAAAGCAGCGCAGGTTGCAGCGGAGATGAAGAACCCAATCATCCTGGACGGAAGACATCCGTTCACGAAGCTCCTGGTGGCACGGGAGCATGCCAGGGCAGGACACGGGAGCCGTGAGAGGGTCGTGAACGACCTCAGGCAAAGGTTTTGGATCCTGAAGCTGCGGCCGACGGTGCGCAGCATAACAAGTAAGTGTGCGTTTTGTCGGCTACGACGGGCGCACCCGAGAACACCACAAACTGGAGACCTGCCGGCGGAGCGCCTGGGGGCGTTCCAGAGACCATTTTCGTACTGTGGTCTCGACTGTTTCGGCCCGATGACGATCACCATCGGCCGACGTCACGAGAAGAGATGGGGAGCGCTCTTCACCTGTCTGACGACGCGGGCCGTGCACCTGGAGCTGGTGGCCTCGCTGTCGACAGACTCAGCAATAATGGCCATGAGAAGGATGGCTGCGCGGCGAGGATGGCCGTCAGTCATGTACAGCGACAACGGGACGAACTTCAGAGGCGCGGACGTCGAGCTGCGGCAAGCGTACGCTGAGTGGGCACCGGCTATGGCTCAGCTGGGCCTCACGCACCGCATGCAATGGAAATTCACCCCGCCGGGGGCGCCGAGTCAAGGAGGTGCCTGGGAACGGATGGTGAGGTCAGTGAAAACCGCCTTACTCGCTACGCTGAACGAGAAGTCGCCGAAAGAAGAGGTACTCCAGACCCTGATGGCCGAGGCGGAGTATTCCGTGAACGCACGACCGCTAGTTCACGTTTCCGTGGACCCCAGCGACCCGGAGGCAATCACACCGAACCATTTCCTCCTGGGGTCGTCCGCCGGACTGCCGTACGTCGGACCGTGTGTGCCGGCGGACAAGAAGACTTGGAGAGTCGCGCAAGCCCTTGCCGACGAGTTCTGGAGGCGCTGGGTGAGGGAATACCTCCCCACGCTCACGCCACGCTACGGGGCGCCGCAGAGCAGCCGTGCCCTGGTTCCGGGCGACCTGGTCGTGGTCGTAGATCCGGCGCTGCCGCGTAATACGTGGCCGCGCGGGGTCGTGCACCGGGTCTACCCTGGCCCGGACGGACAGGTGCGTTGTGCGGACGTTCGCACGCGCAGTGGTGTGTTCCGCAGGCCCACATCAAAATTGGCAGTGCTGGAGGAGGCGCCGCAGTCGCAACCGCGACCGCTGGCGGAGCAGACGGAGCCGGGGGCGTCGCCGGGCGCGGAACGAGCGCCGGGGCGAGCTACAGACAGCTCGCAGTCGCCGGAGCGAGCTACACACAGCTCGCAGTCGCCTGAGCGAGCTACAGACAGCTCGCAGTCGCCGGGGCGAGCTACAGACAGCTCGCAGTCGCCTGAGCGAGCTACAGACAGCTCGCAGTCGCCAGGGCGAGCCACAGACAGCTCGCAGTCGCCTGAGCGAGCCACAGACAGCTCGCAGTCGCCTGAGCGAGCCACAGACAGCTCGCAGTCGCCGGAGCGAGCCACACACGGCTCGCAGTCACCATCACGAGCTGTAGCGAGCACAGACAGCTCGCGGTCGCAGCCAGTTGCAGCGGGCACGGTCAGCCCGCAGTCACCAGAGCAGTTTGCGGCGGACACAGACAGCTGGCAGTCAGCGGAGCAGTCCACGGCGGGTCCAGCGAGCCCGCGGTCACCAGAGGAGGCTACGTAGAACCTGGCTACTGCGCCGGGGGGAGGATGTTAAGGACAGCGGCCTCGCCTGTGTTTTAAAGTGAATTTAAAGACAATGAACACTTATCAGTGCTTTAAAACGTTTCTAAAAACTGTGAGTAAATAGTACATAAACTTTTAAGAGTGAAAATAGTGAATATAAGTGTTGTACATAAGTGTTAAGTTCATTAGAATAGCGGTAAATAATTGTTTTAAAGTCACGAGTTTATTTTCTTTATAATTTCTTAACCGTAGCTTATTTCACTTGGAAAATTAGTGTTGTACATAGGAAAAATTAGTGGCTAAAGTAAATAACATTTAGGTAAATAGAAATGTAAATGGTTTTAGAGAAAATTAGATTATAATGGTGAAAAATATATGGTTTTTCTTATACTTGTAATTTTGCTTATGTGTTACTAAGTATCTATGTAAACTGTGTGATTATGTATTGTTTTATGGTAAATAAAGAATTTCACGTTATGCGTTTCACTTATCCTGGCTCAGGGGAAATAAAGGGAAATTAGGGAAAATTACGGAAAAATAGCCGTATAGAGAAATAAGAGAGAGATAGCTTATATGGAAATTAGAAGAGTACATTTGTGCTCTCTATACGGCATTGCCCTGAGCCAGGTAAGCTAACGAGTTAATGTGAAAAATGTTCTCCTCAAATCAGTGTTATTTTTTATACGCCCCAGCTCTGCCCGAATCGGTGTAACCTTGCTATCTTCGAGTCTGATCAGAGCCGGCGGTGAAAACCTAGTGGAAAAATACAGTCCCATACAATGTTGGATAGTATTAAAATTACATTGGTATTTAGCTTAACATTTTATTAACTGCTTTCGCACCAATCCTATCGCCTACTAGAAATGAGTATATTGTACTAAATAATAGACATAATGACAAATTGTAAAAACATAAATATAATGCGATTCAAATTAGAATAGGATCGAGTCGGCGCCACATTGTTTCAAATTTAGACTGTTATGATAGTTAAATTTATGTTTAGATAATTATTTACTATTTAATGTTGTTATTTAAATATGATGCAAGACTATTAATATTTATATGCACATAAGTAATAAATGGAATCAGGCGTTACTTTGCGGAAATCCATAGCATACAATTAATTAATATGATTATTTTAAGACTGCGCCGTGCGTAACTCGCGGGCGCTGTTTGGCTATTTCTCTAGACGTGTGCGTGAACGCACACAACAGTTAGTGTGCGTGTGTTTCTAATGGAACGACCGATCGAAAAAGGACACAACTCATAGTTTTTACATTTTTGAGTATTCAATGATAACACAATATATATTTGTTAATTAAAATAAGTAATCTATCTACATCTATTACATATAATAAATCAGTAAAAAAACGTATGTCCGTCTGTCTGTTTTTACATGCTAATTCAGAAATACTGGACGGATTCTAATGAAACTTTTTTTGTTATGCAGCTGGGCAACAATAGTGTATAATAATTGATCTTGGAAAATGGAACACCTAATGCAGAACTAATGGTCCAGCTAAACTATCCATATTAATATTATAAATGGGAATGAGTGTGTATGTTTGTCCGTATTTCACGCCAAAACTACTGAACCGATTAAAATGAAATTTGGTACACAGATAGCTTCGATCAATACAACACAGATAGTCTAGAGCCTAACAAAGGACATAGGCTACTTTTTATCGCGGGGAAATGTACGGTTCCCGTGAGATAGTTTATTTACAGTTTCACGTACAAACCACCAAACCGATTATCATGAAATTTGGCACAGATATAAAGTAGACCACGAGAAAGGACATAGGCTACTTTATATCGCGGGACATATACGGTTCCCGTGGGTTACTGCACTTACGCGGGCGGAGCCGCGGGCATCTTAGGCCTTTGCATCCGTTAATGGATGATTTATACAGTATTTTCCGAGCAAAGTTACCACTCTTGAAATACTGTAGTGCCTGGGACAGTTGGTTTTTAAATGTCGTATGGTTGCCCAAGCACATACGGCATTCTCACAACATAGTCAGCCTAGTCCAGAGGAATGAACTGGTCAATACGCCGCGGGCATCAGCTAGTAAGAAATATAAAAATGACACCTTAGCAAAAGTTGTTCAGCCTGATGAGCATTTCTTATTGAGGTATAAAAATCGAAGATTTGGAACACCTGACGAAGACATAAAGTCCACGCGAACGAAGTAGCGGGCATCAGTTAAGTTTTCCATAATAGGGGATCGGACTACATCTAAAATAATTAGCTTCATTAATATACTAAGAAATATTGAGACATTACTACTTAGTAAATATAAAAAAAATATATTATTTTATGTGTAATTTATTAATTAAATACACCTAAAAAGTCCAAAAAAAGTTCAGCCCAGTTTTTTTTTTGCTAATTATGGTAACTATGAACTTAAACGCACAAATATCGAAGATATTTACAAATATGTTCCTGCGGCCGCATACTTCATACACTTCAACCCATGAATGACGTCATTCGTGGGCCGACTTTAGTATGGAGCGTTTTCACGAGACTTGCGAAGTTTTGTATATATGTCACCGTTAAATTTTAAAATAACTAACGAGATTGTAAAAATATGTCAAAAGATTCATAACTATATAGCTATTTACAATTTAACGAAAAATAATGTGTTAAATTATAGGCAGCATATTCGCGTCGGAAGTCTATCAACATTTTACAATTTAACTAGTTATATTACAATCTAACGGATTTTACAATTTTACGGTGACATATACAAATCACTGTATCTTTGAAAATATTGAATTTTGATATAGGGTTTCTTCTGAGAAGTTACTAATATTTAAGAGTACTATTAATGTATACAATTTAAAAAAAAAGTCCGATCGCCTATTGAATTCAAACGACAGAAATGCGTATTGCGAAAGTAATTTTATTTCCTTCTAGTATAAAGTTATTTTGTTATAATTGTATCAACGTTATTTTTGTTTTCGTTTCGGTTTTGTTTCTCTAGTTCTGTCATCTAATTTACACTTGATTTCATTTGTATTTCTGTTATTGATTGCTTTTAGAATAAACTCCGGTTTCTTAATTCCCATCTGTCTATCTAATCTTGAATCAATTAGTTCTGGAAGAATACAATTAAAATAGAACTTCTTTAATTCTTCTTCCGTATCATTCCAAAGTAGTATATTTTCATTCAATAGCATTTTTTGATGATTCGCCATCTTCATGATCATGATTTTTAATCCTGAAACAGAATTATATGTAATATAGTATATGGTATATTGTAGTATTTGTTAATGTAGCAGTATTAGGGCTGTTAGTAGTAGCATAGTGGTATCATCTTTAACGATTCCACGATGTTTCATACAAACTATAGTTATGCTACAACTAGACAAGGATACATATTTAGAAGCTATGTTGAAATAATGATACTCACATACATACTTACACACGGAAAAATCTTACCCTTAACGATTTTTACAGTGATATTTGTGACAACCCTCACGGTTAGTAAGTACATAGTATTAAAAATTTATCAAATCGTTGAAAGAACAAATAAATCTGTGGTATTAATATCATTAGTGTAGACCGTACTAACCGTGTCAAATGTTTTTTTTTCGTGCATACCTACTTACATACGTACATGTAGTCTTAACACATTACACTCCTTATATGGGCAGTCGTGTAAAAATTAGGCTTTCTACGTGGAATCTACTACTGGCAATCCTATTTAGACATTTGGTAAATAGTACTTTATTTTATACATACACGTTATTTATCCATTTTTTTCTTGAATCTGGAGCTGCTGAGAGCTTTATAATATCTTTGTTTACGTTTTCTCATTTCACTGCAATAAGAAAATATTGAAAAAAACATCTCGTATAATAGAAGTAATAGTTACTAATAAATATAAAATTCACAAAAAAAGAATTACCTCATTTTACCGCGGCGCGGCTTTTACGAGACGGCGTGCCGATGGTTCGCTCTGCAAAGTGACGTGCGCCCGCTCTGGACACACGGGGACGACTGAATTGCTGAGCCCGTGCGACGCGTATTTAAATCGACTCGCGGCCGCCATAGTAAAAATGTATGGGGAATTTATTGCACTTATTGATAAATATGTATCTTATATTGTCTGACAATATTTAAATATTTAAGACGGACAAACTGTAATATACCCTTTCATGTTTTGTTTTATCAAAAAATTATGTTAGATTTTGACTGTTATGATATAAAATATCACTTAACGGCAGCTTATGTTTTTACAGTTTTCGACTAACTTTACGTAATTCTGTAGGCCTAAATATTTATTATTTTCAGTTTTTTCCACGGAGTAATTGTTAACATATTCTTAGTCATTGTAACTGTATTTTTTATAAATATATTGAACGAATACTTTTGATTTTATCAACTTAACGGTGAGTGCCTTTTTCGGCATTTTCGCACGGCGCAGTCTTAAGCAGTTTTTCATCATCATATTAATTATGCATACAGCACATAAGTTTTTCTGAAAATCGCACTTTTCAACCTTTTCCTATTTAGCTCTTATTGTAAGGCAGCAAGATCGAAGCAATGTCATCAAGAGACAACAGTTGTTCAATCCACGATCAACCACGACCTTACACGACAGCCATTTACTGTCTACTTTTGACAGTTCCAAGTAGAAACGTTTCTTCTTAGAAATGTCAAATAGTCTTCACCGTGATGGTCCACGAAAACAGTCTCAAGTCTCCGCCCGATCTGCGGGGCTATTCACAAGGCAATATTCGATAACTTTTCCGCGCGGCGTTTGGTCGCCTACGCTAAACGCTTAACCAGCTAGCGTGTATTGATTACGACGCGGTAAAGGTATCGAATCATGAATTGTATATTTAGGATAACTAAAATCATTTCTGTCAAAAGGTGATATTATATAAATGTATGAGGCGTGGGCCAGCACTATGTACACTATATGTAAATATAGCTACCGTTTGCTATTCTTTATGTTGTTTAATTTCACTTCGTTTCAATGTACATTAAAATTAAATTCGTCAAGGAGAGCAAAACAACGTAAAATAAAACATGGCGGATCAGATTATAATTAACCAAAGAATGTAATTTTGACAATGACATGACTTTTGTCGCATGATATTCAAGAAGACGTCTCTTACTAAAACTGTCAACTTCGCAAAAGTCATGTCCAAACAACTGTCATGGCCGCTCTAAAATGGGGTTAATGCATTAAAAAAAACTTTTCAAATAATTATTTTAGTACGCATGTACCCTTCTTCAATTATTTTTTTTTGGTATTTTTATGAAATTCCCATTTTTTTCTATTTACCTATGTGATGTAAGTAGAGCTGGCCCAAAATCAAACACCTCCCTTCTGTCAAAAGCATGGCTTAAAATATGGCTGAATAATAATTGAACGTGAAATTTACACTTGACGACTTTGTTACCTTGGATATACTTTGCTTCGATTAATGTTTCTCTATCCTATCCTAGAAAGAACTCATTTCTACGGTCACGCTTAAACAGATTGGAGTTGCCCGAGGCTTACATTTCACACCATAATATTGCAATTTACTAACTTCGGTCATTAGCGGACTTATTTCGATAATTGCGACACAGAAAGTGTACTCATTAAAATGTTTCTAGTTTCAAACAAATAAATACAACTTTACATAAAGATTAATTCAGACCGCTAGCTGTCTGTCCGCAACAAAGATTTTACCGAGCACAAAAACTGCGAAATGCTTCGATAAATAAGTACGGCTGCTTGAGGTCTCGAGGACAAAAATAATTATTGTCATACTAAAGTAAAAAAATCGCATGTATGGATGACTCTCCGCTGATCGTAAACTTACCCATATAAAGATTTTTTTCTCGAGCATGACAATTATTTTTCTTCCTAAACGTCTTTATATAAGCACCGAAATATTATCTGTATTTGATTTTTGAAGACGTTATAGACTTGGTTATAGCCATGTTATAGCGGTTCCTTGCTCTCAGCTTTATTACTGTAGATTAATTTAAAATCTTTAGGTGATACTTATTATTTGCCGCATTGTAGATATTAATCTTCTAAGTTAAGGGAGACCGAGCTTCGCTCGGAGTTTTAGTAGAAGGATAAAATCAAAGTAAATTAAAATTATAAAAGAAATAAAAAGAATGACAATTATATTTGTCCGTGCGGGTTTCAAACCCGAGACACTAATTAGACAACAATGCAAAAAGACCAACGCAAACTAAGCCACGGATCGTATTAACTCATCAAATCAAAATCACGCATATCTTTTTACACGACGAAATAAAACACATAACAACATAAAACTTAAACGCATGCATTTCCGAGATTCCGTAGATAAAACAAATAAATAAAAATCAAAAATTTTGTAAAGTGGAGAAGATTTTATAAGAAAGAAAGTATTTTTTTAAACTTAGAAGTCCAAAATCTCGTAAAAAACATTTTGGAAAAAGAGATTCGTTGAAGAAAATATTGGAAATGATAAGAAAAACAAATCCTTTAAGGATTTGACATCGACATAATCTACTCGCTTAATCCTGTTGCAAGATTTGCTCATATTATAAAGAAGAGTACCTGGTTAACCAAACTTTACTCGGAGTTTTGAAAATTTGAAAAATAAAATGAATCACAAAAATATATCTGACTGGAGTTCGAACCCACTACATTCCGAATTTTTAAACAATGCAAAAATTAAAGATAGTGCATAATATTTACTAAACTGCCAATCGGACTGACATAACACGGTGGAGAAATTATTGATGTGCCTATTGTGGCACGACGAAAAAAAACATATATAGTTAAAAAATGCGCAGTTTCTATAAACCCCAGTCAATAACCTTTACCCTAGTAGATAATTAATGGAATCAGGCGTTACTTTGCGGAAATCCATAGCAAACAATGAATTAATATTATTATTTTAAGCAGTTTTTCCGCCAAATAATACCCACAACCTACAAGCAAATATGTGTGTGCACGCATAAGCCTGCGTAACGCACCTCCCTCCTCCCACACTGCTTATGCGTGCACTCAGATGCAAGATCGTGCAAACACCACCACCACACAAGCAACAATGTCAGCAAGATCGTGCAAAGCCCCACACCACCATGCAGGTTGCAAAACTCGACGCGCGTTTCGCCCCGAACCCGGAGCATCCTCAGGAAGTGGACCTGCGAACAAAGTTCGTTTGTTAGTAGTTGACTAAAATAATATTAATAATATTAATTAATTGTATCCTAGTAGATAAACCTTCATTTTATCTTCTAGGATACAATTAATTTCTTCCAACACAACACCACCAAAATTCTATGGTAATATTTGTAGCCGATTTCGAGAAACTGATACCACAAATCACAAAACACTGAAGTACACTTCGACCCTTGTGAACCCGAATGCCCCATTTTCGCTTTTTAACCCTCCAGCATCAGAGTAAATATCTTACGAATTCAATTAATGAATCCCATTGTTACGCTGCAAATTAAAACAAATAATTGTTCTGACGATATCTCTGTTCAAACTCAGTGTTGCCATTTACTTTTGCTTAAATTGAATTGATTTATGATATAATTTGCCCGTTAATATTAATACGTTCACGGGTTAAGACAACTCGATTATACGGGGGTAGTATGAAAATGTAATTTTTGCGATATGTAGATACAAAGTACATAGGTAACTGACCATTGATCATCACAGCTTAAAACAATGAATGAATTGCGTTGAAGCATGTAAATATGATGCAGATAACAAACAAACAGAGAAACAGGGCCTCTAGTTAAGATGCATTCGATAATTTCAACGGCGAACTTCGAAATAAAAAATGTATGGGATTTGACATAAGTCATCGATAAGTGACATATCGCTTGCAATGCGTTATCTCAAATCCCATACGTTTTCAAACTTCGTCGTCATAATTATAGAATGCATCTTGACTAGAGGCCCAGGGCTCTTACAATAACACGTGTAGCTTTTATGAACTGACACTTAAGTATAATTGGTCAATTTTGATATTTGCACTGCACATAGCGATTATAGTATAAATTTTGGTACTTCATCTGTCAGCATCTCTCGTTTTGCAATTTAGAACATCCTTCTTTTGTCTATGGCAATCGTACGCCATTAGCTCGTCCTTAACGGCATTGTGAACGCCGTAGAACAATGCACTGAATGCAGAACCAGAGACAATTGCTAATGCATCTTAAACGGTTTGTAGAGGACTTCGTCTACTTCTGTACCAGAAAGCAGTCGAATTCGATACTGTCGTGGATACCAAAATATTTAAAAGATCTACACGAACAAGTTAACGTAAGTTTACACTGAAACGAGACGATACGCTACGTGGCGCTGTATTTTTAAGATAGCGTATGGCTAGCCGCACACGTGCAATATTATTGATAGTATAAATTTGTCAATACTAGTCAACACATACAAAAAAAAATGGCAATGTAGGTGCACACATGGAATATTATTGCCAATAATATGCTGTCTCATTCAGTCATTAAAAATTGAACTTTACTTAGTAATCAAGAAGATAGACGTACAATTGCAAGAGTTCAATTGTCAAAAGTAGCCGCTCTACTAGATGAAGAGCCTACTAGGCTTAGAGCAGGTGTTTGAGGCAAGCTGAAACCTTGTCCTGTATTTCTCCTTTTGCACCTCAACACGAGACTGCAGGTCTGGCTAGTCATAAGTGGAACTTAGCCAAAATACAAATTTTTGAAAAGTGACTCGAAATTATGATATAATGTTATTATTTCACCGTAGAATTATAAGAACCGTTAGATTGTAATTTAACTAGTGAAATTATAAAATGTTCCGTTGAACTGCGGACCCGAGTATTTTGCTTATAATTTAACACTTTTTTCGTTTCATTATAAATATATTATAGCAAAGAATCTTTTGACAGATTTTTACAATCTCGCTGATCATATTACAATCTAACGGTTTTAAAAATTTTATGGTGACGATTACACGGTAAATAAGCGACCTTTATATTAGTAGCATTATACTGTACTGATGCCATTCATATTTCCATTTTATAAAAAGATTAAAATTGATCTGACCAGATTATAATGTTAAGTGCTTCTGATTATTGTGCCTGTAAACAAAACGTGTTTGTTTTCCATACATAGCTACATTAAATGAAGGGCATAATTAACAAAATTTTAATTACTTAATATTTCATTATAAATAATGAAGTTAATGTGTATTTTATATCGTCGTAAATTAGTCCAGACATTAACCATTAGAAACCTTACTTTACTTATTCTCTAATGGGTATCTACTAACTACGACTTTATTCGCGGCTCCACCCGCGTAAATATAATGACCCACGGGAACACTGTACTTTTTCGGGGTAAAAATATGTAGCTATGTATTAATGTAGAGCCTTTAGCCACAGATTAGTGAATAGTTACTATGTTAGTTGCTTAATGCCCGAAATTAGTAACGTATCTAAAATATTAGATTGACTTCATTCTCAGATTCTCAAACATAAATTAACGTGGAGTATCTAGGATCGTTTAAATATATTGAAATCTTGAACTCAGATAGCTAAAATTGGTTATTAATCTCGAGCGTTATCCAAGTTGCCATCGCGAATCACGACAACGAATTTCGAAAACAAAAATGTGTAGGATTTGACAGACTTCTGTCGATTGTGTAATCGATAGCGATGCTTATATCACTTTTTGTTTTCGAACTTCGTAGTTACCGATGGCAACTTGACCTTTGGCTCAGATCCCAAACTACTACCATAATTATATTAATTTATAAATTTAAAATAGCCTATTCTGAAGCCCAAATCTCTCAACTATATATGATCATAATTATGTTTCGGTCAGCATATGATCACAATTATGATCCGCATATGGTCACAATCTTCCAAATATTTTAAATTTAATTAATCAGTTATAAAGCTTAATTCTCTCAACTATTTGTGATCATAATGATGTTTCGGTCAGCAAATGATCACAATTATGATCCGCATATGGTCACAATCTTTCAAGTATTTTAAATTTAAATAATCAGTTATAAAGCTTAATTCTCTCAACTATTTGTGATTATAATCTTGTTTCGGTCAGCAAATGATCACAATTATGACCCGCATAATAATTATGGTCACAATATTTCATTAATAAATAAAAATAGCCTATTCTGAAGCCCAAATCTCTCAACTATTTGTGATCATAATTCTGTTTTGGTCAGCATATGATCACAATTATGATTCGCATATCTTTCAAATCTATTAAATTTAAATAACCAGTTATGAAGCTTAATTCTCTCAACTATTTGTGATCATAATCTTGTTTCGGTTAGCATATGATCACAATTATGATCCGCATAATAATTATAGTCACAATTTTTCATTAATAAATTTAAAATAGCCTATTCTGAAGCCCATTTCTCTCAACTATTTGTGATCATAATTCTGCTTCGGTCAACATAATATAGTATTATGATCACAATTATGATCTGCATATTATGGTCACAATATTTAATTAATAATTAAAAATGACCTATTCTGAAGCCCAATTCTCTCAACTATTTGTGATAATAATCCTGTTTCGGTCAGCATATTGTGATCACAATTATGATCTGCATAATATGGTCACAATATTTCATTAATAAATTTATAATAATCTATTCAGAAGCCTTATTCTCTCAACTATTTGTGATAATAATTCTGCTTCGGTCAGCAATCAGCATATTATGATCACAATAATTATGAATTGGGCTTCTGTACTTCCAAGGTTTTAATGTTATTTATTACATATGAACAACGAATAATTTACTTTTTCAATTATAATTAAATGAGCAATTACATGAAAATAAAACTTAATATGCGTTTATTTTGTTATATAAAGGATTATAATCATATATTTTCATTGTACAGTGTTACATATTACAAAATACTTTACTACTAAGGTAAGTTAAATTTTGACGTATTAACTTTTTTTTTCTAGCTGTACTAAATTTAATAGCATTATCAGTCTTAAGGCCCCCACAGACGAGAGGCCGATCGTTTCAGTTAGAACTGTCGTCAGTTCGACCTGAACGGATTCGAGCACACACACAGAAGAAATCGCATCCGACCAAACTAGGGTTGCCACCCGTACTTTATAATAAAGTATTGTACGTTATTTCAGGTAATTGTACTCTATACTTTATGAGAATAATAAAGTACACGAAAATACTTTATTTTCACGATTTGTCTTTTAGGATTTCGAAAACTTTAGTCATAATAATATTATGATTTTTTTCGTACATATAGCGAAATACATCGATTGCTCAATCGATGTCGATTGCATGTGAAGATAATTGAAAATATAAATCTGCAAAACCTTTATGTAGATATGGATAATCTATATGGAAAAATTTCTTTACTTACTAACTAGCTAACTTTATTACAATGTACTTTAGAACTATCAACTGCACAATAAAGACGGCAAGATTTTAAACTTGTATAAAGTCATTTAATTTTTATTATATATTCCGAAAATGTTCTGTGATATATAGCAAATGGAGAGACGAAAGAAACAAAGTGTCTCTGAATTTGATAAAAAATGTATTACTTATTAAATTTAATTTAAATATGGACTGTAAAGGTAGATACTAATTTGATACAAAGTTCAAAAAACAATAAAAAGTAGGTTAGGTATGTATTTCAACATAATAATGATAATAAATAAATTGTACTTTATTTTAAATACAATGTAATATATGTATACAACCTTGTATACATATAGTACGACGTATGGCAACCTTGTCTATAGTCGGAATTATAGTTTTGATACTTGATTATTTATGAAAACAAAATATAATATTATTGTCTTCAAGTATCAAAACTATAATTCCGACTATAGACAAGGTTGCCATACGTCGAGTTTTTGAATTTGCCGCCTTTTCCAGTCTCATCTTTCACTAGCCAGACTCTATCTGCAAAAAAAGAGGTGGCAACCCTAGACCCAACTGACGTCAGTTCGGCCTGAACGGATTCGAGCCCACACATGATACGATTTTGCATCCGTTCAGGCCGAACTGAAGGCAGACCGGATCATGTATGTATTAGGTATACTTATCATCTTTAATTTTATTTTTACTTTTTCTTAATGTAAGTTGAGCGTTAAATTAAAAATCAATATGTTTTCTGAGGGGCAATTCTGCTAAATAAAACCTGCATTAATACAATTACAATCAAGTCCCGACACGCTTACACTCTCAAAAGGTGTTTTTATGAACGTTAAACCAACGTGAAACGCGCTCTGATTGGTCGAAACGTCATAAAATCCGTTCGCTCTAATGGCATTATCCGACGGCAACTGTATACCTACCTACAGATGCTACTCATCATGATCGCTCTGCTGCCCGCCGCGCTGGCATACACGGACGTGGACGACACCATCGACTTCGACAAGCTGGTGACGACGCCGCAGTTGCGGGACCTGGTGCTGTGTCTGCTGGACAAGCAGCCGTGCTCCGGTCCGATGGCCAAGTACAGAGGTACGGAATATTCTGGTACCAGCCCCGGATCTATGGGGAGCAACTGGAGGCACTTGCCCCGGGCGACAGTTTCATGGGGGCGCCAAATCGGCCAAATCTCTGATACAAGAATTCGAAATATCAAATATGAATCCTCTTTTCCTAAAATCTTACACGTTTTTTTTAAGTAATATAGTAATGATTCCATAATATTATAATATTATGTTTGAAAAACAAACTTTTCTATTTCCATACGCCCAGTTAGTTTTTGAACACATAATATAGGGTCGGTTGATGGGCGCTATATCAAGTTATATAGCGCCCCGGTTTGAAAAAGTCATAGATCCGCCACTGTCTGGCACGGGGATGAGAAAACCCACAACCCACTGGCTAGCTGATTCTGCCTCACAATAATAATAAATTGTTTTAACGGGAACGTGAAGGTGTGACGTTGTTTTTTTATATTTCTTCCATCTATACTAGTCTATACTAATATTATAAATTATTTATAAACTATATAAACTATAAACTATTAAACTATAAACTATATAAACTATTTAATATTATAAATGCGAAAGTGTGTCTGTCTGTCTGTCTGTTACCTCTTCACGTTTTAACCGCTGAACCGATTTTTATGAAATTTGGTATAGATATACTTTGGGTCCCGGGACATAGGATATTTTTTATCCCGAAAGATTCTAAATCTATATTTGTAATATTTGTTGGCAAAGTTTGTTTGTTTGTTTGCATCGAATAGGCTCCGAAACTACTGGACCGATTTTGATGAAATTTGGCACAGATATAGATTAGACTACGGGGAAGGATATAGGCTACTTTTTATCGCAGCAAAATGTGCGGTCACCGCGGGATTTCCTTTTGCGCGCACAAAGTTGCGTGCAACATCTAGTACTTTAGATTGAGAGAACCTCTATTACAGCGCACACTTCGGAGGCCATCGACAACGCGTGCGGCAACTGCACCGTACTCCAGAAGCATCACTTCTGGACGGTGATGCACGCGCTGGAGACGGTCTACCCGGACCTGGTGCGCGAGATGCGCCAGAAGTACGACCCTGAGGGACGCCACTTCGCCAAACTCGAGGGGGAGATCGCGCAGTATTGAAGACGTGAAGAATTCAGATTTTCCAAAGATATTCTAATTAAGATTTAGAATGTAAGAATCAGATACACGACGATACGTAACGCAACGCGGTGCTGCATTTTTAACATAGCTTATTTTCGAACTTCGCCGTTGAAATTATCGCATCTTGTCTAGAGGCCCTGAATAGCATTGCCGTCATAATACAACCGTAAATAAACATTTTATATGTAAACAAAATGGCACGGTTTCCTCTAGAGAGTGGTAATTGTTATCAATAGAACAGAAAACGTACCTTCACCGCTGTATTACGGTCCCAACATGACGGCAACGATATCCTAGGAAACCAGAGATATCTATAGCAATTAATAATAATTATATTCTCTACTGTTTAGTCGCTCGTATTGTCTACAATGTCTACAGATCTTTACACAAATTTCTATGTAAGCAACATTACAATATATTCAACAGTATGTACAAACATAGTTTTTTATCTTAAACATGAACTGATGTATGTTTTCTACTTATATGTCGAAACAGTTAATATTTTAGCTGCTGAATTACATATATAAGTATAATCACTATTTTATTTGGGTACTTATAGTTTGTTTTCTACAAAAGAACGTTTTATATATTTTAATTGAATAAAATAAAGTATAAATAAATAAATTTAATATTTTAATAACACGATTTTTATAAGTAATATAATTATTTTCTCCATACAAGTATTGACCATATTTATTTCCATAATAGGCAAGCGGACTGGTTTTTTTTTTATTGCATAAATGAATAGTACTCTTAAATATGAGTAACTTCTCAGAAGAAACCGCATATCAAAAGTCAATATTTTCAAAGGTACAGCGATTTGTATACAAAATTTCGCGAGTCTTTATACCAAAAAAAAAATTTTTTTTTTTTTGCGAAATTGGTAAACAAAACCTACATCATTAGTTTACTCACATCATATACAAAAACATTCATTATGGTAAGTATGAACTTAAACGCACAAATATCGGAGATATTTACAAATATATTCCTGCGGCCATATATATACTTCATATACTACTTCATATACTATAACCTACAGGTGACGTCATTTGTAGGTCGACTTTAGTATGGAGCGTATTTAGGAGGCTCGCGAAATTTTTTATAAAAATCGCTATACCTTTGAAAATATTGACTTTTGATATACGGTTTCTTCTGAGAAGTTACTCATATTTAAGAGTACTATTCATTTATGCAATATAAAAAAAATAGTCCGATTGCCTTTTTATTAGAAAATCTTGATTATCTGTTGTAGACAACAGAACTATAGTAATATATTCGCGTTAAGTTTACAATGAATAATTAGTGCGAATGTCAAAATGCTAACTTCAATTGTATAATACTTATAGAGCTAGCGCCCACCGTCGAAAAAGGAGCTCATCGAGAACAAGCATTGGACCACTGCAGATCGCTAGGGGCCTTAAAGCTTGATATAATTTTCTACCCCATATTGCTACCACTCGATCCGCCGTCTTGAAAAAATGGCCACACATGGCAACAACATGGCAACACAAATAAAATTGCCTTCTAAGACTCTGCAGCGCTAAAACTATCAATTTAACACAAAAATGCTCATAAAATAAATTGTAGAAAATTATATATAGTTCATATTAGTGGAACATATTTTTATCATAAAGTTTATCTGTAAAGAGATATAGCCAAAATATTGAAAGGTATCGCCATTTTTGTAAGCTGGCGGATCGAGTGGTAGCAATATCGGGTAGCAAATTTTAAATTCGGAAAGAATACATACAAATCTATCAAAATCACGCTTCATTAAGTGCAAATTACTCAAGATTTACCTATTTGTAAGTATCACAGGAGGTAACTTCATCCCGGTCTGGCTGAGTTTTGGCCAGGTTTGAACATGCCAGACCGATGATTTTCAAAAGAGGATTAGGAGACGAACAGATTGACATATAACTTGACCTTGTTCTCTATGAGCTATTTTTACTCAAAATTCTTACACGTTCAGGGCGGTCTGGCTGGAAACTGGTCAAGAGTAGGACTGCCAGACTTGCATTTTTATCGGTTTCTAGTTGGCGCGCAGCCGTGTATAACAACAGTTTTCTTGTTCCTTATGAGCTTTTTTTACTCAAAAAATCTTCACACATTTTTGTCAATAAAAAAAATTGCCAGGTTTAGTACCGCTAGACCGACGGTTTTATATCAAGCTTTAAGGCCCCTAGAGATTTGCAGTGGTCCAATGCTTGTTCTCAATGAGCTCATTTTCGACGGTGGGTGCTAGCTCTATTATGTGTCATTGGTTTATTAGCCCCCAATGAAAATAGAGATGTATTATAAGTTTGTGTCTGTCCGTGAAATAGTCACTCCCAAACGGATGAAGCTATTTAGGTCTAGTTTTTTTGTTCGAATGCTGACATGACCAGAGTGTTCTTAGCTATAATTCATCATCATCAGCCCGCTCACTGTTTGACAACTTTAACAAGTCACATAAATATTTTAATTTTGTTTCTTTTTATTGCACTGATGATTTACTGCAAAGGGATCGTCCATTAATCACATGATGCCTAAAGGGGGAGGGGGTCCGAAAAAATCACCAAGTATCACCAATGGGAGGAGGGGGTATAAGGAGACATCACGTGTATTAATTTTCTAATCTAGTCTATGTATACCGAAATTATTATCGGTTGTAGATTCGTAATTTCGTAGTATTGTTTAAATACTTACAAGACAAATGACTCGTATAGTTTTTAATTGCATAAATTATTGGATTAAATTGTTTTTAAGTTAAAGTTTTTCTTCAAACATGACCTGCTGACTATGTAAAACAAATACACGTGATCTTATGTGGGGGCCCTCCGCCATAGGGTTAGTATAAAACCTCACCACATATCACCAGGGGGAGGGGAGGGGTCTAAAAAGTTGTTAAAGAGTAAAGACATCACGTGATTAATGGACGGCCCCATACTAGACGCAAATAGACGATAGTGCTTTATGTGAACATTTCGCGATTTCATCTCATGATGATATCAAAGGTTATATTGCAAACGTCATTACGCGTGGAGCACACTGCAGGAGTGTGAACGTAATTGTGCGTCCCCACTAACTACCACTCGTGACAAAGGAACAGGTTTTACCTATTTACATAATTACTGGGCTCGTTACTGCGAACTGAATTAAATTATTTAGAAGTGTTTAATTATCATTTATATAATTATGTTTCACTAGGTATTTTTCGCGACATCGTACGCGAAAAAAGAAATCCAGCGGAAACCGTACATATTGCTGCGATAGAAGTAGCCTATGTGTTAGTCCAGACACCGTGTATTAGATGAAATTGGATCTGAATTGAGTATACATATAACGTTAACTCATGACGTCATACATAGGTCACACAAAAGTTCGAATTTTACATTGGTATGGCATAATAGTGACTATGTTTGATGTCATATTGTTACGTATATATTATATCATATTTTCATTATACTGTCAGATAGTAGTGGTGTCAGATTAAAGTCATAATTTTATGTATCATTTATGTAATTACCAAGTCATATGATTACATGAGGTAACGTCATTACGTTAATAGATGTGATTGAAAAATTTATTTAAAAGTTATGAATTAACCTGTATTTTTGTTAAACAATATTGTGCAGAATGTAATGTAATGTTATAAAAGAATGTAATTTTATTAAATAAGATAATAAAAATACAGCATCTCAATATTGTACATCTATTCTGTGTATTTGATGTTAGAACACAGTCACGTCAATCGGAGGTCAGTTTTGAATAAAGCATAGATAAATATGACATTATTGTTATGTCAGCTCGAAGTCAGTTAAATCACATTTAAGTCAATTTGAGATCACATAGAAGTTAAGGACAAAAAACTGTCGAATAAATGTCATATTTATGCGTAATAGTTTGACGTCAAGAGGTATGTTCAACTCGCATTTGGCCAGGTTTTTTATTCCAAATATATTATTTTGTAATAAGGCCAACAGCACTTGAAGTTTAGATGCGCAACGTACAGGTGTATCAAACCTTTAAATTGTGGGTCGGCTTAACCCGGGCAGGGCTCGCAAAACTTTTAACTCGTTTTTTATGCAAATGTCGTATCGGCGGCGATAAATCACATCGCTCGATTGGGCCCACAATTTATATTATACAGGTTATCTGCAAAATATGAGAATAGTCCTCATTGATATCTGGCTATGCGTAGATACAGCAATAGCAGCATTTTTATGACAGGGATCAGTGGTGCTGTGCGCGAGTTTTTGTCAGAAATTTGTATGGCATCGAAACAACGCCCCTAGTGGCAAACAACGGTAACTAATTCGATCCATACAAACTCCCCCTTACTAATAAACGCTGTATAAGCTTTGAATAGTTATACCTTGTTTTGTTCACATCACACAAGTGACATTTTTAATTCTAGTGAAGAAGACAAAACACTGTATAACTATTCAAAGCTTATACAGCGTTTATTAGTAAGGGGTCGGTAGTTAACTTCTTCACTGTGAGTAGTGAGAAAAACTCGCACATATAACACACGAAACGAGCAAGCGGATCGCCCGATGGTTTAAACCAGTCTTTCCCAAAGTGGGCGATAACGCCCCGTTGTGGGCGCTTGAGGTCTAAAGGGGGTAAGAGGCCCAGAAAAGCTGGGAGGTGCTAATGTGAATAGTATTATTATTGTTTAATGTTGATTATTATTGGTTAATTTTGAATAGATAAAAGATACTCTCCAGGCGAGACTAATATGATATTCAGGTTTTCAAGGTGAAAAAAAAATTAAGGGCGCTACAAAAAAACAGATTTTCGAAGTGCGCGTTATACGGAATAAGTTTGGGAACCTCTGGCTTAAATGATTAGCATCGCCCGTAGATACCCACCACACCAGAGGAATTCCCAGTTCTTAAAATCACCCAACCCTCTTACTACGGGCCACCGGTTACTTCACGCAATCGGCGAAACACAATGCAAGAATTATTGCACGTCGGTTTCTATGAAGCCGTAGTATTCATCACTCAGCCCAGTCGTGCCGAAGCATGGCTTCCACTTTAGTTGTAAATTGTAATATTATATATAATATTTTTTTATCTCTATACAATAAGCGCATAGACAAAGCTATAATAAAGCTTTATATATAAAGAATCGATGATATAACGTAGATCTATTTATCCTTAGTAAAATTATAAATGTGAAAGTTTGTGAGGATGGATGGATGTTTGTTACTCTTTGAGCAAAAACTACTGAACGGATTTCGATGAAATTTGGAACAGTAGTAGTTTCAGCTTTGTGTTAAAACATAGGATATTTTTTATCCCGAAAAGATACAGTGTTTCCGAGGGATACTGTGTTTACGCGGGCGAAGCCGCGGGGAACAGCTAGTATTATTATGTTAGTTAGATAGATATCTCAACTATAAAATGATCAGTGAACTATAATCTCAATTTATAGCATTAAATAATATTATGCATGTATTGGTTTCGTAAATCTATGTTCGCTGAAATCTATTTTTCAAAGATTGGATTGGTATATTACGATATACAGAATGTATTTTTATCCGAATGATATATTTTATCCAACATTAAGCTACAATATAGTACTGGCAATATACATGACTAAAAAAATTCATTATCATCAATTTACAGAAAAAAACATAAATAACATTTCCTGATAACTCCCTGTAAGGCTGGGAGCATGTTGTCCGGATTACGGAAGACCAGAGAAATTTCTGAGTGTTGATTAAAAATTTTAAGTAACCAAACTGAATTTTCAAGAGTGAGTGAGCTGATGATGATGAATTATAGCTATGAATACTCTCGATCTTTCAAATAAAAAAACCAGATCAAAATTGATTCATCCGTTTCGCAGCTACGACTTCTTCTTTTTGCGATGGGGATTAAAAATAGAACTCTGGACTTATAGAAAATAGAGTTGAAAATCGAACACATAAGTATCTAGTAAAAAAAATATAACTCCCCACACCGATTTCGGTGACGGTGGCCAGTTTCATTGAAACCAGGCCAGTTACGCAGGAGTTATTTTATAGTGCCCAAGTGTGAGCGCAGTACACAAGAGCACTCTCTCTTCCTTTACTCTCATAGCCCATTGGGACGGATAACCGACACGACTGGCGAGAGATCAGGCGTAGGTCCGACTTTTTACATGCCCATCCGACGCATGGATCATCTTTCTTGTCAGACAATCAGGTGATCAGCCTGCATTGTCCTAACCAAACTTGGAAACAACATTTTTTGTTTGTTCCAATGCGGGAATCGAACCCACGACCTCCGAGTCGAGAGCCAATGCTCGAACCACTAGACCACGGAGGCTGTTTAAGTTAAAGTATCTAGTGATATAATATATGTGATATAATCTGATAAGATTTGACACTGACATTTGACTTGACACTCGTGTGTTCGATTTTCAGCTCTATTGTATTAGTACAGAGTTCCATTTTCAGTGCTCTAAATTTTCCCAGGCCTTACGAATTCCGGACAATATAGGCCTAAGTATAGACACCTTCACAACGCCGTACGCTGCGCCGGCTTTGACGAACACGTGCTTGCCGCGCAGTATCGACCCCGGCTATGAATCGATGTTAAATATAATTTGTTTGTTTGATTGCATTGAATAGGCTCCGAAACTACTGGACCAATTTTGATAAAATTTAGCACAGATATAGAGTAGACCACAGGGACACACAAAAAATACTTTTTATCGCGGAAAAATGTACGATTTCTGCAAAATAAACTCTTGCGTGCACGAAGTCGCGGGCAAATATCTAGTATTTTATAAGATAATCTGGTAAATATTTGAAGGTCACATGTTATATTTTTGGAACGAGAATCGAATACTGATCACTCTGTATATAACAATGAACGTATTTTCTATATCTTTTATCTTTATGTTATATCTATGTCCGTCATAAAAGCGTTTGGTTCAAAGTCAATTACGATAGCAGGAAGGGTAAATACAATGTTTATTAACATATAAATTACTTTTTTATCAGACAAAAGTATACAGGAGTGATCCTAAATCTAGTAGGCAGGTAAAATCTAATATTAATACTAGATTTTGCCCGCGACTTCGTCCGCGTGGAGTTCGGTTTCCATACACAATTTTAACTCCTTTTTCACAATCATGAATTTTCAAAAATCTTTTCTTAGCGGATGCGTCATTTGACACCGAGGCAGGACGCGACGTGTAGCTGCACTGCATTTTTTCGATAGCGATTCAAAATTAAACTTTATTCACTACCAAGAAAATACACGTTTCAACTCTTTCAACGTTTCACGCTGCGCAATTTGAGCTTTTTCAATGAAACGTGTATCTTCTCATGAAGTGAATAAAGTTCAATTTTGAATCGCTAAAAATTCAGAGCCGCGTTTCGGTGTGATGTGACCCTTATTCACTTTTAATAAACTTTCCGATGCTACAAACTCCTATAGATATATTTAATTCAATTCAATAATCAAAGGTTGCGAACATCTAAATGTGCATTTTTTTTCTCGACAGTCATTAGAAAGGCGATTAAGCTAATAAATGTGATATTCATATTCATTCATATTCATTTATTTATTTGCTTCAAAAGTGGTGATACATTTGGTGTTACGATTATAATTTATTATTTAAAATAACAATGCAATCTTGTTTTAGTGTCAGGTCATGGTGTCGCAGTAGCACAGGCATCATATTATGCGTGTGTGAGTGCAACAGCAAGACATGACAGCATCCTGATATTGAAGCGAGACCTCTGTGGCTCAGTTGGTTGAGCGTGCTGGAGCTCAAGCCAGGAGTCGCGGGTTCAAATCCCGCCGAAGGAACAAAAAGTTACAAAAGTATTAAATATATTTCCGTTGTCTGGCACCCGTAACACAAGTTCTTCGAGAACTTATCTCGGGATCAGATTGACGTGGTGTGAAGCGTCCATAGATATTATTATTATTATTATTTGATCCTTCGTAGCATTCTAGTAGCCACTCTACGAAATGCTACGAGTTTCGTAGTGGGTCTACGACTTTTAGAGATTTTGAGAAAAAGATGGAGTTTTAGATATAGCGGAAGATTATTTGGAATAATATTGTAGAAATAGTTATTTGACATTATGAATTAAAAAAACTGTAAACTTTTCATAGCTTTCATAACAAATGTTTGTATTTCAGAAGTTGGTCAATTCACACCAGTGACGTCTTTAATGCTTGAAAATGCTGAAATAATGTGTGGTATATAATATATCTAGATGTTGCACGCGACTTTGCAAAAGGTAATCCCGCGGTAACCGTACATTTCGTCGCGATAAAATGTAGCCTATGTACTTCCCCGTGGTCTAATCTACATCTGTACCAAATTTCATCAAAATCGGTCCAGTAGTTTCGAAGCCTATTCAATGCAAACAAACAAACAAAATTTTCCTCTTTATTATATTATACTCGTATAGAAGTATAGATAATATAATATTATGTAGCGCTCTGCACTACTCAGCGACACGTCGCGCGCAATTTCGATTTTTTGTTTCGTTTTGTGTAGATAATAAAGGTATATTTTGTACCGATATCATAAAAGTACGCGACCGTAACGTCACGTTTCGGTGTGGCCTGACCCTTAAATGCTTAATTATAATTCGATCAAGGGGAATTTCTTTTTAGTTTTGAATGAAAAACGTATGTTACTTTGTGTTTCGTGAATTTAACATAATTTTCATTTTGACACAAAATTTTCTTTTAAACAATAAACTTCTTAATAGTTTATTGTTTAAAAGAAAATTATACTTGGTTCGTTACTTTTAGTAAAGGTAGTTTAAGGATGATTTTAAAAACAAAAAAAAATATTTATATTCTCTCAAACAATACAATTCCAAAACCAATTATATTGGGTTTTAGAATGTTGATCCTAACTATCCAATGATCACGGTTGGCCAAAGTTTATCTTAGAACTAAGTTGAGTCTAAGTTGTTAAGTTAATTGTAAGTCTAACTTGTACCGTGGACTTTCGAGTTAAGCTATTTGATATATAATTAATATTCACACAAGGCTTAAATTGATTATTTGTTTTTTGTTAATTTCATTTACTAACTTTTGCTAACTTATAAAGTTCACACAACACACGCGATGCGGCACGCACTATTTAATAGCGATACGAAATCCAAATTTCGAGAATTATTACAGCATGTTCAAGCATCGTCTGTCGTGTCGCGTCTTGGATATTAGTTACACAATGTTATAGTACGTTGTGAGATACAAAATTTTGATGAACCACACCCACACGGGAACACCGAAAATTTTCAGTGTTCTCGTGTGGGCGAAGCCGCAGGCTTTAGCTAATAATATTATAGCGAGTGAAATTATCATCAGCTGTTGCTAGGGATTGGATTGCACCGTGCACCCGTGGGGGGCGAAAGTGGGTCACCCAAATACATCCCTTCTGCGGCGAGAGGCCCTGTTGTTGACACGACCTTATTGCGTCTTAAAATTCTGTACTACCTCGTATGGTTACTGTGCATATTGCTTATCCTAATATTAATAGTGAGCCTTTCGTTCAAAGTTACGCATGGCGAAAGCAGAAATTATTCAAATAAATAACAACGTTATAATGTTTTTAAAACAAATTAATGAATATAATAAACTCGTCAGACGAATGGCAATAAACATACTATAAAATATATAACTAATAAGACAGTGTATTACGTAAGTGATTTCATAATACTTACTTATAAATGTCTAATAATAATTAATGAAATGAAAAAACAATCTGGATGAAACATATATTTTTCTACCGCCGTTTAGACTGAAAAATTAAATGATATAATTTTATTAAAAATCAATATTATTTTAAGAAGAACTTTATACGAGTATAACAAGCAAGAAACTACTAGCATTCATAATTCTGATATCTTAGCACATAGAGCGATTTACGAGGAGCTGGTGCTGGTGGTATCTAACGATGGCGGATCGATGAATGGCGGATATCCATGTAGGGGTACTACCTGGATATCATATTCGTATCTTAATAATATTGTTATCTAAAATTTACAGTTTCGCAATCTAAATACAGGCAACAAAATTTCATTATTCATTTAAAATAACAAAAACGAGCGAGCCTTACAGAGGTCGCTTGATGTGTGACATTTTATGAAAATATATTATGACAAAAATACGGAAACTTTTCCCTTGAGCATGACAGAGATCAACCACAAAATTTACGCTAAATACTGAAATGTTTTATTTCGAATCTGACGGCTAACTCTACCACCGCGCGCACATTCGTCAAATAAAAAAGTGCGCTTCCGCGACTTCTTGTAACACACATCCTATCTCATTTCACGAAATCACTCCCACAAATTGCGAGAAAACGAGAGGAAAAATGTTACACATCAAACAACGTTAATAATAATCGGTCCAGTAGTTTCAAAATGTGTTCAATTAAGATATTTTTATTTATTTATTTAATAATAATCAATGCAAACAAACAAACATACAAACAATCAAATATTTCCACTTCATAATATTCTTATAGTATAGACTATAGAAGTATAGTTTAACCTAAGTGTAAAATTCATCGCATCGCCTCGTCTCTATTTCAATAGGCAATCGGACAATTTTATTGCATAAATGAATAGTACTCTTAAATATGAGTAACTTCTCAGAAGAAACCGTATATCAAAAGTCAATATTTTCAAAGGTACAGCGATTTGTATAAAAAAATTCGCAAGCCTCCTAAAAACGCTCCATACTAAAGTCGACCTGCAAATGACGTCACTTGTAGGTTATAGTATATGAAGTAGTATATGAAGTATATGGCCGCAGGAATATATTTGTAAATATCTCCGATATTTGTGCGTTTAAGTTCATACTTACCATAATGAATGTTTTTGTAATATGATGTGAGTAAACTAATGATGTAGGTTTTGTTTACCAATTTCGCAAAAAAAAATTTTTTTTTTTTTTTGGTATAAAGACTCGCGAAATTTTATATACAAATCGCTGTACCTTTGAAAATATTGACTTTTGATATACGGTTTCTTCTGAGAAGTTACTCATATTTAAGAGTACTATTCATTTATGCAATAAAAAAAAATCAGTCCGCTTTCCTATTGTGACGGGGCTGGAAAGTTAAACGTTAGTTAATCGTAGGCGATAACGTAACTCACTTCCTAAGTTCAAACAAAAAATATATAACCACAAAAAAAACTCACACTGTCAACAACCGCCAGTTTACCCTAGTCCTAACCTACAGGGGTCTTCGAAACTGCGCAATTGCAGTCCCACGTGGCTGTAGGTCATTCACCCCATTATTTTTTGCCCCACATCACGTAAATTTAAACTCTACCCCACTGTGATAAGTATGCATACGTCAAAAACTGTATGTACGAAAAGGAACCTTGTGGTGCAAAACATAAGGACGTCAACACTGCGTTTCAGCTTTTTAGTTGTTGAAGTAGCAAATTGAACCCTATGCCATTGTAATACGAGCGTGCGTGTAGTGCGTCGTAGGCTGTTGGGGTGCGTGTGTAATACTTCTATATATTATGAGACGTGATATAAACAATAAGTGTCCTGTTTACATATTACGGTGTTTTAAATAAACTTCTAGATTTTCCTGTGACTTCGTGTGGATAAGGTAGCTAAACGAGCAGGAATCTCACATAATTATTGTAAGTGTTATAACTTTTATATAATTGTAGCATTGTTTACTTGACGGCCTCTGTTCTCTCTCTTGCGAGTTCGAAGAACAAAAAACAAAAAGGTACAAAAAGTTTCTGTGTCATGGATATGTATCAAATATGTCTTTAATGTAATAAAAATCATAAACATAAATATAATCTAAAAGTATTAAAATAATAAATAGTTCTTAGGATCATTACCACGGGACGTGATTGACGTGGTATGAAGCGTCAATAGATATTGTTATTATATTATTAATGTGTAACATCTTCTCCCCGCTTCTGTAATTTGTGTGATTTATTTTATGAATCGGGAGAAAAATGTGTAACAGTTCCGGTGCAATTGTGAAGTTGACAGTATAGTGTTGTGCCAGAGGGGAGGTGTCAGTTACACATCATAATTTGCGACACTGCTGTCACAATAATTATTATTAATGGCGATATCATAGCCGATAAGTCATCAAATCTTATCCGCTTATCTTTAAACGAGACAATCTTGTATATTTAATCGGTTGTGGGCGAGAAAAATTGATCTAGCTAGGTCTGTGAAACTGCGCATTTTAGTGTTTTTTCTTTCGTCGTGCATCACTATATTATATATAATTGGTATACGTATGTATAATTTTTGCTTTGTTCGAAAAATCGGAATGTGGTGGGTTCGAATCCCGGTCAGATAAATATTTTTGTGATGCTTTTTATTTTTTTAATTTATCAGAACTCCGAGCAAAGCTCGGTTATTCAGGTACTTATGGTATTTTAAGAAAGTAAATAATAATTTAGTAATCTATATGCCATTACTAAAATAATTATTTTTTGCAGGTAAAAATGAGAGCTATTTTTAGCATAGAAATTCATATAACAGGCTTACACCTCGCACTTATGTTGTTCAAAGTAACAAGAAAACAACACGAATTCAGATACAAATATTTGTTTCACCGCGTATCAGTGTTATTATAAAACCTCAGCAAGTCAAGACTATCCCGAAATTCACTCCAAACATGGTAACTATATTTATCACAATAAACAAACGACAAATTTACTTACAGCTCGCTGTCTCCTACATGCCTGGGGTGACCATGATGGTGTAGTATGTGGAAATATCAGCCCTGGGATACTTCCTTATACTAATAAAAAAGTGAGGATAATTTCGTGAGGATGGATGGATGTCTGTTACCTATTAATTTCATATGGTAAGCTCTAGTGTCGAAATTAACACAATATATTATGCTACTTTTATTCCGAGAAATTGAGCCGCAGACAAAAGAATAAAATAAACATATAAGACATAATTAAAATTTAAAAAATTAGTTAGGTATTTTAGAACAGTAAATGCCTTGAAATATTTAATTGAAGCATTATGTATCCACGCATTCAATGAGCAAAAATATTTATTTAAAATATGAAAACACATAACATACTTACGTTTATTCACTATCCTTCAAAATCTAGCATCACGCACACCCTACAAGGAGCTAATATTTGCGAAGCGAAGCCGACTGAAATAAGAATTTTGTCACAACACACAAACAAACAGACAAACATTGACACAACATATCAAAGAGCGTTTCAATCTGCAATAACAAACATTTTGATGCCAGCCTATGTCAATAAGTGATTTTAGTTCGGGGAGGCGCACTTATATAGGTCTGTCTACAGAATACTCCACAGATTTAGATTTATTTAAAAATACAGTATCTACTGTAGTGTATTGACATTAAATTTGTAGTAATACATATAAAGCACGCACACTTGTGGGGCGTGGTATCGGTGGTATAGTGGTGGGGGTAAACTAGTGGTGGGATTTCCCCACGTACCCATTGACATTCCAATACCAACCACCGACTGAGAATAGGTTTGTGATACAGCAGTCTAGAAGTGTTTCTGTTGCCCACTCCTATTCTACAGGTATCAGCGGCGAACAAAAGTACACATCGATCTTTGAAAAGGGATTTCCGGTTAGTATCCGTTTTTATTATTATGCATATTATATTCCAGTGTCACCGCTGGTCCAACCGTACCCCCGCGGGCTAAGACAAAGGGGGTAAAGGAGGGCCATATGGCTGAGCCTCCTCGAACTGTCAAGGACGAGATCAGGAGGTGCGATAAGGAGGGCTTCATACTGGTAGAGAGAAGAAAGAAGAGGAAGCCCGCCGTCCGCAACCACCGCGGCACCGCACCCAGCGAACCCGAGCAGCGTCTGCGGTGCTAAGTACGCGCCACACCGCTGTACGTGTCCCGCCTGCACTGGTCTACGAAGGTCGAGGACGTCGTGGACTACATCCGAAAGAAGACGTCTTTCACCTTAAGGGTCGAGCGTCTAGAGTCACGCCACAAGGTCAATTTCAGTTCCTTTGTGGTGAGAGTACCGACGCATCTTTTACCGACCTTTGAGGTGGAAGAGTTCTGGCCGACCACGTCGCCGAAAAACGACAATACGTGATAAACTACAGTGTGTGTGTGTGTGTGTGTGTGTTTAAGAGTGAATGTGAATAATATAGAAAATAAGATTTATGTATAGTATTGTATAGTATAGAATTGTGTGTGTTTATAGTATAAAAATATATATCCGTTGTCTGATACCCGTAACACAAGTTCAACTTAGTACGGGATCAGATTGACGTGGTATATATACTATTTAATTATGTATATTTGTTTTGTATCTATTTTTATGTGTGTTTGAATAAATTTAAAATTGATTTGATTAGAGCATCATCTGTATTAAACACTGCCAAAGTGATATTTGTCACTGGCGTGGACAAAGGCGTCAGTTCGCTAGAGTTAATTTATTATTATGTATTCTGTGCTTCGGCCTGACCGAGCATACCACCTCGCTTGGCCGAAGGTCTCCCTGGCTTCCACTATTCCCACAGAAGCATTTACTCGACAAATCTCACCGCACAAGTTTCGTGTACGTGTGTGCGTGGGTACGCCAGTGTATGATCATTTTTGAGCATACAGTATTCGCATTTACGGAGAGACGTCCTCTCTTTGGTTTTCTGTGATACTGTATATTCTGTATATAGGGTGCTCGTGGAATGTTTACACGAGTACCTAAAAGGCAGTTAAAATAAATAGAATATACAGGTAATATCGTGTTGACAGTGTTGCTAACGGTAAAAATACTGTAAGGGTTGCGATATTTATCTAACTAAAAGTGTTTAGTATGTAAATACCGTGTAAAGTAAACCTAACTCGATGCATTCGGTTTTTTTAACTTGTTTTATGGTATATGGATTATTTGTATACTTCGTAACACTCAGGTTAGACTAATATAAGTAATTTGGCTAAGGGTCTGTTTCACAATATTCTAATATTGGTATCGATTAGCTTATTCGGATGTTTTGTCACTGCTTACTTTATATCTTACGACAGAGACAAAACATATAAGTTATCTAAAACTTATCAGTAAATGGTGCAACAGAGGCTTTAGTCAAGATGCATTCGATAACTTCGACGGCGAACTTCGAATTAAAAAATGTATGGAATTTGACATAAGTCATCGCTAAGTGACATGTCGCTTACATTATTGTCAGTAGTTTATCGATATAATAGCGCTTATGATGGAAATGCGTTTACTTATAACTAAAAGCGTTAACAGCCTCAGAGACCGGTCAAAAGTAGAGTATCACTAACATTGTGTCAATACACATTCTTAGGGGTCGTCCATTAATCACGTGATGCCTAAAGGGGGAGGGGGGGGGGGGGCGAAAAAAAATCACCAAGTATCACCAAGGGGGGAGGGGGTATAAGGAGACATCACGTGTATTGTACTAGAGTATGTTGCCCGCAACTTGGTGCGCACAAAAGTAAATCTTGAGGGAACTGTACATTTCGCCGCAATAAAAAGCATCCTGTTCTTCCCCGTAGTCTATTCTATATCTGTTCTTCATCTTAATTTCATTGAAATTGATCCAGTAGTTTCGAAGACTATTCAATGGAAATAAACAAACATTTCCCTTTTATTATATTAGTATAGATATATCAGACACTCTCGCAACCATTTTTAAGCTACATTTGAAGTAAGCAAATAGTATTAATGTGTCTGTAACACGTGACGTGACGTGACAAGTTCAACACGACACCACGCTACGCTTTTTTGTCTACACTAATATTATAAAGAGGAAAACTTTGTTTGTATGTTTGTTTGTTTGTTTGTTTGTAATGAATAGGCTCAAAAAGTACTGGACCGATTTCAAAAATTCTTTCACCATTCGAAAGCTACATTATCCACGAGTAACATAGGCTATATTTTATTTTGGAAAAAAAATAGGGTTCCGTAAAATATTTGGGTTTTTCGGACACAAGGTGTAAAAAATCAACCAGAAAAGTTACTTATTTTGCGTACGCTGCCTAAACTATAAAAGATAGAACCATAAAATGTTCTAATTAATTGTAGATCTTATAAATATCTACAAAAAAGTCCGCGACACACTATACCTATCTATGTCGAGTGAGGCACAACAACCTTTTTTTTATTTAGAAATCTTGATTTTTTTTTGGACTACATTTAAACGCGTTTATTTTACTCATGTTATTAATCCTTATCAAAATAAATTATTTCATTACTAAGTACAGTTTATGTAGATAATATTTGGTCTTTGAATGATTAAAATTGGACGTTTGGTTTTGAAGTTATGGCGAAATTAAAATATTACGATTTCTGCTGCACGGCCCGTTGCGAAGTGGGCGTCACCAAGGCGGGGTGCGCGTGCGGGTTAATGTTTAGTTTAGTTTAGTTTAGTTAAATAGTTTAGTTATTTTATAAACATCAAATTGATAATATCTTAAAATATAATACATTATAATATCTATACATCTATACATCTATATATGTCATAGGATACTCATCCCAACTTACCTGACCGGTAGTTGTGGTATAGTATACGGGTATGCGACCCCGGCTTCCCTAGCTATTACTGTCCTATCCCTTGCCCTCCTGGGCGGTAATATCCTACATTTCCTATTTCCCACTCTAACTTACCAATCTTCCTTTCCACACCATCTATCCTTCCCTTTCCCTATCCTACCCTCTCCACCAATCCGTGAAAACGCAATGGATAATCATAAAAATAATTTAATTATCCAAAATGTGTTCTTCGCCGTGGTCTACTCTACATCTGTGCCAAATTTCATCGAAATTGGCCCAATAGTTTCATGCAAACCTACAAACTTTTCCTCTTTATTATATTAGTATAGATGTGTGACTTTGTTTTCAGATTGTATTTTTGGACTTTTAAATGTCATGGGATATTCATCCCAACTTACCTGTCCGGTAGTTGTGGTATAGTATACGAGTATGCGACCCCGGCTTCCCTAGCTATTACTGTCCTAACCCTTGCCCTCCTGGGCGGTAATATCCTACATTTCCTATTTCCCACTCTAATTTACCAATCTTCCTTTCCACACCACCTATCCTTCCCTTTCCCTATTCCTACCCTCTCCGCCAATCCGTGGGAACGCAATGGATAATCATAAAAATAATTTAATTATCCAAAATGGCGGCGATGTGGTTCGCCACCCATCACGTCTCGTTCTCGCGGAGGCGAAAAGTGGCCCATGGAGAGCCGCTTCGCTACGTTGAATGTAAGAGGAGGAATGGATGGTAAGAATGAAAGTGGACGAAGCGAAACAAGTATGTAGAAATCGTAGCAAGTGGAAAGAAGTGGTCTCTGCCTACCCCTACGGGAAAGAGGCGGTCTCTGCCTACCCCTACGGGGAAAAGGCGTGATTATATGTATGTATGTATGTAAATTTAGATCAGTACGACTGTTCCAGAGACGGAAAACAAACAGACAGACATAATTTTAAAATAGATTTTTTAATACCGTATATTGTATAATATACTAATAGGTCTTTTCCTATGAAGTTGCCGTTCTGCAGTACTGGCCATTTCAAATCAAAATAATTTTGGTTTGGCTAAGAATTCTAATTTCAAATTAATTTTATTTTAAAAACATGGAATTCTTTTTCCAAAAGTAGTTATTTGTTTATTGATTAGTGTTACATTTTCATCGCATTACGTTAAAAATTCGAGTGATTATGGAATATGAGTACCGTCGTGGCAGCAACGCGGCTCAAGAGGCACGCAACATCAACGACGTTTACGGAGCTAACACTACAAACCAACGCACCACCTGTTATTGGTTTTCTCGCTTCCGTTCTGGAAATTTCGACCTGAAAAATGAACCTCGCGGTCGTCCGAAGACTTTGGTCGACAGTGACGAATTAAAGGCGATTGTAGTAGCTGATGATACACAATCTACGGCTAAATTAGCAGCAGCTTTCGATGTTAGCGTCAAAACAACATTGGTCCATTTGCGTCAAATTGGCAAGGTAAAAAAGCTTGACAAATGGATGCCCCACGAACTCAATAATCGCCAGCGCGAAGTACGCGTCGAGACGTGCCTTGCACTGCTCAACAGACAAACAAATGAAGGAATTTTGAACCGCAGTGTTACCTGCAATAAAAATGGATTCTGTTTGATAACCGCAAGCGCTCAGCAAGTTGGTTGGATCCTGGTTCAGCATCTAAACAATGCCCTAAACGAAAACTTACCCCTAGAAAAGTGATGCTCACTGTTTGGTGGTCTAGCGCCGGTGTGCTTCATTACAGCTTCTCACCAAACGAGCTAAGCATTACTGCAGATGTGCACTGTGAAGAACTAAACACAATGATGTAGAAGCTGGCACATCTCCAACCAGAATTGGTCAATCGCTCGTATCCGCTGCTCCTGCATGACAACGCGCGACCTCATACTGCACAGCAGACGGTTTCCAAGTTGCGAGAACTGGGGTTGGAAGCTCTTCGTCATCCGTCCTACTCAGTAGACCTTACGCCAACAGACTACTACTTTTTCCAGAATTTGGACAACTTCTTGGCGGGAAAAAAATTCAATACCCGAGAGGCAGTACAAAATGCCTTTGAAGAATTTGTTGCCTCCCGTCCAGCTGATTCCTTTAAGAAGGACATCAATAAACTGCCACTGCGTTGGCAAAGATGCATTGATTGCATGGGTGATTACTTCGATTAATACGAATTAAAAAATACATGAAAAAATAACCTTTAAATTTTTGCATACAAAACGGCAATTTCATAGGTAAAGACCTAATATTATATGCATTAAGTGCAAAGCTGTTAATTTTTAGCTTGTCAATTACAAACGGACACTTCAATTTTATTTATATGTATAGGTAACGTCACTTCGCGTCGAGATAGTTGAAACTTATACAAAAGACCCTAGAAGCTGGGTTTTCTTGACTCTAAGGGTGAATTCTCACTAGCGAAGCGAATATGCATTCGATAATTTCGACGACGAAGTTCGAAAACAAACTATATGATGCGATGACATAAGTCATCGCAAGCTACATGACAGCGATGCCTTAAGTCAAATCCCATAGATATTTGATTTCGAACTTTGCCGTCGAAATTATCGAATGCATCTTGACCTAAAGGCAGGCGAATGGCAGCGAAGCGAAATTCTATGAAGACGTAATATTATAGCAAATTCACTCTTATTACCACAGCGTAACGCACATATTACTGAGATAAGAGTACCTGGGTAACCGAGCTCTAGTAGATTTAAAAAAATCACAAAAATATTTTATCGGGGCTCGAACCCACCACATTCCGAATCAACAAACAACGCAAAAATTAACCAAACCAATCGTACTGACATTATTAGAGTCGAAATTATTGTAATATTTCTGCATGACGAAAGAAAAAAAATATCTACTTAACTTAAAAATGCGCAGTTTCCGAGGGAACTTAGATAGATCGATTTTTCATAAGAAATAAGAGTGAATTTGTTATATCAAATTACAGAATTTTGTTTCGCCGCGACTCGACTATGCGCTAGTATGAATCAAACCTAATACCCCCAAACACCCCCAACACCTCCAACACCCACTGGTACGTTTCGTTTATTACAAGTGTTTTATTGAACTCGCCTTCTATATTGTTAAGGTGAGCTGGATTTAATTAAGTGATTGAGATCGAAACAAGATCGAAATGTTCATCTAGGAAGTTGTTTTGAAGTAAGATTAGCTTTTCTATTGTCTAACTGGAACGGCAGCGAAGCGACAGTCCTGTCATGTTGTAATCTTAACTTCATCATCATTTTATTTATCACTAGCTGTTGCTCGCGGCTCCGCCCGCGTTAGTACAGTTGAAAACCGTATATGT
Organism: Glaucopsyche alexis; assembly: GCA_905404095.1. Lineage (NCBI taxonomy): Eukaryota > Metazoa > Arthropoda > Insecta > Lepidoptera > Lycaenidae > Glaucopsyche > Glaucopsyche alexis. Next base: position 2,070,569 of record FR990057.1, read on the forward strand.
CCCGTGATAAAAAGTAGCCTATGTCCTTTCCCGTGGTCTACTTTATATGTGTCAAATTTCATGATAATCGGTTTAGTAGTTTTACGTGAAACTGTAAGTAAATTTCCCCGCGATAAAAGTAGCCTATGTCCTTTCCCGTGGTCTACTTCATGTGTCAAATTTCATGATAATCGGTTTAGTAGTTTTACGTGAAACTGTAAGTAAATTTCCCCGCGATAAAAGTAGCCCATGTCCTTTCCCGTGGTCTACTTTATATGTGTCAAATTTCATGATAATCGGTTTAGTAGTTTTTACGTGAAACTGTAAATAAAGTATCCCACGGGAACCATATATTTTCCCGTGATAAAAAGTAGCACTCCAAGCAAAGTTCGGTTACCAGTTACTGTAATTTATTTACAGTGTACCACCACCACAGCCTGGTACAGCGACAGGCACATGCGAGCTGTGAACATAAAACGTCTTAAATATCCTGACAGTCGTAAATCTGCCAGCCCGTGTGTTTCGATGTATGTTATGTATTGCATACAATATTGCCGCTTGCACAGTAATTTAGCGTGCAGTTTTGGTTCACTGAATAAAGGGACGTACGAGTGAATCGTCAAAACACGTTTTAAACCCCCGAAGTAAAGAGATGGGTGATATAAATTTGACGTGTCTGTCTGTATGTGTCTGTCCGTACTATTGTAGCTCCTAAAGCTAGCTACGTGGTTTTTAATGAAGTTAACATTGAACTACACAAAAATGGCTTCCTCACTCTCTCCCCCCCCCCCCCCCCCCCACCCTAGCATCATAACTTTCCATGGCAATTATGATAAATCTATACTTCTATACTTAATGTTATAAATGCGAAAGTATGTCTGACTGTCTGTCTGTTACGTCTTCACGCTTTAACCGCTGAACTGATTTTTATGAAGTTTAGTAAAGACATACTTTGGGTCCTGGGAAAGGACATAGGATTTTTTTTATCCCGAAAAAGTAGTATTCCCACGAGATAATGTATTTACGCTGGCGGAGCCGCGCGCAAAAGCTAGTACTCAATAACATTTCAAACCTACTCGAATCAATTACAAAATACTTGTTTTATTTCATTACTTGAAAATCGTCGTAATACTACGACGATTTTCAAGTAATGTCGTCGAAGTAGTGTACCCTTATTCGACGAAATACTCCAGAGAACGCGGGTCGTATATCAGGCAATCGGTCCGCTCGTTAGGTAAAAAATATACCTAAACCCTGGTCTATAGAAATCATTGGCTATAAAGGTTATTTACGAAGGTCACTAAAGTGGTACTAGCTTACTGCATTGTAACCTGAACAAAGGACAAAACCTCTGACAAAATTTATTGATACCGAAGAAAACATTCATTTGTATTTTGTTTTAAAACAGCAAAATTCTTATATTTTCCGAAAAGCAACATACATAACGACCGAAAAATGGAAAATTACAGTAAGCTGCTAAATTAAAAAATTACAGGACTACAAAAACGACGACTGCTCATTATACTCGTATACCCTTTCACGATTGCCCTTCTGGTGACATCAAAAATGATTTAAAGGCAACCATTTCATTGCTGTCGGTTCTGGATTTTTAAATATGGATTTTGGACCATGTCCTTTTCACATGTTTATTATTTTTACTGGCCAAAGCAACCATAAAACTGATCTATTTTTAATTCAAACCATGTGGATAGCAATTATAATGTAAGAAAACTTAGTATTCTCTAAGAAAGGAATTTTCAAAATTCATCCTATAATGTTAACCCGCTAAGCTTAAAAGAAGCAAAATAAAGTCGTCAAATCAGTCGTCAAATCTTTGATTATTATTATTATCATTGTTAGTCTAAATTTTTCGTTTAAGTTCTTAACTTTTTATACAGTTTTGTTAGTTTGTACACCTACACGATCATCTTCAATTCCTATTGTGTCCATCTTATCAACAAAAGGTTGACTGGTAGAGATTGCTTAGTAGCAATAAGTTCGCATTTTGTACGTCATATATTAGTATTAGCAATATTGTTGTATTCAGACAGCCTCCGTGGTCTAGTGGTTAGAGCATTGGCTCTCGACTCGGAGGTCGTGGATTCGATTTCCGCATTGGAATAACAAAAAATGTTGTTTCCAAGTTTGGTTAGAACAATGCAGGCTGATCACCTGATTGTCTGACAATAAAGATGATCCATGCGTCGGATGGGCATGTAAAAAGTCGGACCTGCGACTGATCTCTCGTCAGTCGTGTCGGTTATCCGTCCCACTGGATTGTGAGAGTAAAGAAGAGAGAGTTCTCTTGTGTACTGCGCACACACTTGGGCACTATAAAAATTTAATTCTGCGTAACTGGCCTGGTTTCAATGAAATCGACCACCGTCACCGACATCGGTGTGGGGAGTTGTTATTGTTGTATATTTTGTATATTTTTTGTGTGCAATAAAGTATTATTGTATTTTATTGTATAGAGTGATATTTAGAAACATAAAGTATTATGTGTCTTTTGAGTTTTGGCATATAACCTTACGATTTATACGATTATGTTTTAAATTCTGCTATATTGGCCCAAATTCACGGCGCGTCCCGCCTGGTCTCGGTATTTAGTTTTACTGGGCCATAAAATACTTTACGGTCCAGCGCTGGGACTGAATAAGGTACATTAGACGCTTAAATCGCTTTGGAGCTATATAGTCGTAGGTACTGGGTTTGATAATTCCTGTCAGAGACTAAAAGTTTTCATTACGATAAAAAAATTACATTACTAGTTTTTTTTTTTTTTTTTTCAGACTAAACGTCTTTACGTATTAAGCAATAAATCATATGCCCAAATTCTCTGTAATTGATTTTACAAAACTAAATAATATATTCTCATAACATATTATACTTTAAATTAATAATCTTGTAAATACATTATCGGTTTCTCGAAAACCGTTGCTAATAATACCATGAAATTTAGTATTCAGGGAGTTTTGGGGAAAAATCGATCTAGCTAGGTCTTATCCCTCAGAAACTGCGTATTTCTAAGCCATATGTGTTTTTTCTTTCGTCGTGTAACAATATATTGTTACGAACACAGAGAATAGCGCCATCTAGCGTCAACCAATGAAACCAGTTGATGTGAACAGGGACAGCGTGGGGCCCCCTACTCGGTACTAGATGGCGCTACTGTGCAAACGTTCCAGAATAAATCCAACACGGTCACGCGACTCGGGAACCTTCTGGAGTCGTCTGGGACTCGTATCGACCGGTATAAATACGTCGGAAGAATGCGAGCGAGTCGAGTTCACTTTGAGCTTCCATCGAAGCGAAAAAGGCGATACCAGTGAAAACTAGTGATCAGAAGTTCACTTTGAGCTTCCTGCGAAGCGATACGGGCGATACAAGTGAAAACTAGTGATCGGGAGTTCGATTTGAACAGTGATGTGGCGATATCGATGTGAATACTAGTGATGTAATGATACCGTGAGTGAAACCCGCGACTTGGCTACGATTAAGGACACCGTTAGTGCTTAGTGTTTCGACTTAGTGTTTAATGTGTGGACCTGGTGCTTAATGTTGGACTAAGTGCTAGTGAATAAAGTCTTCAAAAGAGTCAACAGGTCTTTATCTCCAAATCCTGCGACCCAACACGTAACTATATCAATAATTTTGACTCTATTATCAAGTTAGTTTGTATGCGTTTTGCATTGGCAGCCGATTAGCAGTTTGGTATGCGTGTGTATAATTTTTACTTTGTTCAAAAGTTCTAAATGTAGTTCGAATCCCGGTCAGATAAATATTTTTGTGATTCATTTTATTGTATTTTTAAATTTATCAGAACTCCGAACAAAGCTCGGTTACCGAGGTACTATAATATAATACTACTAATTTAAATATATTCTATTAACCGTGAAATAAAGAGATATCTTAAAGCACAGTTTAGGTATTTATTCTCTTTCTATTTTTAGATACTCAATAGTCGTACTATACATAAAGAGTCGCTCGCAAATGTTTTCGAACAGACATTTGCGTATAACTAAGTGGAAATTAAGGTTTTTTCCTTTTTAACCGGACCAATAAGCCCGTTGACGTTAAAAACCACGATTGCTCGAGCGTCCAGCAAAGAGAGTAAAAACTCGTGGAGCCAGGGTTCTGTAGTTAAATTAGTATAGTAGTTGCTGTTTTTACCCAACCACGGCGAAGCCAAAAGGGTAATTATTTTGGCAGTTTCGTATGTTCGTATGTTTGTTTATTCCACAATAGCGCCTAAACTACTAAGTCGATTTAAAAAAAAGAAGTGTCAATTATAAACACCTCATTTAAGGTCTATAATATATTTCACGTAGTGGGTTATAGTTTTTTATACAATGTAGTTATTATGATTAAAAATGTAGTTATTATTATTAACTTTATTAAAGTTAAAAGACATTGGGAACTTTTTGGGAAGTAGCGGACACAAACGAAACTTATCACTGATGATAGATACTATTTTCCACTTTATTACCATGCATTTTTTTTTCTGTAACATATGGGAATATTGAGATAATAAGGTTTTATTATTGATGTAATTTCACTATTTGCACTTTACATTACACCTACATTTTAATAATATGATCACAAAAATACGCCAAATGTCTATGATATAAGCGCTGTGGACGAGAAGGAATACATGGTTATTATTGTTCATGTATCCATGGCCGTCGCACCGTGGGGTGATGTACACATATTGCGAGTATGATATACTATCTTTCATGGGCCAGACATGAAGATGTCAATCTAGCACCAGCAGCTTTTTTGGACGATATTATTATAATAGATTATGATGAATAACAAAAGCATGATATTATAAAACTTACCTACTTTTATTTAGCCTTTGTTCGATATGGTTGTTTTAGACTTAAACTACATATAAAAATGTACAAATATTCAGTAAACAACCATATAACTATACAATAAATAAACAATTGGTGATGATGATGATGATGACTATTAATTATTTAGTATAAAAATGTATCCCGAAATTGTCAATGTAAAAAACTAATCATTTTAGAAAAAAATATTTTCAACTTCGTCTCATCATATCTCAGAATTCCCATATGTCACAATATAGCGCTTTACGTGAATATACCTACTGATCTAAAGCTTTGAAATAAAGTATGTTTCTTCTTTGTCCGCCGTGGGGCATTTTTCCATACTAAAGTTCCCAATGTTATTTCTTGGAGAAAAATTTCGAGGTCGCCTCACGTCACAACACGATTTTGCATATAACGCCGTCTGTCGGAAGTTACTTATACGTCTTACATAACAACCTCCGTGGTCTAGTGGTTAGAGTATTGGCTCTCGACTCGTAGGTCGCAGGTTCGATTTCATGTCGCAGTCGTGGGTGGAACAACAAAACATGTTGTTTCCAAGTTTGGTTACGACAATGTAGGCTGATCACCTGATTATCTGGCAAGAAAGATGATCCATGCACCGGATGGGCATGTAAAAAAAAAGTTGGACCTGCGCCTGATCTCTCGTCAGTCGTGTCGGTTATCTGTGCCCTGGATTATGAGAGTAAAGGAAGAGAAAGTGCTCTTGTGTACTGCGTACACACTTGGGCACTGTAGAATTACTCTTGCGTAACTGGCCTGGTTTCAAATGTTAGATGTCGATAACAAAAATTCACAAATTATTGATGGTTTTTCCATCATTCCACGGAACCTTAACACAAGCGAGCCCCCGCTGTCAGGCGCACCGCCAATAAAAAGCCCGCCTTTGAGCGGCGACGTCAAAGCGCGCTCTTTGTCCGCGGCCTTAGATTTATCGCAGGGCGTCGACATACCATACCTAGAACCTACCTAAAGATATCACTATAAAAATCTGAACATAGTATTTCATTTCATATATGCGCTATACACGGATAATAGTAGTAGCTTTTTCTGTTGACTTTCCGAAGAAGCCTGTTAAGTTTCTTTTGAAAATATTTTTTTTTTAATAGGCAATCGGAAAAAAAAAATTTTATTGCATAAATAAATAGTACTCTTAAATATGAGTAACTTCTCAAAAGAAACCGTATATCAAAAGTCAATATTTTCAAAGGTACAGCGATTTGTATAAAAAATTTTGCGAGCCTCCTAAAAACGCTCCACACTAAAGTCGACCTACAAATGACGTCACTTGTAGGTTATAGTACATAATATATGAAGTATATGGCCGCAGGAATATATTTGTAAATATCTCCGATATTTGTGCGTTTAAGTTCATACTTACCATAATGAATGCTTTTGTATATGATGTGAGTAAACTAATGATGTAGGTTTTGTTTACCAATTTCGCAAAAAAAAAATTTTTTTTGGTATAAAGACTCGCGAAATTTTGTATACAAATCGCTGTACCTTTGAAAATATTGACTTTTGATATACGGTTTCTTCTGAGAAGTTACTCATATTTAAGAGTACTATTCATTTATGCAATAAAAAAGATCAGTCCGCTTGCCTATTGCGTATTTAGTTTCAAGTTGTAAAGCTCAGACAAAATAAAAAAGTGAAGACGGATTCCTGCGAACCACACGGTGAGGCCGATCTAAACAATGCCTCGCTTTGTACCTAATTACACACTCATACACAATTAAACACCCACACACACACACATACACACACGCACACACACACACACACACAATCACACAAACACACACACACACATACACACACATACACACACACACATGGAACGAAACCATCGCCTAACCTTGTAAAGCGAGCTGTCATGGCGTGTGGTTTTTTATGTACTGCGTTGGACGTAAAAAACGACATCACTTTTTGTTTAGTCTAAGTTGTTAAGAATATCATTATAAGAATACATTTTGATGTTTGCAGACATAAATACACTCTCAACAGTCTAAATATATAAAAGGCAAACAACACTGACTCATCTATCAACGCACAGTCGAAACTACTGAACGGATTTCGCTGAAATTTGGCATAGGCAACCGATAAGAAAGGATTTTTGAAAATACGCCCCCTAATGGGGTGAAAAAGAGTTAACATTTTAGTATGGAAACCGAACTCCACGCGGACGAAGTCACGGGCAAAAACGTATTATATGAGGTGAGACGTCCCTAGACATTGTATATCAATGACTGGGAAAATCACTTAACAGCTTTATGTGTTCCTTGATTTTACTATAGCCAGTATAGTGTAGAGAGCTAGATATTGCCTGCGACTTCGGACGCGCCAATAGAAATCCCGTAGGAACCGTACATTTTGTTGTAATAAACGTAGCCTACGTGTTAATCCGGAGTCTAAAGTACTCCCATACCAAATTTAATTAGAAACCGTTCAGTAGTTATTGCGCGAAAGAGTAACAAACATACATACATCCACACAGTCATACATACATTCTTATAAGCTTTCGTGCTTATAATATTAGTAAGGATTTTAAAAAACTATTATCCGACTACGTAATTTATAAACCCTACTAGCTGATGCCTGCGGCTCCACCCGTGTAAGTATAGTAACCCACGGGAACCGCTATAAAAGTAGCTTTTATCCTTTCCCGTCGTCTACTTTATATCTGTGCCTAATTTCATGATAATCGGTTTAGTATATAATTGTGAAACTGTAAATAAAGTATCCCACGGGAACCGTACATTTCACCGCGATAAAAAGTAGCCTATGTCGTTTGTCAGATTCTAGACAATTTGTGTACCAAATTTCATTTAAATCGGTTTAGTAGTATTGGCGTGAAAGACGGACAAACAGGCACACACACACTTTCCCATTTATAATATTAGTATGGATGTTCCCGGGCTATTATTACGAATGTATTGACACCTCACTGAGCAAAATCGGATAATAATTTATGCTCTACGATGGAACAAACATACACACATAGAATGCCAAAATCATTACTCTTTCTTCTGGCTTCAGTGTAGTCTACAAATACAATCAAACTAACGTCGTTAAAAAGACGACCGTAAAATTACTGTCAACTACGAGTATAAATAAAATATGCTCTAACAAACAGACATGAATTGTAACTTAGGCCCAAAACCTATAATAACATCCATAAGGTCGGGGATAAAACCATATGTACTGTGTAACTGTACCGTACGGTGGCCCACGAATACGGTTTACCACTTTTTGGTCTTATTTCTATGGCAGTAACGTCCAACGTCCGGTGTACCAAACACCGGGTACGGCGTCTGTGCATACCAGCCGTACAAATAGATAGTATGTTTTCTTGTGAACTTTTTTACTTATGAGAACCGCATAGACTTAGTGGTAAGAAACCCCCCACACTAGCGTTTTCCGAGCGTCGTCGTCATGTCAGTGTCTGCGCTGCGTCTTCGCGACGTTGACGACGCCGACTGCCGAACGCCTCGGGCTTACGCGGCACTAGCAATGCGTTCAGTAGCTCACTAGCGCCGGCGTAGCGTCGCCGCGGCGTCGATGCTGTGCGGAGACGCGTCGCCGCAGCGTCGACGCTGTGCGGACGCTGGCACGACGATGACGCTCGAAAGACGCTAGTGTAGGGTATGCCTAAGGTTTTCATAAGATCACAGAGTAGAAAATATATACTTACGTACAGAGAAACGGCTTTCATAGAGCGATCCAAATCGATCAAAACTTGAACATTTTGACGTCCGCGTCCCTTTCAACGGCCCACATTTTTTCCACGCAGTCGCGGACACATCGTATGCTTTTAATAGTACAACCAAATCGAAAGCTACCTATTTTTTTATTTAACAACTAGCTGATGCCCGCAACTTCGTTTGCATAGAACTAACTAAAACGGAACTCTATTTTTAAACGGAACCCTAAAATAAAAGTAGCCTATGTTAGACCTTATAACATCAGCTATCTGCCAGTGAAAGTCCCGAGAAAATCGGTCCAGCCGTTTCGGAGATGAGTCGAAACAAACAGACAGACAGACCGACAGACAGACGGACGGACAGACAAAAATTTAAAAAAATTGTATTTCATTGTAAGTACCGAATATACTTTCATATGCATTAAGTGAAAAGCTGTTAAATTGAAATTACAAACAGACACTTCAATTTTATTTATCTGCATAGAAGATATAGATGTATAGATATATTGCACACAAGAAGCATTTTAAATATTACAATTAATAAAGTAAATTAATTCAAAAATAAAAAAACCCGACTGCAAAAAAAATGTTAACTAAAAAGACCGAAACAAGACCTCATTCTGCTGGAGGCGTCTAGTCCATGTTTAAATTGATATCACTATTGCTTACGAGTTTCATGCCAAGATGAATAGAAGGCTACATAGAAAAATGTAGAAGAAAAATGTGGAGTCCTACAAAATGCAGAGGCATATTTATGATTTATGAAATGTTAAAATTGGTGCGACATGCCTCCGACTGCATTTTGTAGGACTGAATAATCTTGGCATGAAACTCGTAAGCAATAGTGATATCAATTTAAACATGGACTAGACGCCTCCAGCAGAATGAGGTCTTGTTTCGGTCTTTTTAGTTAACATTTTTTTGCAGTCGGGTTTTTTTATTTTTGAATTAATTTACTTTATTTATGTCTTTTTAGTTAAGAAAGATTACGTAACCGGATTAATTCTTTAAATGAGTTAACAGAAAACCGGCGTGAAACAGCGTTTGCGCTGTGTTTCGCCGAGTGAGTGAGTTTACCGGAGGCCCAATCCCCTACCCTATTCCCTTCCCTACCCCCCCTATTACCCTATTCCCTCTTAAAAGGCCGGCAACGCACTTGCAGCTTTTCTGATGCTGCGAGTGTCCATGGGCGACGGAAGTTGCTTTCCATCAGGTGACCCGTTTGCTCGTTTGCCCCCATATTTCATAAAAAAAAATACAAATACTGTAATAAAATATGTAAATACTAATTTAAGTAATTTCAGTATTTTCAGTTGCTTTTGAATTGTAGTTATCTATGCAGGCGGGTTTTTATTTTTTATTATTATTATTTATCGTTATATTTAATATAAAACTGCAAGTTATATACATATTTAGAATCAGTGTTTAAAATCCTTCATTTTGATACCCCACTCGATATACTTGGTAGATATATTATTTTTTTTTACCTCACAACATGGCGTCAAACTTTCGCCATTTTGTTTTTTTTTTAATGTCACCTATCTAAGAACACTTGGGCTATTAAGACGAATCTAACGATACCTCAAATGTGAAAATCCGTTTAGCGGTTCTGAAGATACAAGGTAATAAAGAATATTACATACATACATACATACATACATACATACATACAAGATACGCGCTAAACACATAACCCTCCCGGCAGTCGGGTAAAAAGGAAATACGACACGACACTTTATGTACCATTATTTTTGAAGCGATATTCTTCAGGCACGATGAGAGTATTTTTGTATTTTGAATGATGAATGAAGTTTCACTTCTACCACTGCACACGTCATGTTTTTATTATTTTACTACGGAACGTATTTACATGTTTTCGTTAATAGACAGCGTTAAGAACTTAACGAGAAACAGAATTTACGTTAAGAGCCGCGGCCAAAAGTTATTTGAAATATTATTCAAACAAATCAAAATGTTAAACACCTGTTAATTATTCATATTTCATTGCCACAAAGCCAATTCATTGCTACAATACAAACCGAAGAAATAAGCAATAAGCTCTTTGGATATTTATATTTCATTTAAATTAAAATATTCTGCGTAGAACGGAACTCGGCTCAGATAGACACGCGCATGTAGCATGCGACCTCAACAGTTGTATATGTAGTATTATTCCACCGTAGCGTCTAAACTACTGAACCAATTTGAATGAGTATGGTGTCAATAGCTCGGCCTCTGTGGCTCAGTGGTTCAGCGCGTTAGTGCTCAAGCCGGAGGTCGTGGATTCGAATCCCGCCGAAGGAACAAAAAGTTTTTCTGTGTTCCTGGGTCATGGATGTGTATTGAATATGTGTATAATATAATAAAAATCTACCTGGCACAACGGATAGCCATTGCTATCCAACGAGGCAATGCTATCAGTTTGCTAGGTACTCTGCCAGATTGGGACGACCTGGGGAAGTTTTTCTATTTATAGACTTTTTTAGAGATAGATTATTTATAGATGTCTTCTTTTTATTAGTAGGTATTAATTTTTAGTTTTTTATTTTCTCTAGTTTTATTGTTAATTTTATGTTTCTTGTGTTATTTTAATTACCTTATCAAAATAAAAATCTTAAATATACGTATAATATAAAAGTATTAAATATACTTCCCGTTTTCTGGTACCCGTAACACAAGTTCTTCGGATACTTAGCACAGGACCAGATTGACGTGGTGCAAAGCGTCCATATAAAAAAAATGGATTCGTTATTCAAAAGCCCTAAGCCTCTAGTCAATATGCTTCGATAATTTCGACGGCAAAGTTTGAAATCAAAAATGTATGGGATTTGACATATAAGTCATCGATAAGTAGCATGTCGCTTGCGATGCGTTAAATATGTCAAATTCCATACATTTTGTTTTTTTATCGAATACATCTTGACTAGAGGCACTGGTAACATAAACGACATAATAATTTACGCAGTCGGATTTTGTATAAATAATTCATTCCTTCTCTACATACGTCACCGTAAAATTGTAAAAACCGGAATTGTAAAATAACCAACGAAATTGTATAGTAATATGTCGAAAGATTCATTATTATCATTACATTCTAATGTAACGAAAAATAATGTGTTAAATTATAGGCAGAATATTCGCTTCGGTAGTCTATAAACATTCTACAATTTCACTAGTTATATTATTACAGTCTAACGGTTTTAATATAGACTGCTAAAATCATTACCCTGACTTCGCCGTATTTGGGAATATGATCAAGGTATAGTTCATATTTTGTATGTAACTTGTTGACACACTTTTTCATGCCTGTTAATAAGCTGTCGCTGGCCACCGGTCGCGGTCGCAAGTGGCACAAACGTGCAGAGCCTTAAGTAATAATCCTTTCTATTATTTTAGGCTTCGTTACCCCTTATTTAGCAATTCGAATAAAATTAAAATTTCTATAAACACAAATTATATTTCTTGAAAAAGGACATCGGCCATTTTACTATGGAACAATTACCGATTATCAAAATTATTTTTCGTTGTTATTAAGATATATTAAAACCACGAAAACATTTTAATTTAAGATATAATAGTAGCTCTCCACACCGATTTCGGTGATGGTGGCCGGCTTTATTGAAACCAGGCCAGCTACGCCGGATTTATTTAAAAAGTGCCTAAGTCTACTCTTGAAATCTAGTAGGATTAACATACAGGCTACTATTCCTCGTAGCTTAATTTATGATTCAGACGAGATTTTTAACGTACGAAGTCGCGGGCAACATCCAGTAACCAGCGTTGGGCAAAATCAATCATGACTACATTAGTTATGTTGGCAACACCGAGAAGAAGCCATTGCGTGTGACTTCCGGTGGTGAATTGGCGCGCATTTTCTGCCGCCTGGGGGCGCTGTATAAAACGGACGTGCTGGGCGGCAAGTGGTCCTTTTTTGCGGGGTTGGACTTGATAAGAGAGTATCGTTTGCGATTAATATCTTATTAATTAAATAGTAGTTAAATTTATCTGATAATTGCAAATTAAGTATCTTTAACTAATTCCTTTGGATTTTATAATAATTTGTTGTATTTTATAAATTGAATAAATACCTCTAAAATGAGTCTTTGAGTTTATTAAGTATCCGTCGTTCACAGTTATGACTAAATTAGTCATAAATAATCAATTGATTGAAAAAAATTGTTGATTGGCCCAACACCGCTAGTTACGCATAATATATTTGTAACTGCCCCATAAAAACTTATAATCATCACAATATTATCCCAGAAGTCATTCTCCGAGTTGTTTACACGCGAACAGGTAAATATTTTGCCGGCGGGCGATTGATTAAAAAACTTTTTTACTGCTTGTTCGTCTGATTTATCGAGCAACTTGCCCCGGCCTACTCATTACGTACACTATAAATATTTACTGCCACAATGATCTAATAGATGTGCCACTGAATCGCGTTCGGAATTTCACCACAAGAATAGGTAGTTCTATGCTCACCCCTGTCCACCTAGCACAATGAGGGTTTTTGATTTTTTTTCTGCCATTAGGAGGCAGATCCAACTCACACAAAGCATGGTGACATAACTAGTATCAAAAAAAGTCAATAAGAATTTTCGTTTGTTTTTCTATCACCAGGTGACGCTTGGCATCACGACGGTCTTTGTCGTATCAAAAAGCTGTCAGATGTCACGAATTTAAAAACCCTCATTGTCATGGGATACTCCCCAACTTACCTGTCCGGTAGTTTTGGTATAGTATACGGGTATGCGACCCCGGCTTCCCTAGCTATTACTGTCCTATCCCTTGCCCTCCTGGGCGGTAATATCCTACATTTCCTATTTCCCACTCTAACTTCCCAATATTCCTTTCCACACCACCTATCCTTCCCTTTCCCTATTCCTACCCTCTCCAACAATCCGTGGAAACGCAATGGATAATCATAAAAATAATTTAATTATCCAAAATGGTGGCGATGTGGTTCACCACCCATCACGTCTCGTTTCTCGCGGAGGTGAAAAGCGGACCATGGAGAGCCGCTTCGCTACGTTGAATGTAAGGGGAGGAATGGATAGTAAGAATGAAAGTGAACGAAGCGAAACGAGTATGTTAGGATCGTAGCAAGTGGCAAAAAGTGGTCTCTGCCTACCCCTTTACGGAAAAAAGGCGTGATTATATGTATGTATGTATGTATTGGAAAATATACGACGCGAGTTCACACCAAATAATAAAATGAAGACCGAGTTCTGTGAGGCCGCAGTCGCGAAGTGCGATTTTTTATGGATGTAGTGCGTGCCACTAATACACAAAAACCGGTCTCAGTTTTTCTTTGGTTTCAAAGCTTTGTCTTCTTGAGATACTTGACATTGAGTTCAAAATCTCCTATAGCGTTTGCGCTGTGTTTCACCGAGTGAGTGAGTTTACCGGAGGCCCAATCCCCTACCCTATTCCCTTCCCTACCCTCCCCCATTACCCTATTCCCTCTTAAAAGGCCGGCAACGCACTTGCAGCTCTTCTGATGCTGCGAGTGTCCATGGGCGACGGAAGTTGCTTTCCATCAGGTGACCCGTTTGCTCGTTTGCCCCCTTATTTCATTAAAAAAAAATCGTAACTCAACCAATGTCAAAAAGACGCTCGTCGGGTAGTAGCGTCTCTTTCGCGTCTTAATTTTTTCAATTGTGCTAGGTGGATAAAACACGCATAATATGTTTGTTGAAAAATATCAATTCCCACAAAAACATTACCTAAATAAAAAAAGCCAAGTATTTCCATTGCAAAAACTTTTGAATGAAAAGGCCGAAGTTTTCATATAATAAAAATGTAACTTAATAAAATTATCGTACTCTCTCAGGCGTTGTCGTTAAAATCACAAAAACAGCTGATATAATTATATGGGAAGCAAAGACTTTGCCTATAACATCAATACAATCAGATGTGTGAGGTAACCTTAACAACGCCGTAAAGAGTTACTTTAATTTTATTTACTTTTTGTTTTTTTTTTTTTTCGAAATTTCTCATTTCTTATTCCTTGCTATCTTGCTACGTAACGCATCTATCATACACAATCATTGGTCACACTTCCTTTATAACCAGTAAGTAGATGATTGCGAGGTATAAATTATATCTTTTTTATGACGTGTCGTGATTCCGAAGTATAACTTTTACACCCCATTATCTATTTATTAACCCTAGTGATTTCTATTATAGCATAGTGTGGGGCTGTTGGAAATAGAAAACAATATTGTTTTGGATAGATCTATCGAAACTACTTAATAAGCTTAAAAAGAAAAAAAAGTTAACAAAATTGTAGAAATATACCATAAAAAATTAAATTAAAGACAAATAAATAAAATTTAAGTGTATGTTTGTTATTCCAAATTAACACCTTTGCACTAAATGCATATACTCCGTAGCTATCGTAGAGGAGCTACGGAGTTATTATCGTAGACGTGCTTCCTCGTAGATATCGTAGTGGTGCTACGCTGTAGATACCCAGGTGGTGCTACACCGTAGATATCGTAGAGGTGCTACGGCGTAGCTGATGTAGTGATGCTACGCCATAGTAGCTACGATTTTAATTCCCTAAGGGCCACTTGCGCCAAAACTAGGTTAAATTTCGATAACTCCGAGTTTGTTAACTCAAGGTTACAGGGTTAAATATTTAACTCTTTTTTGTCTTGCGCCAATGAAAATTAGCCCCGAGTTAACTAACCTTGTGTTAGTTCATTCAGTACTGGCAACATTGCGTGTGCTATTTAAAACGAGTATAATACGACATAATTGAGTGGAAGTGACAATTGTATTTGTCTCTTTTGCACTACAGTCTGTCGTATATGAATGTCGAATTATTTTATTTTGACAATGACTTTCCTTTTTGTTTCATAATATTTTACGCCAATGTCAATAATTAGAAGCTGACATTTAAAAAATTTTCATCAAAACAACAATAATAAAACTCAATTTATGAGTAAAATGGAGAAGAAAATAGGTTAAAGGGACCTAATTCTACAAAACAAGTAGGTAAATCATAATGAACAAGTCCATATTATAGACACAAATATGTAGTAAGTTACGTATATTGGTGGAAGCTCACTTTTTATTTTCATTTGTGTATTTCTAATTTATACTTTATTTTGTCCAACAAGAACATTAGGTACACTATAATATTATATCTCCAGACGGAATCTTCTTTGGAAACTTTTATCTCGGAGGGAGTTAAAGAGATCAGTGTGGTCATCTACCCTTCTGTTAAAAAAATCCGAACCCATAAATTCGATCAGAAAACATAATATTACTTTCATTTATCATTTTGAAACAACAAATCATAATAATATAACCACAATATAACCTCAAAAATCAATTTTTGTCAATCATATTTGCTTAGATAAGAAATTAACCCCGAGTTAGACAATATAACCTGCCAAAAAGGTAGGGTTAAAATTTTAAATTTTTAACTCAAGAATATCACTTAACTCTCGATGGTGCAAGACGAAATGTCAACTTAACTCCAGACTAGGGTTTAACTTTGGGTTTATTTATTTAACTCTGATTGGCTCAAGTGGCCCTAACTTGGGTAATGACTTTGATGATACTATATTTTTGATCGTTGCGTCAAAGATAATCATATTTTTTGATACGGCACTGTCATCTTTAATCTAACATTGATGACAACAATAACAAAGACCATGTCACACGGAATTTCTCCGACCAGAATAAAACTGCGCTGAAAATAGATCTCTGCGCTAATACAATAGAGTTAAAAATGTGTTTAAAAGGGTCCATTGTCAAGCCGTCATATATGACATTGACATTTCACTCGACATTGGTTTGTTTGATTTTCAGCTCTTTTCCGAATCATATGATTCGGAATTCGTAAGGGGGCAGCCTAAAAATCCACCAGATACTTGATCAATATCTTCGAAAAGAAAAGAAATGCCAAAATAAACGGACAACAAAACTGCACTTGTAAACACTAGTGTTAGCGGCTAGTGGACTGTATGTAAATGAAGCTAAGATTATATAATCATACATATATATAATCACGCCTCTTTCCCGTAGGGGTAGGCAGAGACTTCTTTCCACTTGATACGATACTTACATACTTGTTTCGCTTCGTCCGCTTTCATTATTTCCTTTCATACATGCTCTTCGGTTTAGGTTACTAGGGGATAGAATCATACAATACTAAATACTAAACTACGAAATTAAACATGTCCTACAGTACAACTGTATTGCGAGATATATACCAAACAAATATAATAAAAACATGTCATTGGCTGTGTTCCGCGGAAAATAGCGTAAAGAAAAACAAAAAAACGTAAGCAAAATGGCGACCGCTGGTATTAAATAAGCAAAGTGGTAGATTATATCAGCAGTACTGAAGTTAGCAAACGTATCCTGATAATCTGTTTTTATTTTCTTTAGCGCTAGAGAGTGCTAGCAAGCGCTATTTTCCGCGGAACACAGTCATTGTATCAAAAATATTATAACAAAAAACTTAGGCCTTTTCATCCGTTAATGGATGATTTATACAGTATTCTCCGAGCGAAGTAACCACTCCTGAAATACTGTAGTGCCTGGGACAGTTAGTTTTTTAAATGTTGTATGGTTGTCCAAGTACATACGGCATTCTCACAACACAGTCAGCCTAGTCCAGAGGAATGACTGGTCAATACGTCTGGGGCCAACCATGTGCGGGTTTCCTCACGATGTTTTCCTTTACCGTTAGAGCGTCCGTATAATGTACTTGAGATCTGAAAAAGTCCTATTGGTACACGGCACAATGCAACCTGGGATTCGAACCTGCACTCTCTCGAGTGCGAATCAAACGGTTTACTTACTAGGCTACGGAGCTCACTATTATATTATAACAATAGAAAATAAATTTCAATTCAAAATTGAAAAGGTATAAAAACTTGAGTCTATCCAGCCAGTCGCCAACAACTAGTATACAGTTAATTGATAAATAATAGGCATTTTATAGACCATATAAAATTGATGGCTATTATATATTGTGAATAATCGCAGAATAACCATCAAATGTCTATAAATTCAGTGATAAACGGATTTCCGGTGCTGTGCCATTTCAGAGCATTGAAATTTTCACACATGATGTATTTCTGTTCCTGATATAACAACAAATACTAAAAACAAAATAAAATAAATATTTCTTTACAAAAAACGTGTTTTTTTACACTTGATACGGAACCCTTTGTACGTGAGTTCAACTCGCAATTGGCCGATTTTATTTTGAAGACATTTGTCGAGCCGATCCATTCATGCCGAAGCATGGCTCTCCTACGTTTAAACTGGGAGTATTTTACTAATTTTTAATAATTTTGAATAGTCTCCATAACAATTAGTTTCATTATATCTTTGAACTAGCTTGCCCGCGACTTCATCTGTATGGAGTTCGGTTTCCATACAAAATTTTAACCCCTTTTTCACCATCTTAGGTGGCGAATTTTCAAAAATCCTTTCTTAGCGGATCATTACAACTATCTGTATGCCAAATTTCAGCAAAAATTCGTTCAGTATTTTTGGCTGTGTGTTGATAGATGAGTCAGTCATGTTTGCCTTTTACATATTTGGAACATTTGATGTTTCAAGCAAATTGATAACAAAATCGTTTTGTTTGTGCTGAGTCGGCCCTTAAGCACGGCAAAGACTTTGTCAGTGAGGACAGTATAAATAACTATTTAGGGAATAAAAACGCTTTTATAGGTCAATAAAATTTGTTATCCACATTTCACGACTTAGATTACGCCATGTATGATAAGGATAGTAAAAACTATTGAAAAAGGGACAAAGGGATTGTCTTTAATTGGCTCGAAGGCGAGCCCTTAAGTCAGTTTTGATGGGCAAGGTACGTAAGGGCGTTTGATCCTGGAGACGTAAACAAAGACAGTTCTTTTGTTTATATGCCTTTATGGATTATTAGGTTCTGACCGCGACTTATTTTCCCTGATGGGGGATCCACAAGGGAGCAAATACAAAATCAACGGTTGATTTTCGCCGTGTGGCTAAAGTCACTGGTATAAACCCCGCATTATTCTTAACACCCAAAAAACATGTTTGGGTTCATGGGTAGTGATAACGTTTTGACGCGTCTGTGCACCTGTGTGCCTACCGTAACGCCTAAACCAATAGACTAGTCTGGACTAAATAGTTCATTTAATAGATCAATTATAAGCTCATCATCAGCTCACTAACAGCTTTGCAATGTCTAGGGATACTTACATTTTATTCATTTTATTTTTTACCATTCTTTTATATTGGATGACTAAATAAAATGCGTGCCAAATTATAAACTACTAGATGTTGCCCACGACTTCGTGCGCGCAAAAGGAAATCTCGAGGTAACCGTACATTTTGCCGCAAAAAAAGTATGCCCTTTCCCGTGGTGGTGCGAGTAGCATTTTTTAATGAAGCCCCATCTCGTGGCACTATTCACGATTGGTTTATCGAGTTTAAGCGTGGACGTAGCAATCTCAATGATGATCCGGGTGAGGGACGTCCTTTAACAGCGACTACTGAAGATAACATCAGTGCTGTGCGACGCATGATAGAGAAAGATAAGAGAGAGAGCTATCAGCAAATACGGGCAAGCCTAGGTATTGGTATGAGTCAAGTACAAAAAATATTACACAAACATTTAGGCGTCAGGAAGCTTTGTACCAGATGGATTCCCCATACTTTCCGACGACTAGAAACACCTTCGCGTGGACTGGTGTCGCCAAATGTTAGATAAGTTCAACGGCGGTGACTCAAATGCTGTATTTGACATCTTCACAGGTGACGAAAGCTGGATATATTGCTACGAACCCGAAACCAAAAGACAATCAGCTCAGTGGGTGTTTCCTTTCGAGGATCGGCCAACTAAGGTAAAAAAAGGAAGAAGTCAAGGAAAAAAGATGATTGCCTCATTCTTTGGTCGGAAAGGTTATTTCACGACAGTTGTGCTAGAAGATGGAAGGACAGTTACTGCAGACTGGTATGTCAATTGCTGTTTACCTGATGTTTTGAAAAAAATTCGACAGCAGCGCCCGCGAAGCAGGATCCTCCTTCACCACGACAATGCTTCAGCGCACTCCACAAAACGGACTGTTGAATATTTGACTATGACAGGTGTCGAGATAATGAGTCATCCACCATACAGTTCTGACCTGGCGTCCTGCTACTTTTATTTATTCCCAAGAACTATTTAATAAAATTCGATGTATTCGCTTTACGAGCCCTGAAGATGCGGTGAAAGCGTACGAAAATGCCACAGAAGAGACTAAGAAAGAATGGGCCCTCATTGGGAAATGCTTTTATCAGTGGTTCCATCGAATGCAACGATATGTAGAGAGGAACGGAGATTACTTCAATAAACAATAAAGTACTGATTACTGTTTACATTAAGCCGTTTTTCATTTTCTAAACATTTTCAGTGTCACCTAGGTAATGGTTATAAAATTACTTGATAATTCAGATCAATTAATTATTTAACTACTATTAAATTTTAAATTGAAGACTATAAAACAGGAAATAATTAAATGATATTGTGACATAACTGTCAAAGTATAAAAATGATTAATTTAGCTTTTGAATGAAATTTGTTTAAGTTATTATATTATAAAATACCAATATTCTAACACGAGCATGAAACTATTTTAGTTTGTATCTTTTAACCTAGATGGCGGCTTTGTTTTCACTTCTGCCGGCACTCCCGGAGTGCAACCCGTTGTTTTTATTTTTTTTTAATTATGGTCAAAAGGAACTCTTAACTTTTGTATGTTACTTTGAATCCATATTTCCTTGACTTTACTGACAATAAGTAAGACATAATTGAGATGATTAAGAGATAATCAACCGGTAGGGCTGAAACTAAAATGATAATTATTTAACCCGGTCACGTACGGTTATAGGAAATAGAGGAGTTATCACAATCAGAAACCACTTTTGTTGCAGAAAGTAGAAACACGGGCCAAGCGCGATAGTCTTATTTATTTATTAGGGTTCGGTATGTTTTATAGTACTGGTTTTGATTTAAGAGAATAAATTACATCAGAGTGTAAAGTACAGTACGGTCAAAGAATATATAATATACTAGCAGTTCCCCGCGGCTCCGCCCGCGTAAATACAGTAACCCTAAAAAGATAATAACCTAACCTAACCTAACCAAGAGCATGTCAGGACATGTCTAACGAGGGTTCCGTAACTATAAACGCGTAATATGCTTTTTTTTAATTACTCTAAAAGTTACTGTCCGATTTGGTTCAAAATAATTTTCCTAAAGAGTTTTTAGCATGATCTATAGAAATTTGCAAGTTTCTATCTCCTATAGTTTAAAAATGCTAGGGGGGGGACCAACTTACAAACTACTTTGGAGGCCGATTACTCGAAAATGGTCAACTTTATAAAAAAGTAACGTATGAAACCTTGCCTTTATTTTAAAAGGCCTATTCTACAATACCCCACACGATGGGGTAGAGTGAAAAAATATTTTTCATCCCCACTTCACATGTATGGAGAGCCACCCCTAAAATATAAAATTATTATTTTTTTATGATCCCGAAACCGTGATCTATACACAATCTATAACTGCACCAAATTTCATCAATTTATATTCATAATTACAGGAGCTAGAGGCGCGGACAGACAGACAGACAGACAGACAGACAGACGGACAGAGCGAAACTATAAGGGTTCCTTAAGTATTACGGAACCCTAAAAAGTAGCCTATGTTTTAATCTAGAGCCTAAACTGCTATCATACCAAATTTCATCAAAATCCGTTCAGTAGTTTTTGCGTGAAGGAGTAACAAACATCCATCCTCACAATTTAATTAATAAGATTAATAACGTAAAGAACTGTCATTCAACAATTTATATTTTACATATAAATGACGGCTCGCAAGCGTGGTGTGCGCTGGACGTAGGATTTTTCAAGCCAGGACTTACAAGCTCGATTCGTGCTTTGACATAATCTGTACTTTTACACTTATTATAATAATGGGGAAAAGTTTGTTTGTTTGCATTGAATAGGCTCCGAAACTACTGAACCGATTTTTCTGAAATTTGGCACAGGTATAGAATAGACCACGAAAAAGGACACAGGCTACTTCTTATCGCGCAAAAATGTACGGTTTTTGCAAAATTAACTTTTGCGCGCACAAAGTCGTGGGCAACATCTAGTTGATAATATAATTTCATAATATTATGATAGATTTGTCTGACGCGACGTTTAAACTTATTTCGATGTCAACTTTAGTCTTACGTCAACATGGCTGACATTCACTGGTGTTCGAGCTGTCATTTGCAGAGAGTGTCGCCCCTGTCACTATTAGTAGAGGATTTCGGGAGTAGCTCGAGCGTGTCAGATTAAGCTTGTATAGGCTTCCGACATGTGTGTAGTTATCATGGTATAGAAATCAGATTTCTAACGTGGTGGGTTAAAAAAATATTTTTTTTTAGTATTGAAATGTCATCCAATCTGTCATATTAAGAGAGGCGCCGTTTAGTAAACGCCAAAGAAGCTTCCATAAAAAGCACTGACGATTCAAAGGTTAGGTAAGCCTGTAGGGACATTTTAAAATATAAAAATATAAAGCTTCATATTTCCCTAACTAAGCTTTGCAGATATTTCATTTTGCACTAAACTAAATGATTTAGTCCTTGTTGTCTAAAATATAATAATAACTGACCGAAATAAGCAATTTTCTGAATATATTTTATTTTCCAAAACTTTAAAATGGCCGCAGTTTCTGAACCCACCGCTAAAATAAAAAACGCTCTTATTATTTTTTTATCAGTTTTACCTAATGTAAAAAACCTACTAGGTCTCCATGACGCTCGAGTGACTACAAAATTAGTACCTTCCCCACCCCTACTATATGGTACGGCCTCGATCTCGAATGTGTTTCGAGAATCATTCATTTACGTAGACCAAACCGAAAGATGATTTCCGAGTGTCATTAGCAATTTAGTTTTACTCTACAAAAATCTGACTCTGACAAGCTCACAATCAGGGGGGTTAGCACGAACAACTAACAGCAACGTCTTCGTTACGTTATCAAACGATAATTGTATGGAAATCATGACAGCGCCGATACAAATCTTATTCGATAATGTTACGAATAGGTTAGTGTCAATTGTTCCTGCTTAGTCCCTAGGTGTTTGTACTTTACACGCGCGTGGCCTAAATGAAACTGCAGCTTATTCTATGAGATCATAGGTGTAACGATATCCCTAGCCCAATTCCAATATAATTAAACAACTACTAATATATCGTTGAGGCCCAAGTGAATGAAAAATTTAAGCCCCAACGCTCTTGTAACCTTGGTTTTGCGAGTAACCGTTGGCAACAGTAATCGCATCAGGCTATCAGTCTGCTTATTTGCCGGTTTTAATCCATGAAAAATAAAAACATATAATCGGTTTTTCCTTATGATTGCAGACTCCCAACTGTTGTGTCAGCAAGTTGTAATTGACAGTCTGTAGATTAGTTCTCACTTCTCGTGCACGTGTATCAGCCGCCATCTTTGTTTCCGACATTTCGGTTTGTTGACGTTAATTATTATTAATCAGTCAACATTTAAGGCTGGGACTATATCATCCGGAATCCGGCCGGCCGGGAAATTCAGAGTATTGGAATTCTGAGAACTCCGCGCTTTTACATGAGAGCTGAAAATCGAACACAAGTCAATTGGCAAGTCAAATATCAATATCATATAATATGACAGATCGACACTGGACAAGTGGACACTTCGATATTTAACTCTATTGTATTAGCACAGAGTTCTATTTTAAGTGGTCATAATTTACTCGGGCTCACCAGATTCCGGATCATATAGTTCCAGCCTAACAATTTTAGGAAGCTCACATTACATCAGTATTATATTTAATTAACACTAGCTTTTGCCCGCGGCTTCGCCCGCGTAAATGCAGTATCCCATGGGAACACTGTAATTTTTCGGAATAAAAAGTATCCAATGTTTTAATATATTATAAACTACTACTATACCAAATTTTATTGAAATCCGTTCAGTAGTTTTTGCCTGAAAGAGTAACAAACAAATATTTTTTAACCAGAAAATGTTTATTCCCGTTGAATACTGTATTTATGTGTGTCTTTGACTATGCAAGAGCTCCATGGCATAGTGGGTAGACCATTTGATTCGCACTCGAGAGAGTGCAGGTTCGAATCCAGGTTGTGGCGTGTACCAATGAGACTTTTTCAGATCTCAAGTACATTACACGGACCCCAAAGGTATTGACCAGTCATTGCTCTGGACTAAGCTGACTGTGTTATGAGAATGTCGTATTTGGTTGGGAAACCATACGACATTAATTTTAAAATCCGACTGTCCCAGGTAGTACAATATTTCAAGGGTGGTTACTTCGCTCGGAGAATATTGTATAAATCATCCAATAATAGATAAAAAGGCCTAAGTCTGACTATGCACTATTCCACGCGGACGGAGCCTCAGGCAAAAGCTAGTATTATATAAATTGTGTAACTCGAGTGTGTGGGAAAACAACAGACTATTCGAAACGTAAAAGATTTATCGTATTACATTTAATTTATTTATCAACAAACCATAATTATTAATTAGATTAAGAACAATAATTATTCTTGTTCACTAAAGAGTCTATGAAAAATTTCACCTACAAAGCGACTCGTCGACAAACCGACTCGCCGACTCGCCGACATGCGACGGGTTCACAAAACACCTATGAATAAACGTGATTTATGCCGCCATAAATTCCCGCTCCGGGCTTCAGCGGAATGCTCCTCACACCATATTTCAAAATAATGTCTCCCTGTTTAGGCTTTTGACTATTGAGTACAGTTACCGGGATTTATATATGCTCCGTCATGATCAACATCAACATCATCGTCGTCATTAGCAAGATTGTCATCATGTCTCAAAATAATGTCTCCCTGTTTAGGCTTTTGACTATTGAGTACAGTTACCGGGATTTATATCTGCTCCGTCATGATCAACATCGACATCATCGTCGTCATTAGCAAGATTGTCATCATGTCTCAAAATAATGTCTCCCTGTTTAGGCTTTTGACTATTGAGTACAGTTACCGGGATTTATATCTGCTCCGTCATGATCAACAACGACATCATCGTCGTCATTAGCAAGATTATCATCATGTCTCAAAATAATGTCTCCCTGTTTAGGCTTTTGACTATTGAGTACAGTTACCGGGATTTATATCTGCTCCGTCATGATCAACATCGACATCATCGTCGTCATTAGCAAGATTGTCATCATGTCTCAAAATAATGTCTCTCTGTTTAGGCTTTTGACTATTGAGTACAGTTACCGGGATTTATATCTGCTCCGTCATGAGCAACATCGACATCATCGTCGTCATTAGCAAGATCGTCATCATGTCTCAAAATAATATCTCCCCGTTTAGGCTTTTGACTACTGAGTACAGTTACCGGGATTTAAATCTGATCTGTCATTATCAACATCGACATCAGCAACATCAACATCAACGTCGTCATTAACAACATCGTCAGCAGCAACATCAGCATATCGTCGTCGTCATTAACAACATTGTCATCATGTCTCAAAATAGTCTTCCTATGTAAGCTTTAACTATAATTGTATTGAGTACAGTTGCCAGGATTTATATCTGCTCCGTCATGATCAACATCGTCATCAGCAACATCAACATCATCGTCGTCATCAGTAAAATCGTCATCATATTTCAAAATAATGTCTCCTTGTGTAGGCTTTGACTATTGAGTACGGTTATTGCGATTTATATCTATGTCATCATTATCAACAACATCGTCATCATCATAATCGTCATTATCACTAACAATATCATCATCATCATTATCAATATTTATATTTTGTTAAACATGATAGATCCAAGCCAAGAATTCAAATGTGTACCTATTTATTTTTATTGGTATAATAATAACTCCCACACCGATCTCGGTGACGGTGGCCGGTTTCATTGAAACCAGGCCAGTTACGCAGGAGTGATTTTATAGTGCCCAAGTGTGTGCGCAGTACACAAGAGCACTCTCTCTTCCTTTTACTCTCGTAACCCAGTGGGACGGATGACCGACACGACTGGCAAGAGATCAGGCGCAGGACCGACTTTTTACATGCCCATCCGACGCATGGATCATCTTTCTTGTCAGACAATCAGGTGATCAGCCTGCATTGTCCTAACCAAACTGGGAAACCACATTTTTTTTTTGTTCCCATGTGGGAATCGAACCCACGACCTCCGAGTCGAGAGCCAATGCTCGAACCACTTGACCACGGAGGCTGTTATTGTTTATGTTTATTGGTATATAACTCGTTTAAATAAGAAAGTTTTTTTGTCTCAAGCCCACTTTTTATTTACTTAGCTTAAACTGAAATGTCTGTATATAATATAGACCACAGTAATAAAATGTTACTGTATATGGATTCCATAGCAATAATTTAAATTACATTTACTGTCTGGTTGCCATAATAAAAACAAATGAAAAAACCTATCAGTAACATACACGCAAAGCTGGCTTAAAATTTATAAAACATGATTTCATTAATAATTCCATTCGCGAAGCTATCAGCTAACGGAAATGACACCTTATTTTTACAGCGCCACTAAAACTTTTTTATGGCTGGCAACACCCGTAAAAGGTATAAATAAAACGCGGCAACACCGCGGACGGGCAAGCGTGAGCGTAGCCACCACAGCTATAGAGAGGACAACTCTACATGTCGAACACTCTATGCTCAAAACATTTGGGTTAAACGTACAGACCAAGTACAGATTTGTCGTGTGTGACAACCTCTGTGGCTCAGTGGTTAGCGCGTTGGCGCTCTAGCCGGAGGTCGCGGGTTTGAATCCCGCTGATAGCACAAAAATGTTTTCTGTGTTCCTGGGTCATGAATGTGTATTAAATGTGTGTATAATATAATAATATTTATAGTATAAAAGTATTAAATATTATTCATATAATATGTGTTTTATTTATTCTGTTTAGTATATACGAGTACTGTTGCCCTTGATCTGCTCTTCCAGCATAGGCTTCTACCAGATTTTTCACCTTTTTCCTGTCTTGAGCTTTCCTGATCCACTGTGGTCCTACTGTCCTCCGTATATCGTCTTCTCATCTAAGATTTGGACGTCCACTCTTATTTGCGACATTTCTTGGGTACCACTCTAGTACATCCGTGTTCCACTTGGCCCTTGGCTGTATACCGTCCACTTGAGCGCTTTTACGGTGATGGCGAGTTGAAGACATCTTTCACCTTTGGTAATGTTTGTTTTATACTCGGACTAGGTGTTTCCCGTGTAAAAAAGTAATTGTCTGTTAAGTCGGTTTATGGACGATAATTTTACGTGATAACGTCAGCACAAGCCAAACGCTTAGGCCGATCGTGCCTCTCTATCGCTTGTTCCGCGGTCTCGCTTACACGCTCGGCTAAGGCCAAGGAATTTGTAAGTATTATATATACAACAGGAAAGAGTACTTCAAACTTTATTTTCTTTTAATTCAATCAAAAATGATCTTTACTACTCAGACTTAAAGCTTATCACGTGCGCAATAAAAAAACCGGTCCCGGTGAGATAGCTATAAGTTATCCCTGTGTCTCGTTCTAACAAGTAACCTAGTGTAGCCAGTTTATATCTTTCCTTAAATTTTAGGTTTGGTAGATTTTATGTGCGATATAGTGTATAAGAAAGAAATACTAATAAACTCGGTTAAATATTATGTTATTCATAATCTGAGAGAGAAATGTAAAATAAAAATCACTAGTTATTTAGAAGCTACCTACTAACCGATAATTAGAAATTTGTTATTTATTTTTTGATTATTTGCATTTTGGTAGAGTAAAATGGAAGAAATGAAAATAGAATAGTTGCAACACAAAACGCCGAGTATTTCCCTTGGAACATTCTAGATGTTCGGGTGACAATATGATTTAATAGGGAATATAGGACATTTATATTATTTTACCTACCTTCATGATATTGTGAAAAGGAAACCTTTGTATGTTTGTATGTTATGGATAATTTCTGAAATCTTACAGATTTGAAAAATTCTTTCACTGGTGGAAAAATACTTAATCCCTGAGTGCTATTATGTGCGCATAGTTACGTGAGAACCTCGCGGGCGGCATCAGACAGACAGAGTTATAATATTAGTAGGTAGGTTTATATGTATAGGATGACTTATAATATAATAATAATATATATATGGACACTTCACACCACGTCAATCTTGTCCCGTGGTAAGTTCTCAAAGAACTTGTGTTTAATTTTATAAGCTTTTATTTAGTTTCACCTGTCCTGTTGTCGGTCTGTAATGGAATCTTGCAAGTTAAATTTGACCCACTTCCCGGTTTCCGATTGAGTTGACATTTTGAACTAATATGTAAATCGTATGACAATGCAATATTATGATGACGTGGAGCTGATCTGATGATGGAGCTGAAAGGTGGCTACAGGAATTCCGAAATAAAACCACATAGTCCCATCGAATTTGGGCTCGTTTAGTTCGTCTTGACAAGTACTTTGATACTATATGGTAACTAGGGCCTGACGATGGAGCTGGAAGGTGGCCATAGGAACTCTGTAATTAAACGACGCAACCCCATCGAGTTTGGGCTCGTATGATTCGTCTTGACGAGTATCTTGGTTGGCGTGAATATGCAATCAAATGAAAGGGCTTGCTGAGAATAACTCGAAAATCCAACATGACGGAACATCCAAGATGGCTGACAAGTAATTTTTAATGCACTCCTACAATATGGGCATCAAATGAAAGGGCTTGCTGAGAATAACTCGAAAATCCAACGTGATAGAACATCCAAGATGGCAGCCAAGTAATTTTTAATGCACTCTTACAATATGGGCATCAAATGAAAGGGCTTGCTGAGAATAACTCGAAAATCCAACGTGATAGAACATCCAAGATGGCTGACAAGTCATTTTAATGCACTCCTACAATATGGGTATCAAATGAAAGGGCTTGCTGAGAATAACTCGAAACTCCAGCATGACGGAACATCCAAGATGGCAGCCAAGTAATTTTTAATGCACTCTTACAATATGGGCATCAAATGAAAGGGCTTGCTGAGAATAACTCGAAAATCCAACGTGATAGAACATCCAAGATGGCTGCCAAGTCATTTTTAATGCACTCCTACAATATGGGTATCAAATGAAAGGGCTTGCTGAGAATAACTCGAAACTCCAGCATGACGGAACATCCAAGATGGCCGCCAAGTCATTTTTAATGCATTCCTACAATATGGGTATCAAATGAAAGGGCTTGCTGAGAATAACTCGAAAATCCAACATGACGGAACATCCAAGATGGCCGACAAGTTATTTTAATGCACTCGTACAATATGGGTATCAAATGAATGTATGGTGTGTTGGGGTTTTTTGAGGTCCTTACTGAGTAGAGTAAAATCTGTAGAAGGTCTCCTTATTGAAGAGCTTGACTGTACTAAATTAACTGGCAAACAACCTTGCAACAATGATGCTTTAAATAAGATGAACAGACTGAGAAATCTATCTAGCGATAACTAAAAAGTAAAAAACAAATTAAAAGTAAAAAAAAAAAACTTTTAAAAACAAGCTTTTATTTGAATGCGCTAAAACGAATAAAATATTTTTTCCTTTAAAATTTTTACTATCAACTTATAACGTAATTACACAATTTATATGATATTCTTGTCGAGAATCAAACAAAATAAAGAATTAAGTAACTTGATCTGATAGATTTATGAGACAATTTGTTTGATTCTCTACATGATTTTATATCATATAAATTGTGTAATTACGTTATAAGTTGATAGTAAAAGTTTTAAAAAGAAAAAATATTTTATTCTTTTTAGCGCTTAATAAAGGCTTGTTTCTTTTTTTAAAGTTTTTTACTTTTAATTTATTTATTATAATTAAATAAGTGAATTATTCACATATTTATAAGTATTAAATATGTGAATAATTCACATATTTAATACTTATACACATCCATGACACGGAAAACTTTTTGTTCCTTCGGCGGGATTCGAACCAGCGACCGGTTTGATCACCAACATTGACCACTAAGCCAAAGAGGTCGTTTTTTTAATTAGTGTAAAATATACTTTACCACGTGGTAGTGCTCATGAGTACAAACTTTCCCAAAGTAACTTTTTTAGAATAACTTTTTTATTTAAACCTCAACTTAACATTAGGTAGCGAATTAGATACTAAAAAAACAACGGGTTGCACTCCAGGAATGCCGCTAGAAGTGAAAAATCTTAAAAGTCATTTAACTAGACACTTTTTTCACCATATTGTTTTCACTATACGTCAAATTTCAAAATGGCCCCAAAATTCTCAAAAGTGGGGCCATTTAACTGGAGACACTTCTTTTCTCTATCGTGTTTTCAATCTACGTCAAATTTCAAAATGACCCCATAAATCTCAAAAGTGGGGCCATTTAACTGGAGACACTTCTTATCTCTATCGTGATTTCACTGTACGTCAAATTTCAAAATGACCTCAAAAATCTCAAAAGTTGAGCCATTTAACTGGAGACACTTTTCGTGGGGGGACAATTGGAGGTAAAGGTCAATGTAAGGGTAAATGTGATGGGGGTGATTGGGGATCAAGGTCAAGGCCAAAGGTCAATGGTTGGGATCAAAAGTCAATACGAACTAAAATAGTAAAAATGTTTACTTAAACTTATGGCCTGTTGCCCGAAATAAAAACATTTTATTTTATTTATTTGTATTGTATCTCCCTCTCGGCACAGATTTGATGTCGAGAACTCATTCCAGTTGTTTACTTACAAATTCCATGGATATATTTTGTTCAGTTATTTACGTCTTAAGATCGAATGTATAATTAAATACGCGCCAAGATTCCATTAGGTATCGTTATTAAGATGATGATGATGATGATTACTGTAAGTTACAAAGTGGCATATGCTTGCAGTTCTTTAAAAAATGCCGAAATTTACAAAAGCATATCTTTAAAGACTGAGGAGTTCTGTTCAGTGCTTTTGGATCCAGGGTACACATTGGTACAAAATCTTATTTTTTGGTAGCATATGCTTGTATTACTTCAGTAAAAGTCAAAATCACTAAATGTGTCGATATAAATTTCGAGGAGTTCCCTGAATTCGTCATGAATCGCATCAAAAGGTTTCCGCTTTAGTGACTAAAGGACCAATTTCGAATTAAACCCTTTACTTACAATAACAAAAGAATTTTGCAAATAGGTCCATAATCGGCAAAGTAATGTTCAAAGATATCCGTGTTAGTGTAAAATACTATGAGAAGTACCTTTTATATCATAATAATGTGATTATGTATGGTGTGATGGTGGTGGTGATGATGATGATTACTCTAATTGACATGGTAACATATGCTTGCAGTTCTTTAAACAACGCCAAAATCCCCAAACATATATCTATAATGAGTCAGGAGTTCTGTTCTATACTTTTGGATCCAGGGTATACCTTGGAGCAAAATATTACTTTTTGATAGCATGTGCTTGGACTTCTTTAGAAAAAGTTGAAATCACCATATGTTTCCAAACTTCAACTAATTTGTCCCCAAATTAAAAATATTGTTGTCACCCTTGGTAAAAAGAGACGGAGCGGTTTGTATTGTATCTCCCTCTCGGCACAGATTTTATGCCGAGAGCTCTTTCCAGTTGTATATATAATACTTACAAATTCCTTGGCTAAGGCGGAACGTGACTTCAAATGTGTCAATCAGGCGGAACGTGACAAGTTTTCGTGCGTGCAGTAGGCGTTCATCGATTTATAAGACACTATTATGTCAAATATATCTAATTCGACCAAATTATACTATAATGCCCCGTCCAAATTGCTCGCGAAGTAGGCCGAGGAAGTGCTCCGCTAAGTAACCCGAAGTATGAAAAGGCGAAACAAAGTGCGTGCCCACACTGTCTTATTCGGCCAACCTCGGCCTACTTCGCGAGCAGTCTCGACGAGGTGTTATATGTGAGTTATACACCGCATTGCGTAGTAACCGCCCGCTTGTCCTTATCCATAAATATATAAATCTATGGTTGCCACTTGCCACCTTTAGAGATCGGGATTCCCTCTATTCTTTTCGATTATAATTTATAGTCCGAAACGAGGGCTTGCGGTTGTCGCGATATTTTATAGTAGATTAACATAATTATAATTTATAATGGCCTTTTTGTTAAAGCTTTAAAAATATTGGCAATAAAGTGCAGTCGCGGAGCCCGTAGTATTTCGTACATCGACCTATCGCTACATGTCTCTTTCACTCGCGATAGAAGCGCGATAGCAATATATTCTTGGGCGAGTGAAAGTGACAAAACAACCGGCACTTGAATAACATTGTGATGTTACCATATTCATTCGCCCAAAATACATTTAAACCAAAAAACAGTCAAACCTATTCTGATGAATTACTTTTTCGATACGGTTTTCTTTTTGTTTTGAAAACAAATTTTCTTATTTTAGAGATTAAAGAGAGGTAATCAAAGAGAGGTATCTAATTGTATGAAAGAAAACTTAAATACAACCTACACATATAAGATTTCATGATACATCTAACATTTCTATCCAAAGTTTCCGCTCAAATATCTAGTAATAGCGCGTATAAACGAGTATAAAAAGTCATAAATGTTGTCATAAAACTGTTTACCCCGAGCCTAGTAATCACTACAGGAGGTGCTTAGGGTCACATCATACTAGCGCAGATGGTCATACTAGCGCAGATGGTAAGCGCAGCGAAGCGAAATTCTGAAAACTTATATAGCAAATTCACTCTTATATCCACAACGTAATGCACATTGCACATAATATTTCTTGAGTTAAAAAAAGAATTTTTTTAATTTTAAGTAACCCCCGATAGTTACAAGCAGTAAGCGAGCTTTTGATCCATCACGATTCACGGCAGCTTTGAAACAAAAAAAAACTAGTTAAAAATCGGTTCATCCATTTGGGACCTAGGACACCCGACACACACACATATACACACACACACAACAACAACAAAATATGTGCATTACGTTTTTGACATAAGAGTGAATATGCAACATTACGATTTCAAAATTTTGCTTAACCGCCCTTCGATTCTGCGCTAGTATGAATGGACCCTTAGGGGTACAAGGGGAGCTACTGAACCCACTGATAAACACGACTTAATTGGGGGTCGTAAAAATTTTATCCCCTGACAAATTGGGATAAAGGATTGTTTTCCTTGGCCTTGTATTTTATTTTCCCGCTTAGTTTGTCGTGTTACATGACGCATATGATGTTAGATGGGGTAAGAGGAATTTGAGTATAACCCTCTTTCCCTATACACCATTGATTCCCAAAGTGGTCCAAGTAGACCCCCGGTGGGCTACGGGAGTCTAGACGGAACTCGTAGGCGTGACGTCAAATTGGGGGTTCTCAATTCGTAAGCGTCTACGAAAATTTATCGTTTTCATAGTGAAGAATCAAAATGTTGGCTTGACTCTACATAACAATAGGATTGCCACTCATAAAATATTATTAAGTATTGTACGTTATTTATGTACTCTATATTTGTACTCTATATTTTATTTCGAAAGTACGCGAAAATAGTTTATTTCGCATGGTTTGATTTTAGCCAAGAGTCCATGGCCCGAAGTGGCAAGTAGCAAAAGGCGGCGAAGCTGGCTCTCACTACTGGGCGCCTTTAGTTGTTAACTATCAAACTAAACAACACCAAAAGGGGTCCACAATATAAAGTACCTGCAAAATTTTGTAAGTGGTCCATGAGAAAAAAGTTTGGGAACCTCTACTATTCCATCTAATCACATAGAACTACTTACTTACTTAGTTACTAGTCTACGGTATAGACTAACTCTAACTATAACCAGGCCTGTCCCACTCCCCGTGTAGGTATCAAAAATATAAGTACGTGCGGCGGCCTCCCTAAACGGGCCAATTAAAAGGGACTCGCGCGCGAGCAGTGAGCGACGTATGCGTGGGATTTGTTCGTCGCGATGTTTTATGGATTGGATTTAATACCTTAAAATCTGTGCACATAATATTACAATACTGTGTTTAAGTTAGGTAAAAATCATCCGGCCAGCAATAACTATAATAGTACCATAACTTATTATTTAATAATATAGTTTGAACTACTGCAATTACTTGATAACCAATATTTAGTGTTTAGGTGTTGGCTCCACCTGAACTATCTGTTCGCGTCTTATGTTATTCCGATGTGATACGATATGAAGAGTCATTTGTTGATAAAAGTACCTAGGAATAGTAAGGTGGCGTGATTCAACTTCTTTGAGTAATATCAGGCCGTGAAGGTATCGAAAACACTTACGTTTACGCATAAGTAAAGATTGTCTAAACTAAAATGACGCGCCCCACTACTTAATTACTTTATTTATAAGTGTGAGTGCGAATATTAATAACGGCACTGCATCTGTGTGGGAGTGTCATTATTCGGTGAAGTATGATTTGTATGTGCACATGACGGCCGACTAGTCGGGTGATAAATCCGACAACGCTCGCTCTATGGAGCAGCGCCGTCACATTGTATAGAACTAAGACGTCTTCTCCTGTCGCAAGTTCACGATCTACTAAACTAGTTGGACAACAAATCCGAGAACAATGCGTGCTTCCTACTTTGATAACTGGCAACTGAACGACCAATAATAATTGCATTTTATGTGTATTTTGAAATTTGCTTGTGTGAGTAAATGTGGAGGTGGGGCGCGTCACTTCAGCTTAGACGATCTCTACATACTTATAGGTATGCGCGAATTTATTACAATTATTAAAGTACTATTAACACCTACCTTAGGTTTATTTGGAAAGCAATTTGTTCAGTAAAGTTCAGTAGGTACTTACTCGTAGGTACTAAAAAGTAGGTAAAAAAGTTGTAATTAAATATTAAGAAAAAAATATATATACGTATAACCGCCTCCTTTTTTGGAAGTCGGTTAATTATTTTCTAAAATGAGACAACCCTAATGTCATTAGAATGGATAAGAATTACGCGATAGAAAGAGACGCAACTTCTAGGTAAATATAATCGTAGGTAATCAAGCGCTGCGTTAGCTGAATTGAACCTTATCGTATCGCAGTAAGAGTCCCTATTTCTTCAAACGATTTGTCGGAGTGGTTCTTCTGTACCTGGTACTATTATTTATTCTGTGCTATAACATAAAGACTTCGAATGACGCTTCAATGTTTTAAAGACCGAGAATGCATTTAAAATATTCTCGGTTTTCCATAGTGGGTACCTAACCATTTTCCATCAGGTCGCCTCTCCATTTCTCTATTCCATAAAAAGTCCATAATATAGAACTGGGAAATTTAATATCCAAGTTCTATACGAGCAGTGGTTACAGTTCGTAACGTATCAACTGAAATTACGAAAAGTGAACTCGAAACGTTCCAGAATGGCGTCTAATCTTTTAGTTTTGCGAAAAATTCTCCCAGTATTAAATATTTTCTCAGATATTTTAGTTCTGAAGAATTTCTACATTATATAATCACTAGATGCTGCCCGCGACTTCGTGCGCGCAAAAAGAAATCCCGCGGGAACCGTACATTTAGCCGCAATAAAAAGTAGCCTATGTCCTTTCCCGTGGTCTACTCTATATCTGTGCCAAATTTCATCGAAATCAGTCCAGGAGTTTCGGAGCCTATTCAATGCAAACAAGCATACAAACTTTTCCTCTTTATTATTATTAAATTGTTATTATTACTAGCTATTGCTCGCTGTTCCGCCCGCGTAAGTACAATATCCCACAGGAACACTATACTTTTTCGGGTTACAAAGTAGCCTATGTTTTAATCCAGATTGAGCTGTGGATTAAAACATACTACCATAACTACCATACCAAATTTCATCAAAATGCGTACAGTAGTTTTTGCGTGAACATACATATAATCACGCCTTTTTCCCGTAAAGGGGTAGGCAGAGACCACTTTTTGCCACATGCTACGATCCTTACATACTTCTTTCGCTTCGTTCACTTTCATTCTTACCATCCATTCCTCCTCTTACATTCAACGTAGCGAAGCGGCTCTCGATGGTCCACTTTTCACCTCCGCGAGAAACGAGACGTGATGGGTGGTGAACCTCATCGCCGCCATTTTGGATAATTAAATTATTTTAATGATTATCCATTGCGTTTCCACGGATTGGTGGAGAGAGTAGGAATAGGGAAAGGGAAGGATAGGTGGTGTGGAGAGGAAGATTGGTAAGTTAGAGTGGGAAATAGGAAATGTAGGATATTACCGCCCAGGAGGGCAAGGGATAGGACAGTAATAGCTAGGGAAGCCGGGGTCGCGTACCCGTATACTATACCATAACTACTGGATAGGTAAGTTGGGATGAGTACCCCATGACGTTTTTTTTTTTTTGCGTGAAAGAGTAACAAATAACCATCCATCCATCCTACTAATATCATAACTGTTAAAATTTGTGAGGATGGATGGATGTATAGATGTTCTTTAACATTGTAGAACATATTTTTGTTCTATCATCAATAGTTTCCGCAGCGCATGCGACGAAAGATGTTTTATGGTATTTTTTTTCAACCTTGCAGCCTTTAGTACGGATCCCTAATCTTTTCTAGCAATAAATGTAGCCTATGTTACTAAGGTGAATGTAGCTTTCTAATGGTGAAAGAATTTTTTAAATCGGCATAGTAGTTTTTGAGTTTATTCATTACAAACATACATACACAAAAATACAAATATTTTCTCTTTATAATATTAGTGTGGATAGTATCGAAGAAAAAGTATAGATAAGTCACACAGCACACTATCACTACTCTGCCGTCCTTAAACTAAAAGGCGGCTAAACGACAGAAAGAGTTTTTGAGATAGAGCTGAAAAACGTGGGATTATTTTGAGATTGATGCTAGTGATTTTTTGTGATGTTTTCGTGAATGTCTTATGACAACATTAACAATTGTTTATAGAAAATAACTAGCATCGATTTCAAAATAATCGCGTGTTTTTAAGCTCTACCTCAAAAACTCTTTTTATCATTTAGCCGGCTTTTAGTTTGAGGACGGCAGTACTAGACGCGGCGAGAGATATTAACGCTGTTTGTCCACCGCCACCGTCAACGGGACGTCAACGAGAAATACACGACGGCGCGCTGCCGAAGTAGTGATACATTTCATATAACGTCAACGGGACGTAAACGAGAACGAGATTATTTCTGGTTGAGATTAGATTGACGGGACGAGCGTGCGGGGGACAGACGGTTATAGTAACCTACTTCGGCACCGTCGTGACTTTCTCGATGACGTCCCGGTGACGATGGCGGTGAACAAACAGCGTTAGGGTCACGGAAAAAATCACGTTTGATATATCGCCTCACTTAAACATTTATTGTGTGTTTGTTTTTTTTTATACTCTAACGGCAACAGAAATACTGTGAAAATTTCAACTGTCACGGTTCATGAGATACAGCCTGGTGATACACAGATGGACGGACAGCGGAGTCTTAGGGTCAATTTACACCGAAATAAAACAATACGCGACGCGGCGCTGCATTTTGAAGATAGCCATTCAAAATTGACCCACTATTAATATAAAAAGTGGTAACATTAGGCTCAAGAGTAACAATAGGTATCAGATATAAAATAAACTAGACACAGCAAGCGGTAAGCAAATGCGGCGAGTGCACCTGTAATATCCGCTCGCAGCTCATATCCGCCAGCTCCTCGCCTTTGCCGTGTGGCAGAAGGTATGAGCGGGAGCGATTTTATTACAACAAGAATTTTATAGCTCTAACGCCCTATTTGCGTTAGTATTTGAGTCTAGTAGCACGTAATTGTAGCTAAAATATTTGCCACAGCTAAATTCGTTTGCTTTTTAAATCAAGTACAGCCAGAGGCGGATTAAACGTTGAGACCGCCGTAACATGATGTGTGTGTCGAAGTTGTCGTAGTCTTATATTTACAGTATGAAATTATCATAAATTATTATCATTCATTGATTTGGGGGGGGAGGTAATCGACCAGCCGGCATGTGCCTAGTTTGCCTTTAGGATAATCCGCCTCGGAGTACAGCAGTTCCAAAATGGCCACATTAAGTCAATCGTATCATGAAACATAATCTATTGAAATTATATTGATGATGTTTCATAATACGGTTCACGTAATGTGGCCATTTTAGAGTTGCAGTTCTCAAGTGTATCGCAATACGAATAGTCTACAACAAAATTAATATTTTTTTTACTTTTACGAATCACTACTAGACTAATTGCTAGCCTAGGCAAATTAGGTACTTAGTTATTTCATTAAGGATTCGTTAATAATATAATTGATTTAATTGAATTCTTCTTAATTATGATTTTCCATGAAATAAAACATTTATTTTTCTTATTACTTTTCACAACTATCTGAAAAGATGCAAATAATACCTGCAAAAATGCCTATTTTATAATAACCTTATTATTTTGAAATTGTAATGTTTTTAACTTTAAAATGTACGGTGCAGGAGGAAGTGATTTTAGAAATTCTAAATGACCTTTTACTTTTAACAAAACCATCATTTTACGCATATAAACATAACATTTAAGTGCTTAATGCTTTTCCTTATTGTATGTGGCTATAGCGAAGCCTTTATAAC
Organism: Glaucopsyche alexis; assembly: GCA_905404095.1. Lineage (NCBI taxonomy): Eukaryota > Metazoa > Arthropoda > Insecta > Lepidoptera > Lycaenidae > Glaucopsyche > Glaucopsyche alexis. The sequence goes on from FR990057.1 coordinate 2,108,703, forward strand.
GTTTTTAGTCATGGATGGGCGAAGTAATAGCCACAAATGAACATTCACTAAGTATATTTTCTTAGCATTACATGGCATTAGGTACTGAAAAAAATAAATGTGTGCTAAAAAATGTTTTCGCTGCACATTTCGTATAACAGTAGATAATAGCAGTTATTCTGAGACGAAAACGAATAACATTTCGTATAAGTAATAGGTATACAATTTTAACAAAAAATATGCGCATCTATTTTAAGACCATACACGTTACTAAGTAAATACTGTTACTTTTAATAATAGCAGTCTATCATAAGTAAAGTTCCTTGTACAATGCATCAAACATCTTATTATTATAATATTGTCAATATATTTTGCTACATAAGGTTTGCCTTAAGGTGCGCTTACATGGGCAACATAAATTGATCAACTAAAAGCAATTATGGTCGATTACGACGTGACAAAATATCAATTAATTTAATGCAACGGCAACAAGCATCAATTTGGGAAAATGTTTTGCAACTACAATATTGAGTATAAAGAGGCAACTCCAAGAAACTACGACAATACTTTCATACACGAGCAATTCATTTGAAAATCTACACTCATGACATTGAGCAATATGGAATATATGGAGCGACTAGAAGCAATATTGCCGAAAATGTTGCCGTTTTTTTAATAGATTCACATCGTGTCATCGCTCTACTAATTACTCCAAATTGATTCATCCGTATTCCGTGTTGCCTAGCAATTATTACTCAAAAAGTTGGTCGTGTAAACGCACCTTATCTCAAAATTGTCAAGTCCAGCTTTCACGGTTACTGCCTTACACTCAGACCCTGGTATATTATAAATATCAATTCTACTCGATATTCGCAAATCAAACACAGAACAGAGCCAAATGTTCCCGTGATATCCTGTCACGTCCACCTACTGGCTCTTTGGCTTTAGCGCGTGGTCTAAGTTACAAGCTGGAGGGATTTGCAAAAACTCTGTATATTCATTTAAAATGTATACAAAAAAAACAACTTTGGAACGACATTAGAACTGTAGACAATATTATTATTACTTGTTTTTAAAAATGTAGGGTTTCAACAAAAATAATTTCACCCGCACTAATTAAACAAAATATAGGTACTAGAATTACAATTTACACACAAAAAACTAAATTTAATTTAATTTAATTCAAAACAAATCAAAAAAAAATCCTGTTAGATCAAGTAAAAATAATAATAAACACGTTCCATTGTGGTAAATGTGGGTCGTTTTAGAAAAAAATATCTAGAAATCTCTAATTTATGCCTTTCTAGTTTGGCTATAAATAGAATTCAGTAATAAATCCAACTTTTTTGTGCGAATCATTTAAAAAATCAAAACGATTGCCCGGAACTTGGCAGCGCGCGCCAAAAGTTGACTCGTTAGAAATTATTTATTGGCATTTCAGTGATTTTTTACGGGCAAATAACGAAGCCGAATTCGAGTGGTGGACGGCTTTGATGAGTTTCGTGTTTGGAAAACCGCGAACGTCCTAACGTTCTCGTTTTTCTCAATGTTTGGAAAGAAATCAAATAATTTCGCATGTCTTTTAGGTTTGAGACATCAGACCGTCAGACCGTCTCTTAGCTTGGCGAGTGTTGCGTCGCCACGCCATATTAAATAACGTCTATATGAACAAGGGGCTTGCATGATTAGGCGCAACAAATGCCAGAGAATAAAGAAACACTCTTGACATCACCTAAAAGACTGAGGACCTCGCTTAGATCGGTACTAATGAATTAGCCACCACTAGGCGTATTACGTGATAATCACATAGCAGTTCCTTTGAATCGTACGCACGCACACATACTCACGTGTAAATGCGTAGTTCAACCACGTCTGCAGTCGTTGCGAGTACTTCCATCGTGTTGAAATATGTTAAGGCGTCCTTGTGCAAAGAAAATTGTTTAGACACACTTTCAGTTTGTATGCTAGAAGTACAAAAGTCAGTTCTTATTTCTATGAATACTTATTACTTATGTAAATAACCATAGAACTTGGTCTCAATTTTAAGTAATTATTTGTAAGTTGGCAACACTGAACACCACAGTCCTTACATAATGAAACGTTGAAGGAATCGGCCCTAAGATTGTTCGAGCGTGGCGCCCTCAGATTCTTACCCCAACTATCTTTTGACAACTTCTACAGTGGCTGTCAAACTTACAAGGGGGCTTAGTTTCAATTTATTTAATAACTGACTTGCCCGCGGCTTGAGGCTTAAATTCGTATGATCATACAATAGGCAAGGGGACTGATGTTTTTTTGCATAAACGAATAACTCTTAAATATGAGTAACTTCTCAGAAGAAACCGTAGGTATATATATTATATCAAAAGTCAATATTTTCAAAGGTACAGCGATTTGTATACCAAATTTCGCTCGTTAAAACGCTCCATACTAAAGTCGGGCTACAAATGACGTCACTCTTGGGTTAAAGTGTATGAAGTAAGTTTGAAGTATACAGCCGCAGGAACATATTTGTAAATATCTCCGATATTTGTGCGATTAGGTTCATACTTACCATAATTAATGTTTTTGTATATGATGTAAGTAAACTAATGATGTGGTTTTGTTTACCAATTTTTAGATGTATGTAATTAGTAAACTACACATAAAATAATATATTTTTTACATTTACCAAGTAATGATGCCTCAATATTTCTGAATATATTAATGAAACTAAATATTTCAGATGTAGTCCGATCTCCTATTTTGTCCGCTCAAGGTCTATGAGAAATAGTTGCCGACTCAAAGATCAGCAGGGGGTCTAAAAATTCCACTTTCGGTGAACATTAGATGATTCATATGCAATTCATATTAAATGTGCGGCATTTTATTGAAAACTAAGAAAACTGACGTTTTCTGTCAAATTAGATGAAACATAATTTGAACACCTAAAGTGGCCTTTTTAGACCCCCAGGCCTAAAATGACCACTTTCAAACATCAATTACTGTTGAAATTCAATAGCTGATATTTCATAGTACGATTCACTTAATATGGCCATTTTAGATCTGCGGTACAATTTGAAGAATTTAATAGTAATGTTCGCCATGTTGTCTTGGCTGGGTCTTAGGGTCAATCACACCGAAACAAAATACGCGACGTGGCGCTGCATTTTTTAAGATTAAGAGTTAAATAAGAAGATATACGTTTTATTGAAAGATTTCGAATGTGCAATGTGCTGATGTTATATGAATGACCCTAACATACCTCCACAATATTTTAAAAACTTTAAAACTTCAAAATGTCCAGAGAACTTTGACTTTATTCGCAGATGCAGATTGATTTGAGATTCTGTATAATTGGTAGATGATATTATACGAAAGCAAAAATAGTGACACAATTTATGTAAAACCATAAATATAGAATGTACAAGATACACAAAGGCAACTTGGAGGCATGACAAAAAAAAATATGTACTTGTATTAGTGGATGTCTATGTGTGAGTTCGAAATAGTGTTGTTTTCGATAAAACTTCTCACTATCGATAATTTATCAGTAGCCGGGCTTCTTTATAAGATGAATCGTGATGAAACCAGGGCCTCTAGACAAGATGCATTCGATAATTTCGACGGCGAACTTCGAAATCAAAAATGTATGGGATTTGACATAAGTCATCGGTAAGTAACATGTCGCTTGCGATGCGTTATGTCAAATCCCATACATTTTTGATTTCGAAGTTCGCCATCGAAATTATCGAATGTATCTTGACTAGCCCAGGGAATGTTATCGATTTTTTTAACCGACTTCCAAAAAAAGGAGGTGGTTATACGTTCGGCTGTATATATTGTATATATTTTTTTTTGTATGTTCAATGATAATTTCGCCGTCTGTGGACCGATTTTCAAAATTTTTCTTTTGATGTAAAGGGTGTAATCCCAAGTTGGTCCCGTTTTCAAAAAAGTGGTGACCTGATGATGGGATTCATGAGGAAACGAGGGAACTTCTCGAAATTTATATGGACCACATATTGGTTATTTCGACTTTTTCTGATGTAGTCCAAGCATATACTACCAAAAAGTAAGATTTTGCTCCAAGGTATATCCTAGATCCAAAATACAGAACAGAACTCCTGACTCCTTATAGATACATGTTTGGGGATTTCGGCGTTGTTTAAAGAACTGCAAGCATATGCCACCATGTTAATTAGAGTAATCATTATCATCACCACGAATATCACACCATACATCATAACATTATGATGATGTAAAAGGTACTTCTCATAGTATTTTACGCTAACACGGAGATTTTGAACATTACTCTGCCATTTATGGAACTATTTGCAAAATTCTTTTGTTATTGTAAAGGGTTTAATTCGAAATTGGTCCTTTAGTCACTAAAATGGAAACATGATGATGCGATCCATAAGAAATCGAGGGAACTCCTCGAAAATTATAGCGACACCTATAGTAATTTTGACTTTTACTGAAGTAACACAAGCATAAGCTACCAAAAAATAAGATGTTGTAACAAGGTATACCCTGGATCCAAAAGCACTGAACAGAACTCCTTAGTCTTTAAAGATATGCGTTTGGAAACTTCGGTATTGTTTAAAGAACTGCAAGCATATGCCACTTTGTAACTTACAGTAATCATCATCATCATCTTAATAACAATACCTAATGGAAGCTTGGCGCGTATTCAATTATACATTCAATCGAATATTATTTTAGACGTTTTTAAGACGTATTAATAATAACTGAACAAAATATATCACCTAAAAAGGTGAAATTATTATTTTTTAACAAAAAATTAAACCGCCTTCCAAAGTAAAAATACACAAAAAGTAGATATGAAATAAAATTTATTTTCTAAATAATTCCCCTTTTAAATTTGGCTATTTCTCTACTCAATCTTCTTAATTTTGAAGTCGGCACCAGCAAATATGAACGTGAGTTCTATAAAATATTGTAGGATATCGTGTGGGCTGGTAGCGACATCAAAATTAAGAAGATTGAGTAGAGAAATAGCCAAATTTAAAAGGGGAATTACTTAGAAAATAAGTTTTATTTCATACTTTTTTGTGTATTTTTACTTTGGAAGGCGGTTTAATTTTTTGTTTAAATATATAACACTTTACACTTACTTGTTTTTTTTATTTTTATCAATTTTTTTTGTAATGGTGTCGATAATAAGGTAGTATAAACTGATGTTATTATCGTTAAGTTTTAGAGTCTGGCTAACGAAAGATGAGACTGGAAAAAGGAGGCAAATTAAAAAAATCGACGTATGGCAACCTTGTCTATAGTCGTAATTATAGTTTAGATACTTGATTATTTATGACAATAATATTATATTTTGTTAGGAACAACTCATTTCAAGAAAATTAAGTTTATTGTCGTTGTTTACTTAATTTTTTTTTAATTTGCCGCCTTTTTCCAGTCTCATCTTTCGTTAGCCAGACTCTAGTATTATAAATATTAATAATGCACTGAAACAAATGACAAAGGGTGACTGACAACGACGACGACTACGGACGACGACGGGACGACAGCATATTATATTATGGTCGCTGTTAAACATTTATGTACTAACCTACAATTTTTTTTTGTTCAATTTTGAATAAAGTTTTGTTCTAAATGATCAAAAGAAACACTTTATAAAAATATTTAATGTTTATATTTATTGTCCTCTAAATATAACAGTTTTGTTAAGATGTGTTCGTATTGTTTCTCTACTTAATTTTAACAATTTGCTTTAATTTAATATATTTCAATAATGGATTTCATGAGAAAATATCGGTGGTTCTCTAACGGATCTTGATCAAAAATATTATTTTGCAAACTATTAAAAACTGATTGCACATTTCGCAGAACTTTCAAAACACATTTGGCAAAAATTAGTTCTGTCATAGCTTTTTTTTTCATATTTTCTCTGAAAAATTTTTCAGCATAACCACAATATAACGTGATGACGTCGTTTGATGGATATGTGAGATAATGTTTGTCTGTTTGTGAATAGTCTTTTTTTACAATTAGTGAATTAAAAAATATTTCAGACGATGTTGACACTAAACTTTGTACACAAACTTCACATCTGATTTTCTTCGTTAATTTTTTTACTACAAATCCTGATACGTACGAAACAATCATCATAGACACTTGAGACAATGATGCAGTATTGTCCATCAGCACTATTTGCTCGTCGAAGTCAGGTCCTTCATTTTGATCATTAACATCATTACGGTCTTGCAACAATTCTTTAAAAATTTTATTATAATTTGATGAACTGTTAATTTTATCAATTGTGGAAACGCTAGTAGACAATACTGTGATTTTTTCTAAATCTAAGCAATTGCCACTCTCGCTTATTTTTATTTCTGTATGGCATAACAATTTTTTATACGCAGAAATAAAGTTTTTTACAGTTGGGTTATTATTAAATCCCCCTTTCGACCTGATGGCGCTGAAAAATGTTTCCAGGTGGTCTTGCGACAATTTATATACGGGAAGAAACTTTAAGTGGTCTTTTTTTTTCAATATAACTTACATACATCCATTTCAGTGAAATAATATTCAGTATAAACCCTAAAAAACCGAGACGTCTCTGCGTATCTATTACATATCTACCATCTTCATATTTAAGGGATTGGAAATACTCGTAAACTTCATCTATTTTGCTGAAGACATCCTCTTTGTTACCCGGACAAAGAGCCTTTTTGAACCCGTAGTTGTTTAAATTTTTTGAATTAAATATATCAAAAACATCATTAACGTGGAGAAGAAACTGCACTGTTGCCTCAGAGTTCCTAAATTTATTAATACTAAGATCCTTGTTACAAAGATCAATGGCAACACCTACTGATCTGCTTAACAATTGGGAAGCTAGCCTTACTTTCATTTTCTGAGTTCGAAAATCAATGTGTCGCGCTGAAAGTTTGTTCGCGAGATGTAAACCTTCACTTTTTTGTAAATGATGCAAATTTTCTACAAATCTAAAGTCAATTTTACGTCCCATGTTATCGTAAAATATTTTATGGTCGGCAAAACAATTCCTTATAAGTTTGATTAAGTGACATGGATCAAACAAAAGATTGTACTTTCTACCATTGTACATAAAGTACGGTTTATATGGTGGTTTTAGTATAGACGCACCAAGTGTTTGAGCCATAGTAAGATTTGATGCGATGCCCTCAAATGTTATTGCAACCACGACACAATTTGTTTCTTTTAATAAATCAAGACATATTTTTAATAGTCTTGATTTTTCAGTAGCTGTTAAGCTTTTAGCCGGAAAAAAACTGACAGGCAATTTCCAGTAACCATTCACAGCAACTACCATAAAAACCAGTACTTCCTTGGCAATCTCAATCTCGTCGCCTCCCAAATCGTTTCCTACATTTACGTACCCATAGTGTTTTTTACCTAAAAATTCTGTTTCTTCTCTTATTTTGATTTCGTCAAAAGTTAAATTAACATAAATCAGTTTCTTTTTAGCAATTTCCGTAATCGTATTGAATGACTCTTGAGTAAAACCTGGCTCGCAATTTAAACGAGAATACCACTTTTGCAGGGTATTAACATGTGGTAAACATAAATCGAATTTATCTCTAATATAAACGTAGCTCCTAGGACTGTAAAAATGTATAGTTAAAGCCAATTTCTTAAGCTCCTCGTCATACTCAGCCGTGCGACTGATTTTTCCGGTGGCTCTTCCATTTACCAATTTTTGCAATAAATTGTTGCGGCACGCAACTTCAACATCATTACGATGATTTACAAGTCCTGGTCTGTCATTCAATTCTTTAACAACCTCTTGTAAAGTAAGAACTTTTTTTGTCATTCTTCTATTTTTTTCTTTCAAATTTCTTAATACCCTATTTTTTTCTAAAATTTTTCGTTTCATCCGTGTATTTCGGTCCATCAATTTCTTTTTCCTCGGAGTCAGGACTAGGTTTGAGGGTCCAGGCGTTGATTCAGCAAGCTGGGATGGAGTGACTGCCTTTGGCGAAAGTAGTAAGTAAAGTAAAGTAATGTCTCTGTTGACATACGAAGATACCGGTCGCCTTCGTGGCAGTTTAACCTATAAACAAATTATATAAAATTTATACTATATACTTGGTGCAGCGCCCAGAGGTTTTAACCTGTTAAAAAATAAGTAATATATACAGTAGCTAACATAAATATACAGTAACTAGTTACACGCTAGATTAGGTAGCCGACCCCGTAAAATACAGCCCAAGTAAATGATGATGATGATGAGAATACTACTTACACGCCCTTATATACTAAATATAAGTTAGCGGTGCAGGTTACAAGAATTATACTTACAGGAACAGATAATGTAGGTATCGAGTCTTTCATTAAAACACGGCGATGTTTTCTTTGTATGAAACATTTGCTGTCAAAATGTTTGCTACAGATAGTGGAGTTCGTACTAGGAGTCCAATCTGGTCTATTTATAGTCCGCATCCATTTTTCCATTAACGCAGAATTGCGTGGAAACCTTAAAAAATATAAATATTATGTACAATACAGGTATTATTCATTTACTAACTTTTGAATACTTTTAGTATTTAAATGGTCGCTGTTAGGGATTTGTGTACTAACCCACAATTTTTTTTATCGAATTTTGAACTCAGTCTTTATCTAAATGATCTAAACAACAACTGGTACCCGTGTGTCAATACGTATTTTTTGTGGGTTAGTACACGAATGCAAGCAATGCAACAACGTCAAGTATCCAATTAACAAAATGTTATCGATACAAAACTACATGAAATAAATCGTATTGATGTCTTAATGTCACTAAAAAGAGATTTAAGTTTTTATCGATACTTCTGACGTCACCGCTTTGTCAAGCACTAGCGTAATCAAACAATTTACTTTCTTACACATTTTTTTCGCGAATTTAGCTTAAAATCACAAAATATACTGAAATATATACGTGGGAAATAAAATTATATCGATAAAATCTTTTTCTGATCCGATTAGTAGACGAAATTAAGCAGAATGTGGTTCGAAAAATTCCATTGATTAAATTGTATTTACCTATGAAAAGTGTGTTGATTCGGATTATTTCGTCTTGTAACGTCACATCCAGGTACAGAGCACGATACCATAATTGTATAACGTAATATTCGCTTGTTTTAATTAAGAATCACCATAAAAATTCACAAAACTCACTGCCGCATGCAACACACCGGGACGCTACGGCCTCTTACTCGCGAAAACAATGACGTATTGGTACTTCATTCGCTGTCTCTTTTTCTCTCGCACTGTTTGTACTTGATTATAGTTTCTCACTCCCACGCTTCATGTATCTTGTAAGCGCAGAGCGCGAACCTTGCTAGATCTGTGTGTAAAACCCCCACGGTTTGGGAGCCGCTGTCCGCTGTAAGTATTTGAATATGTTCAGAATTAGTTTGTCGAGTCTAATATGTTAAAAGCGAATATTATTGCAAACTGTTCCACTGGAGTGATCTAATGGATTAATTGGAATTACCTACCCCATAGGAGAAATGACGTCATGTTATGTTATTTCATACTAGCTTTTGCCCGCAGCTCCGCACGCGTAAATACATTATCCCGTGGAAACATTGTACTTTTTCGGGATAAAAAATATCCTATGTCCTTTCCCGGGACTCAAAGAATGTTTATACCAAATTTCATAAAAATCGGTTCAGCGGTTAAAACGTGAAGAGGTAACAGACAGACAGAGACACTTTCGCATTTATAATATTATAGTATAGCAAAAAAATAAAATGCTCGTTTTAATAGTACATAGTTTTTTAAGGTCGGTTCACGCCGATAACGACGCAACGCGACGATGCTTAAAAATCATATTATTATACGTGAAGTAATAACTTTCAGTACAGTTTGTTTGCCGAGAAGAGTGCAACCGGAGGAGAATAATATTTGGCACAGTTAAAGTTCATGTGGAGGAAGGCGTGCAGAAAGCTTATATTTTTCAAATTAAATTTACGAATTTTGATGAAATTTAGTACCTTAGTAGATTAGGCTCTGGATTAAAACAGGCTACTTTTTATCCCGAAAAAATACAGTGTTACTAAATAGCTAGTTACTTAATATTACGCAACACTGCGTAATTTGAAATTTAATGACTCAGATAATTTTAATGTATTTAAACACACCGACACGACAACATTTGAGAGCCGCTATATGTATGATCTGATGGATTAATTGAATTTACTTACCACTTTAGCTGAGTGGTTAGAGGTTTGGGGGACGTAGTTTTGGTACCAAGCAGGCGCAGCAAGCAGCAAGTTTTGGCGGCGCTAGTCCACATGTGGACATCGGCGACATCAAGTTCGCGAGGCCTCTTTTATTTCGCAACAAAAAAAAGTTTTCGAAAATGTATTGGATGATTCCGAATACCTGTAAAATATCGGGGTCGGCTGCCTAAGCCAGAATGATTGGCGAAACGAAAATAAATAGGTAACTAGTAAAACTTTTTTGCGAGGCCTCCTCAGGTGCGAGGACGTGGGCGGTGGCCGACGTCGCCGACGCCTAGCGCCGCCACTAGTTCCAGGAGCCATTTTCATTAAGCTGTTGTTGATTCTTGTGATTATTTAGCAACTGAAAAAGTTTACGTTTAATTAATTAAATGTAAAATCACAAACAATAAATAATGTTCTTAGTTTAGGTAATTCCCGTGTTATTCATCATGGCTCCTGTTTAAATTAGTATTCGTAACTTCATCAAATCATCATATTTGTATAAAAAACTTAGGCCTTTTCATCTGTTATTGGATCTGGGGCACCTCACAAACTCTACACCGGGCACAAGATGTAGAATTTGTGTAGTTAAGCTTGTAGAGTTCGAAGTTTGGTAGAGTCAGACAGCTTGGTATTAAATGAGATTTTTTTTTGACAGTGCGAGTTATATGGTATCACTTTACATGAAAATGTTTTTGGTAGGATGATTAACACAGTATTCTCTGAGTAAATTAACTAGACTTGAAATACTGTAGTGCCTGGGACAGTCGGCTTTTAAATGTCGTATGGTTGCCCAAGCACATACGGCATTCTCACAACACAGTCAGCCTAGTCCAGAGGAGGGTCTGGTCAATCTGGGGCCAACCATGTCCGCGTATCCATGTAATGTACTTGAGATCTAAAAGTATCTTAGTGGTACACGCCACAACATGGGAATCGAACCCACTCTCTCGAGTGCGAATCAAACTGTCTTAGATCCACTAAGCTACGGAACACATTTCTTTACTGCCGTACTATGTCATTAATTTGCAGAATATGCAAATACTAGCAACACTATCGAAAGGTGTATTTTTTTCCAAAATCAGTTGGTTTGATTCCTGGCTAGTAAAATTGATTTATCAAAAACCTAATATTGTAGTTTTAGTTTATATCAAAGTCAGGCTCTCAACTCCTTTCAGAATTTTTCGCTATTCCTTATAGCTTCGGATTAAGCCTACCATGCCCACTTGAAATTAGAAAATAGATAAGTACCGATAGGTATTAGTTAATACAATGGCTGTGTTCCGCGGAAAATAGCGCTAGCAAAAAAACGTAAGCAAAATGGCGACCGCTGGCGTTAAATAAGCAAAATGGCGGATTATGTTATCAGTATTGAAGTTAGTAAACGTGTCCTGGCCGATAATCTGTTTTTTTTTTTTGCGCTAGCAAGCACTAACTAGCGCTATTTTCCACGGAACTTAGCCATTAAGTAGATACAGTTTAGCGGGTTCTTTTGATCAACTTCATTTCTTGTAAATGTCAAAGTTTACCAGTCACGCATATTCGAACCCGCGACCTCCGGCTTCAGCGTCGACGCGCTAACCACTGAGTAACAGAGGTCATCAAATTATTCATTTTCACCAATTGAAGTAAGCCATTCTGACATTGGCACTAATGGCTCGCTGCTAACGTACGCGAAAGAATAATAAGAAACATGCTATTTACATTGTAATTGTAATATACACATTATACCATGTAACATGCACCGTGCATTTAATTTGACGAAAAAAATTACGTCCATTAATTACTGTTATAGCGAGCTGTTGGCCGAGAGACGTCGATATCAAAATATAGATTAACTATTGAGTAGCAATAAGCGAGCGAATGATGATGAACTTTAACTAAGAACACTGTCGATCTAAATCTAATCTAAAACTAAAAGCGGGTCCGGCATCCGGCACTGAAGGCGTTCGCGCGGTTTCTACTGTTCCGGTTTTTCAAGATTATATTAATCAATTGATTTTAAAACTATTGCATGTTATATATATATATATATATATATATATATATATATATATATATATATATATATATATATAACATATATATATATATATATATATATATATATATATATATATATATATATATATATATATATATATATATATTTAGAAAATAGAATAAATTCCTTATATGATGATGTAACTGGAATTTAAAAAAAACTTAACGAATAAAAGCAATCTTGATGTGAACACAAAAGAATAGATTTTTTTTCCCAATTCTTAGTTTTTAAACTCAATAAAAAACTAATTTTGCGTTAATTACACTCTGTGGATATATTGTTCATATTATTTAATAACCAAACAGCTGGTCGATTCTGTATCGTACATTTTGTGAGTTAATCACTGAGTTAGTAACGAAACGGCGGAGTGAGTAACGGAAAGTCTCACTTTTGTATTCACTATAATACAAAAGTGAGACTTTCCGTTAATCACTCCGCCGTTTCGTTACTAACTCAGTGATTAACTCACAAAATGTACGATACAGAATCGGCCAGCGCCAATGTAAAAAAAAATCCATGACCCTCCTTGAGCGTCACGCGGCATTATGCGCCAGAATGCACCCGCGCTTGTTTTTTCGATTTTCATTATTGAATTGCTAGTAAAACCTTGGCACGTTATATATTTTTAGAAATTAGAAGAATCGTTCTACACAATGAAAAAAAAATAAACTACATAATGCAAAATATCAAACATGATTTCACTGGAAATGAATTTTTTAATGTTGGTTTTTGAAGCAAAATTATGGCGAAAAATTATATCATACGCATACGAAAGTTTTTATTTAATGAAATAAATAAATATAGAAAAAAATGTAATATTAAGCTAAAAACCATATTATTGGGTTTAAAAGTAATGTTTTAGTATAATTTTAATTTGCAAATATATATATAAAGTATTGATTAGCTACTCCTGTACTTAGACAAACACGTTTTTGAACGTGAATTTTTTTAACACGTTGGATAATAATCATTGTTCAGTGCAGACTAATTTTATTTCCGGTTACAACTGTCATTACTAGGTTACATATAGGTGCCATAGACCATCCATAGACTAGATGTCGATACTAATACACAATTTGTTGTAACTTCTATCAAAATATGATAGAACTTACAACAAATTTTGTCACATAACAGAAGGAGAATAAAGGATACTGATTACGTAATTAATGGTTTATCTTCATGAATAAGGCCCAGTTAGGTGAGGCACGCGAAGACCGACATTCATTCATAGATTTATCGACTAGGTTTTGAACTAATGTCAATCACCCAACCGTTTGAGGTAAGGACAAGACACGTCGAATAACACTTTTATTTTCAACTCTATTGTATTAGCGCAGATATTTAGTTTCAGTTCTATGAATATGCCTGGATACGCCGAATTCCGGATTGTATAGTCCAAGCCATAAACATAGACTGAGTAACTCTTGATATGGAGGTGCATTTTATAAGTGAGTCTATTTATCGACCATCGAAGGTGTAGCGATTAAATCCTGTTCAGTAGCAAATAATTATTGCCTTTCTCCTCTTAATTTCGCAAACACCTACCCCCCTTACAACCCCTCACGTCACCGCGGGGGGTTTTGGCAGTTACGCGTGTTCGATCCCCATCATCATCAGCATTAAGGCCGCTATAAAAGGTCCGGTTCGGAGTTCGGACTGAACTGATTCAAAATCGTATCGTCTGTGTGTAATTTGTCCATGAGGCGAGATCACATCAGTCGGCCGAATGGACTGAAGTGATACGTCCCGATCGGTCTGAACGGATGGACTCAACGGACCGTGTATAACGAATCAGTTTTATAATCAGTTTTAGGAATCAGTTGTATTTCCTGTAAGCTGTATACAGGAAATACAAGCTGTAAACAAGAGCTCCGTGGATTAGTGGGTAGACCGTTTGATTGGCACTCGAGAGAGTGCAGATTCTATTTCCAGGTTGTGGCTTATACCAATGAGACTTTTTCAGATCTCGTTACTTCGCTCGGAGAATACTGTATTAATCATCCAATAATGGATGAAATGGCCTAAGTTTTTTTTAAGCTGTATAAAATGAAAATCGTAGTCTGAGTAGGTACCTACTCTGAGTCTGTATAAAATGAATTGTAAACTACTTATTATAGAATTTTAGAGCCGTTTTAATTCCAATAATTATAATGATACAATTTTGTTACACACACACACACACACACACACACAACACACAACGTTTTTGTCTATCTGAGAGGCAAAAGAGTGTTGTAAAGTTCAAACATAAAATTATGGGCGAATTTGTTTTTGTCATTTTTTTTATATATTATTATATTGGCCACCAGGGCGACCTCTAGTTAATATAAATTCCAATAAGTACAGTTCATCAGAGATAGTAACGCAATTCTGTAGGGCGAAATAAAACCGATCAAACTTTTTCGGTATTAAATAAATGCAGCTTAAAATAGGGCTTTGTGAAAAAATATGTTATAACGCAAGCGCTACGATGCTTAAAACTTTTCACACTGGAAGCGTGAATCGTCAATGTCGAATTGTTACGGATTGAAACGGCAGATATATCACAAACGCTTTATAAAATTATAAAGACTCCTTGGATCTCAGGTTATCTCTGTCTCTGCTTGCCAGGACGGGAGAAGCAGAATAATTTATTTCCAGGAAATAGGCATGTTAAAAATATATTTTGATGACTATTCGATGTTAGACGACATTATAGATAAAAAGTAGCCTACTAGAATGAACTGTATTACTTTTCAATCAAAGCATAATTTACTAACGCTTAACTTCATAAAAACAAAATATGTAAGCACTAATAAACCACAAAGCAAAATACTATTAGATTGTACAATTTTCATTTACATTTCATATCTCGTAATAATTTAAATTCAGATACATGGAGAAGTGGAGATAATCAATAAATTGTTAATCATATTTTACATGAATATTCGTTGAAATGAGTTACAATATCACAGTATTTACCCCAGCTCCTGCAGATATGCGACCGATGCCGTTGTGATCCAGATAGAATTACGCTTACATCTAAGGGGCAATTCTGCTAAATAAAACCTGCATTAATACAATTACAATCAAGTCCCGATACGCTAAAACTCTCAAACGGTCTTTTTATGAACGTTAAACCAACGTGAAACGCGCTCTGATTGGTCGAAACGTCATAAAATCCGTTCATGGTAACATGTCGCTTCACTTTCAATCCAATCAAAGTAAAATGAAAGTCTACTTTAAATACGAGAATTGAGGTTCTGACCAAATTTTATCTTTCGTTCCTGTGGGTCATTGTTCCATATGCCCCATGTCCTTAGACTTCATAAAAACTACAAAACGCACACCGTCTCCCGTATGAAGCGCCCTAGCTATTCCAATACATTCTATTTTCTCTACTTTCATCATATTTACCTTGTTAACTTTGCGAACCCATTTTTGTTCGGTTGAAAAAACAAAATGTTTTTCAATACCCAAAACAAAATAAAACACCAAAGAGCTACGTCGTTGCATACAAAACACAAATATTTCATATACTTTTGATCTCCTAATGCGAAAAGATCAAGAGGTTTCATAGGTTTATGTTTCTTTATACACTATTCAATCAAACGAAGAGGTGTATTGGAGTTTGCTAGTTTATTTTGTGAGTGCGTTTCGCTTCGCCTCCTAAAAGAATTGGTGTTTTTGTCAAGCCAATATATTAAAAAGATCGGAGAAATCACACGTGACGCAAGTCTCGCATCAATATCTAGGGAGCTGGTGGCAATTTACGTACCTATATGATTACATCGTCGTTGATACTAAGACGGTAGTATCCAACTACGTAGATAAACTAAAAAAAAAATAGTGGCGAGCTTGATTTTTTTTATAAATAGGGTGACCCAAATGCTATAATAAAATGTTTAAATATATGTATAGTACCTATAAAAGTGTTAAATATACTTCCCGTTTTCTGGTAGGTACCTGTAACACAAGTTCTTTGGATACTTAGCACGGGGCCAGATTGACGTGATGTGAAGCGTCCATAGATATTATACTATTAAATTAAAAATTAGTAAAAGACACAGCCGATAAAACTAATTTGACATTGACACATGTAACAAGATGGCGGATGGAGTAAAAATGTATAATTCGTTCGCAGTTGTTTACCGCGGGCTCCAGGGAAATTACGGAGGCGGGAACATCCAATTTTGAAGTTTTAAACTGCAAAACGGTCGGCAGGAGTACGGTTACGGTTTAATGGTGGAATAAAATAAAGCTTCGGGGACCGCAGAACTGTTCTTGTCACCTTCATGTGTAAACTATCCTAGTGCAGGGCGCCTAGACAAATTACCTTCGTTAAAATTCGGAAAGATCTGTCGTATCGACTTCTCTTTTGAGATCACGACATTTTGTCCCTAGACAAACGCACACTGTTGTTCGAATCGCAACAACGAATTGCTCAAACGTTAGTTGTTTATGATTTCAAGAATTTAGCCGTCAGTTGTGAAGTTGTCAAATGTCATATATTTTTTTTTTAATTATTGATGGCGTTACGGCATAAAACTATTTGTCAGTGTCAAGTTAAAAAGGCAGACAACCAGATTTAATGTAGGTACCTATATGATTTCAACACCGTATTATTTTCAAGTCTAATGTCTAGTCAAAGTTCAAAATACAAATTTTGATACAAATAGTCAGTGCAAGTCAGTCGATTCAGTAAAACGGTACCTAGAAGTTTTATTGAAAGTTCCTAGAGTGTTTTGTATAAAATGGAATCAAATTTCAAGTGTAGATATTTACAATAAGAATAAAGTAGGTACTTATTTAACAAGGCCGATTATTACGGTTGTAAGGCTGGAACATGAAGCATAGATACCAGGAGTCCGAACGGTATAGGCTTTTTAATAATAATTATGTACACAATAATAGGACCAGATCTTAGTTCTCTTTTCTGCCGCTAGGCGTGCGAGACCGACGAGTACCAAGTGTTGCCAATACTATTATACCGAGTGTTGCCAATACTATTATTTATTACAATTATTTTTAAATTACCGTTAGGCAATTACCGTGTTCTACGGTATCTATTTTTCGAGAACAGTTTCTAAGAATTTCCTAAAACTTTTATATAATAAGATTTCAATCTTTCCAGAGCTGTCAATAGCAATTTTAAACTTCCCGCGTAATTTCAAACGAGTGCATGTCGAACCGTCGCGCGCTCTACCGGCAAAAATCTGTCCCAGTAATTGAGACCATTATTTTAACATTACGTTCGGACTCCTTGTTAACTATACTTCGTGGGCTGGAACTTCAATATGCACCGAAATCCGAAACACCGGGAAAAATTCAGAGGATTATAAATTAGACACACAATTGGATAACTGTTTATCTATTGTATGACTCCAGAGTTCTATTTTGAATAATTATATTATATAATACATTATTTAATTAATTATCTTCTAGTTTTCATTGATAATACAGATTTTATACAGATTTCTTGCCAAATGGTCATAGGACACACATTATAAAGAGATTTTAAGAGATTACACTAAAGGCCATACTCACGGTGCGTCCAGCAAATCCAGCACTGGTACTATTATGAATTTTAATATTATCCGGTGTTCAGCATAAAATATGTGTACAGTCTGACAAGGATCTTTTGGCACGTGGACAAAATCAGAACTAACATCGCCGTCTTGTAAAATGTCACTTTTAGTATTAAATTGTATTGTTTTGTAGTTGCGACACTTACCTTTTGGCACGTGGATAAAATCAGTAATAACATCGCCGTCTTGTAAAATTTCACTTTTAGTAATAAGTATTGTTCTTATTTGCGACACTCACGCCCCCATCCAAGTGCCAAAAGATCCTTGTCCGACTGTAATGGCGTATCTATTGTCTTGCGAATGATACCATCTAATAAAAAAGAAGGAAAAGGTTTTAATGTAAACTGCATTTTTATTTAGTATTAAATGACTATTTCTAACTTTTTTAATTAGAATATGATATAGTTATAAACATTTGTTAAAATAATAATAAAGTACACTCGTTTTATCTAAGATTTTTCAAGTTACTTTTTAAAAATACCAACATTTTTCTGGTTGGCAACATGCAAGAACGAGACACACGGCCTCCCTTATGGCTATCTCGCTCGGCTCGGATTTGCCTCTATGATACGTGCATTGTGAAATACACTCTATTACCAAGGCAATACAGTTCTTTTTAGCAATTACAAAATACGGAGTCTTCTATCCTTAGGACTATATCCATGTCCTGGTAAAAAAAAAACTGGCCAGAAGAAGAAGAAGATGAAGTACAATTATTTTTGTTTGTTATCAAAATAACAATTTACCTAACTTAGGCCTTTACATCCGATGATGGATGATTTATACAGTATTCTCCGAGCGAAGTAACCACTCTTGAAATACTGTAGTGCCTGGGACAGTTGTTTTTTAAATATCGTATGATTTCCCAAGCGCATACGGCATTCTCACAACATAGCCACCCTAGTCCAGAGGAATGACTAGTCAATACGTCTGGGGCCAACTATGTGCGGGTTTCCTCACGATGTTTTCCTTCACCGGTAGAGTTGTCACATACCTTTTGCAAACCTTCATAGAAATCCCTACCTATGATACAGGTTCCGGCTTCCCTTTGAAGAAGCAGCCTTCGCCACTGATAGTGAGAAGTGATATAAATCATAATGTAATTATTATCAAAACCGCTACCAACCTAAGTTAATTTGTATTCATTCTGTGACAGGCTCTAACTAGTGCGTGTAAATAATAATAATTATTAGCTGTGTTGATTTTTAAATTGTATAATGTTATTATTGGTTATGTGACTTGAGATAAAACTAATTATTTAAAGAAATATCTGCATTATGTAATTCCTTTGCAAGAAATAAAAGTATTTTTACATTTTAAGTTTATTTTCTTACTAAAACCATGTAAAACTTACTTTAAAAAGTAAAATAAAATGTAGATACTCTTGTATTGTTATTATTTAATCAATCCTAATACGGACACTTGATACGGCACGAATTATTTAGTCACAAATATACTATAGAGATTAAATATTAAGTATTTAATTGGTTAACACTACTTGACTGTTTATAATAGGTGTATAATAGCATAGATATATAATATTAAATTTGTAATAATTAATCAAAGTATAATAGCAAATATTTCAAAACTTTTATGAGGTGTTTGTGTCCTTCTAACCCATTTATAAGGCGAAGGTGTTGAGCATCGATGACAATAAAATATCATTACATTGAAAAACTTATAAATTTTAATTACTAAATACAAATCTTTATTTCTAAGGAAGTTTCAGAGAAACTTGCTTAATTATGAACTCCATTTGGTACCTAAATTATAGTAGTAATTTAGGTACCTACTATACACCTAAAGATTGCTTTCAGCTGATATAGTAGCGTGTAAAGATTACAAACTGCAAGTAAGCTACAAATTAAGAAATTTATATTTTAACAAAGTGTTGAATTATACTTGAATACAATGAATTACATATTAGGTATTGACAATAATTGTGATTTATTGAATACTTTAGATTGAATTCTTTTGACTTTTTGCAATATAGACTACTAGCAGAAGGTGTTTTATAGACCGTTTAGGCAACTTTAGGCAAATCATTATTATTTACAAATAACAGCTGATCAATAAAAATCCGCCATATTGTTCGTTGAGGCGATAAAGGTAGCTATCTGGGTATCTTTATCGTTAGGTCGATAAAGATAAAGATCACGATCTGCTAAATGTCACTTACGGCCGCTTGTCTAGGCATTGTATGGAGAAACGCGTTAGAGCAATTCGTTATATGGGTGCATCGTTAGCGTATTCGTTCAAAGTGGCTGTTTGGCTACCAATTTTTTTAACGATACGACTGAATATGTCATTTAACGCACGCTTATGTCAATCCCATACATTTTTTATTCACGAAGTTCGCCGTCGATATTATTTAATGCATCTTGTCTAGCCCTCCAGGTACTTAATAGAAATAAAAATGTGAGGATGGATGTATATTTATGTTATATCAAATTAAATGGTCAGTTGGGGTAAAATAACATACGTTCCCTCTGGGGTAAGAGGAACACACAAGTCGATGGCTCTTTCTTCCCAAAGGCAATAATATTTCATCATCAGCCTATCGCCGTCCACTGCTGAACGTAGGCCTCCCCCAATGAGCGCCAACCATCCCGATCTTGGACAGCCCTCATCCATTCGCTGCCAGCCACCTTCTTCAAATCGTCGGTCCATCGTGCCGCAGGACGTCCTACACTACGTTTGCCTAAGCGTAATAATACTGTTGTGGGATTTACGCGGGTAACTAAAGCCGCAAGATTTCCGCCGCACGTAAAAGGTAAATCGACTGACAAATTCCGATTTAGGTTGACCCCACGTCAGGCGTGCGCGTTCCTCGGGCGTGTGAGTATCGCGAGCAGCGCCCGCAGCGCTGACACTCCCGAGGAACGCGCACGCCTAATGTGGAGGAGACCTTAGACTTCATTTAGACGGTCGATTTTCGTCCTGGGGCTTTAGTCACCCGTGCAAAATCCGCATTACGCATTTCTTTAGCGTCATTGCACGCCAAGAAAAGACGCGATTAAAAAATTTAACATTACGCGTCTCGTCTCGTTTCGGGGTGAATGGCCCTTAAGCGATCTGACAACAGAAATTATAGATAGATAATTGAACATTAGTTTACTTTTTACCCGACTACGGCGAAGCCAAAACCGACGATCTCTGTGGCTCAGTGGTTAGCGCATTGACGCTCAAGCCGGAGGTCGCGGGTTCGAATCCCGACAGGGAGCAAAGCTTTCTGTGTTCCTGGGTCATGGATGTGTAATATGTGTATAATATAAAAATCTTAAATTGTAGTATAGTATAAAAGTATTATAGTGCATTGGGGTAATTCCGAAAATGGGGAAATTCCGAAATTTATTAAAATCTACTAAAACAAGCAAAATTTCTTTAAATGGGAACATTAGTTAGCGGCTAATTTGTTTGTCTTGGCTTCATCAATTGCCGCCCGGTAAAATCAGCGACACGTAATAAAACAGGCGTACGTTATGTAAATTTTTCTTCGATTTTTGTTTTTTGCGTCATTTTTGTTGATTCGCAATAACTCTAACATGTAAATATTGTATATTTCGAAATTCTGGTAAGTAAATCAAATATGAGTTTTTATATATTATAGCTAATCGTTTTTTTTTTTTATATTATATGCAATGTATATCTAATGCACATGTTAAGGACAGCGGCCTCGCCTGTGTTTTAAAGTGAATTTAAAGACAATGAACGCTTATCAGTGCTTTAAAACGTTTCTAAAAACTGTAAGTAAATAATACATAAACTCTTAAGAGTGAAAATAGTGAATATAAGTGTTGTATATAAGTGTTAAATTCATTAAAATAGTGGTAAATAATTGTTTTAAAGTCACGAGTTTATTTTCTTTATAATTTCTTAACCGTAGCTTATTTCATTTGGAAAATTAGTGTTGTACATAGGGAAAATTAGTGGCTAAAGTAAATAACGTTTAGGTAAATAGAAATGTAAATGGTTTTAGAGAAAATTAGATTATAATGGTGAAAAATATATGGTTTTTCTTATACTTGTAATTTTGCTTATGTGTTACTAAGTATCTATGTAAACTGTGTGATTATGTATTGTTTTATGGTAAATAAAGAATTTCACGTTACGCGTTTCACTTATCCTGGCTCAGGGGAAATAAAGGGAAATTAGGGAAAATTATGGAAAAATAGCCGTATAGAGAAATAAGAGAGAGATAGCTTATACGAAAATTAGAAGAGTACATTTGTGCTCCCTATACGGCATTGCCCTGAGCCAGGTAAGCTAACGGCTTATCGTGCTAAATGTTCTCCTCAAATCAGTGTTATTTTTTATACGCCCCAGCTCTGCCCGAATCAGTGTAACCTTGCTATCTTCGAGTCGGATCAGAGCCGGCGGTGAAAACCTAGTGGAAAAATACAGTCCCATACAGTAGTGCGTGGTCCTTGCGATCCGGATTGCAAGTTAGTGAGTTAGTCGCGTGTGATCCGAGATACAAGATTGAAGAAATTTTCGAAGTCCAATACCAGTTGAAAACAATCAAGACGACACTTAGAAGAATTTATTGATGACGGAACATAGAAAAATTTACTGAACATCGGACATAGAAAAATTTTACTGAGCCAAGGAGATAGAAAAATTTATTGAAGACCGGACTTAAAAAAATTTACTGAACACTGGACATAGAATAATTTCATCGAGCCAAGGACATAGAAAAATTTTTGAAGAAAATTTATCAAGCCGAACATAGAATTTTGGAAGAAAGGAATTCAACACCGGGGAACGACGGACTCAGATTAGAAGATTGGACTCGAAGATACAAGACAACACCAAGGAAGAGGGAAGCAAGGATTCGCAGATTTTTCGCCTGAAAAACCTACCGAAGATTCTTGAAGAGTCGTGAAGACTCTGAAGATTTTTGGAGTTTGAAGACGAATATTTGAAGATTAATTTTTGATTTGAGGATTTAACTTAACGTAACATTTAACTTAAACTATGGTCATCACAAGGAGTCAGAGCGGGGCCGAGGAGAACCAACCACAACAACAACAACCGCGAAGATTTCCAGATCCGTCACGATCGCCGTCTGCTGCCGCCACGAGCCAGCCGCCGCCGACCGAGGGAAGGGCAGATCTGCTTCAAACAATTTTAAAACCGAGACCAGGTACTAGCAAGGCACCTGTAGCTCCGGAAGTGCAAACATTAGCCAGGAAGAAGGCTATTTCAATAAGGTCGCGTCGATCGACAGCGAGTGTCGTCGCACGCATACAATATGAGGCGGAAGAGAAGCTTGCCGCTCTCCGTAAAAAGGAACTGCAGATAGAAGCAGAACTTATCAAGAAGAAACTCGTCGCCGACGTCGCCGCTGCAGAGGATGGAAGCAGCCCCGATGACGACGAGCCGTCTGAACAGGTGGAGCAACGTGTACGAGCCTGGCTAAGCGAACAAGGACCCGACCATGAAGAGGCTAGACAAGAGCCGGTCGTGTTAGAGGAGAGAGAGACGCCGAAGCCAGAAGACATGCCACCAACTGGAGGAAGACGCGAAGGCCAGAAGACGAGATTCGAGTGGCCGGAACAACGCCGCCCACACTCACCCACACCACCCACGTCTAGGGCCAACGGGGTGGAACATCTCGCTGAAACGTTAGACAAGCTGCTGAATCAACGCCAGACGCGCCACACCACGGAGCTGCCTACATTCTCAGGGGCTCCCACCGAATGGTTGTCCTTCAAAGCAGCCATGGAAGACACCACTGCATTCTACAAGCTGAAACCGATCGAGAACTTAGCTCGGCTGAGGAACTGCTTACGGGGAGAAGCCAGGGAAGCCGTGGCACCACTGCTGAGCGTCGCTACGCCGCCCGAACAAATCATGAAGACTCTAGAACAATGCTTCGGACGCCCAGAAGTTATGGTGGACCGCATGATGGAAGACCTGAAGAGGCTACCGAGGCTCGGAGGTTCGGCGGCGGAACTCAACCAATTCGCCGTGAAGATTCAGAACATGGTGGCTATCCTGAAGAGGCTGAGGCACGGGTACCTTTTCAACCCGTTGCTCACGAGAGACATTCTAGAGAAGCTCAGTCCCTACGAGAAAAGCAAGTGGTACGACTACGCAGAAGAGACGTCGCGCTTCAGGAACGAGCCCGATGTCGTCCTTCTCTCTGAATTCTTAATGAGAGAAGCGGACAGGGCGCTGCGCTACGGATTCAGCACGACATCGAAGAGAGAAACACCGCGTCAACCTCCGAACAAGAGTGAAACCAGAGCAAGAAGGCCAGTCTTCGCGGTGACAGATGAGGGCAGGGGTTCGCCGAGCCACAGCCAACCCAAGAAGGTACGTGAGGAAGCAATGAAGTGCCCGATATGTGCCAATGATCACGCTCTGCCTCGCTGCGCCACCTTCAAGAAAATGAGCGTACCAAAGAGATGGGACATAGTCAGGAAAGAGGGGCTGTGTTTCCTGTGCATATCGAGTCGACACAGAAGATTCAACTGTAAGGCGAAACGGTGCGGCGCACAGGGTTGTAAGCGGCTGCACCACACGCTGCTGCACGAGGAGAGGTCCGGCGGCGCTCCACAGGCAGAGGACGCCGTTATTACCGCATCGATCACGTCCGACCGTGCGGTAAAACTCAAGATGAGAAGGGTTCAAGTCGTAGGTCCACGGGGCGAAGCGGACATCTTCGCGCTGTTCGACGAGGGCTCGACAGTGACTCTGCTGGATGAAGACGTCGCGAAGGCTATCGGCGCAGACGGTCCGTCGAAAGTGCTGCGGATGCACGGGATCAATGCCGAGAGGAATGAGGAAAAAAGCCGACTCGTACAACTGGGCGTACGGGGTCACGACGGTACCAGGCACGACATCACTGCGAGAACGGTGGACGGATTGAACTTGCTCACTCAATCCGTTCCGGAATCCTTGCTGCAACTCGCTCACCTGTACGATCTCAGGGATGAAGAGATGTGTTATGAGAACGAGAAACCCCAACTTCTCATCGGTACGGACAACTGGCAGCTCATCGTGTCAAGAGAACTGAGAATCGGGAAAAGGAACCAGCCTGCGGCCTCAAAGACCAAACTCGGCTGGGTGATTCACGGCGGCATCCCGAGACGCTTGAGGACGAAACAGGATGAGAACGAGAATATCCTGCACATATGGACCGTCGACTACCCGGACGAACGAACGGGAGAGAGTCTAGACGGAACGAGACTCCAGTGGCGCAAAGAGGGCGTCACATTACCCCGGAGTAACAACGGGGGGAGTCGGACAAACTGCAGTATGGGACCGGGACTCCAGTGGCACGCGAGAGGTGTCATAACCCCAAGGATCGACGGGGGGAGTCGTGCGGGCTGCAGTTTGAAGCGAGAAGATGGGGATGTCCGAGTCGTGTTGGCCGCTGCCAAGGCCAAGGTGTCACCGCTGAAGGCGCAATCAAGACCGAGATTGGAGCTGCAGGCTGCCCCGGTAAGATGGAGTCCGGGAAACAACGGCGCAGCAATAAGTGGAAAGGCAGTAGAGAAGCTGCTAAAACTGAACGAGATGATTGAAAAGAGGGACCCAATCATCCTGGACGGAAGACATCCGTTCACGAAGCTACTGGTGGCACGGGAGCACGCCAGGGCAGGACACGGGAGCCGCGAGAGGGTCGTGAACGACCTCAGGCAAAGGTTTTGGATCCTGAAGCTGCGGCCGACGGTGCGCAGCATAACCAGTAAGTGTGCGTTTTGTCGGCTGCGACGGGCGCACCCGAGAACACCACAAACTGGAGACCTGCCGGCGGAGCGCCTGGGGGCGTTCCAGAGACCATTTTCGTACTGTGGTCTCGACTGTTTCGGCCCGATGACGATCACCATCGGCCGACGTCACGAGAAGAGATGGGGAGCGCTCTTCACCTGTCTGACGACGCGGGCCGTGCACCTGGAGCTGGTGGCCTCGCTGTCGACAGACTCAGCAATAATGGCCATGAGAAGGATGGCTGCGCGGCGAGGATGGCCGTCAGTCATGTACAGCGACAACGGGACGAACTTCAGAGGCGCGGACGTCGAGCTGCGGCAGGCGTACGCTGAGTGGGCACTGGCTATGGCTCAGCTGGGCCTCACGCACCGCATGCAATGGAAATTCACCCCGCCGGGGGCGCCGAGTCAAGGAGGTGCCTGGGAACGGATGGTGAGGTCGGTGAAAACCGCCTTACTCGCTACGCTGAACGAGAAGTCGCCGAAAGAAGAGGTACTCCAGACCCTGATGGCCGAGGCGGAGTATTCCGTGAACGCACGACCGCTAGTTCACGTTTCCGTGGACCCCAGCGACCCGGAGGCGATCACACCGAACCATTTCCTCCTCGGGTCGTCCACCGGACTGCCGTACGTCGGACCGTGTGTGCCGGCGGACAAGAAGACTTGGAGAGTCGCGCAAGCCCTTGCCGACGAGTTCTGGAGGCGCTGGGTGAGGGAATACCTCCCCACGCTCACGCCACGCTACGGGGCGCCGCAGAGTAGCCGTGCCCTGGTTCCGGGCGACCTGGTCGTGGTCGTAGATCCGGCGCTGCCGCGTAATACGTGGCCGCGCGGGGTCGTGCACCGGGTCTACCCGGGCCCGGACGGACAGGTGCGTTGTGCGGACGTTCGCACGCGCAGTGGTGTGTTCCGCAGGCCCACATCAAAATTGGCAGTGCTGGAGGAGGCGCCGCAGTCGCAACCGCGACCGCAGGCGGAGCAGACGGAGCCGGGGGCGGTGCCGGGCGCGGAACGAGCGCCGGAGCGAGCTACAGACAGCTCGCAGCCGCCTGAGCGAGCTACAGACAGCTCGCAGTCGTCGGGGCGAGCTACAGACAGCTCGCAGTCGCCTGAGCGAGCTACAGACAGCTCGCAGTCGCCGGAGCGAGCTACAGACAGCTCGCAGTCGCCTGAGCGAGCTACAGACAGCTCGCAGTCGCTGGAGCGAGCCACAGACGGCTCGCAGTCACCACCACGAGCTGTAGCGAGCACAGACAGCTCGCGGTCGCAGCCAGTTGCAGCGGGCACAGTCAGCCCGCAGTCACCGGAGCAGTTTGCGGCGGACACGGACAGCTGGCAGTCAGCGGAGCAGTCCACGGCGGGTCCAGCGAGCCCGCGGTCACCAGAGGAGGCTGCGTAGAATCTGGCTACTGCGCCGGGGGGAGGATGTTAAGGACAGCGGCCTCGCCTGTGTTTTAAAGTGAATTTAAAGACAATGAACGCTTATCAGTGCTTTAAAACGTTTCTAAAAACTGTAAGTAAATAATACATAAACTCTTAAGAGTGAAAATAGTGAATATAAGTGTTGTATATAAGTGTTAAATTCATTAAAATAGTGGTAAATAGTTGTTTTAAAGTCACGAGTTTATTTTCTTTATAATTTCTTAACCGTAGCTTATTTCATTTGGAAAATTAGTGTTGTACATAGGGAAAATTAGTGGCTAAAGTAAATAACGTTTAGGTAAATAGAAATGTAAATGGTTTTAGAGAAAATTAGATTATAATGGTGAAAAATATATGGTTTTTCTTATACTTGTAATTTTGCTTATGTGTTACTAAGTATCTATGTAAACTGTTTGATTATGTATTGTTTTATGGTAAATAAAGAATTTCACGTTACGCGTTTCACTTATCCTGGCTCAGGGGAAATAAAGGGAAATTAGGGAAAATTATGGAAAAATAGCCGTATAGAGAAATAAGAGAGAGATAGCTTATACGAAAATTAGAAGAGTACATTTGTGCTCCCTATACGGCATTGCCCTGAGCCAGGTAAGCTAACGGCTTATCGTGCTAAATGTTCTCCTCAAATCAGTGTTATTTTTTATACGCCCCAGCTCTGCCCGAATCAGTGTAACCTTGCTATCTTCGAGTCTGATCAGAGCCGGCGGTGAAAACCTAGTGGAAAAATACAGTCCCATACAGCACAGGTTCTGTAAAGTCGAGATTTCAATAATTACGGAATTCCCCCACATCATTAAATCATGACAATGTTAAAAAACCCTACATTGAAATAATATATATACCATTTATAATTTCAATATTTATGACAAATTAGCCATCAAGTAATGATATAACTCAATAAATACATTCATTTATTCAAATATTGATTATTTTTAAATGACAGACCAAAACTTAAACCTATAGTCAACTCGATGGAAAACCTGTCGGAATTACCCCAAGGCACCTTAAATGTATTTCTGTTGTCTGGTACCCGTAACACAAGTTCTTCGAGAACTTACCACGGGACCAGATTGACGTGGTGTGAAAGCGTCTATAGATATTATTATTACTATAAAAGGAAGAGTAATGATTTTGGCAACATATGTATGCATGTATTTATGTTTATTCCACCGTAGCGCCTAAACTACTGGTCTGATTTTAATGAATGAGGTGTCAATAGATTCGTAATTTCGTAATAACAGCTCGGGTAACATAGGCTATATAATTTACGTAGTCGGGTTATAATTTTTTATATATCAAAACTGTAGTTATTAAATAAGTAATCATAGAATACTAATTAAGGTAAAACAAATCCCACCAAAAACATTTTCATGTAAAAAAAATATGCCAAGACGATACCATATGACTAGCACTGTCAAAAAGTTATGAAATCTCATGTAAAACCAAGCTTCTTACCCTACACGCCTTAACTCTGCAAACTCTACACCTTAGTCATTTTATGTGGCCTGGCCATTTCGCTACATTCACTTGGCCGTAAGGAGAAAAATTTATAATCGACTGTTTTTCTATTACACTCTCTTATAATAACGAAATGGCCAAGCCACATAAAATGACTAAGGTGTAGAGTTTGTGAAGTTACGCTTGCAGAGTTAAGGCGTGTAGGGTAAGAAGCTTGGTTTTACATGAGATTTCATAACTTTTTTACAGTGCTAGTCATATGGTATCGTCTTGGCATAATGTTTTTACATGAAAATGTTTTTGGTGGGATTTCACTTCTTTTTGTAAGTTGTTATAACAGAATTGTTATTTTCTTTTTCTTTTTTTTTTTGGGTGTATTTCTTTCACAACAGAGACGCTTTTTTTCTGCCCACTCTCCCTTTGCCTTTTTTAGGGTTCCGTAGTACTTAAGGAACCCTTATAGTTTCGCTCTGTCCATCTGTCTGTCTGTCTGTCCGCGCCTCTAGCTCCTGTAATTATGAATATAAATTAATGAAATTTGGTGCAGTTATAGATTGTGTATAGATCACGGTTTTGGGATCATAAAAAAATAATAATTTTATATTTTAAGGGTGGCTCTCCATACATGTGAAGTGGGGATGAAAAATATTTTTTCACTCTACCCCATCGTGTGGGGTATCGTAAAATAGGTCTTTTAAAATAAAGAATAAAGGCAAGGTTTCATACGTTACTTTTTTATAAAATTGACCATTTTTGAGTAATCGGCCTCCAAAGTAGTTTGCAAGGTGGTCCCCCCCCCTAGCATTTTTAAACAATATAAGATAGAAACTTGCTAAAAACTCTTTAGGAAAATTATTGTGAACCAAATCGGACAGTTACTTTTGGAGTAATTAAAAAAAAAGGATATTACGCGTTTATAGTTACGGAACCCTCCTTAGACATGTCCTGACATGCTCTTGGTTTGGTTTTTCTTTGTTGGCTTACTATTTACAATAAGTGGCAGATTAGGGCGATACTTGGCTCTTAGTCGATTATATTCGACTACAGCTGACCCTTGTGTTTTAATACAACTGAAGTCAATATTTAACTAGGTGAACGCCTTGCGAATTGGTCACTAGAGAATGCTACATAAGCCTGCTCACAAGAGTACGTATAGTACGTACGTATACGAGAGTACAAGACGTATTCTTGGGCAACAGTAGTCGCTTTTCATCAGGCGTATCACGTTTGCTCCCTTTTATCATATTAAACAATAATATCACGGTATTTCCGTAATATTACACTGGAACAATCTATCTATCTTCTAATATATAAAATTTCCAAGTCTCAATGTTAGTACTCCTCCGAAACGGCTTTACCGATTTTTACCAAATTTAATATGCGTATTCAGTAGGTCTGAGAATCGGCTACTATCTATTTTCCATACCCCTAAGTGATAAGGGTTGTTCAACCTTATTTTTTTTATTTTTTTGGACGAAATCTTTTGTTTTTATTTTTTTATAATGTGGTAATTAAAAATACATACAATCCTAAATTTTTACTTTTTTATCACCATTTTTATTTTTTTTATAGCCATTATAGTAATTTAATCATTTTTCATCCCGCTCGATAACTGATCAATTATAGTGTTTTTAACTTTTAATAAGGCAACAACGTTTGCCGGGTCAGCTAGTAATAATATAACTTTAATATATTGCAACGTAGGTACGTAATACAAATTACAATACAAATTTTCATTATCTGATAGTACTTCAAACAAGCAAATCTTGTAAATATGAATTGAGATTCTCGGAAACGGCTTTTAGTATTTCAGCTACTAGGCGACAGACTTTTGCGTCAATGGCAAATTGATCGCGGGTTCGAATCCCAGTCAGACGATTTTTTTTAATTCTATATTATTCTATGTAATAGGGTTTCGTAATACTCGAGGAAACCTTATAAATTTACTGTGTCCGTCCGTCCGTCTCCGTCTGTCTGTCTGTCCATTGTTTCAGCTTCTGTTATCCTACTAATATTACAAATGTGAATGTTTGTGAGAATGGATGGATGTTTGTAACTCTTTCACGAAAAACTACTGAACGGATTTCGATGAAATTTGATACGGTAGTAGTTTAGGCTTTGGATTAGAACATAGGCAATTTTTTATTCTGAAAAAGTGGGATACGCTATTTACGCGAGCGGAACCGCGGGCAACAGCTAGTTATGAATATAAATTGATGAAATTTAGAACAGTTATGTAATATGTAACTTAAATGTCACTTTTGGCATCATAAAATACTTATTTTATATTTCAGGGGCTTCATACATGTGAAGTGGGGATGAAAAATATTTTTCATTGTAAGCCATTAATGTGAGGGGTATCGTTGAATACGTCTTTTAAAATAAAGGCAAGGTTTCATACATAACTTTTTTACAAAGTCAACAATTTGGAGTAACTGGCATCCAAAGTGGTTTACAAGCCCCCCCCCCCCCCCCAAGCCCTCCCCACCCTTTGCATCATACTAAATAATAAGACTTTTTTGTTCCCTGGCGGGATTCGAACCCGCGACCTCCGGCTTGAGTACAAACGCGCTCACCACTGCGCCACAGTGGTCGTTACTTATTCTTTCGGAAAAATATTTGAACTAATCGGACAATAACTTTTGAAGTAATTTAAATAAATACCTATTGGCTATTACGCGTTTATAGTTACGGAACCCTCCTTAGACATGTCCTGACATGCTCTTGGTTAGGTTATTCCTTTTATAATTTTTCTTCTTCCGTACTATTGTTTAAACTCCGAGCAAAGCTCGATCTCCCGGGTCACTCCTGAGCATGACTCACGTCTCCCAGGTACTAGTTACTACAAACAAGTAGCCGAATCTTTCAGGGTAAAAAAAATATACTCACGTTCTATGACTTATGTAATAAATTTAGTCGAAGCACTGACATCTGTCGGTAGCAGTAAGTACTATTTGAATGCCCATTTATAATTGATTATTGTTTATAACCTATGCTAGGTGGCGCTTTTACTACATTTTATTTATTGTAAGTTACTCGGATACTGTAAATATTTTGATGATACTAAAAAGTATGTAACTGTAATTTGATACATAGTTTTTTTATTATTTCATTCCCTTCAGTTAATTATTATTATTCGTTTTAATGATAACTCATAATATTTTTATAGTCTTGTGTAAAAGTGACATCTATCTCGTACATTATGAATTATGTTAGTTATGACTTTATGAGTTCGTCGCTTGAATTGGAATCTAATTGACGTAATATTTAAATAGGTGCCTAATTATTTCCCGAGTATTCTTTAGTAATTTAAACGGAAAATACATACGGGTAAAATTAACAAGTGCAATAAAATATATCGATAAAGATTAAAAAAAATATTGTGTTTTTTGTTGTTAATAAAGGGATACATGGTTATTTTATTAAATTTTATTGTTATTATCGGATCCCTAATAACAACAACAATTTTCAGGCCTCTAGCTAAATTTGTGGTAATATTATAGAAACTTCCATCCTGTAGTTTAAGGGGTTGAAGGATAAAAGTTTATATGAGACTTCTTACCTTAATAATTCTTAACATAATTAAATGAATGTTGCATATATGTTAAATTTTCCGTTCAAATTCAGAATATTCGGGAAATAATTATTTCAATCAATATTAGTCAATTAGTTTACAAGCCTAGCGATGAACGACGACATAACTTATATAGTTCATAATAACGCGATAGATGGCGCTTTCACAGATAATTAAATTTAACTCCCTTGTTTAAGGGGTTGGAAGATGAAAGTTCCAATTTTGAGAATTTTTATGTTGGTTGTGTATTAATACAATCTTACGTAACAAATTTCAGCTTTCGAGAACATCCGGAAGTACGATATAATTTTGTTGATCATCAGTGAGTCAGTGACGGAATCAGGGGTTTTTAGATATCAATAAAATCTAAAGTATAAGACGTAGGTAATCGAAACTTTACATGTTTAATGAGACCGCTGATGGGAACAAATCCTGAAAGTTTCATTTATCTGGTACAATCCAAACTCAAGTTATGAGGGTTCAAAAATCGACGAAACGCTTCGAGAAAAGGTGGTTTGGTAGTGCCCTTGCGCTTCGCTTGACGTCTTGGCATGGGGGCACTACCGTGCCCCCAGATCGCGCTATGTATAGCGTTCTCTTGAAGCTTCGAGGCTTTAGTATCAACTATCAGGTAAGCTTCTACAAAAACACAATTTTACATTGGCTACTCACACACACACCATAATATATGTATAGTGTGTGTGCGACTAGCCAATGTAATTATTATAGGCAATAATGCTCATATTGACAATAACATTCCTTGTGTGGCCATATTGACGTTTTTTTGTTTTTGTGTTAACTAGTATTGACTATTCTGTCAATAATATTGCACGTGTGCGGATAGCCATAGAAAAAACATCATCAGAGTTTTGTAAGACGCCGTTAAATATAACTTTTTATCTTGGGAAACCAGCGTGACATAACGCGCCTTGCGTTGTGTTTCGGCAAGTGAGGTTTCCGGAGGCTCAAGGGTATTTTTAGGACCAGGAACGCAAGTGCGCAAATAGAGGAATTACACTTGTATATACTTCCTGGGGTGTTGCAAGTGTGCTTGGGTGGCGGTAAACATCTTTTTATTCACACTTCACACCACGTCAATCTGGTCCCGTGGTAAGTTCTCGAAGAACTTGTGTTACGGGTACCAGACAACGGAAATATATTTAATACTTTTATATTATACACATATTTAATACACATCCATAAAACCCAGGAACACAGAAAAACTTTTCGTTCCGTCGGCGGGATTCAAACCCGCGACCCCCGGCTTGAGCACCAACACGCTCAATAAATCAGGCGATCCGTCTGATCGTTTCCTGGTCCATTTGATAAAATAAAAACGTTTGTTATTTTCGGGGAAGCACCTACAATGATGATGCATCATTTTGGCACGAAATCCCTCATCATATCAAAGAGTTACGCTTTATTACCTTTGATTTACTTCTCCAAAGTTATTTGAGTCGTTTCAATTTCAGGAACTCGGTTACGCTTTTAAGTAAAAATTTTGAACAATAATATTATTATCTTATCTTACTTCTTACTAATCTTACTAATATTATAAATGTGAAAGTTTGTGAGGATGTATGGATGGATGTAAGGATGGATGTTTGTTACTCTTTCACGCAAAAACTACTAAACGGATTTTGATAAAATTTGGCATAGGGGTAGTTTAGACTCTGGATTAAAACATAGGCTACTTTTTATACCGAAAAAGTACAGTGTTCCCGCGGGATACTCGATAGTATATTTACGTGGGTGGAGCAGTTAGAGAGAGCAGAAACAGTATTAACTATAGGGAAGAACTGAAAATTACTACAGTTATAATGAATTTTAAGACGTAAGTACAGCTAGCGTAGATATATATCGGCAATAACGACCATAGATATTTAACAGCAATAACGAACAACCGCTTGTACCAGTAAAAAAACAATACGATCAATTTTCAAACTTATTACTAATCTATGTAGGAACTAGCTACTCTCTCCCACCCCATCTGAACCTCTTCCGCACTCTTTGCAATTGACCTTGCATTTTCACGACTTATTTACAGCCGGTTTCAATAACCTATCTACCAATTATTTGTTAAAACCGTCACATTTGGTATCACTGTCAGCAATCTTTGGTATCGCTGTCACAGAAAATTATTGAAACGCCAAAAACCGGCAAATGATACGAAACATGACTTATTTAACAAATAGTTATTGGTAGATAGGTTATTGAAACCGGCCATTAGTGAATCGTGCGATACTTGACTAAGTAAATGACAGGTTAATTTTTTGTAGACAACAAGTTCATATAGCTGCCTTATCCCAAACTATTAATATAACTACTAGTGTATACGTCACCATAAAATTGTAAAAACCGTTAAATTATAATATAACTAGTGAAATTGTAAAATATTTATAGACTTCCGACGCTAATATTCTGTTTATAATTTAACACATTATTTTTCGTTACATTATAAATATATAGTTTTGAATGTTTCGACATATTTTTACAATTTCGTTAGTTATTTTAGCTTATAACAACTATCGGACATAACATTCGAAATTATAATAATTCATGATCCCTTCAATGTCGCTATATCCGATTTCCACTGTATTTATTTTCACTATTTGCACTATTTGTACAGGTAATATGACTATATGAAAATATGAAGCAAAATGTAACTTGTATTTTAATATACCTGTCTATTTAAAAATTAAATAAATAATAACAGCCTCCGTGGTCTTGTGGTTAGAGCTTGGCTCTCGACTCGGAGGTCGTGGGTTCGATTCCCGCATTGGAAAAACAAAAAATGTTGTTTCCAATTTTGGATAGGACTATGCAGGCTGATCACCTGATTGTCTGCCAAGAAGATGAGCCATGCGTCGGATGGGCATGTAAAATGTCGGACCAGTGCCTGATCTCTCATTCGTCTTCGTCTGTCGTGTTGGGTTGAAGGATAAAAGTTTATATGAGACTTCTTACCTTAATAATTCTTAACTTAATTATAGGTCTACCAGAATCTGATGGCATTTTAAAAAAAATAAAAAATGTGATTTTCATATGGCAATGTCAAGTATGACCCATCAAATCAAAGTACGTGATCTGTCAACCGCTGTTAAAATTTTGTGATTATGTTCTTGGAATTTGTTGTTTTTGTGAAAATATCCAAAAAGGCAATTCGATCTCAAGCGAGAAATATTGTTTTCTATGTCTATAGTAAAATACAGAAAGAAGAAGGTGTAAATCGAACTCAATCTTATAATTTAAAGCTTGTGGTAGAGTTGACCGGTAAGTTAGAGTGAGTTGTTTTGATACTTTTAGTTTTTTTATATTTTCTTAGGTAATTATTGTGACTTCTTTAAATGTGTTTCCAGTACTACTATAACGTGAATCGTAGCTGATGGCACATCGAATGATGGTTTGTTTTCCATGCCTGGTAAAAGGAGGAGAGGAGGAAAAAAGAAAATCAACATAAGACAGTTTCGATTTATAGTTGATTAGGAATAAAGTAAACGAGTTATATACAGTTCGGAAGGAAATTCCAACATTAAATAAACTGTTGCCAATTTAATTGTATGTTATTCGTAATAAATAAGTATATAAAGTAATTCACGATTGATTTATTTTTCATGAAATATCATTATCATTACATAGTATAAAACAAAGTCCCTTTTTTGTCTGTCCCCTATGTATGCTTAAATCTTTAAAACTACGCAACGGATTTTGATGCCGGTTTTTTAACAGATAGAGTGATTTAACGGGAAGGTTTTTAGGTATATAACATGCATAACATAGTAGAGGTACACTTCAGACCGATCTGAACTTCACCCGGGTGAAGTTAGGGAGGGCCAACCCTCCCATTAAACTCTAAACAAACCAACTAGCCACCAGGCTAGTTATAGTCCGATTACGCTAGAGCGGTCTTAACCCGACCGCTAGCATAGACCCTTTCGAAAAAAAAAATAGAGGTACACAAATAATTTTAGAGGTTTCTAAAGTCCTAAAAAATCACATATTTTGCGCTTACATTGAAAATGCTGGCTGAACACTACGAGATAGATCAAAATTATGTACTATAGTTGTATTCATCTTTAAAAAGCCTACAAAAAAGTCCGCGATGGCATATGTCTATCTCTTAGGGATAACCCACAATAACCATTTTTTTTATCCTTTACTTTGATTTTAATTAAATAGGTTATTTACAAAGCGATTTTAAGCAATACAGTATTAATCCTTATCCAATTAAATACATTTAATATACATAGTACATTAAGATGCACTATCTTTATTTAATATTTAAGATAGATCAATACTGCCCTTTACGGCATGTAATTTAAATGAATATTTTCGAAGATATTACAGATTTAAAATGCAGGGATATAGTGTTGCTGCGCGGCGCGGGCTCTCGCGTTTCTACATCGCGCTATCGAAAACGCGGGACGTATACAGTATAAAGAAGTTCACGAATATTTTGAACTGCAGCACAGAATACATAATAGTAACTGCAGTTCTTAATTCTTATGGAATATCCAGAGGTGGTTTGTCAGTTTTGTTGGAATGTCAAATAACTTTACTTACTACATAGTACATAGTATAAAACAAATCGCTTTATCTGTCTGTCCCTATGTAGGTATAGTATATTGTATGCTTAATCTTGTATGCTTAGATCTTTAAATCTACGCAACGGATTTTGATGCGAGTTTTTAAAATAATAGTCTTTATGTATAGTATTTAAGATTATGGTAAAACTTATATTCAAGTGCAATAAATATAATATTATGTAAGTATATTATCAAGTGGTCGCGCATGTCGTGTCGAGGTGATAGGGTCCCATTTTTAACAATTTGCATTGGGCAAACCTAAAAACAATATTGTATCAGAAGTATATTGCTGTAAGTAGGTAGAGAGTTATTCGCCGAAGTAGTTTTTTCTCCAAGAACACTATTCCACGCGGGCGAAGCCGCGGGCAAAAGCTAGTTTTCTATATTATACACCGAACATTCTTCACACAATCTTATTATAATTCATGTTCAATAATACTAAAGACATAATTAAAAATTAACCAGTATCAAGATCGTTTAATCCAATTTCCCCAGTATTGCACACTACAAAATTTTATTTCCCTATTTGCCATGAGATTCTGGTACACCTATAAATAAATGTTGCATAATATATGTTAAATTTTCCGTTCAAATTCAGAATATTCGGGAAATAATTATTTCAATCAATATTAGTCAATTAGTTTACGAGCCTAGCGATGAACGACGACATAACTTATATAGTTCACAATAACGCGATAGATGGCGCTTTCACAGATAATTAAATTTAACTCCCTTGTTTAAGGGGTTGGAAGATGAAAGTTCCAATTTTGAGAATTTTTATGTTGGTTGTGTATTAATACAATCTTACGTAACAAATTTCAGCTTTCGAGAACATCCGGAAGTACGATATAATTTTGTTGATCATCAGTGAGTCAGTGACGGAATCAGGGGTTTTTAGATATCAATAAAATCTAAAGTATAAGACGTAGGTAATCGAAACTTTACATGTTTAATGAGACCGCTGATGGGAACAAATCCTGAAAGTTTCATTTATCTGGTACAATCCAAACTCAAGTTATGAGAGTTAAAAAAATCGACGAAACGCTTCGAGAAAAGGTGGTTTGGTAGTGCCCTTGCGCTTCGCTTGACGTCTTGGCATGGGGGCACTACCGTGCCCCCAGATACATTCATAATATTCTAGGAATCCCGTTAATTCTGTCTTCTATCTTAAGAGACGTTAACGAGGTAGCCTACCTAAGTACCTACCTACCTATATTGTGGCTGGATGGTGGCTGCATTTCGGTATCTTTCACTCCCTTGACTTTTAATTAAGACTTTATCTTTTTGCTCGTGGCTGCGACTTTTGACCTGAATCAAAGAAATTAAAATGTTTCCTTATTCAGAGTAAATGAGAAAAATACATCTTGTTTGTGCATTTGTTTTTTTTTTTTCTAATTATTTTTAATGTAATTTTCGAGACGGTTTCCGGGGAATGAAATTGTGATGAAATGAAACTTTCTGCCCTGTTTCTGCATTTTAAATGACTAATTAGGTTATTAAAGTTACAGTGAATAATATCTGGAAAAAAATAAGAACTTACGTAAGTACGTATAGGCTTCGATCATGGGCCGTACCGAACAAGTGTTTTAATCCGTGCAATGAGAGCCCCGGTGAGTGACCATGCTCAGTCGGCTTTGCGCCGCCTAACACGTTGCGGCGCGTCTATTGAAGCTCGGTAATTATCATAAAGATGCCGTCTTGTGCGTTGTTAAAGTGTGTCAACAATACAAAGAACACTAGTAAAGCATCAGGTATTTTTCATCAGGTATATTACCTTTCATGCATAAGTAATCGTATTTTGTATTAAATTCTAATAAAATCTTCAAAAAAGTCGAAAATTGGTTATTGACGGCCGTTGCCGTATGAATGGATCGGAAGAGTTCGGACACATTTGGGGGATGCCGTGCAACAAGCGCGCGAGTCACTGACATTTGCTATCGCGTTTGCACTACAGTGCGAGTACGTCTCGCTATCTCTGTTCTTGATTTACACATGATTAGAAGGGCTGTAGTTGTCCGGGTGTGTTTATATGTAGGTAGTTGTGTCTCGGCTCATTTTTCAAGAGTTGTTTGCATGCGCAAGGCATGTCCATAACTACTCAATAACGCCGATGTTAGTAGGTAGGTAATAGGTATGTATATTTCCGAAATGTTTTGCGAAACATAATAGGTACCTATCACTCACCCCAGTATTAAATTTTCATTTTATAATGCAGTTGTTATAACTTATATTATATTATAGCTATTTTTAAATTATAGCCATTTGAAAGCATTAAATTAAAATGTTAATCCCACACAATCCGAATTTCGAATGCATAAGCCTGCCATTTGTTACACTTATTACCACAGATTGAAAATCCAAGATGGCGTCGTTTTCACGGGCGATGAAAAATAGTGAATTAGCGCTGAAACGCGATAAGATTGCTTTTTATTACGACTATTATTGCCATTCCCTGTAATTTATCGCCCGGTCAGTTTTATTTAGCCTGGGGCTCGATTTTGTAGATTATCTGTAATTTGCGAGGAGACATTGTAGGCTGTCCCTACAATGTCCTACAATGGGTTTTCCGATTGAAACAATAATATAGATAGGTACCTACTTATTTTAATTTTGTTATTACTTTCTTGCAAGTTGCAAGTGTTTCGTGCAAGTCTCAACAGAGACTTAAATCCCTACGGCTACAAACATACATCATATTAGGTAAAATAACATAAAGGATGTTATTTTTTTTTTTTTTTGTATATTTTGCTTAATCTGTAGAGATTTTAATTATGTAGCTGTACCTATCTCAAAAGAAAAAGAACTTAACGCTACGAATCCGTTCGTTTGTCTGTCAAATCTGTCTGCCTCAGAGAATCAAACTAAAATCTGCGTGGAAGTATCGAGTTCAAATTAAAACTATATTCTGAGGTCTATGGTCCCTTGAACCTATGAAAAATCAGACTATGATAACTATGATGTATGAAAACAACATGAAAAAGTTTTTTGCCGAGAAAAACGCATATTATTTCGACATTCTCCTGGGAACCAAAGTTCATTAAGTATGTAGGTAGGTACCTACTTTCCACTGTCCTAGAACTATGGAAATATCTGAAAACTGCACATTTGTAATGCAATAAAAATAGGAGTCTAAAAGTTCATTTTCAATAAATAATAGAAATGTCAAGTTGAAGCTAAGTAGGTACTAGTTCTAATGGGGTAGGTATCTTAAGAAGGGAAATTTATGTGCGCATTGCAAAACATTTTTTAATTATTTTTAACGACGCCTTTTTTACATAATTATTTAAATGTACCTACGGAGGTAGTGAAAATTTTCAAACTCGACTCCTGATCTATTTATGATATTCCTAATTTGTAATCGAACCCTCGGTGGGTGAGTCCGACTCGTTCTTGTCCGATTTTTTCTACTTTTAATTGCCACCTATAATTATTCCTCTACACTCTACAGGCTACAAAATAAATTGAAAAGGACCGTCCGCAGCCCATTTAAACACAGTTTATATTCTAAACAGAATTTCAATTTCCTGAATTGTCACATGACATGGGCAAGGAAAGTTGGGCAATAAATTACCGTGAAGGTTACACGGAGCCGGTAATCAGACGGACCAATTTGGTTGGACCGTGTCAACACGCCCAGACCAAATGTCCAGAGACGGGGCGGTTTATATTACCAAGTTGGAGCTATCGCATTTATAAAAAAACATTGTTTATAGAATTCCAATTAAGTGCATAGGTATATAAACTATATAAATCATTCCAATTCCGATTGAGTATAATTTGGAAATTGGAATTTTAAAATTGGAATGACTTTTTTAGAAAATTGGAAGGGTACATTTTAAGTGCTCACCAAAATAATTTTTATACCCTTAGAGCGGTTACGCACTACGTCCGATCCGAATCCGATCCGAACCCGTGAAAATATGGATCTAGAAAACTCGGATCGACTTCGGATATTGCTTACGCACTACTCAGGTCTCTGATACAAATCCAAGCAAATCAGGAGCCATCTTTTGGGATACATGATTTTACGCGCAACCACTGCAGAGTGTTCACGTCGTTGTTCATAAGTCCTTTCATACAAATGCAAGTCGTTCATACAAATAATACTATAACTACTTCGGTCCCTTAAGAAAATCCTCCGTCTCCCGATTTCCTTCTATCATGGGATTCTAGAATGACGGAAAGAAATCGGATGACGGAAATCGGATCTAGTGCGTAAACTACCATAAAAATAGTTCTACGGCTACTCCGGACCATATTATTTTAACGGGTTCGAATCGGATTCGGATCAATATGTCACATGTCACTGTAACATTGTAAAACCGTTAGATTGTAGAATAACTAACGAGATTATAAAAATATGACGAAAGATTCATTACTATAGGTTTATAATCTAACGAAAAAAATGTGTTAAACTGCAGATATTCGCGTCGTCTATCAACATTTTACAATTTCACTAGTTATATTATAATCTAACGGTTTTTACAATTTTACGGTGACATATACATATACATGGCATGGTGCATCCAGCGTTTGAAATAGTTGTGCAGATAATCAGAAAAAATAATTAATAAACGATTTGTCCTTGGTAGCCTGTACCCCCGCCCGCCAAAATAGAGGGGTGTTGTAAGTTTGACGTGTTTGTGTGTCTGTATGTTTCTGACCCAGTAAACACATTTACGGAAAATTAACGTCAGGATGACATCATGCTATGTCATGATTTACGTAAGATGTACTACGTCATATAATATGCGAGTCATTATTTCATACCTCTTGACGTCAAACTATTAAGTACAATTATGACGTAAATATGACCATAATCTTACCTAAATGTGTTCTCAAATTTACTTCAATGTGATTTATCTTTACTGATAATCTACCTATCTAGTAGTGTTGCCCAAATCAGTCTTGGTCTTGGTCTTGCAGCAAGAGTCTCGCAAGAGTCTCGCAAGTCTTGCAATTACCTATTAGCCTATTGCTATTTATTAAACGTTATTTTAGATATTAGAACAACTTAATATAACAACGTAACGTAATACCTACTCTATAACGTTGTTCTGAGATCTAAAATAACGTTTAATAAATAGCAATAGGCTAATAGGTAATTGCGAGACTTGCGAGACTCTTGCGAGATAGTGTTCTGTGCTTGCGAGACTCTTGCTGCAAGACCAAGACCAAGACTGATTTGGGCAACACTACTATCTAGGGGATGCAAAATCCGGATATTTTTTTTAATACCCGGGCGGCACTATAAAAGGGGCGGCAAAATCTCACACTAATTACTACTATATACTAGTGATGTAACGAATATTCGCATTCGCATTCGCGAATATTCGCACATTTTTGTATATTCGCATTCGCATTCGCAAAATTTTTGCGAATGTTTTGCGAATATGAATATCAGAAAACAAAAGCAAATGTGCGAGTTTCTTACGCCGGTTCTTCTCGCCGGGCTAGTTTCCGAACCGGTGGTAGGCATCATGTAGGACAATTCTATAAGCGTTATATCATAACCTACATGGAAATAAAAATTTTGAGTTTAAGTTTGAGTGAGTGGAGCGGAATGAATGACGCTTTATTTAGATCATAGATGAGTTCGTATGAACTCAACAATATTCGGAAGATACGAACGTAACGAACCCATAACGAACCTTGTCCGAACTCCGAACACGACTGCCGCCAAGCCATAGACAAATTGGCGCCAAATATGAACAAAAACTTAATATTCGCATTCGCATTCGTATTCGCGAATGTCGGTAGCAGATATTCGCATTCGCGAATGCTAGAAAAAAGACATTCGTTACATCACTACTATATACACCTACTTGTGGTGTTGCTGAGTTTCGCAATAAGGATTACCTTATTACTAAGCTAGGCTATTTAGTTTAAGGCTAGCTTAAACCTATGTTAGCTGATAAAATTGTATATGATAATATCTACATAATATATTATAATACAAAACAACGCTAGTTTGCATTTTTCGCGCTTAGTGCCATTTATTAGGCGAGGTAGCCCCTTAACAGCCTCCGTGGTCTAGTGGTTAGAGCATTGGCTCTCGACGCGGAGGTCGTGGGTTAGATTCATTGGAACAACAAAAACGTTGTTTCCAAGTTTCATTAGGACAATGCAGGCTGATCACCTGATTGTCTGACAAGAAAGATGATCCATGCGTCGGATGGGCATGTCGGACCTGCGACTGATCTCTCATCAGTCGTGTCGGTTATACGTCCCACTGGGTTATGAGAGTAAAGGAAGAGAGAGTGCTCTTGTGTACTGCGCACACACTTGGGCACTAGAATAATTACTCCTACGTAACTGGCCTGGTTTAAATGAAACCGGCCACCGTCACCGAGATCGGTGTGGGGGAGTTATTATTATTATTATTAACTAGCGACCCGCCCCGGCTTCGCACGGGTACAATGTATATATCTGTATAATCTATGGGTACAATACTGATACTAATACTGCGGCTACCTCATAGTAGTGATGTAACGAATGTCTCTTTTTTAGCATTCGCGAATGCGAATGCGAATGCGAATATCTGCTACCGACATTCGCGAATGCGAATGCGAATATTCAGTTTTTGTTCATATTTGGCGCCAATTTGTCGCGCAGTCGCGTTCGGACAAGGTTCGTTATGGGTTCGTTACGTTCGTATCTTCCGAGTATTGCCGAGTTCATACGAACTCATCTATGATCTAAATAAAGCGTCATTCATTCCGCTCCGCTGACTCAAACTTAAACTCAAAATTTTTATTTCCATGTAGGTTATGATATAACGCTTAAAGAATAGTCCTAAATGATGCCTACCACCGGTTCGGAAACTAGCCCGGCAAGAGGAACCGGCGTAAGAAACTCGCACATTTGCTTTTGTTTTCTGATATTCATATTCGCAAAACATTCGCAAAAATTTTGCGAATGCGAATGCGAATATACAAAAATGTGCGAATATTCGCG
Organism: Glaucopsyche alexis; assembly: GCA_905404095.1. Classification (NCBI taxonomy): domain Eukaryota; kingdom Metazoa; phylum Arthropoda; class Insecta; order Lepidoptera; family Lycaenidae; genus Glaucopsyche; species Glaucopsyche alexis. The sequence goes on from FR990057.1 coordinate 2,152,240, forward strand.
AATGCGAATGCGAATGCGAATATTCGTTACATCACTACCTCATAGATCTAAACTCCCGCACGCACACCCCCGCCTTGGTGACGCCTACTTCGCAACAGGCCGCGGAGCAGAAATCGTAATATTTTAATTTCGCCATAACTTCAAAACCAAACGTCCAATTTAAATCATTCAAAGACCAAATATTATCTACATAAACTGTACTTAGTGATAAAATAATTTATTTTGATAAGGATTAATAGCATGAGTAAAATAACCGCGTTTAAATGTAGTCCAAAAAAAATTAAGATTTCTAAATAAAAAAATGGTTGTTGTGCCTCACTCGACATAGATAGGTATAGTGTGTCGCGGACTTTTTTGTAGATATTTATAAGATCTACAATTAATTAGAACATTTTATGGTTCTATCTTTTATAGTTTAGGCAGCGTACGCAAAATAAGTAACTTTTCTGGTTGATTTTTTACACCTTGTGTCCGAAAACCCCAAATATCTTACGGAACCCTACTTTTTTCCAAAATAAAATTTAGCCTATGTTACTCGTGGATAATGTAGCTTTCGAATGGTGAAAGATTTTTTGAAATCGGTCCAGTACTTTTTGAGCCTATTCATTACAAACAAACAAACAAACATACAAACAAAGTTTTTCTCTTTATAATATTAGTGTAGACATAAGCAACACTATCTAACAACTACAATGAGTTCTAGAAGCCAAGTGACTTTATGAAGCGAATTGTAGTTAAACACACGGTCACTAGATGGCGTCGCTCAAAGTTTTATTTCGAACTTGTTTGTAACACGTCTTGTATTTCACAAAATTTCAAAGCTTCTACTTTTAACTTTATACAACTCTGTTGTCTAATTTAATCTAAATTTAAACAAAGAGAACGATAGAACGAATGCTACCAATACCTAGTAACTATTTATTAATCTGTGCCAATACAAACATCACTTACAATAAAGAAATACAAAATAACACGCATTAACTCGGTTGAATTATATATTTTTGTTTATGTTTAAGCTGGGACTATAATATTATCCGGCGGGCGGACACTTGGATACATTTCGGTGGCCGCCAGTGCGTGCTTGGGCCTGATTGAAACTAATCTGATCAGAGTATCAGTGGCGAAGGGTTCCTATAACTCCATTCCTATCGGCTTCCCTTGTCACTTATCTTTTGCAAACCTTCATAAAAATCCCTACCTATTATACAGGCTCCGGCTTCCCTATGAAGGAGAAGCAGCCTTCGCCACTGCAGGGTATAACAAAAGAAGTTTAGTGAAATGGTGAATGGTTGTATTCAGACACTAGCTGAGCTAACCCATTATAATAAGCTCGGACTGATACTAAAAAAATAATTTTCAATATAACTTCTATGTTTAAAGTAATAAGTAAAAAACTTTGAAGTGAAAACTTTTTTAGGCAATTTCGATACACTGGTGCTGTATGAAGTAGGACAGGTAGGTGGTTTGTGCCCAGCATGCTTGCCTGGGTACAATTATTTACACTTCTGTTGGCGCTCCTGGAGTGTCACAGCCCGTAGATATTCTTCATAATACTCTTAGCTACTGTCACAATTATTATTCTTAGCTTCTTTATCACAAAGCAATGTAGTGTCTATGTTACTGTTTGCTGTTTTTTAGAAAGAAAAGACTTATTATTATTTAATATTTATTTACATCTTATAACTTAAATATTGTAGGTATTTATATTGACATCAACTGCATAAAGAAATTTTATGGACCTGCAACAAGAAAATAAAATTATTTACAAATATTTGGCAAGTGTTATTTTCATTTTTATTAATTTAGAAGTTTCATAAAACACATTATATGAGCCATAAGTTTCAGTATTGGTTGTACAACCGATACGAGTAAACAGTGTACCTTCTATAAAGAAATATTCAGAGTGTATTGTGTTTTAATACCTAAGAAAAGAACAATTTTTTTTTATGGTTAAATTTAGCTTAAAGATGGCTCTGTGTGAGTTTCTTATGCCAGTTCTCACTAGGCTAGTTCCCGAACCGGTGGTAGGCATCACAGAGACAATTCCATTAGTATTATTAACCTGTATGGAAATAAAACTCTTTGAATTTGAATTAAGTATTTAAATAAGCTCATAACTAACACCATTGTTAGGGTATACTACTTTACTACTACTTTTGAGGTTTACTATTTTATAAAATTTCTATGATACGAGATGCAGTTTACTTGTACAAACTATACTAGCTAAAAGCCTTAGTGAGTGTCCTCGCTGTGCAAAAATGTTTCTATCCATACTAATATTATAAATGAGAAAAGTGTGTATGTCTATTTATCCATCTTTAATGGCAAATCTACTGAACCGTTTGAAATTAAATTTGGTATACAGGTAGTCTATAGCCTGAGAAAGTACATCTAAGGCTACTTTTTATCGCAGGGAAATGTATGGTTCCCGTGGGATACTTTATTTTAGTATAAAAACTACTAAACCGATTATCATGCAATTTGGCAGATATAAAGTAAACCACAGGGAAGGATATAGGCTACTTTTTACTGTGGGGAAATGTGCGGTTCCCATGGAATACTTTATTTACACTTTCACGTAAAAATTACTATACTAATCATCATAAAATTTGGCACAGATATAGACGATGGGGAAGGACATAGGCTACTTTGTATCGCGGGACATTTACGATTCCCGTGGGTTACTACTTACTACTTAATGTACTTACGCGGGCGGAGCCGCGGACATCAGCTATTGATATTATAAATAAAGAGTACAAACCTTAATATTATTTCATATTCGTAGATGTACTCATTTAGAGCTGTTAGCACTTATGTAGTGATACAATATCACCAGGAGGAAGATAGAAACTCCCAGTATGTTCGAGAAGACGGCCAGCTGAATATCTGTGATCATTTTGTAAAATTGCGATAGCACGGCTTCTTTAACACTGAAAATTAAAACGTGTACGTTAGAAGAAGGTAGAAACTTACAGTGTGAAAGCACAAGGGTTCTTGTGATATAAATATTCGGAAAATAAATTGCTGTCTTGTAAATGTCCCTTTAAAAATAAGAACCTGGTATCTGAATAAAATATTATACATATGTTCTGCATATAAATTAATGAATTAAAAGAATTATCTTACAATTTTTACAACGCCGGTCAAGTTCACAAACAAACTTTGACATTAAATTGACAGTTTGGTACACGTCATAATTTGTTTTTTTTTTTTATTATTTATATATGGCGTCGACTTATAACCATTTGCCAGTATCAAGTATATTTTCATCACCGTATTTCTATCGTTCAATCCAAATAGTCAAGGTAGTCAATCAGTCAAATCAGTCGATTCAGTAAAGTAGTAGACGCTTTACTGAAACTTCCTAGGTAGTTTTGGCGGGAAATTTGCCTTGTAGTTGTATTACTTTTCCACACTTCCGGCGAAACTCCAAATTATTTTTTTATTTAATTTACTTTATACTCCCTAGGAACTTTCAATTAATTTAGTTTCTACATGTTGTAAAATATTCCGTGGTTTCTACCACTTTACTGAAGCGACTGACTTGACTCGTTGACTGCACTGACTATTTATTTGGACTTTGACTAGACTTTAGATTTTGCAGATTTAGAAATACGGTGTTGAAAACTTAAACGAGAATTCTATAATATATTTCCCGCTTGTGCCCGGGTTTTTCAAGGTTTTTTTAAGTTGACACTGGCAGATGTCTTGAAGCCGTAACATCATCATTAATTAAAATTTAAAAAAACTAACGTCAATCAAATCAAAATTTAACGATTGTTGTTGTTAGAATTTAGAAAACTAATTTACACAATAAATTTACCTAATAAATTACTTTCGTGTAAAAAATCCTTTATATATTGCATATACAGTGTCATTTTCTGTTACATACTTTACAATACAGTCGTTTTATATTTTTATATATGTGTTAAAATGTATTTGTCGTCTGTTAGTTCCCGTTTGTTACTTAACGATGTAAATACGTGGGATTTGAGGAAATCTTACGGCTGCTGTGATGGGGTTATGAGGGATGCCTCTTGGAGTGATGATAGTAAATATATTCTGCAGGTAAATTATGCTTTCAATGCAGTCAGTTACATAAGGATGAAGGAGTGGTTGCGACTAAGTACAATGTAGATCTATAAGAGTAAACGTGGGTGTGTCGGCTTATTGTTATTAAATTAATGAAGCGACACAAGAATCTCAGAATAGTTAATAGAATCAGGCGTCACAGAGCATACAATTTAATTTATTCCTAACAATATCCCTTGAAAAAAACCCAAGGTTTTACCCAATATTGCTAGGAATAAATTAAATTGTATGCTCTGTGATGTCTACAAGCAAATGTGTAAGTGCGCACTTTATGTATGTTTATGCTATGAATTAAAACCATTACAGATCTTTTACTATGTATTTCAGGTTAATTCCATAGGTCAGGTTGATATATTGAGCCCAGCAGACCACGATATAAAAAGCCTCCAGCATATACCATTTGACACCTGGTCGGCATGTTTCCATCGAGATGGTTACAGAAATGTTGCTGTCGGCACAAAAAGTGGCAAAGTTATGATATGGGACACAAAAACTAAATCTGTTACGAAAACACTTCAGACACCAGCTCGGAGATCGAGCATATCATTCCTCAGTTACAACACGAAGAACACAAACTTAGCAGCTACAATGCAGAGCGGAGAGACCATTATATACAGTCTCGTTTCTAATATTCCAATTTTAACTATAAAGCTCTCTGGAACTGAAAGTATTTCTGGAATGAAGTTCCATCACGAATCCAGGTCTCTATTGGGTCTGGCAACAGATGAAGGCCACATTGTCCTCAGAGACGTAACAACGAATAAAGATAAAGCTGTATTTGAGAATATACATGCATCACCCGTAAGCGACTTCACATATTCTCTTGTAAATAAAGATGTTATGCTATCGAGTGGCCTGGACAAAATTATGAATGTTTATGATATAAGAATGCAAAATCTGGTTTCTTCAGTACGTACATCATATACATTAACTTCAATAGCGATTAATACTAACAATCAAGTAGCCATAGGCACAAGAAATGGTCATGTTCTTTTGTATGATTTGAGAGACTTGACGAGTCCTTTCAAAATATTGAGGGATCACTCTGAGGAAGTCAGCAAAGTTGCATTTCAACCGGCAAGGAAAAAAACAGCTTCCACCGAACTGAGCTTGAGAGAAGAGATTGAAGTAACATCACCATTGAAAGTTCATTCACCTAGTTGTGGACGAACATCGGATAACATGTTCTTTGTTAATGACACTCCTCCAAAGCATGAAATCTCCGGTGTTGGTGATAATAAGGCAGACTCCTTCCTCGTGATGCTGGGTCTCGACAAATCAAACATTGATTATGATGATGACGTTAACAGATCACTGAATTATGAAAGGAAAAGTGATAGACATGAATTGAGGTACCGTCAATTGGATGCTGAGAAAAATATAAGCAAAGTATCCACTCCACTGACAAGTAGGAATGCTGAGAACTTCGGCTTTCCATCGCCTATTTGTATACCAAATGGCGATGATAAGAGAGGATCAACTTGCAGTTTATCGAATATAAAACGTTCAAGTTCCAATATACAAATCACAAACAATGTCGATTCTAAAGCAGTTGATGAATTAAAAGATTTTATCAAACTAACTCTTTCTGATGTTGCTGATGACAATCGGAACTATTTTCTACATGTCATGATGGCTTTAACCAAACAAAAATTATATTTGGAAAAACAGTTGAATAATGTAAACCAACAGATGCAACATTTAGTCAAAAATCAAAATGATTTAGTCGAGGCAAACAGACAGTTGTCATTGCAGGTTGAACAGCTGAAATCACAACACAATATGTTTTAATAAGTCAATATTTAATATGTATTTATAATTATTTCAATATTTAATTTTAACTATTTAAGTTATTTTAAAATTTATCTTTATCAGTTACTTGCCCAGTTAATAACTAGATTATTGTACAAAAATGTAATCTCCACTAAGATGAATTTGAAAATCATAATAATAATTATTGTTATTAATAGAAATTAAGCTTGCAAAATCTCAGTATTCAATATATTAAAAATATCTGTGACAATTTGTAGTCACTGTTTGTGTCAATTTTAAGTAGACTAGTTTAATGAATTAATCAAAAAATCAGTTATTAAACGATATTAAGTAGAAACTTGTAATGTCCTGTCCAAATTGCTTGCAAAGTAGGGTGAGGAAGTGCTCTGTGAAGTATGAAAAGCCGAAGCGAAGTGCGTGCCCACAGTCTTATTCGGCCAACCTCAGCCTAATTTGCGAGTATGGACGGGGTATAACAGTGTATGTATGCTATAATACTTATATTCTTTCGTATATATTTGAAACTTGTTATTATCTGCTGTCTGGTAAATGCGCTTTAAAAGTGCATTATTTGTAATTATGTGCCATTATTTGTTTTATTTGTAGATAATGAAATTGTTTTTGGACAATACATTCAATAAAGTTGTTTATTCATTACAAGTATTCTGTTTTATTTCCTTGTTCTTCTTCAAGCGAAATATTCAAAGAGTAGGAAAAATATTAAGGAGAATATCAAGAATAGAAATAGAAGTTGTAAGACCTCTTTTTAATATAATACATCTTTGTTGTAAGATGATTAAATCATACACAACCATGAAAATGATGATTATGTTATGGCCTAACAAAATATATTTTTGTGCCCTGATTTACACTAATAAGAAAAAAAAACAAAATGTCATTTAGAGAGTAACTGTCACTTATCTGTCATTTTTCACAAATCAACGGAAATCATTGGTTTTGTTTTTGTTCAAAAAATAATAATTATGACTGAAATTACTAATAGCAACTTATTTGAATCACAAACAATAATTGCAGACCACAAAGATCTTATTCATGATGTGGCCTACGACTTCTACGGCGAGAGAATGGCTACATGTTCAAGTGATCAGTATGTGAAGGTAGGTTATGTTATTATTTTCATAAATGCTCGTATTTTACGCGGTTATATGGTTTAAATACTACTTTTTAAAAGACTTTACGTATACAAAAACGTCTAAAACAGTGTTCCGACTCTGTATAGTTAACCAGATAACCCAAAGTATCTTTAAAATTTTAATTTTTACTTGGTACTTGTATTTAATTTCTAGGTATGGGACTCAGACGGACAAGGTGGGATGAAACTGACGGCGAGCTGGAAGGCTCACCATGGCTCTGTATGGAAGGTGACCTGGGCACATCCTGAGTTTGGTCAGATCTTGGCAACCTGCTCATTTGACAGAACTGCTGCTATATGGGAGGAAGTTGGTACGACATTTCTTTAGAGCATATTAAGTTCTACAAGTTTTTTTTTTTTTTTTTGTAAATTACAAAGAGAAAATAAGCTCTTTTACCTGTGTAAAATAAATTTTTCTTTATTTATCACTATAGGTGGTCCTGTGGTTGAAATTCACCCATAATAATTCATTTATAAATTTGTAATCACATTATTTATACAAGTATAATAAGTATGTCATGATTTCTTTTAAATGTTTTACAGGAGACACAACTGCGTCTGGCTCTGAGAAGGGACTGCGGACTTGGGTGAAGAGATCTAACCTTGTGGACTCTAGAACTTCCGTCACAGATGTCAAGTTTGGCCCCAAACACTTAGGTCTATTGGTAGTCACTTGCTCAGCTGATGGCATCATTAGGTTAGTACAATAGGGAATATATGTGTATTTTTTTTTTTTAATGTTTCTACTCATAACATTACCAAATATATATATAACATATCCAAAATATCCATTAAGCTGGAAAAAGTGTTTAAAAATCACTATAATTTTTGCGTGGTTTAAACACTCCATTGGTTTGGGTTGTGACGTCATCATACAAGAAAAAGACAGTTGACAGTTAAAATCACAGATGAGTCAGAGCATAGAAATCAATTTAATGACAGTCATGTCATTGTCATGAAAGACAGCTTCGTGTAGTGTGACGTCACACACGCGCGTCACCATTGGTTGCAACTCAAGACCAATGGGGACGCGTTACGCAGTTTTAAATATCCCGGGCAGATTTTGCATTTTATATATATTTTTTTTTTTTTTTTTTGGTTTAAAGAAGAACTAAATTTTAAAAATTCCTTTTAGTTGTAATGTGACGACAATAAAGAACAGGGGAAAAAATATTTCAGGCAAATTAAATTTTCATGCCTTGCATGGGGGAATATCCCTATTCTAAGATAGCTGTTAAAGGCACAAGTATTATAAAAGAAAAACTGTTAACGACCAGATTGCATAAAGAGTTATTAAAAATAATTTCTCTGAATTGTTAATGCAAGAAGCTAGTGCTCTGTGTGTGTATTTATGTATCATTTTGTATGTTTTCAGAATATACGAAGCGCCAGATGTGATGAACTTGGCACAGTGGACCCTCCAGCACGAGATACCGACCAAAGTGTCCATCAGCTGTATATCATGGAATCCCTCACTCTCTAGGTAATAGATTGTAACAATAAACAAATAATTGAAATGTTTAAATTATTTTTAAAATTATTTAAACATTACAATAACTGTTTTATTTTACTTTTACAGCCTTAAATTCAAAAGGCTACATTTGTAATGCATAATAAGTAGATAAAAGTTTCTATCTTCTAAAGATTAACTTTCCAGTGTGTTTTTTTTTTTTCATTAATTATATTCGTTTTACTAGCTGATGCCCGCAACTTCGTTTGCATATAACTAACAGAAATGGAACCCTATTTTTTTAAACGGAACCCAAAAATAAAAGTACCCTCTGTTAAACCTAATAACATGAGCTATCTGCCAGTGAAAGTCCCGTGAAAATCAGTCCAGCCATTTCAGAGATTATCTAGAAGTAGAACAAATAGACAGACAGACAGACGGACAGACAAAAAAATTTAAAAATTGCTATTGTGAGTACTGAATATAATTTAATATGCATTAAGTGAAAAATCTGTTAATTTGAAATTACAAACAGACTTTTTATTTATCTGTATAGATGTATAGATAAATAAACATTGCATGTTACAGAATGAATTCCAATCCACCGATGTTAGCTGTGGGCAGTGATGAGCCCAACACAACCAACACTAGTCAGGACAAAACATGCAACGGAAAAGTCTTCATTTATGAGTAAGTTCAGACACTAGAGTAATTTAAATTTTACACTACAATCTAGACTCTAAGATTTAAAACCTGTCAGACAACTTGCTATTTTGAAAGAAATACGTTCTACACAATATAGATTACTAACCTACAAAATTACTAAGAATTTAACAATTATTATAACAATATGTAATAGTAATCTTGTTATCTTCTTGATTCCATATTGAAAGCTGTGGTAGCCTACTACCTAATCTTTAAAGTGGAATGTTTGTGAGAATAGCTTTTTTTTTAACCCATCAAAAGTTCCAGTAGGATAAACACATTTAAAATGAAAAGAAGCAACAAAAATAATAGTTTTCTCAATCTAAAACACTAGCCTTACTTGTCAAACAAACTATTGCTGAGCTTATTTTGATGTTTGTAAATTACAGATACAGTGAGGCATCACGTCGGTGGACGCGAACTGACTGTCTGTCCTCCGTGCTGGAGCCCGTCAACGACCTGGCCTTTGCACCCAACCTGGGCCGATCGTTCCATCTGCTGGCCGTCGCTACCAAAGATGTTAGAATTATTAAGATAGATCCGTTACCGTAAGTTTACTTATTATGTATCATTATTATTATTATTTTAGTCAATTAGTATACTGCAGAGCATCCTATCTCAACCATTTTTATGTCGTGACCCACAAAAAAAAAAGTTAAGTAAAAAGTCTTGCGACCCCGTCATTATAAATTATAATATTATGTAGGTACTATCGACAAAGTTGCCGCTCGACCAGGCACACGATGTAAATCGCCTTACAGCGCCGTTGAATCGTGCGCACGAACACATACCTATGTGTAAACACATAGTTCAACCACGTCTGCAGTCGGTGCGGTCACTTCTTACTTTGTGTTTAATTGTTTTGAGTTGTCCTACTGCAAAGACAAAGTTATGAAACTGGTCAAGCAGGAACTATGTGTCGATGGTACCTACATAGCGCGTATTTTTATCAGCTATAGGTACGTTGTAATAGCCTTCACTAGTTCGAAAGTTCGAACGATTTTTTCGACGTTCCATACAAAAGATTAGTTCGGAAAACGAATCTTTTGTGCCTATATGTAGTTTGTATTTATTATTTTCAAACAAACTAGAAGCTTTGTTTGCATCGAATAGGCTCAGAAACTCCTGGACCGAATTTTATGAAATTTGGCACAGGTGTAGAGTAGACCACGGGAAAGGACATAAAAGTATTTTATCGTGGCAAATTGCACGGTTTCGGCCCAATTAACTTTTGCGCGCACGAAGTTGTGGGCACCCCATGTAGTATTTAATATTTATTATTATGTTAATGTTTGTGCTACATAATTTCAGGTTCACGGAATCGACGGGCTCGTCGAACGGCTGCGGCGTGCGGTTCAAGACCGAGGTGGTGGCCGCCTTCGAGGACCACCTGTCGTGCGTGTGGCGGGTCTCGTGGAACGTCACCGGCACGCTGCTCGCCTCCTCCGGCGCCGACTGCTGCGTGCGCCTGTGGAAGAGTGAGTGAGAACATACACAGTGTGTGAGAGTGAGCGAGATAGTATTGTGGAACGTCACCAGTATGCTGCTCGCCTGTGTGTGTGTGTTAGTGGTGGGTCGTCGACGCTTTTTCGATCAACGAAACGAGACCGTTAATCGTTCATTGTAAACTAGTTGAAAAAACTGTTTTTTTTTTTCGACTAGTTTACGTGTTCGACGAATACTGAACTGAGCAATAAACTATGAAAAACAAAGTAGTTTTGTTGAATGAACGACTTTTAGCATTAACCGTTTTGACAAACTTGTTGTCGTTTGCTAATCGACGCGACTAGTGATGACGACGAACGACGAGACGATTTAATCTGTGAGCGGTGGAAATGAAATTCCCTTCATACTTTTTCCAGGCTTAGGACTAGCAGGCAGGCAGGTTCATTACTGTAAAGAACAGAGATAGACGTATTGCTCGTGCCGAGTCGTCGTGCCCCACGCCCGTCCGTCGATCGTGTCGTCGCGTCGCGAAGAACGGTCTCTGTCGCACGCACCGTTCCGGCATATGGCAACCGTTCACGCATAGACTAGTTTATCAGTAGGCGCTAAACTAGTTTACCCGTTCATGACAATTAAACAGTTTAGTAAAACAGTTCGTTCATTCAACGCACATCCCTAGTGTGTGTGTGTATGCGCAAAGTCCATTACAGTGAATGTGTTCATACTTGAGCTTTGACGCAGATATTTTTATGTATGAGATCATGGACAATAGAGGTACATAAGGAGGACCATCTCAGTATATTAAAAAGTGTCAGTTGAAAGGAAGCAAATTAAGGTGGCGCTATAATAGCATGTGGAATAATTTTAAAAAGAGCACCACAAATTATAAGATTAACTAACCAATAATAAGAGATGGTGCTCCTTACTTCTATTCTCCATGCTGTAGATTCAGTTGTTAATATGTAATTTTTTTCAGACACTATAAAAATTCACCCAGTATTTGTAGCAAGAGTGTCTTATATCCTTCCTATCTACGTTTCAGTGCAATACATGAACCAGTGGAAGTGCGTGGCGGTGTACGCGAACGAGCCGCGGTGCGTTGCGCCGGCGCCCGCGCGCCCGCTCACCACGTACACGCGCCTCGCCACCATGGCCAACCCCGCGCACATGCCGCACCACTGACGCCAGGTACACAGATACACAGTATATGACGTAGATACACAGTGGAACAGATGACGTAGATACACAGTGCAACAGATGATGTGGGTTCACAGTGCAAAAGTTGACGTAAATACATGGTGCAACACATGACGTAGATACACAGTGCAACACATGACGTAGATACATGGTGCAACACATGACGTAGATACACAGTGCAACACATGACGTAGATACACGGTGCAACACATGACGTATATACACATTGCTACACATGACGTAGGTGCACAGTGCAACACGTTACATAGATACACGGTGCAACACAATATGATGTAGGTGCATAGTGCAACACGTTACATATATACACAGTGCAACACATGACGTAGATACACGGTGCAACACATGACGTATATACACATTGCTACACATGACGTAGGTGCACAGTGCAACACGTTACATAGATACACGGTGCAACACAATATGATGTAGGTGCATAGTGCAACACGTTACATAGATACACAGTGCAACAGTCGACGTAAATTCATGGTGCAACACATGACGTGGATACACAGTGCAACACATGACTATAGATACAGAGTGCAACACGTTACATAGATACACTGTTCAATACATGACATAGGTACACAGTACAATACGTGACATAGATACACAGTACAATACGTGACATAGATACACAGTGCAACACATGAGCATGATGTAGATGCATTGTCAATAATTTTAACATACTTCTTATTTATCTGCTGTGGCTTGGAATTTGAATTCAAGACTCAAAATATATAAACACATGAAACCAGATAAAACTATTTATTTAAAATAATGTGATAATAATTTCTATCAAAAGTTTGAACACATCAGCAAATCCTCTAGCCTGATTAGTCCAACATTTTGCCTTGAATGTTGGGCCAATCATGGTTGAGAACATGTTTCCTTAATTAAAAGTCTTAAAAAATAAATGAATAAAAAATATTGTTCATTTCATAGGCGCCGTTCGTCTCAAACGCTGCAGATGACTCTCCTTGCTAATACGGCTCGATAGCCAACTGACCTAGAAATATATTCTGATTAGGTCAATAACTCCCAATCCCCTACCCTATTCCCTTCCCTACCCTCCCCTATTACCCTATTCCCTCTTAAAAGGCCGGCAACGCACTTGCAGCTCTTCTGATGCTGCGAGTGTCCATGGGCGACGGAAGTTGCTTTCCATCAGGTGACCCGTTTGCTCGTTTGCCCCCTTATTTCATTAAAAAAAAAAAAAAACTACAGCTAACATCAAAGACATGATAAAAAGTTAAAATGAAAGTCGTTATTAAACGTTTTGAATACAACAATATTTGATCCGAAAATCATTACATATTTAACTTGGCGTTAGTGAGGTCGGGTATGTCATAACCTAAATGTCTCTACTCATACCCGAGTAAAATTTTAATATTTTGTGTTTTTTTTTTATTCTCTCCTGACAACTTCAGTTTGCTCAGTAGCTGGAGGTAGTATCTTGGAGGGGTAAGTGGCGTCATAAATGGCAGGATAATCGGGTGCAAATCCATTTCGGGTAAGTCATACCCCCACCTCGTACTTGTTGCAACTTTTTTTCACCTCATTTTCGCCGGGTTAAATAAAATATATAGCTTAATTTAAATTAAATGTCATTATTTAGATATTACCGGCATAGATCTGTCGCTGCTACAACGTCCGTGGGACGATTGAGGAGGGCTCAGCATGTTACTGCAGAAAGGACAAAAGATTCATTAGTTTTACAACTCATGAAATTCTTTACAGTAAAAAAGTGATACGGTGTCAACAAGTGTTCAGTGATTTTGTAGCAGTTTTCCGTATACAAATGACATGTAAGGGGTCGTCCATTAATCACGTGATGCCTAAAGGGGGAGGGGGGGTTTAAAAAAAATCACCAAGTATCACCAAGTATAAGGAGACATCACGTGTATTAATTTTCGAATCAAGTCTATGCATACCGAAATTATTATCGGGTGTAAATTCGTAGTGTTGTTTAAATACTTACAAGACAAATGACTCGTATAGTTTTAATTGCTTAAATTATTCGATTAAATTGTTTTTGAAGTTAAAGTTTTTCTTTAAACATGACCTGCTTACTATGTAAAAAAAATACACGTGACCTTAGGCGGGGGAGGGGAGGGGGTAGTATAAAACCTCACCAAATATCACCAGGGGGAGGGGAGGGGTCTAAAAAGTTGTAAAAAACATCACGTGATTAATGCACGGCCCCTAATTTGCATTGCCATTCAAGATTTTACTTAATTACATTGCAATAAAGTATGTCGTATAAACATTACAACCAAAGTGTAAACACCTATTTTTGACAACCTTAGTGTTCCTTTTGTGTATATTCTTCTTCCAAGGTGTCGATAATATAATGTTCTTTATTGTTGATTGTTGATATTGTGTGTGTGGTTTACTTTACCTTGCATTAGAGTATGAGAAATACTGACCTAAGAGAGGTTCGTTTGGTGGCAACACTGTTGAGTCCCAGTCGCGCTGACAGCGGCTGAAACCCGCAGTTTCGCCAACTAAAAATGAATTATTTTTGTATCAATTATTTCTTAGGCTCTATCGACGATTTTCATATCTTACTACTTTCTTAACTCTTTCTTACTAATATTATAAATGTGAAAGTATATGAGCATGGATGGATGGATGTTTATTCCTCTTTCACGCAAAAACTACTGAACAGATTTTGATGAAATTTGGTATGATAGTAGTTTGTACTGATGTTTACAGATTAAAACATACATATTTTATTCCGAACAAGACCAGTGTTCCCGTGGGATAGGTACTGTATTTACGCGGGCGGGTCCGCGGGCAACAGCTAGTACTTTAATAAAAGTCAGTAAGTACCTGGGAAAAGAGTTCGAGTAGTACAAGAAAAAAGTATCAGATCACGATAGGTATTTAAAAAAAAATCACAAAAATATTAGTCTGACCGGTATAGGTCGCGCAACGAATTAAGATCTTTCGACAAAAGTAGAGAGGGTATGAGCAGAAGTCAGTTTTTGGGTGTGTTTGGCGGTAGCGGGCTCGGGCGGGGAGGTGTGGATGCGCTGAACGCATGCCGAACGTAGCTGCCGACACGCTATTGGTACGTTAGTAATATAGATTCTTTGCTATTGGTCACATGCGCGAACGATCCCCTCCACTTTCTCTGAGCGCTCATAAACCGTTGCGCGACCTATACTCGAATCAGAAATTAAGAAGTGATATTATATACCTCAATTTTCAATACATACCTGGGTATTCCATTGCCACTTCTCTTGTAGAAATTACTCCTATTCTCCACAGGATTAGGACAGCTGTTCAGTCTTCTCTCCTCAACTCTCTTCTTTGCCATACTCTTGTCGGAATGTTCCTGAATCGAGGGCAACCTGGACTCCACCCCATCACCAGTCCCGAGTCTTATCGGCTTTTTGACCCCGTAGATCCTGGTCGGTCTTTTAGGAGGACTCTGAAGGATTTTCTTCACGTCGTTGATTAGATTGTTGACTTCAGCGTCTTGCATTTTTTGTTTGGCGTCAGGTGGTTTAGGGTCAATTTGACGCAGCCGTGGGATCTGTTTAATTTCTTGTGGGTCCGTTTTGACCTCCTGTTTCACTTGTATTTGTTGTGGTGTCACTTTGACCCCATTTGCAATTTGATTATGTGTAAGCCCTGTTTTGAGTCCATTTTGATTCTGCAGTATCTGTACATGCTTTAGTACAGTTTTAACTGCATTTTGACTTTGTATATCATTTACCATCTTTTTAACTGCGTTTGGATTGTGACTCTGCAAATGGTTTAACATTTTGATGCCATTTGTGTGACCTTGCATATGATTAACGCCCATTTTAACTCCATTCGTTTGACTTTGTGTATGATTTAGTCCTTTGAGCTCGCGCGGTTGTGTGGGAATATTCGGCACGGATTTGGCCTGGTACTCCGGAGGCGTGGCCGGTGTAGGCTCCTCAGTGTTGGCCGTCCATAGGTCCATACCGCCCGACTTTAGTTGGTGGAGGTGTATCTTGATGTTGTACATGCCGGCTATCGGCCCGAACGGGTCAGATTTGACCTGAGACACCACGTCTGCGAAGCTGATGCCGCACAGCTCGGCTATTTGTCGGTATAACTGAAAAAATGAGATTACATTACATCTTGACATTCGTTTTTCGCAAGGTTGTTCAAAATCAATGACGGATATTGTGCGCATATGATCTACTGCTTATGTTAAGTCATTTAGGCAAAAAATAATTAAACACTTCGAGAAAAAAAACAATATACTAAATAAAATAACATTGTGCTTTTTTTAAGCAGTATCTCATATTATGCGCACAATATCCGAGGTCGTTAACCCCACAGAAACAGGTGATTTAAAGAGAAAGCAAAGACTGCCTAAATAAAATAATACAATCAGCTGCGTGAGGTCAATGACCTGAATAGCGCCGTAATGTAATTTAATAATATACTTTATTATAAATTTATTTTAAAATGTTTAAATTATTGTTCGCCCTAAACGTTTAGACATAATCAGTAGATCGTATGCCTAATATATCCGTAATTGATTTTATATAGGGTGTTTGGCAGAACGTAGTCAATGCGTGAAATTGAGCTCCGGATATTGAAGTCAAATCATTATATATTATAGCTGACGTCCCACCAAACACCCTGTACAACCGCGCGCTCTTGTTTGAGCTAGTCTGTCTTCTGATGTTAGGCCCTACCGCTCTGTTGTACTTGGGGTCAAGCGCGGCGAAGGGGTGCCGCTTCATGTGGAGCCCCGGCCGGCGGATCCAGCGGTGCCGGGCCGCCTCCTCGATGCGCATGCGCGCCTCCACTCGCGGCTGGAGTAGGTGCTCTATAAACGCCTTACATTCTAGAGGGAAAGTGAGATAGAGTGTTAGGTTAAAAAGAGACAGCGTTCTTCGAGAGATTAGTAACACTAATATGTCATATAGCCTAGGCAACAAGTGCCTTTTTGGTCAACTTTTTTCAGCAGTCTCCGAAAATTATGATTGAGGTATCATTCGATTCGGAATGGCATCTAGATGATTTTTGAAAAAAATGAAGTTCCGCTTGCAAACATGGCAAAAGCTATTAACAATTAACTAAAAACAAAAAAGGGGGTTTAGTTTTTTGCGAATTTCTCTAAAAAAATTTTCAAATTTGAAAAGAGATTCAAAAAGAAGAGGATATTTCCTAAAAAAAGTTCCGACTCCCGGAATTGTAGGACAAATATTTACATTTTTATATCATGATTAACATTTCCTGACAACTCCCACTTAGGCAAAGCGCTCACCACGATTTTTTGTTGTGCTATAATTTTTTGCAGAAATATTAAATACATTCTGCGACAAAATAATCGCACATATGCGCGCACAGACAAATAAACCCAACGTTGCATTTCAGCGACAAAATAATCGCACCACAAAAAATCGTGGTGCACGCTTAGCCTAAGTATGGACACCCTTGCACTACCGTACGCCGCGCCGGCTTTGTATGTCAGTATCGGCCGCGCTCTTATGAATGGACGTTAATTATTTTATAGGATAATGTGGTTAAAATTTTATGTTTGTTATAAATATATTTGAAACGAGAATCGAATACTCTGTATTCATACAAGTTACAACCACTGACGTTTTTAACGAAAATATATTTTTGTCGCGGGTTTTTAAATTATTTATTTCTTGTTTCAGGTCTGCCTGATGATGAACTGTCCGGAAACCAGATCACTATAATAAAAGAACTGATATCATGCAGGTTTCAGTGTAATGATACAAGTGAGCAAAAAAAACAATCAAAAATGTTAAAACAGTACACCAAATAATTTATATTAGGGAACAGTTTCAATTATTCTAATTTTTCATACATAAGGCAAGCATAAAACTCTAACTTTTAAAGTTGTCAGCTTGAGTTTAATGAACCCTAAGTGACATTAAAAACTTGTTCTAATATAAAACGTTAGTGTCGTTACTAGCATATTCGTCGTCGAAAATCGACGTAAATATTAATTTTTCAACGTACACTCTAATAGAGTGTACGTTGAGAAATAACATAGTATGTTATGTGAATAATAATGAAAATAAACGCCTTAATTATTAACATTAAACTGTGTCTCTGTTTCAATTAACCCAAGTGTGCGTGCGCACGTGCGTGTACGCTTGTGTGTAATGGTTGTGCGTATATATAATGCGTACGTGTGCGTGCATTAGTTCGTGAGTGCACGCTTGCGTATACTAGTGCGTGCGTACGTGCGTGTACGCTTGTGCGTAATGGTTGTGCGTACGTGCGTACATAATATATGAGCGTTTGCGTACGTACGTGTGCGTGCATTTGTTCGTGCGTGCATGTTTACGTATACTAGTGCTAGCGTGCGCTTGTGCATAATGTTGTGCGTACATAATATATGAGCGATTGTGTGCGTGCATTTGTCCGTTAATGCACGCTTGCGTATACTAGTGCGGTTCCCTATTTTTTCGCATAAAATCATATGTCATTATTTTACTTGGCATAATTTCATTTGACCTAATAGTAGTTTCGCATAATATTCATTTGTCATAACTTTCTTAGCATAATTTTTTTTCGCATAATTACTAAAAGCATAATAATTGTTTGGTATAATTATTGTAAGGCATATATTTTTTTACGCATAATATTCATTAAGAATAATATTTTTATCCATAATTTAAAAAAGCATAAATATATTTACGCATAATGATATTTAAGCATACTATTATATGAAATATTGAAATATTCTTTATTGTGCACACATAATACAATTTGGAATTTAACAGCAATATTAGATAATTATGTATTATAAATAATGTAGAACACAATGGCGGCCTTATTACTATTTAGTAATTTCTTCCAGGCAACCACGGGTAGAGGACAGTACTATTATAATTGTATGATTATGAATGTGCAAATAAAAAAAAAAAAAAAAAAGTATATTTTGTTAACTTAAATAAGTATATTAATAATGGCATAATATATAAACAGATACATACATACAATAACAATATATAAATACATATTCTAAAATACATAAATAAATAAGAACGTAACATTAAAATGATGGAACATTAATTTTTAAGGTATCAAAAAATAATAGTGATTAATAAAATGCAATTTAATTAGTATTAATTATTGTTAGCTATGGCAAGAAAGTGTTCTCTGACCAATGCTTTAAACCTACTGAGCGTTTTTGTCACTTTTATGTCCGTTGGTAATGCGTTCCAGAGTTTTATCCCGGTGATTGCAAAGGAAGAGCTGTAGTATTTAGAGTGATGTACAGGCATTTCTAAAAGAAGATTTGAAACTGACCGTAAATCCTTGATTTCTGCTCGTCGAAATATAAATTTTTCTTTTAAGTAAGGAGGTAAATATGGGTCGTGTATGATGGAGTATACGAGTGAGAGTATGCGAGCATCCCGACGAAGGCGAATAGGCAGCCACCTGAGCTTGGTGCGAAATTCGGAGATGTGGTCGAATTTGCGAAGGCCGAAGATGAATCTTATTGAAAGATTTTGAAGTCGCTCAAGTTTATTAAGCTGATCTTCGGTTAGATTCACAAAACAAGTGTCTGCATAATCGAGCGTGGAAAGAAATAAGGATTCAGCAATCTTGATTTTTGTGGGGATTGGAAGAAGGAAACGCAAGCGGGATAGGGAGTGCCAAGTTGCATAGATTTTTCTGCTGATCTCTTTAATATGTTGCGTCCATGACAAGGTATCGTCGAGATAAACTCCTAAATTTTTAACTGTTTTACTAAAGGGAATAATAACATCATTCACAACCACCGGTGGTAAGGAATGCCAGTCGATCCTAGATACCAGCCCAGGACTACCAATGATTATCAGCTGTGTCTTGGTTGGGTTAATAAGGAGACCATGACGCTTACTCCAATTACAGATTATATTCAGGTCACTGTTTAGGGTGCTTATGGTAACGTGTAGGTTATTTAAGGATGTCTGAGAATAAATTTGGAGGTCGTCAGCGTAAAGGTGAAAGGATGAGGATATGGAATGCGTAATGCCGTTTATAAAGAGAGCAAAAAGCAGAGGAGACAAGACACCACCCTGAGGTACACCGGCAAAGATCAAAGACCAATCTGAGCAGGTATTAGCTACCTTAACTCTTTGACGACGCCCCACAAGGTAGCTGCGAAATAACTCAATTACTTGGGGCGAAAGATTATAAACTCTAAGCATACTGATCAATACGTCATGGTCAACTGTGTTAAATGCGTTGCTAAAATCAAGCAGAGCCAGTAATGTAAGTTGCTTATCGTCCATGCCACGTCTAATGTCGTCGGTGACTTTAATTAGTGCAGTAGTTGTACTATGTCCACGACGAAAGCCAGACTGAAAGGTGCTAAGTAAGTTATTCTGTGTTACATAATTTGTAAGCTGCTGACTTATAAGCCGTTCAAAGACTTTGGAGAGGAACGGCAATATTGAAATTGGACGGAAGTCAGAGACAAGCTTTGGTCGAGCAGATTTTGGTAGTGGGATTACGCTTGCATCTTTCCAAGCGTTGGGAAATATGGACGTTTTAGCAGCATGGTTAAAGATGTCAACAAGTACCGGCGTAATGACGTCTAGAATAGGAATTATCATTTTACGACTAATTCCATCGTCACCGACGGCGTTAGAAATAATGGATGTAACATGTCTTTTAACATCATCCCCAGTAAATTGGTTAAGTAGGAACGGTGGAGAATCAGAAGTCGATAAGTGGCAGAGGTTATTTAGGGTTTGAGATTTCAGATACTGGTCGAAAGAATTAGAAGGAGAAGCGAAATGGTGGTTTAGAGTGTCTGCGTCTATGCAAACATTGTGACTATTCTCGGAACTTTTGCCGACACCCAGTTTCCTCAGAAATTTCCAGACTCGGCTAGGATCGCCATTCTCCACAGACGAGTGTATGTAACGTCGCTGGGCATCCCTACACAGTTTGTTACATCGGTTTCTGAGTTTTACATACCTGTCGCGGTGCTCTATACTGTTAGAATGCTTATATTTATTCTTCGCCGAATGTTTTTGTTTTATTAAATGTTTTAAATCGTCTGTAAGCCAAGGAGCTGGTAGGTGTTTTATTTTGACGGGCCTGATCGGTGCATGTCTGTCATAGAGATCGGTAAGCAGAGAGTTAAAAATATTAAGCTTATCGTCAACATGATTAGCACAGAGTACTAAAGACCAGTCAATATTATTAGCGTCTTGTTTTAGGTTGTCCAAATTCAAATCTGTGAAATTCCGCTGCATTAGTACTTTCCTTTTGACTTTAGGGGGACGCAAGCTATAAGAAAGGTATATTAAATCGTGATACGAAAATATATCTGCAGAACACTGCCCATGCTTTACTACAAGGTCTGGGGACGATACAAACATGAGGTCTAATAAGGATGGTGTACAACCAGGGGAGAAATGGGTAGGGTTGAGAGGGAGCATATGTAAGTTACAGCTATCCAAGGTTGAAGCTAGTTTTCTAGATCTTATATCGTCCTTAGCCATGCAGGTATTGAAGTCACCCATAATAATAGAGTGCTGGTAATTTGGTATGTAAGTCTCTAGCAAGTGTTCAAAATCCGAAAAATAATCCATATGAGAAGAGGGGCAGTAGCAGACACCGAGGAGAGCTTTATTACTAAACGTCAATTGAATCTCGACTAAGAGGTATTCAGGAGAATCAGGTAGTGGAGGTTGTACTGACGAGCTTACAAGGGAGTGTGATAAGTCCGATCTGAGATACATCGCAACACCACCCCCACCCCTACCAACACGATCATTTCGAACTAGCTTGTATCCAGGCAAGCAGTAGCTGGTAGATGGAATGCAAGGCTTGAGCCATGATTCCGATACAAGAATAGCATCAATGTGTGTTTTTCCACCAAAGCAAGCTAGAAGATCCGGGTAGTGAGCTGGTATGCTCTGAGCGTTGATATGTACTACATTAAGATTTTTCTGGACATTCGTAAAATTAGTGGTCAGAGTTTCTTCAAGAGAAACGAAATTTGCGCTTAAGTAACTGTCGTTGCTATCGCTCGATGAACATGAGAAAAAATCTTCAAAACAATTATTATCATTGACATCCCTAGAATGTTCCATAATATTTGATTATTATTAATGTAATGGGTACTTACCTATAATAAATATAATAATAATGTACTATATAATTAAATATATATAAAAAATATGTAATCAAAATAATATAAAATATTATAGCTAAAACAGTATAAAAAATAATAATAATATACCTATATTTTACAAACCACTACCCAGCAGTGCCAAAAAAGACATCAAAGTACATTATAAAAATTATTTCAAATCCAGAAATACACAAGAAAAAAAGTTAAAACAAGTTATTTACATTATGTAGTAAAAATTATTTTAGCAGACTAAAAATTTTAATTTAGCAAATTATGATGTTTTTAAATTATTTTTATTATAAATATTATGTAACTTAAGGCTGTTTACAAGTGCAGTGCTACACTTCTGAGAAAAGAAAAAAAAAAAAAAAGACATGTTGTCATATGTCAAACAGCACATCTGTCACTTCAATTTGCAAAGAAAATAAAAGTAAAAACTAACGAATTATTTGTAATTTTAAAAGAATTGTAAACTACCTGAAGGGACTATCAAAAAAATATAAGTGTACCATCAACAATTTTAGACAATAAATATATGAAATTGGAGATAAAATTAAAGTTCATGGTAAGTTAAAAACTATTAGACATTATAATTATATAAAGCTAGTACTACTATGACAATCACTTTTTAATAACCTTTTTTGCCCTTGTTGTAGGTGGAACCTTAGTTTTTGATGGCAGCGGTGCAGCAGGTCCAGCAGTATTTGGGGATACTTCTTCCTGAACGGGACGTGAAATAGCATCCAAGTCCACCATGCTAGCTACACGGTTTATGGAGCCATCCGGTCCAAGCACAAATATAGTGCCATCCCGGGTCCAACACTTGGTCAAACCAAAGCGCTGACGAGCTACTAAGAAGACACTGTGCCTTCTTTTTGTTAGAAACTCTGATAAAGTTATGCCTGTCTTCTTCAGATTAGTTTTCGCTCCCCATACTGTATTTCGGGTGGAGAGGAGGTGAAATTTGACAAGAATAGGTCGAGGCTTATCATCTTTACGGCGTCCCAATCTGTGGCAGTACTTTATTGCAGTTGCATCTACATCAGGCACTTTCATTTGAGACTTGAACAAATCAACCAAGGCTTGGGGCAAATTTATATCTTCGGAGACACCGTGTATCAGCAAAATCTTCTTCCTGGATTTCATCTCCGATTGGTCATGTAGATCTGACAGTGCCTCAATTTGCACCTGAAGAGACTTCAGGGCATGAATAACAAAAGATTTAAATGTGTTGAAATCAGAAGTTAGCTTCGTAGTAGGGCTAGAGGGTTGTTGCAATGACTTTTGCTGCGATTCCTGGAGCTCCTGCTGAAATGCTGCCATTCTTGAGTTGAAGAGTTCAGCCATTTGTACGATTGATTCCTTTACTGATTCCATAGTGGTTATTGTGAAAGTGAATAAGTGAATGACTTTTGAAATTTGTTATTAGAATATATAAATATCGCTGTTCTGGATTTTATTGTGAAATTGACACTGGTGGGTACAGGCAACTAAAGTAACATTTTAATTACTACAAATAATTAGTTAAAACTTTAAATATATAATTTTATAACTGAGCAGAACTAAAACACGTCTAGTCGGTTTGCACACCCACAAAAAAAAAAAAAAAAAAAAAAAAAAAAAAAAAAAAAAAAAAAAAAAAATATATAATTTATATATTATATTTACGCATACATTTTTGTAGCATTTTTTTACATACTAATGAATGATAAATTCTATTGGGTATGCGAGTTAAGACGAAATAACAATTATACTTGTAATTTTTGACTGATTACGAAATTAAACTCGGACAAGAAACACGAACTGCTATCTAAGAACATGCCGAGCTAATTATTTTAAACATGTTAGCGGCTTACGGGTAGCCCAAGGGCCACACCGCCGCAACTTAACCTACTGTTACTCATGTTACACTAGGTATATGAGTGTAATACCTGCTTTTAATGTTTCATAAATATGCGTTTTATTACCTTAACCGTGTTTTCATTATGTCGTTCCATTTTATGCATATTTGTGCCTTGTGACAGAATGCCTTTAATTTATTATGACAAAAAAATATGCCTAACGAGTTTATGCCGAAAAACAATTATGCCAAAGTATTATTATGACAAGAAAAATTATGCCTTACGAGTTATGCCTCATTAAATTAGGACAAACAATATTAGTCTTAATGATATTTATGCCTAATGATGTAGTATGCCAAGAAACCATTATGCCAAAGAATTATTATGCGTAGTAAAATTATGCCAAGTGAGGTATGCCAAATGAAATTATGACAAATAAAATTATGCGAAAGAAGAGGATCCCTACTAGTGCGTGTGCGCTTGTGCATACGTGCGTACATAATATATGAGCGTTTGCGTACGCGCGTGTAAGATTACGTGTGAGTTCGTACCTGTGGTGAACGGCACCAACGCGTCGTGCTGCTTGCGGCCGAAGCCCCGCGTGATGGCTGCGCGGAGCTGCCCGCGCGACGCGGTCTCCGGGCTCGGGCTCGTGAACGGCAGACTGCCAGTCACCATGCCGTACACTATCACACCGCTGTAAACAGAAAATTAATACTTATCAATAACAATATCTATGGACGCTTCACACCACGTCAATCTGGTCCCGTAGTAAGTTCTCAAGCTTGTGTTACGGGTACCAGTCAACGGAAATATATTTAATACTTTTATATTATACACATATGCAAGATTTTTATTATATTATAAATATCATAGTAAATACACATATTAAATACACATCCATGACCCAGGAACACTGAAAAACTTTTTGTTCCTTCGGCGGGATTCGAACCAGTGACCCCTGGCTTGAGCACCAACACGCTCAACCATTGAGCCACAGAGGTCGTCAGATAGCTACAATACTTCAATATTAGATAGCTACAATTTTATTAAAAACTATTAATCGACTACGTAAATTATATAGCCTATGTTACCCGGGCTGTTATTGCGAATATATTGACACCTCGTTTATTAAAATCGGACCGGTAGTTTAGGCGCTACGATGAAACAACCATACATAGACTGCCAAAATCGTTACCCTTCCTTTTGGCTTCGCCGTCCGATAAAAAACAAAAGTCGGTTGTATTTTTTATTTAAGTATTTAATTCCAAACAATATATTTTTAGGACTATGTATATCCTAATTTCTAATACGACGGACAAGTAACTTAATCTGTTAATAGAATACATAGAGATTAGTGAGTTCGCAGTTCGTAAGTATTGAAGAGGGCTTAGCACCGTTCGGGTTCATAATGTCCCTTCCTCAAAATGTCCCTATCTCAAAATATCCCCTTATTCCAAAAACGAGCAATTAACAACTACGTATTATCCGTATTACGTTATCAAATGAGACTATACAGTTTTCATATTATGAATACATGTTGGCCCAGCGTTACTGTTATAAAACGCCGCAAATCGTGAGTGACTAGGTAGGAGGTATATACGTACACACTCCACAGATCCACCTCGGGCCCGTACCGGCGGCCGTCCACGAACAGCTCGGGCGCCGCGTACTCCAGCGAGCCGCACGGCGTGTGCAGCGCTCCGCCGCAGCCCCACAGATTGGACAGTCCAAAATCTACAAATAATAAGACACAACTTTTTGATTTTTGTATGTCATGGGATACTCATCCCAACTTACCTGTCCGGTAGTTGTGGTATAGTATACGGGTATGCGGCCCCGGCTTCCCTAGCTATTACTGTCCTATCCCTTGCCTTCCTGGACGGTAATATCCTATATTTCCTATTTCCCACTCTAACTTACCAATCTTCCTTTCGACACCACTTATCCTTCCCTTTCCCTATTCCTACCCTCTCCACCAATCCGTGGGAACGCAATGGATAATCATAAAAATAACAATTATCTAAAATGGCGGCGATGTGGTCCGCCACCCATCACGTTTCTCGCGGAGGCGAAAAGTGGCCCATGGAGAGCCGCTTCGCTACGTCGAATGTAAGAGGAGGAATGGATGGTAAGAATGAAAGTGGACGAAGCGAAACAATTATATAAGGATCGTAGCAAGTGGAAAGAAGTGGTCTCTGCCTACCCCTACGGGAAAGAGGCGGTCTCTGCCTACCCCTACGGGAAAAAGGCGTGATTATATGTATGTAACTTTTTTATACACACTTTTCCACTTTATTTAGATTTTTACAGTTATTTATATATGTGACCATAAAATTATAAAAACCGTTAGTATCTTTATTACGCTGTGCCGTTAGATTGTAAAATAACTAACGAGATTGTCAAAATATGTCGAAAGATTTATAACTATATATATTTATAATCTAACGAAAATTAATGTGTTAAATTATAGGCAGAATATTCGCGTCGAAAGTCTCGACATTTTATACTTTCACTAGTTTTATTACAATATAACGGTTTTTATAATTTTACGGTGACATATATAAACACGACCGGTTTCGATTAACTCATCATCAGGTGTGAAATCTAAAAACAACGTTGCGTCGAAACCACGAAATATAAAACACATATATTTTATATGTTTATATGTATTACTAGCTGACCCGGCAAACGTTGTTTTGCCTTATAAAAAGTTAAAACACTATAATTGATCAGTTATCGAGCGGGATGAAAAATTATTAAATTACTAAAATGGCTATAAAAAAATAGGGGTTGGTGATAAAAAAGTAAAAATTTAGGGTTGTATGTATTTTTAATGCCACATTATAAAAAAATAAAAACAAACAATTTCGTCCAAAAATTTTAAAAAAAATTTAAGGGTGAACAACCCTTATCACTTAGGGGTATGGAAAATAGATAGTAGCCGATTCTCAGACCTACTGAATACGCATATTATAAAATTTGGTAAAAATCGGTAAAGCCGTTTCGGAGGAGTACGGTAACTAACATGGAAATTTTTATATATTAGATATTCCGTGGCCCTAACCGTCACTTGAGTGAGAAAGTGTGCCGCGTACAATAAAACTTTGGAATAAATTGTCACCAGCAGTATTTTCGGACTAGTGGTTAGTTACACCATCAGGAAAAGAGCGTACTCCTTTTTACTCACCAACAATTTTTATGAACTGTTTTGTGGAATCCAACATGATGTTTTCCATTTTCAAATCTCTGAAAGAATGATCATCAGATTAAAATGAAATTACTAGTTGTCGCTAGATGGCGCTTTACACTGCTTTGCAATTTATGCATTACATTTATATTCTTTTATTTCCTACGTCGTCTCTGCCTTCCCGTAAGTTTTTAAGTGTATAAGTAAAAAAGACGTTTTGAAATCAGCTGTATCATGTGTGACAGCGTGAAGTCAATGACCTCAGCCACAGTATGGCGCCGTAGATTCGTTTCATACCTGATTTTCTTCTGCCTAAACGGCTTTTCGTCAACAGTAACGTATTCAAAGTTGCGAAAATTTTGCATAATATAGTAACACCCAAAGGTCTATCTATTGCAGTGGCGAAGGCTGCTTCTCCCTCATAGGGAAGCCGAAGCTTGTATAATAGGTAGGGATTTCTATAAAGCTTTGCAAAAGGTAAGTGACAAGGGAAGCCGATAGGAATGGAGTTATAGGAACCCTTCGCCACTGATCTATTGACTAGACCACGCCAATTGTAATTATTGCAAGTGCAATTATGTAGTTCGCGTGTAACTTCGCGTGTAAAATAAGAGTAAAAATTACTTCTTACATTTCCTCTCGATTATTCGGTGCCAAACGTTAAACGAAAAACTAACAAAACGGGAAGAGGCGGCGCGCGGCGACGCCCTTTTCATCGTTTACTCGGGGACGATGAGTTAATAAATCATCACTTAATCCCTCTTGTGACGTCACAGCAGGTAGAAAAATAATGGCACGCTTGGTTTCTATACAAACGACGAGACTTGCGTTATCTAGTTAACAGATGTGTGATGATAAACAGCCTCCGTGGTCTAGTGGTTAGAGCATTGGCTCTCGACTCGGAGGTCGTGGGTTCGATTCCCGCATTGGAACAACAAAAAAATGTTGTTTCCAAGTTTGGTTAAGACAATGCAGGCTGATCACGATTGTCTGACAAGAGAGATGATCCATGCCGCATACGTCGGATGGGCATGGCAAAAGTCGGACCTGCGCCTGATCTCTCGCTAGTAGTGTCGGTTATCCGTCCCACTGGATTACGAGAGTAAAGGAAGAGAGAGTGCTCTTGTGTATTGCGCACACACTTGAGCACCATAAAATTACTCCTGCGTAACTTGCCTGGTTTTAATGAAACCGGCTACCGTCACCGAAATCGGTGTGGGGAGTTATTTAGATGTGTGATAGCACCTGTGCACGACGCCCCGCGCGTGCATATGCCGCACCGCGCTGACGAGCTGCGCTGCGAGCGGGCGCGCGGTCCCCTCGGGCAGGCCGCGCCCCCCGCCGCGCGCCGCCAGCACCAGCGCGCACAGGTCCCCGCCACTCGCCGCCTCCATCGCCACGTACAGCCGGGGACCGTTCTAACACAGTAAAAACCAGAAGTCGAGTTCACAAGAACAAATAAAAAATGTTTATGTCTCCGTAATATTGTAAAAACCGTTGGATTGTAATATTACTCTATATTATAAAATGTCGACAATATTGTAACGAAAAATAACGTGTAAAATTGTAAGAAGAAATTTATATTTCGCACACCTAGATCTAAAGGGAGTCAACTCAAAAATCGTCAATTTTGAGTTATGCACACCATCAAATTCCCCAACTTAAAGCCTATCGACCAATTAAACAGATTTAAAAATATGTCTGCAACTCGATACTAGATGGCACCAAGTATCTATTTAGATTAACGAGCGAGCCCCACTAACCTTCCACCAAAACAGGATCATTTCTAATTGCGATCAGAGTTACGAGCGAAGTGCATGTGCTAGTTGTTACCAAATTGGAGTTATTATGAATTGTACATGTATTGTTGAAAATTTTTACAGTAGTATTTTGTGTTAACGCTTTCTAAGTGGTTACTGAGTAGTAAATTAATACAATATTTTGAATTAAGCCCGTATTGTTGGCAAGGTGAGATTATTTTTTACTTTTATTTTGAGTTGTTGCCATATTGGTGAAACATTTTCGAATTTGTAATTGACTCTATTTTGTTGAGTCATATTTTAAATACTTCAATTTGTTAAAAATTACCTAAATTATTGAACTATTCTGCTTTTGCCAATAAATATCTTATCGAATTCGTATAATTTTATTTTCATTTTGGAATTTAATTTATTTGTTCCCCTTTTACGGCAAAAATTTTGAGTTAAATCTGTTTAGACGATATCCCTAAATATTACTGTATAATAATATTGCTAATAGGATAAAAATGTTAAATTTATATTAAGTATCCCACAAGAATACTTTATAGCAAAATAATGAGAAGTGGCCGGTTTTTAGTAAATATGGTAGACGATAGGGATAAAGAAAACATCATTCCACCCATAATTTTTACACAACATAAAACTCTGGAAGAGGACTTGATGGTTACGCTATCTTATTTTGAAGTCTCATCTGAGGAAACTCATGCCGTCTTATCAGCGGTTGATAAATCTATTCCCAGTACGTCCAAGCAACAAAATTCTGGAGCACCAAATTATTATATTTCACCAATTCGGAGCAATGAAAGTGATATTGACAACTCCGACGAGGATCCTAATTTTCGTTTGGCTCACAAAAACAATATTCCACCTAAGATCATACCTCTATTGTCGTCGTCGCAACAGTGGCAGCTCCAGTTCTTCTAAATCTAATAGTTCGTCGGATACAGAAGATAATAGGGAGCAAGTAGACCCCCAAAATGCTGAAGTTTCTGAAACTATTACCCAAAATCTCGGAATCGATAAACAGGGCAAAAAGGGTACTTTTATTCATAAGTTCAGTCATAAAACATAAGTAGGTATTGTAACACCCTTATTACACAACAATACTCAAAACTAATTTAATTAAGTAGAAAAACTGTTTCACTGCTATAAAGTTGTTGTCATGTTACTTTGATAAAGTCTGGAGTATTATAGTTAATAGAATCGGCGTTACTTTACACATCATATTATGATTTTAAGCAATTTCTCGCGAAATAATACCCACAACCTGCAAGCAAATGTATGAGTGCACGCATTAGCATGCATAAAGCACCTCCCTCCTCCCACACTGCTTATGCGTACACACAGAAATAAGATCGTGCAAACACCACCACCGCTATATTAATTAATTGTATCATGAGTATTATTTTGCTATAATAGCAATGTTTATTTCTGATGTATTGTATAAGATTTAAGTGAAATGTGATTTCTATGAGCATGTTTTCAGATTTTTTTAAACAGAAGTTTTTATTTTTTGTTGAATAATTTTCATTCATTCCAATTTAAGAGCTTCGCTCTCGTCGGTGGAGCTTTCTCCATTCCTCTCTGCACTCCGCCCTTCTTCTGATACGACATGACCATCACTTTCTCCTTCACCTGATCCATAAAAGTTCTTCTCGGCCTTCCACGTTTTCTTCTACCTTCAATTATTCCTCTAATAAAGCTGTCGTGTTGTATCAAGTGTTCTAACATCTTTCCTCTTCTGTCCTCGATGGTCTTTAATATCTCTCTCTTCTCATTAACTAATTCCAAAACTTCTTCATTACTTTTATTTTCAGTCCAACTTATTCTAGTCCAACTTATTCTCTCCATTCTTCGCCAACACCACATCTCGAATGAATAATTTTAAGAAAGATAAATATTTTATAAATAAAAGCGACTTAAGAGATGATATTAATTGATTTTATAGTAATATTAAATAATTACTATTGATTGTTTTTATTACTACTAGTGTTTTTTGTTAAATCGTCATCCAACAAACCCCTTACTACTGGTCACAGGCAATCTATTACTCGGACTAATTATAAATAATACATAATTCTATTGCATTTAAAGTTTCTGGTTACTCTTCAAAACAGAGCTAACTAACAACTTGATTCACCAACACAGGCGTAACTCAAAATATCAAATTAAATATACATACATTACTTAGCAATAAGGAAATAACTCCGAAAATCCAATTATTTTCTCCAATACATAATAAAATCACAAGTTTCCTATAACATTCTTGTTCTCTCTGCATAATAAAAGCATATTTCTATTCAGAACACTTATGCAGTGCACAGGGACACAGTAATCGGTTTTTCGCATTTTCTGAAAAAAGTGCTTTTTTGAGTTAATACCTCTTTCGATCTGGGTGTGCGATTTGACAATCTGTCGACATACGTATTCAACGACATACCATCGCGGCACCGCACCCTACGTACCCGAGCTGCGCTTACGGTGTGAGGTACCCGCAACGCAGCTGTACGTGTCCCGTCTGCACTGGTCCATGGAGGTGGAAGACGTCGTGAGCTACATCCGTGAGAAGACCACCTACACTTTAAGGGTTGAGCGTCTGCAGTCTCGCCACAAAGTCAACTTCAGTTCCTTTGTGGTAAGAGTGCCGACAACACTTTTGTCTACCCTCGAGGTGGAGGCGTTCTGGCCGTCGGGTGTAGTTTACCGAAGGTTCCGGGGAAGACTCCCCAACGAAGCGCGCATCACGACGCCGAAAAAGACAATACCAACGTGATAAACTATTTTAGTGTGTTTGTGTAGTGTGAGTCTGAGAGAGTGTGTGTAATAATATACCATAGTATAGAATTGTTTAATGTGTATCCATTGTCTGATTGCCATAACACAAGTCTTAACTTAGCATGGGATTAGATTGATGTGATGTATATTACATGTTTATTCTATTGTATGTTATTATGTGTGTTTAATAAAGAAAGAAGAATAAAGAATATATCTCTAGTAATATTACAATCTAACGGTTTTTACAATTTTACGTTGACATAAACATTCAATGACAGCGATAATACGGTTTCATCAGTTCGTCGTTTAGTATCAAAATGTTTAGTAGGCTGTAGGCTGCAGAGTGTAGACGATATTGAAGTCTTGACGACTGCCTAAGAGAATAGCAAGCGTACATAACTATAATATTGCTATAAAAAAATTAAGGCGTAAAAGCATCAACTGTAACCCAAGCAGGAACATTTTGCGGTATCGTTACGTGTACGTAAGCGAGAAATATTGTATGAAAACAATGAAAGCGCCTCTACCGGACGTAAAAGTAACTAAAATTTTCATACAATATTCCTCATATTTCTCGTTTACGTACACGTAACGACACCGCAAAATGTTCCTGCTTGGGGTACTGTACGGTCGCCAGTATATATCACTTTTGGACCTTATTGCCGCAGTGATAAGATCAAAAAGTGTTACACCAGTTGGTGACCGTACATGTGGTTATCATGGTGCCTTGTCCAGTTACGTTGTCAAATGTGTTGAAATACTGCCATCAACATCCTCTGAGCTGAACTGAGCCACAGAGATCGTTAGTGAGCGCGTTGGCGGAGTTTATTCGAATAATGCTTAGCCATTATTCGAATTATTCGAATAGTAAAATTTGTCGAATAACAACATTCCCTAGTTGCACCACATACCACAGGCAGGGGTACTCACCATCATGGCCTCGTACAGTGCGGCGATGCAGGGGTGCTGCAGGCGCGCCATGACCCGCGGCTCGCGGTGCAGGTGGCGGCGCGCGTACTCCTCCTTTATCAACGTCAGGTCGATGATCTTGATGGCCACCTGGAAGGACATACATACATATAATCACGCCTTTTTCCCGTAGGGGTAGGCAGAGACCACTTCTTTCCACTTACTACGATCCTTACATACTTGTTTTGCTTCGTTCACTTTCATTCTTACCAGAATTTCCTCCACTTACATTAAATGTAGCGAAGCGGCTCTCCATGGTCTGCTTTTCGCCTCCGCGAGAAACGAGACGTGATGTGTGGTGAACCACATCGCCGCCATTTTTTGTATGATTATCCATTGCGTTCCCACGGATTGGCGGAGAGGGTAGGAATAGGGAAAGGGAAGGATGGATGGTGTGGAAAGGAAGATTGGTAGGTAAGTTAGAGTGGGAAATAGGAATGTAGGATATTACCGCCCAGGGGGGCAAGGGATAGGACAGTAATAGCACAGCCTATGGAACTTACCTACAGTCGTCCAACGGACACGTCTAGACAGAGCAATCGTGCGGGGCGTGCGGGGTGAGAGAGGGGCGGTAGCGAGCCCAAGCTGCCATACACTCGCTTGGGACACGTCAGCCGGGGTTGACGCTTTTTAATTTGATTGTTTTAAGTGGTTTGCGACAGTGTTTCGTTCGTGTTGTATGTAGGTACTTATTTACAATGGTCAATTATATGAACAGCTAAAGAAGATTAATTTTAATACAAAACCATGCGCCTGTTTCCCGTCAGAATTTTTAGTAAAATTGTATCTACGTATGAGAATTTACTAACTAAGTACATCGTCAAATTCAACAATCGCAATCTAAAAACTAGTAAATCCAAATGTCGAAAATACCTTTCAGTTTCGCATTTGTAGCTTTTGCAGGGTTCGTAAATATCCGATATTTATAATAGATAAATATCAAAATATCAGATATCTTTAATATTGTGCAGGACGACACCGAAACGTAACATGTAAATATAGTTTAATATCGATGTAAGATTCATATTTAGTGATAGGAATAAAATACTTAGTCATTCCAATAAGATTTGATAACATAAATTCATATTAGAATCTTAGAAAAGTTAGTTCACATAAGTTTTTACTAAATAACTTGTTTAGCCCCCATCGGTTGTACCCCAACCGAGGTTACCTTATAGCTTGTTGTCCCGCTCTTATTGCATATGTGTGACAGAGATGCAATATGTATGGGAACTTTAAAAGTCTTATTAGAATATGTTATTGTTATTTTTTGTAATTGTAAACGTGTTATTTAGCTTCTACTCTATTTTAAGTTTGATAATTAATAATAATCTTTTTACATTATGTAGTAATTTTATAAGAAATTTCGATGTTAAGATTTTGTATTATTAGACAAGATAGGCAATATGTTAGAGTAAGAGGTAGATAGGAACGCTCTTATTGGTGAATTGTAAATTCATTCTGATTGGTGTATATTTTTGGACCAATAAGAGCTTAGATAATTCTGTGGCCGGATCCATATAAATATTGGATCGATTTTGGCATTCGGCCGCTTCTAAAAAACTCCAGGAGTCAGTCACCGATCTCGGTGAGTGGTTCTCCAAATGGAGAATAGAAGTAAACCCCGACAAAAGTCACGCCATCCAATTTGACAGAAAAGTGTCCCAAACCATACGTTATGGTGCCCGTAGAAATATGAGTCAACTCAAAAATCGTCAATTTTGAGTTATGCACACCATCAAATTCCCCAACTTAAAGCCTATCGACCAATTAAACAGATTTAAAAATATGTCTGCAACTCGATACTAGATGGCACCAAGTATCTATTTAGATTAACGAGCGAGCCCCACTAACCTTCCACCAAAACAGGATCATTTCTAATTGCGATCAGAGTTACGAGCGAAGTGCATGTGCTAGTTGTTACCAAATTGGAGTTATTATGAATTGTACATGTATTGTTGAAAATTTTTACAGTAGTATTTTGTGTTAACGCTTTCTAAGTGGTTACTGAGTAGTAAATTAATACAATATTTTGAATTAAGCCCGTATTGTTGGCAAGGTGAGATTATTTTTTACTTTTATTTTGAGTTGTTGCCATATTGGTGAAACATTTTCGAATTTGTAATTGACTCTATTTTGTTGAGTCATATTTTAAATACTTCAATTTGTTAAAAATTACCTAAATTATTGAACTATTCTGCTTTTGCCAATAAATATCTTATCGAATTCGTATAATTTTATTTTCATTTTGGAATTTAATTTATTTGTTCCCCTTTTACGGCAAAAATTTTGAGTTAAATCTGTTTAGACGATATCCCTAAATATTACTGTATAATAATATTGCTAATAGGATAAAAATGTTAAATTTATATTAAGTATCCCACAAGAATACTTTATAGCAAAATAATGAGAAGTGGCCGGTTTTTAGTAAATATGGTAGACGATAGGGATAAAGAAAACATCATTCCACCCATAATTTTTACACAACATAAAACTCTGGAAGAGGACTTGATGGTTACGCTATCTTATTTTGAAGTCTCATCTGAGGAAACTCATGCCGTCTTATCAGCGGTTGATAAATCTATTCCCAGTACGTCCAAGCAACAAAATTCTGGAGCACCAAATTATTATATTTCACCAATTCGGAGCAATGAAAGTGATATTGACAACTCCGACGAGGATCCTAATTTTCGTTTGGCTCACAAAAACAATATTCCACCTAAGATCATACCTCTATTGTCGTCGTCGCAACAGTGGCAGCTCCAGTTCTTCTAAATCTAATAGTTCGTCGGATACAGAAGATAATAGGGAGCAAGTAGACCCCCAAAATGCTGAAGTTTCTGAAACTATTACCCAAAATCTCGGAATCGATAAACAGGGCAAAAAGGGTACTTTTATTCATAAGTTCAGTCATAAAACATAAGTAGGTATTGTAACACCCTTATTACACAACAATACTCAAAACTAATTTAATTAAGTAGAAAAACTGTTTCACTGCTATAAAGTTGTTGTCATGTTACTTTGATAAAGTCTGGAGTATTATAGTTAATAGAATCGGCGTTACTTTACACATCATATTATGATTTTAAGCAATTTCTCGCGAAATAATACCCACAACCTGCAAGCAAATGTATGAGTGCACGCATTAGCATGCATAAAGCACCTCCCTCCTCCCACACTGCTTATGCGTACACACAGAAATAAGATCGTGCAAACACCACCACCGCTATATTAATTAATTGTATCATGAGTATTATTTTGCTATAATAGCAATGTTTATTTCTGATGTATTGTATAAGATTTAAGTGAAATGTGATTTCTATGAGCATGTTTTCAGATTTTTTTAAACAGAAGTTTTTATTTTTTGTTGAATAATTTTCATTCATTCCAATTTAAGAGCTTCGCTCTCGTCGGTGGAGCTTTCTCCATTCCTCTCTGCACTCCGCCCTTCTTCTGATACGACATGACCATCACTTTCTCCTTCACCTGATCCATAAAAGTTCTTCTCGGCCTTCCACGTTTTCTTCTACCTTCAATTATTCCTCTAATAAAGCTGTCGTGTTGTATCAAGTGTTCTAACATCTTTCCTCTTCTGTCCTCGATGGTCTTTAATATCTCTCTCTTCTCATTAACTAATTCCAAAACTTCTTCATTACTTTTATTTTCAGTCCAACTTATTCTAGTCCAACTTATTCTCTCCATTCTTCGCCAACACCACATCTCGAATGAATAATTTTAAGAAAGATAAATATTTTATAAATAAAAGCGACTTAAGAGATGATATTAATTGATTTTATAGTAATATTAAATAATTACTATTGATTGTTTTTATTACTACTAGTGTTTTTTGTTAAATCGTCATCCAACAAACCCCTTACTACTGGTCACAGGCAATCTATTACTCGGACTAATTATAAATAATACATAATTCTATTGCATTTAAAGTTTCTGGTTACTCTTCAAAACAGAGCTAACTAACAACTTGATTCACCAACACAGGCGTAACTCAAAATATCAAATTAAATATACATACATTACTTAGCAATAAGGAAATAACTCCGAAAATCCAATTATTTTCTCCAATACATAATAAAATCACAAGTTTCCTATAACATTCTTGTTCTCTCTGCATAATAAAAGCATATTTCTATTCAGAACACTTATGCAGTGCACAGGGACACAGTAATCGGTTTTTCGCATTTTCTGAAAAAAGTGCTTTTTTGAGTTAATACCTCTTTCGATCTGGGTGTGCGATTTGACAATCTGTCGACATACGTATTCAACGACATACCATCGCGGCACCGCACCCTACGTACCCGAGCTGCGCTTACGGTGTGAGGTACCCGCAACGCAGCTGTACGTGTCCCGTCTGCACTGGTCCATGGAGGTGGAAGACGTCGTGAGCTACATCCGTGAGAAGACCACCTACACTTTAAGGGTTGAGCGTCTGCAGTCTCGCCACAAAGTCAACTTCAGTTCCTTTGTGGTAAGAGTGCCGACAACACTTTTGTCTACCCTCGAGGTGGAGGCGTTCTGGCCGTCGGGTGTAGTTTACCGAAGGTTCCGGGGAAGACTCCCCAACGAAGCGCGCATCACGACGCCGAAAAAGACAATACCAACGTGATAAACTATTTTAGTGTGTTTGTGTAGTGTGAGTCTGAGAGAGTGTGTGTAATAATATACCATAGTATAGAATTGTTTAATGTGTATCCATTGTCTGATTGCCATAACACAAGTCTTAACTTAGCATGGGATTAGATTGATGTGATGTATATTACATGTTTATTCTATTGTATGTTATTATGTGTGTTTAATAAAGAAAGAAGAATAAAGAATATATCTCTAGTAATATTACAATCTAACGGTTTTTACAATTTTACGTTGACATAAACATTCAATGACAGCGATAATACGGTTTCATCAGTTCGTCGTTTAGTATCAAAATGTTTAGTAGGCTGTAGGCTGCAGAGTGTAGACGATATTGAAGTCTTGACGACTGCCTAAGAGAATAGCAAGCGTACATAACTATAATATTGCTATAAAAAAATTAAGGCGTAAAAGCATCAACTGTAACCCAAGCAGGAACATTTTGCGGTATCGTTACGTGTACGTAAGCGAGAAATATTGTATGAAAACAATGAAAGCGCCTCTACCGGACGTAAAAGTAACTAAAATTTTCATACAATATTCCTCATATTTCTCGTTTACGTACACGTAACGACACCGCAAAATGTTCCTGCTTGGGGTACTGTACGGTCGCCAGTATATATCACTTTTGGACCTTATTGCCGCAGTGATAAGATCAAAAAGTGTTACACCAGTTGGTGACCGTACATGTGGTTATCATGGTGCCTTGTCCAGTTACGTTGTCAAATGTGTTGAAATACTGCCATCAACATCCTCTGAGCTGAACTGAGCCACAGAGATCGTTAGTGAGCGCGTTGGCGGAGTTTATTCGAATAATGCTTAGCCATTATTCGAATTATTCGAATAGTAAAATTTGTCGAATAACAACATTCCCTAGTTGCACCACATACCACAGGCAGGGGTACTCACCATCATGGCCTCGTACAGTGCGGCGATGCAGGGGTGCTGCAGGCGCGCCATGACCCGCGGCTCGCGGTGCAGGTGGCGGCGCGCGTACTCCTCCTTTATCAACGTCAGGTCGATGATCTTGATGGCCACCTGGAAGGACATACATACATATAATCACGCCTTTTTCCCGTAGGGGTAGGCAGAGACCACTTCTTTCCACTTACTACGATCCTTACATACTTGTTTTGCTTCGTTCACTTTCATTCTTACCAGAATTTCCTCCACTTACATTAAATGTAGCGAAGCGGCTCTCCATGGTCTGCTTTTCGCCTCCGCGAGAAACGAGACGTGATGTGTGGTGAACCACATCGCCGCCATTTTTTGTATGATTATCCATTGCGTTCCCACGGATTGGCGGAGAGGGTAGGAATAGGGAAAGGGAAGGATGGATGGTGTGGAAAGGAAGATTGGTAGGTAAGTTAGAGTGGGAAATAGGAATGTAGGATATTACCGCCCAGGGGGGCAAGGGATAGGACAGTAATAGCACAGCCTATGGAACTTACCTACAGTCGTCCAACGGACACGTCTAGACAGAGCAATCGTGCGGGGCGTGCGGGGTGAGAGAGGGGCGGTAGCGAGCCCAAGCTGCCATACACTCGCTTGGGACACGTCAGCCGGGGTTGACGCTTTTTAATTTGATTGTTTTAAGTGGTTTGCGACAGTGTTTCGTTCGTGTTGTATGTAGGTACTTATTTACAATGGTCAATTATATGAACAGCTAAAGAAGATTAATTTTAATACAAAACCATGCGCCTGTTTCCCGTCAGAATTTTTAGTAAAATTGTATCTACGTATGAGAATTTACTAACTAAGTACATCGTCAAATTCAACAATCGCAATCTAAAAA
This sequence comes from Glaucopsyche alexis, assembly GCA_905404095.1. Taxonomy (NCBI): domain Eukaryota; kingdom Metazoa; phylum Arthropoda; class Insecta; order Lepidoptera; family Lycaenidae; genus Glaucopsyche; species Glaucopsyche alexis. The sequence goes on from FR990057.1 coordinate 2,191,165, forward strand.
CTAGTAAATCCAAATGTCGAAAATACCTTTCAGTTTCGCATTTGTAGCTTTTGCAGGGTTCGTAAATATCCGATATTTATAATAGATAAATATCAAAATATCAGATATCTTTAATATTGTGCAGGACGACACCGAAACGTAACATGTAAATATAGTTTAATATCGATGTAAGATTCATATTTAGTGATAGGAATAAAATACTTAGTCATTCCAATAAGATTTGATAACATAAATTCATATTAGAATCTTAGAAAAGTTAGTTCACATAAGTTTTTACTAAATAACTTGTTTAGCCCCCATCGGTTGTACCCCAACCGAGGTTACCTTATAGCTTGTTGTCCCGCTCTTATTGCATATGTGTGACAGAGATGCAATATGTATGGGAACTTTAAAAGTCTTATTAGAATATGTTATTGTTATTTTTTGTAATTGTAAACGTGTTATTTAGCTTCTACTCTATTTTAAGTTTGATAATTAATAATAATCTTTTTACATTATGTAGTAATTTTATAAGAAATTTCGATGTTAAGATTTTGTATTATTAGACAAGATAGGCAATATGTTAGAGTAAGAGGTAGATAGGAACGCTCTTATTGGTGAATTGTAAATTCATTCTGATTGGTGTATATTTTTGGACCAATAAGAGCTTAGATAATTCTGTGGCCGGATCCATATAAATATTGGATCGATTTTGGCATTCGGCCGCTTCTAAAAAACTCCAGGAGTCAGTCACCGATCTCGGTGAGTGGTTCTCCAAATGGAGAATAGAAGTAAACCCCGACAAAAGTCACGCCATCCAATTTGACAGAAAAGTGTCCCAAACCATACGTTATGGTGCCCGTAGAAATATGAGTCCTATTAGCCTGCACGGTAACATCATCCCAGAGACTAATAAAGTCAAATATTTAGGCGTAGTACTAAACAAGTCGATGACCTTCACGAATCACATCTCCAATACGATACGAAAAGCGAAATTTGTACTCTACAAATTATATCCGCTATTAAATTCGCGAAGCAAAATGTCCCTAAGACATAAGCTTACCTTGTACAAGGTTTGTATTAGAACAATACTCACCTATGCGTGCGTCTCTTTCGCACAAATAAGTGATAGCCAGATGGACCGATTGCAAAAAGTCCAAAACCGGTTTCTGCGCATGGCAACAGGTGCCCCCTGGTACATGCGAAACATCGACTTGCATAGAGACTGCGAATTAGTCACGATTAAAGCGTATATCAAAGAACTCGTAGAGAGATTCTTTGATAGAAGCAAAGTTCACCCAAATCCTCTCATTCGAAAGGCCCAGGACTACGAACATGACGCAATGACATTTAGATACCCTTTCAAACGGCCTAAGCATATCTTAGCCGATCCTATAGACCCGATCACAAAATACGTAACGTACTGTGTACAGTTACGTAAACACAAATCACACGCACCCGGTTTGTTAGTAAAGCACCGGGGTCGACGCCGGCGCCTACCCCGAGGACCCATATCAAACACTGACACACGTACCAACGTACAGACCGACCCAAACACGGGACCGAGCCCGAGCCCGAGCTCGAGTTCGCATCCCAGTAGCTTAGTGTCACTACAAAACAGTGTCCGCGACCGCGATATTGTTATAGAGAGCTCTACCAATACCGCGAACTTCATCGATATTAGGACTTACGCGCGCGAGTCATCCCGACCGTACGCGGAAGGGGAGAGGGACGGCCCTCTCAGTTCCGAAATCATAAATAACACGAGCTTCTCTATCGCGACAACTCCGCCGCTAGTTTTTGCTACCGTGCGCGAGCAACCTCACTCATCAGAGAGTGAGGAAGGGGTCGGACCCCTTAGCGGGGAAGACCCGAGTCCCTCCCGTCCTAAAAATAGCTTACCCGTAGCTGTCCCCAACGACCGATCTGAACTTCACCCGGGTGAAGTTAGGGAGGGCCAACCCTCCCATAAACTCTAAACAAACCAACTAGCCACCAGGCTAGTTATAGTCCGATTACGCTAGAGCGGTCTTAACCCGACCGCTAGCATAGACCCTTTCGAAAAAAAAAAAAAAAAAAAAATGGCATTCGGCACTTCAGTATTCGGCTACATACTAGTGTAATGAAGAAATAGTAAGAAGAATAAAGGAAAATTATCGTCGCTGTTTTTCTTCTCTCAATCCCAGCAACAAATGTGCCATAGCGCACATTTATGGTCCTTCGGTCGCCGGATTATAGAAGAAATCCCTGCTCGTCGTACTGTGTGAAATCCCTGCTCGTCGTACTGTGTGAAATCCCTGCTCGTCGTATAGTGTGAAATCCCTGCTCGTCGTACAGTGTGAAATCCCTGCTCGTCGTGCTCGTCGTATAGTGTGAAATCTCTGCCCGTCGTGTCAAGACAACTGCCTGTCCGCGTATAGTGTGAACATGCCGGTCACCCGTAAAGCACAACAGTCTATGGGGGCGCAACGGTCTGCGTCGGAGACGGAGCATACCACGTCCTACGAAACCACTAGTTCAGACCGAACTCAAACATCTGGTGATACAGCCACTTCGGGCACCGGTACTACCACACTAACTACTAGTACCGACACAACGAAATCAAACGTCACCGAGATGACTGGTAGACCGGATACTGAGTCAAATGAAGAGCCGCGCCCCTTGACTACTGCCAGTCGGGACGCACCGCCGATATTGCGCAAAGCAAGCGCTACTATTGCTTGCCTACCTGAAGCCAGCAAGCATGAAGAAAGGAAACGAGCCGCATCCGTCAAGTCAAGAAAGGCTTACAAAATAGCAAAGGCAAAGGAAGAGTTAGCGCGCCTTCAAGTCGAGCTAGCCGCTGCTCGCCTCGCCGTATTAGAAGCGGACTCGGATGAAGAAGAAGATGATGTCTCCGTGTGCTCGAAGATGGAAACCACCACACGGGTCGACACATGGCTGCAGGCTCAAGCAGAGCCACCAGTACTAGCCATCAGCCATGTACCTGATCAACCTGCTACCACAGAAGAAAGGATATTGGGGCAGCCAATCAACACAGAAGACAGAAGTTTCAGAGAACCTGTCATCGTGTCTGAAGAAAGAAGACCGGGGCCACCGAATACAACTGAAGAAAGGAAATCGGAGCCAGCTGTCTTCATAGAAGAAAAATGTAAAGCGAAGCATCCTCAGTCAGAGCTCTCTCAGCTGACTGAAGCCATCACTCTCGCTGTCAAGTCCGCGCGTCCAAGGCTCATGGAACTACCCGTCTTCAATGGAGCTCACCAAGACTGGCTTCACTTCAAAGCCGGTTACGAAGAAACAGAAAACCTCTACTCGAAGACGGAGAACATCAACAGACTTCGAAGAAATCTGAAAGGAAAAGCCAAAGAAGCCGTCGATGGTCTACTTATCACAAACGCCGACCCAACTGACATTATGAAGACTCTGGAATCAAGATTTGGAAGACCAGAATCAATCGCCATGATGGAAATAGACACACTGCGCACACTGCCGCGCCTCTCCGAGTCACCGAGGGACATCTGCATCTTCTCAACTAGGGTGACCAACGCCGTGTCTACACTACAAGCATTGAACTGCGTCTACTACCTGTACAATCCAGAAGTCGCAAGGGCCATGGTGGATAAGCTTACACCGACACTTAGATACAGATACTTCGACTACTCTGCAACATTACCAAAGGAAGAGCCTGCACTTCTGAAGTTCGAGAAGTTCATGAAAAGAGAAGCCGAACTATGCGGACCATTCGCACAACCGGAGCAAGTGGGTTCACAGCCGCAGCCCGCTGCACCAAGACGTCATCAGCGAGTGAACCATGTCACAGAAAAACAACCAATAGTCAAATGCCCTGTATGCGAGGCCACAGGACACTCAACAAAGGACTGCGAGAAGTTCAAGAAAGAAGATGTTCACAAAAGATGGGACATCGCCAAGAGTAATCGACTGTGCTTCAGATGCCTACGCTACAGGAGCAAGAACCACACGTGTCGTCAACAGACATGCGGCATCGAGAACTGTAAATATTATCATAACCGGATGCTGCATGTCACGAAGAACATTGAAAGGAAAGAAGACGACCAGAAAACAACTGAAGCAATCAATTCCGCCTGGACTTCAGCTACAAGACAATCTTACCTGAAGATCGTCCCAGTCACAGCGTCGGGACCAGCAGGAGCAGTCAACACATACGCCCTGCTGGATGATGGGTCAACAGTGACACTCGTTGACAAGAACCTGGCTCACCGCATCGGAGCAAGAGGACCCATCGACCCACTTCGCATAGAAGCTATCAACGAGTTAAAGACATCCGAAAATAAATCGAGAAGAGTCAACATCAAACTGAAGGGAGTAAATGAACATGAAGAAGACATACAAGCAAGAACAGTGAAGAATCTTCATGTGGCCACTCAAAGGGTTCCGAAAGAGAAGATTGAAGAATGTCAACATCTTCAAGACATCAGCGAGTTCATCACATACACATACGCGAAGCCAGAAATATTAGTAGGACAAGACAACTGGCATCTTCTTCTCACGTCGGCTGTGAAGAAAGGAAACAAAGAGCAACCAGTGGCGTCACTTACACCACTCGGCTGGGTGCTCCATGGAAGCCACACAAGAAGCTCTAGCATCAACTTTATCCACCACCTGAAGGAAGGTCCAGCTGAAGACTCCTTAGAAGAACTGATGAAGCAATACTTCGCGATGGACTCCCTATGCATCAACCCTAAGAAGCCAAAGACGGATCCAGAAGAGCAAGCCTTAAGAATCCTTGAAAAGAATACAGTCCAAACGAAGACAGGAACATATGAAACGGCGCTCTTGTGGAAGACAGAAGACATCAACCTCCCTGACAACTATGAAAACTCGTTGAAAAGGCTTCACAATATAGAAAAGAAGCTCGACAGGGACCCGAAGCTGAAGCAGAAATATACAGAACAAATGGAGGCTCTCATCACGAAAGGATATGCCGAGCCAGCTCCGAAGACGAAGACACCAAACAAGACATGGTACTTACCTCACTTCGGAGTAGTCAACCCAATGAAGCCGGACAAACTCAGAGTGGTCCATGATGCAGCAGCCAAGACAAGAGGAACATCGCTCAACGACCAACTCCTCAAAGGCCCAGACCTTCTGCAATCACTACCAGGAGTCGTCATGAGGTTCAGACAGCACACCGTCGCTGTGACTGCGGACATCAAGGAGATGTTCATGCAAGTGAAGCTTCGAGAAGAAGATAGAGACGCCTTGCGGTACTTATGGCGAAAGGACAGAAGAGATGACCAGCCACCGGATGAATATCGGATGACATCGCTCATCTTCGGCGCGTCAAGCTCTCCAGCAACAGCAATCTTTGTGAAGAATATAAACGCAAAGAAATACGAAGAAACGTATCCCGAAGCCGCAAGAGCCATAGTAAAGAAGCACTACGTAGACGACTACTTGGACAGCTTCAAAAGTCTAGAAGAAGCAATACGCGTCACCACAGAAGTCCGAAGTATTCATAAAGAAGCCAACTTCGAGCTGAAGCAATGGAAGTCTAACTCAATGAAGCTCCTAGAAGCCATAGGGGAATCAGATGGCCAAGAAGACATCGAGCTCTACAAGTCTGAAGACAGAATCGAGAGGGTACTGGGACTCATCTGGAAGCCAGAAAGAGACGAATTCACCTTCAATCTCGACATGACACGAATACCGCCATCACTGTCCGAGGGAAAGAAGCCAACCAAGAGAGAAGCACTAAGGGTCGTCATGTCTCTATTTGACCCACTTGGCTTCGCCTCACCAGTTACCATCAAGGCCAAGCAAATATTACAAGAAGTATGGCGACGTGGAACATCCTGGGACAACGAGATTGACGAGGACCTCTCGAAAGATTGGCAGACCTGGCTACTCCACCTGAAGAACCTCTCGAATGTGGCCATACCAAGATGCTACCTAGGCTACAGCAACGCCGTGTCTCTTCAGCTACATGTCTTCACAGATGCAAGCGAGTCTGCTTATTCAACAGTACTATACTGGCGAACGGTAGCTCCAAATGGCGAAATCAACGTGTCACTCGTCATGGCCAAAGCAAAGGTATCACCGTTGAAAGTAACCTCAATACCAAGACTAGAACTACAAGCCGCTGTCATGGGAGCACGACTCGCAGAAGCAGCCATCGATGAACACGAAAGGAAGCCAGACTCGAAGACCTTCTGGACGGACAGCAGAACTGTACTCACCTGGATCAAGACTGGATCCCGCTCATACAAGCCATACGTTGCGCACCGACTAGCCGCCATTGAAGAATGCTCCACAGTAAATGAATGGAGATGGGTTCCGACTAAGCTCAACGTCGCTGACGACGCCACAAGGGATGTACCACCCAACTTCGACAGGAACTATAGATGGTACAAAGGTCCAGAGTTTCTCTACGAGCCCGAAGACTCATGGCCAATGGTTGTTCCTACCAGTGTGGAGGCAGAAGAAACAGGAGAAGAAAGGATTCATCACATCTCAGTCGACGATACTCCGAAGCTAGCAGAAGCCCTACCCGAGGTCTCACGCTTCTCCAACTGGGATAGACTACGCTACACTACAGCAAGAGTACTACAATTTCTTCAACTCTGCCGGCCAACAGAACAAGTTCACTACAAGAGGAACTCCAGAAACTCCGAAGCTGACCCGAATTGGAAAAATACGCGTAACAGAGCAGAAAGAGTACAGCCACGACAGGGAAAGAAGAAAGAAGAAATAAAATTTATTCCAGTTCCTGCAGAACTCCTAATCAAGGCAGAAGAACTTCTCATGCGGTCTTCTCAACAAGAAGCCTTCGCTCAAGAACTTCAAGACATAAGAAGAGGGAAACCCATCTGTAAAGAAAGCCGACTACATCAGCTGAGTATAGAATACCTGAACGGGGCCCTCAAGCTAAGAAGCCGCATATCAGCCGTACAAGAAGTCTCTGAAGCCCAAAGAAGTCCTATGATCATAGACGGAAATCATCCCACGGTGAAGCTATGGGTCAAGAACATTCACTGCAAGCTACATCACGCCGGGGTAGAAACCACAGTAAACGAGTGTCGCCAACAATACTGGGTTCTCCGTCTACGCCCTATAACTCGCACGATCATACGACAATGCCTACACTGCAGAATGAAGACACAAGCGCCACCCTTTCCAAGAACTGGGGACCTGCCACCGTGTCGACTGGCTCATCATCAACGCCCGTTCACCTTCACAGGAGTGGACTATTTTGGACCCCTCTCAGTCACCGTAGGACGCTCGCACCAGAAGAGATACGTCGCCATCTTCACTTGTCTGACCACGAGGGCGATACACCTGGAAATAGCCGGCTCACTCAGTAGCAGCTCAGCAGTCATGGCCCTACGAAGAATGATGGCCAGAAGAGGCTGTCCGACGGAGATCTGGTCAGACAATGGGACCAACTTAAAAGCGGCAGACAAGGAACTGCGCCGAGCGATCGACGAGTCAACGGCTGAAGAAGCAGCGAGACGACAAATCCACTGGCGGTTCATCCCTCCTGGAGCGCCATTCATGGGCGGCGCCTGGGAACGAATGGTGAGATCAGTAAAGACATGCCTGACGTCGACACTCCACGAGCAACATCCAACTGAAGAGGTACTCTCAACGCTACTGGCAGAGGCTGAATACACCGTCAACAGTCGACCTCTAACACACGTATCAGTCGACCCAGAAGATCCAGAAGCTCTAACTCCCAACCACTTCCTATTGGGAGGACCAGGAAGAGTACCAGCGTTCGGGCACTTCTCAAAAAAGAACACCATCTCGAAGTCCAGCTGGCAAGCCGCGCAGAAGTTAGCAGACACCTTCTGGGAGCGCTGGCTTCGCGAGTATCTCCCCGAACTCCAAAACCGGCGGGAGCCCCACGGCCGAGGCCCCCCGATACAAGTCGGAGATCTCGTTCTGCTGGTCGACCCGAACTCACCGCGCAACGTATGGCTCAAGGGGAAAGTCGTCGCAACGTTTCCTGGACCGGACAACGTCGTAAGAACAGTCGACATCCGGACCAGAGGCGGAGTACTTCGGCGCCCGGTTCGGAAGCTGGTGATCCTGCCCATCGAAGACAGCGTCGTCGCAGCACCGGAAGAAGGTGTGACGGAGCCACACGGCGGGAGGAATGTGCAGGACGACACCGAAACGTAACATGTAAATATAGTTTAATATCGATGTAAGATTCATATTTAGTGATAGGAATGTAAATATTTGTTTAGATACTTACAATTATAAAATACTTAGTCATTCCAATAAGATTTGATAACATAAATTCATATTAGAATCTTAGAAAAGTTAGTTCACATAAGTTTTTACTAAATAACTTGTTTAGCCCCCATCGGTTGTACCCCAACCGAGGTTACCTTATAGCTTGTTGTCCCGCTCTTATTGCATATGTGTGACAGAGATGCAATATGTATGGGAACTTTAAAAGTCTTATTAGAATATGTTATTGTTATTTTTTGTAATTGTAAACGTGTTATTTAGCTTCTACTCTATTTTAAGTTTGATAATTAATAATAATCTTTTTACATTATGTAGTAATTTTATAAGAAATTTCGATGTTAAGATTTTGTATTATTAGACAAGATAGGCAATATGTTAGAGTAAGAGGTAGATAGGAACGCTCTTATTGGTGAATTGTAAATTCATTCTGATTGGTGTATATTTTTGGACCAATAAGAGCTTAGATAATTCTGTGGCCGGATCCATATAAATATTGGATCGATTTTGGCATTCGGCATTCTGCTCTCGGCCTCCGTCCGACGAGCACGTGTTTCTCGCTCCCAGTGAGTGCGCTATCCGGTTGTTCCGTCTCGCTCGCGCGTGTAGTGCTCTCTCGCTCTCGCGCGGGCAGCCCCCCGTTCCGCTCTCGCGAGTGTTAACCGCTCGCGAAAGTGACAACATCTTTTTCAAGAAAGAAGACAGAAGCTTTCAAGAGTCAAGACTTGAAGTGCAAGATTCAAGAGGGTGAAGCCTCAAGAATCAAGCTTCAAGAGTCAAGGCTCAAGAAAGAAGACCTAGCCGCCCTTATCGGCTATACCGGCCTGCTATAACGGCCGCACCGCCCTTACCGTGCCGTACCGTGTCTCGCGCCGCACCGCGACCGTCGCGCCCCCTGTAGGACGATCGTTGCGACCGCTCGCATCGTCCGTCTCTTTTTTCGGTGCGAGCCCTCTGCTCGCACCCCGTCGCGCAGCGCCCGCCGCGCAGGACGAGCGTGCGACCGGTCGCATCGTCCCTTCGGTTTTTTAGCGTGAGCCTTCTGCTCACGCTCCGAGGTGTTAGTGCTCGCTAGTGTTAGTGCTAGTGCCAGTGCTAGTGCCCTTTTTTGGATTGCGTTCCAGCCTCCCGGAGGAACTGTAAGTACCGTGACACGGTTAGGCACACTACACGAGGAGGTTTTTCCTCCCTACACACCTCCCCTCCCGGATGCCGGGCGGGGTTGTACCCCCAACCATTCAGTTTTAGAGAGCAGAATCCCCCAACCGGGATAAATTTCTTAATTATGGCGGAAGCTTTAATTAAGAAATTCCTGGTTTTCCTGAGCCACGAGTTCCCCGACGCCGCGACTAAGTGGGACCGCTTTTTGCGTAACCACGACGCCGACTCTCCGGCCTCTCCGGATGTAGATACCCGCCCTTTAGCGGAAGAAATACCCGTCATTTCCGGAGCCGTCTCCGGAAATGACCAGTCCGACATGTCTTGCTCGGAGCAAGACTCTGACCGTAGTGAAGGTGAATTCACTACAGTCAAATACAAAAAGACTAAGAAGAGGAAATGCCCAGAGGGCACTTCCTCTCCAGTCTCCTCCCCCACTAAACCGGCCCCTAAAAAGGCCGGTAAAGCCAGGAAAACCCTGCAGGCTAATAGCCCTTCACAGGCCCCTCCGGCCTCCCAGGCCCCGCCGCTAACTCAGGTGTCTAACACCTCTCAGGCCCTCCCAGCCTCTCAGGCCCTCCCGACCTCTCAGGCCCTCCCGGCCTCTCAGGCCCCTCTGGCCACCCCGACACCCAAACTTCCACCTCCTGTAATTGTACAGGAGAAAGAAAAATGGAGCTTAGTAAGTGCGGCGCTTAGCGAACACAAGCTTCGCCCTGCTTCCGCAGTTACTATCACTCCTATAGGAATAAAAGTCCAGACTAAGACTTCGGAGGACCACCGCCTCCTCACTGCGTTTCTACGCAATCATAACATAGGTTATCACACCTATGCCCTAGAAGACGAGCGCATGTTGCGCGTCGTAATCACTGGCGTAGACAAGTGTCTGTCTACATCAGAAGTACTCTTGGACATTCAGTCCCAAGGGTACCCTGCCACGGAGGTACACAGGATGTACCATCCAGTTAAAAAACACCAGTACAATATGGTACTGGTAACGCTCCCCCTGACACCAGAGGGCAAGGATATTTTCAATATCCGAGCCGTCTGCCATATCACCGGCATTCGTGTCGAGCCTCCCCGTAAAAGGGGCATCCCTGGCCAGTGCCACCGATGCCAACTTTACGGGCACTCGGCGCGAAACTGCCAAGCACGGCCACGCTGTGTCAAGTGCCTGGGCGACCACGGCACCTCTGACTGCACTCGCAAGAGCCCAGCTGAGGAGATCGAGCCTCCCAGCTGTGTCCTCTGTAAGACGCAGGGCCACCCAGCCAACTACAGAGGGTGCAAAAAAGCACCCAAAGTAAAGAGGCGAATTGCACCTCAAACTAGAGGTGCCCCGCCAAAGCAGAGATTCGTCCCTGCTCCCCTACCCACTAAATCGGCGTGGGCCAAACCCACCCAGCCCCTTTCTCAAGCGGCTTTCCCCGCTTTCCCTAGAAAGGCCTCGCCCTCCGCGCCACAGGCGCCAAAGGTCACGCCCCCTCCGACTTCGAAATTCGCTGAGGAACTATCGTTCGTCACCGATTTTCTGAGTGAAATGGAGCCAATCGACCCGGTTGAGCTCTCTATTCTTACCGCGAAGCTTAAAGGCTCGAAAACTGACCGCATTATGGCGTTGTCAGACCACGCAGACTTGATCAAAAAGATCAAGGCATCCCCCGCCGGTAATTAATGGATCCTTCGGGAAGGATTAAGCCGCACTCATTACGCGTCGTGTCGTTCAATACGAACGGCATCCGTAATAACATTGACGAAATCCGCGATTTCGTCATCAGGCATAATGTAGATATTCTTCTAGTGCAGGAGACGTTCTTAAAACCTAGTATGAGGAGCCCAAAAATAGCAAATTACAAAATTATCAGAAATGATAGAACTCGATCCCAACTCGGAGGTACTATTATTTATTATAAAAAATCCCTCCATTGTATTCCTTTAGAAGTACCGACCCTAGAAACAATGGAGTGTTCCATTTGTCACTTAAGTATGTCCGGCCATGAGCCCATTGTTATAGTAAGCGCGTACCTTTCAGGTACTAAAAAATTACTTTCTAGCGATTTACAATCGCTTTTCGACTTAGGAAATGCCGTCCTAATTGCCGGCGACTTAAATTGTAAACACCGCGAGTGGGGAAATGTTTATAACAATACAAATGGCCTTATACTACAAAGGCTAATCGATTCTTTTAATTTTGCTATTCTAGCCCCCAATGACCCCACTCGTTATGACACAAACCAACACATCAACGGTGTCATATGCGATCCTAGTACTATTGATATAGCTTTAATAAAAAACGTTTCTCTCAATATCTCTATTGAGACTCTCCACGAGCTTAACTCGGACCATAGACCGGTTATGATTACACTTGGTAATTTTAACCCAAATTATTCCAGTACTAGAAGGATCATTGACTATAAATCCCTGGCGGAGAACATTAAAGTCCTTCAATCGAGTCACCTCGATAAGATTCCCGATACAATAGATAGTAAAGAGGTCGCCATAGAGGCCGCCTCCCACTTGACCGAACACTTGGTAGCGACCATAGAAAATTCATCTAGGGATGTGTCAACGAACCCCAAAGTTCGCTGGCCCCTCCCAGAGGACATAAAGGAGTCCATCAGACTCAGAAATGCGGCCAAACGCACCTATGATCGCTACCCGTCGGAAGAGTGGAGAAAAGCCCTCCGCCATTACGAAAGGGAAGTTAAATATAAAATAAAACAACACAAAGCCGAGAGTTGGGATCGACTTCTCAGTGATTTAGAGCCGTCACACGTGGCCTACTGGCCGCTCGCGAGGGCCCTCAAAAGTAATACGGAGAGCGACATGCCTCCATTAGACAGATTAAATCGACCTCCCGCTCTAGAAGATATCGACAAGGCTGAATGTCTAGCCGATAACTTAGAACAGCAGTGCCGGCCGAGTACCCTCCCGATTGATCCCACGCACCTTAGCTTAGTAAATAGTGAGGTCGAAAGACGACTTTCGAGGCCACCTGATGACGACAGGGTGAGGCCGGTGGACTCGGAGGAAGTCCAAGACATTATTAAGTGTTTAAATGCCAGAAAGGCCCCAGGCCTCGACGGTATTTCTAACAAAACACTTAAAATGTTACCGTCCGAACTAATTCAACTCCTCGTGAACATCTTTAACGCCCTCTTAGTAGGATGTTCATTCCCAGACTTTTGGAAAGTAGCTATTGTTATAGGTATCCATAAACCGGGGAAACCCCGGAGGGCACCTGGTAGCTACAGACCGATCAGTCTAATTAGCTCCCTTGGAAAAGTCTATGAAAGAGTTATTCTAAGACGCCTCAATGACGTCATCACCGACAAAAAACTCTTCCCAGACGAGCAGTTTGCCTTCCGCAAAATGCACAGCTGTCCCGCTCAGGTACACCGCCTAACGGAGTACATTATCTCTAATAAGAATGACAGGAAGATGACATGCGCAGTCTTCTTTGATATTGCAAAAGCCTTTGATAAAATTTGGCACAACGGACTGTTGTACAAACTTTACCAAATGGGCATACCCGATAGTTTGGTACTGTTAATAAGTAATTATTTACAAAACCGTAAATCTCATTTCCGCGTGGAAGGCGCACTGTCATCGCCAAGATATATGGAGGCGGGAGTCCCGCAGGGCTCGGTCCTCTCGCCCTCCCTATACAACCTGTATACTTATGACATCCCTAAACACGCTAAGGTGCAACTAGCCATGTTCGCAGACGATACAGCCCTCTATTTCGCGCATAGGGTTCCCTCCTACGCTTCTAAAAAACTCCAGGAGTCAGTCACCGATCTCGGTGAGTGGTTCTCCAAATGGAGAATAGAAGTAAACCCCGACAAAAGTCACGCCATCCAATTTGACAGAAAGGTGTCCCAAACCATACGTTATGGTGCCCGTAGAAATATGAGTCCTATTAGCCTGCACGGTAACATCATCCCAGAGACTAATAAAGTCAAATATTTAGGCGTAGTACTAAACAAGTCGATGACCTTCACGAATCACATCTCCAATACGATACGAAAAGCGAAATTTGTACTCTACAAATTATATCCGCTATTAAATTCGCGAAGCAAAATGTCCCTAAGACATAAGCTTACTTTGTATAAGGTTTGCATTAGAACGATACTCACTTATGCGTGCGTCTCTTTCGCACAAATAAGTGATAACCAGATGGACCGATTGCAAAAAGTCCAAAACCGGTTTCTGCGCATGGCAACAGGTGCCCCCTGGTACATGCGAAACATCGACTTGCATAGAGACTGCGAATTAGTCACGATTAAAGCGTATATCAAAGAACTCGTAGAGAGATTCTTTGATAGAAGCAAAGTTCACCCAAACCCTCTCATTCGAAAGGCCCAGGACTACGAACATGACGCAATGACATTTAGATACCCCTTCAAACGGCCTAAGCATATCTTAGCCGATCCTACAGACCCGATCACAAAATACGTAACGTACTGTGTACAGTTACGTAAACACAAATCACACGCACCCGGTTTGTTAGTAAAGCACCGGGGTCGACGCCGGCGCCTACCCCGAGGACCCACATCAAACACTGACACACGTACCAACGTACAGACAGACCCAAACACGGGACCGAACCCGAGCCCGAGCTCGAGTTCGCATCCCAGTAGCTTAGTGTCACTACAAAATAGTGTCCGCGACCGCGATATTGTTATAGAGAGCTCTACCAATACCGCGAACCTCATCGACATTAGGACTTACGCGCGCGAGTCATCCCGACCGTACGCGGAAGGGGAGAGGGACGGCCCTCTCAGTTCCGAAATCATTAACTACACGAGCTCCTCTATCGCGATAACTCCGCCGCTAGTTCTTGCTACCGCGCGCGAGCAACCTCACTCATCAGAGAGTGAGGAAGGGGTCGGACCCCTTAGCGGGGGGGACCCGAGTCCCTCCCGTCCTAAAAATAGCTTACCCGTAGCTGTCCCCAACAACCGATCTGAACTTCACCCGGGTGAAGTTAGGGAGGGCCAACCCTCCCATTTACTCTAATCAAACCAACTAGCCACCAGGCTAGTTATAGTCCGATTACGCTAGAGCGGTCTTAACCCGACCGCTAGCATAGACCCTTTCGAAAAAAAAAAAAAAAAAAAAAAATGGCATTCGGCACTTCAGTATTCGGCTACATACTAGTGTAATGAAGAAATAGTAAGAAGAATAAAGGAAAATTATCGTCGCTGTTTTTCTTCTCTCAACTTCAGCAACTTCAGCAACAAATGTGCCATAGCGCACAAATATTATATATCCGATATTTTTGATTTTTGGATATTTTTGATATTTTCAAAATTACATACAAATTTCATACTCTGATATGTTTTTTCGTAATAGTTGAATCGAAATAATTTGTATGTCTGATAATTTGAAGATAGGGAAGTAAAATTAAACTCATTTATTTATTATTGATATTCAAAGTTTTCAAATAAATTAAAAATCAACGATAGATACTTTTGAGTATCAATTTAAGTCTTAAATCCATAAAATGACTTTTGTTTATAACCAGAAGAAAAAAAAAAAGTGTATTAATTTTATCAGTCGAATTAATTTGACACATGGTATAAATGGTTTAAGTGTATAAAAATAGTATAATAACAAACAAGGAATTTTCTTCCAAAAAACAGGGGGTCACGTGGGTGTCATAAGTCGTTACAAGCCGCGTCGACGGCTATGATTAGTTAATGTCGTGTCAAATAGCAAGTTTTTGATGACCTAGGCTTGTGAAACTCTCGGAAAATAAGACCTGTGTTGATGTAAGATTTTTTACATTTAAAACATTCTTTTACATATTTAAATATAAATATCAATCTTAATACATATCAAGCATAAATATCAATTGATATATATCATGATATATATACGTTATATATCAATTGATATATACTTCTATATATATATTTTTTTTTGTTTTATTCCTAGTACTCTACATACACATACTACGAATACACAAAATGTAGAACAGATTATAATTAAAACACATTATTGTGACAACCCTGCAGCAATGACGAATACCTACACAAAAGCGGCATTTCGCGCGACTTCAAACGCGTTGGCCCACTGTATCTCTTTATTACACTGTGGTAATAGCTAGGGAAACCGGGGTCGCATACCCGTATACTGTCCACAACTACCGGACAGGTAAGTTGGGATGAGTATCCCATGACAGGAACTGGAAGAAACATTATAATATTATGTTATATGTATTAACGGTGACTGACAGGCAATAGGTATACGGATGGACAGTGGAGTATAAGTAATAGGGTCCCGTTTTTTCCCATTTGGGTACGGAACCCTAAAAACGCGCTAAACTGGCAATCGATAATAATATGGCGTTATCTTGACTACTAAGCATTTGTTGGCATTGTTCGCAAAGTCGCAAATTAAAATAATACCTAATATTCTGTTGAATTTTAAAAATCGCTTATATAGCCAAAAACCTATTTACACGTTTTTAATAAAAGTAGGTCTATCTATGTACCTAATTTTCCTTTTTATTGTGAAAAATATTCTAAAGAACATATTATGAGTAGACTAGCTTTTGCTCGCGGCTCGCTCTGCCCGCATAAATATATTATCCCACGGGAACACTTTATTTATTCTGGATAAAAAGAAGCCTATAGTGTTATTCCCATCAGAGCTCAAACCACTGTCTACTAACATACCAGAATACGTTCAGTATTTTTGCGTGAAAGCAGAAGGAGTAATAATCATCCATCCGTCCATACTAGCTAACTTGCACATTTATAATAGTAATAGGATATAAGTAGGATAAGTATAGTAGCACTAATATCTATTCTGTGATAGTAGTAAGAAATTCTTTGTGCGGTGATCACACTGAAAGTCGTGATAATTATTACGATAATGAATTATATAAATGTAGGGACACACTACAGAATTATCACGATTAATTATCTGTAGCTACACCAATGCAACATAACGTAATTAGTATACATTTGTAAGGAGAACTAAACAAATCCAGCGGCCCCGTCGCGCGACCAGTGGGCGCGGCCGTGGCGTTCGCTGGTTTGCTGCCCAAATAGCACAAAACTGCTGTATAAGATAACACGTAGGGTAACATTAGTGTTTATAACGAGGTATAACAGTACACTATAACTGCAACAGCTGATAATTACTATTTCGCCTGTATATCAGCTCTATTACGCGTCACAGATACCACACTGTAAAGCTGCAGCTCTTGGAACAACTGTTACCTTTAATATTGCTGATGTAATGCTGATATACAGCAAATGTCACTGTTATTCAGCTGACAGCTGTTTAATTTGTGCCCAAAACAGAGTTATATGAGTTACAGCGCCTCTACAGCTCTTATACAGCACTTTTGTGCTACTTGGGTGGTCTCGGTCGCGCTACGTGGTCGCAAAGTTCGAAATATTACACATCTCAACATTATAAACACTACCTTTTTCCCGATAATCTTATGGGTCGCCTCCTCCACTCTCGCAAAGTGCCCTTTGCCGAACACTTTGCCGGTCATGGTGTAGTTGCCCACGCTGTAGACGGTGGTTTTTCTCGACATGGCGATTGGCGACACGACCCGCGCCCGCGAGAGCTTCACGAAAATTAGAACGTCGCAAGTGACATTTGAATGATTTATTTTTATCGTGTGTCAATCGCCAGTACGATCGACGTATAATTAAACTACATACGAACATCTTGCATAGAAATATAGGAACTTTTCAGTTTTTTTTTGCATGTAATCGACTAGGAATCGTGTACGGTGTAGACGCATGATGGTAAGTGATACCGCACCCGTTCGCAACACCAGAGGAATAACAAAGATTGGGAAAACCTTTAAAACCCAAAAAAGGCTGGACTAGCCTTTATATGAATAATAGCGTCATAGCCAGTAATATTATATATCTATGGTAATAGCAGAGTGGCCTATCTAAAATAATAAATCAAATTATTACTTGTAGGATTCCGTGAACGTGAAAAACGGGGTCCCGTTACTGAGACTTCGCTGTCTGTCTGTCCGGCTGTCTAGACTAGCTAGACAGTTCAAATTTACATAATATGTTGCTGCTATAATATATACGGATTTTTTATAATAAAAATACCTACTTTAGGTACCTACTACAACAGGATAAAATAAAATAAACCTTTTGCCTGAATTTAATAACGGCAACAGACGCTCGAAATATTCACTGAATAAGTAGGTATATAACTGTATATTCTCTTTAAAAATAAATAATAAAATAAAAAGACTCCCATACAACAAACTTATTTTTTCGCTGTTTTTTGTTCGATATTATATATTTGTATTAGTAATAGCTGTTGTAAAGATAATGTAAATACGGAACCCTCCGCTCGCGAGTCTAACTTGTACTTGGCCGATTTTTGAAAGTAATTAAATAAGGGATATAATTAATCGAGCGAACAAAAAATAAGTTGGCGGCTGCACGTGAGCATACTGTATTACTGATTTTGGCAGCGAATTAATATGTTGGCGACTAAATTACTAAACTGGCGAAAACACTCGGGTGACAAAAAATTCTAAAGTCGGCAGATAAAAAGAGGCGAAATTTAATCCAAATTAGCACCGACATTTATAAGTTGGTGACTTAATTTCCGAGTTGGTGACCATTATACCATATAAGCAGCTATAAAACCAGATTTGGTTGATAAATTAATGGCTGCTAAAAATTCAATTTGCAGGCTACGGAAAATCCTATATTTGGATACTGTTGGAGTATGTTTTTCTTTGTCATGGGTGTCATTTTCTAGGTTTCTGGGGGTGCAGAATAATATGAAAATAAAAGGACATCATTCACGTTTCATACATTTTTGGACCAAAAAATGAAAGTGCCGGCCAGAAAGAAAAAAATATATATTCGGATAGAATACACAATTCCTAACATTTTTTACTATGACGTCCAATCTGTGCGCCCAATGGTTACGTCGTAATAAAATAATTTAAAAATAATCCTTTTGTGATAAAAAGGTTGGAGTGTCACTATTAAAAGCATGGATATCTTACGTTATGATATAATACTTGATAGTAAAACACAGTGGTAAGGTTGATAAATAGTATTGGAAAAAAATATTTAGTCATAAAATAAAAATAAAAAATATGTATCAAGTACTAGCTGTCCCGGTGAACTTCGTGTCACTTTAAAACCTTCCCTGGACTTCTACGAATATTTTGAGACTAAAATCAGCCCAACCAGTTCAGCCGTTTTCGAGTTTTAGCGCGACTAACACATTTGAAAATCCATTTTTATATATAAGAAGAAGACTAACTGTCCCGGTGAACTATATGATACAACAACCAAAGATATACAAAAAAAAAAAAAATTGGCAATGCCTGGAAAAGATTCTGGTCCTTTAAAGAAATAGTAAAATGCATAAGTATAAACATGAGCACCAAAAGAAAACTATTTAATACATGGATTCCACCCATTCTAACATAAGGGTGCCAAACTTGGGCACTAACAAAAGCTCATACAAGTATGCTGGAAGTTGGGCCGAAGGCTATGGAGAGGAGTATGTTTGGAAAGAAAAGGATAGACAAAATAGAAAACAAGGAGTTGAGAAAAATGACACGTGTAACTGATGTAACATATAAAACTAAAAAATTGAAATGAAACAACAAACAATCAAAACATGTCCGGCCCGGACATGTTTTGATTTTGATAGGGCCAGACAAATGGACAAAAATAATAACATCTTTGTATCCCAGAAGGGCTAAAAGAAAAGAGGGCAGATCTCTAAAAAGATGGGAAGCGAGAAGTTACTATGGAGAGCATGTTCAACCAGATGGAGTTTTTAGCATTGAGCTAAGTGGTGGAATTCCTCTAGAGCTTGTAAGGGAATTGGAGGGAGAGGACTTGTGGTTGATTCGAGGGCGAATACAATCCCGACACATCCGATCTAAAACATACTATGTGTATATTGCTCTGGATAGAACAGCAATCGGGCGTCGAGCAATAAAACATTACTATTGCACATGCCATATAGGAATGAGAACCATCGGATGTTGCTCCCATACTATGTGCATAGTCTGGTACATGGGTTATGCTAGACATGACCCTTACCTCAGCCCACCCGCAATAAGTTTAGATGACGTATTTGTAAGACTAGAAAATGTTTAATTGTACGTCATTAACTTATTATTGTTATTAGCCTTTATTCAGAAGAACAATACATTTATTTTATATACATTACAAAATATTCAAATCAATAATTGATTTTTCCGTTGCGCGGTCTCTGCTTCTGAGTGCCTCTTGGCAATGGCCTCCCCCAACAGCTTCCACTCACATCTCTGACATGCCACTCCACATACACTAGTCCACATTTTGCCAGCCATTTGTACCATTTCATCTTCCCATCTTTTTAGAGATCTGCCCTCTTTTCTTTTAGCCCTTCTGGGATACAAAGATGTTATTATTTTTGTCCATTTGTCTGGCCCTATCAAAATCAAAACATGTCCGGGCCGGACATGTTTTGATTGTTTGTTGTTTCAGTTCAATTTTTTAGTTTTATATGTTACATCAGTTACACGTGTCATTTTTCTCAACTCCTTGTTTTCTATTTTGTCTATCCTTTTCTTTCCAAACATACTCCTCTCCATAGCCTTCGGCCCAACTTCCAGCATACTTGTATGAGCTTTTGTTAGTGCCCAAGTTTGGCACCCTTATGTTAGAATGGGTGGAATCCATGTATTAAATAGTTTTCTTTTGGTGCTCATGTTTATACTTATGGATTTTACTATTTCTTTAAAGGACCAGAATCTTTTCCAGGCATTGCCAATTTTTTTTTTTTTGTATATCTTTGGTTGTTGTATCATATAGTTCACCGGGACAGTTAGTCTTCTTCTTATATATAAAAATGGATTTTCAAATGTGTTAGTCGCGCTAAAACTCGAAAACGGCTGAACTGGTTGGGCTGATTTTAGTCTCAAAATATTCGTAGAAGTCCAGGGAAGGTTTTAAAGTGACACGATGTTCACCGGGACAGCTAGTACTTGATACATATTTTTTATTTTTATTTTATGACTAAATATTTTTTTCCACTACTATTTATCAACCTTACCACTGTGTTTTACTATCAAGTATTATATCATAACGTAAGATATCCATGCTTTTAATAGTGACACTCCAACCTTTTTATCACAAAAGGATTATTTTTAAATTATTTTATTACGACGTAACCATTGGGCGCACAGATTGGACGTCATAGTAAAAAATGTTAGGAATTGTGTATTCTATCCGAATATATTTTTTTTTCTTTCTGGCCGGCACTTTCATTTTTTGGTCCAAAATGAATGATGTCCTTTGTTTCGTAATTCCACAATGGCGTAAATTTTTGTTATTAAAATTAACAAGGTTGTCCTTTTCCCGGTTTCTGGGGGTTCTTTTACAAAATTGTCTTCCAATTTCATTTTCCAAAATGGAGAATATTCAATCTTCGGAAAATGAATATGAATACAAAATTAAAAGATCTTTGGGATGCTAATTATGATTTATGATTATTATTACAGTATGTTATGTAGTTCAAAGTACCAGCTATGTAGGTATAGAAATTTTGAAAAATTCAGGATTCATGAATTTTTCTGCCATTCATGAAGAAAATATGCGATTTCTAGATTAATAAGGGGGAGCAAATTTTCATTACTTTTGCAGTAGGATGCACCGTTTCTGAGATAGAAGCGACTATAGAAAAAAATATGACAATGCTGTACTGAGATACGAGGGGTGTATCAATCTATAGAAATGTTGGAAAATTCAAGATTTTCGATTTTTTTTTCTCCCATCATGAAGAAAATATGATGTTGCATTATACCTAAGGGGGACGAAATTTTCATTATTTTTTTCAATAGGATGCACTGTTTCCGAGATAGAATCAATTTTATAAAAAGAGAAGTAAATGCTGTACATTGAGATACGACGGATGTATAAATCTTCTATAGATTTTGGAAAATTCAGGATTTTCGAATTTTTTTTTCTACCATCGTGAAGAAAATATGATGTTGCGGAGATTCTAAGGGGGACGAAATTTTCCTTATTTTTTCAATAGGATGTACCGTTTCCGAGATAGAATCAATTTTATAAAAAAAGGAGTAATGCTGTACATTGAGATACGACGGATGTATAAATGTATAGAAATGTTAAAAAATTCAAGATTTTCGAAAAAAATTTTCACCCATCATGAAGAAAATATGATGTTGCGAGGTTCCTAAGGGGGACGAAATTTTCATTATTTTTTCAATAGGATGCACCGTTTCCGAGATAGAATCAATTTTATAAAAAAAGAAGTAAATGCTGTACATTGAGATACGACGGATGTTTATAGCTATAGAAATGTTGGAAAATTCAGGATTTTCGAATTTTTTTTTCTCCCATCATGAAGAAAATATGATGTTGCGGGGTTTCAAAGGGGGGCGAAATTTTCATTATTTTTTCAATAGGATGCACCGTTTCCGAGATAGAATCAATTTTATAAAAAAAGAAGTAAATGCTGTACATTGAGATACGACGGATGTTTATAGCTATAGAAATGTTGGAAAATTCAGGATTTTTGAATTTTTTTTTCTCCCATCATGAAGAAAATATGATGTTGCGGAGTTCCCAAGGGGGGCGAAATTTTCATTATTTTTTCAATAGGATGCACCGTTTCCGAGATAGAATCAACTTTATAAAAACATAGTAAATGCTCTACATTGAGATACATTCCTAGATGTATAAAGCTATAGAAATGTTGGAAAATTCAGGATTTTCAAATTTCTTTTTCTCTCATCATGAAGAAAATATGAGGTTGTTAGGTTACTAGGGAAATTTAAAATGGATGACTTTTTTGTAATCAGCACCCCCAGAAACCAATATAAGGACACCCATATTATTTTTATGAAATTAAGTATGTCCGCCATATTGGAATTTCAAAACGAATGTCATTTTCGTATTCAGCACTCCCAAAAACCTGGTAAACGACACCCATATCAATTTTACGAAAAATAAATATCCGCCATTTTTAAATTTCAAAATTAATCTACACAATAATCTACACCTCCCTAAAACCGAGAAAAATAAAAATTGGGAATTTTGTACGCTCCTTTATGGTTTTTTTGTGTGCGCTCGTTTCGCTGCTTGTATGGTTTTTGAGTTACCTACATCAGGGAAAATATATGTTCCTATTCTTAAATTAAATGTGTACTCACAAATTGTCGCCAAGATGGTTATTTAGTCGCTAAAACATAATCTGTCTGCCAGTTTGGAAAATTCAGTGGTATTATTTAGTCACCAGATTAGTAATTTTTTTGTTTCTTACATTCTTTCGCCAACTTGGTAATTTAGTATTCAATATTGGGTATTTGCACATCCAAAATTTAATTGTTTTGTCGCAAGTTTAAATACATGCCATTAAATAAACGATACATAAAACATGATTAATTTTAAAATTTTGTTATTCATATTATTGTTAATTATTTTGTAAACATTTCGTTCTGTATAAACCCTTACCTATTAGTAGATGATAATAATAAAATTACTAATTATCTACTTAGGTAATTGCTACTTGACTTTATTATATTACTAGTTTTTGCCTGCGACTTAGTCCGCGTGGAACAGTTACTTTGGGATATCGCTAAAATTTACCCGCGACTTCATTTACGTAGAAGGAGAAGCGCTTCCACCTCAAGACAATGGATCTAGTACCTACTCAAGAGTTCAAGACTGCCCGTACGCGCCGCACGCCGTATATCGGAATTCGGGGGGCACGGCAGTGCTCCCGCCAAGTCGAGCGCGAAGTAAACACTGCCGTACCATCCTTTACTGGAACCATTTCGCCGCATTTTCAGGCCCCTATTCCCTATTTGAGAACCTTTCGATAAGACCAGAACGCAGAAATTTTCGTCATCCAATAAGCTATAATCACATACTTAAAATTCAAAATTTCAAGTCTGTAGGTCATTTAGTTCCGAAGTTAAGCGAAAGCAAAGTTTCGCATTTATGACACTCACTCACTCACACACTCATGATCATCAAAATAGAACTAGTACTTCCCATAAACTTAGAGAACTGAAATTTGGTACAGAGTTAGGGTTTAATGGCTACATAAAGGGAAAACTATAAAAACTACTAATAGTTCTCTAATAGTTTGGTTGGGCTCTTGTATTTTTTAATCAGGGTCACCAGGTCACTACTCCAGATCTTTGATTATCCTAGTTTTTATAGTTTTCCCTTTATGTGGCCATTAAACCCTAACTCTGTACCAAATTTCAGTTCTCTAAAAAGTTCTCTAAAGATCGACATACCGCCTTTACAAAAAATATTCAACTTGGTGGGCCGCTTCATTTGATGTCAAAAATCGAAGGTCTGAAGTATGTAATGAAGAACCCTCAGCAGGTCTCAGCTGTATTAGAGATATGGTAATGCCTCCTTCTACTATTGGTACATAAAAAAAAACAAAAAAAAAACAAATCGACTGTCATTGCAAAAATCCAGCGTAGTGGGACACATCTTCTAATTTAATCTAGCCTATAGCGTCCCACTGCTGGGCGAATGTCTCCCCTTCTGCTTTTAATACGCATATAAATAAAATTAAAGGAAAACTCTGGATAAGACTAGCAGTGGTGCATAACTATAACTATAACTCCATTCTTATCGGCTTCCCTTATCACTTACCTTTTGCAAACCTTCATAGAAAGCCCTACCTATTATACAGGCTCCAGTTTCCCTATGAAGGAGAAGCAGCCTTCGCCACTGAAGACTAGACTGGCTTTTATACTTATACTTACAAGTTTACAAGAAGAAATAGCCGAACGATTAACTTTATTCTACTCGAACTAGACACCTACTCCTAAAAAGAAAGAAACTGTGTCAAATAAGAAAATCTAATATGAATCAATATGCACACGTTTCTACAAAAAGAAGTGAAATCCCACCAAAAACATTATGTAAAAAACTAGCCAAGTGTCGATGGAGCTGCTTGTTTATCTCTAAAAAGTAATGAAATCTAGACAAAGTCGTGCCAAGTCTAAGGTTCATTACTACGATTTCTTTATTATTATAGTTAATGTTGTGTGACTTGGCCGTTGAAGGATACACAAGGGTACAAAACCAGGTGCTCCATGACACCATTGCATCAATCTGTCGCCAGAACCGCTATCCATTAACGATGGAAAATTGCCACTTGGAAAACAATAAAAATGTTGTTACCAGTTTGGTTAGGACAATGCAGGCTAAACACCCGATTATCTGACAAGAAAGATGATCCATGTCGGATGGGCATGTAAAAAGTCGGACCTGCGCCTGATCTCTCGTCAGTCGTGTCGGTTATTCGTCCCACTAGATTATGAGAGTAAAGGAAGAGAGAGTGCTCTTGTGTACTGCGCACACATTTGGGCACTTTAAAATTACTCCTGCGTAACTGGCCTGGTTTCAAAAAAACCGGCCACCATCACCGAAATCGGTGTGGGGAGTTATTATTATTATAGTAAAGTGTACGGCCCCAGAATTTATAATTGAGCTTGCGATCACATAGTAGCTTTTTATGGCATAGGGGCAAACGAGCAAACGGATCGCCTGATAGAAACTGGGAATAAACTACCGCCGCCCGTTGCAACGCCATAAAGTCGATTCTGCTATTAAAATTCTGCAATAATAGATTAAAGTGTATGAAGTAATGTATACGGCCGCAGGAACATATTTGAAAATGTCTCCGATATTTGTGCGTTTAAGTTCATACTTATCTACCAGTAGGTACCATATTGAATGTTTTTTGTATATTTAGTAGGTACCTAAGTAAAGTAGTGATGTAGGTTTTGCTTAGATTATGTTTACTAATTTAGCAAACAAAAACTTTTTTGTACTTTTTAGATGTAGGCCACACATAAAATTTTAAATTTTTACATTTACCAAGTCGTAGGTAATACCTCAATATTTCTATTAATGAAACTAAAATTGGAGTTCTGAGGAGTTGCAAATGTGTTACCGACCGGCCTTTTGGAACGCTAAAAGTCCAACAAATAAACAAAAACAATTTATTTAAGATTGGGGATATCAAAGCATTGTTTTGTTGGGGAATTTACAATACCAGAATACCAGAACTTTTGTTTATAAAATATTTTCCTTAATTTGTAAGTTACATTTGTCTCGTGTAAGATTGGAACTGTAAGAGCGCTTCACACCGACTTGGAAACTGAAATCATCGTCGAATGACCGGCTGTGTTACCCAACCCAACCCTACTGTATTTTACCGCCAATTTAGACTTTTTATTCTTCTTGTAGCAGACAAGTATTAGAGTGGAGATCACGCTTAGGCAAACGTAGTGTAGGACGTCCTGCGGGCTGCGGCACGAATCACGATGGACCGACGATTTGAAGAAGGTGGATGAGGGCTGCCCAAGATCGGGATGGTTGGCGATAGGCTGATTATGATGATTCTTCTTGTGCTATATAATATACTATTTGTAATTTTAATATTTTATGTACAAATAAATATTTACAATTATATTATACCTACTACAAACTACTTAGGCCTTATCATCCGTTAATGAATGACATAAACAGTATTCTCCGAGCCAAGTAACCCCTCTTGAAATACTGTAGTGCCTGGGACAGTTGTATGGTTGCCCCATGGACCTAGGAATTTACACGAGCACATACGGCATTCTCACAACATAGCCTAGTCCAGAGGAATGACTGGTCAATACGTCTGGGGCCAACTATGTGCGGTTTCCTCACGATGTTTTTCTTCACCGTTAGTGCGTCCGTAATCCGTATATAATGTACTTGAGATCTGAAAAAGTCTCATTGGTACACGCCACAACCTGGGATTCGAACCTGCACTCTGCAAACCAAACGGTCTACCCACTAGGCCACGGAGCTCTACATGAGCACTATAATATTGCCATCAATTATTTTCTGTTAATATTTTACTGCGCTACATTTTATTCCGGTTCAGTAAAAATTATGAAAATATAAAAAAAAAGTCATTTGTCACCCTACCGACCCCTATGACGTTGCATGTGATGGAGCGTACAACGTGGTACAACGGTGCGCGGTGCGTGGGGAGGCGTCCTGTCGCCCTCGCAGTAGGGTGACCTAAATTCATGATCTTTTAAGATTTTGTAACTTTCAAATTGTTGAACTTTGACACAAAAGCTTCTGTAGTGTATATTCTATTTTTGATTCAAAAAAAGTTCACAAGTAGGTTTTAATGAGGATGTAGCTGTTTTTAAAACACGGCCATCTAACGCGGCGCACGTAAATCGTAAAGTGTGTGAGGTCACTTACAATATACTTAGATTATTACTAGCTGGTGCCCGCAACTCCGTTTGTGAGGAACTCTTAATGGAAACAGAACCCTAACATTATAGTAGCCTGAGTTAAGTACCTACTCCTTATAACATCGGCTATCCACTAGTGAAAGTGGTCAAAATCGGTCCAGCCGTTTAAGAGATTAGCCGAAACAAACAAACAGACAGAGGGACAAGTTTATAAAAATTAATTTTTTGGTGTAGGTACCGTAATTAAGGGCTATGATGTAGCCTGACGGGTCCTATCTACTTTAGTGAAGAAATAAAAGATGTAAAGATAGAACTCCGATATATTCTAATAGACATGAACAATATCTAGTGGGTGTGCGCCAGCGCTGGTGGATCAGATAGAAAAGAGTGCCCGCGATGCTCGCTGCCGCGCCGCGCTGTCTGCCCGTAGAACCAGTCCAGTCCCCTTCCTTCACCCCGCACCCCCGCTCTGGTCAGCGAGGTCCGGGCGCGAGGGAAGTTGCACTCGATGTCGATGCGATGTCCATGCGTGGACATAGCCCTTTTGTAGGAAACAGCGGATAGGATAATTGATCCCATAGTAAAAGTTGCATTATATTATTCAAGAGTAGGTAGGTATATTCACACCTGAAAGTTTGGCTTTGGTCAGTGACTGAAAAATCACCTTGTTTATGTATGTACAAAGTTACAAACGTATAATTATATACAAATAAATAGACAGTTAATTTTTTTCTTTTATATAGATGATATTTCATTAATAGCCGAAGCCGATAAACCAGGGGTCAATTGAGGTAAGTTATATCATCATCTTTACACTATATAAACTCAAGATATCTACAACTGGCCAATATCACAGTCAAGTCTCCTGCAGACGCTAAGATGCACCACGCAATAGTGATAATAGCCAGCTTGAACCTCGCGGCGGCGGGACAATTCAATTTTCTCAATGAAGTAAATAAGAAAATAACATTGAACCCACTAGATAATATCAAAGCTACGGTTAACAAAATAACGATCACAGTAGCGGAGAATCCGACGGTACAAAATATTAACGATAAGACCGGGCGTGCACTGGCCGAAAACATAAATAAAGGCACCGCAATTCCTAATTCCATCGCGTCCGCAATAGGCTACTACCACTTCCCAACCATTGAAAGTGACTTAAATATCATGGACATGGACTACATCAACAGATTCATGGCAGAATACAATATGGGACTGCAGAACGAAGATGTCAAACTAGGCACCGAGGAGCTGATCACAAAATATGGATTCCCTATCGAAACACACAAAGTAGAAACGGAGGACGGGTACATCTTGAAAGTACATAGAATACCTGGCAACGGTAGCGTTGTTTTCCTAATGCACGGTCTGTTCGGGAGTGCAAACGACTACTTGGTGGCCGGACCTGAGTCTGGACTCGCTTACGAGCTGGCCAGAGAAGGTTACGACGTCTGGTTGGGCAACGCTCGCGGTAACACGCACTCTAGAGCTCACAAAACTCTCCAACCTTCGAACAAGAAGTTCTGGAACTTCTCGTGGCATGAAATCGGAGTTAACGACTTACCGGCCATGATAGACTACGTACTAAAGGCGACGAACAGCCAAAAGATAAAGTACGTTGGGTTCTCGCAGGGTACAACGTCGTTCTTCGTTATGGCATCGGAGCGACCGGAGTATAACGAGAAAATATCCATCATGGTCGCCCTATCGCCCGTTGCTTTTATGTCCAATATGAAATCACCCGTGATCAGACTTTTTACACCTGGTCAACCTATATACGAAACCATTCTCAAAACAGTCGGTGTCTATGAATTCGCACCGGACAATATGCTGACGAACAGCCTTAAGAAAGCGATCTGTGGGGTGACCAAGATTTCCGAGATCATGTGTTCCAACATCGTATTCCTCTGTGTTGGTTTCGACATGCCCCAGCTCAATGTTACCAATCTACCTGTAGTTTTAGAACATGAGCCCGCAGGGGCAGCCACGAATCAGATGATACACTACGGCCAGGGAGTATTGTCGGGAGATTTCGCGAAGTTTAACTACGGACCTTTTACGAACGAGAGAGTCTATGGGAGGAAGTATCCACCGAGCTATAATTTGGAGCAGATCAGCGCTCCTGTAGCTTTATTCTACAGCGATGGAGATTGGATGGCCGATCTGAAAGATGTAAAGAAACTATCCTCGAAATTGAGCAATGTGGTCGAAGAATATTTGGTGCCATTCCACAATTTCAACCATTTAGATTTTATTATAGCGAAAGACGTCAAGACGTTGGTCTATGATAAAGTGAAGTCAGTTTTTAAGAGATATTAAGTGTTGAGCTTAATACTTCTTGGTATTATAAAAGGATATTTTTGTATCCCTTGTAAAAAGTAAGTTAGTTTAATTTTCCCGTGATGCTACTTTTTAATTCTGAATTTTTTGTAAGTTGGAAAAACCAAGACAATTCAGTTGAAAAACAGGACACAGTAATAGAGTTGCAACAGTAAAATTAATATTTAGTGAAAATAGGGTAAATGAAATACATGTAATGCCCTTCAATATTTTTCATTAAATTATTTGAATAAAATAAATTAGAAAGAAAAATTGTAAAAGTGGCCCGCGAATTTTTAATGCATACTGTATACATGACCTTATCAGGGCGCTTAAACCCACTATCCAGTACACCCCAGGACACTGCAAAAACTAGGACATGTCCTGAGAAAACAGGACAGTTGACAACCCTAATTAAAGCAAGCTAGGACGTATTTTTACTCTGTGGCAATGACTTCCAAATTTCAGTTATCGGTAGGTACTTTGGTAGGTACCTACTTTATGCTCCCAATTCCCAAACTATCATCTATGAACATAGATATATGATATTAAAAAGAGGTTTATGAACATAGATTTATAATATTAAAAATCTATGAAGGTTATACTTATTTAAGTCGTTATAGTTTTCTGACTATCATCCTGAATTTTTCAGGTTTTTCGAGCGTTCAGCATTAGCGTTAGTTTTAGATGGGATTTTAAGTAAAAAATGCACTTTAAACTTGAAATTCTCGCAAACGGATAAGTACCATCAAAAAATTGTCTTTGTAATTTCTCAAATCTCAATGTTTTTAAAAGACCAGAGAACCCCGATACCCCTAAAAACTAGAAAAAAATAATTAAATTGTTAATTATATTTTAAACTGCTGTATTGTGAGTCGTAGTAGTTACGACTTATTTTTCATAGTTAGCTGCTTAGATGGTATTAAAAATAATAAAACAGCTCATTAGCTACTATATACACTAGCTACTATATAAAAATATAAAAACAAATAAATTAAAATCACACATTTTGAAAAAAAAATGGAGAAGAGAAAAACTTAGGTACTAATTCAAAATCTCGTAAATTATTATTTTTGGAATATGGATTTCATTGTAGAAAATATCGGAAATGATGGGAACTGCAACCTTTTATTAATGATCAATATAGACATAACCTATAACCCTGTTGAACCATGGATATTGTTACCAAAGGCAAGAAGACAAGTAAAGACGACCAGAAAACAAATGTGATTTATTTGGATAATAAATTAAAATTCATTCAAAATGTATAACAATCTGTCGAAAATTAACGTTTTAAAGTCTTTAGCTAGTATAAAGTCCAAATGATTAAAATTATCGTACGGAACCTTATACATTTCTATCACATTCGGCAGTTCTTTTGATACCCTTTCAACGTCTTTCGGATTTGCCAACCAATCAGCGTCGCTGTAGAAAAGAGCCACAGGCGCAGTGACGCGACTCAAATCGTATTTTGGTGGTTCCTTAGTCCCATAAATCTGCTCATTTACGCGATATCCGTAGTCGAACTTTTCAAATTCTCTTGATGTGATTTCTTGGCCATAATGCACTAGTTGTTTTGTGGAAGCCCCTGCAGGCGTATGCCCGAAGAACACGGGAATATTACTCGCGTTTAACTGAGGAAGATCATAGCCGCCTATCAGAAATACGACGTTATAACACAGAAGCTCAGGCACTGTCCCATGGCACAACACTTTTTTGACGTTCCGTACGAGCAGATTATTCGGGAGGAACTCGTGCGCTCCTATTATATTCAAAGCACTAGAAATGAACGGGCCGCTCGGAGCTAACAGTCTCAACACTGGTGACCTCAGATGAGACATGTATACGACCGGAGAGAGTGCCACCATAACAGCTATCTTGTCATTATACTCAGGCCGTTCTGAAGCCATAACGAAAAACGAGGTCGTACCCTGCGAGTGACCGACATATTTCAATTTTCTATCACCCCTCACGTCTAAAACGTGATCTATCATGGCTGGCAGATCGTATAATCCGATCTCATGCCATGAGAAGTCCCAGAATTCCTTCTGTGATGCCCTCAACGTCCTGTGAAGTCGGGAATGCTTGTTACCACGAGCGTTGCCCATCCACACGTCATAGCCTTCTCTGGCCAGTAGATAAGCTAATCCAGATTCAGGTCCAGAAATTACGTAGTCATCTGAACTTGCAAGTAACCCATGCATAAGGAAAACAGCGCTGCCATTATTCGGTATTCTGTGTATAGCCAGAATATATCCATCTTCAGTCTCCACTCTGTGTATTTCGACTGGGAATCCATACTTTATTATCAACTGATCAATGCTAAGCTTAGCGTCTTCGTTTGATAAGCCGCTGTTGTATTCTTCTATGAAACCATTGGGTATGTCGACTGTATTGTAGAAATTGTCAATGGTAGGTACGTTGTATCGTCCTAAAGAGGACGCTATGGCGTTTGGTAAAGCCGACACTGTATTAAGGGTCGTAGCGAAGGTCTCTCCCGATGTATGTGTAGCCAACTGCACCACTGGATTTTCGATTAAGCTATGCGTAAGTTGTCTAAAACTAAATTGTCCTTCCGCGTGACTTATTAGCGAGACGATTACCACTAAAAAGAGATTAAAAATCATGGCGCGACCTATTTTCGTATCGTCAGATCTCACACTGGCCGTGTGATGAACATTAGCTATATTTTTATGGAAATGCTCGTTTCCTGCGAGGATGACGAGTTAATTGCGGATCAATTGGAGATCTGCAGAGTGAGATAAAATCCATGATGTAACTTGGAGCTAGACGCTACGCCATATACAAAAGTTCCTCAAACATTAGAGTATAATATTAGTAGAGAAATGATTATTGCGACTAGGCTATGTTCCCCATGAAAAAAAAAACAACGCGTTACCTACACTTCGTACAGACACTTGAGTCTCGTGAGGACAAATTTTGTAGAAATAACACCGGGCTAGTCTAGCCCATAGCTGCGGCTACGGTAATACAGCATACCACGGAAACACTGTACTTTTTTGGGATAAAAAGTAGATGAAGAGCCTAAGCTACTACCCATATAAAATTTCATTTAAATCCGTTTAGTTTTTGCGTAAAATATTAACAAACATCCATCCATCTATCCTCACAAACTTTCACATTTATAATAGTAGTAGAACTTATAGCATCAATCTTATAGCAGTAAAATTAATGTATTATTCCTATTCAACGCTCTCAGCATCAGTTATTTAATGTTTTTGTAGACGTTTTACACGGAACTCATTTTACTCGCATCGTGTTTACACTTGGCCGGTTTTTGTGCATTTTCTATGGATGACGTCCAACAGTTTGGGAATTACGGATCGTGAGATTCGTGAATCTTTTTATAAACAACTAACACTAGCGAGTTTTTACGATCTTTCAATCGTCTGTCAGTAAATGGTGATAATCGCAAATCGCAGTTTTGCAAACATTATTCTAATTGTTATTATAATACTTACCATTGTTCTAGACAAGTCGCATGAAGACTTAATTCCTGAAGTAATTAATAAACCGAATTAAATATTATAGCCTTTCTATAGTAGAAAGAAAATTAAATCTTGTGAAGTAAAGCAATACCCATGGCAGAGTATGTTAACAGTAGGTAGGTGTTGAGTAAAGGCGAAAAAAGGGGAAATGAAAAACCGGCCAAGTGCGAGTCGGACTTGCACACGTAGAGTTCCCCAATATTGTATATTTTACGTAGTTACCTACTTATTATTTCGTTATTTTTGTACGAAGTTTTCCAAGTAAGCCCATTTCACGTCTTAGCAACTATAAATCTTGATCCCACAAAGTTATATTATAAGCCATTATAGTTTTCTTTCAAAATTTATCACATGGGCATGGACTACCGTCATGAATTATTTCTGTTTCTGTTTAGGTTTTTTTTCATACATTTTGTTTTCGAACTTCGCCATCGAAATTATCGAATGCATCAAGAGTCTTGAACTCTTGACTAAAGACCTAAACCTGTCGACTAGTCTGACTCTAGTATAATGAAATTATTATGTTACTTTCAAATTAAAACACAGGATGCTTTTTATCCCGAAAAATAACAATGTTCCCGTGGGATACTGTATTTATGCGGGTGGGGCGGCGAGCAACAGCTAGTCTATGCTAATATGATAGAGAGGAAAAGTTTGTTTGTTTGTTTGCATTGAATAGGCTACGAAACTACTGGACCGATTTTGATGAAATTTGGCACAAGTGTAGAGTAGACCACGAGGAAGGACATAGGCTATTCTTTATCGCGGAAAAATGTACGGTTTCTGCTAAATTAACTATTACGCGCACGAAGTCGCGGGCAACATCATTTTTTTATTTTTATTAAACTCGATTTTTTATGAGGATAAAAGTAATAAATTATGTGAGGATGGATGCATGGATGTTTGTTACTTTTTCGCATAAAAACTACTGAACGGATTTTGATGATATTTGTTTACGGTAGTAGTTTAAGCTCTGGAATAACACATATGATACTTTTTACCTCGAAATAGTATAGTGGTCCCGTGGATTACTGCTTTTACGCGGGTGGAGTTGCGGGCAAAAGCTAGTATTTATATTAAATTTAGCTTGGCTTTATCGTCGTCATTCATACGTAGAGCTAAATCTTACTAATATTATAAATGTGAAAGTTTGTGAGGATGTATGGATGGATGGATGGATGTTTGTTCCTCTTTCACGCAAAAACTACCGAACGGATTTCGATAAAATTTGGTATGGTAGTAGTTTAGGCTCTGAATTAACACATAGGCTACTTTTGATCCCGGAAAAGTACAGTATACTCGCGGGATACCCGACACTATATTTACACGGTCGTAGCCGCGGGAAACAGCTAATAATAACACTATAGTATGATGACCTCTGTGGCTCAGTGGTTAGCGCGTTGGCACTCAAGCCGGAGGTCGTGGCTTACTTATTTACGCCGCTGTCAAATGTTCCTACTAGGCCCCCTGATATTAGTAGACAAAGCCGCATGCGTGGCCTAGCAATGAACACATTAAAAATCAATTTTGTCATATCAGCTGCAATTTTGTTCTTAGAATTGTTTTTTTGCCTCAAATGTTTGATAATAATTGACCAAATTACTTATTGTACAAAAATGTCTATGCGACAATACTGTGGAACGTCGCGTCGGACAAATTTTGCGGTGTTTATCATTATTGACGCTAGTTTTAGGGTTCCTTGGTTCAAATGAAATTTAATAACGATGGAGCATTATTAAATACCAGGCTGTAT
The DNA here is from genome assembly GCA_905404095.1 of Glaucopsyche alexis. Classification (NCBI taxonomy): domain Eukaryota; kingdom Metazoa; phylum Arthropoda; class Insecta; order Lepidoptera; family Lycaenidae; genus Glaucopsyche; species Glaucopsyche alexis. The sequence continues at coordinate 2,225,393 of FR990057.1, forward strand.
TGTTATCCGCATGAAATACGTTTAACCCAACATTAGGCTACAATATTATATTTAAAGCAATGATTATAGCGTGTGCGTAAATTTTTTTACGTTTATATAGGTACGTATAATTTTCTTACAAACAAACTTACAGAAAAATAACATGATTAACATTTCCTATCTACTAGCTCCACACATGGACACCCTTCACATTGCCGTGGCCGTACAACGCAGCCGGCTTTGATGGTCACGCGCCCGGCGCTCTGTATCCGCCGCGCTATATCATTTATGTATAGAATTCAAATATTTTATAGGATAATAAGGTCAAAATTTATGGTCACATGTTATGTACCTACATATTTTCGGAACGAGAATCGAATGCTAAATACTTGAATATATATTTTTGTATTAATCCACTTCCACCACTCCACATCCTGAATCCCACCAAAAGTATTTCCAGATGACTCGCACTCTCAGGCTATCAGATCTCATGTAAAACCAAGCTTCTGAATCTACCCAACTACTGACTCTACACGCCTTAACTCTACAAACCTAACTATATACACAAACTCTATACCTTAGTATAGCCCTGGCCTTTTCGCTACATTTAATTGGGCTTACGTAGGTACTGTTTTTCTGTTATACTATTCTTGTAGGAACGAAACGGCCAAGCCACATTATCTTGACTAAGCTATAGAGTTACAGCAAACGGTATCGTCTCGGTATAACTTTACATGAAATTTTTTTTAGTGGTATTTCACTTCTTTGAAAGTTGTTATGACAATATTTTTATTTTCTTACAAAATATTGTAATTTTATTGTTACTATTTATAACACGGATCCCTACAACAATTGTTAGACCTCTGGAGTAAAAATTTACGCATCTTACAAATTTTCTTCCCCTAGTATTATAATAATATGCAATATCAATATAATTGAAGGACCTAAAATCTAAATCTCAAAAAGTATATTAGTGGTTTCGACTTTCGTATGTCTTCGACGGATCGTATTATTAAAAACCAAAAAATCTATACGGAACTCACTGTTTGTTAAATAATATTAAGTTGGTTGTGTACGTAATAATTACATGTTACACAAAAACTGTGCCTATACTGTGACGCTAGGTGCACCATAATTTAATATCAAGTGGAGAATCTCAATTCTCGTTAAAAATAAAGAAATCAAAGTAAAATTAAAGTCTACTTGAAATTCGAGAATTGAGGTTCTGACTAAACCATATTTGACTACACCACTTGCGAGCGATCGATTGTTTTGTGTGCTGAATCATGAATGCGAGTTTTTTGTCATTGTTCGCCGAATCGAAACGGCGCTCCTAGTGGTAAACAATGGTAACTAATTCGATGCCATACAAATTTTAGTTAACTTGTTCACGGTAGAGTAGTGACAAACACTCGCACTCAGCACACTGAAAAATAATATAATAAAGATCAAAGCCAATCCTAGGTCCAGTAGTGGACTAGCTTAAATTACGAAAACTCTAGGTATCAAAATAATTATTAAAATAGAGATGGATTAATTTTACGTGCCATTACTTAATTAAAATACAAATAATAATAAATAATACAAAATAGGTAGCTCCGATTTCGGTGCCGATGACCGGTTTCGTTGAAACCGGAGTAGCTACGCAGAAGTTACTTTATATGTCGATGCTTTATTGTGCCTTAAAGAGTGTGCGTAATACTCATCACTCTCCTCCCAACCCGGACGGATGACCGACACGAGTGGCGTGAGATCAGGCGCAGGACAGACTTTTTACATGCTTATTAGCGCTCAGATGCATGGATCATCTCTCTTGTCAGACAATCAAACCTGTATTGTCCTAACCAGACATGACAACAAAATACTTTGTTGTTTCAACGCGGGAATCAAACCTAGAGTCGAGAGCCAAACTCTAACTAGACCACGAAAGCTACGATCATACAGCTAGTATTTATGTATTCGAGTATGTAAATGCTAGGTAAATTTTAATTGAGACATGTCCGCCAAAACGCCTAACATCATGGCGCCCCTACCCTCCGAATCTGCGGTACAGCATTTTCTTGTTTACAGTATAGTAACTTGCTATCTTGCGTTCTATATTTTATGAAATAACAACTTAAAAACATATTTATGGATTTCACAAAATATTGCGCGAATCCAAAATTATTATTAGGTACCATAAATCAATAAAAATTATTTTTACCGACTACGGCGAAGCCAAAAGGAAGGGTAATGATTCGGGCAATTTTATATGTACGTATGTATGTTTATTTCACTGTAGCGGCTAAACTATTGATCCGATTTTAATGAATGAGGGGTCAATGGATTTGTAATAATAGCCTGGGTAATATAGGCTACTAGCTGACCCCGACAGACGTTGTTCTGTCTTAAATATGAACTGTAATGAATAAAAAATGACTACCTAACTTACTCCTACACCTACTCCTTAAAAAAAGGTCCAATAACCTTCTCTGGCTCATAAACACCAACTTTGCTAAAGCTCATCACATTGCTTTAATCGATCCGAACAAAGCCAAAACCAAAACATTTGGTTTGGATAGGTGAGCCCGTTCTTAAGTTATAAAATTACTACGAAAAGTGGCATTGATTTTTATATATAACTAGCTGTCCCGACACACGTTGTTCTGTCTTAAATATGAACTGGAATGAACATATCACTACACCTACAATGCAACCTACGTCCTAGTCCTATACCTACACCTGCAACTTACACCTTTTCCAATATTTCTCAGTGTTTAAACCTACCCTGAACTTCCACAATAAATTCCACAAAAATTCAAGACCAAAATTAGCTAAATCGGTCCAGCCATTATCGAGTTTTGAGTCCCTCGGGAACGGGATAAAAAGTATCCTATGTCCTTTTCCTGGTTTTAAGATACCTCCCCAACAATTTTCAGCCAAATCGGTTCAGCCGTTCTTGAGGTATAAATAGTGTAACTAACACGACTTTCTTTTATATATATAGATATTATAGATACAATATTACTAGCTGTTGCCCGCGACTTTGTCCGATTCAACTGATAGCGCAATAATGCATTAACTTCGACCAAATTTGATTAACATAAAAAAGGTTACAGTGAGTCAATCTTAAAAGATAGACATATACTATCGCGGACATTTTTTTTAGATCATTTAAAGAGGAATAATTCTTTCATACATATTTTTGGGGTAGCTTGGACAGTTTACGCAGCGCACGCAATGGAAGCCCTCAAAGATTAATAATTTTTCCCCGTTTTTGCTAAATTTTTCACTGATTCTTCTCTCCTATTGGTCGCAGCGTGATGTTATAATTATATACCCTTCCTCGGTAAATGGACTATCAAACACAAAAATATTTTTTCAATTTGAACGTAGTTCCTGAGATTAGCGCGTTAAAACAAACAAACTCTTCAGCTTTATATTATTAGTATAGATAATTTACGTACACCTAACCTAACCCGTATATAGTGATAGTTTTTAACTTCTGATTATTACCACCGAGCTTGGCTAGAACAGAATTTAGTATTTTTTTTATTTATTTTTTTCTGTATCTACTAGAACTCCGAAGAAAGCTCGGTTACCCAAGTACATGTATTCTCATTTCTTAGACATAACAGTTGACGTACCATTTGAAATTAAGTTTGTATGTTTGTATTATACACTCTAGTGATCTTGCCCTGTGCCGGGTTTTAGTTATTGTCTAGTGATATACTTAGTTTCTTTCATGGGATACTCATCCCAACTTACCTGTCCGGTAGTTGTGGTATAGTATACGGGTATGCGACCCCGGCTTCCCTAGCTATTACTGTCCTATCCCTTGCCCTCCTGGGCGGTAATATCCTACATTTCCTATTTCCCACTCAACTTACCAATCTTCCTTTCCACACCACCTATCCTACCCTCTCCACCAATCCGTGGGAACGCAATGAATAATCATAAAAATAATTTAATTGTCCAAAATAGCGGCGCGGGCGATGTGGTTTGCCACCCATCACATCTCGTTTCTGGCGGAGACGAAAAGCGTACCATGGAGAGCCGCTTCGCTACGTTGAATGTAAGAGGAGGAATGGACGGTAAGAATGAAAGTAAATGAAGCGAAACAAATATGTTAGGATCGTAGCAAGTGAAAAGAAGTAGTAGAGACTACTTCTTTTCACTTGCTACGATCCTAGGCAGAGGCCTACCCCTACGGGAAAAGGGCGTGAATATAATATGTACCTATGTATGATATAGTTTATTATAGTTTTCTTTAAAAAGAAAAAAATAAGCATTTAGCATATTAACAGTACGACCAAGTTTATAATGGCCGTTGGCCCGCCGCAATCATCATATTTTTTTTGAAATGACAGACGATGTATGAAAAATCACGATTCCCGAAATATACTAGGAAAAACTCGATTTAACTGTATCCTATACTCTTTAGTCTATATTTTATAGTATAGGGTGTATTAGTCACTATCCAAACCTTCAGGAATGAATATACTTACTCTTGAATATAAGCAACTTTTACTATGGGACCAACTTTCCTAATTTTCAGAGCTTCGGCATAGATGGTATTTTTTATGAAACAGCTGAATATTTTTGCAAGTATGAAAGTTGGTCCCATACATAGTAAAATTTGCTTATATTCAAGAATCAAGAGTATGTGCATTCCTGAAAGTTTGGATAGTGACTGAAAAAACCGTGTATGTATTACTAAAAAGTGAAAACAAAATATTAATTGTTTATTTGATTATCCATTGAATAGGTTCGGAAACTACTGGACAGTTTTTGATGAAATTTGGCACAGACATAGAGTGGGTAGACCACGGGAAGGATATAGGATATACTCGTATATGTCAAATAAATACTTATTATTATTATTATATAGGCTACTTTTTATGGGTGAAAAATTTACGATTTCCTTATGCGCGCTCGAAGTTGCGGGCAACATCTAGTAGAAATATAAAATAAAGCTGCGCTTACACGCGCACTTAATTTTTTAAGGTACTTTTAAATAACTTATAATGATTAAGTAGATGATTAACTAAATGCTTGTAGAATTGCCTACTTAGTTTAATTTTTAATTAAAATAGGGCAACGATTTGAAGAATAATGTAATAAATTAAATAAGTTCATACTTCTTTATTATTATACCATACCTACGGCATCCATACTAATATTATAAAAGGGAAAGTGTGTGTTTGTTTGTCCGTCTTTGGTACACAGATAGTCTATAGCCTGAGAAAGGACATAGGCTACTTTTTATCGCAGGGAAGTTTACGGTTCCCGTGGGATATTTTATTTACAGTTTCTCATAAAAACTACTAAACCGATCATCATGAAATTTGGCACAGATATAAAGTAGACCATGGGAAAGGACATAGGCTACTTTTTATCGTGGGACATACACGGTTTCCGTGGGTTGCTGTACTTACACGGGCGGAGCCTTTATATTATAATATCATTCGCCGGAAAGTCAAGGAGTGTTGAAGAACTAAGAAGTTTATGAATTTACAGGGAAAATATAATATTTTATCTTAAAGTTTTAACTTCTATCAAGTTTCGACCACATCTTTCATCATCAGATAGAACACTGTATTTTTCGAGATAAAAAGTAGCCTATGTTTCTTTTTTAGCAAATTTTGTTACCAAATTTCATTAAAATCTGTTCAGTAATTTTTGCGTGAAAGAGTAAAAAATATCCATCCATCCATCCTCACGAACTTTCACATTTATAATATTAGTAGGAAGATAAAATAGTTCGTGTAAACACAGCTTTACTTTTCACTAGCACTAGACATAACAAACTTGTCGATTTTGCAGTATTTCCAGTATAAAAACCAAGCCCAGTCCACAAGCGGCACACTCGCCACCATGAAGGCTGCTCTGGTGCTCCTCTGCCTCGCCGTCAGCCAGGCCGCCGCCAATATCTTCCGCACCCAGTACCGGCCCCAGCTGGACAACTGGATCGTCCAGCCTTTCGACTACAAGAAGATACATAGCTCCTCGTCAGAGTCGCAAAACTCCCAATCTTCCGAAGAGAAGAACTGGGAGTTGTACTCCACTGTTCTCGGCGATGTAGACTCCTTGAGGAGTAACCTCATCATCCAAGGAGTTCCGGGGATCTACCGCGATGCTTCAGAACACATCTTCGACGAAGCCTTCAAGACCATGAGCCACATCGACGAGGAGACCAAGCAGAAGATACATCATGCCTTTGGATCCGTTCAGAAGAGCGAGGAAGCCGAACTCAACGCCACGCAACTTCTGCAGAGGAACAACTACTGGGTGGAAGAACGCGTAGTCACCACTGACGACGGCTACCACCTAACCCTCATCCGCATCAGAGGCAAGCGGGGCGAGGATATCAGCGAGCACAGACCTGCTGTTCTCCTAGTCCATGGTCTGCTGGGCAGCGCCGACGACTGGCTGCTGCTGGGCCCCGGCAAGTCCCTCGCTTACCAAATGGCCGACGCCGGCCTCGACGTGTGGCTCGGCAACGTCCGCGGCAGCAAGTACTCCCGCCGCCACGTCACCAAGCACCCCGCCCAGCCCGACTTCTGGCAGTTCAGCATCGACGAGATCGCCGCTCACGACCTGCCCGCAATGATCGACTACGTGCTGCGGGAATCGCAGCAGAAGACTCTGTACTACGTTGGCCACTCCCAGGGGACCACCGCCTTCTTCGCCATGGCCTCAGCGTACCCCGAGTATGGTCGCAAGGTCGCCATGATGCATGCTCTGGCGCCTATGGTGTACATGAGCCACGTGCGCAGCCCGCTGCTCCGCATGATCTCGCCGGACAGCAGATACTACGAGAAGGTTACCCGGGAGCTAGGTCATGGAGAGTTCCGCCCGAGCAGGCGCTTCGTGAGGGGAGTCGGTGGCCGCATGTGCGAGGAGGCCGTCGGCTGCGAGCACGTCTGCGCCAACGTCAACTTCATCATCGCCGGAGTCGACGCTGCCGGTCTGGTCATCGAGAAGCTTCCGGTCATCACACGGCACCTACCCGCCGGCGGGTCCACGAGGCAGATCAAGCACTACGGCCAAGCGGTGGCCGCTGACCAGCTGAGGAAGTACGACTACGGAGCTCCCATCAACGAGCGCGTGTACGGGCAACGCCAGCCGCCGAAGTACAACATGACCGAGGTCCACGTGCCAGTAGCACTGTACTTCAGCGAGGAGGACTGGCTGGCGCACCCCAAGGACGTCTCCCGGCTGTACAGCGAGCTGCCCGACGTGCGGGACTACTACAAGGTCCCCGAGCAGCACTTCAGCCACATGGACTTCCAGTTCTCCGAGAAGACCCCGACCGTCATCAACCAAAGAGTCATAGACACCATCGTCAAGGACCAAATGTCCAGTACCGTCACGCAAAAGTATTGAGTTGATATTGTCTTTGCAAGTGTTAATAGTAGACTAAGTTAGATAGGTTATGTTGATATTATGTTAATAAGTCCGTCCAATGTTATGCCGATGATGAAGCTATGTTATGAAATTGTGAAATATGAAGTAAATAAATAAATGAATGTAATTATTATTATTTATGTCTTTCATTAATAAATACCTGTAAATCTAAATAGATCTACATATTTCTACTTTTTTTTACGTTCATGTTTCTAATTTAAAAATGATTAGGTGGGTACTGGGTACTTATTCTACATTATAAATCTATACTAATATTATAAAGCTGAAGAGTTTGTTTGTTTGTTTGTTTGTTTGTTTGAACGCGCTAATCTCAGGAACTACTGGTACGAATTGAAAAATTCTTTTTGTGTTGGATAGTCCACTTATCGAGGAAGGCTTTAGGCTATATAGCATCATGCTAAACTCAATACGAGCGGAGCACCAATCAAGAATGTTACAAAATCGGGGGTCTTTTTTTCCTTTTGAGAGCTTTCGCTACGTACGCTGCGGAAACGGTTAAGGCGAAAATATACGTAGATGACGTCACAGATTCGGGCGTGGCCTAACACTTCCCGCCGCGCCACCCGCATACACCCCGCAGCGCACGCGATCTCCGCGCGCGGCCGCGCGCAACTCAAATAACAAATTATAAACTGAGGAACGGCCCTTTTATACGACTTTAGGATTGATTAAAAAGCAACTTGAAAATATTAATTTATTTCTGGTCTGGGAGCAAAGAAAACGTAGAATGTATTAGCCGCTTCTCCTTCTTCTGTAGAAGCCGGTCGAGGTTATTCCCGAAATCTGGAAATTATTTGGTAGGCAATGCGGCTTCCAACCCATCATATTTGATTTCATTTTCCACCTCTACGCCCACCAAAATGCAATACTTAGTGCTATTGACAGAATCACTAAAATATCCGCTAGGTGTTTTTTCGCTTTCCTAAAAAAGAAGTTTCATATCGACGCTTGAAAGGTAAAAATGCCTAAGTGACAAAAATACCGAAAATGAGTTTAAATATCAATGAGTTTGTATTTTTTTTTTGCGTCGATTGGTCTAATCGTCGTCTTCCTACGACGATTTTTTTGTCGCTTAGATATAGTGAAATTTATACAAAATCATGAATGTTATGTTCACTAAGCGACAACAAAAAGCGATTTATAAAAAAAAAATCACTTGGATATTTTGAAGAATTTTAAAAATCAACTTAGTCTATTTTTATGTTTTTACTTTTTTTGTTTGCACAAAAATATTTTTACTTGTTTAAAAAATTCTTTTCGTGGACACTTTGTACATTTTCTTCATACAAATTATTTGTGAATTGTCCTTACAGTGCATTTAATTTGATACCATTATAGGGTATTATCCTACGATGAAAATATACATCAGATTGTTGATATTTTATCGCTAAACATTAATTTAAACCAATTTAACCAACTTTTTACACAAAAATATGTATGATTTTTATAAAATATATCAAAAATAAAATTATGATTTTTCAAGTTTGACCACGTGACTAAAAACGCACGAGATTGGAATATGACATCATATTCTTGTACTTCTTCTTCTTTTATTAATGGCCTCCCGATTTCCATAAAGAATAGCCAGCATCAGAATCATTAACGTCATGCGTCAGTGAGTAATAGCCACTTTTTCCGCATTTCAGTGTTCTTTGGTATGGTCACAAAGATTTTCCCCGGTGTTTTAATAGACGTATTAGTACATTTTGGCACTACGCACCATTTATAAGGCATTTTTAATAGGCTTAAAACATTTATTTAAAAACGTAAATAGTAGGTATTCTCGGATTTGGCATTTTCAGTGTAATTTGACACTTGACAGTTACAATGTTACAAGATACTCTATGGTTACAAGAATGTGACGTCATGACAACTCATTATAGCGTTTTCGCGCCTATAATATTAATTTAAACTTTTAGGCTAATTTGCAAGGAAAAGAAAGAAATTCACAAAGAATGGTTCAAACTGCTAATGTATTTTGGTAATAGGAACAATTTGACATACTTTTCAAAAACTTGGAAAATACCCTATTTTACGAAAGTGCAACTTGTAGAATTTTACCCACAGTGAAATAAAACAATATTGGCGTAAAGATAGTTTTACATATTTGACACAATAACTATTCGTGCTATGTAGATATTTTTATTTCAAACTTTTGTTTTTAAGTATGTCGGTTAGATATTTTTTTTTGGTTCCCTATTTTTTCGCATAAAATCATATGTCATAATTTTACTTTTCATAATTTCATTTGACCTAATAGTAGTTTCGCATAGTATTCATTTGGCATAATTTTCTTAGCTTAATTTTTTTTCGCATAATTACTAATAGCATAATAATTGTTAGGCATACTTAATAAAAGGCATACATTTTTTTACGCATTATATTAATTAAGAATAATTATATTTTATGCTTAATATTAAAAAGCATAAATATAAATATGCGTTTAATTACTTTATCCGTGTTTTATAATGTCCTTCCATTTTATGCATATTTGTACCTTGTGACAGAATTACTTGAATTTATTATGACAAAAATATGCCTAACGAGTTTATGCCAAAAAGCAATTATACCAAAGTATTATTATGACAAGAAAAATTATGCCTTACGAGTTATGCCTCATTAAATTAGGACAAAAAATATTAGTCTAAATTATATTTATGCCTAATGATGTAGTATGCCAAGAAACCATTAAGTATGCCAAAGTTATAGTATGCGTAACAAAATTATACCAAGAGAGGTATGCCAAATGAAATTATGACAATTAAAATTATGCGAAAAAAGGGGATACCTTTTTTTTCTTTGAAATGTTCAAGAATGACGAAAAAAAATGTAATTTTATCCTGTACCCAAAATATTATTTTACGTCGCTAAGATACAATACGAAATCAAAAATGTCGCATGAGTATCAATAAATTCCAATACATATGAATTTATAGACAGGAATAAATAGCTAAATGATCTGAGTGTTTATAAAACTGACAAAATGTAACTAAAAGTATTAAATTAATAGTGTGTGGGAACATAAATGAACGCAAACATTGCTAAATATATTTCTATATTTATGCGCCTAATGTTTCGCTAGTTAGTCCTGTCGGTAGTAGTAAATATCAATATACTAGGTTATGGGAGTAAACTTTGCGCACATACTTGGACATAATAAAATAGCTCCTAAAGCTGGTCTATTTTCAATTAAACTGGCAACAGTCACTGAAATCGGCGTGGTTTCATTATTATTCCTTTTTTAAGGTTCCGTAGTTCATGTCTCGGAATCCTTATAGTTTTGTCATGTCCTTCCGTTCGACCGACCGTCCGCCCGTCCGTCTGTCCATCCAAACGGTGGTGCTTGAAATATAAAACTTTGAATGGGTAAGTTTATTTATCACGTCAACACAATGCTAAAATAAATGAAGATAATTTTTGGGTACACCTACACGAAAGGGGGAGATATAATTAGGTACATAGATATTTTAAGAACATTAAGAGGTTTCTGAGATTATATTTTGATGTACGTACATTCCGTTTGCGCGATATTCCACTTTTAAGCGCATTTCTTGTTAAAATACGGCGTCCCCCCTCTAAAAGCCAAACGGCTGGCTCTAAAAATGTGGAAAATTCATGATGGTAATCCATGTAATAAACTTTGAACGAAAACTATAACGGTCAAAAAAACTTCATAAGTTCAGGAGTTATAGAGACTTAAATTGAATCAGTTTAGATGAAGATATCTGATACAGAGCCTACAGATTGTCCTTGTCCATAAAACATCCTAATCTTATAGAGAAGATTAGGATAATTTAGATGATATTTCTGCTACTGTCAATGCTTTCAGCGCAGTCTATCAAAACAATCACACTGCGCTGAAGGCACTGACAGCAGCAGAAAGAAGAAGGGGCATTTTTGTATGGATCCCGTCCCCACTACTGTAGCACTACAAGACATATCAAATGAAAGGACTTAAAAAGCGTGTAATTTTTTTGTATGACGAAAATCTCTAAACCATGGGAGAAAAAAGTTTTAACCCAAAGGTGAAAAAAAGTTAAAAAATCATTCTGTATTATTACACCATTTCATAGTGTTGCTAATAAGGAACAATTTTTGGGAAGTAATGGTATACAGCAAGCTTCAGAATAGTGTTATATTTTGATAAATTGCCTCTGTTTATAATATTTTGATAAATTTTGATAAATGTATGGAATGATAATAAAATGATAAAAATAAGCTCTTTCCTCAATTTTGTCGCACATAATTACATTATGGAAATTGTTTCTTACTTGCGATACTATTGAAAGGATGTATTTTTTTCATAATTTATGGGTTCCAATCCTGTCTAGGAAAATTGAGTTATTAAAAATTTTCATGTTTCAGGAGTTTAAGTTTTCATCAAGTCGGACTCGATATTCCGTAGGGCTAAATTGCTATTGCTAATTTTTTTTGACTTCTTTTACAACGCCCAGAAGTATAATTTACCATGTACTATATCTTTTTTTTCTGTACCTAATCGTTTGAAAATTATTTTTGCTATTTAATTATATGTGTTTTAATGTTTTATCTGAATTATTTGATTTTACATAAACCACTTTTCCAGCCCAGGATTCAAACCCGCAAATTAGGAAAAAAATACATTTTGTATTATTGCGCCATTCGATAGCGTTGCAAGTAAGAAACAATTTCCAGAAGTAATTATGTGCGAAAAAATTGAGGAAAGCTTATTTTTAGTATTTTATTATCATTCCATACATTTCATCAAAGTATGAGGCAGTTTATCAAAATATAACACTTTTCTAAAGTTTAGTGTATACCATTACTTTCCAAAAATTATTCCATAGTAGCAACACTATGAAACGGTGCAATAATACAGAATGATTTTTTTAACTTTTTTAACCTTTAACCCTCATTAACTTTTTTCTCCCATTGTTTAGAGGATTTTCGTCATACAATAAAATTACACTTTTTTAAGCCCTTTCATTTGATATATTATGTCTTATAGTGCTACAAGGATGGGGACTATTTGCCCCTTCTTCTTTCATCTAAATAAGTTATGGCTTGTGTTCAAACGCTAAACATGCTAGGACGAGACAACAGCATCAGTCTGGTATGGGTTCTAGGCAACGGCAACATCTCCGGCAACAAAACCTCGGATGAGCTGGGTAGGCTTTGGGCCAATTGTGTCACGGTGTATTTGGAATATCTCCCAGCGCTACCAAGAGAGAACTCAAGGAATGGGGCCGCAGCTTAAGTATAAAGCAATGGGCTGCAATCCTAGGCCTTGAGTTTTTATATTTCTATACTTTTTATTATTTCAAGATCAAAATTAGCTCGTTTTAGTAACTGCAATTAATTTTTATAAACAAGAAGAAGGAAAATATTGTCAGTTAGGAGCAAAAATTTACAGTGTCATTGAATAATAAATTTACTAAGATAACTTTAGCCGTAGAAATTTCTTAATGGAAAATTAACATTTATGTAACTTATCTTGTTTTATTTTATAAACTCTTAGGCCATTTAGATGAATACTCCTATAATTTTTTTAAAGTGTTTGGAATTAGTTATTTCTACCTGTTACTACAGAAAATGTATCTATAGCTTATCTATTTTTACAAGTTGCTGAAAACCTTTAAAATAAAATTTAGGCAATTTTACTTGCTATTACATAACTTTCGTTGATAGCTTAGATAATTTTACCTATTTTTCGAATTAGGACTTTTTTACCTAAGCGACATAAACTGCCTGTAATTCGAAAGCTATATGATTCGTTTTAATATCAAAAATTGCTATAAAAATAATCTATATATCAATAATATACACGTTGTATTTTATTGATATATATATGTATGTTAAAACCATCTAAATCCGACTACTTTGTGATTTTTAATGATTTTTTTTTCTAAAAATTTTAACTTTAAATCACTCTTCTATAAAGTTTACTAAATTTATGCGTCATATGTGTCTTTTTTAATTATTATTTCTTTAATTATTATTTTTTATCAATTATTATTATTTAAACTGGAAATATCATAATATGTATTATATTATAAAATATTAATTTGCTTTCCTACGCTATCGAATTGGATTTTGTCTGTAATGGTAGTTGTATGTGTGTTAAATAAATAAATAAATAAATGTCGCTTAGGCATTTTTACCTCATATACTATATAGCTCAAAGCGTTGATATACTAAATAGACAATTAAAAAAGAAATAATATAATATATCTATGGACGCGTCACACCACGTCAATCTGATCCCGTGGTAAGTTCTCGAAGAACTTGTGTTACGGGTACCAGATAACGGAAGTATATTTAATACTTTTATACCATTGGTACACATAATTAAGATTTTTATTATATTATACACATATTTAATACACATCCATGACCCAGGAACACAGAAAACTTTGTGTTCCGTCGGCGGGATTTGAACCCGCGACCCCCGGCTTGAGCAACGACACGCTCAACCAACTGAGCCACAGAGGTCGTCATAGAAATAGAACTATACACTTTCTGTGAAATTTACAAGTACATATACAATAAAATATTATACTATAATATACACTATATAATATTATATTAATATATTATTAAAATTTCAAGTAAGAAGTTGAAGGAACAAAAAAGTACATTCAACGATCGAACATTTTCATTCTATCGATCGCAGGCAGAGTGCTCGCTAAGGTTTTCATAATTTATTTTTTACGGCATGTTGTTCCCTATTATTTCAAGAGTAAAATAAGCGATTGCGAAATAGCGGCACCGCGGAGAGTGACACAACCTCCTCGTACGAAAGTCAGCGGCTCACTGTCCCGCGCGCCCGCGCACGCACCGCTTACAAATATTTTCACAAAATAATAGTTATTTACGTATATTTTGAAAACAAATCGGTATTTCGAAAAACCCAACGATGAAATGTTAGATAAATATATTCTTCACATTTTCGTAAAAGAACCATCTTTATAGCCGTAGTAGGTAGTAAGTAGATAGAAAAAGAAATCTGAAAACAGGGCTACTTAATTTTAATTTATTTAATATTAATCTTCGTCGTATTAAAAAAATTAACGATGATATTAAAGATGAAGGATTGAAGTGTGAAATGTATATTTTTTTGAATTTTTTTATTCCCATTTTTCGGAGTAGTTAGGACTCAAACTACGCGATTTAGGGGCTATTTGCCCCTTAAAGTTTCGATAAAATGATGTATGGCAGAATTGTTCCCCTTTAAAAGTTCTAAAAAAAAGTCCGCGACAGTATATGTCTATCTTTTAAGGTTGGCTCACTATAACCTTTTTATACTTACCAAATTTGTTCTAAAAGTAAGCATTATTTGTGAAGGTGTTTTCATAAAGATTATATTAATCCTTATCCAAGTAAATACGTTATTCATTACAAGCATTTAATCTAGAAGAAATTTGCCGTTTACATCATTTGATTTCAATGAGTATTTTAGAAGATATCGCAGTAATAAAATAATCATGCGCGCTATAGTACCTACGGCGCGCGGCGCGGGCGGGCAGTCGTGAGGTGGAAGCGCTTCTTCTACGTAAATGAAGTCGCGGGTAAATTTTAGCGATATCCCAAAGTAACATTCCACGCGGACGAAGTCGCGGGGAAAAGCTAGTTACTTAAATAAAATAAATAACTTCAAATATTTCAGGCTGCATAAATACATTATAATATAATATTTTGTTAGAAAAATAGATAGTTGGTATCAATTTGTATTAATAGTTTATAATCTTTAAGTTAAATTATTCTACGTTAATAATAAAGCATTGAAATAATTTAATGAATAGTAATAAGTACATACATATTTTTTTACTTTTTAATTTACACAATATTATGTATTATGAATAACCTTCAGGTGGTATTAATTATTGTTATATTTTGTAGTGTATTGTAGAAAGAAAGCAAACAGTGTTAAAATTATTAAAATGCATTTACGTTAGAATGATTACATAAAATTATAATGTGTAGTATAAAAACGAAAGACTTCAACTCCGCCATCTTGGTTTTCACCATAACTCAAATGTCAGCCATCTTGTTTTCACCATACCTACTTCGAATTTCAAAATGGCCCCAAAAATTTAAAGATTGGGGCCAATTTACTGGAGACACTTTTTGCCTCAACATGCTTCGTCTATAATATACGTCTATGATAAAAACATTTTTTTTATTTCAAGTACAAAGACAGTTCAAATGTTGTAAAAGTTATCATCCGAGGTTGGTCCCATTTTCAAAAACCTGGTGATAGGATCCATGACGAATCGAGGGAACTCTTCGAAATTTATATGGACACATATGGTGATTTTGAGTTTTTCTAAAATAATCCAAGCATATGCTAACAAAAAGTAAGATTTTGCTAAGGTATACCCTGGATCCAAAAGTACAGAACAGAACTCCTGGCTCCTTATAGATACATGTTTGGGGATTTCAGCGTTGTTTAAAGAAGTGCAAGTATATGCCACTATGTCAATTAGAGTAATCATCATCATCATCATCACCATCATGGTATAAAAGGTACTTCTCATAATATTTTACACCGACATGGATATCTTTGAACATTACTCTGCTATTTATGGACCTATATGCAAAATTATTTTGTTGTTGTAAAGGATATAATTCTAAATTAGTTCTTTAGTCACTAAAGTGGAAACCTGATGATGCGATCCATGAGGAATCGAGGGAACTCCTCGAAATTTATATAAACACATATAGTGATTTTGACTTTTACTGAAGTAGTCCAAGCATATGCTACCAAAAAATAAGATTTTTCACCAAGGTATAACCTGGATCTAAAAGCACTGAACAGAACTCCTTAGTCACTAAATATACGCGTTTGGAAATTTCGTCATTGTTTAAAGAACTGCAAGCATATTATGCCACTTTGTGACTTACAATAATCATCATAATCATCTTATTTACAATACCTAATAGAAGCTTGGCGCTTATTCAATTCTACATTCGATCGTAATATTTAAAACATTCTTAAAATATATTAATAATAATTTAACAAATATCACTAAAATTATTATTTTTAAACAAAAAATTAAACCGACTTCCAAAGTAAAATACACAAAAAGTATGAAATAAAACTTATTTTCTTAATAATTCCCTTTACAAATTCAGCTAAAATGTTTACTATTTCTCTACTCAATTTTGTGTACTTAGTATAAAAACTTTTTTCATAAGATAGTTCAACTCACGTAAATAAAGCGCCCACGGGCACATTGTAATCTTTCAGAATAAAAAGTAGCTGCGTTTTAAATCCAGAGTCTTAACTATAATTCATTCATTCATTCATATAATCACGCCTTTTTCCCGTAGGGGTAGGCAGAGACCACTTCTTTCCACTTGCTACGATCCTTACAAACTTGTTTCGCTTCATCCACTTTCATTCTTACCATCCATTCCTCCTCTTTATTTTATTTTTTTTATTTATTTATTTGAGTCAACAAACAGTAAACACAATAAAAGCTTACAATAAAATTCACAAGGAGACAAAAATATATGTGATTGTGTAACCAACACCGTTAACTCCAGATTAACAAACAATAGAAAATATTAATGTGATCATCAGTTGCGAGGGGTACAACTAAACTTAAAATATTATACATTCGTCTATCTGCTTACACTAATAAATTTTTAATTATTATACACACACTTGTACATATATACACATACTTACACATGTAAGTATATATACATTCATACATACATCCATACATACACACATACATGATACACAAATACATATTTGGGCAGTAAATAATCTTAGTTTAATTACTATGTTGTAGTAAGTTTAGAATTTCTTTTCTAAACCCAGCAGGTCTGGTAGACATAATATCGACAGATACAAAATGCTTGTTATAAGTGTCAGCAAGTCTATGAAAAGGTGACCGTCTGCCAGCATTGGTTCGACACAATGTAGTAGCAAATAATTGATGTGGATTACGACAGTGGGTTCTAGTAGGTATTTTATAACATAATTTACTGTTCAATGCGTTGCAGTCATATCTGTTATGACATAGATCATACAATAGCATTAATTCAAGATATGTACGTCTGGAATTAAGAGTAATTAATTTATATTCATTTAAAAGTTTACTATATGTTAAACGGCTATGAAAACATTTATAGTGCATGGAACGAAGGAATTTCTTTTGAACAATTTCACTTGCATCTATATATTTATTATAATATGGGTTCCATACCGCCACAGCATACTCAAGTTGAGGGCGTATCAAAGCTTTATAAATATGGAGGAAAGTTGAAGGTCTAGTGAACCCTTTACAAGAACGCATTGCAAACCCATATAGCTTAAGGGGCAAATAGCCCCTAAATCGCTCAGTTTGAGTCCTAACTACTCCGAAAAATGGGAATAAAAAAATTCAAAAAAATATACATTTCACACTTCAATCCTTCATCTTTAATATCATCGTTAATTTTTTTAATACGACGAAGATTAATATTAAATAAATTAAAATTAAGTAGCCCTGTTTTCAGATTTCTTTTTCTATCTACTTACTACCTACTACGGCTATAAAGATGGTTCTTTTACGAAAATGTGAAGAATATATTTGTCTAACATTTCATCGTTGGGTTTTTCGAAATACCGTTTTGTTTTCAAAATATACGTAAATAACTATTATTTTGTGAAAATATTTGTAAGCGGTGCGTGCGCGGGCGCGCGGGACAGTGAGCCGCTGACTTTCGTACGAGGAGGTTGTGTCACTCTCCGCGGTGCCGCTATTTCGCAATCGTTTATTTTACTCTTGAAATAATAGGGAACAACATGCCGTAAAAAATAAATTATGAAAACCTTAGCGAGCACTCTGCCTGCGATAGAATGAAAATGTTCGATCGTTGAATGTACTTTTTTGTTCCTTCAACTTCTTACTTGAAATTTTAATAATATATTAATATAATATTATTATATAGTGTATATTATAGTATAATATTTTATTGTATATGTACTTGTAAATTTCACAGAAAGTGTATAGTTCTATTTCTATGACGACCTCTGTGGCTAAGTTGGTTGAGCGTGTCGTTGCTGAAGCCGGGGGTCGCGGGTTCAAATCCCGCCGACGGAACAAAAAGTTTTCTGTGTTCCTGGGTCATGGATGTGTATTAAATATGTGTATAATATAATAAAAATCTTAATTATGTGTACCAATAGTATAAAAGTATTAAATATACTTCCGTTATCTGGTACCCGTAACACAAGTTCTTCGAGAACTTACCACGGGATCAGATTGACGTGGTGTGACGCGTCCATAGATATATTATAATATTTCTTTTTTAATTGTCTATTTAGTATATCAACGCTTTGAGCTATATAGTATATGAGGTAAAAATGCCTAAGCGACATTTATTTATTTATTTATTTATTTAACACGCATACAACTACTATTACAGACAAAATCCAATTCGATAGCGTAGGAAAGCAAATTCATATTTTATAATATAATACATATTATGATATTTCCAGTTTAAATAATAATAATTGATAAAAAATAATAATTAAAGAAATAATAATTAAAAAAGACACATATGACGCATACATTTAGTAAACTTTATAGAAAAGTGATTTAAAGTTAAAATTGATAGAAAAAAAAATCATTAAAAATCACAAAATAGTCGGATTTAGATGGTTTTAACATACATCTATATATCAATAAAATACAACGTGTATCTTATTTTTATAGCAATTTTTGATATTAAAACGAATCATATAGCTTTCGAATTACAGGCAGTTTATGTCGCTTAGGTAAAAAGTCCTAATTCGAAAAATAGGTAAAATTATCTAAGCTATCAACGAAAGTTATGTAATAGCAAGTAAAATTGCCTAAATTTTATTTTAAAGGTTTTCAGCAACTTGTAAAAATAGATAAGCTATAGATACATTTTCTGTAGTAACAGGTAGAAATAACTAATTCCAAACAAAAAAAAATATAGGAGTATTCATCTAAATGGCCTTAGAGTTTATAAAATAAAACAAGATAAGTTACATAAATGTTGCTTCCATTAAGAATTTTCTACGGCTAAAGTTATCTTAGTAAATTAATTATTCAATGACATTGTAAATTTTTGCTGCTAACTGACAATATATTCCTTCTTCTTGTTTATAAAAATTAATTGCAGTTACTAGAACGAGCTAATTTTGATCTTGAAATAATAAAAAGTATAGAAATATAAAAACTCAAGGCCTAGGATTGCAGCCCATTGCTTTATACTTAAGCTGCGGCCCCATTCCTTCAGTTCTCTCTTGGTAGTGCTGGGAGATATTCCAAATACCGATTCTGGGCATGACACCGTGACACAATTGGCCCAAAGCCTACCCAGCTCATCCGCGGTTTTGTTGCCGGAGATGTTGCCGTTGCCTAGAACCCATACCAGACTGATGCTGTTGTCTCGTCCTAGCATGTTTAGCGTTTGAACACAAGCCATAACTTATTTAGATGAAAGAAGAAGGGGCAAAAAGTCCCCATCCTTGTAGCACTATAAGACATAATATATCAAATGAAAGGGCTTAAAAAAATTGTCATTTTATTGTATGACGAAAATCCTCTAAACCATGGGAGAAAAAAGTTAATGAGGGTTAAAGGTTTAAAAAGTTTAAAAAATCATTCTGTATTATTGCACCGTTTCATAGTGTTGCTACTATGGAACAATTTTTGGAAAGTAATGGTATACACTAAACTTTAGAAAAGTGTTATATTTTGATAAACTGCCTCATACTTTGATGAAATGTATGGAATGATAATAAAATACTAAAAATAAGCTTTCCTCAATTTTTTCGCACATAATTACTTCTGGAAATTGTTTCTTACTTGCAACGCTATCGAATGGCGCAGTAATACAAAATGTATTTTTTTCCTAATTTGCGGGTTTGAATCCTGGCCTGGAAAAGTGGTTTATGTAAAATCAAATAATTCAGATAAAACATTAAAATACATATAATTAAATAGCAAAAATAATTTTCAAACGATTAGGTACAGAAAAAAAAGATATAGTACATGGTAAATTATACTTCTGGGCGTTGTAAAGGAAGTCAAAAAAAATAGCAATAGCAATTTAGCCCTACGGAATATCGAGTCCGACTTGATGAA
Organism: Glaucopsyche alexis; assembly: GCA_905404095.1. Taxonomy (NCBI): domain Eukaryota; kingdom Metazoa; phylum Arthropoda; class Insecta; order Lepidoptera; family Lycaenidae; genus Glaucopsyche; species Glaucopsyche alexis. The sequence continues at coordinate 2,245,879 of FR990057.1, forward strand.
AACTTAAACTCTTGAAACATGAAAATTTTTAATAACTCAATTTTCCTCGACATGATTGGAACCCATAAATTATGAAAAAAATACATCCTTTCAATAGTATCGCAAGTAAGAAACAATTTCCATAATGTAATTATGTGCAACAAAATTGAGGAAAGAGCTTATTTTTATCATTTTATTATCATTCCATACATTTATCAAAATTTATCAAAATATTATAAACAGAGGCAATTTATCAAAATATAACACTTTTCTGAAGCTTGCTGTATACCATTACTTCCCAAAAATTGTTCCTTATTAGCAACACTATGAAATGGTGTAATAATACAGAATGATTTTTTAACTTTTTTTCACCTTTGGGTTAAAACTTTTTTCTCCCATGGTTTAGAGATTTTTCGTCATACAAAAAAATTACACGCTTTTTAAGTCCTTTCATTTGATATATGTCTTGTAGTGCTACAGTAGTGGGGACGGGATCCATACAAAAATGCCCCTTCTTCTTTCTGCTGCTGTCAGTGCCTTCAGCGCAGTGTGATTGTTTTGATAGACTGCGCTGAAAGCATTGACAGTAGCAGAAATATCATCTAAATTATCCTAATCTTCTCTATAAGATTAGGATGATTTATGGACAAGGACAATCTGTAGGCTCTGTAACAGATATCTTCATCTAAACTGATTAAATTTAAGTCTCTATAACTCCTGAACTTATGAAGTTTTTTGGACCGTTATAGTTTTCGTTCAAAGTTTATTATATGGATTACCATCATAAATTTTCCACATTTTTAGAGCCAGCCGTTTGGCTTTTAGAGGGGGGACGCCGTATTTTAACAAGAAATGCGCTTAAAAGTGGAATATCGCGCAAACGGAATGTACGTACATCAAAATATAATCTCAGAAACCTCTTAATGTTCTTAAAATATCTATGTACCTAATTATATCTCCTCCTTTCGTGTAGGTGTACCCAAAAATTATCTTCATTTATTTTAGCATTGTGTTGACGTGATAAATTTATATAAAGTTTTATATTTCAAGCACCACCGTTTGGATGGACAGACGGACGGGCGGACGGTCGGTCGAACGGAAGGACATGACAAAACTATAAGGATTCCGAGACATGAACTACGGAACCTTAAAAAAGGAATAGTAATGAAACCACGCCGATTTCAGTGACTGTTGCCAGTTTAATTGAAAATAGACCAGCTTTAGGAGCTATTTTATTATGTCCATGTATGTGCGCAAAGTTTACTCCCATAACCTAGTATATTGATATTTACTACTACCGACAGGACTAACTAGCGAAACATTAGGCGCATAAATATAGAAATATATTTAGCAATATTTGCGTTCATTTATGTTCCCACACACTATTTATTGATACTCATGCGACATTTTTGATTTCGTATTGTATCTTAGCGACGTAAGATAATATTTTGGGTACAGGAAAAAATTACATTTTTTTTCGTCATTCTTGAACATTCAAAGAAAAAAAAGGTATCGGTAACGGGTTTTTAAATTTTTTAAATTATTTTTTTTTTATTTTATACTTTTTAGTTATGAGTACCTAGCTAGCTATTTACCAGGCTGGATTTCCTATCAGCATCAATACTATATCACAATTGCACTGGAATGTGAAAATGGTTGTTACGCAACTTTAAATCGATATAGATCCTAAACGGTCAGTCAAATCGAAAAATGGTGAGACAAAACTAAAAATGATTTTTAAATACCTATTCAACGATACCCCACTTGATATAGTTTGTTGACTTTCATTTTTTTCATTTTCACAATATGGCGTCCAGTAGTCGCCATATTGAATTTTCACTAACGTCATGTCTTTAGTGACACTCCCCGGACTAAGAGGAATCGATTGACGTGTGAATCATTAAAATCGGCCCAGGCGTTTGGTCTCTATAGTGCTTCAAAGGATCATACATACATACATACATACATACATACATACATACATACATACATAGGCTGATAAACACATTACCACTCCTTTGCGTTGCGCAGTCGGGTAAAAATCAAAATCGGTTTAGTAGTTTTTGCGTGAAAGTGTAACAAACATCCATTCATCCACACATCCATCCTTACAAACTTTTCGTAGGATGAAAAGTAGGACATGAACGTAAAATCTAATTTCACGCGGGCGAAGCCGCGGGTATACCGTATAAGGTAATTAAGGCTAGCTAATTGACAATATTATAATACTTAATCTATACTATAATAATATTATAATAAAGAGGAAAAGTTTGTTTGTTTGTTTGTTTGTTTTTCTGCATTGAATTGGCTCCGAAACTACTGGACCGATTTTGCTGAAATTTGACACATATGTAGAGTAGACCACGGGGAAGGACATAGGCTGCTTGACGGATAAATTTAGACGTACGGTTTCTGCGAAATTAACTTTTTGCGCGTACGCGGGCAACATCTGGTAATAAATAACTAGAGATCGCCCTGTGGCTAAAATATGTTTTCATGTTCATGTTTTAATTATAATGGCTGTCTTCCGCGAAAAAAGCGCTTGTTGTTGCTTGCTAGCGCTAAACAAAAAAAAAACATTATCGGCCAGGACACGTTTGCTAACTTCAATACCGCTAAAATCCGGCATTTTGCTTATTTAACGCTAGCGGTCGCGATTTTACTTACGTAAGCTTTTTTGTTAGCGCTTTTTGTCGCGGAACACAGCCAATGTTTCCATTTTTTTAGGTTTCTTTTGCCTATTATTTAAAAGGCAATAAACAATTTAATTTATTTTAACATATTTTTATTGCCTATTTACGCAATAAAAATATGTTAAAATTATTATTGTTTATGGATTGTGAAAGATAATACCCTCTCGGGCGTCGGACTGTTAAAATTTCAAAAGCCGGACGGTGTCGGCGGGTCCGGCATCCGGCACTGAAGGCGTTCGCGCGGTTTCTCCGGTTCCGGTTTTTCAAGATTATATTAATCAATTGATTTTAAAACTATTGCATGTTATATATATTTAGAAAATAGAATAAATTCCTTATATGATGATGTAACTGGGATTTAAAAAAAACTTAACGAATAAAAGCAATCATGATGTGAACACAAAAGAATTGTTTTTTTTTCCCAATTCTTAGTTTTTAAACTCAATAAAAAACATATTTAATTTGGTTTGCGTTAATTACATTCTGTGGATATATTGTTCATATTATTTAATAACAAAACAGGCCAATGTAAAAAAAAAATCCATGACCCCCCTTGAGCGTTACGCGGTATTACGCCAGAAGGCACCCGCGCTTATTTTTTCGATTTTTATTATTGAATTGTTGTAAAACCTTGGCACATTATACATTTTTAGAAATTAGAAGAATCGTTCTACACAATGAAAAAATTAAAAGAAATATAAACTACATAATGAAAAATATCAAACATGATTTCACTGGAAATGAATTTTTTAATGTTGATTTTTGAAGCTAAATTATGGCGAAAATTTATATCACACGCATACGAAAGTTTTTATTTAATTAAATAAATACGTGTTCAAATAACGATATATATAAAAAAATTCGTGATTTGTGCACAAAATAAAAGTAAAATTAAAAATTTTAAAAACCCCCCGACACAAAAAATAAACTCTAAAAAATAATAAATAATATTTTAAACCTATATTATCACATATAATATTAAGTAAGTTGAAATAATTTTATTTTCCAATCGTCGCCTCGTCGGGGGACCGCTAAAGTTTATAAAGTATTTTTACAACAACAGCTAATTAATTATTACGAATTACATTTAAGTAGGTATGAGCAAATTTTTTTCGGAGTAAATTCTTTTGTTCATTCTGCGACTACACGTGTTTTTTTCACAGCGGTCCCCCGACGAGACGACGATTGGAAAATAAAATTATTTCAACTTACTTAATATTATATGTGATAATATAATTATAATAGGTTTAAAATATTATTTATTATTTTTTAGAGTTTATTTTTTGTGTCGGGGGGTTTTTAAAATTTTTAATTTTACTTTTATTTTATCCTTTTTAAAGTATTTTTTTTTTCATTATTATTTTTTACTTTCAACGTCATTGAAGTAACATGGTACCAAATTTCGAATCGATAGGACATGTGGACGATCCCTCATCAACTAATAAAGAAAAGATGATCTTCAAACGGCTAATCAGGTCATGGTTACCTTACCATGTTCTTTAAATATCGTTGAAACAACACGGTACCAAATTTCGAATCGATCGGACATAAGAAAGTTAGTCAGATCCCCTCATCAACTAGAAAAGAGCTGATCATCTTCAAACGGCTGATCTTCCCACCACCAATTTTCTCATCAAATGAAGCTACGAACACTGTCGATTAAGTCATCAATATTATCTTTCAGTGCGCTTTCATTTGAGACCTTACTCGAGTATATTTGCACATTCGGATTTTCTTCCCCGCTTTCACCCCCCACAACTTTTAAACGGCTCAACCGATTTTCATCAAACATGTCTAAGAACACTCGCATGTAAGTCACCTTTAATATAAAAGAAACTAAATTGAAATCGCTTCATCCGTTCGGGAGCTATGATGCCACAGACAGACAGACAGACAGACACACCCACAGACAGACAGACAGACAGACAGACAGACAGACAGACAGACCGACAGACAGACAGACAGACAGACACGTCAAACTTAAAAAATAAACTCTAAAAAATAATAAATAATATTTTAAAACTACTATAATTATATTATCACATATAATATTATGTAAGTTGAAATAATTTTATTTTCCAATCGTCGCCTCGTCGGGGGACCGCTAAAGTTTATAAAGTATTTTTACAACAACAGCTAATTAATTATTACGAATTATATTTAAGTAGGTATGAGCAAATTTTTTTTCGGAGTAAATTCTTTTGTTCATTCTGCGACTACACGTGTTTTTTTCACATAGCGGTCCCCCGACGAGACGACGATTGGAAAATAAAATTATTTCAACTTACATAATATTATATGTGATAATATAATTATAGTAGTTTTAAAATATTATTTATTATTTTTTAGAGTTTATTTTTTGTGTCGGGGGTTTTTAAAATTTTTAATTTTACTTTTATTTTATCCTTTTTAAAGTAGGTATAAATAATGATTACCTTACGATATACATACTTTCAACATCATTGAAGTAACATGGTACCAAATTTCGAATCGATAGGACATGTGGACGATAGTCAGATCCCCTCATCAACTAATAAAGATAAGATGATCTTCAAACGGCTAATCAGGCCATGGTTACCTTACCATGTTCTTTAAATATCGTTGAAGTAACACGGTACCAAATTTCGAATCGATCGGACATAAGAAAGTTAGTCAGATCCCCTCATCAACTAGAAAAGAGCTGATCATCTTCAAACGGCTGATCAGGTCATGGTTACATTAGCATGTTCTTTGAATATCGTTGAAGTAACACAGTACCAAATTTTGAATCGATCGGACATTGGAAAGTTAGTCAGATCCCCTCATCAACTAGAAAAGAGCTGATCATCTTCAAACGGCTGATCTTCCCACCACCAATTTTCTCATCAAACGAAGCTACGAACACTGTCGATTAAGTCATCAATATTCTCTTTCAGTGCGCTTTCATTTGAGACCTTACTCGAGTATATTTGCACATTCGGATTTTCTTCCCCGCTTTCACCCCCCACAACTTTTAAACGGCTCAACCGATTTTCATCAAACATGTCTAAGAACACTCGCATGTAAGTCACCTTTAATACAAAAGAAACTAAATTGAAATCGCTTCATCCGTTCGGGAGCTATAATGCCACAGACAGACAGACAGACACACCCACAGACAGACACACCCACAGACAGACAGACAGACCGACAGACAGACAGACAGACAGACAGACACGTCAAACTTATAACACCCCTCTTTTTGCGTCGGGGGTTAATAACACCCCTCTTTTTGCGTCGGGGGTTAATTAACCAAACATCAATGATTAGTGGAGTGGAGTGAAATTGGTGTCAAATTTCTTTACTCTGAGACAAACAATTATTTATTTTATTATTGAGTACAACAGCAAAGACAAAAAACTATAACAGCTTTGTTTTATCCCTGTACTAAGTAAATAAATTTCAATCACATATAAAAATCCAGATATTTACAAATGAGAATAAACAGAAAATATAGCAATAAAAATGGGTAAATGTGCCGGCCGACGCCCAACGGGGTGGTTTTTACCCGACTGCGCGACGCAAAGGAGTGGTAATGTGTTTATCAGCCTATGTATGTATGTATGTATGTATGTATGTATGTATGTATGTATGTATGTATGTATGTATGTATGTATGTATGTATGTATGTATGTATGTATGTATGTATGTTCCTTTGAAGCACTATACAGACCAAACGCCTGGACCGATTTTTATGATTCACACGTCAATCGATTCCTCTTAGTCCGGCTAGTGTCACTAAAGACATGACGTTAGTGAAAATTCAATATGGCGACTACTGGACGCCATATTGTGAAAATGAAAAAAATGAAAGTCAACAAACTATATCAAGTGGGGTATCGTTGAATAGGTATTTAAAAATCATTGTTAGTTTTCTCTCAACATTTTTCGATTCGACTGACCGTTTAGGATCTATATCGATTTAAAGTTGCGTAACAACCATTCTCACATTCCAGCGCAATTGTGATGTAGGAGTTGTAGGACTGATGCTGATAGGAAATCCTGTCTGGTAAATAGCTAGCTAGGTACTCACAACTAAAAAGTATAAAATAAAAAATAATAATTTAAAAAATTTAAAAACCCGACTGTGTAAAAAGTGAACCAAACTAAGTAGGTACATAATTATAACTGAAAAGAAAAAAACAAGCACTTAGATATCCGGTGGTCTAGAATTCTATATTATATTATTGAATTAATACTATTGGAACATAACAACTGAACAGTCGGGATCCATTATTCGACAGCCAATCAAATTTTTCAATGGATCCTGAGTCCTGACTGTTTAGTTGTTATGTTCCAATAGTATTAATTCAATAATATATTATAGAATTCTAGACCACCGGATATCTAAGTGCTTGTTTTTTTCTTTTCAGTTTTAATTATGTACCTACTTAGTTTGGTTCACTTTTTACGCAGTCGGGTTTTTAAATTTTTTAAATTATTATTTTTTTTATTTGTATTTATGTGCCGCGCGACGCCCTAGCGGGTATACTTAATTGACACTGTGTCTAACCTATTATAAATTAAGACCAGGTAGACCAAGCGAAATAGGCATTTAACGCTTCCAAGAGTTGCCCGCAATTGCCGCAAAGCGAGCCGCGCGCCTACGTCGCCGGCGTGAACTTACATGAACCCAAAGTGTTACAGTGTAGTCGTGTCGGCAGTAGGTCAATTTATTTTATTATTTGCATTGAAAAAGATAATAAAATTCATAGATAACTGTTTTAATGCAACACATAGCACACAGAATTTGAATAGATATTATAGGTACCTAAGTAAAAAATGCTTAAATTTTATTCAATTACTAGCTTTTCCCCGCGACTTCGTCCGCGTGGAATAGTTACTTTAGGATATCGCTAAAATTTACCCGCGACTTCATTTACGTAGAAGGAGAAGCGCTTTCACCTCACGACTACCCGCCCGCGCCGCGCGCCGTACTATAGCGCGCATGATTATTTTATTACTGCGATATCTTCTAAAATACTTATTGAAATCAAATGATGTAAACGGCAAATTTCTTCTAGATTAAATGCTTGTAATGAATAACGTATTTACTTGGATAAGGATTAATATAATCTTTATGAAAACACCTTCAGAAATAATGCTTACTTTTAGAACAAATTTGGTTAGTATAAAAAGGTTATAGTGAGCCAACCTTAAAAGATAGACATATACTGTCGCGGTTTTTTTTTTAGAACTTTTAAAGGGGAACAATTCTGCCATACATTATTTTAGCGAAACTTTAACCGTTTCCGCAGCGTACGCAGCGAAAGCTCTCAAAAGGAAAAGAAGACCCCCGATTTTGTAACATTCTTGAATGGTGCTCCGCTCGTATTGAGCTTAGCATGATGTTATATAGCCTAAAGCCTTCCTCGATAAGTGGACTATCCGACACAAAAAGAATTTTTCAATTCGTACCAGTAGTTCCTGAGATTAGCGCGTTCAAACAAACAAACAAACTCTTCAGCTTTATAATATTAGTATAGATTTTGACAGTTTCTATGCAGTGTGTTCTGTTACAAGTATAAAAACACGCTGTGTTCGATGTGTGCATGGAGACGAGTACCTATCGTTAGCTCGTGTGGTCACTAAAGTACGTGTCGTTTCGTGAGATAAAAATACTGTATCAGGTACATAGGTGTTGACGATTTGATGGTACCTACTTAGGCAGACACTTGCAAAAAATGTATTCCTACTGCCGAGTCCGCACGTTTGCCACTTGCCGCAAAATCCAAACCTCCACAAACGTTTGACTTTTTGAAAATCCGGATTTTTGAATTTTTTCTCCCAAAAATCCGGATTATCCGGATAATTCAGATTTTTTTCATTTTTTTTTAATTTGTTGCATATTTTATAAAACTTCAATGTTTATTTTACTACTATTTTGTAGCAAAAATTACACTCATTAGTAAAAAAAAAACAGTTACTTTTTTATAATTTAATTTAAATAAATTCTTATTTTAAGTTGTAAGTATTAGAATTACAATCTGAATAAATAAAAACATAATGAGATTATATCAAAATTATATACTTAATTATATTTATTTTTTCATTTTTATAAATATTTTTGATTACGTTTGAAATCCTAGAATGTTCAGTTTTATAGTTAGTATTTTATTTTGAATAAGGTATGTATATATTGTTATTTACTAAATGTTCCAGCAGTAAAGAATTATAAAAAAGTGGAATAGCCTGTGATCTTTTTAACGCTTTTTTTAGATAATTATCTACGCCATAGTTCACCACTACCGTTTTCGTAAAGTTCCATTTCTATGAGAAAGTACTAACGTAGGAAAATTATTACAGTTTAATAAAACGTAGGAAACTGAAAATCCTTTAAATTGAGATCCGGGGAGTGAAGACAAATCATTTGAAGTATGGGGCTGAACAAATAATTTTGTATGGACGAAATTGGACCACTTTTGAGTTATTGAAAGTAAAAACCACCCACCTATTTGGGTAATAATTAAACACGTAAATTGTGCTTTTAATTCCCTCGGTAACTAACAGAAGTACAATTAACAATTCTAAGCACAATTTAAAATCTGTAACTATTGTAAGATCTTTATTTTAACATTTTACTTACAAATAAACAGTAACATCTTACTCTTTATTGCACTTTGAAGTTTCCGCTATAAGATGAAAACTACATTACTTAAAAAAATAACAGTGGTTTACACAAATCGTTGGTGCTATTTTTGGCACCTATATCTTATCTTTAAAATATTATCTAAAAAATAATTATTTCTACGCAAAAACAGGAGCGTTGATTTTCATTTAGTTTTGCTACTGACTCGTTAGTTTAGGTTAGTTTAGTTCAATCAAATTAATTTTAATAATAAAAAAAATATATTACTTTCATTCATTCGGAAAAACTCTCTCTAATCTTAAACCAACCAGTCAGGTATTATCGACTCCAAAACTTCTTCCCAAACTTTTTAAGAATTTATTCTGATATCATAGAGATAAGATTTAGGTATTTGGACTTAGATATTCATTATTTAGAAGATAATTAAATATAGTTAAACCACTACATTTCTTTTTAAGCTGTCATATTAATTTGGCATTCTATGATAATAGAAATTAAAATTGCAATAATATGTTTTGACTTTCGTTAGTACGAATTCAATTAATAATAAATATAAATATACAAAGCTTTAATTGGGTTTGGATTTGCTTATTATACTTCTTACTACTTGTGCAATTAAAACTGAAACCATATTCAGTGTTTTTATAAATTGGATCACCTATTACTGAACTGTACTACTACTAAAAAATATAAAATGGTAAGTATCTTAGAAACAGTCCATACATATACATATATAGCGACCATAATATTTTAGCAGATCTTCATCCCTCGCATCTCCATTTAATGGATTGACTATGTTCTACCAAATAACTTGAATAAATGGAAAAATGTGTCAACAATTTCAACAGGACAAAAAAATTATAATATCAAATTATCCAAAGGCATGGATTTAAACTCACGACAAAACAATTAAATTTTGGATGTGAAAATACCGAATATTGAATACTAAATTACCATGTTGGCTAAAGAATGTAAGGAATAAAAATTTACAAATCTGGTGACTAAGTAATACGACTGAATATTCCAAACTGGCAGACATATATTATATTAGCGAACAAATAACCATCTTGGCGACAATTTGTGAGTACACATTTAATTTAAGAATAGGCACATATATTTTCCCTAATGTAGGTAACTCAAAAAACATACAAGCTGCAAAACCAGCGCACATAAAAAAAAACATAAAGAAGCGTACAAAATTCCCAATTTTTAATTTTCCTCGATTTTAGGGGGGTGTAGATATTGTGTAAATTGATTTTGAAATTTAAAAATAACGGATATTCATTGTTCGCAAAATTAACATAGGTGTCATTACCAGGTTTTTGGGGGTGCTGGATACGAAAATGGCATTCATTTTGAAATTCCAATATGGCGGACATACTTAATTTTATAAAAATAATATGGTTGTCCTTTTGTTGGTTTCTGGGGGTGCTGATTACAAAAAAGTCATCCATTTTAAATTTCCTTAGTAACCCCGCAACCTCATATTTTCTTCATGATGGAAGAAAAAGAAATTTGAAAATCCTGAATTTTCCAAAATTTCCATAGCTTTATACATCCCTCGTATCTCAATGTAGAGCATTTTTTTTTATAAAATTGATTCTATCTCGGAAACGGTGCATCCTATTGAAAAAATAATGAAAATTTCCTCCCCTTAAGAACCCCGCAACACCATATTTTCTTCACGATGGAAGAAAAAGAAATTTGAAAATCCTGAATTTTCCAAAATTTCTACAGCTTTATACACTGTTTGTGTCAAAGTAGAACATTGCCATATTTTTTTTCTATAATCGCTTCTATTTTAGAAACGGAAAAATAATACTATTACTGGAAAAATAATAAAAATTTCCTCCCCCTTAACCCGGAAATCGCATATTTTTTTCATGAATGCCAAAAAAAGAAATTTGAAAATCCTGAATTTCGAAAAGTTTCTATAGCTTACATAGCTGGTACCTCTACAAACTACATGTTAATTTTACGAAGATTGGATAGTCTCCATTTTGGAAAATGAAATTGGAAGACAATTTTATAATCAGCATATGAAACATGGAAAAAGACATCCATTTTTAATAAAAAAAAAATATACGCCATTTTGGAATTTTAAAACGGATTTTATTTTCATATTATTCTGCACCCCCAAAAACGATACCCATACCAAAGAAAAAAAACCTCCAATAGTATCCAAAAATGGGATTTTCCGTAGCTTGCAAATTGAATTTTTAGCAGCTATTAATTTATCAACCAAATCTTTACTAGCTACTTACATGGTATAATGTTCACCAACTTATCGGTGCTAATTGGATTAAATTTCGCTACTTTTTATCTGCCGATTTTTGTATTTTTGTCACCTGAGTGATTTCACCAATTTGGTAATTTAGTCGCCAACATATTAATTCGCTGCCAAATTCAGCAATACAGTATGCTCACGTGCAGTCACCAACTTATTTTTTGTTCACTCGATTAATTAATTTATATCCCTTATTCAAATATTGTACGTCTAGAGTACATAAGTACTAACTATAATTAAAATATGTAATTTTCATAGTAGTAACCAAGATTCGAAAAATTCAAAAAATCCGGATTTTTAAATGAAAATCCGGATTTTTCGAATTTTTCGAATTTCGAAGTATCCGGATTGCAACCCCTACTTGCGAGTGACTTGGTGTGTTCTGCAAAGGCAAGCATGACGGATGTTGAGCTCGTATCCTTATATTTTATTGTAAATAGAACAGCCTCCGTGGTCTAGTGGTTAGAGCTTGGCTCTCGACTCGGAGGTCGTAGGTTCTAATTTCGATTCCCGCACTGGAACAACAAAAATTGTTGTTTCCAAGTTTGGTTAGGACAATGCAGGCTGATCACCTGATTGTCTGACAAGAAAGATGATCCATGCGTCGGATGGGCAGGTAAAAAGTCGGACCTGCGCCTCATCTCTCGTCAGTCGTGTCGGTTATCCGTCCCCCTGGATTACGAGAGTAAAAAAAAAGAGTGCCTTTGTGTACTGCGCACACACTTGGGCACTATAAAAATACTCCTGTGTAACTGGCTAGGCTACAATAAAACCAGCCACCGTCACCGAAATCGGCGTGGGGAGTTATTTATTATTATTATTGTAAAAACAGAAATCGAAATAAAAAGAAACGAAAAGTACGGCAAAGAAGATGGTAGATGTTACAAATTCATAAAAACTGTTTACTGGCTTATTCAATAATGTACTAAGGCTACTCCACGCATCAGCTACTTTTTTCTCATAATACACAACACAATAATATATCTATGGACGCTTCACACCAAGTCAATCTGGTCCCGTGGTAAGTTCTCGAAGAACTTGTGTTACGGGTACCAGACAACAGAAATATATTTAATAATTTTTATATTATACACATATTTAAGATTTTTATTGTATTATACACATATTTAATACACATTCATGACCCAGGAACACAGAATTTTTTTTTGTTCCTTCAGCGGGATTCGAACCCGCGACCCCCGGCTTGAGCACCAACACGCTCAACCACTGAGCCACAGAGGTCGTCTCATCTGGCAAAAGCAACGACGTGGCGACGATAATGTTATTGTGTATGGTTATATGTATAACTAGCTGATGCCCGCAACTTCGTTTGCGCAGATCTAACGAAAGCGGAACCCTATTTTTTTAAACGGAACCCTAAAATAAAAGTAGCCTATGTTAGACCTTATAATATCAGCTATCTGCTAGTGAAAGTCCCGTGAAAATCGGTCCAGCCGTTTCAGAGATTAGCCGGAACAAACAGACAGACAGACGGACAGACAAAAATTTTAAAAATTGGTATTTTATTATAAGTACCGAATATACTTTTAGATTCCTTATATGAAAAGCTGTTAATTTGAAGTTACAAACAGACACTTCAATTTTTTTATCTGTATAGAATTAGTTCAAAAATAAAAAGAAACATAAAAAAATACAAAACAAACTGACTTTCCTTAAGATTTTTATTGTATTATACATATCCATGACCCGGGAACACAGGAAACTTTTTTTTCCTTCGGCGGGATTCAAACCCGCTACCCCCGGCTTGAGCACCAACACGCTCAATCACTGAGCCACAGAGGTCGTCTCATCTGGCAAAAGCAATGACGCGGCGACGATAAAATATAACATGTTATTGTGTATGATATGTATAATTTAGTTCAAAAATAAAAAAAACAAAACAAACTGACTTTCCTACACTGCGTTAGAAACGAAAGAATTGTTCGATAAATACGCGGGTAAGCCGTGCGCTAGCAAAACTGACATAGGTCTGTCCTCGTCAACGCCTAGCGGGCGACTGTGGGGCGACTCAAGCGGCTTACGCACGCTGCATTTCAATAATTATTTAATGTTAAAATAATTAAACCAACATGCAAAATGTAACCACAAATTATTCTTCTTTAAGTTATTAGCTTTTCGTAGATATGATTTTTGAAAGTAAAACTATCATGAACTTCATGAACAAAAAGAAAAATATTCAAATTTAGCCTCCTCTTCGGAATTATTTTTGATCGAGTGAAGTTTTCAATATTATGTTTTGAACCACAAATTGTAAAAGAACATTAAGTAAACAACAATGTGTATTTTTTTTGGCTTTTTAAAGATACTATTTGTTTGTTTATTATCGATTCAAAGTCATGTAAAATTGGGTCTACACGGCCTTAAACCTCAGAGTAATTATTTACTTAAAGCAATTTCTTTGATATTTAAAACAAACATTCTATTATGAAAGAGGTAAGTAGTGTGTGTTGATAACATTTTCATTAATTTCAGGTATTTCTAAGTTTTATTGAAAGTTTAAGCTTTTCGATCGCCTTCCTCAGCACAAACTTTAATTGTTCCAAATTTGACTCTGATCCGTATTACACTTGAAATTTTTATAGACTTCCAAAAAAAGGAGGCGGTTATACGTTCGGTATATATGTACCTATCTAGTCGTTTTGACATCAAAATGGTGACCTGATGATGGGATCCATAAGGAATCGAGGGAACTCCTCAAAATTTATATGGACAAATATAGTGATTTAGACTTTTCCTGAAACAAAACAAACTTAAGCTACCAAAAATAAGATTTTGCACCAAGGTATACCCTGGATCCAAAAGCACTGAACAGAACTCCTCAGTCTTCAAAGATACACGTTTGGAAATTTCCGCATTGTTTAAAGAACTACTTACAAGCATATTATGCCACTATGCAACTCACAGTAATCATCATCATCATCTTGGAAGCTAATGGAAGCTTCGCGGCTTTCGGTGTAATTTGGTAGGGTAGTAGTTTAGGCTCTGGATTAAAACATAGGCTACTTTTAATCTCGAAAAAGTACAGTATTCCCGTGGGATACCCGATTCTATTTTTACGCGGGCGGAACTGCAGGAAAAAGTTAGTTATAATTATTAATTCCTTAGGAAAGTCCCTGAAAATAAATAAGTAGGTAAATAAATAATAATAATATATAATAGTAATAGCTGTTTCCCGCGACGTAAATTGAGTATCCCACGGGAACACTGTACCTACTTTTTCGGGATGAAAAGTATTCTAAGTTTTAATTCAGAGCTTAAGCTACCACCATACCAAATTTCATCGAAGTTGGTTCAGTCAAAGAAATACTTACTCTAAGGGTTCAGTAGTTATTGCGTGAAAGAGTAACAAACATCCATCCATCCATCCATCCTTTCACATTTATAATAGTAGTAGCCTAGTAGGATATTATCTGAATAATGATGATGATGATGTTTGATACATAGTAAAATAATATGTAACGTGCCTTCAATATTTATTGCTAAATTTGATGGTTCTGTATGTTCTATACCTACTATAATTAGTATCTGGGTGACCAAACTTTGCTCGGATTTTAGTAGAATGAGAAATAACTGTCTGACCAGGAATTCGATCCCGAGACACCAATTTGCCAACAACTCAAAAAGTTAGATAGTAAAATTTACTAATTGTAAAATTTACTAAACAAGCCGCCAACCGGGTTTGATATTTGGACAATCGGAATTACTCATATTATCATCACTCACAACAGGACGCGACGGAAGAAAAAACATATTAATCTATAAGGTATGTATACTTTAAAAAATGTGCAGTTTAAAGTTTAAGCTAAAACGCTAGATTGAATTTTCTCCCCCGTAACCCGTGACTCCTGGGCCTCTAGTCAAGATGCATTCGATAATTTCGACGGCGAAGTTCGAAAACTAAATGTATGGGATTTGACATAAGGCATCGCAACTCGCAAGCGACATGTCGCCGTCGAAATTATCGAATGCAACTTGACTAGAGGCCCTGCATGCTAAATTTAAAGGCCCAGGCAAAATTTAGAGCTTAAAAAATAGAACTCTACGCTTTATCAATAGAGGTGAAAATCCAAAGTGTCGAGTCAAATGTCAATGTCATTTATGACAGCTCGACACTTCTGTGTTCGATTTTCTCTTCTATTGTACTACGGTAGAGTTATATTTTCAATGCTCTTAATTCTCTTCGGCCCGCCGGATTCCGATTCATATTATAATCCCAGCCTCATTCTTCTACTTTAGACGAGCAAAATATCTTGTACAATGTGTATAATCTTGTATATACTCGTATGTATAATTGTAATCTCGGAAACGGCTGCATGTATTTCGATAAAATTTATATAAAACGAAATAATTTATGTGGTAAAATGTGTCGTCCCCAGTGATAACTATATATATTACTAGATGACGCCCGCAACTCCGTTGCGCCAAAATTCGTTTATCGCGGCGGAACGTACATTTTTCCGGGATAAAAAGTATCCTATGTCCTTTCTCGGGTCTCAAAGTATCCCTATACCAAATTTCATCAAAATCGGTTCAGCGGTTAAAGCGTGAAGAGGTAACAGACAGACAGACAGACAGACAGACAGACAGACAGACAGACACACTTTCGCATTTATAATATTAGTATGGATAGTATATAGTATATAGTATATAGTATAATAGTATATAGTATATAGTATATAGTATATAGTATAGTATATAGTATATAGTATATAGTATAGTATAGTATAGTATATAGTATATAGTATATAGTATTAGTATATTATAGTATATAGTATGGATATATCTATGGTCGTCCCCGTGTAACTTCTAAAATAAGAGAATGATAAAACATGATAAAACTAAAAAAAAAATATTAAGATTACCATGCAAACTTCCACCGAAAATTGGTTTGAACGAGATCTACTAAGTAGTTTTTTTTAATTATCTTAATTTAAAAAAATACACTATTATTTAAACATCGATCAAAGTTACAAAGAAGTAACTACAAGAACTTTTATAATAAGTGTACTTCATGGGCGAGTCCGACTGGCACTTGGCCACTTTTTTATTTGAGCATTTGGATCTTATTTGGATAGAAAAAACTAATAACAATTTAGTAAACTAAACATTTTATGATAAAAAAAATCATGGAAGTAATTATAGTAATTTAAATGCCGCTTGTTCTCATTGGGCAGCTGTTATTTCACGTCGGTTTCCTGTAAGGCCTTGGTATATCTCCTATCGAGCCGGCCACGATCATATTAAAATGAAGAAATTTTTGTTTTATGTGTCTCTATCTGCGGAATCCTAAAAGCTAGATGTGCGTTTGACCCAGAAAAATTGCTAACACACACACACGTTCACACGTGTTGATCATCTACTAATAATAATAATTATTATCGTTAAATGTGGTTTATGTTTGTACGTTGTATGTAACTGGATTTTAAGTATATTTTAAATATTTTATACTTTGAACGAGCAACTCTTGTCATACATCTATACTAATATTATAAACGGGAAAGTGTGTATGTTTGTCCGTCTGTCACGCCAAAATTACTGAACCAGTTTAAATGAAATTTGGTACACAGATAGTCTAGAGTCTGAGAAAGGACATAGGCTACTTTTTATCTCGGGGAGATGTACGGTTCCCGTGGGATACTTTATTTACAGTTTTACGTAAATCTACTAAACCGATTATCATCAAATTTGGCATAGATATAAAGTAGACCACGGGAAAGGACATAGGCTACTTTTTATCGCGGGACATATACGGTTCCCGTGGGTTACTGAGTTACTGTACTTACGAGGGCGGAGCCGCGGGCATCAGGCCATCAGCTAGTAATACATATTATAAACGGAATCTCGGAAATGTTTGCAAGTATTTCCCACAGGTAAATTCCATGGAATTTAGTATGCTGGGAGATTTTGGGGAGAAAAGTCGATTTAGCTAGGTCTCATCACTGGGAAACTGCGCATTTTTAAGTAATAAATATTATGTTTTTTCTTTCGTCGCATAATAAAATAATATGATTGATTTCGATTTCTAAATTTGAAATCACGGTTAGCGGTTTGGTTAGAGTTCGACTTTTTGCTTTGTTGTCAAATTCGTGTCTCGGGTTCGAATCCCCGTCAGACGGACATTTTTATGACTCTTTTTACTTCTTTATTTTATACATAACTACACAATTATAATAATTAATTATGTTCTTAATATAATATTATAAAGTAATAAACCAATAACTATACTATACAATATGATACCTTTGATTAATTATTAATTTTTCTATACTAATGTTATAAAGAGAAAATATTTGTTTGTTCGCATTGAATAAGCTCCGAAACTACTAGACCGATTTTGACGAAATTAGGCACAGATATAGAGTAGACCGCGGGAAAGCAAATATTCTACTTTTTATCGCAGAAAAATGTTCGGTTTCCTTAGGGATTTCCTATTGCGCGCACGAAGTCGCAGGCAACGCCTACAATCTAATATACATATTACATAGTTATAGCAAACCTTGTTTTCCAAGGGTGAAAATACATTGTGATACTTAAATAATAATATTAAATACCTTATTATTTGTCTAAAATATTCTTACTATATATTATGTCTTTAAGAATTTTTAATGGCAAATTTAAATAAAATAAACAAGTAAAGTCATATTCGTCGCGTAGTATTGAAACATTCAAGAATTGCTGACTAGTACAAAATCAAAGTCCAATTTCCAGCGTCGTATATAAACTATTACTTGGTTGTTTCGGACACAATCACACACCATGAGGGCAGCAGTCGTCTTCCTCTGTCTGGCTCTCGCCCAGCACAACTCCGCCAGGGTGCTCCGTACCCACTGGCCGCACATCGATACCTTCACGCTGGAGGAGCAGGCCAAGATCCACCAGTACGAGCAGGAGATCCAGCAAATTCTCACACAGAAGACCTCGCAGGAAACCAAGGAAGACACCAGCTCAAGCGTCAGCAATGAAATTTTTAAGGACAGAGACAGCAAGCACTCGTCATCCGAATCCCACGAGCACAAGTCCAGGGAAGTCTTGATCGCTCTACAAGAGAAGCTGCCGACCTCCAGCCAGGAAACTATGGATCGTGAACACATCTTCGAAGATGCCCTCACCATCATGCGTCACGTCAGCGAGGAGGACAAGAAAAAGATCCAGGAAGCTTTCGCCACAGAAAAAAAGGACATGAAGGAAAAGAACGCCACTGAAATGATCCAGGAAAACGAATATGATTTCGAGAAACACGAAGTGAAGACTGAAGACGGCTACTTCATCACTCTCTTCCGCATCCTGTCCAAGAAGAACAGCCAGGAAGTTGTTAAGCGCCCAGTCGCTCTGCTCGTCCACGGGCTGCTCGGAAGCGCCGACGATTGGCTCCTGATGGGTCCCAAGAAGTCCCTCGCCTACCAAATGGCCGACGCCGGCTTCGATGTATGGCTCGGTAACCTCCGCGGCAGCAAGTACTCCCGCCGTCACGTCACCAAGCACCCCGCCCAGCCCGACTTCTGGCAGTTCAGCATCGACGAGATCGCCGCTCACGACCTGCCCGCCATGATCGACTTCACGCTCAAGTACACACACGAGGAGAAACTCTACTACGTCGGACACTCCCTCGGCGCGACCACTTTCTTCGCTATGGTATCTACGCACCCCGAATACAAGGAGAAGGTGGCTATGATGTACGCCCTCTCCCCTATGGTCTACATGGACCATGTACGCAGTCCTCTTCTCCGCATGCTGGCCCCCACGAGCCGCTACTACAAGGCAGTCACCCGTATGCTCGGACACGGAGAGTTCGAACCTAAAATGGACTTCATCCGGAAAATCGGCGGCAAAATGTGCGAAGACGTCATTGGCAGCAAACAGGTGTGCTCCAACCTGAAATTTGTGGTATCCGGCGTAGACTCCACCGGTATGGACTGGGAAATGATGCCGATGATGACAAAACATTTGCCAGCCGGCGCCTCCACGCGTCAGATCAAGCAATTCGGCCAGGCCAAAGCCGCCGATCAGCTGAGGAAGTACGACTACGGTTTGGAAGTGAACTGGAAGGTGTACGGCCAGCCGGATCCGCCCAAGTACAACATGACTGACGTCCAGGTGCCTGTGGCTATCTACTACAGCGAGGAGGACCTACTGACGCATCCTAAAGACGTGGAGAGGCTCCACAGTGAACTTCCCAATGTCCGAGACTTCTTCAAGGTCCCCGAGCAGCACTTCAGCCACATGGACTTCCAGTTCTCAAAGACGATGCCCGAAACTATCAACCGAAGACTGATTGACTCCATCAAACAAATGTATTTCTAGATTATCTATCTTTGTTTAGTTAACATTATTGTGCGCTTCAACTACTTATTTATTCACTTATTAATTTATTAATCTTAAAAATAAATTTTGATTAATTTATTATTTTTCGTTTTCACTTACTTACAACTTTATAATAATAATTTATAATAAGTAATAATAATATAATATGGACGCTTTCACACTACGTCAATCTGGTCCCGTGGTAAGTTCTCTAAGAACTTGTGTTACGGTTATCAGACAACGGAAATATATTTAATACGTTTATACTATACATAATATATTTAAGATTTTTATTATTTAATACACATCCATGACCCAGGAACAGAAATCTTTTTGTTCCCTGGCGGGATTCGAACCTGCGACCTCCGGCTTTAACGCCAACGCGCTAACCACTGAGCCACGGAGGTCGTCAATTCTATAAATATTTTATACATATTAATTTTGTAACAGTCGGAAAAAGTCTTTGAGTATCCAACCAATAAAGTATACCTAGATATTTTCTAAAAATAATTCGTTCTAGTTTTAGCTTGACAAATATTTAAACTAGATGGCACTAATTCAAAACTATAAAGACATATTTTTACAACGAATGTTTGACATTCAAATTAAAAATGCCACAGGCCTTTGCTTTGTTTTGACATGTACTTCCATTTTGACGTCAAAGCGTTGTTGCGAGCGAGACAAAAATATAAGTCAGCATAGGAATGACAGAGAAAGCGACGCGACGGCGCTGTAGCGTTCCTTCCCGCCTTCCCCCGTAAACATCAGTCAGTCGCGCTCCAGTTCGGTTTGCTGTTCGGAGTTTTCGTGTGATTCGAGTTTATAAAGGATATTCTGACAATATTACTGATTAGGATTGTTTTGTGACTATAGTGAACTGTGTAAAAGTAAAAAGAAAATAAAAAATCTCAAATGGATTAAGTTATGCCCATTCCTACGGCCGGCATAGTACTAGAAGAAAGTTTCGAACCTGATATGGCATTTATACAACGTACCAACGTGAGGGAGATCACACAGGACATCATTCAGAACACAAGAGTTACGAGCAGACAGATATCCATGTCGCCTGGAGGTAAGCAAAGCCGGTCAAAACCGACGCCACGTTTCCGCCATGCATGTCATTGTGACACTTTGTACGTCAAGATGACAAATAAACAAAAACAACAATTGTTATTTTCGTGTAAATCAGCTAAAAATGTTTCTGTTGTCCATCGTAGCTTAAAATAAAGCCAATAACGACAAAATCTAGGTCTCTTACGTCATAGAAGAACATGATCGACTAAACTAAAATGGCGCCACATCGTGCACACTTAACTTAGAAATTTAGAATTAATTATCACATTGATCACGCTGTGCTTTTGATGAAAGTTTTTATATAATAATTTACTGAAAAGATTCGTGAAAAATGACTGCATTATCTATTGTAATAGGAGAAGGCACGTGCACGATGCAAGTTATTAATAGATATGAAGGCGCCCAATTCTTACGCCTTTTTAGTTGCGTATAGCATTTTATTTTTGGTCAAAAAAGTTCTCCACTGTTCTCAATACCGTAATGAAGATATTCCCGCCCTAAAATATTGCTAATTGTTGTTGTTTTTATCAATTTGACGTGATTTGTCGTGATGACAGCTTGACAGCGGTCACCGAGGACAAGATGGCGGAATCACGCGCTGTTGTAGATGGCGCTGTCGTCGCTTTGTTGATATTGCTGCACAATGAAAGTCCAACAGAAATAAATATTTTCATATTATTAATATTATTAACAACTGGCCAAGTGTAAAGTTCTCACATTTACTCGGCACCATTCTCACATTTATTATTTACGAATAATATACTATTAATTATTATTACTGACCACCAATGTTTCCGCTGCCGGGGCTCGGTCCTCCTCGGAAGTAAAGTATCATCCTGATAATGAAGTCAACTACTGCATTATTATTCAAACTACCAGCCTCCATGATTTAGTGGTTAGTTAGAGTTAGTGCATGGGCTCTCGACTCTTGAGGTTGTGGGTTCGATTCTTTTTATAAATATTAGTCACTTAACCATTGCATGTGGGCTATGACTTAACAATCGGACACATATATTACAATATTGTGAAACAGACCCGTAATGTTTTATCCCTACCGACAGGTAAGCTTTTTGTTGAAACTTTAAACCCTAACACACTGTCTCTTAATTCACATCTTATAAAATATGATATGACTAGGGCTAGTTCAGAAAGTAAATATCACAAATAGATGTCGACTTCATGCGCGCAAAAAGAAATCTCGCGGGAACCATACATTTTGCCGAAATAAAAATTAGCCTATGTCCTTCCCTGTGGTCTACTCTATATCTGTGCTAAATTTCATCAAAATCGGTCCAATAGTTTTGGAGCCTATTCAATACAAACAAACAAACTTTTGCTCTTAATTATATAGATAAGAATAATTTACTTTATATTCAGAAAATTTAAATTATTCATTATTGTTCTGATACATACAATAGGCATGTTGCCGAAAAAAAAAATTTTCGTCTATTCGATGTTAGTCAACATGTTAATAAACAATCCAGAACCCATTTTTGTATATCTGAAAAAATAACGTAGATACAAACCATTGAAATTTACAATATGAAAGAGAGCGATATATCGGCCTGTGACGTCACAACCTGCTACCGCCATTCATTTGTCATCACAAAATGTATGGCGGTAGCAGGCTGTGACGTCACGAATCGTTTTGCGAGAAAGGGATGGACAATATTTTTTATTTGCTTATATTTTTTAATCGCGTCACTCTAAATACCTATTTCTTTCAGATTTATGTATCTTTAATCAACAATTATAAAATTTAATTTGTAAAATTGTGATATTCCACAGAAGGCAACATCTCTATTAAGCAATCAACCTGAGAAGTGTGTAATTTGTGTTTTGATTTTGCTATTATGAATATGTCATCTAAAAATAATAATTGTAAAAACCGTTAGATTATAAAATAACGAGATTGTAATAATATGTCGAAAGATTCATAACTATATATTTATAATCTAATGAAAAATAATGTGTTAAATTATAAGCAGCATATACGCGTCCAATGTCTATCAACATTTTACAATTTCACTTGTTATATTACAATCTAACGGTTTTTACAATTTTATGGTGACATAATATATTATAAGAGCTGTAATAACTCAAAACTGTATTATGTTGGACATGTGTGTGGAGTTGTGGACAGCAACTATGTTGAGGCATATGCTTTGCTATCTAATCTCTTGAATTTACAAATCTGGCTACACACATTTTTGGGCACTGGCTTTATCATCAAAAAGTAGGTTGACTGATAAGCTCCACGCCTATTAGAATTTACTCATATAAAAAAATAGCACAAAGTTTCTTCATAGTACCTTTGTTATATAATTTAAAAGCAAGTACTTAATGGTTTTATGCACTTAAAATCTTGCAAGCCAATTTGTTTATTTTCATTTCAGCCAAATTGAACAATAGTTTTTGTAGCAATTTGATAAAACCTACATTGATGTGTAATAATAATAATAACTCCCCACACCAATATTGGTCATAGTGGTTTCATTGAAACCAGGCCAGTTACGCAGGAGTCATTTTTATAGTGCCCAAGTGTGTGCGCAGTACACAACAGCACTCTTTCTTCCTTTATTCTCATAATCCAGTGGGACGAAAAACCGACACGACTGACGAGAGATCAGGCGCATGTCCGACTTTTTACATGCCCATCCGACGCATGGATCATCTTTCTTGTCAGATGTGATCAGCTTGCATTGTCCTAATAAAACTTGGAAACAACATTTTTTGTTTTTCCGAATCGAACCCACAACCAATGCTCTAACCACTAGACCACAGAGGCTGTTGATGTGTATGGAACCTACAAGCTGTGTTCTGACTTCTGACACACTAGGTAAGGATTTTATACCTAACATTTGAAGAATAGCAATAGCTTCTCTGTGACATTTCACAATGGGTTCAAAGTTCAGGCATATGATAATTAACTGTGCTCGCAACAGTTTTGTTTTAGTGCATACCAATAATTGTTTGTTAATTGTAAACCAACTTTTTCCCGCCCGCGTAAATACCGTATCCCACAGGAACACTACTTTTCGTGATAAAAGTATAATAGTAAGTGTAAATCCAGAGCCTAAACTACTGTCTACTACCATACCAAATTTCAACAAAATCTATTTGCGTGAAAGAATCACAAAGGATGAATTCCTTACGAACTTTCACATTGCTTGAATTTTTACTGTGGGAGGGAATTTTTACTTCGGCACGAATGGGCTGGCTCGACCGAATAAATACAACGACCTCACAGAAAACCGACGTGAAATAACGCTTGCGTTGTGTTTCGCCGAGTGAGGTTACCGAAGGCCCATGGGGGATTAGGGATTTAACCCTCAATTTACCTCCTTGGTCCGTGGGACACACTGGCCACTATTTTAAGCGCATAACTTTTTTTGGTTTGTTCCGTTGGTGTCGCGCGGCTCAGTACCTTCATTCTGTTTCGCGCCAAACGTTGTGGTTTGCGTACGTGTCGGTGCGCGGATCGGATCGGTAAGTACTAGCCTCAAGTGGGTCCATGGGACCACAGCGGGGTAAGTATGTAACTGTTTTTGTTTTTAGTAGTATTTTTTTAATATGATTTTCTTTTCTTTTTAGTGTACAAAATGACTCCTAACAATATAATTAATTTCTTGGACGATAATGCAGAGTCAGTTGTTGATAATTGGCTTCGCGCCATCATATCGGAAATAATACAAGTTCCTCTGCCTTTTGAAGTCACAAACGATGACCAAAAATTAGCACGAAACGAGAGGAAAGTTTGTCATCTTTGTCCTTGGCGTCTACGTATGAAGACTGCATACCTGTGTCACAGCTGTTCAAAGCCAGTCTGCCTAAGCTGCACCAAAAAGATATGTTCGAGCTGTGTCGAAAAGACCAATCATTGACCCCTGCACGTTTTTTTTGTTAAGATATAAACATTTAATTCATTTTATTTTGTGTTGTTTAAAATACATTTTTTTAAGTTTATATGTTAAATATTTAGTAAAGTTACAAGAAGGTTGTGATTTTCAGGTCAGAAGTTGACACTTGTTATTTTATATGAAAAGTTCTGTGATTTTGATTTATAGTTCCTAAAAAAGTATTCACTGTTAATTATGTGCAAGAATTCTATTGTTATTCAAGGATAAGACTTGTTTTGACAATAAAGCTGATTACAGGACTGTAAAAGCGTTTAATTGTAGTTTTAGAGCCATTTTAATATGAGTGTGTCCCTGGGTCCACAGGAGGTAAATTACGTACTAAAAATCCACCGGGTAAACTGAGGGTTAAGGACCGGGAACGCAACACCAGAGGAGCTACAAGGTTAAATCCTCTGATGTCGCGAGTGTAATCAAACATCAGGCGATCCGTCTGCTTGTTTTCGCGTCTTATCTATTACTAGACGTTGCCCGCGACTTCGTGCGCGTAAAAGTTAATCTTGCGGAAACCTACAGTTTTCCGCGATAAAAAGTAGCTTGGATGGACATCCTTTCCTGTGGTCTAGTCTATGTCTCTGCCAAATTTCATCAAAATCGGTCCAGTAGTTTCGGAGCCTATTCAATGCAAACAAAGTACAAACAAATCAACTTTTCCTCTTTATAATATTTAAGTAGTATAGAAGTATTTAATATAGACAAATAACAATGTCCAAAGTTATTAAATTATTTACTTATAATCACCTGATTTGTTTTGTCGACATAGCTTAGGTATAGTGCGATTCAAATGAGAATAGGATCGAGTCGGCGCCATATTGTTTCGAATTTAGACTGTTTTGATAGTAAAATTTATGTTTAGATAATTGATAACTATTTAACGTTTTTATTTAAATTCGATGCAATACTATTAATATTTATATGCACATAAGTTTTTCTAAAAATCGCACTTTTCAAGTGATATTTGACAGAAAAAGGTCATTGACGTTCCTATTCTCATTTGAAACGCGTTATACTTATAATCACGCTGATTTGTTTTGTCGACATACGTCCTTGAATGTTTACATAATACAAACCTTTACCTGGGGTCAGTAGGAAATGCGTCAAGTGAGCGCGAGAGAGACGGGACGCGGATCGATAGGGCGGCGACCTTTTGACGTTACCTCCAAGGACACTGTTTACCAGCGCTGCCGGCTTACAGCTGCGAGAATACTTCCTACTGCCTAATCATAATAACTCCCCACACCGATTTCGGTGACGGTGGCCGGTTTCATTAAAACCAGGCCAGTTACGCAGGAGTAATTTTATAGTGCCCAAGTGTGTGCGCAGTACACAAGAGCACTCTCTCTTCCTTTACTCTCATAATCCAGTGGGACGGATAACCGACACGACTGACAAGAGATCAGGCGCAGGATCGACTTTTTACATGCCCATCCGACGCATGGATCATCTTTCTTTTCAGACAATCAGACTGCAATGTCCTAACCAAACTTGGAAACAACATTTTTTGTTATTCCAATGCGGGAATCGAACCCACGACCTCCGAGTCGGGAGCCAACGCTCTAACCACTAGACCACGGAGGCTGCTACTCCCTACATCATCACCAATCACCATCACCCTTTCGACAACCCCTGTGGTTCAGTGGTTAGCTCGTTGGCGCTCAAGCCAGCTTATTTAATAATCGCATTCCATAATGCGAGTCGAATTCAAATTAATCAAGAATGACGTTCGTTCTAAAATCCGCGACAAATTATTGATAAAGCAAGGATTTTTTTGATAAACATACTAAATGTGACAGTACATGTTACTAAAAAGTGTGACTAATGGGGGGGGGGGTGGTATTCAAAAAGTCGAAATTTTGCGTGACGTAATATGTGGATGGCCCCTTATCTTGAGTTTTGAAATCTTTGTTAAAAGCTTAAAATCAATAATAATTCGTTACCAATGTTGAGATGCTTATTCACATCTCAATAATATTATTTTCATAAGTGATACGACGTAGCCGTACAACACTCGACATCCATCAGCGTGTTTCGCTAAGTGCAGTGCAGGCATTATAAATAACACGTACACGGTACACAGTCGGCAGAAACAGGGTCGCGCGTGTAATACTGCCGTGTCATCGATGTGTAGTAGAGTGTAGGCATTACAGTGCAACTGCTTCCTTAATGTCCCTCGGAAATCATCGCCTTTCTATGAAAATGTGGAAAATGACAAGAACAGCAATCATGAACCACCACCACAGCCACCACGATCTAAATGGCGAAACGATGAATGCCGAGGGCCGTTAGAAACGTGGTTTACTGTAGTCCTACTAATATCATAAATGTGAAAGTTTGTGAGGATGTATGGATGGATGGATGTTTGTTACTCTTTCACGCAAAAAGTACTGAACGGAAATTTGGTATCTTAGTAGTTTAGGCTCGGGATTAAAACATAGGCTACTTTTTATCCCGAAAAAATACAGTGTTCCCGAGGGATACTGTATTTACGTGGGCGGAGCCGCGGGAAATAGCTAGTTAAAAAATAAATTATTGTGTATATTGTAGGCATAACTAGGTACATGGATTTAAGAGCAGAAGAGCAGAACTCGCTATCTCCGTGTAAATTTTGCCCCATCTCTTTCTATAATACCTCCATGGTCTCTCCATCTCTTTACAACAAGTTCTATTCGATTATGAGGATTTGGAAATCGTTTTTAAAATTTGGAAAAGGAATAGAAAATTGAGTTATAAAGATTATTATTTATGCCTCATTTCTGTTTGATAGAGACAGAACGATGATACAGATTAGAATACATCTGGCACTGACGCTTCAGCCTGTCTGGATGTATTTAGACGTCTAGACGAGTTCGTGCGACAGCTATGTAGGTTAACAGACCGACATACACTGAAAACATTCTACTTAGTGAACATACCCATTACTCCTACTATGTGTCCTATTTAGGGGGGGGGGGGGCTTTAAACTTCAATGGTCACCGAGTGAGGGGAGGGAGAGGCTTTTGTCATGTAGTCAACATATTCAAGGTCAATCTCACGCGACGGCCATTGGTAGTTGGTACTAACTACTACGTGATAAGGGAGGGTGGCGGTATCGGAGTATAACTACGGATGGTAACCAAGCGGAGAAAAGGGGTAAAAATTGGGCACATAGGATGATGGGTATGTTCGCTTATACTGGATGCCTATTTGTCGCGCCCACGGGCAAATAAAATAGATACGGCCGACAAAACATGCTTCGTTTGCTATTTAGTCGTCCTTAACAAGTATTACTGTATTAGTATAGTCACAGATCAAAGCAAAAAGAAGAATAATATCTTATACTACCTGCTTTGTCCTATACTCTGATCAGGTACAATTAAATCTTAACGTAAATTTCAATATCTGGGGGCACAGCAGTGCCCCCGCCAAGTCGAGCGCGAAGCAAACACTGCCGTACCATCCTTTACTGGAACCATTTCGCCGCATTTTCAGGTCCCTATTTGAGAACCTCTGGATAAGACCAGAACGCAGAAATTTTCGTCATCCAGTAAGCTATAATTAGATACTTAAAATCCATAATTTTAAGTCTGTAGGTCATTTAGTTCCGAAGTTAAGCGAAAGCAAAGTTTCGCATTTATGACACTCACTCACTCACTCACTCTTGATCATCAAAATAGAACTACCTAGTACTTCCCATAAACTCAGAGAGCTGAAATTTGGTACAGAGTTAGGGTTTAATGGCCACATAAATGGAAAACTATAAAAACTAGGATAATAATCGAAGATCTGGAGTACCTGGTGACCCTGATTAGAAAACACAAGAGCCCAACCAAACTATTAGAGATCAACATACCGCCTTTACAAAAAATATTCAACTTGGTGGGCCACTTCATTTGATGTCAAAAGTCGAATAAAAAAAAATCTTCATCCCAGATGAAGAACCCTCAGCTGGTCTCAGCTGATTAGAGATATGGTAATGCCCCCTTCTACTATTGGTACATTAAAAAAAAATACTGTTATTGCAAAAATCCAGCGAAGTGGGACACATCTTCTAATTTAATCTAGCCCGTAGCGTCCCACTGCTGGGCGAATGCCTCCCCTTCTGCTTTTAATAATGCATAAATAAAATGACATTTCAAATTGATATACCTAAACCAAAGGCCATAGCGCGAAAAATCACATATAGACCTATTAAAGATATTGTGAATGATGAATTGGAGTTTGTAATAAACACAATAGATTGGCACTTTTTTGATCAGTTATCAAATGTCAACGAGATGGTACGAATATTCAATAACAGCATTATATGGGCATTTGACCTGTTAGCCCCCCTTAAAACACTTTACGTCAGGGACCGGCAATACCCGTGGGTTACATACAATATCAAGCAAATGATGAAGTGTCGAGACGAGGCGCATAAACGTGCACGCATTACTAAGAATGAATCGGATATTCGCTTTTACAAGGACCTTAAGCGGGAAGTGTGTGGCGCGCTTATCAGGGAAAAGTCAGCCTATTTTGACATGTACATCAATGCTAATATTAAGTCTCCGCAACTTATGTGGAAGCATATAAATGAAAACATTAATGTACATAATCCGAAGTCTGATTTTATATTACCTAACAATCTATCTAACCCCAACCTTATAAATAACTTTTTTATGGACATCCCAGGTACTGGCTCTGTACCCCAGTCGACACTCGCTTACTTTAATAATAATTCATTTGGCTCTTGCAAACTTAGCTTTTCTTTGGTTGACGACAACCAAGTGTTAAAAATCATTAAAACCTGCAAATCAAACGCGGTTGGTGCTGACGGTATAAGTTTGGACATGTTGTCTATCGTCAGTCGGTTTCCAGCATGCCTAAGTGTCATAACAAAAATAATTAACACCTCTATTACAACTTCTACTTTCCCTGAGTTGTGGCACTTGGCAATTGTAAAACCGTTGCCTAAAAAAGGGAATGTATCCGAACTAAGGGATCTTAGACCAATTAGTATATTGCCGTGTATGTCAAAAATTCTGGAGAAGGTGATACATAGTCAAATGAGCAGGTTTTTTGATACAAATAACATGTTGCCTACAGTACAGTCTGGTTTTCGCAGTCAACACAGCACGACGACTGCGCTAATTGATGTTGTGGATAATATTATATCGGCGCAAGATGCCGGCCAGGCCACCATACTAGTGTTGCTAGATTTCTCCCGCGCGTTTGACACAATCAATGTCCCTTTGTTGTTAGCCAAACTAAAATTCTACGGGTTCGACGATGACGCTATTGCTCTGATTTCGGATTACCTGAATAATAGGTTTCAGGTGGTCGAGGTGAAAAATGCTAACGGTTCAACATCACGCTCTAATCCATCTAGAGTAGATAAAGGGGTACCTCAGGGTTCGGTGATTGGCCCATGTCTATTTTCAATTTACAGTGCGGATATCGTTCAACAGATAAAATTTTGCAAATTCCACATATATGCGGACGATATTCAGATTTATATTAGTTTTAGGCCTTCCGATGTCAGTGAGGCAGTAAAAAAGTTAAATAGTGACCTTACACGTATTTGGGAATGGTCTAATATTAACGCCTTAGCACTCAATCCTAGCAAAACAAAGTATATGATATTAGGAACAAAACATATGATTCAAAAAATTGTACTCATGCAGCCGGTAATACGTGTTGGAAATGATAACATTGAGAGGGTGACAGAAGCGCGCAACTTGGGAGTGTTGATGGATGAAGGACTTAGGTTCGAAAAGCATGTCATAAAAACCGTCAGTCGTTGCTTTTATAGGTTGAAACTTCTGTACAAAATAAGAAATATCATAGCGAAACCATTACGACGGACCCTTTGTGAGTCTCTGGTGCTCTCCAACTTAAATTACGCTGACGTGGTGATAGGACCATGTTTACTCGCACGTTCCAAAAATCTTATACAAAAGGTGCAGAACGCATGCGGTAGGTATTGCTGCGACATCCCAGCGCGAGCCCATGTTACGCCATACATAAACAACTTGCGTTGGCTCAAAATGGATGGTCGCAGACAATTACACTTTGCTAGTCTTCTGTTTGGAGTAGTAAAATTTAAAACACCGGCCTACCTTTACGACAAATTACAGTGGGCATGCGATAAACAACTGTCAATGACAACTAGGGGTTCAGCTTATTTACTAATTACTCCACTCCATCGCACTTCCATGTTCCAAGGTAGCTTCAGATACCTGGCCAGTAAAATCTGGAACAACCTTCTACCGCCGCAGTTCCGTGCTCTAAAAACAATTAATAATTTTAAATTAAAACTCAAAAACCTTATTTTACGAGAGCAACTAGCACTAACATAATTTCTTTTTCTATTCTTTCCATATTGAATATGAACCTTTTCAAGTTAGTAATTTATTTTAATGATTACAATAATATTATAATAATCTAATGTATTTATTGCATATTAATGAATTTAAATTATATTTTAACACTTTGGACATTACGATTTACGTTTTATTGCTTACCGTTCGGGTTGTAAGCCGACACATGGCGGTTAAGAGCCAGTTGTTATTAGTCGCCGTCAGGTCAGTGAGCCTTCATTGAGCCATCCTTTTTGCCTACAGGTGTTCACAACAAAATGAGTATGCTATAGATATGTGTATATTATGTTCTGTTAACACCATTCTTTATATTATGTCACACCTAAAACAAAAATATATATAGCTTGTATAATATTGACTCACATATGTATGACTTTAACAAAAGTATAACACGTTATTAGTTTAAAACAAACACCAACCTGTATTTCCTGCATTGTGTTATTATGGAATAGTATTATTTTTTGCCGAGTATTGGCTATTTATATTTATATTTATCTTGTACCAATAACCTTTATCTCGTGATAGTTACTACTTGCTATGATCAGATCTATGGCGGCTAGCCATGCGTGCGTCCACCCCTTGCGACATGGCTGTAGTTACTATGGGTAGTGTACAAGGGGAATGCGGAGGGCGCGGGTGGCGTGAACGTTGCACTGTTCATGGTAATGAGTGATGAGTCACATGTTTATACGTACCTATGTCCCTTAATAATATTATAATATATTTAATATTTTATCTTGATATGTAATTATGTAAGTATATGTATGTTTCTATCAGCTATTGCTATGTGTTATTCTGTCCCTCAAATGACAGTACTGATGGAACCACATAATACCAGGCACTGTGGTGATTGCGCCGTGGTGATATGCCTGAGTGGTCTCCATTTTGATAGTTAGGCAATGCACTGCACTACCGACCATTTGATTCTGATGGTACCTTTAATATTAAAAATTATAATGTTTTTCTTGTTTTCCACTTTATGTTAAACGAGTTATCTTTTATATATATTTTTTTATTCTTTTCTTTTATTGTGTTCTGTGTTGTAATGTATAAATGTAAAATCTTGTAGTGTATGTCCTACCTATCAAATAAACGTTTTTTAATTTAATTTAATTTTAAAATTAAAGGAAAACTCTGGATAAGACTAGACTAGCTTTTATACTTATACTTACAAGTTTACAAGAAGAAATAGTCGAACAATTAACTTTATTCTACTCGAACATTACACAAATTAAATAAACAAATTACACTAAAATCTAGTAAAATAAATCAATATGCCAACGTTTCTACAAAAAGAAGTGAAATCTCACCAAAAACATTCTGTAAAAAACTAGCCAAGTCTCGATGGAGCTGCTTGTTTATCATTAAAAAGTAATGAAATCTAGACAAAGTCGTGCCAAGTCTAAGGTTCCTTACTGCGATTTCTTTATTATTATAGTTAATGTTGTATGACTTGGCCGTTGAAGGGTACACAAGGGTACAAAACCAGGTGCTCCATGACACAATTGCACCAATCTGTCGCCAGAACCGCCTACCCATTTACGATGGAATGGTTGACACTTGGAAAACAAAATTTACTTGTACCCACTAACGTATAAAGAATGTTCAACGGTCAAGTCACATAACATTAACTATAATAATAAAGAAATCGCAGTAAGGAACCTTAGACTTGGCACGACTTTGTCTAGATTTCATTACTTTTTAGAGATAAACAAGCAGCTCCATCGAGACTTGGCTAGTTTTTTACAGAATGTTTTTGGTGGGATATAACTTTCGACAAACTGAATATGTCTCATTTCATTTCTATAATGCACGGTAAATAAGTGACATTTTAATTGTTGGAATATCTATTCTTCTCTTTGTCTATTAGATTCTGAATATAGCAACAATTATTCCCCTTAGGCCCTCACCCCTTTTTCCCTAGCAAATTTACAGTTACCGGTAAATTCGTAACCACATTGCGCGATATCGCCGCGTGTAGGGTTGCCATATCTTACACATGACTCCCCGGACAAGACGCGTGATAACTCCGGATTTTGGAGTACGAAACCCGGACATAGAACAATTTTTACCCGACTACGGCAATGTCAAAAAGAAAGGAAGATTTATTATTGCTACAATCAAAAAAAAAACCTTCCTAATTCTGCCTACAAAACCCGGATAGCAAATAAAATCCGGCCCGGACGCTCCCCGGACGCCCTTTAAACTAGGACAAATCCGGGGAAACCCGGACGGATGGCAACCCTAGCCGCGTGTCACTGTAAACATGTCAGTGTAAATCTTGTTGACCCAAAACTCTGTCCTACGGGGTAATTCATTGCCAGATTACCACATATCTATACATATCCTACACTAGGTACAGTATATATATATTTGTATATATAATGTAGCTAGCATATATGTATTTTTACATGTAAGGTGTGTTGCAAATGTAGGTTTTACAACACCTAAAATGCCTAAATGATGTAATTGTGAATACAAAAAAATAAATAAACTAATGTGTATCGCTAATTGCTATTATAAGCATGTGAGGATAAAAACCTTGTCCCTACATAGTGCAACTTATATTATTATAATATGATAAGCTTCACTATGTTGGACATTGAGGCTTTCATCCTAGTAGGAAATTAAATCTTAAAAGTTCAGTCATCCCTAATAATAATTATTCCTTCCATTTAAACTGTGACTAAAACAGTTAAGGGTCCCTGTTTTTAGACAGTCTTAGCTGTTGAGTCTTGTCATCCTTGGGACAGCGGCTGTCCTTATCATTTCCGCTAGCAGAGACAGCGACAGCCTGTGGAGGGATCATTATTAGCGTCAGTAGTCTCGGTATTCGGTCGTTAATCTATGTTTAAACTATGACTAAAACGGTACGGACCCGGTTCTGATACAGTCTAGGCGGTTAAAAGTCTCGATCTCTTATCTTACTTTATATCAGGCAGTTGACGGATGTCGTGTTGCACTTGCAGGTCGAGACAGGCTGATGTCGACGTCGTCTACGGACGAAAACGAGTCTGGCACGGACGGGGAGGCGGAACGCTCGCGACACAACCTGTCCCATGGACTGATCACTGCGCCACCAGTATGTATACTTTGTATTTAAGGGCTACTGTCAAGAGTTTTTATACTATAAGGGACAATGTTATAATAAGGGACTAACATGCTAACTGCTGGGACTCTGTCAATAGCTAGTTAAAGCATATAAGGGTGTGAAATGTTGCCATGCTAATGTACAATGGTTAATGCTTAATTACTGCGCACACACTTTGGCACTATAAAAATATTCCTGCGTAACTGGTCTGGTTTCAATTAAACCTACCACCGTCACCGAAATCAGTGTGGGGAGTTATTATTATTATGTTTAAATTTTGTTGTACAAGTAAACATTTGACTTTGCAGAACATAATAATCCGCAAGCGGCGCGGCAACCTGCCCAAGCACTCCGTCAAGATCCTCAAGCGATGGCTGTACGAGCACCGCTACAACGCCTACCCCAGTGATGCGGAGAAACTCACACTGAGTCAGGAGGCTAATCTTACTGTGTTGCAGGTAAGCACCACATACTTTTGTGATGATGGGTTATGGTGATGAAAATGTCAATAACATAAAGGCGGCCAATACACAAGCTCTTAAGAAAATTGCTGAAGTATTTAATTCAACACGCTAGATAGTCATAGACTATGCTTATTGAAATACACTTATGATGTGATACAATGGTTAATGTTGGATCAAACACTAATGATTGTTTTGGTTAGTCACAACTGTGGGAGAGACACGAACTGTGGGAGAGCCACGCTTCGGCATGAATGGGCCGGCTCGACCGGGTAAAAACCACGACCTCGCAGAAAACCGGCGTGAAATAACACTTGCGTTGTGTTTCGCCGAGTTAGTGAGGTTACCGGAGGCCCTAGGGGCGATTGGGGATTTTAAGGAACGAACCCAAGTTACAAATGTAACTCCTCTGGTGTTGCGAGTGTCCATGGGCGGCGGTAATCGCTTACCATCAGACGATCCGTCTGTTCGTTTCCTGGTTCATTACATAAAAAAAACATTCAATACTCCAGGTCATAACTGAAGGCCTATTCCGTTCCTCGGGCGTGTCAGCGATGCGGGCGCTGCTGGTGACACTCACACGCCCGAGGAACGCGCACGCCTGATGTGGGGTCAGCCTAAGAGAAAGGTTACACGCTCAATCCGGCGTCAGTTCAGTCCATCAGTCTGATTCAGACTGACGAAAGAATGATCGTGTAACCGTGTGATTGACGGACTGATCATTTTTTTATTATGTACTTTCCGGCCATATTTCTGGCGTCAGTCTGAGACTGATGGACTGAACTGACGCCAGAATGAGCGTGTAACCTTTCTCTAACCCTAAACTTGTACCACAGCCTATAGAACTATTACCTACAGTCGTCCAACGGACACGTCTAGACAGAGCAATCGTGCGGGGCGTGCGGGGTGAGAGAGGGGCGGTAGCGAGCCCAAGCTGCCATACACTCGCTCATAGATAATACAGATATATATTAGTACACTCGCTTGGGACAAGTCAGCCGGGGTTGACGCTTTTTAATTTGATTGTTTTAAGTGGTTTGCGACAGTGTTTCGTTTGAGTTGTATGTAGGTACTTATTTACAATGGTCAATTATATGAACAGCTAAAGAAGATTAATTTTAATACAAAACCATGCGCCTGTTTCCCGTCAGAATTTTTAATAAAATTGTATCTACGTATGAGAATTTACTAACTACATCGTCAAATTCAACAATCGCAATCTAAAAACTAGTAAATCCAAATGTCGAAAATACCTTTCAGTTTCGCATTTGTGGCTTTTGCAGGGTTCGTAAATATCCGATATTTATAACAAATATCAATCAATCTTTGATATATATCCGATATTTTTGATTTTTTGATATTTTCAAAATTACATACAAATCTCATAGGTACTCTGATATGTTTTTTCGTAATAGTTGAATCGAAATAATTTGTATGTCTGATAATTTGAAGATAGGGAAGTAAAATTAAACTCATTTATTTATTATTGATATTAAAAGTTTTCAAATCAATTAAAAATCAACGATAGATACTTTTGAGTATCAATTTAAATAAACCATAAAACCATAAAATGACTTTTGTTTATAACCAGAAGAAAAAAAGTGTATTCATTTTATCAGTCGAATTAATTTGACACATGGTATAAATGGTATAACAATAGTATAATAACAAACAAGGAATTTTCTTCCGAAAAACAGGGGGTCACGTGGGTGTCATATGCCGTTACAAGCCGCGTCGACGGCTATGATTAGTTAATGTCGTGTCAAATAGCAAGTTTTTGATGACCTAGGCTTGTGAAACTCTCGGAAAATAAGACCTGTGTTGATGTAAGATTTTTTACATTTAAAACATTATTTTACATTTTTAAATATCAATATCAATTTTGATATAATATATCAAGCATAAATATCAATTGATATATATCATGCTAACCCTGAGCTTTTGTATACGCATTTGTATTTTTTATAACAAAACTCTTCATTAATACTTCTATATTTTTTTTTTGTTTTATTCCTAGTACTCTACATACACATACTACGAATACCTACACAAAATGTAGAACAGATTATAATAAAACACATTATTGTGACAACCCTGCAGCAATGACGAATACCTACACAAAAGCGGCATTTCGCGCGACTTCAAACGCGTTGGACCACTGTATCTCTTTATTACACTGTGCTTGTACTGTGTTATGTGTATTTTTCTCTTTTGTTTGTACACTAATTATGTTGAATATGTCCCTGTAGGTATGCAACTGGTTCATCAACGCGCGCCGGCGCATCCTGCCCGAGATGATCAGGCGCGAGGGCCACGACCCTCTGCACTACACCATCTCGCGCCGCGGCCGCAAGCAGCTGTCCGGCGACGCCTCGGGCAGCGGCGTCGTGCTCGCCGCCTGGGAGGGCGCCGACCCCGAGGTCAGAACCTCAATAGGCAATC
Source organism: Glaucopsyche alexis (assembly GCA_905404095.1). NCBI lineage: Eukaryota > Metazoa > Arthropoda > Insecta > Lepidoptera > Lycaenidae > Glaucopsyche > Glaucopsyche alexis. Next base: position 2,283,090 of record FR990057.1, read on the forward strand.
GGACTAATTTTTTTTTATTGCATAAATGAATAGTACTCTTAAATATGAGTAACTTCTCAGAAGAAACCGTATATCAAAAGTCAATATTTTCAAAGGTACAACTATTTTTATAAAAAATTTCGCGAGCCTCCTAAAAACGCTCCATACTAAAGTCGACCTACAAATGACGTCACTTGTAGGTTATAGTATATGAAGTAGTATATGAAGTATATGGCCGCAGGAATATATTTGTAAATATCTCCGATATTTGTGCGTTTAAGTTCATACTTACCATAATGAATGTTTTTGTATATGATGTGAGTAAACTAATGATGTAGGTTTTGTTTACCAATTTCGCAAAAAAAAATTTTTTTTGGTATAAAGACTCGTGAAATTTTGTATACAAATATTCGCTGTACCTTTGAAAATATTGACTTTTGATATACGGTTTCTTCTGAGAAGTTACTCATATTTAAGAGTACTATTCATTTATGCAATAAAAAAAAATCAGTCCGCTTGCCTATTCTCGTATTTAAAGTAGACAATTTAAATAGTCAATTTTACTTTGTAAGGATTGAAAGTGTAGCGTCATGTTACCGTGAACGGATTCTATGACGTTTCGACCAATCAGAGCGCGTTTCACGTTGGTTTAACGTTCATAAAAACACCTATTGGGAGTATAAGCGTATCGGGACTTGATTGTAATTGTATTAATGCAGGCTTTATTTAGCAGAATTCTCCTCAGTTTAAAGGTGAACGCGCACCTATACGCGCCGCAGTAATCGGTTCCTGCCGCGCGGATAGGTGCGCCGCGTTGCATACGATTTCATACAAAGAATTATAAAATTCGATGACTTCGGCGCGTGCGGCTCCTGCGGCGCGTATAGGTACGCGTTCACCTTTACAGTCCATAGACTACCACCATTGCTGTGTTAAACTACATCGGAATACAAATTATCGCGGTACCAGTATTTTATGCTTAAGACCACAGACATCTATTCACTAGATAACGCAATTCTCATTGTATTTATAGAAACCGAGAGTGCCATTATTTTTCTACCTGCTGTGACGTCACAAGTGATGATAACTTCCCGTCCCCGGTAATCGATTCAAAGGCCGTCGCCGCGGACCGCCCCGTCGCGTTTTGTAGTTTTCGTTTGACGCTTGGCACCGAGAATATTCGAGAGTAAATTACACGTAAAGCTACACACGAAGTACATACACTTGCGTGGTCTAGTCAATAGATTTCTGTGCTTAAGACAATAAAGACAATGTGTGGAGGAAGAGAAGCCGATAGGAACCGAGTTATATAAAACTTTCGCTAGCGCTAGAGACTAATAAAATCTTTCTGGTACAGTGCTGTCAACTAATGATGATGATATATGCCCACAGGATCCGGAAGGTGGCGGTCAAGACCACGACTACGGCGACGGGCTGCTGGTGTACCGGAGCGACGGCGACGAGGTGGCCGACGGCGAGGAGGGCTACTCCTCCAGCGCGGTCAGCGAAGAGGAAGTCAAGTATGACCCCTCTGTGTGGCAATCCGTTATCAGATATGGGCCCGAAGATAAGGAAAATCCGGCGGCTAGAGGGTACGCTTTGGTTATTAGGAGGCAATGATGTGGGCTGGGTCCATATAGGCAAATAGTAGCATAATCATTAATGATTTTGTCCATTATACCTGTAACCGCAGAAGTATATGGCAAACTGTACGGAGAGTTGTGTTAAGTCTGATGGGCAAATGGTACTGAGTGTAAGGTTAGGTTAAATGTCGAATGGGCAAATAGCACCGGGTGTTTACCAAAAGCCACTGTGGTCTAGTAGTTAGAGCTTGGATCTTCATTTGGAGGTCGTGGGTTCGATTCCCGCATTGGAACATCAATAAATGTTATTTCCAAGTTTGGTTATGACAATGCAGGCTGATCACCTGATTCTCTGACAAGAAAAATGATCCATGCGTCGGATGGGCATGTAAAAGGTCGGATCTGCGCCTGATCTCTCGCCAGTCGTGCCAGCCGACCCACTGTGTACTGCGCACACACTCGGGCACTATAAAATTACTCCTGCGTAACTGGCCTGGTTTCAATGAAACCGACCACGGTCACCGAAATCGGTGTGGGGAGTTATTAAATTAATTAAAAGGTACCGAGTGTTTAGGAGTTAAATATAGGTACCGCTAGTTTAGGGCGTATTCGATACGCGCGCGAGTCTATGTGCGAGCGGCAAGGCGGTACCGTGAATCGGCGCGGACTCGCGTGTTAATTGCGCATCTGTACCCCAAGCAGGAACATTTCGATCGATAAATATTGTATGAAAACCGTGAAAGCGCCTCTAGCGGACGTAAAAGTAACTAAAATTTTCATACAATATTCCTCATATTTCACGTTTACGTACACGTAACGACACCGCAAAATGTTCCTACTAGACATGTGGCTATAGAACTATTTATAATCTCAGTTAGTTTGCCACGCAGTAATGCGGGTCTCGGCCGCATGCGGGTGATAGGATGTTCCAGTCAGCGCGCGTGCTGCCAGCGTGATAGGAAAAACGTGTACGAAATGATAGGATGCGGGCAGCCTGTATGCGATCGAGACCCGCACGTGTGTGACACGGGCTGTCAGAAAATATATAACACTAGCTAAAAATCCCGCGGTAACCGTACATATTGTTGCGATAAAAAGTAGCCTATTTCCTTCCCCGTGGTCTGATCTATATCTGTACCAAATTTCATCAAAATCGGTTATTCAGTAGTTTCGGAGCCTATTCAATGCAAACAAACAAACTTTTCCTCTTTATTATATTAGTAAAGATAAGAAAGAAAGAGAAATATTAGCATTGATGTGATATTTTTCCTACTGTAAATGTAATTTCTAAATTGACAGATTTTAGTTTTGCGGTAATTAATAATTTTATTCATTGGTCCCGGCTCTATTATGGATAATGAGGGTTTTGGACTATTGACCATGTCACGATTCTCTCTAACTAGAATATATCCCTCAGCCTCAGCATTTTCCCATCTTTTTACTAAAAGGTGACCCCGTGCGAGTTTCTTACGCCGGTTCTTCTCGACGGGCTAGTTTCCGAACCGGTCGCGGTGGTAGGCATCATGTAGGACAATAGGGAATATGCACGTATTTTTTTTATTTATTTATATAAATATATCTTGTTTAGTAGACCGTATGGTAAAATCAGTTTTTTGATATCATTAAAAATAATGAAGATATGAACGTTTAAAGTGGTCTATTAGACAGAGAGATCCGACGTGTATCGTGACGTCACATAACACGACTTTCATAGAAAGTTCATACTAAATTTCGTTTTGCTAGAAAGAGATAGATTACAAACTTTGACCGCTCATATCTTGCTCATTTATCAACAGATATTGAAAATTTTCTTGCCATTTTCTTTATTTTTCTGTCTAGTATCATATTATTATATTTTAAGCTATTTTTATATTTTATGCATATTCCCTATTCTGTAAATGTTATTTAACCTGTATGGAAATAAAAATTTTGAATTTGAATTTTAAGCCACTAGGGTCAGATTGCATGCACTATGTTTTATTATTATGTAATGAACCAGGAAACGCGCAAACGGATCGCCTGATGGTAAGCGATTACCGCCGTCCATGGACACTCGCAACACCAGAAGTTGTACTTGGAACTCCTCTGGTGTTGCGACTTGCGTTCCTGGTCCTTAAAATCCCCAATCCCACCCTTGGACCTCCGGTTAACTCACTCGGCGAAACACAACGTAAGCGTTATTTCACGCCGGTTTTCTGTGAGGTCGTGGTGTTTATCCGGTCGAGCCGGCCCATTCATGCCGAAGTGAGTCTCCTACAGCTATGTATAGTACCCGGTGACGCGACTAAGCTTTCCTAGTGGACGAATTACGGTGATGTTACATGAGACGTGTTTACAGGACGGCGGCGGTGGTGACGGTGCGCACCTCGGAGGAGGAGGAGGGGGACGGCGCGGGGGGCTGGCACCCGCAGCTCTCGCACCTGCCGCAGTTGCCGCACCCGCTGCGCCGGCGCCTGCAGGTCAGTACGAGGGCCGGGGGGGTGAAACTCTCGTACATGTACACATTGACAGAGAACAGAGACGGTGAATTCGACTATCCGGTACTAACTGTTTGAAAGTTTTCGGATAGCCAAAACAGATGACACTAAGCTGCTTTCTTCATCGCGCTATCGAATACACCAGGCGTATGTATAAGAGGCTTGCGAACATTATACTTTGCGACCATATCCTATAATTTAACAGAGACGTGGTCGTCCTGTTTTATTTGTAGACGTCTATAACTTTCGCTTAAAACATAATTTCTGTCTATATTTCACTTCGATAAAATATCAGGCGGTAAGTACTACTTCCACCTAGCGGGATTAATAGTAAGTAAAACAGTACAACGCCATCTTTTTTTTTTTTTTGATATCGCAGGGGAAAGGTCGTTGCACCTTCCCCGGGAGGGGTATCCCGGGGATATGTGGGACTCCCGACGCGACTCGCCGGTTTACCCACTAAAACTGAACCTGCGGATTGCCATCAGCCGCTATAATGGGAAGTGTCCCGTGTCTAACACAGGACACCCCCCGCGATCGGCCGGTCTACCTCTATAGGGACCGGACTTCCACCACAATTAGGGGCCACTCCGACAAGTACAACGCCATCTACATACGATATTCCGAAACTTAGCAAGACAGTTTCAATTTTAGAGTTCGCATCATTCTATACTAGTATATATCTGTATAATCTATGACGAGGGCGGTGGTCAACCGTGTGATCGAAGATTTGTGCCCTTGGGAGATTTCCTACAATGTTGTATTATAGAGCGATGGTGACGGCAGTATTCACACTATCCTGCTACGGATAAGCTATGTACTTTTGAAACGTATAAGTTAACCACTTGATAGTAGATTGTACACTTGTGACTGTTTTTTGTTTTTATAATTTATTATCTATGTCAAAGTAGTTACGCACCTATTCAGTTTCTTAACTTTATAATTATTAGAATAGTTTCATATTGCTATTACTGATAGGTGTTGGTCTTCCTAACAGATTAAAATCCTTCTCGTGAAATGATAACGAGTGCAAGAAAGATCGCCTACATGTCTGTCTTCTCTTTCTTCTTTATTTAAAAAAAAAAAAAACAACATTGCAGACCGGCGGCGAGCCCGAGAAGGATCAGTTCAAGTGCCTGTACCTGCTGGTGGAGACCGCGGTGGCCGTCCGTCAGCGGGAGAAGGAGGAGGGCGGCGAGGTGGCGGTCTAGTCGCGGTCTACTGCACGTCAGGTATAGAAACTTAGGACTTTTCATCCATTAAATAGACGATTTATACAGTATTCTCCGAAGTAAGCGAAGCGAAGTAACCACTCTTGATATACTGTAGTGCCTAGGACAGTTGGTTTTGTTGTGTCGTATGGTTGCCGAAGCACATACGGAATTCTCACAACACATTTTTCACACATTCCTCTGGACTAGGCTGATAGTCCAGAGGAATGACTGGTCAATACGTCTGGGGCCAACCATGTGTGGGTTTCCTCACGATGTTTTCCTTCACCGTTAGTCCTATAATGTACTTGAGATCAGAAAAAGTCTCATTGGTACACGCCACAACCCGGGAATCGAACCTGCACTCTCTCGAGTGCGAACCAAACGGTCTAAAATGATAGAACACTAGCTTTTACACGTGGTTTTTTCCGCGTAAATACGGTATTCCGCGGGAACATTGAACTTGCTCGGGATAAAAAGTAGCATTCCAGAGTTTAAAACTACTTCCATATCAATTTTCATTGAAATCCGCTTAGTAGTTTTTGTGTGAGTAACAAAATTCGACCCATATATCCATCCTCACAAGCTTTGTCATTTATAATAGTAGTAGGGTTTGTTTGAAATGTTGGTGCAAGTGCTATATTTACTGCTATATGTAGATTGTTTGAAATATCATACAATTTTTAATAATAAACTATGTTTAATTGACATAATTATACTTCGAATTTTGACATTTAATTAACGTAAATTTGCATTTCTTTACAGAGCGAAGAATATTGGAGCCCATTGAGAGTTGTCGGCTTGTCGTTATTGGAAAGGAATTGCATGTTAGGGCTTGGTCAAGCCACTAAAGGGTTTTAGGTACCACACAAAGTCTTAGAAATAGACAATGTCTAGATCTGTAGGTCTGTGTAGACTTAGTCTTATGATTACGTCTTAAGGATTGGGAAACGCGAGTTTTTATTTGAAATGACCTGAAAGGTTTGTTCCTAACACAAAATACTTTAAAGTTGGATAATGAAGTTTTGATTTGTATAAAAACTAAGGGCTTGTCCACATCTCCACGTCTCGACGTCGTTAATTTGAAACGGTCCCGTGTCACGACACGGTACGTTGCCGCGTCCTGCAAGTGTACGGTACGACGTGTACGTACACAGAATATGTCTTTTCAAGCCTGTTATTAATTCTCTAGTATGGTGAAGAATGTATTGGAATTTTACAAGGCACGGCGGTGAGCAACGAAAGTTATATCAACGCCCCGTTTCAAGTTGATTTGCGACGTTGTGACGTAGAGAAATGGACAGCCCGTAATCACAATATGAGAACAGTAGAACATCTTCATACAAACGTGCCGCGATCGGTTTGAATGTGTGCGTGCGCGCCGCACCTATTCGCACGCACGCACACACCTCGTATAAGAAATGATAAGGCGTTCTCAGTGCGGGCTGTGCCGACTGCCGTGAGCGATCGTGTACGTACCGTGATCACGCGCATCGAAGTACAACGGCTCACGTTTGTCTGCATTATTTTAGCGCGAGAGTAGGCAAATAACTCGCCAGACGGGTTTAGATATCCTCCTGTTCTCTGTTTACAGTGCCGTAATGCAGGATTTACATGAATCTAATTTCGTCACAGTCTCTTGTTAATATCGCATTTAAGGCAGTTGTAATATTAACTTCATCATCATACCTTAAAGATAGAAATCTATGTCACTACAGAAACCGTTTAGAAATCCTTTATTTGAAAAGGGTTTGTTTCTGAACAGTCTCTGTACTGACGTAGGTGTGTTTTTAATTAAAAATTAGACGCCACAAATAACATAATACTGCCCTATAACTATTAACTATGCACACCAATCACTAAGATATATTCTATTACTACCGCTGTTGTGATAGAAGTTGTATTTTCTTGATTAGAAAAGTAAATGTAGAACGTGTATATATATTATTATTTCGGTTGTAATTTAATATAGACCTTTTGAATGTAAAGCTATTTAGTTTAGCACATTAGTTAACATTTTTTTAGTGAGAATAACAAGTGTGACACAAATTAGCTATCGTTTAGTAAACGCTGCAAATGCAGTTTTAGTTTGTCAAAATCGTTCTCGGGATTTCTGATAATTTTTAGATATTTCGTAAAAATTCAACCCCTACTTATATATTATCACTATTAATACATTATGGTATTTTTCATGATTACTTGATATAAAAAATAACACAGATATACATGTAGTTATGTAATTTATATAATATATAACAAAGCTTTAAATATTTGCAATAATATATATTAAAACATTGATACATTTAGTAAGATGCCAAATTTTTAACAACGATACAGAAATACGTTTATTCATAATGTTATGTATTGGTTTCGTATTTTAATTATGATAAAGGTAGCCCCAAAAAGAGGCTGCTTTTGGTGTTACATCTAAAATTGTATAATAATTACTATAGTTTGTTCATTGTCCTCCTTACTAATAAAATATTTACACAACAGTCAATAGATAAGCTACTCATTGTTACTGCCTTGAGGCAAAAAGTGTCTCCAGTTAAATGGTCCCACTTTTGAGATTTTTAGGGCCATTTGAAGTATGGTGAAAACAAGATGGCTGGCATTTGAAGTATGGTGAAAACCAAGATGGCATAACTTTTCTTGTATGAATATTTGTTCTGTCAAATGTACGTCATAGCACGCTGTAATCAACGTCATCTTGCGTTTTTTTCATTATTAATGTCGAGTGATTTTTTCAACGTATCAGACAAAGACGGCAGCATTAAATAGCTAATCAGCTGGTTTAATATTTTTATTAGTGAAGGGGTTAAAATTATTGCAATACATATAATGTCTCCGAAAATCAGTTACGGATACTTCAGGCGTATGATCTACTGCTTATGTAAAGACGTTTAGGCAAAAAAATTATTGTCATACTCAAAGTAAAAAAGCATCTCATGTATGGGTGACTCTCCGCAAAACGAAATCTCGCCCATATAACCGCACCACCGCAACAGAGGAGTTACAAGTGTAACTCCTCTGTTGCTGCGAGTGTCCATGGGCGGCGGTAATCGCTTACCGATTACGGCGATCCGTTTGCTCGTTTCCTGGTTCATTACATTAAAAAAAAAAAAAAAATGGTTCTCTAGTATGACAATTATTTTTTGCTTAAATGTATTTACTTAAACAATAGATCATATGCCCAAAATATCCGTAATTGATTTTACCGAACGTATGACCCGACCCATCAGGTGTGACGTAATATGTGGATGGACCCTTAGGGCCAGTTTCTAGCTATAGCTTATTTGCATGTTTTATCTCTCTCGCTCGCATTAAGTAAGGAGAAACAAACCTTCCGAATAAGCTATCTAGTGTATGTAACACACTCAGAAGATTGCGAAACAGGCTCTTAATGTAGGTTAGGATTGTACTCAACTATATACATCAGTAATTAATGTTTGTTGGCATTTGTTTGTTTTCCATATCTACGTAACTTATCAGCAAACTAATTCTAAATTATCGTAAATAATAAAAATACCAGCAGACCCTGTTGAAACTTTACCGATGGTTTGGTACAGATAAAAAAAATATAACCTTGTGTTGTTTATCTATGTACTTTAAAATAGTTTTTTTTTTTTTTTTTGTATTCATTATAATATGAACCTAATTTATTGTGTTTGGCTCCAATAGATAACCAAATTATATTTACGTTGACGGTTTGATATAGTTGGTATATGTGGTACCTTCTAATAAAATAGTGTAAATCTCGTCCTTTTATACTGTATTAACTATAAAGTCATAATATATAACTTAGTGGAAGTAAAGTAAAACAACCTTAACATGTAAACCTTATAATCATAGAACACTTGTATTCGTACATTACAATTTATACTGTCTATGTTAAAGAGAGCACAGTACCCTGCCAGAAATAATGCATGTTGACCTTTGAAAGAGAGTAGGCTAGTGTCGGCTCCTAAGTAGAATAAAACAATGAAAAAGTACGAAAATTGAAGCAGCTATCTGTATATGTAATTGATTGTACTGTCGGTTCTACTGGAAATTCATGTTGAACACTAATAAAACACAATGTTTCGTGCACTTTTTCCACTATATTATGATATAATTATAAATTTTAACAAATAACACGACCGGTTTCGAAATAAATCATCATCCGATGTCTGTGATTTATTTCGAAACCGGTTGTGTTATTTGTTAAAATTTATAATTATATCATAATATAGTGGAAAAAGTGCACGAAACATTGTGTTTTATTAGTGTTCAGCAGCTATCTGTCTCACAAAACAATGGCAGAAACCGATAAGAGTGAAAGAGAAAGCGATTCCGTGTCTTTTGGTAGTCTCGTCGTTGGAGATACTTTGTGAGTCAATACGACTTTATGGCACTCATAATAAGCTTTAGCTTATGGGATAAGAAACGATATACATAGTATGTTAAATAATTCGTAGTCTCTATTCTTTAGTTAAAACTCTGAGATCCCTGACTCTGACATTTGTCGCTGCATTGTCAAACATTTGACAGAGATGATGCCCCATGTTGCTGACCAAAATGTCTCATTTCAAAGGTCGGTGTGCATTATTTTTGGTTGAATACTGTACATACGAATGTACAGTATCGACGGAGTATGGACTCCATAGATACTGTAAATTGTAGATAACAAGCTTTATACTCTATCGATAACGCTAATCCAATTTTTACGTTTTATTTTTTTAGTCTAGGGATGTCATTTGAAAAGTATTTTGTTCGAGTTTAAACTCAATAATATTAATTAGTGCGATTGTTTTATTTCTCGAGGGAAAATTAATTATTTTATATTTTGATTGAATCGTAAGAATCGATATTAAGTGGTTTAACATCCCTAGCGTGTAAGAACGACTTATTTTTAGTTTCTACAATTGGCCTAAGTTAATTTTCGGTTAATTTAAATAATTAAGTGAGCGATGCTTTTGTTTCTTACCTGAGTACAATAACATTTAGACGTATTCTAGTACTTTGTATATACGTTCGTGTAAGGCTATCTGTTAGTGATTATAATAAATATGATTTCTAATTGAGAAGTTTTATTTTAATGCCTTTAATTTTTCCCTTTTTTGTGAATTGTGATGTCTATTAACTTAACAGCAAGCAGAAATAAACACTAACATATTTTGTTTACTAGTTTTCCCTAAGCCTAGTAGGTACCTACTGTTATAAGCACCATAAATACAAAGAAAATAAAAATATACACAGACCAAAGTATCGTTTGAAAAAATGTATTATATTTTTGGCGCGTCGCATATTTACGTTTGTATTCTTCTAGACTGTCTATAAGGCTATAACTAATAAAATATATTTGAAAAATAAAAAGTAAGGTAGTAATTTTAAATGGTCTTTTTTAAATATTAAAGAAAATAATTCTATTCGTTTTCTTTATTGTGTGTGTTAATATTTGGTCGTTTGTTACTGCCATCTGGTGTAGGTGATGGCGACTTCCGCTTCCCCTCTCTGTGCGACCCGACGTCCAGGTTGATGTCTTGGCTCGGTAACGCCAGGAGAATACGGTCCATGCTGTTGTTAGTCACGTCTTCGCCTGCAGGGAAATTGTTTTGTTAGGAACATACACCTAGCGCCATCTAATAGTTAATTTTGGAACTACGTTCAGAGGTTTTACTATTTTTGTAACTGAGAAATATAAAATAATTATTTAAATGCTATGAACATATAATACATAAATTAAATCTAAAAGTCGAAAAGTTTTTATGGTTTAACTTTCAACAAAACAACAAAAACTTAAAACATAGTTTATTTTAGTAAATAAACCGAAAGGATAACAAAACATTCAAACAAGTTACAAATAAATCACAAAAGAAATCAAAAAATCTTAACAATGCATCACAAAGAACACCTTATAACAAACTAAATGCATTTTAAATTATCGAAAATAAATATCACTTAAGTATATTAAATCCTATCCTATCCTAAGTATACTACCTAAAATTACAACAGCGTAAAATAACGAAGAAAGCAAGTATTGTATTTTGGAATGTTATATTATTTTTCTGTTCCTGTTTCAAAGCTTCCTAATGAATGCTGGAAAGCTACATAAGAATCAGTAACTATAAAGCAAGAATTCCCAACCAAGTGGGGAGTTCCCTAGAGGGCGTAATACAACATAAACTTGGGTATTTTTAAATATTAATCGACGCCACATCAGTCGCTATTAAGAGTTTCGATAAGTCACATTCACAACTCATTTTCTATGGAAATACATTCAACTAAATATCGATAGATGTTTTTTTTTTGCAATAAAAAAAATCACAGCACGGCGCACGGTGGGTCGAAAATCGGCTTTCATAGACATAGAAATGAAATCTCGAAAGTGACAAATTTTTTTATGGATATTGCTTCAGTTTAGTATAACTATGTAGAAAATGAAGTTTGAGATAATTTGGCCCAAAAATGAGGGAGTAATAATTTATTTACGAAAAACTTGTATGGAGCCAACATGAAAAATTCAATTATTTCAAAAACGGCAAGTTTAACCGTAATATCCTGACAGATGGTTATAGTACTAATTATTATACTTTCCAGAAATTGTTCTTTACTAGCAAGACCATCGAATGGTGCAATAATACAGGGTGACTTTTTTTCAAAAAATTTCGACGATTTTAAAAAAAAAAAGAGCAGCTAAAACCGTTATATGATGTATGCCAAAAAATCATGAATAATTAGTACTATAACCATCTGTCAGGATATTACGGTTAAACTTGCCGTTTTTGAAATAATTGAATTTTTCATGTTGGCTCCATACAAGTTTTTCGTAAATAAATTATTACTTCCTCATTTTTGGGCCAAATTATCTCAAACTTCATTTTCTATATAGTAATACTAAACTGAAGCAATATCCATCAAAAAATTTGTCACTTTCGAGATTTCATTTCTATGTCTATGAAAGCCGATTTTCGACCCACTGTGCGGCGGGCCATGCTAGTATTATTTATAATTTAAGGGGGGCTCCATTTGCCATTGGGGATATAAAGCTACATACCTACTGACTATATAAAGGCCAGTATAGTTTACTCGGAGGCATAGTGAATGGACTGAACAATTTACAATACTTTTACCCCCTTACTAATAATCGCTGTATAAGCTTTGTAAATACAGTATTTTGTCTCCTTCTATCGAATTAAAAATGTCACTTGTGTGACGGGAACAAAACTCTGTATAACTATTCAAAGCTTATACAGCATTTATTAGTAAGGGGGTTGGAGAGTTATATTATTCTACAGAAAAAATATAACCGATAGTTGGCGCATTATCGTTTCGATTATTAACCAAGCGATAATGCGGGCTGCAGCCAGAAATTGAATTTTAATCGACTTAAGTGCGGTCGCGCAAAACGCAGAGTTTCATACTCTCTTAATCGCGCACGAATATATTTCTATCGCGTACCTATAGACGCGACGCGAGCGAAGACTCCAATGTACGAAATTCTATGTGCTCCGCGACCGCACTATGTGATAATCCAGATCGATTTTATACATTGAATGATGCTCAATCCATTCTCTATATCTTTGGTTATGTCTACTCGACGTGTAACATCTATGGCATATTGGCACGTATGACTAGCCCGCTAGACATACAATATTATGTAAAGCCTGACCAGCAATTTAAAAATCTTGCACTGAGGGCGCTACATATTTTATTGCAGCAATACTACGAAAAGTCGTTTAAAACTGACTTGAATGCGATTGCATTGGTTAAATCCCCCAAGCATGGAGAATAAAGGAGTACCATCTCTCTAATGCCTCGTCCAGACTGCTCGCGAAGTAGGCCGAGGAAGTGCTCGGAGCCGTAGTAGTAGTACGAAAAGGCGAAGCGAAGTGCGTGCCCACACGCACTTCGCTTCGCCTTTTATTATTCGACCAACCTCTGGACGAGGTGTAAGGCAAAGAAGCTAGTATCCGACAAAAGTAGTTAAATAAGTTCCAAAACTGGTCATAATGGCGCTGGAGTTAGATGGGTTGTGATATGAAGTTAGCAATAAGAGATAGAGAGTGAAGTTAGGAGTAAAGTGAGTTGATGTTTAATTCAGAAAATAATAAAAATTCTAATTACTCGCGTAGTCGAAAATATCTTTGTAAATATGATCAAAGAAGATGCTAAGATTTAATTCTAATTCCATTTAAATTTTGCCGCTTTACACCCCTGCGACAGTGCGACGATTTTTACGGGCACTTATCATTGTATGGAGAAGGTACCTACTCCGCACCAAGGCGAGGTTTTTAATATTTCTGGTCAGGCTTCAGTTCAGTCATCAATGGTTGAAACTTGAATTTAACCCATCGTTTCTCAACCGGTGGGTCGCGACCGCGGGTCAAGTTTGTTTGTAAAGAGGGGCGCAGTCTGTTAAAAAATAATAAATACACACTACATAATATACTTAGATACAAAAGATTCGTTTTTAGAACGATTATTTTGTATCGAACGTCGAAAAAATCGTGACAGAATCGCGAGACTTTTTACTTAACCTAATTTGGCTTTTTCGTGGGTCGCGACGTAGAAAAAAGTTGAGAAACGATAGACTCTAACCCATGTCCTTATGTTTCATCATCTGCTTCTGTCGGAACTCCTCCTGCGCCTGCCGCTGTCGACGTTTTCGCTCTGCGCGCGCCTCCTCCTCGCTCATACCCTCGAGTTTCAGGTCCTGTTCCGAATTTGAAATTAACTTTAAACTGTGAAAATAGAACTCTGCGCTAATGCAATAGAGCTGAAAATCGAAAAAATTATTGGCATACTCGAAGTAAAAAATCATCTCATGTATGGGTGACTCTCTGCGAAACACAAACTCGTCCATGTAAAGAAAAACATTTTTTTTTCTAGTATGACAATTATTTTTCTGCTTAAACGTCTTTACATAAGCAAAAGATCATATTATGCCCAAAATATCCGTAATTGATTTTACCGAAACTTATATAATTGGACTTGCCATTGCTACTATTTGAGGAATTTCTGACTTTTAAAAATTTAGTAACTATCCCATAGATGGCTCTGCATTAAAGGCAAAGGAAGTGTAGATTCCCATTTAAATATTTATAGCCTATAGGACTTAGCGGTTAATAAGAAAATAAAAAGAATAAAAAAATAAAATATTGCATGAAAATTGAAAACAAAAAAAATGGGTTCTATGTAATGAAACAGTAACATAATATTTTCAAACATTTTATTTCAATAAAAACAATGCACACAATATCTTACTTTTATATCTAATACTAGCACAGATATATAATAATCACTAGTATTTATTATATATCCATAAAAATCCAATTCCACAAGTGTATCTATCACATGTATATATCCTACTTCAAAAAAGTAAGTATAAAAACCCGATTAAATACTACATAATTCGTATTACAGCGAGACGAACATCTGACGAGTGCTTGAATACGACGAAATACGTGGAAACTCCGAGAAGTCGAAACATCTTCAAAGGCAATGTTTGATCATAAAAATATTTTTTATTAAACCCTTTGATTCACTATCCTTACAAAACTGACAATTTTCTGTGCTGCGACACACATTGACATGGGACGCTTAATACGTGCTACTCGTCGACCTGCTCGTCGCACACTAACACAGAAGTCAGAGCACACTAACCGAAATTGGCCCGACGTCAGGCCAATTTGATGCCATATCTACCTCTTTTTAATATAATACATCTATGATTAAATCAAAATAAATTGGATAATCAGCAGATTAAATATTAGATATGTAATTGTAATATACAATGTAAAACTAAAATTAAATATTACTGATGATGGTACTTTACGTTAAAACAATTGAATAATGTAACCCATTAAAAAATAGTGAGATCTTCTTTCAGTGCACTAAATCTAGGAAGAATAATAAAACTTGGAAGGAATACTAAAATCGAATCCGTAATCAACTACCTGTCTCACAAAACATTAATGGCAAAAAATAAGTGTGAAAGAGAAAGCAAATCAATGCCATTTCGTTTTTTTCTAAGGTTGTCTCGGCGTTGGTAATTCTTTGGAATCCATTTTACTACATTGGAAATTGGAATTACGACTTTATGGCACTCTTAATAAGTGCTAGCATGTGGGATAAGGAACGATATAATGAACTTACAACTTACCTAACAGACCTCAGATCAAATAAAAAACCTATTTGATTATTTGATCTGAGTAACAGACATTATAATAATCTGTCTATAAAATAAAATTACCTCCAGGATTATATAGCTATTCTATTCTATGATCAAACATTGTCTGAAAGATTTATATGATTATTCCATACTGAGAATGTGCTATAGCGTAGACTATAGAATAATATATTGCATGTGTTGAATACGCTAAAATATTCAATGCAAGCCAAAACCGCCTCTATTACCTACGTCTTGTGGACCGAGGACCGAATAATACCTGAGCATATCTCTATTATCTACGATAACATTGGAAAAATTCATTAAAAAATAGTTTATACCACATTTCAATAAAATATATTCCTACCTAAGCTAACACCAAACGACGGGGTTAGTAAAAAGTGTGGTCAAAAACAAGATAGATGGACATCTATACACTTTGGTACGATAGTCCTAGAGAGCTTTCCGTCCTGGACAAAAATTTAAGCTTAAATTTCTAAATGGCAGTTGTACATAGAATAAATATTGCTTTTAATTTGTAAGGAAAATTTTTAGTTCATTAGTCATAGTGTTATCGGTGGACGAAGATACTTTGGACACATTGTATTTGAAGTTTGTGGTGGTGTACCCATAACAAGTATAATCAATATTTATGTCGAGAAAGTTAATAGTTAAAATGAAATCGATTTTCGAACCGCCGTGAAACACGAACAAATATCTAAATTGTAATAACTTTATCGATTTATGGTCGATACATCGGTGTCAATACCTATCAGTTTTAACTTTTAACGATCCGTTTAGCCGTGAAAAACTGATTGATATGTATCGTCGTCCACTAAATATACTATAGTACTATTAGACTTGAAGTCACTACTATGCAAACATATTGCTAACGTTTTTTAAAGTATGTTGCCAGTACCTCTTAATTACTTTAACAATTTACTTATATAGATTTTTTTGTTAAACACATAAGTAAGTGTTGGTAACATTTGGTATATTTTAATGATATTTTAGTTCACCGTTTAACTTTTTTTAATATGGTTTAAATTTGAGACCACCCAGTGCTAGCAACCAAGCAACCAAAATTGGAAGCTTTTTACTACTCCCGTTACTCTATGTATGTAGTACACGCTACGCGAAAAACGACAAAACCTCAGGGCTATTATAGGCAGGTAGCCTACGACTTTGGAGTGGTCGAGTCCGGCTGAGCGGTGCTCGGGGACGAGGACTTGTTAGACGTGTCCTCCGGGAACTGCTTCTCGACCTGCTCCGCTACCCACTTTTTAACTTTTTGCTCCGTCCAAAACCCATCGTAGAATATGGTGGGTTTAATCCAGCAGCCCTGATTCTGGGGCGGGGGGTATTGCATGTGGTCCTCGGGGCCACTGGGTCGCACACTGCAGGCGTTCTTACACTCCATTCCCGTGCGACTGTTAACTACGAGGTTTTTTGGAGGAATGTTGAAGTTCAAGTTGACGTTACCGTGGTGGCGGTCGAACGGCTCGTACGTAAAATGCCAGGGGTACTCGTAGTAGTTCGGGTACATGGGGGGCGGGACCGGGGGGCCCGCGAGGCGGGGGGGCCCGTATATGGGGGGCATCACGGGCTGTAACACGAAACTTACGTTGGAGTTCGGTCGAACCTGCGGGCCAGGCGGCGGGGGCGGCGGTCGCGGGGCGTTCGCCACTATCGGAGGCCTATTAGCCGGGGGCAGGTTCACCGGCATGGGATGGGCCTTCGCCACCGGCGGGGGATTTGGTGCGTTCTTTATCGCCGGCGGCACTGTTGTTAGCGGCCGCGCGTCCGTCTCCTTCCTTATGTTAAGTTTAGGCGAATTCTTGGGCTCGGAATGTTTTGGCAGTTGTTCGGGCTCAACGGGTGCATGCACCTCTGGTGGCTTGTGGATCTCCAGTAAATCTATCAGCTCCGTTGTCACGCTGCCGCCGAAACTGAGCAGTGTCTCGCGCAGGGCGTTTGTAACTGCACACTGAAAATATTAATAATACCTTTGGATAAAAAATATAACAAAACATTCAGCTATGTATCTGTATAAATCATACAAGGGAACATATCCATACTATGTGACCAATTTTTAACCCTCTCCCCCCATGGTTACCATCCTATACTGGGTGCAATTGGAGCCTGTCTTAAACTTTCTATACTCATGAATATAATCAACTTTTGTTATGTAGTCAACTTTCCTACATGAAAAAAAAATTAGCTGCTTCATACAAAAGTGTGAAGGCACCTTTGCACTTTTGTATGGAACAGCCGATTTTTTTTTTTCAAGTAGGAAAGTTGACTCAATAACAAAAGTTGCTTATATTCATGAGTATATCTGAAAGTTTCTTGATGGTCTCCAATTGCACCCAGTATATCGATGCCCCCTCCTTCCTATATTATGTTGAAGCCCCCTAAACAGGTTGACATGACCATGTTCCCCAAGCAGTATCAAAGACGTATTGGTTTAAAATTAATAAATATTATTATTTTTAGCAATCTTCTGCCAAATAATACCCACAACCTGCAAGCAAATGTGTGAGTGCACGCATAAGCATTCGTAACGCACCTCCCTCCCTCCCACACTGCTTATGCGTGCAAGGGGACCTGCGAACAAAGTTTTTAGTTAGGACTGACGAACTTTGTTCGCAGGTCCACTTCGGATGATGCTCCGGGTTCGGGGCGAAACGCGCGTCAAGTTTTGCAACCTGCATGGTGGTGTAGGGCTTTGCACGATTTTGCTGACATTGTTACTTGTGTGGTGGTGGTGTTTGCACGATCTTGCATCTGAGTGCACGCATAAGCAGTGTGGGAGGAGGGAGGTGCGTTATGCATGCTTATGCGTGCACTCATTTGCTTGCAGGTTGTGGGTATTATTTGGCGGAAGATTGCTAAAAATAACAATATTTATTAAATTTTTGCTATGGATTTCCGCAAAGTAACGCCTGATTCTATTAACCATGTATTGGTAAAAACTGTCCACTCAATAATCATGTCTCCTGCATAGGGAATCCTATGAGGCTGAAAACACTAACCTAAAAGGGAAATAAAATGCATAAATAAATAAATTAATTAAAAATGTTACAGAATTTACCTTTCTAGCATTGTGTATTGCTGAACCTTTCTGCAGCGATGTGGAGGTGGCATAGCCGATATTCTCTCTGTTCAACTCCAGGGATTTCACTGTGATGGACACAAATGCCACCACCCCAGCAGTGTACTTGCCATTTGTTGCATCAACAAAGTCTAAAAGAAAACCAATTGCAAATTTAAATGATAACATTGAACATAGAATAAGAATAACAAGGTTACTGAGATAACATTTAGCAGCATTGAGAGTGCAATTGGAAGCATGCCATCTGTCGGAAGCTCCTTATACTCCTTACATACAACATGCTTAAGCATGGCTCAATACATAGATGTTGCTAGATGTACAAAAGTCACATTCTTTACACATGATGACAGTATTTTTGGATTTGAACTGATGAATAATGTTTAATGTCTGCCCCATGTACTCAGAACTAGTACAACTTTCATTTTACTTTGATTGTATTTGTTTATTATAAGTGAAGCAACATGTTATCATAAACTGTTTTTGTGAAGTTTGGACTTTGGACCAATCAGCACATGTTTCATGTTGGTTTAATGTTTACGAGAACAGTACACAGTTTTAGCATATTAGGACTTGGTTGTATTTGTATTAGTGCAGTTTTTATTTAGCAGAATTGACCCTCTGTACAGTGTGTTCAATGTTCATATAATTTTTATTTTATTTTTTACTTCAGACTAGAATCGTACACAGTCAATTCTTTAAGATTTAACACACTTGGTAGAGAAACTTTATTATTAATAAGAACAGTGGACATAGCAGGAACTTTTGACACCGGCATAAAAATAATGATATTGAATGAGAATTGTATGAAAATCGGTCAAAATCATAACAGCGCCTATACAAGTTTCATTTGTTAGTTAAGTTTATGCTGCTGTCAAATGCACCTGCTAGGCCCACTGAACTCTAAGCAAAATAACTTCTCACCCAGATCCTGTTTAGTCACAGCCCAGTTCCAGTTGTTGAAGCCCCACTGGGAGTGGCCGAAATTGATGAGCTGCTGCCGCTTCTTCAGCGGCTCGTCCTCAGCATCAGCATCAGGTGCGGGCAAATTGTCAGGCTGGAAATTTATTGATCTGAACTAATAAATATTTCAATGTACATTTTTTTTTGTATTTGTACATACATATAATCACACCTTTTCCCATAGGGGAAGGCAGAGAGCACTTCTTTCCACTTGCTACAATCCTTACATACTTGTTTCGCTTCGTTCACTTTCATTCTTACCATCCATTCGTCCTCTTACGTTCAACGTCGCAAAACGGCTCTCCATGGTCCGCTTTTTGCCTCCACGAGAAACGAGACATGATGGACGGCAAACCACATCACCACCATTTACATTAATTTATGACAATTAAATTATTTTTATGACTATCCATTGCGTTCCCATGGATTGGTGGAGAGGGAAGGAATAGGGAAAGGGAAGGATAGTTGGTGTGGAAAGGAAGATTGGTTAGTGGTAAATAGGAAATGTAGGATATTACTGCCCACGAGGGCAAGGGATAGGACAGTAATAGCTAGGGAAGCCGGGGTCGCATACCCGTATAATAATAATAATAGCCTTTTCTATTCTGACTTCAAGCTACAGAATGTCTCGAAGCTCAGTGTGCCTCTTGGCATAGGCCTCCTCCAGCCTTTTCCACTCTGTTCTGTCTAGTGCTACTCTTCTCCAATGGTGTCCAGCTGTTAGTGCTAGGTCGTCTCCCCATCTGGTTTGTTGGCGATAGTGATGTAACGAATATTCGCATTCGCATTCGCGAATATTCGCACATTTTTGTATATTCGCATTCGCATTCGCATTCGCAAAATTTTTGCGAATGTTTTGCGAATATGAATACCTATCAGAAAACAAAAGCAAATGTGCGAGTTTCTTACGCCGGTTCTTCTTGCCGGGCTTGTTTCCGAACCGGTGGTAGGCATCATTTTGGACAATTCTTTAAGCGTTATATCATAACCTACATGGAAATAAAAATTTTGAGTTTAAGTTTGAGTGAGCGGAGCGGAATGAATGACGCTTTATTTAGATCATAGATGAGTTCGTATGAACTCGGCAATACTCGGAAGATACGAACGTAACGAACCCATAACGAACCTTGTCCGAACGCGACTGCGCGACAAATTGGCGCCAAATATGAACAAAAACTGAATATTCGCATTCGCATTCGCATTCGCGAATGTCGGTAGCAGATATTCGCATTCGCATTCGCATTCGCGAATGCTAAAAAAGAGACATTCGTTACATCACTAGTTGGCGACCTCTTTTCCGTTTACCATCTCTTGGGTACCAGTAAGTGACGGCTGTGCTCCATTTATTTTGTTTGTCTCTTAACATGTGTCCGGCCCATCTCCACTTTCTTTGGTCTATTTGGGTAAGTATGTCTGTTACTTTTGTTTTTTCTCTTATTGTGGTGTTTCTAATCCTGTCTTGTCTCTTTATACCTAGCATGCTTCTCTCCATAGATCTCTGACATCGTTCCAGCTTTTCTCTGTGTTGTTTGGTAAGGGCCCAGGATTGACAGCCATAACTTATAACAGGTAGGACACAGGTGTTAAATGCCTTCTTTTTTATGGTTAAACTCATGTCAGATTTAAATATTTCTTTGAGCGACCAGTACTTTTTCCATCCATTTGCAATTCTACAGTTGATTTCCTTTGTCGTCTGGTTTTCATGGGAGATTAATTGTCCAAGGTAGATGTATTCTTTCACATATTCAAGGGGTTGTTCATCAATTTTTATAATAATTTGTTTGGAGTTAGTAAGTATTTTGGTTTTGTCCTTATTCATACTAAGGCCTACTTTTTTGCTTTCATTGTCAAGAGCTTTTATCATTGTTTCAAGGTTGTTTGGGTTTTCTTCAAAGATAATTATGTCGTCAGCAAATCTTAAGTGGTTTAGCTTTTCTCCGTTCACGTTAAGGCCATACTTCACCCAGTCTAGTTTGCGAAAGATGGTTTCGAGTACAGCTGAAAATAGTTTTGGAGAGAGGGGGTCGCCCTGTTTTGCGCCTCTTTCGATCTGAAATTTGTTTCCTACCGTTTCGAGTCTTATTCTGGCTTTGCTATTTAAATAGATGTTTTTGATAATTTCTGTATAGGTTGCGGGTATGCCTTGCTGGTCTAGGCTTTTCCAGATAGCTTCATGACTTATGCTGTCGAAGGCTTTTGAGTAATCAATGAATGCCATATACAATTCCTTATTGTATTCATTGTACTTCTCAAGGATCTGTTTTACTATGTGTATGTGGTCTATCATAGAAAAGTTTTTTCTGAAGCCTGCTTGCTCTCTTGGTTGACTTTCTTCCAGCTATTTGTTAATTCTTTCTAAGATAACTTTGGAAAAAACCTTGTAGATATTTGACAAGAGACTTATTGGTCTGTAGTTCCCTATGTCTTCTTTAGGTCCTTTCTTGTGTATTAAGATGATATGGGATGTTTTCCATTGGTTTGGAATTGTGCAGGTCTTTAGTATGTTGTTGAATATTTTGGTAAGAATGGGTACGAGTTCGTTGATGGTGCCTTTTAGAATTTCATTTGATACGTTATCTGGGCCTGGGGCTTTTCCCATTTTTTGACTGCGGATAGCTTTTTCCACTTCACATGGTAGAATTTTCTGGTACCTGACCAGCTTCGTAGCTAGGTTTGGGTAGGCTTTCCCTATTTACTGAAGTTTGCTTTTGTGGGTTTGCATACAGGTTTTTATAAAATGTTGTGGCTATTTTGCTGATGTCTTTTCTATTTGTGCTGGTATTTGTACGTTTTTTAAGTTTAGGTATCCACTCCTTAGTGTGTCCTTTGAGTTCCTTAAGTGCCTTTCTCACCCCTCCTGTTCTGATTATATGTGTTTCTAATGTTTGGAGTCTCTTTATTTTTCTCTCTTTTCTGATGTTTGTTCATATTTTTTTGCTTAGCTCTTTAATGTTTTCTTTTTTAGTATTGTTTGTGATCAAATTTTTCCTTTCTTCAATGAGTTGTAATGTTGTATCGGACAGGTTATATTTATTGCGATTTGTTATTCCTTTTGGGATTCTAGTTAATTGCTTTTCTAGTTCTTGGTATTTTGCAAGGATATCTAACGAGTTCTCTATTTTGATTGACTTACTGAAGCCCGCCAACGCAGATGCTATGTTTCCTATAGTGGTTTCGTCAAGATCTGTTTTAGGTGGTTGAATTTGATTCCTTGACCTTTTTGGTGCTTCTATTCGTAAGGAACTTCTAACCATGCAGTGGTTGGTGTTAAAGTTGAGTTTTGTTATTACGGATGTGTCTGTGAAAGCTTTGGGGTAGCTTGTTGTGATGTGGTCGATCTCATTTTTGTAGCTGCCATTAGGTGAAATCCATGTCCATTTCCTTTTAGTATTTTTCATATACATGCTGTTGAGGTGTGTTAAGTTGTGTTCTAGAAGAAGCTCTAATAATAGTTCCCCATTTGGACTTCTTTTGCCATATCCATGCTCTCCGATAACATACTCTTCTTGGTTTTGTTTAGTGCCAATTTGCGCATTGAAATCACCCATCAGTACTATATGATTTTGCGAGTAGGTTCTTAGGGATTTATTAACCTCATCGTAGAAGAGCTTTGTTTCTGTTTTAGACGCTTTTTCCGTAGGGGCGTAAATTTGGATGATCGACCATGTCTTTCGATAGCCAGGTAAGGTTATATTTACCCATATACTATACCACAACTACCGGAGAGTTAAGTTGGGATGAGTATCTCATGACAATTCTTGCTTGCCACTGCATGCTTCAAATTAGTGAATCAATGCTTCCCACTGAAAGCATTCTTGTAATGATCACAAATACGCATTTGTAGAAGTGTTATGGAAGTGGCTGTTTCTGCGATGAATTGAATGAAAAGAAGGGTAGAGGGTAGGGTGAGGAGTTAGGCAGCTATGGCGAGAATTGGTTTCTCTGTACAGCTATGCAATGTCAAAACCATTTGTAATATAACCCACATTTCCCACAACACCTGAGACTTGACAGAAATGACACAATTAAGTTGTGCCCTAAAAACCCCTTTACAAATACCCCTCTTCAAACTCCCAATCCACCGTGATGTATTCTGGTTTTATAAGCTTTTTATCACTTTTACTGTTGAAATTATTAGAAAAACATCGTATTTTTTTATATTATACATTTTTCCTGAAGATTTCCTTGAGGAAGAGATAAGGGTAGACCTCCCCCCTTATCTCTTCCTCAATACCATATTAAAAAAACCATTAAACTTATAACCACTTCATTATAAAAAATATATTATGTAGGAGTTTACGAATCCCCGATTCATTAAACCAGGAAGATTCAGTGAATTAAAAGTTCCTATCATAAATAAATAATACACCTATATATACTGTAAATAATGCAAATTAGGTACAATTCTGGGCTATGGAATATTCCTAAAGTATTAATTACCATTTTAATGCTGCAATTCGCTACAGGGAAACCAGGTTTCCTCTGCATTTTCGCAAGTTCAATTCTTGGGAAGTTAATCAAACGTTACACAGATTTCATATAATTGAAAGGTAGGAAATATTGTACTTAAAACAGTATTGAAATTTGAAGACAATGATATTTCTGAAAATATTTCAATTCCGACACAGTATAACAACAATAATTATTTTGTAAACTGTCCAACAATTAACAAAACATAAAACATTTCGATTTTGCGTTGATTTTGCACGACAAAAACAACAACTGACATTTCAGAAAACCATAGACGAAATATGGATTTAAGATTTTATTTTTCGCGAATTCTTGTCATTCATTTTGTTAAAACTTATTTTTTAGTATTTATCATGTCATTTTTGTATTAAATAAATTTTAATTAGTACTAAATTTATAATCATAATATTTGTAAAATCTCGTTAAAATTTTACAATATATGAATGAATGAATACCCCAGTATCCAGATAAAGGCGTGCTCGTAACTAAAAGCAATATGTCATTTTCTATAGTCGTTGTTTTTTGTCAAAATTAAAAGGAGAAGAACAAATTTTTAATTTTCCGGAATTTTCCGGTACCGTTATATAGGAGGAATATGAAAACAATTAGGTATAATTTACAAACTTGTAACTAATTTTCATGAGGAAATTGAATGTAGGTACGTAACTAATAGCTTAAAGTTATCTTAAAATAAATGTAAAATAAATCTATGAATTTTACATTTTTTCATAATAAATATTTTTATAATGCAGTGTTTCTTAACCTGTGGTCCGCGAACCCCTGGGGTTCCGAAAGTATATGTATCCCCTATACATTATCTATCCACAGTCTTAAGTATAGAAAAATAATAAACAAGCTATTTAATAAACAAATTGCACTAAGTTTCGGAATCGCTACGCTACTTAGCACAGCGAACGTGCGCCAGCGGGCGGTGTTGAAGTGAAGAGTGAGTGAAGTAAATGGTCCGAAAAATTTTGATGTTTCTTTTTAATTTTAATGGTCCTTGAAATTGTGCTTGATTTTCTAGGGGTACGTGGACTGAAAAAAGTCAAGAAACGCTGTTCTAATGAATTCTAAGCCCCAGTTTTTGTTGATAGTTAAATGCTGTTTTAGATCTACTCAGTCTAGGATTGATATAATCTCAGTTCTTGATGCCTACAGAACTTAAATCTAGATTCTGGACTACTTATTAATACTGCTTATTAATACTGCTCAAAAATTCTAATAATTTTACCAGGCATTCCACAAAAAACTCACTTTACTAAAAACCTGTCTATCCGCAAAGCAAACATAACCTTAAATTCATTAATTTATTTCACACATTTTGATAGTCAGACTCACATTCACTTTTACAGCTCAATATGAATTGGAGTTAAGTAGCTATTTTAGGAAATGTGACTAAAACCATGGACCAATAAAACCATCATCCTCCATGCTAACTAACATCTAAAAAAATATTATTTTCAGGTATAAGGTAAACTGCACATAACATTGACACTGAAAAAAGCTGCTGCAAACTCAAGCAATCAAGGAAAAATTAATTAAATACAGCACTAATACTACATAGTTATTAAAATATAAGAATGGCTGATATTATGAATATTGATGGAAGTGTCCTAGAAGGGGTAATAATATTTTTATGTTTTTATAGTTAATGTGTTGTATTACATTTAAAAATAGTATTACATACAGATCATAAAATGAATAATATTATTAGTTTAATTCGTAATTTATGAATATACATTTTTTATTTATGTAAATAATTTATTTGAATTAATTTTTTTACTTCCAAGAAGTTTCTGTAGCATGGAATATGAGAACTGTCACGCATATCATCACATTGTACTAACAATTAATATAAATATTAAACTACATATTTTTATTACAATAATAAAGTTAAGAAGCCTTAACCATGTTTCTTGCTTTCAGGGTGGCCAGATATTGCGTATATCAATATCACTAAGCGCAATACTGAATGTTCCGGTGAGGATATCCAACATCAGAGCCAACAGGTCCAAGCCTGGTCTAGCAGCTCAACATTTGAAAGGCAATTTATCATTTATATCTTTTTAGAGTAAAAATGAGACAGTATTACTAAGACTTCACTGTGGGCGTAGATTGGCATGACAGCGCTATAGGAAGTGACAAGTGTGGTGTTTAGCTACCCTCACTTATGCACTTGTGTGTGCTTTATTGTTAAAAGTGTGAGTAATAAGAGAATCAATAATGAAATGAAATGGTAATATTTTTAGGTATACAGCTTGTGGCAGACATGTGCAGTGCGAAACTGAAGGGAGCTGAAATTGGTTCTACCGAAATAGAGTTTATACCGGGCAAAATAAGAGGCGGGCACTATGTGGCCGACACAAAAACAGCTGGGTAAGTCTGTTCATTTGTTTGATCAATCTGGTCAAAATACAGATTTAAATATTTCATAAGACCATTATATGACAGGGAAGATGACTACATGTAAAATTTTTAGTTTAATTTATGTACTCAGAAATATTGAGGTATTACTACTTGATAAATGTAAAAAAATAATATTTTTTGTATTTTAATAATTAGATACTTACATCTAAATTATCCTTCCTTTTGGCTTCGCTGTAGTCGGGTAAAATACAAAAAAGTTTCAAAACCTTCATCATTAGTTTACTTCCAGCATTTACAAAAACATCATGGTAAGTATGAACTTTAAAGCAGTTTTCGGAGATATTTACAAATATGTTCCTGCGGCCTTATATTTCATACACTTTAAACAGTTAAGCACGACTTTTGTGTGGATTGTTTTCGAGGGAATTGCGAAATTTTATTAACAAATCGCTGTACCTTTGAAAATACATATTGATATTTTATATTCTATTTCCTCTGAGAAGTTACTCAAAATTAAGTTGGTTATCCGTCCCACTGGGTTACAACTTACAAGAGTGGAAGACTATGCACACACTTGAGCAGTATAAAATTACTCTTGCATAGCTGGCCTGGTTTCAATGAAACCGGCCACCGTAACCGAAATTGGTGTGGGGAGAACTATTATTGCTTTAGTGTAACACCCTAAAACATTAAAATTGCAGGTCAATAAGTCTCCTGCTACAAGTAGCGCTGCCTGTAGCTCTGCTAGCAGACGACATGGTCAGCTTGGACCTCATAGGCGGCACCAACGCGGACATGGCGCCGCAGATAGACTACATGGAGCTGGTGTTCAGACCTCTGTTGAACAAGTTTGGTGGAGACTTCCAGATGGAGATTTTGAGAAGAGGGTGAGCTGTGATTAATGACGATATGTGAATCAGTGGCTAGCGCGTAGCGTAAGCCAGACGCAGGTTCTAATTACGCCAAGGAACCGGTTTTTCTCTGATCCTGGGTAATGGATGTGTATTTAATATTTTTCAAGTGGGGATGGTAGGCATAATCCATAATTGTAACTATTCCTTTGCAAAATGATGAAAGGAATTACGAGCTCAATGTTGATAGAAACTAAAACTTATCATTATCACAGCATCAAATCGAACCAACCGGTGTTGTAAAAAAAACACACTGGTACTACTGCCAAGATCTCAACGTCTTTAGGAAATCGTCGTTTTCTAAACGTCATCTGTCATTTCCATAGAAAAATGATTGCCGAGGAACATTAGCAACGATGTTTTACTGTACGTGTTATTTTTCCACATTTTATGTTACCATTCGATACTGTTGCTAATAAGGAACAAATCCTGGAAAAGAGTAACATACGAGAAACGAACAGACAAAAAACATGAAATAATTAAATAAAACATTGTTTCAGCTACTACCCGCGCGGCGGCGGTCACGTGCGGGTGACGGTGTCTCCGGCGCGCGCGCTGAGGGGGACCACGCTCACCCACCGGGGGGTCCCCACGGGGGTCCAGGGGTACAGCTTCGTCGCCGGAACGTTGCCAATTAAGGTTAGGAGATCTTTTGATTATCAAATCACCACGCAAATTTTGTTACAATCCTCATTGAGCGCAAAAAATTAGTTGATGTTATTTCTATGAATTCATGATATGTTAAGTGGAGCCAGCGTTTTGGCAATCTACCTATTGCTTATGTAAAACCAGAAAAAATTATACTGAATAAAATTACATTGCGCAATCTCAGTCGTTGAGGTCATTAACCTCACAGAAACAACTGATAAATAAAGGGGAAGGAACGATACGAGTGAGGTCAACGACCTTAACAATGCCGTAAAAAGTGCACTGTAATTTTATTAAGTATACATTTTTTAAAATTAATTGTCAGCCTAATCGCATAAGCAATAAATAGATAATTTGCCCATAATATCCGTATTTAATTTGACCAACCTTGTATTTGTTTTTAATACTCTTTTGCGCTAGATGGCGTACGAAATGGCGGAGGGCGCTAAACAGGCGCTGTCGGGAGAGCGAGTGGACGTGCGGTGCGTCAAGGAGGATCGAAACATGGCGCCGAACAACTGCGCGGGGATCATGTAAGTTTGTTCTCACATATGTAATATGTAGTTTAGTTACATGAGCATTTATAATAAAAGGTTAAAAATCGCCATCTCAGACCACTAGATGGCGCTATTGATAACAATTAAGTTTATTGTGGGAATCGTGGAAGCCCCATAGGGAGATCTCTCACCGAGCGAGTGGTATGCTCGGCCAGGCCGAAGCCTACTTGTATGCATTTCAGATGTTGTATTATATATAGCGCCGAACAGTGGCGGCCTTAGGGGGTGGCGAACGGGGCAATCGCCCGGGGCCTCGCACTTGCAGGGGCCTCGCGCAACAACTCAAGCAATTTTTAGAAAATAACTATAGATTTCAAAAATCTAAAAATACATATAGATAAAAAAGCTATATGTATTTTTTAATTTTGATTCTTAATTATTTATCAAGGTTATAACATAATGGAAAATTAAAATAAAGTTAGTTAACTAATTCATTCATTCAAAACATAATTGAAAAATTAATTATGTGGTTCTTGAATATCGCGCCTCGAAACACTTGGAAGATCGGTTTTTTAATCCATAGCACTCGGGTCAGCAGGGAAGTCGTGAAATAAGATTTTGCTCATCTATCGCTCAGAGAATCCCTGTGTTTCATTTCGTTCATCAACTCGTCAACTCTTGTCACCTTGGAATAATTTTGCTTGCAGTATGAGTAAGATAAATTGGTTTATATAATATGGAAATGTATAAGTTGACGACTTAATTTCCGAGTTGATGACCATTAGCTGCTTTATAGCTGCTTACATGGTAGCAGCTATAAAACCAGATTGGGTTGATAAATTAATGGCTCCTAAAATTCAATTTGCAGGCTACGGAAAATCGAATTTTTGGATACTTACTGTTGGAGATTGTTTTTCTGTGGTATGGTGTCATTTTCAAGGTTTTTGGGGGTGCAAAACAATATGAAAATTAAATCCATTTTGAAATTCGATAGAGCGTAAACTTTTTTTTTTTATTAAAATTAATATGGGTGTATTTTTCTACGTTTCTGGGGGTGCTGATTACAAAATTATCCGATTAATATTTCCAAAATGGAGAAATTTTATTCTTCGTAAAAATGACACGAGTACTAATTTAAAATTTCTTAGGGATGCTGATTAGGATTGATGATTATATTAACACAGTATGTTATGTAAGCTATAGATTTTTTGTAAAGTCAGGATTTTCAAGAAAAATATCATAAAGAAAATACGTAGTTCCACTTACGGGGATATTTGGGGAGAGAAATTTTCATTATTTTTTTATACTATATTTTATATTATATTGCGTTCCATACCTCGAAAGGACAAAGCGGAACCCTTATAGGATCACTTTGTTGTCCGGCCGTCTGTCTTTCAAGACCCTTTTTCTCAGGAACGCGTTGAGGTATCAAGGTGGAATTTACATAAAATACTCAAGTCTACTGTCCCTTAGAGCTGTGAAAAAATGAAACTTCTAAGCCAACGCAATCAAAAGATACAGCCGATTATGCCGCAAATTTTCGGCACTCGCAAGGGAATCAAAACCTACAGGGTACTTCCCGTGAACTCAGAATCTTAAAAATTGGTACAAAACAATGTCTTAAAGCACAGATAAAGGGAAAATTGCGAAAATCGTAAATTTTTAGTTACATCATATAATATGAATTAGGAAAACGGTTGACTTAAAGGCCATCCGTGCAACTTCTCACTAAGCGCTTAAATTTTATCTAATGCGTAATTTTTAAGCTTATCGAGCTCAAAAATAAAAGTGCTTCTAAAACTTTTCCCTGATAATTTTCTTTCATCAGAAGTTTAATAAAACACTATTTTTTTGAAATTTCAAACTGTCATAACTTTAGAATGAATCAACTGATTTTCACGCGATTGGCGACAATCGATGCAGTTTTTCATGTCCTTTAAAATAATCGACAACAAAAAAATTTTAGATGAAAAATTTCGGAGCAATTCCGAACAAAAAAAAAACACTTTTCGGTTTTCTTTCCTGCACGATATCTCTCGAATGAATCAACCGATTTTGACGGCAATCGATGTGGTTTTTTAAGGTTAAGAGCTGATTATTTTTTTTAACAAATTCTTATGCATCGAGGCCCTGGTTTGTACGGAACCCTCGATGTGCGAGTCCGACTCACACTTGGCCGATTTTTTTCAGTAGGATTTCTAGCTGTTCTCGAGATAGAAGTGATTATAGACAAAAGTATGGCGATGCTCTTCTTTGAGATACGAGTGATGATGCATAGCTATGGAAATGTTGGAAAATTCAGAATTTTCAATTTTTTTTCCCCTACCATTAAGAAAATATTGCGGTGTTACTAAGGAGAAAGAAATACTATTTTTAATAGGCTTCTATCTCGGAAATGGTGCATGATGCATTCATGCACCATTTCCGAGATAGAAGCGATTATAGAAAAAAAGGTGGCAATTACTTTTAGATACGAGCGATGTATAAAGCTATAGAAATGTTGGAAAATCTAAGATTATCGAATTTCTTTTTCTCCCATCATGAAGAAAATATGTGGTAGTGGCGTTACTAGGAGGAAATTTTCATAACTTTTTTAGTATAAAAAAATATATAGAGCAATGCTGTACTTTGAGGTACGAGCCATCGCTCGTTGTTGCCCGCGGCTCCGCCCGCGTAAATTCAATATTCTTCGGGAATATTGTATATTTTCAGGATCAAAGTAGGCAAAATCCGCTCAATAGTTTTTACGTGAAAGAGTAACCTCACAAACTTCCACATTTATAATGTTAGTAGGATAGATGTTGGAAAATTAGTTTCAATTTACTTTTTCTCCCATCATGTAGAAAATATGTGGTTACGGGGCTAGTAAGGGGGGAGGAAATTTTCATTATATTTTCGGTAGGAAGCACCGTTTCCAAGATAGAAACAATTTTATTAAAAAAATGTAAATACTCTACATTAAGATACGAGCGACGTATAAAGCTATAGAAGAGTTGAAAAATTTTGGATTTTCAAATTTTATTTTCTTCCACCATGAAGAAAATATGAGGTTGCAGGAATAAAAAGGGGGAGCAAATTTTCATTATTTTTATCAGTAGGACGCACCGTTTTCGAGATCGAAGAATTTTACAGAAATTAAAATACATCCGCCATTTTGAAATTTCACAATAAATTAATTTTTGGAATTTACTTCCCCATAAGCCTAGAAAACGACACCTAGATTCATTTTATTAAAAATTATTGATATCCGCTCTTTGAAATTCAAAATGGATATCATTTTTGTATTCAGCATCCCTAAAAACCTCGAAGTCGTACCCTCAATATTACAGAAATTTAAATATACTTACGCCATTTTTAAATTTTAACAAAACCGAGTAAAATTAAACATTTCCTTATGTGCGCTCGTTTTTCTGCTTATTATGTTTTTTTAATTACCTACATCACGGAAAACATATGTGCCTATTTTTGAATTAAATGTCTACCTAGTTACTCACAAATTGTCGCAAAGATGGTAATTTGTTAGCTAAAATAATATCTGTCTGCTAGTTTGGAATATTCAGTGAACAAAACTGGTATTATTTAGTCACCAGATTTGGAAATTTTTGTTCCTTACATTATTTTGCCAATCTGGTAATTTAGTATTCAGTGTTCGGTTTTTTCACACCCAAATTTTATTGTTTTGTCGCAAGTTTAAATACATGCCATTTTGTAAATCCTTCAAAAAACCAGAACTAATTTCGCATCACATAATTTTCACGAAGGACAAAGGGCCTCGCAAACACCTGCCGCCCGGAGCCTCGCAATGGGTAAGGCCGCCTCTGGCGCCGAACTATGAAAACTTCGATAGTTCGATTCAGGATTGTGGCGCCAATTGGTTCGTCACATTATGTTATGTTACACACCAAAATTCGTCATAACCAAAGATGTTTTTTTAATGTTTTCAGCCTGCACTGCGGGCTGTCGGGCGGCAGCAGGCTGGGCGCGGACGCGCTGTGCGGGCGCGGCGCTCGGGCGTACGACGTGGGCGCACAGGCTGGCGCCGCGCTGCGGGACGCCATCGACAGCGGCGCCGTAGTTGATGCGTACGCGCAGGTACACACGCTTCACATAAATAATAGTGACTAAAGAAGTTAATCCTACTACTAATATACATGTGAAGTTTGTGAGGATTGATTGATGGATGTATGGATAGATGGATGTTTGTTTGTTTGTTACTCTTTGACGCAAAAACGGATTTCCATGAAATTTGGTTATTTCTGGATTAAAAAACCGGAACTTTTTATCCCGAAAAAGTACAATGTTACCGTGGGATATTGTATTTACGCGGGCTGAGCCGCGGGCAACAGCTGGTTCTTTATAAATGCTAAACAAGTATAATTCGTACTTACGGCTATTTACTAATAAACGAACAAACCATGTAACCTTTTATCTTATTCGGGATGTAATAAACACATCAAAACAATAATAACTAGGTATTGGTATCGCATATTTCGTATGGTTTGTTATAAGTTTTTTACTTTTTAATTTGCGTTTTGTGGTCCTTAGATAATTTGTACGCTATAATATTGCTAGAACAAGTCGGCAGATAGATACTCATGATGATTGATGTTGCCAGGACCAGCTGATCGTGTACATGACGCTAGCGGAGGGGCGGTCGGAGGTGCGCGCGGGGGAAGTGACGCTCCACACCAAAACGGCGATATACATAGTGGAGACTATCACTAAAGTGAGTTGCAGTTATAGGTAAATTATATTAAGTTGGCATGTTCTCCCTCTCACCCATGAGATTTGACAACTGTACACGATTTTCAGTTCTATTGCATTAACTCAGAGTTCTATTTAAAGTGCAATCTTTTCTGTCGCGATAACTAAACAACGCTTTTTTTTTATTTATCCAGTTTTCTAATTAGACAGGGTTAAAAATACAGTCGTCTCATTTACAGAGCTTTAAAACGCTTAAATAGGTCGAAATGTACCGTTATTAAATTTACAGTTCGAATGCTTGTTAAAAAAACGTGTCCCAACCTGCTTACATGTCTCACTTGTTATGATTTCAGTGTTGTAGAGTTTATTTAAGTAAATTTAAACAAAATTATTTATAAATAATAAATTGTTAAATGTTAGTTTTTATTAATATTTTATTCTGGCCACACTGACAACGTGAAATCCCTTCTACAATCATTCCCACTTGGAGTGGGGTGGACAAGTAAAATAAGGTATTTATACCCCAGGAGCTCAGTGTTGAGCGAATTTTGATGGAGTAAATATCATAAGGTATCATAAGAGGAATCTGTGCCCAAAAGTGTGAAAGTGTACATTTTATAATAAATAAAAGTATTGTGTATAAGTTGTGTAGTTTTTTATCACACTTATACAGGGAATTGAGCGGCAGAGCCCCAATAATAAAAAGAAACATCAAACATTTTCGGACCGTTTACTTCACTCACTTCACTTCAGTCTTGGACCTACCGCCCGCAAGCGCACGTTCGCTTTGCTAATTAAGCGTAGCGATTTCGAGACTTGGTGCAATTTGTTTGACTTTAGTAAACGGTCCACAGTCCATAGATGAGACTGTGGACCCCCATGCATATACTTGCTGACCCCCAGGGGTCCGCGGACCACAGGTTAAGAAACAATGATTTAGCAGAATCGACCTTCAGTCTTACTTAACTGGGTTATTATTTTATTTTTCAGATAAAAATCGACGTACGGCCGGACGGGGAGCAGAATATTATTGAGTGCACCGGCTTGGGTTATGTGAACACCGGTGTGGCGGGCACATAATCCTAACTTAATTCGAACGGCCGATATAGGATTGGATAATGAGAAAACGCACTTATGCCGACGACATTAGAGCGTTTCCGGTCTGATAAGCGATATCGCGTAATGTGAAAAGTGAAAACGCTATAAGACTGCTTTGAGAATAATTATATGTTTAAATATCTAGTCAAACTGATTGTGAATACTTTTTCACATTCAATTTTTCTATTATACAGCATGTATAAAATTATAACAGCAATGTATAAATTTGTTAATAAAACGATATAACTTTAGACTATTTGACTGACATAGAATACAGATGCTTGTTAAACTTTCTATAATGATATACATACTTACTATATGAGATATTGTTGTTTTATTATCTGACTGCATTTAAAATATAATATAGTGCGATTCAAATGAGAATAGGATTGAGTCGGCGAGGTCGGCGCTATATTGTTTCGAATTTAGATTGTTATGATAGTTAAATTTATGTTTAGATAATTAATTACTATTTAACGTTTTTATTTAAATTCAATGCAAGACTATTAATATTTATGTGCACAAAAGTTTTTCTGAAAATCGCACTTTTCAAGTGATATTTGACAGATAAAGGTCATTGACGTTCCTGTTCTCATTTGAAACGCGTTATACCTAATATCTATGGACGCTTTTCACAACACGTCAATCTGGATGGTCCTTTGGAAAGTTCTCGAAGAACTTGTGTTACGGAAATTTATGTGGCGGACCAATTAGCGCCACAATCCCGAATCGCACTATCGAAGTTTTCACAGCTCGTAGCTATATAATATATGTCACCGTAAAATTGTAAAATTACTAGAGATATTATAAAATGTCGACAGATTGTCACATAAAAATTTCTTCTTACAATTTTACACGTTATTTTTCGTTATATTGCATAGATATATAATATTAAAAAGAGGTTATATTGTAATATTTACCGTGCCGATTGGTTACACGGCAAGTGCCCCGCGTCGCCATATTTGTTTGCTTATACATATTACATAATAATAATTATAACGAAAAATAACGCGTACAATTATAAGGAGAAAATTTTATTTGACAATCTGTCGACATTTTATAATATCTAATTTTACGGTGACATTATATACAACAGCTGAAATGACAAAGTGGGCTTCGGCCTGACCGAGCATTATACCATCTAGCTAGGTCGGAGATCTCCCTTTGGGGCCCCCATCATTTCCCACACTTGTATGTATTAAGATTTTTATTATTATTTATTACACATAATATTTAATACACATCCATGACCTAGGAACACAGAAAACTGTTGTCCCCTGGCGGGATCCGAACCCACGACCTCCGGCTTTAACCTAACCACTGAGCCATAGAGGTATTATTATATATTATTCAAACTGAATAAGATATAGTTTTTAAATAATACAAAACTTCTTTCAAATGTTTATTTATGAGTTAGCGATTATAATTATTATAATGAGTTGTGAAGTTTCTTACATTAATTCGACTATGAAGTATGGATATTATATTAAAATGTTTATTTAGATATATTTACGGCTATTAATTATACGTACTCAAAGAGAAAAAATATTTTTTTTTAATTCCTAAATTAAAACAATTTGCCTAGTAATATAAATCGGTACGATCTATAAAATATATGTCAATACATATTTCATTAGACACTTAACCTTTCGACCAAGCCAATGTAGGTAACCTTGTTTTTAGTTTCGTTAAATCAGACGAAAGGAAATTCAGAGTAATGTTTCAACATTTTCACTTGAAGGGTTAACGCAGGTTACCATATAATTTAAATAATACTTTCGAGACTCAAGAAAAATATCCACTCGAACATCTTATGGGAAGCACATTTTTCCAAGGGACTAAAATTTGTGTGCGTGTTTAAATTTACTTCTAATATTACTTTTAAGTTGTCGAAATAAAATACAAATGTATAAGTTCCTTTTAAAACTCTCAGTAATAGCAAAATTTATCTCACTTAACGTCCTAGAGACTGAACCCTGAATTGTGTATTACCGAGAAAGTTAATAATATAAAAAGTCTCATTTATTACTTAACGACTTTTACGTCGTTTATCTGGAATCAAGTAAAGTGAAGTGCAACAAAAGTAATTCAAGCAAAAGTAGGTAAAAAGAAAAAAGAAATAAAATAAAAAATAATATAATTCAACTTTAGCTCACAAAATATATACATTTCCTCTTAAATATACACAAACATAATTTAGATTATGAAACCATAGACTTATTATAGACTAAAGCGGCCAACCCGCCATTTATAATTCTACCCTCTGTCTGACGGCTTTGTGATTTATTTTTAAAGATACTGTAGTTTTGTGAAAAAAATTATACCCAGGGTAGATGTAACACAAATTATACAAAAGAGGTACCTATAGAATTAACATTACTAGCCAGCCAATAAAAAAAATGTAATGTTTATTCCAGGACAGACCTCTTAATATAATATCGCGTTGATAACAAAATAAACTAATACAACCTCACTTTAGAAAAACAGTAGCTCAAAGTCTGAAATCACCTTTTAACCTATATTTTCCATTTATAAACAGTACTAAACATAAATTTGTAGAAATTGGAATTTAGAAATACCTAGTGGAATCTTACAGTATAAAGTTCTGTTTGGCTCCTCCAAAATACAAATGTCGTAACTTCTAGAATTAGCACAATGTAAAAGTTTTACTAGAATTAGCACAATGTAAAATTACACTTAAAAACGTACACACAATACATAAAGTAAAATGTACATAATATTGTACAATGAAAAACGTTATAAAATGCTTTTCGATGGTTATTTCATGGTAACAATAATTGGATTTTATTAAGTACCTAAAGCAGAAGTTCATGGGAAAAAAATAATTTGTCATGAAATGTAAAAAAATATTTATTTTGTCGATTAACCACTCCCTAATGCATTAAGTGCCTCTACACACGAGCCGTTTAGCCGTAGCACAAAATCAATACAAATCCTAGCTGCGGCGCGTGTGTAAGCGTAGTGTAGCATATAAAAAAGTCCAATTTCAAAATAGAACAAACAGTCACATAAGGAACCAACAGAGATCCATTTTGTCATAAATTAAAAACTCTTCATGCACCAAATGGAAGAATAAATACGGAGGTACCTTATACCAATAGGGCACAAAGTAACTGCATAAAAACGATTACGAAGTTAGGCTTTGACTGCATGCACCGGAATCCAGAAGGCCGTAGAAAATTCTGAGCATTGAAAATAGAACTCTGCGCTAATAGGTACAATAGAGTTCAAAATCGAACACATGAGTGTCGACGACACTCGAAATTTCCATTTTCAACTGTATTGTTTATGCATGGTATTAGAGCAGAATTATATTTTCACAGCTCTGAATTTTCACCGGATGCTCCGGAATATATAAGGTTCGGTAAAATCAATTTCTGATATTTTGGGCATATGATCTACTGCTTATGTAAAGACAATTAAGCAGAAAATAATTGTCATACTCAAAAAACCTAATTTTTACTTTATATGGGCGAGTTTGCGATTTGTGGAGAGCATGGGCGTAGCCAGAGTGGGCGATTTGGGGGTTTGCCCCCCCGAAATGGGCCGGCACGCAGGTCCATGTGGATGACCCATATACAGAGGCGTATTTAGAAATTTTGCGCCCCAGGCCAATTAGCATATTTTGCCGCCCCACTAACCCTATCTATCTGAAGGATGATTTTTTGGCGTTATTTTAGAAAAAAAAAGCCCCCTCGCCCCCACAATTGCCACATTGCGTCGTGAAATCACTAACATTGTACTTCCTCTAAGCCCCCTGGTCCTCCAGATAATAAGTTTATGTACCTAATAGAGTGTGCTAGAAACATTTGTGCTAGTACCCTGTAGCCGAAGTCTCT
The DNA here is from genome assembly GCA_905404095.1 of Glaucopsyche alexis. Classification (NCBI taxonomy): domain Eukaryota; kingdom Metazoa; phylum Arthropoda; class Insecta; order Lepidoptera; family Lycaenidae; genus Glaucopsyche; species Glaucopsyche alexis. The sequence continues at coordinate 2,321,123 of FR990057.1, forward strand.
AATCCGCCTTCACTGTCTTGCTGCCCTCAGCGGGTGTTTCTTTTTCTACGGGCTGGTCTTCGTAGCTGTGGAAAAAATATGTTTGAATAAATTAGCTTCCATCATAGACGTATAAGGAGGCATGCTGAGGCAAAAAGTGTTTCCAGTTAAATGGTCCAACTTTTGAGATTTTTGGGGCCATTTTGACATTTGATAGTTGAAAACAAGATGGCAGACATTTGGAGTATGGTGAAAACCAAGATGGCGTAACTTTTTATTGTATGAAGATTTGTTCTGTCTAATGTACGTTATAACCTATCTTGAGTTTTGAAATTTTTGGATTCCATGTAAGAAAGCACAGAAAGTTCGTTGTTATAGAAATATTGGATGATTTTATGTAAGTTTATTACATTAGCCTCAGAAGGGTAATTATTTTGGCAGTGTATGTAATATGTATATACCGCCTAAACTACTGATGCTGATCTATATTTGTCGGAAAATAAACACCGACCGAAGAAGATTTTCACCACAAAGCATCTCGCGGTATTTATGACGCAAGTACCAAATTATTTTCAATTGCGGTGCGTCGAGCGTGCTAGCAAACGGTCGTGCTCCGCTTTACGACACATGACGTAAGCAAATATTAATTAATAATTAATATTTCGCGAGTCGCACGGCTCACAGCCGTTGCACGTCATCATGGCGCTCGTAGCCAACGAGCTGCTGGCGTTCGTACAACACGTCATCAACGCCATGGACGAGGACAGCATCGTGCAGAATAATATAACACAACTTTCTATACACACTTTTCCACTTTATTTAGATTTTTACAATAATTAAATATAAACACGACCGGTTTCGATTAACTCATCATCAGGTGTAAATTGAAGGTAGATTCAATATAAAGTAGTAGTTAAAAAATAATTCAAAAAATTGTGCAGATTAATGTTGCCCGCTTCATGAAACATTTTTATATTTTGGGCAAATATATACTAAATTATACCATATCAATAATTGTTATCCTAATTATTATTAACACCACATGCAATTGACAAATTAATATTAAAATAAGATACAATGTCCTAAAACAGAATCATAGTCGTGTTTATATTTAATTATTGTAAAAATCTAAATAAAGTGGAAAAGTGTGTATAGAAAGTTGTGTTATATTATTATGAACATGAATTTCCACCAAGAACCAACAGTACATTCAATCAGTTATAGCATCGTGCAGCTCTGCAAGTCGACCTACACCAGCGAGGAGATCTGCAAGGGCAAGCTGATGCTGTACGAAGCGCTCGGTAAGACCGCGCAGATGACGTCTCGAAGGAGAGATGGGAGCGACGGAAGCTTGCAGGACATCATCTCCCTGCTCAAGCGGACGAATCCAGCGGTCGTGCCGGTATTTGTAGCTAAGGAGCTACACAGGCTGCCGGCAGTATCTGCGGACAACGTCAACGTCTCCAGCCTGCTGAACAAGTTCAACATCATGAAGGCAGAGCTGGACGAGATGCGAGGAAGATTGGATGCCTCGGAATCTACCATCAGTGAGTTGCGTAGTGAATTATTACAACTTAAAAGTAATAATTCATTATGTAGGTCACCCGAGCATCCGATAGACTCGGTAAACGTGCGTCGCGGAGCGCAGTTTGACTCGTCGTTTTGCATGTCAGCGAAATCGTACGGGTCAGCAACCGCCGCCGTCAGCTCGCCGCTTGCGGTCGAGTCGAAACTGAGTCCACTGACTCAGCCGAAAAAATATGCAAGCGTCGCTGCTTGCCCCGCGCCGCCTCCGCGGGTGAAAACGAGGGGGGTGAAAGAGGGCCACAAGGCTGAACCTCTTCGACTCGACAAGGACGAGTGCAGGAAGTGCGATGAGGAGGGCTTCACACTGGTGGAGAGAAGAAAGAAGAGGAAGCCCGCCGTCCGCAACCACCGCGGCACCGCACCCAGCGGACCCGAGGAGCGTCTGCGGTGTGAGGTACCCGCAACGCCGCTATACGTGTCCCGCCTGCACTGGTCCACGACAGTAGAGGACGTAGTGGACTACATCCGGAAGAAGACGTTTTTCACCTTAAGGGTCGAACGCTTGGAGTCTCGCCACAAGGTTAACTTTAGTTCCTTTGTGGTGAGAGTACCAACGCATCTTCTACCGACCTTTGAGGTGGAGGAATTCTGGCCGACGGACGTGGTCTACCGAAGGTTTAGGGGGAGGCTCCCTAATGAAGCGCGCATCAGGTCGCCGACTTTACGTGATAAACATGTGTGTTAGTGAGTGTGAGTGTAGATTATAGTTTTAGAATAGTATATGTATAGTAGTAGTTATAATATAAAATATATACCCGATATATCTGGTACTCGTAACACAAGTTAATCTTAGCACGGGACTAGATAGTCGTGGTGTATATATTAATATAGTTATGTATAATATTACTATTTTGTATCTATATTGTTATTAGTATAAATTAATTATGCGTGTATTGTATTTGTATAAAATATAATTATATCCGTTGTCTGATACCCGTAACACAAGTTCTACTTAGCACGGGATTAGATCGACGTGATATATATTATTTAATTATGTATTAATAATGTTTGTATATATTTTTTGTGTGTGTGTGAATAAAGAAAAAGAATTTGAATTATTAATTGAAAACGATAAATTAAATACAGTTGACTCTTGTTAATTCAAACATGCATTAATTCGAACCTCTCTGTAATACAAAGTTATCACGAGTTTCCTAGAAAATATCTTTAAATTTCGTACTAAATCAATACATTTTTATGCACTTGGTAATTCGAACGCAAAATTATCGCTACGTTACAAAACGACGTGTTAATTCGAACTCATCGGTGTCAAACAGTCGACAATTCAAAGTTGGAGAGAGAAAGGGAGAGAAAGATTACAGAACTTGCAGAGGTAGATAAAAACATTTTGAGACAAGTCCAAACTCAAATAATCGTGCACGAGCCATTGTTTTTGTAATGATTAGTTTGACATACTTCCGCACGTATTAGATATACTTTAAATTAATAAAATTATGTCGGTATCCTGACTTGACAATAATTTACTTGTACACATTGTTTTATTAGGTTGACCTTTACAATAGGTAACCATTTGAGAATCAATCCCTTAAATTCCATATTATACACTTTTATTATTCTTATCATGAACGTAAAAAAAAGGAGGACACCGCACAGCAACGTAAGACGATCGGCCGCCAGTACGCCAATGGCAATTATCCGTAATCTCACACAAACGTAAGTCGCCGCCATTGTTGGGCTTCACCCAATGCTTAGCTCACCTTCGGTCCGCCTTTTTTTTACGTCCATGATTCTTATCTATACCTTAATCTGACACACACATTAATAATAATAATAATAATATCTATGGACGCTTCACACCACGTCAATCTAATCCCGTGGTAAGTTCTCGAAGAACTTGTGTTACGGGTACCAGACAACGGAAATATATTTAATACTTTTATACTATACACATATTTAAGATTTTTATTATATTATACACATATTTAATACACATCCATGACCCAGGAACACAGAAAAACTTTTTGTTCCTTCGGCGGGATTTGAACCCGCGACCTCCGGTTTGAGCACCAACACGCTCAACCAACTGAGCCACAGAGGTCGTCAACGTCGTTGGATTGTTTATATGCTGACCCCACATTTGGCGTTCGCGATTCTCGGGCGTGTGAGCGTCGCGATTTGCCGCCGTGTGGTGTGCGCTGCGTGAGCGTCGCTGACACTCCCGAGGATCGTGCACGCCAAATGTGGGGGAGGCCTTAGTTAAGTTTCAAACCATTTTTTTTCGTTTTCAAACCATTTGACATTACAAACACTCGATAATTCGTAATATTTTATGAGTCCTCTAAGTTTCGAATTAACGAGAGTAGACTGTACAAGTCTTTCGATATTACATTTTCTATGTTTAATGCAAGTAGGTACAAAGAAATACAAATAGAACTCACTTGAATAGCGCATTAATATCTCCTCTCAGCAGAGCCAGAGTCAACGGTGTTCCGAGACAAGCCGGCACCAAATACAGCAGAGCCGGCTGGGCGTGCTTGAACATGTGCATCACCAAGATAGTGGCCAGCAGTCCCAGGATGTAAGCGGAGAAGGTGGCCCTGAAGTAGAACTCCGAGCCCCGTTTCAAGCTCTTGTCGAACCTCAGGAGCAGAGCGATGAAGATGCCTGGCACGACGATATCACCGAGTCCGAGCATGGCAAAGTTGCTGGCGTTCAGACCGTTGACGAGCAGATCCTGGGGGAATACCACTGTGGACAAAATTATTTACACATACAGTTTACTGTTTATGTATTTTACATTTATTTAAGATTTTCTAGTTTTCGTGTTTATTTTCGATATTTTCCGTTTCTACTTCTAGCAACCATATTTCACATAGAGTATACCTTTGATTTATGAACAATTTAATCTTTGGTAAGTAAAACTAGTAAGAGCGTTTTCCCATTAGGGACCATCCACATATTACGTCACGCAAAATTTCGCCTTTTTGAACCCCTACCCCCCCCCCCCCCATGTCACGCTTTTTAGTATCCCTGTACCTGTATTTAACATGTACTGTCACACTTTGTATGACCCCCCCCCTCCCCCATCAGGTGTGACGTAATATGTGGATGGACCCTTATCTGGTTCGATATTGGATTGGATAATGTGAAAACGGTCTTAGGAGTTAGGGCCGATTCACAATGATAATGTACGAAAAACAACAAATATAGTTGTAATTTTATCTACTATGAGAAAATAAGTATAAGATAAGATGTACGAACAACAACAAATGTATTTGTATTTTATCTACTATGAGAAAATAAGTGTCAAACCCAGGCGTTTTATACGATATCCGATATTGCACCAATGTTATGTAATGACAAATACATATACTATATTATATAGCATATAGCTGCCTCTCTGTAGGTGGAAATTTACATCTTGGTGAAAATTCATGTTACACAGTAATACATAGAACTTCATGCACTTTTTGAGTTTATTAGGAACTTTACATTAACTTTATCACATTACTGTTTAACAATAATTGCCTTTAGTAATGCAAATACTCTAAAGTGACTAAACTTTGTACTTACATAATTTTGTATATTGTATTTGTATTAGGCGGAAAATAGCGCTAACAAAAAAACGTAAGCAAAATGGCGGATTATGTTAGCAGCATTGAAGTTAGCAAACGTATCCTGGCCGATAAATCTGTTTCTTTTATAGCATTATTGAAGTTATCAAACATATCCTGGCCGATAATCTGTTTCTTTTATAGCATTATTGAAGTTAGCAAACGTATCCTGGCCGATAATCTGTTTCTTTTATAGCATTATTGAAGTTAGCAAACATATCCTGGCCGATAATCTGTTTCTTTTATAGCATTATTGAAGTTAGCAAACGTATCCTGGCCGATAATCTGTTTCTTTTATAGCATTATTGAAGTTAGCAAACATATCCTGGCCGATATTCTGTTTTCTTTTATATTTAGCGCTAGCAACACTAACAAGCGCTATTTTCCGCGGAACACAGCCATTAATTAACTTACGTTTGATAGGCGCTTCGAAGGACTTAGCTACGGTCACCATGACATTAGTGCCGAACACCCAGAAGATATCGTAGAGGAACAGACCGCAGAGCAGGATGCAGCCGGTGACCACATTGTTAAGGTGGAGTAGCTCCACACCATTGATGGCGAATGCGATGCCAAAGAGATTGTTGGCGATCCAGTGCTGAAAGTAATTTATTATTTAACAACTAAGACATCAAACACTAAAGTACAAGCCTCTCCTGCACATTACAGTACAAACTCTACTCTCGAATGTCTCTTGGCAATCATCATATTTCTATGGCTTTTCAGACAATGTATGAAACAAAGTTATCAAAAGCCCTTCTGATGCACAAAAAAAAAAACCAACCAAGTGCGAGTCGGACCAATAATATAATATCTATGGACGCCTCACACCACGTCAATCTAATCCTGTGGTAAGTTCTCGAATAACTTGTGTAACGGGTATTACACAACAGAAATATATTTAATACTTTTATACTATACACATATTTAAGATTTTTATTATATAATACACAACCATGACCTAGGAACACTTTTTGTGCCTTCGGTGGGATTCGAACCCGCGACTCCCGGCTTGAGTACCAACAAGCTAAACCACTGAGCCACAGAGGTCAATATTTTATAATGACAGCTTTCCTTTGTCAATCTGACATTTTGTCTATTCTTCCACAGAAAGAAACCTGTGTACAGTGGTTATGGTAAGTGTGCAGGTATATTATAGGTGTACCATATTGACTTATGTTAACAAGTTAGGTGCTATGGTTTTAACAATACTCCTACTGCACATGATTTCAACCAAAAGTTATTTTACCTTTTTCAGCAAATACCAGGCACCCATGATCAACGATATAATTAAACAGATCACATCGTACGACGTGAACTTGTAGTTGACGATATCACTGGAGCCGTCTCGTTCACCGCGGGTGAAGAGGATGTGGTATGGTGTGTTCGGTATTGAAGCTGGTACGACCAATGAGATGATGGGGCTGCAAAATAAATTTTATAATGAATTAATATAAGATTTCATTTAGATAAGGTAAATAAGATGAAACAGCATAAATTTTGTACCGTTAATTAAATATTACTACATATTTAATTACAAATAACATTTTATAATTAAATAAATACTTTTTCCTTGTTCGATGGTACTGTAGGAATGTGACTTTAAAAATTCTAATTTTCCTGTAAGATTTAACAAAGTTATAAATTTAAAAAAATTAATAATATTTTTATACATTTTAATAATTATAGCCAACCAACCAACCAAATTAAACCAACAATCAACATCAATATTCTTTTTTAGCAGTAAATTAAATAAATAAAAATACAGAAGCAAATACTTTATTGTAATACCAACCTTAGAAGATGGCTTAAGGCTAGTACACCCAGAAAGAAGAAGTAACCAGTCAATAAAAGATTGATGTACTCCTTAGAGAAGAATTGGAAGAAGATGTAAAGACCGAAGAGTGCACCAGATGCAAACACCGGGAACATCAGAGCATCTTTGTTAGACATGGTCTCTGGTTTTTCACCAGCATCCTGAAAAACAAATTAATTTTCATACATTAAAAAACATAAATTTTCGAATTATTATCACAATATAAAGTCTTGACAAAAATTATTTTATGGCACTATTGCATATTTACATACATACATTCAAGTATTACTTATAAATGCCCAGGTTATGAGTTTTTTTGTCAGTAGTTCATCTATTCAATAGCATTAGGGTTCGTCCATTAATCACGTGATGCCTAAAGCGGGAGGGGGGGGTCCGAAAAATAATCACCAAGTATCACCAAGGGGAGGAGGGGGTATAAGGAGACATCACGTGTATTAATTTTCGAATCTAGTCTATGCATACCGAAATTATTATCGGTTGTACATTCGTAGTGTTGTTTACATACTTACAAGAAAAGTGACTCGTATGGTTCATAATTGCTTAAATTATTCGATTAAATTGTTTTTTAAGTTAAAGTTTTTCTTCAAACATGACCTGCTTACTATGTAAAAAAAAATACATGTGATCTTAGGTGGAGGAGGGGGGGTAGTATAAAACCTCACCACGTATCACCAGGGGGAGGGGAGGGGTCTAAAAAGTTGTTAAAAAAATTACGTGATTAATGTACGGCCCCTTATTAAGTAGATAAACTACCAACAGAATTCCTCAGAATACAGGCAAAAGTCAATTATAATTTATTTATTGTAGTTATAACATGTTACTTATTAAGAGGTTTAATGTATTTTAATTTACATATTCTTGTGTTTAAATAACCTTGATTTGGTAATGTAAAAAATTTAAACACAAGCAAACAAGTTTTGTAATAGAGAACATACATTTGTTTTAAATCAGCAAAGTTTGTATATTTTCCGAAAGGCAACATATATATGGACTGAAAATACAAGAAGTACAGTTATTAGTGCTACTTAAATTAAAAAGTTATAGCATTTTAAAAAAGAGGTTTTTTTTGGATTGATCGCAACACGAAAATTTCTTTTCAAATCCTTGTTATTTGTGTCATTTTTGTTATTATAATGATATACATAAACACAGTATTTAAGTTAATAAAACCAATTTTGTATTTATCTTCATACATTTTCAATGTGACTCAACAGCTGTGATGTCACTCCTGCTACATTTTTTGTATAAAGCGTTTTTAATGCTCTCCAAAGATCTCACTTTTGTTATTACTGTATTTCGTCAACAGTTGATCATAGACAATATTACCTGGCATAAGCTATATACTTTATTTTTACTTTTCAAAAATTCAATAATAAAAAATATGTGTGTTTATAAATTCTTTATTTGCACATTTAAGAAAAAAAGAAATTACAGAACAACTAAATAGAAATTGTGGAAAATGGTGGTCTTGATGTGGTTTTTTCCAGACCACCATTGGTAATGGGAATATATTGTTTTTTAAATTACAAAAGATAAACATTGATGACTGAAATCAGGGACTGATAACATGAAGTTGGATGTTTCACACATATCTCCACTGTTTCAGACATTGTTTCTGAAAACCATGTTGTCATCAAAACAACAGTGGATGTTTCATGAATACAACTCTTGATAATATGTAGTATCCTTGTTTGTTTTTGTGTAGTTTGAATATTTTAAGGTTTATGGTAAAAAAAACACGCATTTGTACTGAATTTGCTTCTGCCACGATTACATTTCCCTTCGCCTAACGAGGATGTTAAAGGCTCGAAGCACGCCTAGTCATAGGAACAACAGGACAAATTGCTGATAACAACAATAAGGACTCACCTTCTGCTCCTTGAGATATTTCACAGAACGAAATGATCCAAAGAATATGGGTAAAATAGCCATTATAACTAAACTTAGGTACGCAATCGCAACACCTTCGATACTCGTTGGGGGTTTAAGCGTACTGTTCTGTACCGCTTCTATTACACTTTCCTCTACTGTTATAGGAAGCTCGGTCACCGATTCAGCCATTTTTGTGTATTATTTTATACAATCTAATCTTAAAACAATTTCGATTCCACAATGGCCCACAATCCCACAATCCACACAAAAATGACAAGTGTACAACTGTACAGGTGTCAAATTTCATAGACAATAAAATTGTCCACGTAGCCCTTGTCTATGATAATTTAATAAAACAATAAAACTAACTTATTTTAATATTACGAGATTATAATGTTATTATTTAGAAAATAAATACACATATGGCTTAATGAAAAAAAGGAGGCTCAAAAGTTAGTGCAATTATTTAATTACCTACTTTTGAATTAATAATCGATTTTGAAACGAATATAATGACAGCACTAAATTAGAAGAAAGAAATGAAAGTTGGCTGTCAAAATATTCATTTTTGTCATAAATTTGTCAATGTCAAAAGTCAGTCACTTGAATTTTGTGGACACTGGTCACGGCAATATATCCATATTTTTTTGAAAACTTAAATTATTACTTTCATTACTTAGCTATACTAACCAATTGATACTGGTCATAATCATGGTGTAAAGTAACAAAAATTCGCAAAACAATGGAAGTAACAAGCGGTGCTGAGGAAGGCTTCGTCAGAGAGTGGACGCCTTGTTCACATATTTTAAACTTGATTCCTCCTAAGATCCAAACGGGATTGTTTTCTAGTGAATTGTGTTTAACATGTGTTGATGCTGTTAGCGATTACATCGCGCTCGGGACGAACGTTGGCCTTGTGTACTGGTATGATCGAAAAAAAGGAAACATACAGCGTCTACGGTGCGAGGTATTTATTTAATTTTGTTTTTTTTTATACACCTTGCATGTAATTAATCATGTTGCATGTATGCAAGTGAGATGCGCATGCTAAGATGGATGTGTGGTGTGACCAGGTTAGATAAGATCAGGAATGAGTATATAAGAGGACGTTTGAAAGTGGCACCGGTAGTGGATAAGGTAAGGAGTGCAAGGTTAGCATGGTATGGGCATATAATGAGGAGGGAAGACACACACGTCACCAAAAGGGTGATGAATATGAATGTGGACAGATATGTATGCAGAGGAAGGCCGAAAAAGAGATGGATGGATTGCGTGAAGTATGATATGGAAATGAAAGATGTGAATGTAGAATTGACGGCTGATAGAAATGCGTGGAAGGGGAAAACATATTGCGCCGACCCTACTTAGCGTGGGATAAGGGCAGGAAAATGATGATGATGCATGTAATTAATCACTCCAAATTCAATCTATACTAATAAAAGCAACCATATTGCTTACAATATAACTCTCAATGAACATGAATGAAGGAATTTGTATAAGTGATAAGTGCATACTTATCAAGAAGTTATAGATCTTATATTTTTATACTGAAATGGTATCTTATGTGAACCTATGTAATGTAATGTATACCTTAAAATTATTAAACTTTCTTACCCATTATCTATAAGCAATAGAACATAAAAACACTATCGCTGCTTCATTTGTTGTAGGCATCAAGTACACCCATCACCTATGTGAAGATTGTCAACACTGTTGACTACATGGTGGGAGCGGGCAACGCTGCTGGTCAGGTCACAGTGTTCCAGATACCCAAAGAACACCCAGAGAACATACCAGACACATTTAAACCCAAAGTCGAACCTAAAGTTGAAAGGTAAAGCAATCATTTTTTTATACATGTGAATAACTTCTCTATTAATTTAATTATTTTACACAAATTCTATGAGGTGTTCTGATTAGAGCAAGGCACTATTAAATGTCTTGTTTGACAAAGGTCAGTTATCCATATTTCATGATTAACAATCATTAAGATATTTTGGACAGCATCTTTGATTATTTATTACTAGATGTTGCCTGCAACTTTGTGCGTTCAAAAAGAAATCCCATAGGAATCGTACATTTTGCCAGGATAAAAAGAAGCCTATGTCCTTCCCCGTGGTCAACTCTATATGTATGCATGCCAAATTTTATCAAAGTCAGTCCAGTAGTTTGGGAGCCTATTTGATACAAACAACCATACAAGCTAACTAACCTTTCCTATTTATAATATTATATATTAGATAAAGCCAGTATTTACAATACAATGAAGCAAAGTTTGTAGGAAAAGATAATTTTAATCAACCAACATTAGTGACAACTGATAAGCAGTTACTACACAAAATATGTAATTAAAGTTTTTTGTTTACATTTCTATTCTATATATATTATTTTAGACGACCTCCGTGACTCAGTGGTGAGCGCAGTGGCGCATTAGCCGGAGGTCGCGGGTTCGAATCCCGCCAGGGAACAAAAAAGTTTTCTGTGTTCCTGGGTCATGGATGTGTATTAAATATGTGTATAATATTATAAAAATCTTAAATATAAGTAAAGTATAAAAAGTATTAAATATATTTCCGTTGTCTGGTACCCGTAACACAAGTTCTTTGGATACTTACCACGGGCCAGACTAACATGGTGTGAAGCGTCCATAGATATTATTATATTATTATTATTATTCATGATGTTAATGATTAGCTTGTAAGGTCAATGACAGTTACTTAGGGGTCGTCCATTAATCACGTGATGCCTAAAGGGGGAGGGGGTCCGAAAGAAAAATCACCAAGTATCACCAAGGGGAGGAGGTATAAGGAGACATCACATGTATTAATTTTGGAATGTAGTCTATGCATACCGAAATTATTGGTTGTAGATTAGTGTTGTTTAAATACTTACAAGACTAATGACTCATATAGTTAAATTGTTTTTTAAGTTAAAATTTTTCTTCAAACATGACCTGCTTACTATGTAAAAAACCTCACCACGTATCACCAGGGGGAGAGGAGGGTCTAAAAAGTTGTTAAAAACATCATATGATTAATGGACGGCCCCTTACATATATTGATATACAGTCCTAATACTATTTCCCCCTTACTAATAAACACTGTATAAGCTTTGAATAGTTAGTTATACAGTGTTTTGTTCCCGTCACACAAGTGACATTTTTAATTCGATTGTAGAAGACAGAACACTGTATAACTATTCAAAGCTTATACAGCGTCATACTAAATATGACAGTACATGTTAAATACAGGTACAGGCATACTAAAAAGCGTGACATAGGGGGGGTGGGGGTTCAAAAAGTCGAAATTTTGCGTGACTTAATATGTGGATGGCCCCTTACGCATAATAGTTTTTATTTTGTTACGCAGGTACACAATAGGTGACCTACACAAGAGCAAAATAACTGCAATAGAGTGGTCCAAGAATGGAATGAGATTGTTCTCCGGCGATAAAAATGGACTTATCATAATGACGGAAATCGATTTTTACATGGTGAGTTGTTCATTTAATTTTGTTATGCAACTGTACATTAAATAACAAATTCAGTATTTGTTTTATTGTAATGTTTGTACAATTGTGACACAAAGCATTTTATGTGACTATTAACTCTAGCACTCAAATAAGATATGTTTTGATACTGCAATATAATTAAGAATAAAATAGACGAAACCCAATGGTAGCTCCATTGCGTTTCGTCTATTTTCGTCTAAGGCTAGAGCTATATTGTCTGCGCCAATACAATAGATCTGAAAATGGTGGCTCCATTGCGTTTCGTCTATTTTCGTCTAAGGCTAGAGCTATATTGTCTGCGCCAATACAATAGATCTGAAAATGGTGGCTCCATTGCGTTTTGTCTATTTTCGTCTAAGGCTAGAGCTATATTGTCTGCGCCAATACAATAGAAAATGGTGGCTCCATTGCGTTTCGTCTATTTTCGTCTAAGGCTAGAGCTATATTGTCTGCGCCAATACAATAGATCTGAAAATGGTGGCACCATTGCGTTTCGTCTATTTTCGTCTAAGGCTAGAGCTATATTGTCTGCGCCAATACAATAGATCTGAAAATGGTGGCTCCATTGCGTTTCGTCTATTTTCGTCTAAGGCTAGAGCTATATTGTCTGCGCCAATACAATAGATCTGAAAATGGTGGCTCCATTGCGTTTTGTCTATTTTCGTCTAAGGCTAGAGCTATATTGTCTGCGCCAATACAATAGAAAATGGTGGCTCCATTGCGTTTCGTCTATTTTCGTCTAAGGCTAGAGCTATATTATCTGCGCCAATACAATAGATCTGAAAATGGTGGCACCATTGCGTTTCGTCTATTTTCGTCTAAGGCTAGAGCTATATTGTCTTCGCCAATACAATAGATCTGAAAATGGTGGCTCCATTGCGTTTCGTCTATTTTCGTCTAAGCCTAGAGCTATATTGTCTGCGCCAATACAATAGATCTGAAAATGGTGGCTCCATTGCGTTTCGTCTATTTTCGTCTAAGGCTAGAGCTATATTGTCTGCGCCAATACAATAGATCTGAAAATGGTGGCTCCATTGCGTTTCGTCTATTTTCGTCTAAGGCTGGAACTGTTGTCTGCACTAATACAACAGATCTGAAATCGAACACAAAAGTGTCGAGTTAGTCCATTGAAAAGTTACAGTTGGGGTTGCGTTTTTTAGAAGACGCAATTTTATTTTTTTGATGTGTAGGGGGGGTCAGTGTAAAGCTAAAACCAAGTTTGTGGGGTCGCCACCCTTGTCCCACGGCCGCCATCTTGAAAATAGGGGTTGAAATGGTTTTACGGTATATCTCTTAAACTATTTATTTGATAAAAAAAAATTGTTAACATTTTTGTTGCAAATTAAATTCTCTACAACGTCCGGTAACTTTTTGTCGTAGAATTATAAATAAAAAAGTTATAAGCGAAAATCTTCAGAAATTCGAGAAAAAAAATATATTTTTCGATGTAACTTTTTTTTATCATTTTACGAAAAAATTATATCTGACCATTTTTGTAGATCGTTTTTTGAGGAATAACTTTTATTTGCATCATTTTTTCATTAAGTCAATAGCTAAGGTTTTACAGCATTCCGAAGTGAGTACTATTTTTTAGTACTCTTAACTATACCTATATTAGGGGCCGTGCATTAATCACGTGATGTTTTTTACAACTTTTTAGACCCCTCCCCTCCCCCTGGTGATATTTGGTGAGGTTTTATACTACCCCCCCCTCCCCCACCTAAGATCACGTGTATTTTTTTACATAGTAAGCAGGTCATGTTTAAAGAAAAACTTTAACTTAAAAATTAATTTAATCGAATAATTTAAGCAATTAAAACTATACGAGTCACTTGTCTTGTAAGTATTTAAACAACACTACGAATTTACACCCGATAATAATTTCGGTATGCATAGACTAGATTCGAAAATTAATACACGTGATGTCTCCTTATACCCCCTCCTCCCCTTGGTGATACTTGGTGATTTTTTTTGAGACCCCCCCCCCCTCCCCCTTTAGGCATCACGTGATTAATGGACGACCCCTTATACGTGTGTACTAATAATGTCATCAGTTATTTATTTTTTTTTTTTTTTTTTTGTTATTATAACTTTTTTAATTACAAATTTTGCAATATTATTAATAATTAATTATTGTCTCTTTTCCCCACCACCCACGAGGTAGAGTCTAGAGGCGCGTTTTTTTTTACGTGATATCCCCAATAGGCATAATCCACGGTGATTTTCTAAATTAGAACTACTCCGTCCTCAGTCGTTTCGATGAACCAGGCTGCAGCTCAGCATCTGATCGGCTTTCTGAATTAAATACCAGTGGAAGAACTGGCGAAGGAAGGGGTGTTAATGTTGGCGGTTCATCATCAAAGTCATTTTCATTTATTAATTCTGAGAGTTCCATTACGTTGCTGCAAGTCTCTCCAGAACAATGGAAGCACACTGCAGAACATTTCAGTCCTGCTTTTCGACATCCACACATCACTCCACAGTTTCCTTTGCATTTGCAGAAGATCAATTTTAGAAGCTCAGGGGGTGCTGGAGGTTTAGAGTTCTGCACTGGAATCAATAATTTTCCACATTTTTTCCAGCCCCAGTCTTCAGGATCATTATAATTATAATAACAATAGCAGGCAGCTGTTCTTTTATTCCCTCATGCTCACTTGGGTATTTTCTACCTGAACATTATTCTCGGTAACGGCTATCAGATTTAAAATTATTTTAAAAATCAATAATTGTTAAATTCTGTTATGGAGTGAAAAAGAGTCAATAATTATTTTTTCATAATATTTCAAAATTTGTAATTAAAAAAATTATAATAACAAAGTAAAAAAAAAAATAAAAAAAATAATAACTGATGACATTTATTATTATTATAAGTACACACGTATAATATTGGTATAGTTAAGAGTACTGAAAAATAGTACTCGCTTCGAAGCGCACCTTAGCTATTGACTTAATGAAAAAATGATGCAAATAAAAGTTGTTCCTCAAAAAACGTTCTACAAAAATGGTCAGATATAATTTTTTCGTAAAATGATAAAAAAGAAGTTACATCGAAAAATATAAATTTTTTTCGCGAATTTCTGAAGATTTTCGCTTATAACTTTTTTATTTATAGTTCTACGACAAAAAGTTACTGGACCAAAGTTGTAGAGAATTTAATTTGCAACAAAAAATGTTAACAATTTTTTTTTTATCAAATAAACAGTTTTATCAAATAAACAGTTTAAGAGATATACCGTAAAAACCATTTCAACCTCTATTTTCAAGATGGCGGCCGTGGGACAAGGGGTGCGACCCCACAAACTTGTTTTTAGTTTTACACTGACCCCCCCTACACATCAAAAAAATAAAATTGCGTCCTCTAAAAAACGCAAGGTAAGGCCTAAAAAATGTACCATTTCAATGGACTAAGTCAAATATCAATAACATAATATGTGACGGACACTCGACATTTTGATTGTCAACTTTATTGTATGCTAATACAATATGCTAATATGTACTTTATTGTATGCTAATACAATCAAGTTGAAAAGATCTATTTACAGTGCTCTGAATTTTCTCGGACCCGCCGGATTCCGGATCATTTAGTCCCAGCCTAATCGTCTTACAGATGTATAACACAGAGGCAGATTATCCTAAAGGCAAACTAGGCATGTGCCTAGGGGCGCGAGGGTACAAAGCGGCGCGCTGGTTGTAAATGAAATATTATAAATAAATGAAAATGAAATATATAACAATTATAGTATAATATCTATAGGCTCTAACTACTTAAAAAAATTAAAAGCTAAGGTACTAAAAAGAAAATTAAAACTAGAAAAACTTAAAAAGCTACAATAAAAAGAAATCTCCCAGGTCGTTCCCACTAGGCAGAGTACCTAGAAGGCTCAAAGGGTTTCCCCGCTGGATTGCGATACTCACTCAGATAGGTGCCGGCTCTGGGGTCTCGGGTGGTCTCAATTAGTTTTTTGGAAATCTCTCTGAAAAGTTTGTGCCCACCCGGACCCCACGAACCTAGGGTTTCAACCCCAAATGAAATATTAGATTGCTCTTTTTTCCTTGGCCCCCATCTCACCGCGTTTTCCTAAGGCGCGGTACAGCGGTTACGGTCAAACTATAGTATGAGTTATTTTAATATAGAGGAACCGATTAGATGCTTGCCTACGGCGCTCTCAACGTTAATCCGCCTCTGGTATAACATCTAAAATATTCTGTATGAATACATTACACGCCAAAAGACAGTCCAAGCCGCATTAGATGACTAATTCCTATCGTAAATATAATTTTAATGCATGAATTTATGTAAGGAAGCATGCACATTTGTATGTAAACGACGTTTGGTCGCCAGTGTTGCCAACTCTGTTTTTGCGAAGCTTCTACTAAAAGAGATCAAATACTCCCAAAAAAAGCTACTATTAAAATCCCTAAAACAAAACACCGCTACGTTTTCGGTTTTATTATGTTATAAATATGATAATTCTACTGTTAAAAACCAAAATAAAAGATAATATGTGGCAAATTTCGAATACAGAAATTAAACGGTTTATTTTCTGAGGTTTCCTACTAAAAAAACTACTAACAACTACATACCTACTAGAGGGTAAAAAACTACTAAATTTAGTTGTAAAGCTACGTTGCAACACTGATGGTTGCTGACAAACCCGGTGTACGACTTTTGGACCTTATTGCTATAGTAATAAGAATTAAGATCGAAATGTTGGCGTCATTGTTCGCGACCAAAAATACTATTAAGGAGCGTTGCCCTGTAGGTTGTAGGGAAAGTCCCTTATAAATATAGTATGAGTCATAAAGGTGTGGGTGCATGTACCATTAAAATGAGAATACCCGTAGCTGCTGCATTCAATAATAAATAGGGACTTTTCTTGTATCTCTGTATTGTTAATATTATCTTCTATATTATGTTATATGAATCATGTGATCATGCAGTAATATAATTATTTATCAATTACTAACTGTTTAAACCTTCCCTGAAATCAAATCGGTCCAGCCGTTCTCGAGTTTTAGCGGGACATTGGATTGCAGTCCATTTTTATATATAAGGTCTCCAAAAATCAATTATGGATACTTTGGGCACATGATCCACTGCTTATTTAAAGACGTTTAGGCAAAAAGATAATTGTCATACTCAAAGTAAAAAATCATCTCTTGTATGGGTGACTCTCCGCAAAACGAAAGCTCGCCCATAAAAAATTTTTTTTCGAATATGACAATTATTTTTCTGCTTAAACGTCTTTACATAAGCTATATATCATAATATGCCCAAAATATCTGTAATTGATTTTACCGAACCTTATATTATCACTTTTTAGGGTTCCGTAATACTTAAGGAACCCTAATAGTTTCGCTCTGTCCGTCTGTCTGTCTGTCTGTCTGTCTGTCTGTCTGTCTGTCTGTCTGTCTGTCTGTCTGTCTGTCCGCGCCTCTAGCTCCTGTAATTATGAATATAAATTGATGAAATTTGGTGCAGTTATAGATTGTGTATAGATTACGGTTTCAGGATCATAAAAAAATAATAATTTTATATTTTAGGGGTGGCTCTCCATACATGTGAAGTGGGGATGAAAAATATTTTTTCACTCTACCCTATCGTGTGGGGTATCGTAGAATAGGTCTTTTAAAATAAAGGCAAGGTTTCATACGTTACTTTTTTATAAAGTTGACCATTTTCGAGTAATCGGCCTCCAAAGTAGTTTGTAAGTTGGTCCCCCCCCTAGCATTTTTAAACTATAGGAGATAGAAATTTGCAAATTTCCATGCTGATAGATCATGCTAAAAACTCTTTAGAAAAACTATTGTGAACCAAATCGGACAGTAACTTTTGGAGTAATTAAAAAAAAGCATATTACGCGTTTATAGTTACGGAACCCTCCTTAGACATGTCCTGACATGCTCTTGGTTAGGTTAGGTTATTTATAAGCTCGTTTTTTTGTATTCAAATGATAATCGCTTATTATCAGGCCGTCCGTCTGCTTCGCATTTTATTTACATACAAATTGGCCACACCTCATTATATTTACGTTAATTGTTATTTATTAGTATGTAAATATGCGGAAAAACATGATAGATAAGAAGGTCGGCCGTTGCCATTTCAATATACATAATACGCCTGTATTTGTTGTAAAATGTAAACAAAACTTAGGCCTTTACATCCGATAATGGATGATTTATACAGTATTCTCCAAGCGAAGTAACCACTCTTGAAATACTGTAGGGCCTGGGACAGTTGCTTTTTAAATGTCGTATGGTGCAAGCATATACGGCATTCTCACAACATAGTCGGCGTAGTCCAGCGGAATGACTGGTCAATACGTCTGGGGCCAACTATGTGCGAGTTTCCTCACGATGTTTTCCTTCACCGTTAGAGCGTCCGTATAATGTACTTGAGATCTGAAAAAGTCTCATTGGTACACGCCACAACCTGGGATTCGAACCTGCACTCTCTCGATTGCGAACCAAACTGTCTACCCACTAGGCTACGGAGCTCGTAAACAAAAATTAATCTTGAAAATAAACTACTAGCTTTTGCGTGCGCGTAAATACATTATCCCGCGGGAACGCTACTTTTTCGGGATAAAAATATCCTATGTCCTTTCCCGGGACCCAAAGTATGTCTATACCAAATTCATAAAAACAGACAGACAGACATATAGACAGACACACTTTCGCATTTATAATATTAATATAGATACCTAGTCCAGTTGCCTTTTCAAATTCATGACGTTATCTATTCTTTGAAATAGGTACTTTAAATACTCGATGATAACCGGAAAAGTATGCCAAATAATAATAAACATAATGTAAAATGATAATCACTGATAATAGGGAATATGCATAAAATATAAAAATAGCTTAAAACATAATAATATGATACTAGACTGAAAAATAAAGAAAATGGCGAGAAAATTTTCAATATCTGTTGATAAATGAGCAAGATATGAGCGATCAAAGTTTGTAATCTATCTCTTTCTAGCAAAACGAAATTTATTATGAACTTTCTATGAAAGTCGTGTTATGTGACGTCATGGTACACGTCCGATCTCTCTGTCTAACAGACTACTTTAAACGTTCATATCTTCGTTATTTTTATTGATATCCAAAAACTGATTTTACTATACGGTTTACCAAACAAGATAGATCTATATAAAAGAATAAAAAAAAATACGTGCATATTCTCTATTATTAAATCATTTGAAAGTTTAATTATGTAGTTGAACAGAAATCGAAATGCGGGTCTACCGTCTGGTGTCACGTAACACGTTATACTAGAAAGTAGGTTAAAAATACTTGGAGTCAAATAAAAAATATATTTAATTATCATTTATGTAGGTATCCGTCCGTTCGTAACTACAGTTGCTGTGTACTGTAAAGCCATGAGTCATGACTACGGTTCAACCAAAATGATAATTTATAGTATTTAGCGGAAAAACTGCTATAAACATAATATTAAATAATTTTATGCTATGGATTTCCGCAAAGTAACGCCTGATTCTGTTAACTAAAATGATAATTGATAATACACCGCGATTAAATCCTTCAAAATAGTTTTGCGATAAATAAGGTTTAACTATTTTTTGCATTATATAAAAATCTATTTATTTAAACCCCCTTACTAAGGGAACATACCCATATAACGTGGCCACTTTTGTTTTTACACCCATCTCCCCTACGATGACATTCCGTAGTATATATGCCGACTCCTCCCCACTTTTTCAAGAAGTAATAATGGCCGTAACGCGACAAAAAACTAAACCCGGTGGCCAAGCGTAGTATATTGAAGACTCCCCCCCCCCCCCCCCCCCCCCTAAAAGGTCACGTAATATGGGTATGTTCCCTAATGTCTGTCCTTGTCTGATACATTGGAAAAGTCACTTGGCAGACAGTGACAGCAACATTGACTAGCTTGTCCGTTGTATAAGTATTTTTATATATGGGGGTAACTGTTTATTTTGAGAAAGTTTTCATGAGGTTAGAGCGATGTCGCAGATGGACTGCGGCAACATCAGTAGTTGCAAGTGCGCAAACATTTTCAAATTATTATATTACCTTGGGTTACCAATATCATGGTGATTGACGACTCCACTTGTCTCCCAGCACCTGTGCAAATCCGTGGAGGTGGTAGACGAGTCCCACGAGATTGTCCAGCTGAGCTACCACCAGGGCGCGCTGCTGGCGTCCAGTCTCTACCGCACCATCCTCTGTCGGCGCGAGCAGGACCGCTGGCGCGTCTGCCAGCTCGGCAAGAAGGAGAGGAGGAGGTAGGAAGATCATTTTATGTAATAAAATAATAAAAGTAGCAAAAACCTTGCATGTTATGGATATTTTGCGCGCCATTGCGATTGCAGAATGTTGGATCCTTGCTATATTTTTTTTTTTGTAATGAACCAGAAAACGAGCAGACTCGCCTGATGGTAACCAATTACCGCCGCCCATGGACACTCGCAACACCAGAGGAGTTACACTTGTAACTCCTCTGGTGTTGCGACTAGCGTTTCTGGTCCTTAAAATCCCCAATCCCCCCATTATAATATTTTATGACCTTAAGTATACCACATTCTTCCAATAAAGGATTGATTGATTGAAAAGTATGTGTTACACATATAGTAGTAGGTTAGACTCTAACCTACTAAGTACTATACCAATATTGCGTGAAAGAGTAACAAACATTCACAACACACATTTCGCGTTTATAATAGTAGTAAGGATTGCTTACATTTACATGTACAATACGGCCGATGTATCTTGGCGAGTGTGAACTTCGCGCAGAAGGTTGCGCACTAACTTTTTCTAAGTGTTTTCGTATTTATTTTATTTGTACTAATTGGTCAACTGTATTAGGGAAATTTTATTAGTTCATAGGTATATAAAAATAATACAATAACAGTTTTCTTCACGAGTTGTACATGCGCTAAAGTTCGCAGAGCCTATGTTCAGACCCGTCAAGATACAGCGGCCGTAGTGTATATGCCAGTGACCATAGACATTTATGTTTGTCACCAGCCTGTGCGCTCTGGGCGCGGTGTTCCAGTACTCGTACGCGCCGGGCGGCGCGACGAACGGCGCCATCTACTGCGCACGCGCGGGGCTGCGGCTGTGGCGCGCCGACACCGACGGCAACGTGCTGCAAACGCTGCTGTTCAAGGTTTGTCTATGGTCTGACAGATGTCACACTTTTTTTTTTTATTAGAGGGTTTAGCATAAAACTATTGCCAGTGTCAAGTTAAAAAGGCGGGAAATAGAAAATTTGTTGAAATATTTATCACCGTATTTCTAAGTCACCTCCGTGCCTCCGTGGTCAAGTGGTTCGAGCATTGGCTCTCGACTCGGAGGTCGTGGGTTCGATTCCCACATGGGAACAACAAAAGAAATGTTGTTTCCCAGTTTCGTTAGGACAATGCAGGCTGATCACCTGATCGTCTGACAAGAAACATGAGCCATGCGTCGGATGGGCATGTAAAAAGTCGAATCTGCGCCTGATCTCTCGCCAGTCGTGTCGGTCATCCTTCCCACTGGGTTACGAGAGTAAAAGGAAGAGAGAGTGCTCTTGTGTACTGCGCACACACTTGGGCACTATAAAATCACTCCTGCGTAACTGGCCTGGTTTCAATGAAACCGGCCACCGTCACCGAGATGGGAGTTATTATTATTATTATTATTTCTAAGTCAACTCCAAAGTCTAGTCAAAGTCCAAATAAATAGGGTAGTCAATAAGTCAAGTCAGTCGATTCAGTAAAGTAGACGCTTTAATGAAACTTCCTAGGGAGTTTTGGCGAGAACCCAGAATAGCACGTATTTTGTAGTTGTATCACTTGCCCACACATGTGTACGTCAACGAATAACTAATAGTTAATAATCTACCAATACTACATAATAAAAACCGAAATAACACACATTTTAAAAGAAACACAAATACCTACACACGACATGTGATTGACATTCCCGGCTAACCCTTCTCCTTCTTTCGTAACAAGCTTCCTCAATTGAAATTGCCAACTCCAGATTAGACGTAAGAGAAGTTAATTGAAACTATTATTCAACTTATATTTTCACAGGAGGCGGTGACGAACCCCCTGACTGTGGCAGAGCTGCTCAACCCCGCGACTTCCCGCCCCGACGACACCGCCGAGGAGCAGTTCAGCGTGCTGCACGTGTTCCGGGAGCAGTTCCTCGTGTCGCACGGCGCGCGCCGCCTGTACGTGCTGGACCCGCGCTCCCTCACCGCCGTCGCCGTCGTCACCGACCTGCGCAGGTAATAATAATAACTCCCCACACCGATCTCGGTGACGGTGGCCGGTTTCGTTGAAACCAGGCCAGTTACGCAGGAGTAATTTTGTAGTGCCCAAATGTGCGCGCAGTACACAAGAGCATGCTCTCTTCCTGTACTCTCATAATCCGTACTCTCATACTCTCATAAAGTACTTTACTCTCATACCCCATTACTAATAAACGCTGTTTATGCTTTGAATAGTTACACAGTGTTTTGTCTTCTTCTATCGAATTAAACATGTCACTTGTGTGACGTGAACGAAACACTGTATAGCTATTGAAAGCTTATACAGCGTTTATTAGTAAGGGGGATAAAGTATTTACGTTGTCTGTTACCCGTAACACAAGTTCTTTAAGAACTTACCACGGGACCAGATTGACGTGAAGTGAAGCGAAATTATAATCCAGTAGGACGGATAATCGACACGACTGACGAGGTCAGGCGCAGCACCGACTTTATACATGCCCATCCGGCGCATGGATCATCTTTCTTGTCAAACAATCGGGTGATCAGCCTGCATTGTCGTAACCAAACTTGGAAACAACATTTTTTGTTGTTCCAACGCGGGAATCGGACCCACGACCTCCGAGTCGAGAGCCAATGCTCTAACCACTAGACCACGAAGGCTGTTCACCGACCTGCGCAGGTATTACGCTAAGCGAGGACCATGCCAGAGGTCGGTAGTCCCTTCCATTGCCACGGTCACGGTACACGCATGGCACGGCACGACACGATCGCACAGATCGTGCGCGTCTTGAGATAGTCACGTTCCGTCATGCTCGCGCATAGTAAAAAATCTTGTTTGTTAACTTCGATCTTGTCTTAAAACTAGCTGTCCTGGCGAACTTCGTACCGCCTTAGAATTAAATTTGTTGACGTACTGACAGCAGCGCCACCTTCCGGGTCCAATTGCAAATCTAAACCATTCTCGAATCCACTTGAACACACAAAAAATTCATTAAAATCTGTCCAATATGAATAATTTTCCCAGTTTTGATCCTCCTATTGGTCACAGCGTAATGTAATATAGCTTAAAGCCTTCCTCGACAAATGGACTATCCAACACAAAAATAATTTTTCAATTCGAACCAGTAGTTCCTGAGATTAGCGCGTTCAAACAAACAAGCAAAATCTTCAGCTTTATAATATTAGTATAGAATAAAGATAATAAACGAAGTATTTCTTAAGTGACAACCCTAAATGAAAGTAAAAATGTGTCGCGCAAACAACCTTCACCATTTGCGCCCAGTTATAAGTTTCATTTTTGATTGCAGACCGGTTTTTCTAGCTTTGTACACCTACACCCAATTCTAGTAATTAACTTGCCAGGGGCGGATCGTAAATTTGTGGGGCCCTGGGCTGAAACTACTTAGGGGCCTATCTAAGTACTCAACTAATAGCCATGCCAAAAACCTGTTTCTATAATGATATTATTACATATTCTTTATTGCACAAAAAAACATAAATATTACTTAAATCTACGCAAGTAATAGTTGTACAAAAGGCGACCATATTGCTGTGGTCGCAATATCTTCCAGGTAATCTTTGGGTGAGAGAGAAACCGAAATAGTGATATGTGGGTAACACTGAAAATATTTAGCTAACTGGTCAGTTAGAAACATTGCTAATAAAATCATTTTTTGAATTTCAATTTTAGAACTCTTTGATAACCTAATGTAGAATATTGCATTCATTTGTCATGTGAAAATGAACCTAACACGAGAAAATTTTCGGTCAATGATTTATTATGACTTTCGTTGTGGGCTTACTCAACAACAAAGCTATGATAGGCTGCGATTAGCATTTCTTAATGAGGTCCCATCTCGTGCCACTATTTACAATTGGTTTAACGAGTTTAAGCGTGGACGTAGCAATCTCAATGATGATCCGCGTGAGGGGCGTCCTTTTACAGCGATTACTGAAGATAACATCAGTGCTGTGCGACGCATGATAGAGGAAGATAAGAGACTGACCTATCAGCAGATACGGGCAAGCCTAGGCATTGATATAAGTCAAGTTTTAAAAAAATTACACGAACATTTAGACGTCAGGAAGCTTTGTACCAGATGGATTCCCCATACTTTAACCGACGACTAGAAACACCTTCACATGGACAGGTGTCGCCAAATGTTAGATAAGTTCAACGGCGCGGGCAGTGACTCAAATGCTGTATTTGACATCATCACAGGTGATAAAAGCTGGATATATTGCTACGAACCCGAAACCAAAAGACAATCAGCTCAGTGGGTGTTTCCTTTCGAGGATCGGCCAACTAAGGTAAAGAAAGGAAGAAGTCAAAGAAAAAAGATGATTCCCTCTTTCTTTTGTCGGAAAGGTCATTTTGCAATAGTTGTGCTAGAAGATGGAAGGACAGTAACTGCAGACTGGTATGTCAATAGCTGTTTGTCTGTTGTCTTGGAAAAAAATCGACAGCAGCACCCTCGAATCAGGATCCTCCTACACCACGACGCACTCCGCAAAACAGACTGTTGAATATTTGACTATGGCAGGTGTCGAGATAATGAGTCATCCGCCATACAGTCCTGACCTGGCGCCCTGCGACTTTCATTTATTCCCAAGAACTAAAGATTATGTACCCGTATAAACACTCGTTATCACAACTCGTAATTAAAATTAAACTCGTAAAAAACATTAACGTATGGAAATAATAGATTTAGACTCGGTCAAGCGATAGCGCGGTCCAGGGAAATCGCCCCTTCGGCATAGTGACATCTATCGTTGGGCATTGAAAGTAATAAAATATATCGATAGTATCGCCATATAAGCTGTACAGCGCCATCTATCGCAAGACCAGTCAACTACATTTCACATGTCTTTTTAAATGAGTATCTTTAAAAAAATATTTTGGTTTACTTTTTTTTAGTTTTAGTATTTATATTTAATTACTTATAATATTTATGATTTTACACAATCATATTTAATATGAAAAAAACATGTATATATGTATAAAATGACCAAATAGTTTCAATAAATAATAAAAAAAATAATGAAAATCAGCATGAAAACATCCTTTCACACGTATTTTTCGCCTTAACTCAATTTATAGAAGTATGCAATTTTTTTACAATGTTTTCTTATGACAATATCACGTAAAAATATCGCCCGTAAACCGACTTTACAGACAACCATTTTTCAAATTCAAATTATCGCCTATTGTTATTAGCGGGGTCTGGGGGCCCCTTGTAACCTCGGGGCCCTGGGCTGCAGCCCAAGTAGCCCTTAGGTAGATCCGGCCCTGTAACTTGCAATTCAAACTTGTTAAAGATAATGATAACGAGATAGTACTTTTTGCCGATGACACTTCACTAATTTTTAATGTGAAGCGACAGCAGTCAGACTACGACGAGGTAAATAGTGCTCTCTCAAAAATAGTACATTGGTTTAATGTTAATAACTTACTTTTAAATTCCAAAAAAACAAAATGTTTAAAGTTTACATTGCCCAATGTTAGGCAAGTTCAAACCAATATACTATTGAATGATGAGAAAATGAATCTTGTGGACACCACTGTATTTCTAGGTATAACACTAGATAGTAAATTACAGTGGGGTCCTCATATTGCTAATCTTGCAGATAGGCTCAGTTCTGCAGCATATGCAGTCAGAAAAATTAGAGAAATTTCTGACGAAGACACGGCGCGACTAGTTTACTTTAGTTACTTTCATAGTAGAATGTCTTACGGCATCCTTTTATGGGGAAGTGCCGCAGACATTAATACGATATTTGTGCTGCAGAAGCGAGCAATACGTTCAATTTACAAAATGTCTCCCTTTGAATCTCTGAGAGAAAAGTTTAAAGAAATAGGTATTCTGACCGTCGCTTCTCAATACATTTTGGATAATGTATTATAATTATGTTAGAAAGAATATTAGTAATTTTAAAACTAAAAGCGACAATCACTGTAGAAACACTAGAAATAAGCACAAGCTAGATATACCGGTGATCAGACTAAGTAAAGTAAGCAAATCATTTAAAGGTCAATGTATGTATACAACAGAATCCCAGAAAACGTTCAAAATCTTTCCATTAATAAATTTAAAAAAGTAGTTAAAGAACGTTTGTGTGCAAAAGCCTATTATAAGGTCAATGATTTTATTGACGACCGCACACCTTGGGAATAGGATGACCACCTGCAAGGCTACTTCTATGTACTATAATATGTATCTGACTTTTGTCAATATTATATACCTAGACCTAAGTTTTCAAATTGTAAACAACTTCATTTTTTTTTAAAAGAACAATTTTCCATCTTTTTGCTAAAAGATGGCCCCGTGCGAGTTTCTTACGCCGGTTCTTCTCGCCGGGTTAGTTCCCGAACCGGTGGTAGGCATCAAGTAGGGACAATTCTTTAAGCGTTACTTTGTAACCCATATGGAAATAAAACTTTTTTGATTTTGATTAGAATTTTATTGAATTATAAATTAATCGTCTTGATATCAGTAACTGATTTTTGCACTTTGAACCAATCAAAACGGGTTTGATGTTGGTTTGACGTTTATAAGTATACCATTTTGCAGTTTTAACATATCGGGACTGCATCGGGACTGCATCGTAACTGTATTTCTCCAGGATTTAGTTAGCAGAATCCACCTCTCAGATTTTTATTAGAGAGTGATCTTTTTGTACGCAGGTACATATTCTGTGATAATAATCCCGCCATCTGGTATAAAATTTTAGAATAAGGGTTTTAAATTCGTGACATCTGACAGCTTTTTGACACGACAAGGACCGCCAGGCTACCGACCGCCGCCTGGTGACAGAGGAGAATCGAAAATTCTTATTGACCGTTTTTGATACTTACACCACCAGACGACGCTTTGTGTGCATTGGGTCTGCCCCCTAACGCCAGAAAAAATATCAAACATTAGCAGAATCGACCTTCAGTCTTTTATTAGAGAGTGATCCTTCTGTACGCTAGTACGTATTCTGTGATTATATTCCCGCCCTCTGATATATTTTTTTTAGAATTCCATGTCTCCTCTTCCAGGATCCTCTCCGTCTCTGTGAACAAGGACGAGATCTTCGTGCTGGAGGGCGGGCGGTCGCTGGTGCGGCTGGCGCACGCGCCCGAGCCCGCGCGCGCCGCAGGTCTGTTCGGTAGGCATGAGCTGCATAAGTAGACGCTGGAGTTACTGACGGCCGCACTCGGAGCTACTTTGTAGAGAATTTTACAGAAAACACATGGACTTTATGTCAAAATCTCTAATATCAATTCGCGTTAAAGTTAAAAAAAAATACCAGTGACGTACGAGCCGTGCACACAAATGATGTACGCATTATTATTGACATATAACTGCCTTCCAGTGGCGAAGGGTTCCTATAACTCCATTCCTATCGGCTTCCCTTGTCACTTACCTTTTGCAAATCTACATAGAAATCCCTACCTATTATACAGGCTCCGGCTTCCCTATGAAGGAGAAGCAGCTTTCGCCACTGCTGCCTTCTTTACGCAAATCCACCCGAATATTATAAAGAGGAAAGATTTATTTATATTTATTTATTTATCGCGGCATAATGCACGGGTCAAGCGGATTTTTCTTTTGCTTGTGCGAATTCGCGCGGATGTCTCGGAGTGCGGCCGTAAAGTGTAGAATAATTAAGTTGTTGAAGTCACGAAGTGTAAACAAGTAGATAACAAAGTGGAAACAAGTAGGTAACAAAGTTGAAACAAGTAGGTAATAAAGTGAAAACAAGTAGGTAACAAAGTGAAAATAATCAACTGTTGAAGTATCTATTTACAACCAATCATCAGTTGTTAAAGTAAGAAATTGCGTTTCATAAATATCATGATTCATGGTACTTAAGCTCTGGTCCATATAGAATTTAGTGTAAATGGGGTTTGGTATACTCGTTTAACGGTATATTTTTATATTGACACTTTATGACTATCGAAGAATAGAAAATGCAGTGAAAACCGATTATACCGATTGGAGACCGATAAATTGGGAATTTGGATGTTAGATTTATAATAACACATAGAACCGATAGCAAAATGTTCATATTTTAAAATGACGGATCTCAACACTTCGTCGTATTATCTAGTTTGTCGGTATAAGCTATGTCGTTATAAAAGGTTATCAACTTATCACACTTCAAGTTTATAGGTAGGTACTTATTTTTATAGTTTAATGTTATTATTTTGGGTCGATTTGACTGTGAGCTTTATACAAAGCTTGTACTTATATGGAAATGTATTCGCAAATTGAGATTTAATTAAATTTAATTGGCATTTCTGAAATAAGAATGCAAAGAAGAAGGGGCAAACCGTCCCCACCCTTGTAGCACTACAGGACATATATCAAATGAAAGGGCTTAAAAAGTGTGTCATTTTATTGTATGACGAAGAATCTCTAAACCATGGGAGAAAAAAGGTTAATGATGGTTAAAGGTTAAAAAAAAGTAAAAAAAATCATTCTGTATTATTGGACTATTTTATAGTGTTGCTAATAAGGAACAATTTTTAGAAAGTAATGGTATGCAGCAAACTTCACAAAAGTGGTATATTTTGATAAACTGCCTCATATTTTGAATAAATGTATAGAATAGTAATAAAATGTTAAAAAAAGCTATTTCCTTAATTTATTCGCACATAATTACTTTCTGGAAATTGTTTCTTACTTGCGACGCTATCGAATGGTGCAATAATACAGAATGTATTTTTTTCCTAATTTGCGGGTTCGAATCCTGGCCTGGAAAATTAGTTTATGTAAAATCTAATAATGCAGATAAAACAATTACATTAAAATACATAGAATTAAAGCAAAAAATATTTTAAAACGATTATGCACTAAAAAAAAGTAAAAAAAACATATTACATGGCGAACTATTTTTCTGGGCGTTGTAAGAGAAGTCTAAAACAAATTAGGAATATCAATTTAGCCCTATGGAGTGTCGAGTCCGACTTGATGAAAACTTAAACTGTATTATTAGATTTTTAATAGCTCAATTTTCCTAGCCAGGATTCGAACCCATAGATTGTAAAAAAAATACATCCTGTATATTGCACCATTCGATAGTTTCGCAAGTAAGAAACAATTTCCAGAAAGTAATAGGGTATTATCCTATGATGAAAATATACATCAGATTATTGATATTTTATCGTTAAACATTAATTTAAACCAATTTTACCAACTTTTTACACAAAAATATGTATGATTTTTATAAAATATCAAAAATAAAATTATGAATTTTTCACGTTTGACCACGTGACTAAAAACGCACGAGATTGGAATGTGACGTCATATTCTTGTACTTCTTCTTCTTTTATTATTGTTCTCCCGATTTCCATAAAGAATAGCCAGCATCGAATCATTAACGTCATGCGTCAGCGAGTAATAGCCACTTTTTCCGCATTTCAGTGTTCTTTGGCATGGTCACAAAGATTTTCCCCGGTGTTTTAATAGACGTATTAGTGCATTTTGTCACTACGCACCATTTATAAGGCATTTTTAATAGGCTTAAAACATTTATTTAAAAACGTAAATAGTAGGTATTCTGGGATTTGGCATTTTAAGTGTAATTTGACACTTGACACTTGACAGTTACAAGAATGTGACGTCATGACAACTCATTATAGCGTTTTCGCGCCTATAATATTAATTTAAAATTTTAGGCTAATTTGCAAGGAAAAGAAAGAAATTCACAAAGAATGGTTCAAACTGCTAATCTATTTTGGTATTAGGAACAATTTGACATACTTTTCAAAAACTTGGAAAATACCCTATTATGTGCGAAAAAATTAAGGAAATAGCTTTTTTTTAGTATTTTATTATTATTCCATACATTTCTTCAAAATATGAGACAGTTTATCAAAATATACCACTTTTATGAAGTTTGCTGTATACCATTACTTTCCAAAAAATGTTCCTTATTAGCAACACTATAAAATAGTGCAATAATACAGAATGATATTTGTAACTTTTTTTTAACCTTTAACCCTCATTAACTTTTTTCTCCCATGGTTTAGAGATTTTTCGTCATACAATAAAATTACACACTTTTTAAGCCCTTTCATTTGATATATGTCTTGTAGTGCTACAGTAGTGGGGACGGGCTCCATACAAAAATGCCCCTTCTTCTTTACAGTAAACTATTTTTAATAAACATTTTCTTATAAAGTAGAAAAGTATTCTTATGGGGCCAAATATCTCTAGCTTTACATATTTTTATACAAACGTTATTATTATGTAATATATCGAGAATTTAATCTAGTCTTGTTAGTCGTTCACCAGATAAAAGAAAAATAAAATAAACCTATAAAGGAAATTAAATAACCTTACCAAGAGCATGTCAGGACATGTCTAAGGAGGGTTCCGTAACTATCAACGCGCAATAGGTTTTCTTTGAATTACTTTGAAAGTTATTGTCCGATTTCGCTCAAAATAATTTTTCTAAAGAGTTATTATCGTTTTCTATCAGCATAAAAGTAACAAGTTTCTTTCTATCTTCGTAACTTTGCTTTATTTAAAAAGACTTATTCGACGATATGATGGGGTTAAATGAAAAAAAATATTTTTCATCCCCACTACTATGGAATATATCCTATAATATCCCCTAAAATGTAAAATTCTTTTTTTATGATGCAAAAACCGCGATACGTAGGTATTTAACTATACTATATTAATTCATCTATTAATATTCATAATAATTACAGAAGCTAGAAGCGCGGATAGAGAGACAGACGGACGGACGAACAGAGCGAAACTAAAAGGGGTCCTTAAGTATTATGGAACCCTAAAAATAGTGCCTTATTAATTATTATATTACAAATTACAAGCTCACCTATTAGTGAAATGAATAGAATGAACTAATATAAGATTCCGTCCACAAAAATATTTTAAATCTACAATTTAAAAGAACTCTTAGTGTTGATTTGAATAATTATTATAAAAAAATGGTTGTGCCAAAATTGTTTTAATATTTTATAAATAAAGACAATAATTTTTGAAACAAATTTTGTAACAAAATATTTTTTATAGATTGTCTATTAAGGAAATACAACAAAAATATTAAAGAAATTCAAAACATATACATGTTATAGGTTGATAGTAAATACTTGGCACCTACAACATGTACACATGTAACCTTGTGTGTCGTCTGTGAATATAAGCATTATATGACGTGTTACGTCATGACATAGACAGCACACAACGTAACATGTGTACATGTTGTAGGCGCCAAGTATTTACTATCGACTTATATGTATGTTGTAGGTAGTAGATATTAAAAGTCAGTTTAACTATGGCATTAGTGCCGCTTAGTACTTACACAATTTTACGTTAAACTACAGGGCCTTTAGTCAAGATGCATTCGATCATTTCGTCGGTGAAGTTCGAAATCAAAAATGTATGGGATTTGACGTAAGTCAAATCCCATACATTTTGTTTTCGAACTTCGGCGTCGAAATTATCGAATGCATCTTGACTAAAGGCCCTGTTTACAATAATATCATAAAGAGTGAAGACTTGATTGTTTGTTTGTATTGAATAAGCTCTGAAACTGCTGGACCGATTTTGATGTAATTCGGCACAGATATAGAGTAGACCACGGGGAAGGACGTAACAATGTAGAATGTACGGTTCCCGCGAGATTTTCTTATCATCTAGTAAGAAGTAAACTGTTATCATAACACCAAATACATTCTAAAATTGCGTTTATAGAACTGTTTTCTTGGTCCCTTCTTAATACAAGAGGAGAGATGGAAGGAAAGTTCTTTCTATATTTTTGATAGTATTTTTGGAGAATTAGAATACTTAATCACAAAAAATTTAGTTAGAATATAGAAGTTCATAGGTAGGTATATAACATTATGAAAATTGCTTCTTAATTGCTTTAATGTTATATAAAATTCATATCATTGAATAATAAAGTTTTAATAAAGAAACAGACTTTTATCTTAGTCCGTCTCTTTATTTAAATAGTTATATTACTAGTAGTAGAAAAGGAAGCATGTTACACTATAGTCATTACCACGAATAAGCCAAATTATTATTTAGTTTATTAACACACTTTAGTATTTTGTTATTGTTATATTATTTTGCGATGTTAACAAGGCCATTGTACTTATATGAATATACATTTTTTATTTATTTTTGCATTTTTATTTTTTTTCCACTTTCTTTCTCTTTTCTTGCTTTTAGTTTTTTTTTATTATTTGAGCAATGGCTCTGTGAATGTCGATAAGAAGATTGGTTTAGAAAATATTTTTTTTGTAAACCAGCTTGACTTACTACCAATCATGGAGAATAGAGTAAAAGGAGCAACATCTATATCTAAGGCAGAAAAGCTAAATAATGTCCGACGAAAGTAATTAAATAATAGTTCCAAAACTGGCCATAATGGCGCTAGAGTCGTAACAGGGTATGATATGAAGTTAGGAATAGGAGATGGAGTGAAGTGAGTTGAGTTTAGTTATTTAAAATTTTTGATGACTTTAGTAGACCCATATCATTAGTTGTTACCTCGAGATTTCCTCCACTCGACTCAACCTCAATCCACGAAAGTTGTATTAGTTCAACAAAATTCCCTCGACTTGAGGAATTTCCGTACGCGAGTCGAGGAATCAACTGTCAAACTTAAGGTACCTCAGGACGTACCTTGAGGCTCCCTCGAGTGTCTATTTCGGACATTTATATCAATTCTTTTTACAAACAAAGTGGAATTATTTGAAGTAATTACACAATTACAGAGGGATACTTATTTAAAGATAAGCATGGAGGATTTTTTGGATCTTTACTTTACGAAAATCCGCCACAGCCTTTACGAAATTTCGTATAATTATACAGCGCATAGATATTCATCATTCTGTAAAATTTGGATCTAGTTTTAATGTTTACTGTTGTGTAACATAAAAAAATATATTTTTCCATGATTGTTTATCTCCACTCAACCTTACTGGAGGAGCAAAGAGGAGGAGAAACTTCTCAAGGATACCTCAGATGAGGTTGAGTCGAGGCGGATCTGAGGAAACAACTAATGATACGGGTGTTAAAGTAGTTATCATTAATATTCTACTTACTCGCGTAGTCGAATATATTTTTATAAATATAATCGAAGAAGATGTTAAGATTTAGTTATCCGTTTAAATTTTGCCGCTTTACACCAGGTTGCGTCTGTAGCGCCCCCTATTTAACGCTTTTTATGGATACTTTTTCATGTATGGAGATGGTACTCCTTATCTCAATTCTCCGTGCTTCCAATGGTTGGGAAGAAATGTTAGATCAAACATTTTAAATAAATGACAACTAATTACAGCGGGTCTGCATAGAGTGAGACTCCTTCACCAGAGAGTACTCCACCCTAGAGTCAATTCTACGAAAAAATAGATAAAACAACAGATTGTAATAACTACAATTTTTATAAAAAATTATAACCCGACTACGCAAATTATATAGCCTATGTTACCCGGGCTGTTATTACGGATATATTGACACCTCATATAAAAACTATAACCCGACTACGTAAATTATATAGCCTATGTTACCCGGGCTGTTATTACGAATATATTGACACCTCATATAAAAACTATAACCCGACTACGTAAATTATATAGCCTATGTTACCCGGGCTGTTATTACGGATATATTGACACCTCATATAAAAACTATAACCCGACTACGTAAATTATATAGCCTATGTTACCCGGGCTGTTATTACGGATATATTGACACCTCATATAAAAACTATAACCCGACTACGTAAATTATATAGCCTATGTTACCCGGGCTGTTATTACGGATATATTGACACCTCATATAAAAACTATAACCCGACTACGTAAATTATATAGCCTATGTTACCCGGGCTGTTATTACGGATATATTGACACCTCATATAAAAACTATAACCCGACTACGTAAATTATATAGCCTATGTTACCCGGGCTGTTATTACGGATATATTGACACCTCATATAAAAACTATAACCCGACTACGTAAATTATATAGCCTATGTTACCCGGGCTGTTATTACGAATATATTGACACCTCATATAAAAACTATAACCCGACTACGTAAATTATATAGCCTATGTTACCCGGGCTGTTATTACGGATATATTGACACCTCATATAAAAACTATAACCCGACTACGCAAATTATATAGCCTATGTTACCCGGCCTTCTCTTATGAATTTATTGACATCTCATTTGTTATAATCGGACCAGTAGTTTAGGCGATACGGTGGAATAAACATACATATATACACAGACTACCAAAATCATTACCCTTCCTTTTTCCGCCGTAGTCGGGTTAAAACTTGCTTAGCAGGCTGGAGACTTCGACGTGGTCCAAGGTAACCACCGGCAGCTTGTGGAGATTCTGATTTCTTAGCCGCAAAGGCCAGTACGGCTACAAGATCAGTCTGCTTCAACAGGGTGATTATGCTAAGCTACATTCGCCCCCATCAGCTTGCCCTTGTAAATCTCCTCGTTGGTGTAGGTGGACTTGCAGAGCTGCACGATGCCGTCCTCGTCCATGGTGTTGATGACGTGCTGGATAAACGCCAGCAACTCGTTCACAACGAGCGCCTTTGTGACGTGCCGTCAGTGAACCGCGACTCGCGAAATATTAAATACTAGCTGTTGCCTGCGACTTCGTACGCGTCAACTGATGGCGCAATAATGCAAGTGTGCGTCAATCTTAAATGATAGGTACATAATATACTGTCGCGGACATTTTTTAAATCATTTAAATAGGAATAATTCTTTCATACATATTTTTAGGTAACTTGAACCGTTTACGCAGCGCACGCAACGGAAGCCCTCAAATATGAATAATTTTCCCTGTTTTTTCACTGATGCTTCACTCCTATTGGTCGCAACATGATGTTATATAGCCTTCCTCGATAAATGGACTATCCAACACAAAAATAATTTTTCAATTAGAACCAGTAGTTCCTGAAATTAGCGTTCAAACAAACTCTTCGTCTTTATAATATATAGACTATAGATTATTTAATATTTGCAACATGTGCCGATTTGCGAAGCCCGACCGCTAGCTAGCGTTCTACGCAGGACACTTGTATCCTTTCTGAGCCGTTGTCCCCAGAGGCAAGCAAAATATACAACTTTATAGATGTAGGGAACAATGACATCCTATGAGGCCGGCATCAACACTTAAGTGTTAAAAGCCTCTGTAAAAAATTAAAAAAAAAATACTTGAATATCAAAAATTGAACTGTACATTTTCCAACAGACGAACCGTCGCTCATGACGAAATCGCTCACCACGTCGCTGCAACAGGCGGTGAACACGATGCGGGACCTGACCAACATTGACAGCACCGTGCCGTACATCGCCAGCGTGCTGGAGCAGCCGATCGCGATGTTCACCCGCAACGAGACCATAGACAACGTCACCAACGGGGAGGAGTGCTTCGAGCTGCCCCCCATAAAGCATCTACCGAATGACATATCCAACAACGTCCTCGAGTCGATAATAAATGAATTTAAAGACGTGTCGAGCGACGCAGAGGAGATACGGAGGGTCAAATCCGAGGAGCTCCAGAAGAAACTGAAGCTGTATAACAGTATAATGGAAAAGAAATATGACGACGAGGTTATACATAGCAGGAGGAGTAGGAGAAGGGACGTGGGTTCGGGAGGCAGCACGCCGCGTATGAGCACGCCAGTGCGGAAACCTGATGTCAGCTACACCAGCCCCTGCGTCATGGACGTCAGTGTGTACGGGTATGTTTATCTATACTTACTGATATAACGCATTTCAAATGAGAATAGGAACGTCAATGACCTTTTTCTGTCAAATATCACTTGAAAAGTGCGATTTTCAGAAAAACTTTAGTGCATATAAATATTAATAATCTTGTATCGAATTTAAATAAAAACGTTAAATAGTAATCAATTATCTAAACATAAATTTAACCATCATAACAGTCAACATCGAAACAATATGGCGCCGACTCGATCCTATTCTCATTTGAATCGCACTATATTATGAACGTGAAAGTTTGTGAGGATGGATGTTTGTTACTCTTTCACGAAAAAAACTACTGAACGGATTTTGATGACATTTGGTAGGGTAGTAATTTGAGCTCTGCATTAACACATAGGCCACTTTATATCCTACAAAAGTGCAGTGTTTCCGTGGGATACTGCAAATACGCGGGCAGAGCCGCGGGCAAAAGCTAGTTTTAAATAACAATATTAAATATATATTTTTTCAGAAATCTGGACGAACAAAACGATGATCTCCTGGAGAAAGAAATTGAAGAAAAAGAAAGGATACTAGCGAAAATGTTGAACCTCGAATCCTTGAGTATAAAAAGCACAGTAACTAAAGACAGTAAATTGAATCCAAGTGACAGTCCTTACAAAACTAACAAACAAAGTTCCTTAAAAAGTTTTAATCGTGTTGTACCCACAACACCTAATCCAGACGTATCTAGAACAGAAGAACTCAAAAAGACTATAAATACAAAAAGGGATGAGGTACAAAAGATTGACAAGAAAAACGAAAAGCCCCAACACCAAGGTGATTTGGTGCCTAAAGTCGTGCAACTGCCTAACACATGGAATCTCGACACTATAGAATTGCAATTAGATGTTAAAAATGGTGTAAAGGATCCTTTAAATCTCTTGTCACCTGACGAAAATCTAGGCAGCGAATGGGAGGTCATCTGATGTAAGAATAAACTGAAAGACTTGATGTGCAAGATAGAGGAGAGACTGGATATTACGACCAATCAGAATGAGGGTTAGTTTCTAGTTTGACTAATCAGTGACGTTTAAATACGACCAATCACATTGAAAAACAATATTGACCAATCGCGAAAGTGTATATTGATTTATAACGTTGTGATTCGTCCATGCTCTGTTTAGAAGCAGTGGCTTATCAAGTCACTCACTCCGAAATAATACGCGGCGCTGCATTTTTAAGATAGCTATTAAAAATTGAATTTTATTCTCTACACAAGAAGATTTTCATTGGCTGTGTTCCGCGGAAAATGGCGCTTGTTAGCGCTTACTAGCTTAAAGAAAATGACAGATGTCGGCCAGGTTTACTAACTTCAGTAATGCTGATATAATCCGCCATTTTGCTTATTTTGAAATCAGTAGTGTTTTTAGAGGATAACGTGTCATAGAGGAAAATAGCATTTAGCATTGACAGCGCTTATCGCTTAACAATCGCCATTTTGCTTACAGGCGCTTACATGCGCCTTTTTCCACGGAACACAGCCGTTATGGGCCATCCACATATTACGTCACGCAAAATTTTGACTTTTTGAACCACGTCATGCTTTTTAGTATCACTGTACCTGTATTTATCGTCCTAACCAAACTTGGAAACAAGGCTGATCACCTGATTGTCTGACAAGAAAGATGATCCATGCGTCGGATGGGCATGTAAAAAGTGCGCCTGATCTCTCGCCAGTCGTATCGGTCATTCGTCCCACTGGGTTATGAGAGTAAAGGAAGAGAGAGTGCTCTTGTGTACTGCGCACACACTTGGGCACTATAAGATTACTCCTGCGTAACTGGCCTGGTTTCAATGAAACCGGCCACCGTCACCGGTATCGGTGTGGGGAGTTATTATTACCTGTATTTAACATGTACTGTCACATTTAGTATGACCGCCCCCTCCCCCATGCGCTGTGACGTAATATGCGGATATCATGTTGTACCGTGAATGTGCAGTGTATGACTGATGTCATATGAAACGTGTATCTTGTTGTGTAGTGAATAGAGTTCAATTTGTGGCGTGGCGTCGCGTAACGTCGCGGTGTAAATTGACCTTTAAGCGCCGATTATATGATTGCGATTTGACTTTTAGTATATGTTTATAATATTTCTTGGCAACGCTAAATATGACGTTAAAAACGCGACCGAAAATGGCGTTAAACTATGCAATGTATGAACAAAAATATGAGTTGCCATAATTTAATATGATGTTGCTGTAAATTGTAGATTAGAATTTAGAAAGTTTTATAGTGATATAGGTCGTTAGTTAATACTTGGCACCTACAACATGTACACACGTTACGTTGTGTGCTGTCTATGTCATGACGTAACACGTGACATAATGTTTATATTCACAGACGACACACAACGTTACATGTGTACATGTTGTAGGTGCCAAGTATTAACTAACGACCTATATAAGTAATCTCTGGCTTATGCGATTAAATTATTATTTCAAATAAATGAGATCAATATTCACTAAAAGAATCTCGATCAAAAAAGTTTTTACAAGCATCAATTTCATACAGTAATTTAAGAAATAGTACGGACATTCCTATCTACAAGTGCATTTAATACCGAGGCTACAAAAGCAATAGAAATGTAGGTTTAAGTTATTTATAATATAGCCTGTCCAGGAATTATGAAGGGTAGAGGAAAGGAGGACTATCTCTCTAAGGCAGCTGAAAAGTGTCCGACAGAAGTAGTCAAATAATAGTTCCAAAACTGGCCATAGTGGCGCTAGTCAGAAAAGGGTGTCATATGAAGATATGGAGTAAAGTTAGTTGAGTTTAGCTATTTAATTTTTTTTACCGACTTTAGTATTTTGTTCAGAAAATCATGAAAATTCGAATTACTCGCGTAGTCGAAACAATTTTTATAAATATAACCGAAGAAGATAATAAGATTTAATTATCTGATTAAATTTTGCCGCTTTTCCCCCTTGCGACCGTAGCGCCACCCCTATTTAACGCTTTTTTACGAACACTTTTTCATGAATGGAGATAGTCCTACTTTCCTCTACCCTCCATTATACCAGCAGGCATAGCGTGCGCACCCTAGAAACACCGAAGAATCGACAAAATGACAGCTTGAAGAAACATTTATAACATTCGGAGCAAAATAGGTCTTATCGTAAGGTAGCAAGGTCGATGCATCGTCGTTATGAGAAACAACGTTTCTTTTCTTCCCGAGCATGAGCTTACAAAATGGCTTCTTTTGACAGCTAAAGTAGAAACATTTTCTTACAATAATGTCAAATACTCCACACCATGGCGCTCCTAGACAAATAGTTTCTTTACGTTCGATCATTTACTTGAATATTTGTTCGTTTTTGACAGAAGATTTCCCGGCAGTCATTTTAAAAATATAGCTGTATAGAAATGTTGACTTCTATTGACGTCCTTGTTACCATAGATTAAGAATTATGGCGCAACGAACTATTTGGATAGAATATTTGTTCTATAAATTTATTTCTTCGGATCGCCATGCTAAGCCTGCTGGAATAAAAAAAAACCCTTGCGAAAAGTTCACGAAACTAATTTTAAATGTCATTAATGACATATGTTGGAGATTGAACCAATCACATCCAAGCTTTTCGTAGTGTTGCTGCAGTAAAAAATAAAGCGCCTTCAGTGCAGGTTTTTTGTTTTCCTAGTAAGGTTTAACAGAAATATTTCAAATATTGTAGATTTAAACATGACATGTGTAAAGTATACTTATGAAGAATGTTGTGTGCACTAGTTTAATGAAGAGAGATCACTTTTTTATTTTTATTTTTTTAGAATCTTTTTTATATTTGTAAAATCATCACAAATTATCTCTATATACTGGGTGATTTTTTAATCCGTTTCAAGAAAAACGGGGTATATAAGTACATGACATAGAGTAGGTAATTTTGAGATACTTTTTCTTATGTGGCGGCCATAATTTGTTTTACAATGTCGCGTCGCACTACCAATTTAATATCATTATTCACTAATTTACCAAAAAAATAACGATTGCGAGAAAAACAAAAAAATATATTATTGTCACTCAATTTCCACTGTATTTTGTTATATTACATGCCATATTTTTTTCTAAACGGTAAAAAATCCGGCATAGATTTAATTATTTAAATCGTGTACTTAATATTATATAGATGTTTGTAATTCAATTCATATGCCGAAATTTTCTAACGCTTGTTAAACTTGAGAAGCTCTCATTTCACAAGTTGCCCTTGGAATTTCGCTAAGGAAAGACAGACACATCACACAGCCCGTGATTTAAGAAGTTAACTTTAAGAATTATTTATTTTTAAAGTTCAGCGCTCTGAATAATTGAGTCTCACACAAGTTTAAAAAAAATGCATCACATATTAGAATACTTTTTTTTTACTAAAGGTTCGTACTCAAAGGTTAAAAACTCTTACTAAGACTACACTGTCTATCTGTCTGTCTGTCGCCAGACTGTATCTCATTAACCGTGATAGCTAGACAGTTAAAAGGTTCACATATGATGTATTTCTGTTGCGGATATATCAATAAATACTAAAAACAGAATAAAATAAATATTTAATTGGGCCCCCACCGCCATACTAAGAACGTGATTTTTTTGTCCTTTGGTACGGAACCCTTTGTGCGCGAGTGCACGTTGTGCAGTGCAGTTTTTTTTTTTCAATTTGTTTTATAGTATTAATTTTTATATAAGGTTATGTTTTTATAGACTTTAAAATTTAAATTAAACTTGTAGTAATAAAATACAAAACACATTGAGATGTAAGTGCCATGAATGTATTATACAGGTAACAGGGATTATTGTTTCACAAGCTGTGAACTAAAGGGCATCACAGACAAAATACTGTAATATTTTATGTTAAGATAAAATATCGCTTGCTATAAATATTTTAGTAACTATCACAGACGGCTAAGTACTATATATTTTCATACTACGTACTATAATGGGAAATATATCCATATATGATAAAATATTATAGTGTCTTCGCCATCTATGACGCCCTTATAGCGCCCGGTAAACCACGAAGTATATATACCAGGAGTCCGAACGGTATAGGCTTTTCCATAGTATTCATGTACACAATAATAAACCCAGATCTTAGTTCTCTTTTCTGCCACTGGCTGCGCTAGAATTTTGGACGTACCGATTCTATTGTGGCGGACCAATCAGCGCACAGTCCTGAATCGCGCTTGGTACTTCTTGAAAATGGCGCGCTCTACCGGCAAAAAATCTGTTCCCTAAATTGAGACCATTTAACATTACGTTTGGGCTCCTGGTATATATGGTATCTATACTTCGTGCGGTAAACGATCAAATTATTTGACAAATTTTACGTATAAGTTATATCTGTCAGAAAATTATACTCTAAAAAACAGTATGTGTACATACTCTAAGTTGGTCACCCTTCATTTCTACTATGGAGGATAGAGATAAGGAGAACCATCTCTTATGGGAGAAAAGTTGAAAAAGTGTCCAGCTGTATGCTATAAATAACAGTTCAAAAATCTTCCATAGTGGCGCTGATGCACAAGAAGGGTATGGTATGAAGTTAGGAATAAGAGATGGAGTGAAGTGAATTGAGTTTAGTTATTTAAAATTTTTGACGACTTTAGTAGACTAAAAGTAGTTAATTCAGTAAATCATGAATATTCTACTTACTAGCGTAGTCGAATATATTTTTCTAAACATGACCGAAGAAGATGGTAAGATTTAGTTATCTATTTAAATTTTACCGCTTTATACCCCGTTAAGTCTTCAGCGCCCCCGTATTTAACGCTTTTTACGGACACTTTTCATGTATGGAGATGGTACTCCTTATCTCTACCCTCCTAATTTATACACAAGTAAATAAGAAAAGTGTAATTAATTATTAAGGAGTATAAAAAGATAAACAAAACTAATAATACGTAACCCGTATTCTACATGATAAGGGGATAGCCAATAATTTAAAACAACAACAACAACAAATAATAAAAAACAACCAATTGTTGGCACCCAAACAACAATTGTTTGTTTTATGCCATCACTATTTTGTTAATTGTTAGCCTGCACATTTACTTCAGTGTCTAAACTTATAATATTTATAAATTGAGATTTGAGACACACTATGCTTACTGCTAAAATTGTTAAACATGATTTAAAACACTTAACACCGCCATCTATCGGTAAACTTTAACAACAAAATTTGCGTCTTATTCAGATTGGAGTGTTCAAGTATTTATTGTGTGCATTACTCGTATCTCAGTATACTCATTTCTACTCAGTAACTATTAAGTTACAAATGCAAGAATAAAATAAATTAAGGAGCATCTAAGCTATTGGGGCATTATATTATATATTAGATAAATATAAAATTGAAGTACATAATCCCGTCGTTGTCAGGCAGGAAGCGAATTGATGATGAATCATAGCTAAGAATACTCTCGATCACGTCAGCTTTCAAACAAGAAAACTATATCAAAATCTGTTTCTTCCGGTTTCTAGCTATAATGCCACACACACAGACACGTCAAACTTATAACACCCCTTTTTTCGCCGAGGGGTAAAAATTATTGTTGCACCTAGCTTCTTTCGTTGTGGCAGTAGATAGTATAAAGTGTGCTCTGTGGTGAATGGGCTTTGTCGGTATATAAAGGCTTTACTACGATAAATAAATTGTAAACTATCTTTATAATTTGATTAGATAGAAAATAAGGCTTTCTTTAAATATTAGAACTTTTATAGTACATAATTTGCAAAAGTCTGAATATTGAAAAATTATTTGTAAATTCGACGTGTTATAACAATTAATTATATTTTCAGTTGGGCCAAGTCCAAGACTGTCTGTGGCCGGGTAAACATTGATAGTGCCATAAAAATATGTTCATCTTGACCTGGAAATAATATAATGAGCATTAAGCATTTACAACAATATCCGATATCGAACTTTTCCGCATAACGTGACCGTATAGGAAAACGAAATTGAATGCACGATAGAGACAATTTTTAATAAACTTTTATTGAAACATATACCTGTCTCTATCATTACATATCGACGGCGCGATATCGGCTAACGTAGGTATCGAGTAATGTGAAAACGCTCTATGTCCATCTGCCCCATCTAACCTTGCTTCCTATAAGACGAAACAAAGTTACATATAAATGATAAATCAGAAATAAACTTTAGGGCTCTAAAGGCTTATATCTTTATTTTATTTTTATATTATCCAATTATGAAGTGTTCTTATAAATTATATTATACTGTGATTTAAAGTATTATTTTCATTGTCATTTTTATATTGATGTATTTTATTTTATGGCAAATGGTGTGGTATAGCTTATGAAATTGTTATTTTCTAATAAAGGAGTTGCAAATATTTATATTGTTTTATTTTATATGTACCTACTTATAAGAAAGGGCGAAATACTCGCTCCACCGCTCCGATAATTTATGACCCAGACTGCACGAGAAAATAACTATACTATAGGTGTCAAAGAAATAGAGAACTATGATCATTTAATTATAAAGTATTAAAAAAATAGGAGTGACTTAAGCTACTTTTTTATTTTATTGTTCCGTTTCCGTTCGTTTTAAAAACTAAACTCTAACAAATTTAATGTTAAGGTACGGCCGCACTAGGCGGAACTGCACTTCGGCGGAACTGAGCGACACGTCGCGTCAAAATATTCTTTATATGAAATTATATGAGATAACACGCACTAAGCGGTAACGGAACTACACTGCAGCGAACTGCGCGCCAAAGTCATATCTCATGTATTTGCATATAAATAATATTTTGACGCGACGTGTCGCTCAGTTCCGCTGAAGTGCAGTTCCGCCTAGTGCGTTCGTACCTTTATGGAAAAAACTAGCACTTAGGTACCTACTACCATGGACCAATAGTTTTATTTTAGTTTTATTTTATTTGGTCCATGCATCAATAAAACTATTGGTCCATGGTAGTAGGTACCTAAGTGCTAGTTTTTTCTATAAATGGCAACACCGGTGAATCAGAGAGATGTCAGCGAACATTCTTCTATGAAATTATTAATGATTTGCATTTGTTTGTTTACTTAATAAATACAAAATAATTTACTGACTTACCTATGGTAGGTTATCCCCTCATGTTTCTTAGTTATACC
The DNA here is from genome assembly GCA_905404095.1 of Glaucopsyche alexis. Classification (NCBI taxonomy): domain Eukaryota; kingdom Metazoa; phylum Arthropoda; class Insecta; order Lepidoptera; family Lycaenidae; genus Glaucopsyche; species Glaucopsyche alexis. The sequence goes on from FR990057.1 coordinate 2,365,596, forward strand.
ACTATTGTTTCGGCACCATATTTAATAACACAGGACGGAATTTTAATTTTTTTTGCGAAATACGTATCCGTGTGTCAAACACAACACGCGGCAGCGTAATGGCAGCCGATTGTCTTACTTTGACTGTCAATGTGTGCGTGCGCGTGTCGCCACGATACGGCCGTCTTACTTTGATAGCTACACTATTCATGTTACTGACGCGGTGTTCGCCTCTTTTTTTGGTTTATGGGCATAGGCGTAGCTAGGGGGGGGGGGGCAAGGGTGGGCGACGCCCACCCTAGAAACTTCTTTGCCCACCCTAGACCCTAGACAGTACCTATTAATGAATTACTAACTTAAATAACCCCCAAGGACGGCTGCCCCCCCTAGACAAAATTCCTAGCTACGCCAATGTTCATGGGTCCATGCTACAACTAACAAATATTATACAAAAGGGACTGATTTATCGCTCGCTCGCGAATCGCGATACGTCAATATCGCAAGGGCTAGTCAAACAGCCACAGGGCGTTTGTGCACTACTCGGGCACAAAATATTACTTTTTGGTAGCATACTTATGCTTGAAGAATAAATTCTCATCTTTGGGCAGGAGCACCAAAATACCAACTGCTCCCTCTGGATCGTATCCAATGAAGGGCCGCTCGAATTGTTGACTGTCATTGTGTTTCAAACAGCTTGGACCCCTTGGAATTACGCCGAGATGTAGCTTCACTCTGCATCCTCTATCGGTTGTATCACGGGGAGTGCTCTGAGGAATTGGTCGGAATCATACCACCTGCAACTTTTCGCCATCGTCCCACGCGAAAAATATTCCATCCTCATCACCTTGATGAGTGGCAGTCTTCCACCGTGCGTTTCTCGCGTAACTTTCTGCCGCGCACTGTAAAACTCTGGAACGAACTGTCACCAGCAGTATTTCCGAACCTATACGACCTACAAACCTTCAAGAAGAGAGCGTATTCCCTCTTAAAAGGCCGGCAACGCACCTGCAGCTCTTCTGATGTTGCGAGTGTCCATGGGCGACGGTAGTTGCTTTCCATCAGGTGACCCGTTTGCTCGTTTGCCCCCTTATTTTATAAAAAAAAAAAATTAAAAACTACGAAATCACGATACTTGTCTTTAGAAAATTTGAAGGATTCCCTCATCGCAACATCAGATCCTGTCTTTATAATCATGGCACCAACTTGTGAATACACTTTTTCAAACAAAAAGGATTTTTCAAATCGCACTGCCGTCAACCATGGAGAGGTGTATCAATGAAATAAAAATATCCATATCATAGATGACGCTGTTTTGTTTAAAAATTGAATAAGACGTCAATGGAAATAAGGTTGACCTTTGAATACATGTGTATTATACAGTGGCGTAGCTAGGTGAACAAGGGCCCCGGTGCATAAGGGAAGAATCGGGCCCTCAATATCATACATGTTTTGTCATCGGAATTTTTTTTAGCGAAAATGAGTTCTATCATAATATGGTGCCAGATGGATGAATATGCGGAATAGAAATAGTAGCATTTGCATTAGTGGCGATACTTGATGAAAGATGAAATAAGGCTGGTGCTGGTAGTAGGGAAAACGAATTGCAACGGTCAGTGACACACCTAGTCGACCTAGCGTCAACTATTATTGTGCATCCAAACCCCAGAAAGTTGAAAACATCGCAATGAATATCATAAATGAGAACTGATGCATGGCAAGAGGGAATGAAAACTTGACGAAAAAGTTAATATGGGTGGAGTATGGAATTGTCGAATTCATCTCACGACCGTCAAGCACGTGAGCTTATCGCTGATCCAATGTGCTACGGGCGTACTCATCCCAACTATCAAATACCAAATAACTGAAATAACGATAACAAACAGCACATGCTAATCGAGGACGCTTAGCTCATGTGTTGAAAATCTTAAATCAGAAGTCTTGTAATTGTTGGTGTTCATTTAACAACATTAAAAAAAAAAAGAAGAAAAATTCGAGTCTCGAGTCTCGAGCCTACTCTCAATATCATACATGTTTTGTCATCGGAATTTTTTTAGCGAAAATGAGTTCTAGCAGAATATGGTGCCAGATGGATGAATGTACGGAATAGAAATAGTAGCATTTGCATTAGTGGCGATACTTGATGAAAGATGAAATAAGGCTGGTGCTGGTAGTAGGGAAAACGAATTGCAACGGTCAGTGACACACCTAGTCGACCTAGCGTCAACTATTATTGTACATCCAAACCCCAGAAAGTTGAAAACATCGCAATGAATATCATAAATGAGAACTGATGCATGGCAAGAGGGAATGAAAACTTGACGAAAAAGTTAATATGGGTGGAGTATGGAATTATCGAATTCATCTCACGACCGTCAAGCACGTGAGCTTATCGCTGATCCAATGTGCTACGGGCGTACGATGAGTAACTATCAAATACCAAATAACTGAAATATCGATAACAAACCGCACATGCTCATCGAGGACGCTTAGCACATTTGTTGAAAATCTTAAATCAGAAATCTTGTAATTGTTGGTATTCATTTAACAACATTAAAAAAAGAGAGACAAAAAAATCGAGTCTCGAGCCGCTCTCAAGATTTTTCTTTCCTTTTTTCTTATATGCTCCTCTCTTTTCAAAGCTGAGGCTAGTGGGCCCCTTGAGCTCCGGGGCCCTGGTGCACTGCACCACCTAGCCCTACGATAGCTACGCCACTGGTATTATACATAAAGTTAAAATCTTAAATATATGTATAGTATAAAAGTGTTAAATATACTTCCCGTTGTCTGGTACCTGTAACACAAGTTCTTCGGATACTTAGCATGGGACCAGATTGACGTTGTGTGAAGCGTCCATAGATATTATTATTATGATGTTCATTGTTAGATCCTATTTGATGTGTCGTATTATCTTTATTGCATGGTAAATAATATTAATTTTAGAATTAAGTTTAATTTTATTAATAGTAATGAGAACTACTGTTTTTGTTATACTTTTAATCCCCTAACTTCCCCCATAGGACAGGCTACGCCTAGTTTGGGTGACAGAATAAATAGTGTAAAACTAATACCTATTATAAATGTGAAAGTTTGTGAGGACGTATGTATGTGTTTGTTCATCTTTCACGCAAAAACTGCCGAACGGACTTTTCGAAATTCGGTATGGTATAAACTACTACTACTCGACTCTGGATTAAAACGTAGGCTACTTTTAATCCCGGAAAAGTATAGTATTCCCGCGGGTACTCGATACTATATTTACGCGGGCGGAGCCGCGGGAAACGGCTAGTACTCTACTATAGCTTTAAAAAAGTTAAAATCACTATATGTAGTTTTTTGTATGTAATGAACCAGGAAACGAGCAGACGGATCACCTGATGGTAAGCGATTACCGCCGCCCATGGACACCCGCAACACCAGAGGAGTTACACTTGTAACTTCTCTGGTGCTGCGACTTGCGTTCCTGGTCCTTAAAATCCCCAATCCCCCCATCTATACAAAATTCAAAGGTTACTTCGATTTCTCATGGATCCCATCGTCAAAATTTGATGTATGTAGTATTTAATACTGAGTACATGATCATGTTTTAATTTAATTTAGCAATAAGCAAAACTAAATGTAATATGTTTTCGCGGCTGGCACTTTAATAAAACAATATATACACATACAAACTTTATTTAACACAACGGCCGTCGCATTCCAACGGTGAACTAAATAAATAAGCGAAAAAAAAACAATATTTGGCTCAGCAACATATGCGGTATACAAGTTGAAAACCATATATTAAAAGTTCTGTGGGAAATTATAGTATTTCTTACTTAAAACTATTTGAAGACAGTACAGAATTATAACATTGAATCATATACAAAAAGTTAGTGCAGGGGATTAAGACAAGTGCAATGTCGAAACGATATCGAATTTCGAAAGTATGGCAGTTAAAACACGATTAAGCGACGAAATACGTAGGTAAATTACATTTTATTAACGTTTTCACAATGTCACCTTGTCGAAACCCCTATTTACGGCCAATTATGAGATCTTCGTTTACAAATAAAATTTAAAAATAAGAAAAACTAATTGAGATGGACAATCGGCCATTTTTGTTTTGTCACTCAACGGTCCCACACGAGTCACAACCAAATTATAATTAGATAAGATTAAAAACATCATCTGACGTTCGCCGGAGTTGGTGCTAACCAAGAAAATAAATATGTATTAACAAATAAATAAGCAAGTGAGTCTTAAGTAGTAAATACAACGATTATTTTAGATTCGTTTTTAACTGGGACGAGTTGTGAGGTATTCAAAAGAAAAAAAAAAAAATTTGGCTCGGATAAAATAAATATTAACTTTCACTTTAGGACGCACACGCTTAAATAAACGTAAGGTACTTATAAACACTAATTGACAAACTCGACGAAAAAACAAAATTAGAAATTCAATTTGCAAGCACCATAATTTACAAATTTTCGGATAACCTTCTTATGAATATAATATTTTATTATTAGGCCTATTTTACTGTATACGGTTTTACAAAAAATATAACGTTTTTATTTATCGGTTTTAGAAAAATAATCCTGTTCATTTCGTGGCTCGGTTTTATTAATTGTTGAAGTTTCTCTTGTATTGGTGTGTTTACTCATTTCGATCTAAAAACGAAACTGAAGAAGGAATCTTAACAAACTAAAATTTAAATAAAATTCTTCTAATGACATTAAGTACTAACTAATCTATGATCCGGCGAAGACATAAGTTGGTCCTTCGAGCCGGATCGGTAATTTAGACTAAAGTCCAACACCAAATTCAACAAAGCCCTCAAGCCAATAGTAACAAGTTATTTCCTGACCAGGAAGACAAAAACCTACACTGGCCCAGGGCTCTTCATGTTTTATTGCCGCAACACTACGATATGTTGATGTCATTGTCTGTGTTTGGCGGAAAAAATCGCTTGCTGGCGCTGAGAAAAAAAATACAGCTGTCCGCCAGCATAAACGTGTGCTGGCGGACAGCTGTATTTTTTTTCTCTTCAATAGCGCTAACGCAATCCGCCATTTTGCTCATTTACCACTTAGCGATCGCCATCCGAGCGCTTTTTTCCGCCAAACACAGTCATTGGTTCACATTGACATTTCAATTTAACTCCGCAATTTTCCACAAGATGGCGAGGTTTTTCATTTTCCTGGTCATGATATAACATCGAATATCACAACACATCGCAAACTAAGCCTAAGATAAGTGACCGCACTTAAAAATAATACTGGCTTTGTATAACTCACAGTAGGCATACACTATACTGCCTATCGTCCAATCTGCACGCAGCACGACGCTACCGATTGGATCAGTTAGAATTGACCGAGTGTCGTGAGTGAGAGATCGGCATGACGAACGAACTCCAGAACCTCAATTCTCGTATTTAAAGTAGACTTTCATTTTACTTTGATTGTATTGTAAGTGAAGCGACATGTTATCATGAACTGATTATATGACGTTTCGACCAATCGGGGCGTTTCACGTTGGTTTGACAGTTTTACCGTATTGGGACTTGATTGTAATTGTATTAATGCAGGTTTTATTTAGCTGAATTGACCCTCAGATTGGATCAAGCCTCCATCTTTCATAAGTAATGCCGATTGGACGACAGGCAGTATGGTGTGTAGCTACACTTACATTGACGTTAAGTCTTTTCCAACAGTCTTTACTGACCCAGCTAGAGACGCTTATCCTAACGCGACAATACATAAAACAGTATGTTTTTAACAAAATGTAGTATTTTTGCCGAGTGTCTGGTAACACAGTCACCTTAAGAAGAGGGTTGAGACAAAGTCCACATACGTCCGCTTAATGTATGTAGACTTCATTTGCCGCAAACCCTTTCTTAAAGCGAAAGCTTTATACTTTCTCACACTTAATTAACCGTGCCCCGATAACGGTGATGATGAACATGTACAATGACTCCTGAATGATTGTCGCGTTTAGAAAGTACGTTTCTAACTTCTCATCTAGCCAAATTCAGTCAAAAACTCGTAACTTTACGCTGGAATTCATATTTTCCGAAATCCAGAAGGCTGCAGAAAATTCAGAGCATTGAAAATAGAACTCTGGAATATAATAGAGTTGAAAATCGAACACAAATCTGAAAACTTTATACTCATATATTCGATTTTCAACTCTACTGTATTAATCCAGAGTTCTATTTTAATGCTCGGGATTTTCTAAAGCCTCTCGGATTCCGGACAATATAGCCCCAGCCTTAGAATACCAATAATTTAGGCTGGAAGTTTCGAGATTCCTGTCTTTCCGAAATACAGCCAATACAATATTACAATATTGTATATGCCGCGTACCTACTACATAATTATATTACCTATACTAATGTCATGTAAGTGCTTTGAAAAAAATAAATAGTTTTATCACAAATACTTTTACAAATTCGACTACTTTAATGTTATGTAAAAAATGTTATAAATTAGTGTTAATCGGTTCATAAGATATTGTTGATTTTCACGGGATAAAATATAGGGGTTTATCGTAGAATTTGTCGTTAAGCATAAGTAGAAAAAATACTGTAGCATTACTAAAAAGAAAACACATACAGTAATAGATCTTAAATCTATTTGATATTAGGACATATTATACTTAAGGTGCTCCCACACACAAATTACATAACAAAAACATGTTACATAATATCAGTTGAAAAATGAGCAACATACGAGCGGTCGAAGTTTTTAATCTATCTCTTTCCATCAAAACGATATTCTGTATGAAATGCCTATGCAAGTTGTGTAATGTGACGTCACGTTACACAACGGATATCTATGTCTAATTAACTACTTCAAATGTTCATATCTTTGTAATTTTCAACGATATCCAAAAACTATTATTACTGCATTATTTATCATACGACATTTATTTAAATAAATAAATTAGAAAAAGTGGATATTCCTTATTACTACAAAATGTTATTATGATAATTGCTACAAAATCCTATATAACTAATGTATGCGAGCACCTTTAGGAAGGAAAGAACAAATACCAGACAGACCATGATAAAAAGTGTTCAATCACACACAAGTGCGTCTTATATCTTCTATTTTGCATAGGCTCATCCACAGCTTGTATAGGCGTTGCGGTGCTAGATTTTTTTTCTTCGTTTTTTCTTTAATATTACTTTACCAAAGCTTAGCACGATATTACTATTCGTTTAAATATTTAGCTTAATCGTTTTGAATATATTCTGCAAAACCTTTTGCTGTCAGTATAAGAGTATATTCACACCGAATTAACCCTTTTATTTGTATATTAATGTAGTGTAATTGAACGGCGGCGTTGTCTCAAGCGAAATTGTGTTTTATAGTAACCAAGATAAAGTTTAAAATTATATAATAGCTGGCCGCTCCGCTCGCGCTGCCGTTTCGATGTGATTTGGTCCTTATTGTTTAATGTTACATTTCGAAGTTTCTTATAAACTTTACGAATCCATGAATATTTTAATAATATTGTGTTCTGTAGTCTTTTTAATAAATAATATCAAGAAAACTGGTATATAAATACAGTTTGGTCTAAACTCTAATCAGAACTCAAAAAGTTCTACTCACAGGAATCCTTTCGTTTAAATATAAAGTCTTGATAAATATTAATATCAATAGTCAAATTGACTACGGAAAAAAAAATTCAGTACAAAGAAAACCTTCCGCAGGTTTTATTTCATGATATGAACGGTTACTTATGGTTCATATCATTGGACGGACAGCATTGAGCCATTTCTGACAGTCCATAGACCTAGATAACTGATCAAGCAGTAATGTTAAGTCTCGTCCAAATTACTCGCGAAATAAACCCAAGTTGGCCGAATAAGACAGTGTGGGCACGCACTTCGCTTCACCTTTTCATACTTCGGGTTACTTCGCGGAGCATTTCTCGGCCTACTTCGCGAGCAGTCTGGACGTGGTATTACGGAGTCAACAAATTTTTAGAAAGGGACGAAACGATAATACTGTCAGTAACCTTCTCTCTCTTTTGAATATTCAATTAAAACCGCCTGTCTCGAGCACGATAGTACTTAAAGTGTGGTTACATCGCTCGGGGAATACTGTTTAAATCATTCAATTACAATTAAAAATTCCTTAGTTTTTTTAACCCTCTCTTATAGGTTATTAACTAATTACAATTGTACATGTAGCATGTCCATCATAAAAATGGTTTCTTTCGACAAAAGAATAGACAAAATGGCAGATTGATAAAGGAAAGCTGTCATTTTGTCAATGCAATCTGTCAGAATGTCTATTCTTGACCTTTAGTCAAGATGCATTCATAATTTCTATGGCGAAGTTCGAAACCAAAACTTCGCCGTCGAAATTATCGAATGCATCTTGACTAAAGGCTATACGCGTACTGATTGCACAAAATTGATTTTCCGTTTTCAAATGCTTCTTAGCTTTCTAGATAGTCGTCAATTTAAAATGATATTGTTCAATGAACACACAGTCCATTACCTATGTCAAATTCAAACTATTGGATGTTCCAAGCCTCAATTATTAACTACTAGATGACGCCCGCAACTCCGTTGCGCCAAAATTCGTTTATCGCGGCGGAACGTACATTTTTCCGGGATAAAAAGTATCCTATGTCCTTTCTCGGGTCTCAAAGTATCCCTATACCAAATTTCATCAAAATCGGTTCAGCGGTTTGGGCGTGAAGAGGTAACAGACAGACAGACAGACAGACAGACAGACAGACAGACAGACAGACACACTTTCGCATTTATAATATTAGTAGGATAAATAGCATAGATACCCGACTAGTAGCAGATGGATATATGTATAGATTCTCTCCTTAGGACATGCTATTAGGGAAGAAAGATATCCATACAGTCACATGCCAAATTTTTCAACATGTTTATTGTTTTTGTTGAAGCTTTCCGTATAAAACGGACATTTGTATTGCTATCAATTTAAGATGTCGCTTATTTTCACTGCAATAGTCGTTATTCGTATTGACATTACAACCAAAATAACAAGCAAAGTACAAAAACCTATTGAATTTTGTGGACTTTCAAGTGTTCCATGTATATTCTTCTTCCAAGGACCAAGCAATGATTCATAGACAATTGTGTGTTTTGTTTTGTACTTGGGTAATTGGCAAATTAGGAGATATTAACATTTTTGTTTCGAAAATGATTCATTAACTTTCTATATTGCCACTTTAAAAATTGTCTATTGTTTGATGGGCCACAAAATGTAGGTATTCACCATACTTTTATTATTATTAAGCAATGAGGCACCATCTGAGAATGTGTTGCCATGGTGTAACAAAATTTTGCCAAAAAATTGACATAATCCAGTTTGGAATACCACCCGTTTGATGCCATGTTGCCATTATGTAACAACATTTTGCCAAATAATTGACATTATCCAGTTTGTTTTGGTGTTTCCAACGTCAATAAGTTATCGCTTAACCCTACCTTACATAATATCACAAGCGACTAGATTCAAGCTAGGTTGGTCCGAGGTGACATGACGATGTAGTGGTCTACGGGAGTCGGCGGCACTATGGGTGACATCGGCATATATTCACTCTCGATTTGGTCCTTTAACCGCACTTTAGTGATATCACTGTGTAGAATGAGCTGCACTATGCCCTGGGGTATGGAGTTTTCGACGAGAGATAGGTCAACGAATTCGTCGAACTCCTCGTTCTCGTCTAAACACTCGACGGACTTGGAGCAGCGGTTCGTCGGAACGTGGCTCGTCGCGTCGAGGAACTCGCAGCTTTTAGTCTCGCCCTTGCCGAGGTTGTTGGTGATTTTGAGATTCTTCATCTTGCGACTAACCCGAAAACTCTTGAATATATCCTTGGTGGGTGTGAAGTCAAATCTCTTCTTTTTAGTTTCTACATCCTTGTCTTTGGGACTCTCGGACTTGGACGATGTGACCACACGGGAATCGCTTTTCAGTCTTTTCCTGGAAAATACATTATAAAATTAATTAAATGACTTTATTATTGTTATACATTTAAAATTGTATTGTATTAAATTAGCCTCCTTACTAATAAAAAAACTTATACAATAGATAAGCTATAAAATGTTTTGTCCTTGTCTGTGAAATGACTTTTCCAACATATCAGACAAAAACATTGTACTTATAGCTTATCCATTGTGTAAATATTTTTATTTGTAAGGGGGTAAGTACGTGAAACAATAATTTTTGATCTCCATTTTACAAAAAAAAATTGCAAACGTTGTTTGAAATTTGGCACAGTAAAGTTTATGTGGAGGAGGCGCGAGATGCACTTATACTTTTAATAATAATGCTTAAAACACATTAAATTAATAAAAGTAATGTTACACACACTACCTCAGATATATACTCAGTACTCACACTTTCATGCATTTGATACAATTTTGTCACACGATTACATTAATTGTCTTTCCCATTCAATATAGAATATTTTCATTTTTTTAATTTCGTATCTACGAGACGCCTATGCCATATAACTGTAACCGTAAAATTGTAAAAACAGTTACATTGTAAAATAACTATCGAGTTTGAAAAAGTATATCGAAAGATTAAAAACTATATATTTATAATCTAACGAAAAATAATTTGTTAAATTATAGGTAGAATATTCGGAAGTCTATCAACTTTTTACAATTTCACTAGTTTTCTTACAATCTAACGGTTTTTACAATTTTACGGTGACATAACCATTACAGAGAGAGACTAAATAAGTATGCCATATAACCATTACAGATTTTGAGCGCTTCTCAAAGGTCGCATGCACATTACTTTCGTCTTCGTCTGGACACCAGTGGCGAAGGCTTCTCCTTCATAGGGAAGCCGGACCCTATATAATATGTAGGGATTTCTATGAAGGTTTGCAAAAGGTAAGTGACAAGGGAAGCCGATAGGTATGGAGTTACAGGAACCCTTCGCCACTGCTGGACACTTTACTCGACTCACCGGAATACACTGAACGGTTGTCGCGGACGCGGCTTGTCGCAGCGGTGCAGAGCGCCCAGCGAGCTGTGCCGAGTCACGGTGGAGTCGGACCATTCCCCGCCGCGGAGCGTTCTGGAAATATAGAAAATATTACACAACTAGCTGATACCCGCTAGTACAGTAACCCACGGGAACCGTATATGTCCCGCGATAAAAAGTAGCCTATGTCCTTTCTCAGGGCCCAGTGTTTTTCAACCTGTGGGTTCGCTTCTGTAGGGTCGCCGGAGGTCGAGAAAATTTTAGTAAAAAAACAATAAAGATTAAAAAGATTGATTTATTAAGTCTCTTACTTAATAAATAAAATTTTTACCTTATTATCTATTTTCTCTATTTTAACAAAAGGATATACTCATAAATCGATCATCGATATCATCTATACATACTCTATACAAATAAATAAAATTGAAGTGTCTGTTTGTAATTTTAAATTAACAGCTTTTCAATTATTGCATATGAAAGTTTACATGGTACATACAACAAAAAATCAATTTCTAACATTTTTGTCTGTCTGTCTGTTTGTTCCGGCTAATCTCTGAAACGGCTGCACCGATTTTCACGGGATTTTCACTGGCAGATAGCTGATGTCATGAGGTCTAACATAGGCTACTTTTCATCATCATCATCATCGTAGTCATTATATAATAGGGGTTGAAAGTTTGTATGAAAAATATTCTCTGACTTCCATGAAATTTGACATTCAGGCTAATAAACTAAAATGATTAAAAATATAATTTATACTTTTTTTAAATTTGTCCCCTAAAGGCGTGAAATGGGGGTCCAAATTTTGTATAGTGAAATATCAATAACTGGACGAATTGTGATGGATTTTGACAAGTAGATAGATAATAATATAAGGTAGACATCTACACATCTAAACAAATATCTTCTATACAAATAAATAAAATTGAAGTGTCTGTTTGTAATTTTAAATTAACAGCTTTTTACTTATTGCATATGAAAATGTACACGGTACATACAACAAAAAATCAATTTCTAACATTTTTGTCTGTCCTTCTGTCTGTCTGTCTGTTTATTTCGGCTTATCTCTGAAACGGTTGTACCGATTTTCACGGGACTTTCTCTGGCAGATAACTGATGTCATGAGGTCTAACATAGGCTTTTTTAAATATAACACAATCGTAAAAAACTTTACAAACGGAGCAAACACTGTTGATAATTAGATTTTTCCCGCAGCTCCACCTGCCTAATTAGTGTTTAGGTAACACGGGAATACTATATTTTTTCTGGATAAATATAGCCTATGAGTTAATCCAGAGCTTCAACTACTAACATACCAAATTTCTTTAAAATCGGTTCAGTATTTTTTGCGTGAAAGAGTAACAAACATCTAAATATCCATCCATCCTAACGAACTTTCACATTTATAATATTTTAATAAGAAGTAGGATTTAAATACTTCCCACCACTTTGTTTGTCCGTACGTCCACAGAATAAATAATAGTACCTAGAGGTACAGAAGAACCACTCCGACAAATGGTTAGAAGAAACAGGGACTCTTTCTGCGATGCGATAAGGTTCAATTCAGCTAACACAACGCTTGATTACCTACGATTATATTTACCTAGAAGTTGCGTCTCTTTCTATCGCGTAATTCTTATCCTTTCTAATGACATTAGGGTTGTCTCATTTTAGAAAATTATTAACCGACTTCCAAAAAAGGAGGCGGTTATACGTATTATATATATTTTTTCTTAATATTTAATTACAACTTTTTTTACCTACTTTCTAGTACCTACCTACTGTACTTTACTGAACAAATTGCTTTCCAAATAAACCTAAGGTAGGTGTTAATAGTACTGTAATAATTTGACGACCTCTGTGGCTCAGTTGGTTGAGCGTGTTGGTGCTCAAGCCGGGGGTCGCGGGTTCAAATCCCGCCGAAGGAACAAAGAGTTTTTCTGTGTTCCTGGGTCATGGGTGTGTATTAAATATATGCATAATATAATAAAAATCTTAAATAAGTATTAAATATATTTCCGTTGTCTGGTACCCGTAACACAAGTTCTTCGAGAACTTATCACGGGATCAGATTGACGTGGTGTGAAGCGTCCATAGATATTATTATTATTATTGTTATAAATTTGCGCATACCTATAAGTATATACATACTTATGCGTAAACGTAAGCATTTTTTATACCTTCACGGCCTGATACTACTCGAAGAAGTTGAATCACGCCGCCTTATTTTTATTTATATTTACTACTAGGTACCTACTTTTGTCAATAAATGATTCTTCAAATCGTATCACATCGGAATAACATAAGACGCGAACAGATAGTTCAAGTGGACTGTGGAGCCAACACCTAAACACTAAATATTGGTTATCAAGTAATTGCAGTAGCAGTAGTAGCTCAAACTATATTTTTAAATATTGTTATACATTATGTTATATGGTATTATAGTTATAGCTGGCCGGGTGATTTTTACCTAACTTACACAGTACCTACCTATCGTAATATTATATGCACAGATTGTAAGGTATTAAATCTAATCCATAAAACATTGCGACGAACAAATCTCACGCATACGTCGCTCACTGCTCGCGCGCGAGTCCCTCGTAATTGGCCCGTTTAAGGAGGCCGCCGCACAGTGGTCCCGATTTTGACGCTCCATACTCATAGAACTCGATTCTTAAAAATCGTTGTTTTTTTTGCTCAGGAACGTTTCGGGGCATGGTTTAAGTATCTGGGGGCACGGCAGTGCCCCCGCCAAGTCGAGCGCGAAGCAAACACTGCCGTACCATCCTTTACTGGAACCATTTCGCCGCATTTTCAGGCCCCTATTTGAGAACCTCTGGATAAGACCAGAACGCAGAAATTTTCGTCATCCAGTAAGCTATAATCACATACTTAAAATCCAAAATTTCAAGTCTGTAGGTCATTTAGTTCCGAAGTTAAGCGAAAGCAAAGTTTCGAATTTATGACACTCACTCACTCACTCACTCACTTATACACTCACTCATGATCATCAAAATAGAACTAGTACTTCCCATAAACTCAGAGAGCTGAAATTTGGTACAGAGTTAGGGTTTAATGGCCACATAAAGGGAAAACTATAAAAACTAGGATAATCGATCTGGGGGCACGGCAGTGCCCCCGCCAAGTCGAGCGCGAAGCAAACACTGCCGTACCATTATTTACTGGAACCATTTCGCCGCATTTTCAGGCCCCTATTTGAGAACCTCTGGATAAGACCAGAACGTCGATCTGGGGGCACTGCAGTGCCCCCGCCAAGTCGAGCGCGAAGCAAACACTGCCGTACCATTATTTACTGGTACCATTTCGCCGCATTTTCAGGTCCCTATTTGAGAACCTCTGGATAAGACCAGAACGTCGATCTGGGGGCACAGCAGTGCCCCCGCCAAGTCGAGCGCGAAGCAAACACTGCCGTACCATTATTTACCGGAACCATTTCGCCGCATTTCAGGCCCCTATTTGAGAACCTCTGGATAAAACCAGAACGTCGATCTGGGGGCACGGCAGTGCCCCCGTCAAGTCGAGCGCGAAGCAAACACTATCGTACCATTCTTTACTGGAACCATTTCGCCGCATTTTCAGGCCCCTATTTGAGGAGCTCTGGATAAGACCAGAACGCAGAAATTTTCGTCATTTAGTAAGCTATAATCACATACTTAAAATCCAAAATTTTAAGTCTGTAGGTCATTTAGTTCCGAAGTTAAGCGAAAGCAAAGTTTTGAATTTATGACACTCACTCACTCAGTCACTCACTCATGATCATCAGAATAGAACTAGTACTTCTCATGAACTCAGAGAGCTGAAATTTGGTACAGAGTTAGGGTTTAATGGCCACATAAAGGGAAAACTATAAAAACTAGGATAATCGAACATCTGGAGTACCTGGTGACCCTGATTAGAAAACACAAGAGCCCAACCAAACTATTAGAGATCGACATACCGCCTTTACAAAAAATATTCAACATGGTGGTGGGCCGCTTCATTTGATGTCAAAAATCGAAGGTCTGAAGTATCTGATGAAGAATCCTCAGCTGGTTTCAGCTGATTAGAGATATGGTAATGCCCCCCTTCTACTATTGGTACATAAAAAAATCGACTGTCATTTCAAAAACCTAGCGAAGTGGGACACATCTTCTAATTTAATCTAGTCCGTAGCATTCCACTGCTGGGCGAATGCTTCCCTTTCTGCTTTTGATACGCATATAAATAAAATTAAAGGAAAACTCTGGATAAGACTAGACTGGCTTTTATACTTATATTTACAAGTTTACAAGAAGAAATAGTCGAACGATTAACTTTATTGTACTCGATCATTACACAAATTAAATAAACAAATTACACTGAAATCTAGTAAAATAAATCAATATGCCCACGTTTCTACAAAAAGAAGTGAAATCCCACCAAAAACATTCTGTAAAAAACTAGCCAAGTCTCGATAGAGCTGCTTGTTTATCTCTAAAAAGTAGTGAAATCTAGACAAAGTCGTGCCAAGTCTAAGGTTCCTTACTGCGATTTCTTTATTATTATAGTTAATGTTGTGTGACTTGGCCGTTGAATATTCTTTATACGTTACAAGTGGGTACAAGTCAATTTTGTTTACACGTAATGTATATCTGTTGTAACTACCTATGTTTGTTAAGCGAGATAATAGCCCATACTGCTATTGGTAATTGGACGCTAGTGAGTAGTGTCTCATTTTAGGCTGTTGTTGATTGTAGAACACATGTATTGGAGCAATGGTGTCATGGAGCCCCTTTTGTACCATTGTGTACCCTTCAACGGCCAAGTCACACAACATTAACTATAATAATAAAGAAATCGCAGTAAGGAACCTTAGACTTGGCACGACTTTGTCTAGATTTCACTACTTTTTAGAGATAAACAAGCAGCTCTATCGAGACTTGGCTAGTTTTTTACAGAATGTTTTTGGTGGGATAAATATTAGGATATAAAACTCTTAGGTTTATTTGTGTGCGTAAAACACGGGCGTAGCCAGGTTTTAGTTTCGGGGAGGGTTCAATAAAATAAAACGACTACGGGGGGGGTAGTAATGAAAGTTCTGATTTAGGCTGTTGATTATTTTTGTAAAATAACTTCAAAAATCATCTTTCAGATAGGGTTAATGGGGCGCAAAATTTCTAAATACGCCTCTGTATATTGGTCAGATCTCTGTATTATATATACCAGCCGGCCCATTTCGGGGGGGGGTTTGAACCCCCTAAACCACCCCCCTGGCTACGCCCATGGCGTAAAATGAACGTTTCAATTTTTTTTTTCTATGGACGAAATCATTCAAATTCATTTTATTCGAAACTTATTGAAACTGACACCTTGGGTTTCACAGAGATTGTTGTCCTATACGAGACGAATCCTACAAGCTACAATACATGTACCCGGTTTTGCCCGTTTGGACGTGGGAATATAATTCAGTAATTTTTCTATGGACGAAATCATTCAAATTCATTTTATTCGAAACTGATTGAAACTGACATCTTAGTTTACATAGAGATTATTATCCTACACGAGAGGAATCCTACAAGCTATAATACATGTACCTGTTTTTGCCCGTTTGGACGTGGGAATATAAATGGGTAATTTTTCTATGGACGAAATCATTCAAATTCATTTTATTCGAAACTGATAGAAACTGACATCTTGGTTTTCACAGAGATTGTTATCCTATACGAGACGAATCCTACAAGTTATAATACATGTACCTGTTTTTGCCCGTTTGGAAAAAAAACGACTCAAGAGTGATTTCATCTATAGAAAAATTTTCCATTTATGTTCCCACGTTCAAACGGGCAAAAACGGGTACATGTATTATAACTCGTAGGATTCGTGTCGTATAGGACAACAATCCCTTTGAAAACCAAGATGTCAGTTTGATTCAGTTTCGAATAAAATGAATTTTAATGATTTCATCTATAGAAAATTTTTCCATTTATGTTCCCACGTCCAAACGGGCAAAAACGGGTACATGTATTATAACTTGTAGGATTCGTCTCGTATAGGACAACAATACCTGTGAAAACCAAGGTGTCAGTTACATTCAGTTTCGAATAAAATTAATTTGAATGATTTCGTCCATAGAAAAATTACCCATTTATGTTACCACGTCCAAACGGGCAAAAACAGATACATGTATTATAATTTTTAGGATTTATCTCATATAGGACAACGATCCCTGTGAAAACCAAGATGTCAGTTTCTATCAGTTTCGAATAAAATGAATTTGAGTGATTTCGTTCATAGAAAAATTACCCATTTATGTTCCCACGTCCAAACGGGCAAAAACTGGTACATGTACTGTAGCTTGTATGATTCGACTCGTGTAGGACAACAATCACTGTGAAAACCAAGATGTCAGTTTCAATCAGTATCGAATAAAATGAATTTGAATGATTTCGTCCATAGAAAATTTTCCCATTTATTCCACGTTCAAACGGGCAAAAACGAGTACATGTAATAAAGTTTGTAGGATTCATCTCGTGTAGGACAACAATCTCTGTGAAAACCAAGACGTCAGTTTCAATCAGTTTTGAATAAAATGAATTTGAATGATTTCGTCCATAGAAAAATTTCACCTTTATTCCACGTCCAAACGGGCAAAAACTAGTACATGTATTATAGCTTGTAAAATTCGTCTCGTGTAGGACAACAATCCCTGTAAAAACCAAGGTGTCAGTTTCAATCAGTTTGGAATAAAATGAATTTGAATGTTTTCGTCCATAGAAAAAAAAAATTAAACGTTAATTTTACGCACACAAATAAACCTAATAGTTTTATATCTTAATATTTATATTTAAACAATGCCCCGAAACGTTCCTGAGCGAAAAAAACAACGATTTTTAAGAATCGAGTTCTATGAGTATGGAGCGTCAAAATCGGGACCACTGTGCGCCGCACGTACTTACATTTTTAATACCTACACGGGGAGTGGGACAGGCCTGGTACGTCTAACGCGCGGGAAAGCCTATATCGTTCCGTAAATACGGAACGATATGCCTATGCTAAAAAAAACGATAAAAAATTATCGTGTGAGAACACTCGCTAAGAAAGTTTTTTTGTAATTCATCCTCTAAGGGTTTGTATACAAAAAATCGAAAACCGACGTACAACGATAAATTTGGCTGGGTAACTTTGGGGTCCACTTAGTCTTGGACTATATTATCCGGATTACGGCGGCCCGGGAATATTCAGAGCACTAAAAATAGAACTCTGGACTTATACAATAGCGCTAAAAATCGAACACACAAGCGTCAATGTCATATATGACAGTTCGACACTCGACACTTTTCAATTTTATCGTATTAGCACAGAGTTCTATTCTCAGCGCTCTCAATTTTCTTCGGCCTTTCGGATTCCGGGCCACATAGTATCAGACTAAGAAAGGACATTTTAAACTAAAAAATAGCAGCAACAAAATTTACAGATAGTATAGAATAGAATCCGCTGAGTGTGGATTTTGTGACCGGTCGAATTAAAAGGATGTGTATAGAAACTAAATGTCACGCGAGCGAAGCCGCGGGCAAAAGCTAGTCGATGTATGTAATTGTAAAATAATGTGTTTGACGTACTATATTATGCACTTATATCCGAATCCTAATTATGGAGACGCATAAAAACGTCACATGGAATGAATATTTGTAACACTGTAACATACACATACATGATAAAAAAGCGAAGGGGAAACGGTCGCGAAATATTTTTTCATACAAGGGGGCATCATGAAAAAGGTTGAAAAACAGTGGTCTAGACAGACACAGATAGTGTACACACCAAATTTCATTTTAATCATTCAAAGTTTTGGCGTGAAAAACGGACAAACATACACACTTTCCCATTTATAATATTAGTATGGATGCTGACCCAGCGTTGTTCTGCCATATAAATTATTCTCTTCATGCGCACCTTAGAAACACCGAAGAATAGACAAAATGACAGATTGAAGAAACATTCATAACATTCAGAGCAAAATAGGTCCTAATAAGGCAGCAAGGTCGATGCATCGTCGTTTTTCTTTCCGAGCATGAGCTCACAAAATTGCCAAAATATCTTTGAGTATATAACTAACTACTCTTTGCAAAATATAGTCTTTTAATGTCAACTATTCTCCACCATGGCGGTCCAAGACAAATAGTTTCTGAACGTTTAAATTTGTTCGTTTTTGATGGGTTTCTTTTAAAGAACAATTTTACCATCTTTTTGTTAAAAAGTGGCCCCGTGAGAGTTTCTTACGCCGGTTCTTCTCGCCGGGATAGTTTCCGAGCCAGTGGTAGGCATCTTGTACATGACGTCCAGAAAGTGTATAAAAATACCAATTTTGAATAAAAAAAATTGACTTTGATTTTTCTGATGCCGTTGTTTCGATTAATTTCTCCAATTTAAACATTTAATTATTCGGGCTCGTAACTCCTTTCAGCTATTCGGATATTGCCTACCATGCCCACTAGAAAAAACCACCCTTAAATTAAGTCACGCGCTGTCCTTGTCATCCTGCCAAGCTGAGACAGAAACAGCATGTGATTTGGGGAGAGCCTAATTTAAAATGTCGTGTTCCATATTTCGTAAAGTTCCGCTTAATTTATATCAATGTACATCTAAGGACGCTTCCACACCACGTCAGTCTGGTCCTGTACTAAGTATCCGAAGAACTTGAATCACAGGACAACCGAAGTATATTTTAATACCCTTATACCAGCCATACTCAAAGTGTGTTCCGCGGAACCCTGGGGTTCCGCGAAGCCCCTGTATTCCGCGAGAATGTAGAAAAAAAATTAACAAAACACTTCTCTCTGGTCGAACGTTTTTATGCGTCGTATCATGAGGCGCAGCCGAACTTAGTCGCCAATCACAACAGTAAGAGCCGATGTAGGTACCATTATTGATAAAAAAGAATGGAAAGGCGTTAAACGTGTTGCAACGTCTTCTAACGAAGCCGAATGTTGTTGCTTTTGAAGCAGTATGCGCATAGTATTCAGCAATTACCAACGGCCATGGGCGTAGCCAGGCAATGTTCAGTTATAAGACAAACCTTAGGTACATGATAAGTTATTATTTGTCATCTATTTTGCAACATCAGAAATTACACAAATTTTACATTAATTTAAATTACAAAATGATCTTATTTTCACAGTCTTTTAGGATTTAAAGTTTGAACATATTAAATTATTTATTATTAAATATAAAACCTATTTAATAGGAAAAAAATTTGCTCGCTCGCGTTGTCCATAAAGAACATATATTATTTAGTACCAATGTTCGATGTAGCTGGTTGATTTTATGCTATTTTTCCGAAGTTCGCCGTTATTCAGTGTTTTAGTTTAACGTTTGAACAGATTTTGACCTGTAAAATGGGGAAAATTTGGCTCCGAAAAAAAATGGGGAACATAATGTGCCCAAAGCTAAAGACCCAGAGGTTAAAGACCAGTATTTAATGTACTTTTAGTAATTTTATTTCCTTTTACTTGTTATGTAGTAACTTACTATAATTAGTATGCACTTACTAAGTTTTAACTGTTACAATTGTACTTATATTATGCTTATTTATATAGAATACATTTATAAAATAATTGTTTTAGTGTATATAGGGTTCCGTCAAGTATTTCGCCTTCCAAAAGGGTTCCGTCACCAAAAAAGTTTGAGAACCGCTGCCTTATACTATACACATAATTAAGATTTTCATTATACTACACATATATTAAATGCACATCCAATACTGAAAAACTTTTTGTCCCTTCGGCGGGATTCGAACCCGCGACTTCCGGCTTAACCGCCGACGCGCTAACCACTGATTCCAGAGGTTATCATTTAAGCAGCGTTTGAGGTTTAGTTGAGAGTCTCTCACCCGGGATGTCTCGGCGGCAGCGGCGGCGGGCGCGCGCGGCGCATGGTGCCGTACACGCACTCCGCCACGCTCTCGTACATCGGCTCCCACTCCACTCCCCTCCCGTCCACTCCACACTCCCCCACTCCCCTCCCGAGCTCCCGAGGGGAATCCACTACGTCCCGGTCAGAGTCCACTGCATCACGCCTTGAATCCACTACGTCTGTGGACTTCATGGGGTCGAGGTTTTCGGTGATCTCCTCGTACACGCCCGACGATATGGACACCAGAGATCGACGGTCTGCGCTGTAACATTATGACAAACTACATTTTGCCCGAGCATGTCCCCAAATTTCCTCCAAAATATCTTTCCTCTTTTTAATATATTTTGTATAACTAAAGTAACACCTAGTCAAAAAAACTGGCACGTAACCATATTATGCATTGAACATAATATGCAATAGTCGTAATTGAAAAAAATATTATTATTATTCTCGAAATAGCTAATGATAGGAGTGAATCATAAAATTTTGTAACTAGTAACAACAATAGTAATTTTACAAACTGTAAGTTACACACGCACGTCCGTTCGCACGCATACACGCACGCACGTACGCACAATGACACCGAAAGGTTTTGTCACAATGACTAGCACAAGTTACCTGTCGTCGGTGCAGGCGAGTGAGGCGACGGACGCAAGGTGCAGTCGCCGCTCCGCCGCCGCGCCGCACCGCGACAGCCGACCGCTGACCGTGCCCTGTGCATACGCAAAAACCATAGAGCGCAAAAACCCTCAAAAATATATTTTTATACTTATTCACAACACGTCCAGACAATGTGAAATAGATTTTTATGGTTTTTATTCTCTGTCACGTTACAACCAACATTAACCAATTTTACTATTAATTAATTTTAGTTTGACGACCTCTATGGCTCAGTGGTGAGCGCAGTAGCGCTTTAGCCGGAGGTCGCGGGTTCGAACCCGCCAGGGAACAAAAAAGTTTTCTGTGTTCCTGGGTCATGGATGTGTATTAAATATGTGTATAATATAATAAAAATCTTAAATATAAGTATAGTATAAAAAGTATTAAATATATTTCCGTTGTCTGGTACCCGTAACACAAGTTCTTCGGATACTTACCACGGGGCCAGACTGACGTGGTGTGAAATGTCCATAGATATTATTATTATTATTGTAATGAATTATTGATACAATCTATCTCGAATTGTATTCATTGGCTAAACAAAACTTATTTAACATGTATAAAATTAATTTTAGAAATCTTCACCTTCGACATGATGAGATCTGTGTCGTCCATGGATATATCAGACGGTCCGCTGTACCAGCTGCTGCGTCTAATGTCACCTGCAATATCAAACAAACATAATGTTTAAAAAACTTAGGCCTTTGCATCCGTTAATGGATGATTTATACAGTATTCTCCGAGCGAAGTAACCACTCTTGAAATACTGTAGTGCCTGGGACAGTTGGTTTTTAAATGTCGTATGGTTGCCCAAGCACATACGGCATTCTCACAACATAGTCAGCTTAGTCCAGAGGAATGAACTAGTCAATACGTCTGGGGCGAACTATGTGTGGGTTTCCTCACGATGTTTTCCTTCACCGTTAGAGCGTCCGTAGAATGTACTTGAGGTCTGAAAGTCTCATTGGTACACGCCACAACCTGGGATTCGAACCTGCACTCTCTCGAGTGCGAACCAAACGGTCTACCCACTAGGCTACGGAGCTCATACCCACGTAATGTTTAGAGTACAGATATTTATAGCCAAATAAATCTACAATGTCAAATCTTCACGATTTCACCAATCACATCCCAGCTTTAAGGTACTGCGATAACTGTATTTTTTCATGAAAAACTATAACCCGACTACATAAATAATTATAAAGCCTATGTTACCTGGGCTATTATTACGAATGTATTGAAACATTCATTTGTAGCATGTAAGTTCCTTTATACAAGATATGTAAGTTAATTTATAGTAAAAATATTATTATTATATATTGCAGAGTAAGCTAGTTCGTAGTTTTACATTTAAGTTAATTTTTAGTTGGTAAGCCAGTCAATTAGATCTCAATAAAGTATGGACACATATTGAGTAGTAATTCTAATTGACTTCCCACCTAACACCTCACATTGTAATCGGATCAGTAGTTTAGGCGCTATGGTAGAAATAATAAACTTTGGCTTCGGCGTATTCGGGTAATACAAAATCAAGCGCCGTCATTGCGGGGTTTTTATGTTACTGGTTAAGCATTCAAGCACTAACTGTTGAAAAGTTTAAAACACGTCTTTAATTCTTGTTCTTAAGAGTTTATTTCAACATTAATGTTCACACAGTATTTTCTAGTCTATCTACTGCTATTCTCACTCTAACGGCTCGTTTCAATAACCTATCTATCTATAACTATAACCGGCAAATGATTGAATGACGACGTTTTTAACAAATAGTTATAAGTTATTGAAACGCGCCGTTATCTACACTAATATTATAAAGAGGAAAACTTTGTTTGTATGTTTGTTTGTAATGAATAGGCTCAAAAAGTATTGGAACGATTTCAAAAATTCTTTCACCATTCGAAAGCTACATTATCCACGAGTAACATAAGCTATATTTTATTTTGGAAAAAAATAGGGTTCCGTAAAATATTTGGGTTTTTCGGACACAAGGTGTAAAAAATCAACCAGAAAAGTTACTTATTTTGCGTACGCTGCCTAAACTATAAAAGATAGAACCATAAAATGTTCTAATTAATTGTAGATCTTATAAATATCTACAAAAAAATAAATAATTAAAAAAATAAAAAAACCCGACTGCAAAAAATACATATACCTAAGCAACGCACTAAAAAGACCGAAACAAGTTTGAGAAAACTGACTACATTATGAGCTAAAACCCTAAGTGAAATAATTGACGTTATGTTTGGTAGCAGGCGGGACCCATTCGCAAATTATAAATCGTACAAAAATATATGGGCCCCGCCTGCTAAAAAACATAATTTCACTTAGGGTTTCAGCTCATAGTGTAGTCAGTTTTCTCAAACTTGTTTCGGTCTTTTTAGTGCGTTGCTTAGGTATATGTATTTTTTGCAGTCGGGTTTTTTTATTTTTTTAATTATTTATTTTATTTCAGTCTTTTCAGTTGCTTTTGAATTGTAGTTATCGTAGTTATTGTTATTGTAGTATAATGCAGGCGGGTTTTTGTTTTTTATTATTATTATTTATCGTTATATTTAATATAAAACTGCAAGTTATATACATATTTAGAATCAGTGTTTAAAATCCTTCATTTTGATACCCCACTCGATATACTTGGTAGATATTTTTTTTTTACCTCACAATATGGCGTCAAACATCCGCCATTTTGTTTTTTTTTTAATGGCACCTATCTAAGAACACTTGGGCTATTAAGACGAATCTAACGATACCTCAAATGTGAAAATCCGTTTAGCGATTCTGAAGATACAAGGTAATAAAGAATATTACATACATACATACATACATACATACAAGATACGCGCCAAACACATAACCCTCCCGGCAGTCGGGTAAAAAGTCCGCGACACACTATACCTATCTATGTCGAGTGAGGCACAACAACCATTTTTTTATTTAGAAATCTTGAATTTTTTTTGGACTACATTTAAACGCGTTTATTTTACTCATGCTATTAATCCTTATCAAAATAAATTATTTCATCACTAAGTACAGTTTATGTAGATAATATTTGGTCTTTGAATGATTGAAATTGGACGTGTGGTTTTGAAGTTACGGCGAAATTAAAATATGTATTACGATTTCTGCTGCACGGCCCGTTGCGAAGTGGGCGTCACCAAGGCGCGTGCGGGGGGAGTTTAGATCTATGGTATTTCATACAATAAAAGTATACCCACCTACTTATTTCATTGAATTTAGTAGGTACCTATATTAATTTGTTTCTGTTTGTTTTGACTAGATTTCGCCCGTTTTGTTAGAGGTTTAAAGACATTCTGTAGTATTAGTATCAATATTGTACCCGTGCGAAGCTGGGGCGGGTCGCTAGTGATCATTAAAATTGCAATTATATCATCACCTTAAATGAATAATTGAGTTGGTAAAGGAAAAACCCACAAGACTACTTTTTGTATGGCTTCCTAATAAGTACCTTAAGTAATGACTACATTAACACTTTGAGGTAAATTGAAACCTTATAAAGTAAAATCCACTTTAACAAGTTTATTATTTCTATACTAATACTAATATAATAAAGAGGAAAAGTTTGTTTGTTTGTTTGTTTGCATTAAATAAGCTCCGAAACTACGAGACCGATTTTGATGAAATTTGGTACAGATATAGATTAGACCATGGGGAGGGACATAGGAAAATATACGCTTACCGCGAGATTTCATTATGCACGCACAAAGTCGCGTGCAACTAGTATAATAAAGTGAAGTCTAGTCGTATAATAAAGTGAAGACAGAATGTCTGAAACTGGGAACCGCTTGGTTCCCAGAACTCTATCATGACTATTTTATTTGGTCTGAAAGCAGAAAAAAGGGATCAAAACAAGGAATTACCTTCACTTTTACTAATACTGAGATCTCCGTGACTGCGGCTCAGTTTCTTCTGAACGTTGGTAACGCGGAGCGCCTGCTTGATAGCACTCACCAGCACAGACACCGATGACGTCGTGAACTTTACATCACCACCGCCGTTGAAACAACTGAAATTGAATGTGTAAAATGTTGTTGAAAGACAGAAGAACAAATACCTGGGTTGAGGGCAGTAATTTTCAAAAAGGAGATGTTCCAAGCTAGAACCAAGTTACAGAAATGGTTTTATTGGAACATAATTCTGAAGCGGAGTTTTTACATTGTTTTGTCAGAACTGAAACCGAAATCAGAACCTCAATTCTCGTATTTAAAGCAGACTTTCATATTACTTTGATTGTATTATAATTTATAAGTGAAGTGACATGTTATCATAAACTGATTTTGTGTAGTTTAGAACTTTAGACCAATCAGAGCACGTTTCACGTTGGTCTGACGTTTACGAGAATACCGCTTGATAGTTTTAGTGTGTCGGGACTTGATTGTAATTTGTATTATTGCAGGTTTTATTTAGCAGAATTGACCCTCAGAACCGGAATTTGGGCAGAAAGTGATCATGTTAAGAGCGTCTAATATTATTATTATTACTTTAACAATATATACAGATAACAGAGGCAAAGAATATATATTACTGAGGTAGGCAAGACATACAATCTATAACTATACTAAATGAAGTTATCAAAGGAGGACAAACGGACGGACAGAGCGAAACTATAATTGTATAAGAGTTTATTGTAGTTACTATGGAAACCTATAAAGCTAGTAAAATGAAATAATAAATCTCAGATATAACGAATTTAATCAATCAGAAGTTCCAAACTTTCGGAATTGGAATCAAACCTCCGTAACATCTCTGTTCCAACTTCCAAACCAAAAAAGCTGTTACCAGGACAAAGACAAAGCAGAAGCATGAAAAATGTAATTACAAAAAATCGGATTTTATGTTAACATTAAAAGCACACATTAAATGGTTAGCATACAAAGTTACCCCCTTACTAATAAACGCTGTATAAGCTTTGAATAGTTATACAGTGTTTTGTTCCAGCCACACAAGTGACATTTTTAATTCGATAGGAGACAAAATACTGTGTAACTATTCAAAGCTTATACAGCGTTTATTAGTAAGGGGGTAAATCAAAATGTTTTTATGATTATTATGATATTATGAATGTTACACATCACCTCCGTTATTAAGTTATTACAACTGTGTTAATGTAATTATCCACTTCATGCGCAATAGTGGGCATTTCTTTGTACTTTACATATTTGTTTAGCAAATTTGGTATAATACATGTTATACATAAATGTATTAAACAATAATTAATTGGTGGCTTTTACAAATTGATTACTTCTTTATATTTCCATTCAAAATACTAAATTTCATAGCCTAAAAAAATTATGCATTTTTTTACATGCATAATTTTTTTATGGTTTTTTGCATTTTTTGTCAAATTTGCAATTGAAACATTCAGCAAAAGATTAAGAATGGATAAAACGTGCATAATAACTGTGAGTAATGCAAAACACCCACCTATCTATACTAATAACACAGCATTTATTTTTGTCGTTTTCTCTCATCTGTATGACGTCTTTTACATATTGCCACTGTATATTAGTATCATTATTGTTTTGAGTTATGATGAGTCCATTAGATGTTAGAGTCAGCCGGCAGTCGGATGTTAGTTCACACCTACAGGACAATTCCGTGGGAACTATTGTTACCACTGTATATGAATCCTTAAGTAATGTTTCTGTACCTGAAAAGTGGATGAATGATGGTACACAATGCAAGAATTATGATTAAAGCATGCAACACATATCACAATGAATAGGTACTTGATGATTTTAGACGACAAAGACAGCTTGCAATTTCATATTTAATTGATATTAGACAACCTCTGTAGCTCAGTGGCTAGCGTGTAGGCGTTCAAGCCGGAGGTCTAAGGTTCAAATTCTGCCAGGGAACAAAAAAATTCTGTGTTCCTGAGTCATAGATGTGTATGTGTAGTACAATAGCCTTATTATTCAAGCACAAATTCAATGCTATACTTCAGACTTTTTATTTTCTTCCATCTGTTGTTCTTGTTTGCCATGTAGGCAGAAGGCCTCCTCCATGGATGTGTAATGTGTATTATATAAAAAAATTAAATATAAGGTATAGTATAAAAAAAGTATTAAATATATTTCTGTTGTCTGGTACTCATAACACAAGTTCTTCAAGAACTTACCACGCTACCAGATTGACGTGGTGTGAAAGCATCCATAGATATTATATACTCTGCATTTTACAGTGGAAATATATGTCCCTTGCCAATCATCATTTTTTAAGAAAATGACAGACAATAAATAAGTATGAAAGACAAAAAATTCCAGAAAGACATTAAGAATGTCATTAAGATGCAACCTTTTATTGATTAATTACAATATTTTTTTTGTTCTAACACTTAAATCTTTTATGTGAAAACAAAAAATGAACATAAACAGATTGAATCATTTTTGCACATGATACACTGACTGCACTACTGTGATACACTAAGGTTGCATAAACATTGAAATGCACAATGATGTATCATGCAAAACATAATTTATCCTTGTATTATGCACAACTTATTTGGTTATGAGGAAGTCGCAGCAATTACTGCAGTTTTAATGTGCTTCCATTCATATAAAATAATTTAAAATGAATGGGATCATACTACAACTTACAAGCATTTACAACAAACAAAATATTCACTACTCATAAGTACTGCCGTCTTAACGAAGAGTGTAGTAAGTCAAGCCTTTGGGCAAATTGGATTAAGACCTTATATTATGGTATAATATGGTCTTAACTCGATTTGCCCAAAAACTCGACTTACTGCACTCTTCGTTAGTAGTGAAGCAATCAAAGTATGACAGCTGTATTGTAGCGACACATGCCGCATACACACATTCACAGAAAAGTAAGACGATCGGCTTGTTCAAACTTAGCTTATGTTAACAGTATTGCGTTAAATAATAAAGAGATAGGGTATATAAAGATTACAAAATAGAATCATAATAACACTTTTATTTTTGGTTCCTTCACTAGGTTCGGCCTGTCCTGCAGCCTGCAGGTCACAAAATTGTTATGTTTATTAAAATATAAAAATACTTTTCTAATTTGCAAAATTTTGTAAGGTAATTTGGAAAAAATAGTGGTAATTAAATTAAAATCAATTGAAGGTAGATTGTAACTCACCTAGCAGTTTTTCCCCATTGAGTAAAGTCCGAATTTTCTCCATCCACAAGTTGGTTTCTTGGATTGACTGTGCGGCTAACAAGATCCTGGGTTTGTTGGGCTCGTCGGTGGTAAACACGGCAAAGGCATACGGTCTCGAGCGGGACTTCGCCCGTTTCACGACACAACCAGTCTGTAACTCTACAGTGCCCGCGGGCGCGCCTGCCTCGCTACAGTAAACCGCCAACGAGCCGCCGCCTACGTACGTCGGACTCGGCCTCAAAATACACCATTGTCTCTTCCATGTCTGCCGATTATAAATATTCAACGATGCATTGTATGCAGACCATACGTTATGTTTTATATATATTGTTAAAAACTTACCTTAAAAGGATTCAAACCTAAATTTGATTTAAATGGATACTTCACTTCTAGATAACCAGACATTTTGTACGATCTTTTTGCTAATTTAATAACATTTCAAGACTTAAAATCTATTAAAATATAACAGAAAACATCCATCCACATGTGATGTATTCAAACAAATTGTTTACAAATCACAGATAATATTAATTAATCGCGTAACATCGTAACGGAAATCGATAACAAACCGGTTTTCGCATCACTATTCTTTCGAATTTCGATTTTCAGCTGTTAAGAATGGATCTAGTACCTATGGAAAGAAAACTCCGAATTTTGTAATTGCTAAAAAGAACTGTATTACTTTGGTAATAGTGTGTATTTCACAATGCACGTCTCGTAGAGGCAAACAAGAGGCAAATCCGAGCTGAGCGAGATAGCCAGAAGGGAAGCCGTGTATCTCGTTCCTGCATGTTGCCAACCAGAAAAATGTTGGTATTTATAAAAAGTAAATCTTAGATAAAACGAGTGTACTTTATTATTATTTTAACAAATGTTTATAACTATATTATATTCTAATTAAAAAAGTTAGAAATTGTCATTTAATACTAAATAAAAATGCAGTTTACATTAAATCCTTTTCCTTCTTTTTTATTAGATGGTATCATTCGCAAGACAATAGATACGCCATTACAAATATTTTATGCTGAACACCGGATAATATTAAAATTGAAAATAGTTTTTATTTCTTACTTCATGTATCTCCGTTACCATGTTTTTATTATTTATTTGATCATTTAACAGTCAAAATTGTGAAAAAATGTTGTGTATATTCTTGTCGAAGTGAAAGTTATGCTGGTTGCAATATTTCATTTATTAGTAACATTAGTAAGTTAATTGTAATGTTAGTCTAGTTATTCTAGTATAAAAGTGTTAACATTAAAGCAACTGACGTTAATAAGAGTTATAACTGTACTACGTTTTGTTATAAACTAGTCAGTAGAATGTCAGTAGTGACTCGCCTAGAATCGTAGTAAGTACTGAGAAAAAAGTGTATAGTCGAGTAAGGCTTAATGATAATATTATACAGTTTTTATAGATTTCCCATGCGACGCAAGAAATGCGACAAAAATGGCTCAATAGTGTATAGGTAAGGCAGAGAATTACATAAAAATTTGTTACATATTAATGCAGCCGTCATCACTTCAAGCCTTCATGATTTTACACTATTCAATTTCGTCGACTTTTAAAAGCCTCAGCTGTATGTTATTAAATTATATGCATGTACACAGGCCACAGCGCATGCCCAAATTTTCTTTTTTCCCAAAAAACGCACCCAATAGTTTTTTTTTTGTGATTTTGATTTTTCGGATTTTCTGTTTGATATAATTCTATAAATCTGAACGTTTCCAGGTTCATCATTGTTAACATAGATTAATTATTAGTTACTACGTAATTGTTAAACTAAACATTTTTATTACTAAATATTAAATTACGAAAGTTTCGACAATGAAAACAAAAAAAAGTAAGCGTGCGCTCACTGTCGGAGCTCGTGATGAACTAAGTATGTGCCAACGTGTGGACGGAAAGCCATAACTGTGGCCACAACCTTAGATTATATACTACAAGATAAGGCACGCGAGGAAATTTTCAAACAAAACTTTCTGCCAATTTTGGTGCGGGGAGGGTAACTCCCACAATGAAAACAAAATCACACATTCACAAAAATATTGTAATCGTTACAAACTCACACATTTATAAAACTGCAACACTAGCTTATTTATTTCACACAAATAAGACTCGCGCTAATATAACAGTGTAGCGTACGCACTAATACACTGACATGTTAAGTGATGTTACCAATACAAATTATATCGATATATTGTCGATATGAATTTGTATTGGTCACATCTTCGTTATTTGAAAATAATGTATTTTGTTGAAATAAAACCATTCCGAATAATTCCGATATACATATTATATTATATTACACGTAAAAGTTATGGCAGCAATAGAAAACTTCACATACATAAGTAGTAAATACAGTCTATTCACGTTAAGTTTGCAATGAGTCGTCAGTACAAATTACAAATGTTAAACTGGCTTACCTTTATTGTCAAAAGTGAACACGAGCTAAGCGTCATTGCTTTCTAGACATTTGCACTGATGACTCACTGCAAACTTAACGCGTACCTATAGGCTGTATTTACCACTTATCTATGTGAAGCTTTTTAAAACCGCCATAGCTTCTACGTATACTATAGACTGCATATACGCACATACATACGCTCATACTCACATACGTAGATATTATTATGAACACTAAACATACAACTCTCCTTTTTTGCAAACATCAAAGAAAAAATAACCTAACCTAATCAAGAATATATCAGGACACGTCTAAGGAGGGTTCCGTAACTATAAACGAGTAATATTTTGTCAAATTACTTCAAAAGTTACTGTCTGATTTGGTTCAAAATATTTTTCCTAGAGTTATTAGCATAATCTATCAGCATAGAAAATTGTAAGTTTTTAAGTCTTATAGTTTAGAAATGCTAGGGGGACCAACTTATAAATCACTTTGGAGGCCGATTACTCGAAAACGGTTGACTTTATAAAAAAGTTATGTATGAAACCTTGCCTTTATTTTAAAATACCTATTAAACGATAACCCACACGATGGGATAGAAATAAAAAAAAGTTCATCCCCACACCTAGAATATCTTATACGTTTAAACGAGCAATTCTTGTATATTTATGTATATGTATATAACCATGATCTTGGAAACGGCTCTTAACGATTTCGCTGAAATTTGGTATATGGGGGTTTTCGGGGGTAAACAATCGATCTAGATTAGTCTTATGTTTGGGAAAATGCGTGTTCGTGTTTTAATGCGTTTTTCTTTCCACGCATAATATGGTCGCTAATTTCGTCCTGCCGGCCACTGTCCGTTTGGTCCAGCGGGTTAAGACGCGAATGGCAAGAAACGAGTGTTACGGGTTCGAAACCTGCGGGCCTATTCGCTATCGTACATTTTGTGAGTTAATCACTGAGTTAATAACGAAACGGAGGAGTGAGTAACGGAAAGTGTCACTTTTGTATTCACTATGCACAAGTTATCAACTGAGTTGGTACGGTTTTTAACCAAATCTTAGTTGATAACTTTTAGGGAAGAGGCATGCATTTTGCCATAAAATTTTTATCGAAAGTTCTTAACTATCAATAAATATGTATTCACTAAAGCAAAATGACAGTTCATAATTACGAACTCAATGAAGTGACTAACCCATTTTAACAACTGCTAAAGAGTAGTTGTTTTCGTGCGTTGATAATAAAATTTGAAGATTTTAATTGAAATTACAGCTTGTCAAATAAATCGTGAAATTAATAGGGGCACCAGCATCGTTCGGATGGTCACCTCACCTCATTTCCTATATATTATATAACTATAAAATATACTTTGATTAAATTCAGTTTTGAAAAATAATTTATCCATTAATAAATTTAATGAGTTTGCATATAGGTACATTTTTTATTATGTCCAAATTTAACTAGCCATAAACATAATAACAAATAGTAGCATTGAAGCTCGCATTTGTATCTTTGTTTACGTTGCTTAGGTCAAATTGCATCTAAGCGGATTTCATAAAATAGTTTTTTTAGGAATAAATAAAAGCAGTATATTTATTTTGTTTATTTAATCAGAGTCAAAAACACCCTCATCCAAATATTCTATATCAGAAAACCAAGTTATAGCTTGGCTCGAGCCCTCCCCAAAAGTCTAGCTTGAGCCCTCCTCAATAGCCTGGATCGAGCCCTCCTCAAAAGTCTGGCTGTTATTAGAATCACTGTCACTAATGCTGCAGCTGTCGTCTCGGAGGTTTACGACTATTCTGTCTATGTCATCATATAATGATTAATGTGTGTCCTCTATTAACATATCCGTCTTCTATTTTTATCACATGCTGGCATGCTTTTCTCCAGTCCTCAGCAGATACATCTTCTTCAAACACACACCTTGAAAAATAAAACACATATTTAAAACAAATATTTTTTTAAATATAATAATCCATAAGTAAAGTACATAATTCACAAATAAAGTTAGTACTTTGTAGTACCTACCATGATATCAACTGATCCCACATTGTGTGAGGCGATTTTTTGTTTTGCTATGCCCCAGATCAACTCAATAGGGTTAAGGTCACAGTGGTAAGGTGGGAACCACCTAACAGTTTATCGATCTTGTAGATAGTCTCGGGCTTGTGTTAACAAGCATTACCAGATTTGGCTTTTTCGCTGTTTCGTTAAACATTATTTTGATTTTCACCAACCACTGCTGTAGGAGCTTTATTTAGTAAAACAGAATGGTAAGGAGCATTATCCATTACAATCATCAATATGGCTCTGACAAATTGGGAATTAATCTTTCCCTAACCCACTTTGTAAAATTATTTTTATTCATTTCTGAATGATAATCCTCATTTTTATTTTTTCCACAAAAAAATTTGCAATGAATTTGGTACAAAACCTTTATCAGAGCCTGCATGTATAATTATTATGCATCTGAAAAAAAATAATAGAAATAGGTAATCATGAAAAAAAATTGAAATAGGTAATCAAAGATCAAAATAAATATAAAATAAAAATAGAAAAATCAAAATAAATCCATGGGGTCCTAGCGCTATAAGGCTTTTTAAGGAAATAGGAAAAAGGTTAGTCGACATCACAGGAGACCGAAGAGCTGGCGGCTCGGTTCACCTCGGACAAAGAATTAGTCTAGCTATTCAAACGGGGAACACTGCCAGTATCTTGGGAACCTTGCCTAAAGGGACTCCTTTTAATAATATATTTTAGCCATTACATTATATTTTTAAGGTTTTTAGTTTTAGGTTCTTTGTTCTAGTTTAAATATATTTTTTATTCTATTGTATATTATTATGTATGTTGAATAAATAAAGAGAATATATTATATTAAACAATAATTAGGTTTAATGCTTGAACATTAAATAAATACATTAAGAAAGTGGAAGTTTATTAAAAACCAGTACTTTTTGAGCCTATTCATTACAAACAAACAAACAAAGAAACAAACAAAGTTTTCCTCTTTATAATATTAGTATAGATAATTAAATTAATTCAGTTAGGACTACATACCTTTTGCTTTTGAAATATTTTCTTTTATTCCACTGGGCACTGACTTCCAAAGATTGCCAGCACTTTTTTAATTTATATGATGTATGAACACAACTCTCATCAAAATAAAATATAAATAATATTCTTCTTCAGCTCCTCTGGCAAGTTTCTGTTTTTAATATCTTTTTCCAGGTAGACTTGACTGGTTTTTCTATGAAAGCCGTTCTATCGTTTTGGCATTTTTTGTATCTAAAACCTAGGGATATTAAAACCTTCTGTAAATGTTCACGGCAGTAGTAAATCGCTGTAAGTGCGATTTAGGTACTACAGAAATTGTAAGTACCTCATAACATCGATGTAATTAACTTAACAAAAACATTTACATTGTTGACTTTACCGCTGAATAATTTTCCTCTAACCTATTTTTGGTTTCACGTAGGTAAAGGTAAAGATGGCTCACACTCTAATAATGGTATATGCTGCAGAAAGTTAGGAAATATTAATTTATTTTGAAAAAGTTGAGAGGAAAAACTTATAATTCGAAATATTTATGTAGGTACTCGTCTCATTGACTTGACAAACAATAGTTGATAACTTAGTCCACAGACAACAAAATAAATAGTTATCCGAATAAATTAAAAGGTTCTCACATTTTATAATGTACTCCTCCACAGACGGCACTATTCAATTTAGCCGAATTACAGTCGAGAACTTTGCGTCAATTGAGTTATTCACTTTGCCATAAAAAGGTACTGAATACAAAATTATGGAACTGGTCGGTTACAAACAAAAGCTGGTTAATAACCATTTTCAAAGTGATTAACTAAACTTGTATTTTAGCGAATAGGCCCGCTGCTCGGTGCCTTACTTTTGTTTTTTTTATATGTTCAAGTATATAATTATAATTTTTTTATTTTTTATAGTTTTTAGACAAGTTTAAAAAAATGTAGTTAATGTTTGAGATTAAACACCTAATCTACACAGAAATCGATTGTAAATAATAATAATTATCAGTTCACATTTTACTTTTTAAGTTTATGTAGATTATCACCTAAACACCACCCACCATATTACAATAAATAGTCACCCAGGTACTAAAATTATTATTATTTTATGATGCCAAATCCGAGATCTATACACAATCTATGATCTATCTTCATAATACTAATCTGTGATCTATGACTGTACCAAATTTCATCCATTTATATTCATAATTAGGCTAACGGTAGAAGCGCGGACAGACAGACAGACGAATGGACAGAGCGAAACTATAAGCGTTCCTCAAGTATTACGGAACCCTAAAAATGAACTGCGCTTCAAACAAGGAAAACTTGTGTCCCTCTGGCTGGGAACATCTTGATTTTATAACGATACCCCATAGTCCATATTTCAAACATCCAAATAAACTGTTCAGCCTTTCAAGTTTCAAAGTTGCGGTAGGGTAAATAATAAACATCACATACATACATGCATTGCTTGATCTGTCGTATAAAGTGTAAAAGCAATCCAATATTTTTACATCACAAAATATAAAATTAGTTTACCAAGAAAAAAATTAATTTTTATCGACATCGTTATTCTAGTGATTGTCACGTCACTCAAAAAGTAATAAAAAAGTTCCGCCATGTTTCGAGAATTAAGTGCCATAGTAAAATTCGAATCTATTGCATAGGAAATAAAGACTAAAATTCTATATCTAACAACAATAGTCTCGTGGGGAGTACGATCGAATATTCTACGATTATCTGTCTCGTGTACACCGCTATTCGATACATCGTCGATTTTTACGAAATTACATTTAAATAGAAATATACAATAATTAAATAAAAAAATACTCATAAATGAAAGGTTATTCCATCTTTTTTAAGATTCGACGTGTTGGACTTGTTTTTACAGGACATAAGAGCACAAATCGGCATTTTTAGCGGAGCATTTCGGACGTCCTTTCGATGCTATACCGATGCACATAATGATTAAAATCGATTACGCAAATAGTTTTTATGAACGCATTAGATTCAAAAATCTTATACCTCGGCAGAGGGGAAAGCTCATGTAAGGCGTATCCCGTAGTATAAGATCTAAGGCCACAACCCTTTGATCTTTCGTCGAAAAACCGTCACAGTAGTGGCCCATCATTCCAACACTGTGCCAACCCCTAATCCACACGATGGCACAGTTATGGCACACACCGTTATGGCCATCTAGATAGCCAACGTGTAGACTGTAGAGCAGTGGTCCCCAACCTTTTTTTACGCGGGCCACAAACCCGTTGTACTCCTGGTGTCGCGGGCCGCACCCAAAATTTTTTTGTCTATTTTTTTTCCTAAAATGGCTTTTCCTTGGCAGATTTTTAAGTTACAGATTTCACGCGGGCCGCAGATAAAGGCCCGGCGGGCCGCATGCGGCCCGCGGGCCGCGGGTTGGGGATAGCGGCTGTAGAGCCTACAATCGAGCTAGATGAGTGTAATTTTTTTATAATGTATAAAATCAAATATAAAATCTAAAAAATATTAGTGAAAGAATTTTTTCGATATCTCAAAAACTGAATTTTCTATTAATATTCAAAGTCGGATATTTTTAAAATCAACGCGAGTTTTACCGCTCAACTAGGGATGTTCGATGTTGCAAAAACATCGATGTTGGCATCGATAATGACATCGATGGCTAAACATCGATATTCGATGTTTATCGAGATCTAAACATCGATGTCAGGCAACATCGATGTTTTTTGCGAACGTCTTCACGGCCGTCCGTCATCAATACATCCATACTAATAATATAAATGGGAAAGTATGTGTGTTTGTCCGTCTTTCACGCCAAAACTACTGAACCGATTTAAATGAAATTTGGTACACATATTATAGTCTAGAGCCTGAAAAAAGACATAGGCTACTTTTTATCGCGGGGAAATGATACTTTATTTACAGTTTCACGTAAAAACTACTAAGCCGATTATTATGAAATTTGGCACAGATATAAGGTAGACCACGGGAAAGGTCATACTTTTTATCGCGGGGAAATGTACGGTTCCTGAGGGATACTTTATTCACGGTTTCACGTAAAAATCACTAAACCGATTATCATGAAACTTGACACAGATATAAAGTAGACCATGGGGAAGGACATAGGCTACATTTTTCGCGGGGAAATGTACGGTTCCTGAGGGATACTTTATTCACGGTTTCACGTAAAAATCACTAAACCGATTATCATGAAATTTGACACAGATATAAAGTAGACCATGGGGAAGGACATAGGCTACATTTTTCGCGGGACATATAAGGTTCCCGTGTGTTACTGTACTTATGCGGGCAGAGCCGCGGGTATCAGCTAGTAAATTATAAAAAAAAACATAAAATCACACGATTTTTTTAATGAAACAAAGAAATTTTATATTGGAGATATATGGAGAAATACATTAAAAGTTCCAATATATTTTGTCATAATTGACTATAAAAATGATAATTTTGAAAGCGCAGAACCTTTTATGATTTATCCTGTTGCGCTGTTGATATAGGGTTGAACCAGCCTTAGAAAATAATCGCTCTAATGGCGTTGATGTCGCAATAGTGGTTAAATATTTTACCGCAAGTTTTTTCAACTTTGGGTTTTTCGATTTCGATGTTTGTGTCCGTGACATCGATGTTACGATGTTTTAAATAATGCAACATCGATTTTAAAACATCGATGTTTTATCGTCTAACATCGATGATCATCGAGCATTCCTACGCTCAACGCGTGACGTCATTTCGCCGACTGTGGCCGCCTCGCCGGGATGTTATTGCTAGTTCGCGCCAAAGGTTCGCGCACTTTTGAAGTTTTATTGAGATTTTTGGAATTATGGAGAAGAAAATTCCATACAGATATTGTATAGTACCCTTATGTACTAATACAACGGTAAGCACTCCAGAAAAATACTTTTTTCATGTGCCCAACGACAAAAAACTGAGAAATAAGTGGTGTAAACTGATGAGAAGGGAGAAACTGTTATCTACAAAAACCAGTCGACATTGTTGCGAAGATCATTTTAATGTGAGTACCTACCTAAATACGAAATACCTACCTACATATTATATATATTTTTGCATTACTAAATGTTTAGTTTATAGAATATGCTAAGAATGAATTAAAAGTATTTTAGTGACAATTTATTTTAAACAGTAGGTATAAACAGAGAAATAAAACACAAGGTACGCTGTGTTACTTAAAAAGTCCATTGAATCCATTGAATTAAACTTAAAAGACGAAAAATAAGACAAAACAAAAACTCCCTACCTACTTTTACCCGTTATTATGATGACTATGTTTTACGGTAATAGTGTTGTCTCTTGTTTAAGTTATCGACAAAAAATCTTTACTAGCGAAATGTCATAGATTGACTATTATAATTTAGTAGGTAGGTCACATTCTTTTTTAACCGACTTCCAAAAAGGGGGGGCGGTTATACGATCGGCTGTATTCAAT
Organism: Glaucopsyche alexis; assembly: GCA_905404095.1. Taxonomy (NCBI): domain Eukaryota; kingdom Metazoa; phylum Arthropoda; class Insecta; order Lepidoptera; family Lycaenidae; genus Glaucopsyche; species Glaucopsyche alexis. The sequence goes on from FR990057.1 coordinate 2,404,161, forward strand.
CTTCATTGATTGATTATTGGCTTGTAAAGAAATAGTTAAAATTCTAGCCAAATTTAAACGGGGAATAATTAAGAAAATAAGATTTATTTCATACTTTTTTGTGAGTGTTTTTTAATAATTTGGCAAACAACGTATTTAGCTATTTACTTAAGCTTCCTTTACGAGATTGTTCATTGCAGAAATTATATAAATCCTCCTTTATTTCAGATTGAATCAGACATGGAAAATCATATGAAATGGAAACTGTGCGGCGGAACTTTAAAACTAAAACAAGGTGTATTCCCAACAAAATTTGAATGTCAAAAACTGAAAAGAACCGCTACGGTCACCCGCCCTGGATATGAAAAACGACAAAGAATAGACTTTTTTGAAACTCTGCTTACAAAAGAAGTGAGGCCGTCAGTAGCCCAGCAGAAAATTGAATTTATATCTTTTAACAATCCACCTGTGGAACTCAATGAGTTTAATAATCCAATATCAATCGACAATACTCTTCAAATAGAGTTACCTGCAACAGAAATAAAAAAAATGAGAGATAAGAAGATTCAAGTAGAACAGAAAAAGAAAGACGTACAGTCTCAAACCATAAAAAACAGGAAAAATGGTGAAGAAGCACTCTCTCTAGAGATAGACGCCAGTTTTGACTGTGACGAAATTGACTGTACTTCCGATTCATCATCAAACACTGATTCTATTACTTACGAGGTGTATGTGGATAATCGTACAAGCACTTGTTCAAAAATTGCACGTTATTCTAAACTTTATTTGGGTATTCCAAAAGAATCCTATTTTGTCATTAGTCTCTTGGAAGAAAATACTAAGTGTCCATTACTCCATATATTGATCACACTCAAAAAAATTAAATTGAATGATTCGTATCAACGCTTAGAAATAGATTTTAACAACAAAAATATAAGTCGAATTTTTAGAAAAACAGTGGTGTTACTAGCTAACTGCTTAAAACAGTTAATTTATTTCCCAAAAAATGACTCTGTGAAAGAAAAATTACCCCTTCCTTTTCGAAGGAGATATAATAAGACAGTTAGTATTATTGACTGCTTCGAAATTGGAATAGAAAAGCCTTCCAACTCTCTACACCAATCTTTGACGTGGTCGCAGTATAAAGGTTGCAATACAATTAAGTACTTAATATCAATAACTCCAGATGGATTAATCAACTTTGTGTCTAACGGTTATGGTGGTAGAGCTACTGATACAGACATTTTTGAAGATTGCAAAATTTTGGAGTTAATGCCAAAAGGTACTGCAGTCATGGCCGACATAGGTTTTAAAAATATTGCAACCGATGTAGAGATGCATGGCTGTTTTCTCGTGAGACCTCCAAGTGTCAGCACGGGTAAAGCTAGTACGAAGGAGGAAGTCATGGAAACGAAACGGATTGCAGCTCTACGAATACATGTTGAAAGGGCTATAGGGCGAATAAGAGAATATAAAATGACTGCACCTCATGCATGTATTGACACAAAGGCTATTGACATGCTTGACGACGTCGTTATAATATCTTGTGGATTAGTAAACTTACAAAGCAAATTAGTTTAAGTTAATTTTTATTACCTATATATGTGATAACTAGAAAGAAATTTTACGTGGTAGAGCCATGCTTCGGCACGAATGGGCCGGCTCGACCGGAGAAATACCACGGGCTCACAGAAAACCGGCGTGAAACAGCGTTTGCGCTGTGTTTCGCCGAGTGAGTGAGTTTACCGGAGGCCCAATCCCCTACCCTATTCCCTTCCCTACCCTCCCCTATTACCCTATTCCCTCTTAAAAGGCCGGCAACGCACTTGCAGCTCTTCTGATGCTGCGAGTGTCCATGGGCGACGGAAGTTGCTTTCCATCAGGTGACCCGTTTGCTCGTTTGCCGCCTTATTTCATAAAAAAAAAAAGAAATAAATAAATAATTAATAAATAAAATTCACTGTCATTGTACATTTTTTATTTTACTTTCAGCATTAATAAAACTATGTTAACTATTCGAGTAGTTTAGAGCAGTTGTATGAATATATTTTCCTTCCAGAACATAACACACTTTCTGATTAATTCCGCACAATAATCTTTATCATACATTACTTCATGTATGTCAACTTTTTTTGAGGTTTCAAAATCCTCATGTGCAATACAAAATAAGCACTTCTCTTTTCGTGCAAAAAACATTTGCAGTTGTATTTGTGCATTATATTTTTGTACCACAACTCCGTCTTTAACGTATTTTTCAATATTTTTATTAGACAATGGGCACTTTATTTCTAATATGCAATCTTCAGCAATACCGTCTAGAGAAGCGCCTAGAACTGGGTAATCCTTAGAAAGAATAAAACCTACTCTTCTGAATTTAATATTGTTGATCTTAGATACTTCTTTCATGACAGATTCTTCCAACAATTTACCTGCAAGTAAAAATAATAATTAATAGAAAACTATTAATTTTACGCATAGGTTTATAATTTTACTCACATGAAATGTAGGTACTACCAACCTCTTTTGATTGCGAACGTCTCTTTAAATTTATAGGCACCTAAGATTGTTTCGACTAAAACTCCATCGGGTGTACTACATTTAGCGGATTCGTACGCTTTTGATGCCGTAATACGAGCATATCTCAGTTCATGCCACAATTTGCAGTCTGCTTGCGATCTTGTAGCAATTTCGATCGCATCGCATTGCTGGGATCGTATATTTTCTTTGCAAAAAGTAATAAATCTGTCTGCATCCTTAACACTGTTTTCTTTTCTAAACTGAATCACTAGATTGTGTATTGAAACTTTATCAATATCAGAAGTTGGACGAAAGTAGGTCATGATCTGCGAATCTATACCCAGCTCCATTGATTTTTTTATCACTGACTGTAGAAAACGTTCGTCGGGTGCATCCTTAGGCGTCAAAGGTGATGTTGAGGAACGGAGCTGCCTTTTATTGCTTATATCTTTGGCCTTAATAAATTTTAGCTGAGATCCAACTTGCGACAGTTTTGGTTTCATCCAATAACACGCTTCTTCTGTACAAGCGGGCTTCTCAAAACGCCTATTTAACCACATAACCAACGCCATTGTATGTTTGCATCCTCCTTTGCTTGCTGCACATCCTTCACATTCCAGATTTTCAATCTTATTCGTAACTTCGTCACAAACAAATGTACAATGATATGCTGTAGCTCGAACTTTGTGTTCAGGTGTAACTCTTGCTTTTACCGTGCACTGTGGATATAGTCTTTTCACCTGAACATACCCTATTGCATTATCTCCATAACTTTCACGTCCAGCTCTGTAAAAAGAAAACTTATGTAAAACGCTCATGATTTAATAGGTGGGTATTATTTTTTATCGATAATCCACAGCAATCTGACAGCACTAGTAGTAACTGACACTGATTAAACTATGATCATGAATGTTTTTTTCTTAGGCCTTTACATCCGTTAAATGGATGATTTATACAGTATTCTCCGAGCGAAGTAACCACTCTTGAAATACTGTAGTGCCTGGGACAGTTGGTTTTTTTTTAAATGTCGTATGGTTGCCCAAGCACATACGGCATTCTCACAACATAGTCAGCCTAGTCCAGAGGAATGAACTGGTCAATACGCCTGGGGCCAACTATGTGCGGGTTTCCTCACGATGTTTTCCTTCACCGTTAGAGCGTCCGTATAATGTACTTGAGATCTGAAAAAGTCTCATTGGTACACGCCACAACCTGGGATTTGAACCTGCACTCCTTCGAGTGCGAACCAAACGGTCTACCCACTAGGCCACGGATTGATATTTTATGCATATGAATGTAGGTACATATGCATAAAATATCAATATTTTACCTTATTCTAGACTAGCATACGCGACTTTGTCTGCGTCGATCCCCATTCTACCCCCGTGGGGTATGTATTTCAAAAAATCATTTTTAACGGATTTCTACGTCATACTTAATAACTAACTGCGTGAACAGCTGTTGATATTTCACTATAAAAACTTTGAACCCCCATATCACCCGTTTAGGGGACGAATAAAAAAAAAACTATAAAACATGTACTCAATAATACTTATTTATTAGCTCGGATATTATATTTCATGGAAATCGGTGCAGATTTTTCATACAAACTTTCAACCCCTATTTCACCCCTTTAGGGGTAACAATTTTCGAAATCCCTTCTTAGTGCGCGTCTACATTGTAAATTAAACTACTGTCCAAATTTCACGTTTCTACTATTAGCGGTTACGGCTGTGCGAGCGTCTATAATACGTCAGTCAGTCAGTGGGGAGATTTGACATCTTTTATAATAGAATACCCTCAGGGGTAAGTAATTCTGCTAAATAAAACCTGCATTAATACAATTAATCAAGTCCCGATACGCTCAAAGTCTCAAATGGTGTTTTTATGAACGTTAAACCAACGTGAAACGCGCTCTGATTGGTCGAAACGTCATAAAATTCGTTCATGGTAATATCACAGTGTAATAAAGAGATAGGTAATAGTTCTATAGGCTGTGGTAATATTATGTCGCTTCACTTTCAATCCAAAACAAAGTAAATTTAAGTCTACTTTAAATACGAGAATTGAGGTTCAGGATTGATGATAAGTCCTATTTACGTGTATTTCACCTAAACCTAAACTTATGGTTAAGAAATAAGTCTGAAACATACAAAATAAGTATCATTGGTCTGAAATGATATACCGGCCCCTTACCTACTTTACTTTTATAATATAACCATGAACCAAGAAAAGAGTCGGACTCCGCATCAGGAACATGAATAGTGTAACAAAGTAAGACGGCCGTATCGTAGCGACACAATGGACCTAGTATAACAACAGGACCGACTACTGTGAGCAAAAAAACGAGCCGAGCGAGAGGTTGGAAGAGAGGCCGTGTGTCCCTTTCTAGTAGGGTGACAATAATATTTTCTGCTGTGGCAAACTGCAAAGCTGTGTGAGACAAATTGTGAAACACTGAATGACATACAGCTGAGGCTTTAAAAGTCGACTAGATTGAATAGTGTAAAATCAAGAAGGTTTGAAGTGACGGCTGCATTAATATACATAACAGATTTTTATGTAATTCTCTGCCTTACTTAAACACTATTGAGCCATTTTTGTCGCATTTCTTCATTGTTGGGAAATCTATAAAAACTGTATTATATTATCATTAAAGGCCTTACTCGACTTCACACGTTTTTTCTCAGTAACTAGGTACTTAACTTACTACGATTCTAGGCGAGTCGCTACTGACTAGTTTATAACAAAACGTAGTACAATTATAACTCTTAATAACGTCAGTTGCTATAATGTTAACACTTTTATACTAGAATCATTAGATTAACATTAACAATTAACTTACTAATGTTACTAATAAACGAAATATTGCAACCAGCAGAACTTTCACTTCGACAAGAATATATATAACATTTTTTTCACCATTTTGACTGTTAAATCATCAAACAAATAATAAAAACATAGTTACGGAGATACATGAAGTAAGAAATAAAAACTATTTTCAAATTTAATATTATCCGGTGTTCACCATAAAATATGTGTAATGGCGTATCTATTGTCTTGCGAATGATACCATCTAATAAAAAAAGAAGGAAAAGGATTTAATGTAAACTGCATTTTTATTTAGTATTATATGACTATTTCTAACTTTTTTAATTAGAATATGATATAGTTATAAACATTTGTTAAAATAATAATATAGTACACTCGTTTTATCTAAGATTTTTCAAGTTACTTTTTATAAATACCAACATTTTTCTGGTTGGCAACATGCAAGAACGAGACACACAGCCTCTCTCCTGGCTATCTCGCTCGGCTCGGATTTGCCTCCATGATACGTGCATTGTGAAATACACTCTATTACTAAGGTAATACAGTTCTTTTTAGCAATTACAAAATTCGGAGTCTTCTATCCATAGGTACTATATCCATGAGCGACACGCACACGCACACATTGACAGTCAAAGTAAGACAATCGGCAGTGGTGTCAACCTCGGGGGTTTCCCCCTAAATCTAGGGGGAAAAGTTTTAAAAAGGGGCAATTTTAGGGGCAGAAAACCTTCAGGGTTTTTTTTAGGGGTCTTCAATTTAAACTAAACCTGTATTAATTAAAACTAACAAACTCCTATGCCCTGTGCGTAGAACGGAACGCACGATACAAATTGAACGAAGTGGGGCTCTTTCTTATAACAAGCTCAGTTATGAAACTGTCGTCTGTCTTACTTGATCTGAGGTCTTAACAGTGTTGAGGGATAGGACATCTCACTCATTTATACATCGTTGCGTTCCGTCCATTCGGTTCGTTTAAAATCTTAAAAGTTATTTAGCATCCTTTCGGGTTTGCAAGTTTTCTGTTGTGTATTAAATATAACTGTGTTTGTGCTATTATAAGACAAGAGTGTAAATTTGAGAACAATGCCGAGAGAATATGATAATTATTATTTTTAAACAAAAAAATAAACCGATTCCAAAGTAAAAATACACAAAAAAGTATGAAATAAAACTTATTTTCTAAATAATTCACCTTTTAAATTTAGCTATTTCTCTACTTAATCTTCTTAATTTTGAAGACGATACCAGCCCAAACGATATTCGACTTTTATTTTTATTATATTTATTATATTGTATATAATATTCGATATATTTTTACCGACTTCCAAAAAAAGGAGGCGGTTATACGTTCGGCTGTATATTTTTTTTTTGTATGTAAATTCTTTTTTTTTTTTTTTGATGTAGAAGGTATAATCCGAAGTTGGTCCCATTTTCAGAAAATTGGTGACCTGATGATGGGATCCAAGAGGAAACGAGGGAACTCCTCAAAATTTATATGGATACATATGGTGATTTCGACTTTTTTTGAAGCAGTCCAAGCATATGCTACCAAAAAGTAAGATTTTGCTCCAAGGTATACCCTGGATCCAAAAGTACAGAACAGAACTCAGACTCCTTATAGATACATGTTTGGGGATTTTTGGGTTGTTTAAACAACTGCAAGCATATGCCACTTTGTCAATTAGAGTAATCATCATCATCACCACCACTATCACAGCATACATCATCACATTATGATGATAAAGAAGGTACTTCTCATAGTATTTTACACAAACACGGAGATCTTTGAACATTACTCTGCCGTTTATGGACCTATTTACAAAATTCCTTTGTTGTTGTAAAGGGTTTAATTCGAAATTGGTTCTTTAGTCACTAAAGTGGAAACGTGATGATGCGATCCATGAGGAATCGAGAGACCTCTTCGAAATTTATATCGACACATATAGTGATTTTGACTTTTTCTGAAGTAACACAAGCATGTGCTACCAAAGAATAAGACGTTGTAACGAGGTATACCCTGAATCCAAAAGCACTGAACAGAACTCCTCAGTCTTTAAAGATATGCGTTAGGAAATTTCGGAATCGTTTAAAGAACTGCAAGCATATGCCACTTTTTAACTTACAGTAATCATCATCATCATCTTAATAACAATACCTAATGGAAGCTTGGCGCGTATTCAGTTATACATTCGATCATTTATTTTAGACGTTTTTAAGACGTATTAATAATTACTTAACAAGATATATCACTAAAAAGGGTGAAATTATTATTTTTGAACAAAAAATTAAACCGACTTCCAAAGTAAAAATACACAAAAAAGTATGAAATAAAACTTATTTTATAAATAATTCCCCTTTTAAATTCGGCTATTTCTCTACTTAATCTTCTTAATTTTGAAGTCTAGTCGGTACCAGCAAATATGAACGTGAGTTCTATAAAATGTTGTAGGATATCGTTTGGGCTGGTAGCGACTTCATAATTAAGAAGATTAAGTAGAGAAATAGCCAAATTTAAAAGGGGAATTATTTATAAAATAAGTTTTATTTCATACTTTTTTGTGTATTTTTACTTTTGAAGTCGATTTAATTTTTTGTTTAAAAATAATAATTTCACCCTTTTTAGTTAGGTATATATTTTGTTAAGTTGTCGAGTTAAGAACGTCTCAAATAAACGATCGCATGTATAATTGAATACGCGCCAAGCTTCCATTAGGTATTGTTGTTAAGGTGATGATGATGATTACTGTAAGTTACAATTACAAAGTGGCATATGCTTGCAGTTCTTTAAAAAATGCCGAAATTTCCAAACGCGTATTTAATTTTGTATAAAAAAAAATCCACGAGTTTCAATTTTTTTTTACCTAAACGTCTTTACACAAACAGTATATGACGTACCCAAAGTTTCCGTAATTGATTTTACCAAACCTTATATAAAGACTGATGAGTTCTGTTCAGTGTTTTAGGATCTGGGGTATACCTTGGTTTCAACATCTTATTTTTTGGGAGCATATGCTTGTGTTACTTCAGTAAAAGTCAAAATCACTATATGTGTCGATATTTTCGAAGAGTTCCCTCGATTCCTCATGGATCGCATCATCAGGTTTCCACCTTAGTGACTAAAGGACCAATTTCGAATTAAACCCTTTACAACAACAAAATAATTTTGCAAATAGGTTCATAAACAGCAGAGTAATGTTCAAAGATCTTCGTGTTAGTGTAAAATACTATGACAAGTACCTTTTATATCATCATTATGTGATGATGTATGGTGTGATAGTGGTGGTGATGATGATGTTTACTCTAATTGACAGGTTGGCATATGCTTGAAATTCTTTAAACAACGCCGAAATCCCCAAACATGTATCTATAAGGAGTCAGGAGTTCTGTTCAGTACTTTTGGACCCAGGGTATAACCTTGAAGCAAAATCTTGCTTTTTGGTAGTATATGCTTGAACTACTTCAGAAAAAGTCGAAATCACCATATGTGTGCATATAAATTTCGAGGAGTTCCCTCGATTCCTCATGGATCCCATCATCAGATCTCCACTTTGATATCAAAAGGACCAATTTGGGATTACACCCTATACATCACAGGAAAAAAATTGAAAATCGGTCCACATGCGGTACAGTAATCGTCGAACATACAAAAAAAAATATATATATACAGCCGAACGTATAACCGCCTCCTTTTTTGGAAGTCGGTAAAAAAATATCAGCAAAAGTATATCAAATCCTGGGAGACAGATCCCGTACTGAAAGGTTGTAAATGAGAGTGAAAGGGGCGACATGATATTATGAAGTTCTAATTTCAGAGTAGCACTTCAGGGTAAATGCATGTGTATTAAATAAAAATTGCAAATTCAATAAAAAAATATTTATTTATGAGTTGCGAATAACTTGGTCAACAAGTAAAATATCACATAAAAATATGTTATTATAGCCTATATTTAGGGGTTTTCAGGGGTATTTAAAATAAAACATGGGGGTAAAATTTGGAACAGGTTGGCAACACTGACAATCGGCTGCCATTACGCTGCTGCGAGTTGAGTGTGACCATGAAGCATAGATACCAGGAGTCCGAACGGTATAGGCTTTTTAATAATAATTATGTACACAATAATAGGACCAGATCTTAGTTCTCTTTTCTGCCGCTAGGCGTGCGAGACCGACGAGTACCGAGTGTTGCCAATACTATTATACCGAGTGTTGCCAATACTATTATTTATTACAATTATTTTTAAATTACCGTTATGCTGGGGCCGCACCTGCGTCTATCGTACGAAGCTTCGTGCTATGAGACGATACCATTGGGCGATACACGCAGATCGTCCAATGGTATCGTTTTAAGCACGAAGCACTACGCAGGTGCGGCCATAGCATTAGGCAATTACCGTGTTCTACGGTATCTATTTTTCGAGAACAGTTTCTAAGAATTTCCTAAAACTTTTAAATAATAAGATTTCAATCTTTTCAGAGCTGTCAATAGCAACTTTAAACTTCCCGCGTAATTTCAAACGAGTGCATGTCGGACCGTCGCGCGCTCTACCGGCAAAAATCTGTCCCCGTAATTGAGACCAATTTTTTAACATTACGTTCGGACTCCTTGTTATCTATACTTCGTGAGTGTGACACACGGATACGTTTTTCGAAAATAAATGAATAATGCCGTCCTGTGTCATTTTTTTTTTTTTATTTAATTCGACCCGGTCGGGACAGGCAAAGGGAGCGTTGCCCATACAGCCATTTCTATGTTTTCTCTATTTATTGAATGATAGTGAAGGCCGAAGCCAATTCTTTTATAATACCCATCTGAAATAGAGTTTTCATCAGGCCGAAGCCAATTCTTTGATATCAATAATATGAAATAAGTTTTTCATCAGGCCGAAGCCATTTCTCATGTTTTGAGTTTTGATAGTATTTTATTGTCCCTTTTTCAATTTGACATATTGTCGCAATGATATAAACTTTAAAGAAACAAGGTCGTCATTGCTCATTGTCTTCATCGTCTTGACGAGGTTCGGCTCTTGACAGATGCCTAGAAAGTCTGCTAAATAAACAGTTCAAAGTTATGTACAATAATTAAATAATATTTTATTACTAAAACTAAGAAAAACGAGATGAAAAGCAAATATGAAAGAGAATTATTTACAACCACAAAGTACTTAAATTTAATTAGGAAATTTACAACACATAACCGTTACAGAGAACTATCTCTGTGTTACTACTAAACAATCTCAAGTTATATATAATATAGGTAATGAGTAATGACTGGTGAGTATTTATTTATATATCACCAATGGTAGAAAGGACGTACTCATATATTGGCTTAAAACAATCGGGTGTTTTCAAAAGCTGCTGAAGGGAGTGCGGGATGGCTTCAGCAGTTTTAAAGATATCCATCAAGTGATTAATAAAAATAAATCTTTGAAGAGTAAAACTGTTACAAGTAAAGAAAATGTGATCCAAGGTTTGTTCAGAATGATTACAGTAATTACAAACGGGTGAAGACAATATATTCAATCTGTGAAGATGAGCATTAAATCGACAGTGACCCATTCTAAGACGGCAAATAGTAGAATAAAATTTCCTGTCATGAAATGAAACACCTTTAGTAAACCATGGGACTGACAACTCCTGTTTAATCTTAGAATACCATTTTCCTTTGGTTTCCATGGTCTGTTTCCAAAAATTTGTAAATTCGATTTTAAAGGCTTCTTTTATTTTGACTAAAACATCAGATTCTGGAAGGCATATGTTTTTAATACAATGCTCCTGAGAACAAGTGGTTATAGCTCTTGCTAAAAAATCAGCCTGTTCATTTCCCTTAACACCAATATGTGACGGTGACCAGACTAAAACTATATTTTTTTTGTTTAATGTTGTTAATTTTGTATATTTTTCTCTAATATCATGGATAATATAGTTAGTTGTAGCACAAAATTTGGGGTTATTTAAGTTTTGAAGAATGCTAAGACTATCAGACACTATAATCCATTTATCATAAACTTGAGTTTCGATATACTCTAATGCAGACAGAACTGCTAAACACTCAGCAGTAAAAATACTTGTTAAATTTGGAAGCCTAATACCATATCCTTTCTTATCCTGTTTAATATATATGGCTGCTGATACCGCCTCAGAAGTCTTTGAACCATCAGTATAGACTTGTTGATAACCGACTAGGTTACTTAGTAAAAGGTAGACTTCTTCTTTGCACTTCAAAGAATTATCAATTACAATTTTTAGTGGAAAATATTTAGAGCTAAATGTGCTCATATAGCAAGGCCATAAGTCACTTTCATATAAGTTATAGTCTTGCTTTATTTTTACAATTTCAGGTAGGTAATGTAATAAAATAGAGGAAGAAGAACCACTCTGCAATTTTACAAGAAGAGGATGATTTTTAATGGATAAAATTCTCAACAAAAACCTGTATATTAAATATTTAAAGCGAATTTTCAAAGGAGGGATGTTACATTCAACCTGCATTGATATTATGGGTGTGGAACACATCGCACCAAGCACAATCCGTAAGCACCTATTTTGAACTTTATCTAGTCTATCAACAAAATGTGGAATAGAAGCAAAGCATACATAACCATATTCAAAGTGGCTTCTTACAATAGCCTTGTAAAGAATTAATAAAATTTTTGGATCAGCTCCCCAATATGTGCCTGCTAAAGACTTTAATATATTGCAAGCCTTTAAAGCCCTGTTTACTAAGTAATCAATATATTTATTAAATTTGAAGGAGTTCTGAAAAATCACACCTAAGAATCTAACAGTTTTGTCAACTGCTAACTTACTATCTCCATATTGTAGGACAATGTTTGTTGTTTTGATAGGTTTTTTTGAAAAAACTAAAACTTTGCTTTTTTCAGAACTGATGTCGAAGCCCAGATCATCATAATAGGCCTTAAGGCCGAGGAGAGCACCTCTGAGATTTTCAATAGCTGCAGGCAACTTGTCTGCAGTACAATATATAGTTAAGTCATCTACAAACTGGAGGTTAGTAATGTTTTGACCTAAGGCAATATTTAACTTATGTATATACAAAATAAATAGTAAAGGACTGAGAATTCCACCTTGACTTATTCCTTTGTAGGAGTACCTTGGACCAATCAGTTTATTTTCAAATTTCACAAATAATTTACGACCACTAAGAAAATGATACACCCAATTTACCAATTTTTCAGGTAGTTGTAAAGAAGTTAAAATAGTTGAAAGTTTTTCCAAATTGACATTATTATATGCGCCAACAACATCAAAGAAAATACCAACCAATATTGAATTACAAGACAGAGCATTGTGAATGTCCAAACAAAAATGACTCAAGCTCTCTCTAGCCGAACGGCCACGCCGAAAACCGAACTGATTACTAGGTAAAATATGATTTCTTTCTATAAAAAATTCCAGTCGCTGTTTAATAAGCTGTTCAAATATTTTGCCAACACAAGAACTTAAAGTTATAGGTCTATATGAATCTGCAACATTTATATCCTTTCCGGGTTTTAATATTGGAACGAGACAATCTGTTTTCCACTGTTCAGGAATCATGGAATGACACCACAATGAATTTAATAGATTAAGGAACAACTTCATGTTTTTGATGTCTAACAATTTAAACATTTTGTAAGATAAGCAATCTAGACCACAAGCAGAATCTTTACGAGATTTTATGGCTGCTTTCAGCTCTTCAAATGTAAAACTCTCTACTAAAAAAGAATTTGGAGATGTTGTCACATTGGAATTACTGTTCTTATAATAATTTGGTACTGTATATGGAGTATATTTATTTAAAAACTGTAATATCCATTCACTATCAATGAAACTACTTCTAGGTGTATAACTTCGGTTGAATTTTTTAATTTTCATCCAAATTTGGCTCATAGGAGTTAATCTACTAACAGATTTACAAAAGTTTTCCCAAGAAAGTCTTCGCTCTTGTTTCAATACGCGTTTTTTATGCGCCTGAAGACGCTTAAATTCAACAAAAGTTTCAATACAATAATTCGCTTTAAACCGCGCATAGGCTTGACGACAATCATGTACAGCCTTGGAACATTTTTCATTCCACCATACTAATGGAATTTTAGCTTTTTTTTTACTGTTACTACAGGCAGAACTTTGAGAAACAGAATTAGCAGTTGGGGTGCTGAACTTAGGCTTATTCAAACCGTTGACAAATGCGCCACATTTATCAACAGTTTGAACAATAAGCGCACAGAATCTATTATAACTGTCGATTAAGTCGCATGTTTCAATTTGAAATTGTTTTAATTTCTGATTAACAGTTTTTTCATACAAATCCCACTTTACTGTTTTCAGATTCGTGTGAAGAGGAAAACTTTCAAATGTCTGTGACAAGTTACTATGTGAAGAGAATGATGGAGAAAGATTCAATGTTGTCAGAGTTGGTAGATGATAACTACCTAATGAGTCTGAAGAAACTTGCCATTCACAAAATAATGCTAACGACGCCGAAACAAAAGTCAAATCTAGTGCGTTTGGCTTCCATCTATGCGACCCTACAGTGGTTGGACGTCCATCATTCAAGAGAACCAAATCATTCTCATCAGCGACATCAACAATATCTCTCCCTCGCGCGTCAACTTTGCCGCTACCCCATAAAGTATGATGCGCGTTAAAGTCTCCAGCAAAAATTATCGGTTTCGGAATAGTCTGTATTAAATCATTAAATTTTTTCTTATTAAATTCAGGAGTACAGCTTCCTGGGCTGTAAAAACTTACAATCGAAATTTGTTTCTGAAAAATTTGAATCTGAACAACTATATTTTGTAAAGAATCATCATAAAATGTATTAATTTTGTTATAGACTATAGTGTTATGAATTAATATGGCTACTCCATTGTGATTATTACCACAGTCATTTCTCACAATAGAGTATCCTTTCATGTTAAATGTGATATGTGGTTTGAGCCACGTTTCACTAATTATACAAATGTGGATGGAATTATCTAATAGAAATTTTTGTAATTCATATTTATTACTTGGCAAGCTTTGACTGTTCCATTGCATAATATTTAGTTGGGCAGAGAATGTGAAAGATTGTTATTTTTTTCTTTTATAGTTTCTTTTATTGCTTCTGAAAGAAGCTGCGAGTTTATGCTTGCATTTTGAGTCTTGTTCAGAGTAATAGCTTTAATTAAACATTCTGTGAGTAACGTAAGTGCGTTTTTATTTGAGAGAAGTACATTTAATAAGTCTTTACTATTTGTGTTTTCATTTAATGAAGGGAAATTTTGTAATTTATTACTAAAAAGGTCTGCATATGATGTAGTTGTATACTTTTTTTTATTTTCTTCTATTTTCATTTTTTTAACTCTACATTCTCCAGATATAGATAAATGGCTACCTTTGCAATGTACGCAAACAGCTTTATCTGGGCTTTGGGTACAGTTTTTATAATTGTGAGCCTCTGCACAGATCGAGCAGCGCTCTGCATTCTTACAAAACTTTGCTAAATGTCCGTATCTTAAACATTTATAACACTGTTTCACCGGTGGAATATATGTCGTAACAGGAAATCGCCACATATTTATTAAAACATATTCAGGCAATGATGTAGAGCACGAAAATGTAATTGCCACTGATTGCGTTGGTTGCAGCACAAAGCTGTTGTTAACCTTAGCTTTTCTCATTATTCTACGTACACATATTACCCTTTTTGTACTACTCGAAATTGCTTTATAAATTTTTTGATTGGACATTTCGGTCGGTACGGAGTTGATGACACCAGTCAACTCCGTGCTACCAGCTGGAATGCTTGCTTTTAAATTTTGGTCTCGTAAAAAAGTAGTATTTTCAAGAAATGCGTTAGCTAAGTTCGGCCGATTAAAATAGACTCCAACTTTGAATTTATTAATTTTTCTCAAGAAAGATATTCCCTTAATCGATTGTTGCAAAATACGACTTAAGCCCATGAGGTCGCGAGTACCTATAGGAGTTTCCCCTGTGCTTTCCACAAAAACTACAAATTCAAATCCAGCTGCGCTGTCCTCTGGATAGCGACGGCTGTAGTCGTTGACTCTATAAGGAGCATATTTGATAGATTCCTCTGTGGGCTCAGACTGTTCAGAGCTACTCGACTCAGCCTGATCATCCACCGGACTAGACGATATTGGTCTCTTCTTCCGTTTGGACGGCCGCTGAGACATCGCGGCGCGCCTGGTCCCGTGAAGGGACTTTTATATACTTAAAAAACTTACCGACAGAACGAAGAAATAATTATATACAATAAAAAAATATATACAATACGAGTTACGACAAATATTCTACAATTATACAGCTTTTTACAACAAAAATCTAATTAAATTTTCAGTGCTGAAAAATTTACAACTTTTCCCGCCACTCCCAATCTTACCAAATCCCCGTCCTGTGTCATTAAATCGTGCCGAAATAATAGTGGAATAATTAAGAAACGTGAGGGAATAACCTACCATAGGTAAGTCAGTAAATTATTTTGTATTTAATAGGTAAACAAACAAATGCAAATCATTAATAATTTGATAGAAAAATGTTAGCTGACATTAGAGGTGAGAAGTATTTAACGTAACAGCACAGAATAAATAATAGTACCAGGTAAATAATGGTAATAGGTAAAAAGTAACAGGTATTTGGAAATAACACATAACAGTCGATATCCAGTTATTAAAATAACAGTTATTAAATAACATAATTTAAAACTATCTGCGCACAGCGTACGTGTTATCTACGGCGGGCTTATTACGTATTGACAGTACTGTACAGTACTGCCTCTACCGAACAATCGAAGAACTAAAATTGCAATCAATCGTTCGATTTCTTCACTGCTGTCAAATTTTTCGTATTAATACGCGTAAGATTTTTACAGATAAGCGAAAGTAACCAGCGAGCGATTTGAACTGTCAGTTAGCAATAATAAAAATGGTGATTTTTTCTCGAATGCTTGTATATCGCGGCGTGGGTAGTGGTACCTATTTAAAGTATAAGTCCCTGGGCGACCGAGCTTTGCTCGTTTATTACTATTTATTGTAATATGGTGGTGGTTAGGTGATAATCTACATAAACTGAAAAAGTAAAATGTGAACTGACAATTATTATTACTTACAATCGATTTTTGTGTAGATGGTGTTTGATCTCAACCATTACCTACATTTTTTTAAACTTGTCTAAAAACAATAAAACCCGTAGCACTCGTTTCTTGCCGTCCGCGTCTTAACCAGCTGGACCAAACGAATTTAGCAACCATATACTGCGTGGAAAGAAAAACGCATGAAAACTCGAAAACATGCATTTTCCCAAACATAAAACTAATCGAGATCGATTATTTACCCCCGAAAACCCCCATATACTAAATTTCAGTTAAATCGTTACAGCCGTTTCCAAGATCACGATTATAAATATTCAAGAATTGCTCGTTTAAAGGTATAATATTTTATAAGTTTATAATTTTCTTATATAGAAGATAATAAAATTTACGGCATCTATTTCACTACCAACATACAGTACCTACCTACTTACTAGTTACTGTACGACATGTAAAGTTATTTTGTTCTCGAAACAAGCACAACTAACGAGCACACAGAATATTTTGGTAATATACATGAAAAACGCGAATGTGATAGAATATTTTAAAACAAAATATGTTTCCACGTGAAATTCGGCCTCAAACCATTTTCTTATATCATTTCTTATAAGTTTTTTCATGACCTAAAACAATATGGTAGCACTTGTAAACATATGACCGAAGTTTGCTTGACTTGACATGTCATTAATAATTCCTATGATTGCTACTAGTTAAATTGTTTTGGCGCTAGTTTCGTAGCAAAAATGAAACAAAGTGCATTCAAACATAACAGCGAGCGATTAACAATCGATTGCATAGGTAATACGATTTTATTTGAAGTTCAGCAATCGATTGCGCGTATATCGCGCGATGACTGCAAGATTTTTACTAATCGCTATTTTTTACGTAATACAGCGGCCGATGTACTATAGTCCGATCTTGTCTCTCTGTTACACATACAACGACTCCATAAGCAAAAACGAAATGCACTTAATATTTAAATAATCTGTATGTCTCTCTTACAATTATAAGCATCTACAATTTGCTGGAATGAAAAGTACCTAACTAATTAGGTACTTTTCTTCGAAACTTCCCTAATACTAATATTAGGGAAGTTTCGAGGGAAGACGTTTGGTGGAGTCTTAAATATTTTGTATGGGGGGTGGGGGGGGCGTCTCTCGGGGTCCTCGGCGTATATACTAGATTCCGACAGGAATTTGGGGAATATATTGGAGTCAAAATGTAGGGCTCGTTCCCTCGATTCCAATGAACTGTGGTTAAAAACACGTGTAACTTGTTATCCACCGCGCGAAAACCACTGCATCACGAAGACTATTACCTCCATATTAACCATACTAAATACTAACATTTGACTGTTACATTTGACAGGTATCCGAAACAGGTAGTGTTTATCAGTAACAGGTATAACAGGTATCGTCTATAACCAGTTATAAGCCACCTCTAGCCATAGAGTACCTCTAGCTGACATCTCTCTGACGTACCGTGTTGCCATTTATAGAAATAAAAAATTACCCTAAATTGTGGGAGATTTCAGTATGTGTTATGAATGTACCTGTTAGCTATTTGAATAAAACTTGTTGACAAACTCAAATTATGTATCTATGTATCGATGCTTTAAATACACATGTAAAAATAATTTGGCTATAATAATATTTTAAAAAAATTAAACATGAATCGTGATTATGTATTCAGTTTTGTTAATAATTTGTTAACAAGCTTTTGCTCGCGACTTTATTCGCGTAGATACCAGTTTTTAACCGACATCCAAAAAAAGGAGGCGGCTATACGTTCGGCTGTATATATGTGGCTGTATGTTCAACGATTACTCCGCCGTCTATGGACCGATTTTCAAATTTTTTTCTGTGATATATAGGATATAATCCGAAATTGGTCCTTTTGGAATTAACGTGGTGACCTGATGATAGGATCCCTGAGGAATCGAGGGTACTCCTCGAAATTTATATGGACACATATGGTGATTTAAACCTTTTTGAAGTAGTCTAAGCATATGCTATCAAAAAGTAAGATTTTGTACCAAGGTATACCCTGGATCCAAAAGCACTGAACAGAACTCCACAGTCTTTAGAGATACGCGTTTGGAAATTTCGGCATTCTTTAAAGAATTGCAAGCATATGCCACTATGTAACTTACAGTAATCATCATCATCATCTTATTTACAAGTATGGGAAGTTACGGAAGCTTGGCGCGTATTCAATTATATATTATTTAATTATTTATATAATTAATTAATTATATATTTTGAAGTCGGTACCAGCAAATATGAATGTAAGTTCTATAAAATATTGTAGGATATTGTTTGGGCTGGTACCGATTTCAAAATTAAGAAGATTGAGTAGAGAAGTAGTTAAAATCAAGATTGGCTGGTAGAGAATACCTACCACAAGGCATTAAGCCTGCATTTTGTACAATTGTTGTATAAAGTGTTTTAAATAAATAAATAAATAAAATTGTTACACTTGTATGTTCATAAAAAGAGAATAGTTTCAATGAGCCTTGCTATGAAACAGTTAAGAATATTTGTATTATTTGATTATGTGAAAAATTATAAAAAAGTTAGTTTTATTTTTCGGTATTAGCATTTTGTTTAAAATTAAAAGTGACAATAAATGCGATTATATACGATAGACAAAACGCCAAAATATGAAAAAATAAAACATAAAGTAATTGAAATATATTTTTTTAATTATGGGTAATTTTTCGCATATATGGCAATTATCCGTAAACTCACACAAACGTAAGTCGCCGCCATTGTTGCGTTTCAATCAATGCTTAGCTCACCCTCCGTCCGCCTTTTAATACGTCCATGAATATAACGTACAAATAACGTACTGCATAATATTATGTAACTTACCTTGAAAGTTTTTGCCCTTGGATTTCTGCACTTATATACTTTGCATGGTTTGTGAAATAATCCGCAACCATAAGTAAATCGACTTTCGGAAGATTATTTGATTGACCACGTGAAAATCCTGGTTCCATGTTGGTTGGTATACCGTTAACAAAAAAATAACAAATGAATCGAAATGAAGAAAGTAAGTTTACAGAGTGCGTGCCAAATGCCAATCACATACTGAATACCTCCGTGAGTATATTGTGTTCTGTGCTGAATACATACTTGCATTTGCATTGGTAGTCGCTAAGCAGGGTTGCCAATGCTAATTTATGTATTTCCCCAAAAATCGGGATCGAATTCCAATTTGGGGACAAAAATCCGCTGATTCCCCACAAATTCCCCACAAGGGTTTTTTAAAAAATGAAACAATATTCTACTAGCTGAGTATAATTCGCATTAGTAGTATAAGTAATTAATAAAAATAAAGAGTCAAACAAACAGTTAATATGATCAATAAGTTTTCTTTAATTCTATCGTTCCACGCTATAAACTTTCTTAGTTTTTCTTGCTTATGAACCTTCTCCTGAAGCAAACACAATAAAAATAAAAAAAGAATTAGGGAAATTGGTCAAGCCGTTCACACGTGATGCCGTGACCAATGGAGATGGGGATTCATTGTTATACAGGTATATATAGATTATTTAAATAAAATTGATATCTTTCATATTCTTTTCCATATTTTTGTGAAAAAGCATTTTGTTTGAAGGGTAGAACTTGACGCTGCCGCCCGGTTTTTTATTCCTTCTCTTACAGCCATAAATGATACAACAGTATCAGTTAAAGAAAGGGAAAAAGGGAATCCCCTGATCATAAACAAATGTCAATCTACTAGTAGTTTGAAACTAGAGATGTGCCATGCCCATGCCATACATAATGATTTAAAAAAAATAAAATTAAAAATTTTAAAAACCCCCGACATAAAAAATAAACTCTAAAAAATAATAAATAATATTTTTAACCTATTATAATTATATTATCACATATAATATTATGTAAGTTGAAATAATTTTATTTTCCAATCGTCGTCTCGTCGGGGGACCGCTATGTGAGAAAAACAGGTGTAGTCGCAGAATGAACAAAGTAATTTACTCCGAAAAAAATTCGCTTATACCTAAATGTAATTCGTAATAATTAATTACTTAGCTGTTGTTGTAAAAATACTTCATAAACTTTAGTGGTCCCCCGATTTTTATTTTATCCTTTTTAAAGTAGGTATAAATAATGGTTACCTTACCATATACATACTTTCAACATCATTGAAGTAACATGGTACCAAATTTCGAATCGATAGGACATGTGGACGATAGTAGATCCCCTCATCAACTAATAAAAAAAAGATAATCTTCAAACGGCTAATCAGGTCATGGTTACCTTATCATGTTCTTTAAATATCGGTACCAAGTTTTGAATCGATCGGACATTGGAAAGTTAGTCAGATCCCCTCATCAACTAGAAAAGAGCTGATCATCTTCAAACGGCTGATCTTCCCACCACCAATTTTCTCATCAAACGAAGCTACGAACACTCAATTAAGTCATCAATATTCTCTTTCAGTGCGCTTTCATTTGAGACCCCACTCGAGTATATTTGCACATTCGGTTATTCTTACCCGCTTTCACCCCCCACAACTTTTAAACGGCTCAACCGATTTTCATCAAACATGTCTAAGAACACTTGTATATAAGTTACCTTTAATACGAAAGAAACTAAATTGAAATCGCTTCATCCGTTCGGAAGCTATGATGCCACAGACAGACAGACAGACACGTCAAACTTATAACACCCCTCTTTTTGCGTCGGGGGTTAAAAAAGGTCGATATCGTGTCGATAATGAATGATGAAATATTTACCGATGAGAATAAGATGTCGGAATGTTAAAATCCCCACATTTTCCCCACATACCCATCCCCATTTTATGGTTCTATCTTTTATAGTTTAGGCAGCGTACGCAAAATAAGTAACTTTTCTGGTTGATTTTTTACACCTTGTGTCCGAAAAACCCAAATATTTTACGGAACCCTATTTTTTTCCAAAATAAATTTTAGCCTATGTTACTCGTGGATAATATAGCTTTCGAATGGTGAAAGAATTTTTGAAATCGGTCCAGTACTTTTTGAGCCTATTCATTACAAACAAACATACAAACAAAGTTTTCCTCTTTATAATATTAGTGTAGATTTAAATAATATTGATATCTTTCATATTCTTTTCCATATTTTTGTGGAAAGCATTTTGTTTGAAGGGTAGAACTTGACGCTGCCGCCCGGTTTTTTATTCCTTCTCTTACAGCCATAAATGATACAACAGTATCAGTTAAAGAAAGGGAAAAAGGGAATCCCCTGATCATAAACAAATGTCAATCTACTAGTAGTTTGAAACTAGAAATGTGCCATGCCCATGCCATACATAATGATTTTAAAAAAGGTCGATATCGTGTCGATAATGAATGATGAAATATTTACCGATGAGAATAAAATGTCGAAATGTTAAAATCCCCACATTTTCCCCACATAGTGCCAATCCCCAATCGACTTGAAATTCCCCGCAGTTTGGGGAATTCCCCACAAATCGGCAACGCTGTCGCTAAGCTACCGCCCGGCCGGCGCTGTGACGTCACAGCCATTACTCGACGGGCGCAATCGGTTTTCGCAGGTTTTCGCGCGTTCCTAATTGAATTGCTAATATAAAAAATTCAATTTTTGTGAATTCAACACAATTTTTTCACAGTTAGTCTTATTATTGCTTAAAGTTTTTGCTAGGACTGAAAAAGGGGAATATTTTTTTATTTATATCTTCCTCATTGAATCGGTGATTGTTAAAACCTTAGTTAAAACCCCACAAGTAACTTTGAGTAAATTTTTCAGGAGAGACTAAAATCTATTTATTTAAGTATATACTGTATATAAATGTTTATAATTGCTATATGTTATAGTTTTATTTTTAAATTTGTTTAGTATAGGTACTAATTTTAAACAGTTTTTGAAGTTATACTTCTTTTGGCGCGTTTGATGAGAGTGAATTTGTGACCTGCGCGCGCACGATGTAACGAAAAAATTCACATGATGAGGTTGGCTACAGAATGGATGACCTGCGCGCGCACGATGTAAGGGGCCGTCCATTAAACACGTGATGTTTTTAACAACTTTTTAGACTCCTCCCCTCCCCCTGGTGATACGTGGTGAGGTTTTATACTACCCCCCCCCCCACCTAAGTTCACGTATATTTTTTTTACATAGTAAGCAGGTCATGTTAGAAGAAAAACTTTAACTTAAATACAATTTAATCGAATAATTTAAGCAATTAAAAATTATACGAGTCTCCTCCCATTGGTGATACTTGGTGATTTTTTTTCGGACCCCCCTCCCCCTTTAGGCATCACGTGATTAATGTACGACCCCTAACAAAAAAATTCACATGATGAAGTTGGCTACAGAATGGAATAAATAATATATTATTTATCAAGATATGATTGACGTTAAACAAGTGTTGTTACCATGGCAACACTAGTCCGTACGATAATACAGCATCAGTAATATGGTAAAACAGATAATATTATCTTGTAATTAAATAAACGCGCCTACAATCTACATACTTATATAATTATACAAAATAATATATTACATTTTTGAATAAGTAATACGTATATTTATTATATAAATTTGTCAGTTACAAAAACTGTAAATATTCTGAGAGAAAAGAAGAAAAACCAAAGAAGCAGTGATATCTAAGGATACGTTATACCCTTACAAAACTGACAAAATTTTTGTGCCGCGTCACACATTGACACTTTTAATTATTGTGACATTTCACTCACAGCAAAAATTCGTGACAAGGATGGCATTCCTAATTCAATAGCAAAGAAAAATATGACTAGTGTTTGTCACTACCAATTACATACGATTCCACATTTAAGGGCCCATTACGGCAATCGAGGGTCGGGAATATAAGAGAATATACAGAAAAAGATACTCCACAGCCTTAAAAAAAATCACACGGCTTGTCAATGAATGTAACTAGCCGCTGAAACATTCGAATTTAAGATAATATTTATGGATAAGTGTAAAAAAAATCTGAATATCACTGAAAACGTGTAAATCGCACTCCCGTATTATTACAACTGAGTCGTAATTATCAAGAATTATTAAACTATTTTCATCAAATAATAAAGTTAAAACTATAAAGAAGTAGATGAAATTTTAATTTCTTAGTAAATATATTCTTATTTTGTGTTAAGAAATCACAAACTTACACAATTTTTTCGCTCAAATTCTTCATAAAAATTACTATGAACTGGCGAGTTTCCACAAATACGTGTGCGAGAGCTCGCGGCGGTCAGTACCCTCTATAGGAGTAATAGACAATAGTGTTCTGTGGTCAGTACGCCACGCAACTTCGAAGAGAGAGCACGTCACTTTACGCCGCATCCACAGATCGCGATCAAACCACAGTATAAATAATAGTAGATAGATACAAGACGTGTTCTGTTGAGCAAGTATATATCTTTTGGAACGAAGTTCCTTATCGCGCGTTGCGAAAGGGGGCTAGACGGAGAAAAATGAAGGCCAAAACTTGTAACGACAGTTTTTGCTATAGTGTGGCGTCTTTCGCTGTCTCTCTCTCTCTTTCTCTCTCATCATCAATCAACCAAAACCAACAACCCTCCACCCCAAAAACCACCCCCACCCCTATAAAAAGTCACGCCCCTCCCCCTCTAAAATTTTTGACCTCACCAATAGCCTTCCCACTATACCACCCCTCCCCCCTCCCACAAAAATCCCCTCGAGGCATATCTCAGTCATCTGGACCCCTAGACGCCTCTAGCGAGGTATTATTGGAATCGGGAGAACGAACCCTATAATCTGGCTACAACAGATCCCCTATATTCCTAACGAGACCGGGATATACCTCAAAAACCTCAACAACCCCCCTCCCCCTCAAAAATTTATATAGCCCCGCCAATAGCCTTCCCACGAAACCTCCCCTCCCCCTCTCCCTCCCCCACTCCCCCTAAAAATCCCCTCGAGGCATATCTCAGTCATCTGGACCCCCAGACCCCTCGAGTGAGGTATCATTGGAATCGGGAGAACGAGCCCTATAAATTGGCTCCATCAGAT
Source organism: Glaucopsyche alexis (assembly GCA_905404095.1). Taxonomy (NCBI): domain Eukaryota; kingdom Metazoa; phylum Arthropoda; class Insecta; order Lepidoptera; family Lycaenidae; genus Glaucopsyche; species Glaucopsyche alexis. Next base: position 2,428,607 of record FR990057.1, read on the forward strand.
CCCCTGAATTCCCAACGGGACCCGAGATATACCTCAAAAACCTCAACAACCCCCCTCCCCCCTCAATAATTTTTGACCCCACCAATAGCCTTCCCACGAAACCTCCCCCTCCCCCCCATCCCTCCCCCCAAAATCCCCTCGAGGCATATCTGTCATCTGGACCGCTAGACCCCCGAGTGAGGTATCATTTGAATCGGGAGAACGAGCTAATTATACTACTACTACTATACTATCTAATGGAGCCAAATTATAACGAGCTATAATTTGGCTCCATTAGATTCCCTAAATTCCTAACGGGACCCAAAATATACTTCAAAAACCTCAAGACCCCCTCTCCCCCCTCAAAAAGTTTTTTGACCCCTTCAATATCCTTCTCACGAAACACGCCATTTTGAAATTTGACGTATGGTGAAAATACTATATTGAAAAACGTGTCTCCAGTTAAATGGCCCCACTTTTGAGATTTTTGAGCCATTTTGAAATTTGACTCTCGAAGTCTTTGGGGTATTGGTGACGACTATTGGTGGGATCAAAAAATGTATGGTACCCGAAGGTGCTGCTAAGGAACAGCAGGCTTAGCATGCGCATCGTGGAAACACCAAAGAGTCGACAAAATGAGAGATTGAAGAAACATTAATACCATTTGTAGCAAAATAGGCAGAAAGGTCGATTCATTGTCGTTGAGAAACAATCTTTCTTTTCTTCCCGAATTTTCTCTTTCTTTTCTCACAGAAGATTTCGCGACAGCCATTTTAAAAATACATATGTCTGTTTAGAAATGTTGATTTCTATTGACAACCTTTTCGCCATGGATTAAGAACTATTTCGCAACTCAGTATTTGGATGGAATATTTCTTCCTTAAATATATTTCTTCGGATCGCCATGCTAAGCCCGCTGGCTGGTGTTCTTGAAAATTATTATACGAGGTGTGTGCATGCGTGCGGAATTGCGGATTTAAACCGAAACGCGGCACGTTTGTATGCAGATGGTTTACTGTTCTTTATACTGTGGCGCGAGGCTCGATCGTTGTGAGAGTAGCGCTAAAAACCTAAACTTCGCGCGGCGCGTCTCCGAATACGGCCCTTAAAAGGGGACTTATCTAGAAAATAAGTTTTATTTCATACTTTTTTGTGTATTTTACTTTAGAAGTAGGTTTAAATTTTGTTTAAAAATAATAATTTTACCCTTTTTATTCATATTTGTTAAATTATTATTAAAACATTTTAAGAACGTTTATATAATTATTGAATACGCGCCAAGCTTTCATTAGGTATTGTAAATAAGATGATGATGATTACTGTAAGTTACATAGTGGCATATTATGCTTGCAGTTCTTTGAACAATGCCGAAATTTCCAAACGCGTACCTTTAAAGACTGAGGAGTTCTGTTCAGTGCTTTTAGATCCAAGATACATCGGCCGTATTGTACATACCTATATATTGTATAATTATTGTAAAATCTAATATTAACTGATTACGAAAAATTGGGTAAAATGTTTTTTTTTGTGGCAACACTTACAAAACAATCGCGGTATTGTATTACGACAATAAGGTATTCAATAAAAATTTATTGAAAAATAGTTAGCCAAAATATTCCGTTGTTCTGTGGCAACACTTACAAAATGAAGACATGATTTTCTATGACAATTACGACACGCGCAATAAATTCAATACTTTATAGTTTATTCAAATGAATAGGCAAGCGGACTGATTTTTTTTTTCATTGCATAAATGAATAGTACTCTTAAATATGAGTAACTTCTCAGAAGAAACCGTATATCAAAAGTCAATATTTTCAAAGGTACAGCGATTTGTATACAAAATTTCGCGAGTCTTTATACCAAAAAAATTTTTTTTTTTTTGCGAAATTGGTAAACAAAACCTACATCATTAGTTTACTCACATCATATACAAAAACATTCATTATGGTAAGTATGAACTTAAACGCACAAATATCGGAGATATTTACAAATATATTCCTGCGGCCATATACTTCATATACTACTTCATACTACTTCATATACAAGTGACGTCATTTTTAGGTCGACTTTTTTTACGAGGTTAGTATGGAGCGTTTTTAGGAGGCTCGCGAAATTTTTTATACAAATCGCTGTACCTTTGAAAATATTGACTTTTGATATACGGTTTCTTCTGAGAAGTTACTCATATTTAAGAGTACTATTCATTTATGCAATAAAAAAAAATTAGTCCGATTGCCTATTGCAAATGTGCTACCTACTTATAGGTGGAATATGATCCCATGTGATTTCTTCGCAGTCTCAGCAGCATTTTTACATGTGGGAACGACACAAGTCGGCATAATTATATTAAAAACTGTCAATTTCAAACAAACTTGACAGTGCCCGCGTCGGCACTCGACCATCGACTGACAGACTGATTATCTAACCATTCCAATTTGGAATGGTCGTGACGGCTTCACTTTCAAGCGCGTTGACGGTTTCTGTATTTTTCTGTAATTCTGTGTCTTTAAATCAATAAATATCAATCTGGAAAATGGCGGAAAATTAAAAAAATATATATGGGTAGCTTATGAAATCATTCAATTATTACTATACTACGCTATAGTAGCGGGTGGAAGAATACACCTGTATATTGCACCATTCGATAGTGTCGCAAGTATAAGAAACAATTTCCAGAAAGTAATTATGTGCGAAAAAATTAAGGAAATAGCTTTTTTTAGCATTTTATTATTATTCCATACATTTCTTTAAAATATGAGGCAGTTTATCAAAATACACCACTTTTATGAAGTTTTCTGTAGGTATATCATTACTTCTCAAAAATTGTTCCTTATTAGCAACACTATGAAATGGTGCAATAATGCAGGATGATTTTTTAACTTTTTTTTGAACCTTTAACCCTCATTAACTTTTTTCTCCTATGGTTTAGAGATTTTTCGTCATACAATAAAATTACACACTTTTTAAGCCCTTTCATTTTATATATATATGTCTTGTAGTGCTACAGTAGTGGTGTACGGGTCAATACCCGTACAACGCGTGTTACCTAGATTTAGTCGCAATAACGCCACGCTGCATTTTTGTAAATATCTTCATTTATTATAATGTAATAAATTAACTTTAGTTCACGACGCGACATCCTACCGAGCGCGTGGCTCGCATCCTATCTCACCTCATAATTAACATAAGCTTTGCTAACTCAATATAGTGAATTTTATCCTAATCTTTGTTCATCTTAATCCTTAACCCCAACCCCGAACATTGGTCCTTCGAGCTAAAAAACGTATTAGCGGGACCCTACGCGAGTGTACCTATCCTAAATCCTGACAAACAAAATCCTGTGTGTGCACTTCGTGGTTTCGCGTACGAACTCAGAACCTTTGGAGAACAGTCTATCTCGTAATCCTGTGCTACCCCGGTGTCCTGACGGCGCCATCACCTCATCTCATCTCGTGATCCGGTGCTTCCCGGATCCTCAGCGCGCTTCGTCAGCTCATCGGATATCCTGTAACCTCTGTGCCGCAGAAGGCGCAACATACAACCTCGCGGTTTGCTGAATCTACAAGTAAGGTCTTATTTTATTATCTAACTATGGCGCAAAAGGAAGACATCTTAGCTACGCAGCAGCAAATCATCGATGCGGTAGACGCACTCTACTCCAACTTTAAAAAAGATGGAGCAGATAGGAAAACCTCCGACTATCTCCGTCGGCGGTTAGATAACTTAGAACAGTACTTTACAGAGTTCCATAACAATCATATGAGTTTATTGTCTTTTGGTGATCAATCTCATGCGTATTTCACAACTAACCAGTACGAGCAACTTAAAATTAAATATCCATACTAATATTATAAATGCGAAAGTGTGTCTGTCTGTCTGTCTGTTACCTCTTCACGCTTTAACCGCTGAACCGATTTTGATGAAATTTGATACAGAGATACTTTGAGTCCTGGGAAAGGACATAGGATACTTTTTGTCCCAAAAATTTGCGGTGTTCCCGAGGGATAATGTATTATTATTGTGTGTACTTTGACTGTCTTTTACTGCTAAACGGTTGAATTGATTTGAATGAAATTTGGTATGGCAGTGGTTTATGCTTTGGACAAACGCGCAGTCTACTTTTTATCCCAAAAATATACAGTGTGCCCGAGGGATAATGTTTTAATTTGTGTACATCCATACTTCCATACTTCCATATCCATACTATAATATTATAAATGCGAAAGTGTGTCTGTCTGTCTGTCTGTTACCTCTTCACGCTTTAACCGCTGAACCGATTTTGATGAAATTTGGTACAGAGATACTTTGAGTCCTGGGAAAGGACATAAGATACTTTTGTCCCAAAAATTTGCGGTGTTCCCGAGGGATAATGTATTATTATTGTGTGTACTTTGACTGTCTTTTACTGCTAAACGGTTGAATTGATTTTAATGAAATTTGGTATGGTAGTGGTTTATGCTTTGGACAAACGCGCAGTGTACTTTTTATCCCAAAAAGATAGAGTCTTCCCGAGGGATAATGTATTATTTTGTGTACTTTGACTGTCTTTTACTGCTAAAAGGTTGAATTGATTTGAATGAAATTTTGTATGGTAGTTGTTTACGCTTTGGACAAACGTGCAGTCTACTTTTTAACCCAAAAAGATATATAATAGTGTTCCCGAGGGATAATGTACTATTGTGTATATTTTTTTAACGTCTTTCATAGCTTAAGAGTTTAAACCGTTTAAATGAAATATGGTATGATAGTGCTTCGGACAAACAATTAGTAATTAAATAGAGAACGTAAGATAAGGAAGATACAGATTTAACTTAGAGTACAGTCGGGAGTGGCCAAAAAACCTCATTTCTCGCGGGCGGAGCCGCGGGCAAAAGCTAGTAATAATATAAAAGCTGCTCTTCAAAACTATAATCCTAAAATTGATAGGCCTCAAACCCCTGTGTTGAAACCTCCTACGTTTCAACCTACGGCATCAACACCTCAAGCATCAGGATTTTCGTCTCAAATTCTCCCTCAGAAGGTCAGCTCCGACGAGAGCAAAGTTGAAGACTTGCTGAGGAAACAAGCAACAAATTTTAGAGCTTTTTCACGGGAAGCTCAAGCCATTAATCTTAATATTATCTCGGAAAAATGGGAGTTTGAAGATATCTTACATAATCTTAAAAGCCGTTGGTCAACCATTGATACCCTGCACTGGGAGCTGGACAATGAGCTCAATGGTTCCAATACCCAATATGAAGAGCAGTTTACATCCTATGAAAAATATTACAAAAATCTTAAACGGGATATAAATCAGAAAATGTGGTCCGTGGCACATATTGAAACCTCTACCCCAAAATTGGAAATTTCTACCTTCGCGGGAAGCTACACCGAGTGGGTCTCCTTCAAGGATCTTTTTACGGAGACTATCCACAATAATCCTTCACTTTCCTGCGCCCAGAAGATGCAGTTTCTGAAGAGCAAAGTAAGAGGCGAGCCTGAAAAGCTTATTCAGCATCTCCAAATCAGTTCTAGTAATTATCCCGTGTGCTGGAATATCCTTACGCATCGCTACGACAATAAGCGGCGTCTATTTTTATCTCATCTCAAGAATATCCTAAATATCCCTGTGAGTCAGCAAAAATCAGCCTATCATCTCAAGCGCATTCACGACACAACCTACGAGAGCGTGAATGCAATAAAGAATCTCGGGGTCGACGTCTCTACGTGGGACCCTTTCCTAGTGTGCATTTTAGCGGAAAAATTGGATCCTGAAACCAACGATGATTATATCGATTCCCTAAAATCACCTAGAGAATTGCCTGTGCTGGAAGAATTTCTACAATTTTTGGAAAATAAGTTTATGTCTTTAGAAACCTCAAGGAAAAAACAGGAAAATTCCAGCCAAAAATCCTTATCTCAATCTCATATACAACAATATCCTTCGTCATCCAAAGGTCATCAAAGTGATCAAAAATCTTCTAAATATTTTAATCCTAAATTCAAACTAAATTATAATAACTATTCAACGAATCAAGTACATAATATGCAATCGCCAAAGTCCAAATTTAGGGGTAATGACCATCGAAAAACGTGTAAAATTTGCTTTTCGTCCGATCATCGCATTCAATATTGTCCGGAGTTATTGAAAATGCAACCTTCTGAACGCAAAAATGCTATAGCGAATTTAAACCTTTGTGTCAATTGCTTACATTACCACGAAGGTAAAAAATGCCTTTCCGAAGTAAAATGTAGAGAATGCAATAAGGCACATAATACCATTCTTCACGAATCATATGCATCAGCAAATGTAATGCCGGACGCACGATCGAGGCCAAATACAGCCACGGTTACGAAATTGCATGCTCAAAACATCAATTCTTCAGTCGAACTGCAAAATAACCCTGCGGAAATTTTACTCGCGACAGCAATAATTAAAACACAGGCAGCTGATGGATCTTATCATAAAATGAGGGTCCTTTTGGATCAAGGATCCCAAACCTCGATCATCACTGAAAAGGCTGCTCAGCTGTTGAAGTTACCTCGACGCAAATGCAACGGGTATATCTCTGGAGTCGGGAATAAGGAGAACAACTGTAAAGGCATGATCTCTATTAAGTGCGTATCACTTATAAACGACTTCACATTTGAAACCGACGTGTTTATAATGAAACGCTTAGTAAACAACTTGCCGAGTCATACATTTAATAAGCCTGACTGGCCATCCCTCAATCAAATAACCCTAGCTGATCCTGAATTTTATAAAAGCCGACCGGTCGATATCCTATTTGGCGCTGATGTTTACTCGCTTATCCTTTTAGATGGCATCTGTCGATCTCAAGGTACGTTACCAATCGCTCAGCAAACTCAGCTGGGATGGATCCTAAGTGGTAGCTGCAAAACTTATCAATGCAACGTCATCCTAAATAATATCTCAGATATTCAGCAGTTTTGGGAAATCGAGGATATTCAAGACCCTTTACCGATATCCGAAGAAGACCAAAAATGCATCGAGCTTTTCCAATTTTCAACCTCAAGACGCGAGGACCCTTAAAAGAAAATTTCGAGGAAAATTTAGGAGAATCGAAAACAAAAGCAATAGCTCAATTCTTTCAAATTGAAAAGAAATTAATTAAGAAACCTGACCTGGCACGCGACTATAAATTGTTTATGTCTGAGTACATTGAGCTCGGACATATGACACCCGTCGTGGGTAGCGCTGACGTAATCCCAGGCTGTCACCTGTCTCACCATTGTGTACTTTGTGATGAATCACTGAGCACAAAACTTAGAGTAGTTTTTAATGCTTCTGCAGCCACAACATCTGGACACAGCCTCAATGATCTTATGTATAGAGGCCCGAATCTTCAACAGGACCTTCTTAGCCTTATTCTGAAATGGCGGCAATTTAGATATGCCTTCACAAGCGATATTGAGAAAATGTTTCGCAATATATGGCTGCATCCTGATCATCAGAATCTCCAGAAAATTATCTGGAGAGATCATCAATCTCAACCTCTGCAAGAATATCAACTCGCGACAGTTACCTACGGGACTAAGGCCGCACCTTTTCTCGCTATGATGACTCTTAAGCGTCTCGCTGATGATGAAAAGCCTAATTATCTTAACAGCTGTGCTCCTGAAATCCTGAAAAACTCATTTTATATGGAAGACCTCGTGTACGGTGCTCAAACCATGGCGTCAGCAAGAAAACTCAGATCAGAAATGACTTATCTTCTCAAGGCGGGTGGTTTTAACTTAAGAAAATGGCGTTCAAACTTGCTTGAACTGTCAGATATCCCTGTTGACCTTCAAAAAGAAGAATTTTATTTCAAGCAGCCAGAATCTACAAAAGCTTTGGGTCTTCGGTGGAACCCTAAAGACTATGTATTCATCTTTCATCCTATAGAGATAGCAACCGAAGGCACTCCAACTAAACGTCAACTCCTGTTCGAAATCTCAAAAATCTTTGATCCCTTAGGCTGGCTATCCCCGGTTACAATTAAGCTCAAGATCCTATTCCAAGAAACATGGAAAACCGAGCTGACTTGGGATCAAGCTGTTCCACAGGATATTGCCCAGCTATGGAACAACATTCCTGGTCCTGGTCCAGTTCCAGTTCCTGGTCATATCTATAGCGATCAGGGAACAAACTTTATCGGAACTAACAAAATCCTAAGAGAAGAGTACTCCGAGATCACTGGAACCTTATCGAGCCAAGAAAACCTCGCCGCTATCTCTGAAATGAACATCGAGTGGCATTTCAACGCGCCGTCCTGGCCATCTGCTGGCGGGCTTTGGGAAGCTGCTGTAAAGAGTTTAAAACATCATCTTAGGAGGGTCGTCGGAGAGCAAAAACTGACCTATGAAGAATACAATACTTTATTATCCCAACTCGAGGCCTGTTTGAACTCCCGACCACTTTGCCCCTTATCAGAAGATCCCGAGGATATAAACTTTTTAACCCCGGCTCACTTTTTGGCAAGCGGGCCCAACTTGACGATATACGACACAGAAAGCGATCTTAGAACCCGGCGGTACTTAGTACAAAAAATTTACAATGATATTTGGACTCAGTGGAAAAATGAATACCTCACGCAGCTATCTACAAGAGCTAAATGGAAAATACCTCAAAAGGATCTCAATCTCAACGATATTGTCATCATAAAAGATGAAAATCTCCCTCCTGGAAAATGGGCTCTAGGTCGAGTGGTGGAGCTGCACCCTGGAACCGACGGCCTTGTCAGAGTTGTCACCCTAAAAACTAAAAACGGTTTATTTAAACGGCCCATTGTGAAGCTTGCGTTATTACCTGTAAATGAAACCGCCAACCCTCCCGCGGACAAGAAAGTAAATAAATAAAATTCCAAGGAAAAGGAAGCCTAACCGTATCTCGTTCTCAAAAATAGCTTTATCTCTTTCGCTATTTTTACTATCTTTAATATCCTCATCTCAAGCATCCTACAACTTTACTCCAGTCAACAATAGTGTTTATTTCGACAAAATCTCAAACATTCATATTATTCGAGACGACTGGCGATTAATTGTGTACTATGATACTCATCCCTATAAAGAAGGCATGTCGGCACTCGAAAAGTATATTAATTACCTCGAAACGATTTGTTTAGAAATAAATCATCGAACACCTTGCGACGATATCACATTACAACTCGGGCACGAGTTCGAAGAAATAAAACATTATAATAATATTATAATGATGAATGAATCATTTGTAACTGGAGAAGCTCGGAAGCGCCGGCGCGGGCGCCGAGGCTTAATAGACGGAGTAGGCTACGTTGCAAATAGTTTGTTCGGTGTACTTGACCAACGATTTGCCGACAAATATGAAAAGGACATCGATCTTCTGAGAGCAAATGACAAGCATTTGTTTAACCTTTGGAAAAATCAAACTTCAGTAGTGGAAGCTGAATTTAATCTTATAAAAAGAATGGAAAGCACCATAAGCAGGCATCATAAATCTATCAACCAGAAGATGAACGATATCAAGGCAGCTTACCGAAACATCCAGCACTACGTTCAGAACATGAGTTTTGTTACAGACTTTTTAACATCCTCAATAACGGCTACTAATATTATGTATAGCCTTAGAAGAATACAGGACTCGATTTTGGACACAGTGACTAATATTTATAATGGGAAACTGGACTTCCATTTGATCTCACCATCTCAGCTCCGAAGCGAACTTAGCTCTATTTCCGCACAAATTCCTAAGGATTTGGCGATCCCTGTTGATAATCTCCACCTCAAAGATCTCTATAATTTATTACAGGTGAGAGCTAAGTACAATTCTAAATACCTTATTATAGAAGTTCGAATACCATTAATAGAAAGAGACGTCTATGAACTTTTTAATCTCATTCCAGTCCCAAGATCTCTAAACAATGACATGATTAGCGTGGAAATCATATCTCAGTTCGCTGCAATTAACATCAGAAAGGATTCGTATGTAACTATCTCCGAGGCCGATATTCAATCTTGCATACGACGAAACCCTAAAATGATATTATGTCACATCAGAAATCCTATTTACCACTTGAAAGATGACCACAACCTCTGCGAGACAATCCCTAATACAAGAACATGTAGAACCCTGAAAACTCCTTGTAAAAATATGTGGAAGGAATTAAGCTTCGTCAACAAGTACTTTTATTTTTGCTGCAACGAATGTCAAATTAAGTTTCTTTGTGAAGGCCAAAGCTCAGCGACAAAACTTACAAATGCAGGTCTGTTGAATGTGGGTAAAGACTGCATGGTAAAAACAGAAGACTTTGTCATTAACCCCACAAAAATGTTGTCTAGTACTATCAAGACTGGTGCAAGGATAGATGCGCCAGAAATACCTTCTATTAATCACATCTTAAATATTTCCCTAACTGAATTTCCCGCTGAGATTGATCCCAACAATAACTCTGAAATTCTGAGACAGTTTGACTCTGTTAGGAAAAGTATTGATACTCTAAAGCAGAGTGAACCTTTGAGCGACAAGGTATCCTATCATGACGTGCACCACTACGCCGTCATCTACGTCCTCATCATAGGACTTTTGCTTGCTGCTGTAACGTTCTACTGTCGACGTCGGCGCCAGGCTCAGCGTCGGGAGACTTCGAGACCTTCGGAGGCACCGCCTGCGGAGGCGACTTCCTCGACACATCGCGGAGAAAGTGTGATAAGTGAGTGTTGTGAAGTTAGGGAAAAAAGGCAATCTTTAGCTAAAGTGAAAAGTGTGAGTGAGTGTGATCTTAGTGAAAAAGGCCAATCAGTGAAAAAGTATCCTAAAAACAATTCTAGTGAGTGCTTGCATAAAAAGGACAGGGCTTCGTCCCCAATCTTTCGTGTTTTTTCTCTTAGAGACCTTAATAGTACTAGTTATATTTAATTTTGTAATCTTATGTATACCTCTGTTATGATAAAATTGTCATATTATTATCAATACTAACCCTAGTTTATTATCTCAAAATTGTTTATCACCTTGTATCATCTTCCATTACCTTAGGTCTCTACTAACCCCTATTTTCTCCCCCGGGAGCATGTACGGGTCAATACCCGTACAACGCGTGTTACCTAGATTTAGTCGCAATAACGCCACGCTGCATTTTTGTAAATATCTTCATTTATTATAATGTAATAAATTAACTTCAGTTCACGACGCGACATCCTACCGAGCGCGTGGCTCTCGTATCTCACCTCATAATTAACATAAGCTTTGCTGACTCAATATAGTGAATTTTATCCTAATCTTTGTTCATCTTAATCCTCAACCCCAACCCCGAACAAGTGGGGACGGGCTCCATACAAAAATGATCCTTCTTCTTTGATCAAGAAATTGTTGTTATCGGTTGACCAGCTCATATTTTACGGACCGGACTTTTTAATGAAATCAGGATTTTTTAACACTTGCAACCGGCTTTTCGATTTTAACCCCTGGTAACCCTAGCTGAAACAAACTTTTTGTCTCCGACACAAAAGTTGCCCGTGCGCGCTAGCCCTTAGGGTCCACCGTTTTTATTAGGCTGACTCCATATTACGCGTACGCGTTTTTCGGGCTTAAAACGACACTCATGCAGCGGTGCGCGCTGCGTGAGCGTCGCGATTTCCCGGCGTGTTGCATATGCACAGCTCGAGCGCGCTGCGGCCTGCGACTGACGAGTGCACAGAACACATAATACTCGCGAAGAAGAATGTCGACTTCATACAAAAAAAATTGGGACCATATCGCTATCGCGCGCTGCCTCTAGTGAGCTGCCCCCTCAAACTTTTAACCGCCTTCCAACAAAGGAGGACTATATATTTGATTATATGAATATGGCGGGAAATTTAAGATACGCAATTAAAGTTTAAGTTAACGTTAAATTTCTCTTTCGAGTTCAATGTTACGTTCCAACAAAACCGATCAACCACCTCCACGAAGAAATTATAACTACTGCGTTACAATCGCTTACGTCGCGTCGTCACGCGCCGGGCCCTTTGAGAGGGGCCTTGGGCGGGGAATCATGGCCAGGGGCTTTGCCCCTCTACATGAGGAGATCCGAAAATTACACCCAGTACGAATACTGGGTGCATAAACCTGTTTTTAGGGATGAGCCCCCGCGACAGAACGCAGGGGAAACCCGAAGTGATAGGGTGTTTGTTAAGAGCGACGGCCGAGGTCAGCCAAGACCGGCGGGGGACTCCAGCGACGATTGGGGTCCTGGTCCGGGGACCAGGAAGCGTGTATGGGTCCACTCCCCGCACGCCGCTTTTGTCTACCGCGGACACAAACCGACCTGGGAATAAAAAGGGTGAAGGGAAGGATTCCCTTGCCCCGGCATACGTAGGGGGGGGGGAGCGCTGCAAATTAGGTGAGCGCGGGGAAAGGAGAGGGGGGAGGGCAGCAATCCAGCGGAGCGTAATTGGCGCACAGTGCACAAGTGCGCCGGCGCGGCGTCTTGGAGCTGCGATGTCCCGGCAGATGGCGTGTAGCTGCACTGCAGTTGTTTCGTGCGGCGGGCATGCGACGGCAGCGGGTTAGAAACGACCATGCGCCCGGTCGCTTCCACTCGCACGAATTAAAAATGGATATTACTGTGAACATAATAACAAAATTAATTTTGCCACGCTCGGGGAGCGCGGGGAGGGACGGTGCGCGTAGCACACGTATGTCCCTAATCCGAGATGCGCGTAGTAGATCTCCGGCAGTCACATACAGCTCCTCTGATAGGAGCGTCTGGATGCCGGAGATATCTATCCGCGGGTCCGGAACTAGGGCCTGGGGATCCATAGAGCTACTAGTGCAGCAAAGGTAGGGGCGCCTTCAAGAAGGGCAGTAATAATTTGCTCCCCGGCTCGAATTTTATAATAACAATTCATTGCCAGGGAGAAAAGGGTCTGCAATAGTTCCGCAGTAGATCGGTGGGCCTCTTGGTCACGTACCTGAGGTGACGGAGGGGCAGGAGGTGGCACACATTGCGGGGCAGCAATGTGAGTAATCGGCTCCGGGGCGGCTACAACTTCGACGGCCGTAATGGCCGAGGAGGAGGCGCTGGGAGTGCGAGAGGGGCGCGGAGAGCGCCGAGTCGGCGGAGTTACCTGGGCGGCAGGTCTGAGTGTAGCGAGCGTCGGCTCAAGCTCAGACTCAGAGGCGGCAGCGGGAGGAGGGACGATATGGGGGCCGGCCGTAGGGGAAACGGAACCTTTGCTCTTCTTCGATTTCTTTCTCCTAGGCTGCGGTGCAGGGGGGTCGGGCTCCGATACAGACGGGCGCCGGGGACGGTGGTCATTAGCCTCCGCCATCAGTGAAGTGGCGGTAGGCGGGGACGGTGGTGCCTCTTGCTCCGGAGAGGGAGGCGTATCTAGGGTGTCACAGGGCGGGGTGGCGCGGCCGTTACCTGTGTGGCGGTTTCGCGCCAGCCGACGGTAGACAGGGCAATGCCTACTGTTTCCTGGGTGCCCCCCCCTGCAGTTGGCGCAGGTGGGTTCTTCAGAGAAGGGGCGGGAACAATCCCGCGCGTGGTGTTCTCCGGCACAGTAAGCACAGGCTACCTTTTGGTGGCAGTTTTGGCTTGAGTGCCGGAATTTCAAACATCTGTGGCATTGGGCGGGGCCGTTGTTGCTCCGCCAGGCTGAAATTCTAACGCCCGGTATGTTCAGGAACTCCGTGATCTGAAAAATGCCGGGTACGACGTCCGGGGCCCTTTTAATACGGGCGAAATAAATGCAGCCGGAAGGCTCAGATTTCGTTGAGACTGAAGAGACGTACTCCGCTACGAATCCCAGCTCAGCGAGGCCCTCCTTGATATGGTCAGTGTTGGTCAAGGCAGGTAGTCCCCTTATACCCACCTTGATTGCTCGCTCCTGGGGGAGAGAATAGGTCCTTCTCCAGGTTCGATAGATAGCGTTTGACGGTCCGAAATTCAAATTCACTTCGGGGCGTGAAGCGAATCCTGGAACCGTCTGAATTTGCGTTAGGTGTGTGCCCCAGGATTTCCTTTAAGCGTCGGAAGTGACGCACCCAATCGTCGATCTTCTCGACGACTATGGGCGGGAAACTAGATGATGCCGGGGGCGGCGTCTGAGGAGAGCGGGGCGGCGTCGGAGAAAGTCTCGACGGTGCCGGGTCCGTACTCCGTAGTCCTTGATGTTGTAGGTGTGGTAAATGCACTCACCTCGGCGTATGTCTTGCTAACATTTGCATAGACGGTCGCAGGGGGAGGCAGGTAAATAAGTGGCGGCGGGAACGTAAGGGGGCGGTAATTTGTTACCTCTGTAGGTGAGGCTCGGTGGTCGTCGTGCTGCTTAGGGACCGGCGAGACGTCTTGCGAGCGTGGTGAGCCCGCAGAGGGCTGGTGTGGGCCGCGCTGTTGCGTAGCCTTAGCGGTGCGGTGGTGGCGCGGCTTAGAGGCCGGCAGGGGGCGAGCTGAGCTCGCGGTGTTGTTGTGGGTGTCCACTGGTTGGACATTAAGTTGTCCAGGGTGTGCGTCGGGGCAGCGAGAATCGCTTGTCCGCGCAGAACGGCGCGATGTGCGCTTCGGAGAAGCCGGGCACTGTTCGGCTGTGCGGGGAGGGAGCCCGGACTCGCCTCGAGCCACCGTCGGAGGGCATTGGGGCGGGGGGGTAACAGTACACCCCCGCGAGAATGCCGAAGACGGCCCGGGGCGGGCGGTGTCCTCACCGCACAAGCTAGGCTCGGTGTTCAGGCGGTGATGCGCGCGGACCGGGGTCGAACGCGAGCTGGACCTCGATGAGGCCGGGCTGTACGTCGTCTCGGAGTCGGCGCGAGAATCGATGCGGTAGGCGCGGCTGGGTAGCCGCGGGTCACACACAGTCATTGTCAATTGGGACAGCAATCAGCATAAACACAAAAGTCACACGGAAACGGTAACAATTGCACGTATACAAACAAAAAGAAAGTACTCACGTAAACGCGGTCTTAAGACAAACACTAAGTGTACGTACACAGACGGCACACACACTTAGGGGGCTGTCTCCCCGTGACCCTACACTGGGATAAAATCCCAGCGGGAGGCCAAGGGCAGGGCAACTCCCCAGCAAGGCGTCAATCCACAGCCTATTCTTACGAAGTAGGATGTGAATTGACGATCGCTATCAGGAGTTTGTAGGCACTGCACTAGAACGGGGTCGACACGTAGCGGCACGTAGGCAGAGCTACGACGTAGAGGCTACGGAGCAACTGCAGACGCGCGCGCAACGGGAGACAGGACGATCCTACTGCGTTACAAAATGTTCGTGAGCCCTTATATACATGATACGTCTAGTGTTTTCGATAGCGCAATCTAGAAGCGGCATAGTATCATTTGTTGTGGTTTTTAAGTAACTTTTATGTAACATTAACCATGTAAGACAGAGAGCGATATATTGAAATATAACTATTCTTGTCGCACCGAACTGCCCCCTTTTTGGTCCAAGGTCATTCATACAAAGTTGACCACCCCTGGACGAGTGACGACTGAACAGTAGCGGGCGGTGGGATCCGTGGGCGGAGGGGTAAAATCGCAACGCGAGCGCGGCGTTCGCGCCTCGTGAGCGACGCTCAAATGCCCGCGAAACACGCACGCCAAATGTGGGGGAGGTGTGAATTGACCCTTACTGTAACAACACTAACAGCTGGTGTGTGGGCTGTGGCCCCGCTGACACAAAAAAAAAACAATGCATGTTATACTATAATTATTATATTACCTAATACACAAAGTTACAGTTGTACATTGGGATTCAGACCGGAGACTAGCATCAAATAAATCTAGGTATATCGTAACGTTATTTATTATCTTTCATAAAAAAAAAACTAACCCTATTTAAACCCTTTAGTAAAAACTTAAAAATTTAACACTTTTATAAAAAATACTTACAATGTTATAAACATCTAATTATTATTTTTAAACAAAAAATTAAACAGGCTGCAATATAAAAAATACACAAAAAAGTATGAAATAAAACTTATTTTCTAAATAATTCCCTTTATAAATTCAGCTAAATTTTTAACTATTTCTCTCAGGGCAGGATAGCTCCTGACGTCACAGCTTGTTAGAGAGAGAACGTAAATTGGTCAATACTTGTGAAAAAACGAGACAAAAATGTTATGTTTTGTCCCTTTCGCTGTAACCGGGTTTTTGGCACAGAGCTGTCAAATTTGACATTCCTGTACCAAACAAATGACTGTGAAGAGTGAGGTTTCGTGATAATTGAACTCTTTTGTGTTTTTTGGTGTGTTTTATGTTATATACTCTTTTGAGATAGAGACTCCGTGTAGTTTTTAGTATTTTAACAATGTGTGGATGCAGTATTTTGAGGTGCAAAAGTCGCAGCGAACGAAAATGTGCTGCCGTAACTTTTCACTCGTAATTAGCTATAGCTCGTGTTTTTTTAGTTTGTGATTGCATATAACATAAGAATGATGATATATGGATGTAAATACAGTCATAATATTTTCCATAGAAAGTGAGATGAAATCTGTATTTTTTACATAATTCGTAACATATTCTAAAAACATATTTGTCTTAGTGTTGCTATTTAATTTAGTACCAAAATATACTGACTAAAGTTCTTTCGGTAAAAATTTAGTATAATATCCCACGATTCCACGATTTGGGGAGGAGGGAGTTAAGAGGGAAGGGGAGGGGGAGGGTTGAACCCCCACTCCCCTCATCAGGAAACCCACAGTTACTGAGATATTACTTAGTGGTTGAAGTTTTAGGGTTATAAACTAAACGACTAGTTTAGTTGTAATTTGGAGTGGTAAACATAGTTGAGTGGTTGGGAGTAATAGGGTGACAGCTAACCCTAACCGCAAACATCACTAAACATAAATTTTGGATACATAGGTAATTAATCAAAGAACAAATTATCCATCTTTTTGCTAAAAAGTGGCCCCGTGCGAGTTTCTTACGCCGGTTCTTCTCGACGGGCCAGTTTCTTATTGATATATTATGTATTTTAACTGTTTAACTTTTTAAATGTGTTGAAGTGAATGAAGAATGTTTGAAACATCTACTTAAATAAAAACTATTGACTTTTTTGACATTGTTTAATTTTTATATTAAGAGAAATACCTACCCTACCTAACAGTATTAATAGTAAGACTTTTTGGTAGCTTATGCTTGGTCTACTTCAGAAAAAGTCAAAATCACCATATGTGTCCATATAAATTTCGAGGAGTTCCCTCGATTCCTCATAGATCTTTTATGCCAAGTAATTCATTCATTTCATTCAAAAATTTTCTTATTATAACCCCTAATCTATACTAATATTATTAAGAGGAAAGATTTGTATTTTTGTATGTTTGTAATGAATAAACTCAAAAACTACTACTATGCCGATTTCAAAAATTCTTTTTTTTAACATTGGAAAAGGTGTATGTTGTAGGAGTAGGTGTAGGAGTATTTGTAGGTGTAGGAGCAAGTGTAGGTGTAGGAGTGGGTGTAGGAGTATGGGTAGGAATAGGTGTATGAGTTAATGTACGAGTAGGTGTTGGAGTAGGAACAGGTGTAGGAGCAGGTGTAGTCATTTATTCATTCCAGTTCATATTTAAGACAGAACAACGTCTGTCGGGGCCAGCTAGTAATATATAATATAGCTAGGTGTCTCGACACACGTTCTTTCATAAACATGAACTGGAATGAATAAATGACTTTACCTATAATGCATCCTACGTCCTAGTCCTACACCTACAACCTACACCTTTTTCATTATTTCTCACTGCCTAAGCCTTCCCTGAACTTCCACAATTATTTTAAAATCAAAATGAGCCAAATCGATCCAGCCGTTCTCGAGTTTTGAGTCCCTCGTGAACGGGATAAAAAGTATCCTATGTCCTTCTCCTGATTTCAAGATAGTCCACCAATTTTCAGCCAAATCGGTTCAGCCGTTCTTGAGTTATAAATATTTTTACCACGTACATAATATTTTGTTAATTTAACTATTACTCTCGGTCTTGGCCTAGAGTTAACTTATTAAAAGGTCTCGATCGAGACTGAGAATCCAGGAACGATCGTACTTTAATCGCATGTTTTCTTTTAACCTCTGACTCAAAAAAAATAACTAGAACAATTTAATCGCCAGTATTAAAATATTGAAATTTACTTATTTTAATAATGAGTGGTGCAAGGAAAAACTCGTTCTACGATTCTTATTTATTACTGACTACGACGAGAAAACTTACGTGTGCATCCTAAGATCAAGACAAAAATACTACAACTGAAGGCTATGTTTGTACATGGCAACACATAGTGGGTGAGCGAGATGCACTCTAGTGGTTACAAGAGCTGCGAATCTATAGGTACTTTATCTTAGATTTCTCTACTCAATCTTCATAATTTTGAAATTGGTACCAGATCAAACAGTATCCTACAGGCTACAATACTAAATAGAACTCATTACTCAAGTTCAAATTTGCTGGTATAACGCGTTTCAAATGAGAATAGGAATGTCAATGACCTTTTTCTGTCAAATATCACTTGAAAAGTGCGATTTTCAGAAAAACTTATGTGCATATAAATATTAATAGTCTTGCATCGAATTTAAATAAAAACGTTAAATAGTAATCAATTATCTAAACATAAATATAACTATCATAACAGTGTAAATTGGAAACAATATGGCGCCGACTCGATCCTATTCTCATTTGAATCGCACTATACCGATTCAAATTTGCTGAAACAATTTTCATAATAATAATTGTTCCAATATGAAATTTGTAACAATACTGTAAATAAAGTATGAAATACTGTAACAATTATGAAAATTGTCAATGTGTGTCGCTGCACAGAAATATTGTCAGTTTTGTAAGGATGTAACGTTATATACGTTATGTAATTTATCATCAAAGTGTTACCTAATATAAAATACCAATCTTAAATAAAAAAAATACTTTGTTTTAAAATTTAATATACCTAATGTTTTAATTTAAAAACGGATATTTTCTTATCTTGAATTCTTAACAAGTTTCTTCTCTATTAACAAATCTTATTTAAATGCAATTAAATCATATTATCTTAATATTATCATCATTATGTAGATATATCACTAAAAACTATTGAATTTAGCCTAACGCATCTAACAAGACAACAAGCAGGCACATTTTTATCACCACTTAGGCACACTTAGGGGCCATCCACATAATATTACGTCACGCAAAATTTCTACTAAGTATGTCACGCTATTTTAGTATCCCTGTACCTGTTAGTATAATGCGTTTTAAACGAGAATAGGAACGTCAATGACCTTTTTTTGTCAAATATCACTTGAAAAGTGCGATTTGCAGAAAAACGTATGTGCATATAAATATTAATAGTCTTGCATTGAATTTTAATAAAAACGTTAAATAGTAATATATTATCTAAACATAAATTTAACTATCTTAACAGTCTAAATTCGAAACAATATAGCGCTAACTCGATCCTATTCTTTCTAGATTTTGAATCACATTGTACAGGTACAGATAACATGTACTGTCACATATAGTATGACATTCCCTTTTCCCCATTTGTTGTGACGTAATATGACTACATATACATACCTACTATGTACCCTTAGGCCGGGACTATACGGCACCGGAATCCGGAAGGCCGTGAAAAATTCTGAGCATGGAAATAGATCTCTGCACTAATACAATAGAGTTGAAAATCAAACATCCGAGTGTCGAGTCAAATGTCAATGTCATATATGACAGCTCGACACTCGAAACTTCCATTTTCAACTGTATTGTATTAGCACAGAGTTCTATTTTCAGTGCTCATAATTCTCTACGGCCTACCGGATTCCGTTGCATATAGTCCCAGCCTTAGGCTAAGAACTCACGGAGCGGTTTTCACCCGCGCCCGCCGCGGTTGCGGGTTCGCAACTTCTGTAGAATGCAGATATTATGTATGTAAAAAATTAAGGCACAACTCACGGCGCGTTTTACGCCCGCGGTGTGCGCGGTTGTTCGTGGGTCCCGCTGCACCGGCGGGCAATTAGTAGAATCGCGCGGGCCGCGGTCACCCGCAGCCTCGGCGGTAGCGCCCGCGCGCTCTGCGATCGGTTTGCGGGCAAAATTCAGAAATTCTATTGTTAATATGTATTTGCCTTTTAAAACCGGGTGTCCTGCGATCTTTGCCCGTCGCGTTTGCGGGCATAAATCTCAACCGCGGCGGCTGCGTGACCGCGCAAAACCGCGGTCTCGTGAGTTTAGAAATAAAACCGCAATTCGACGACCGCGGCGGGCACGGGAAAAAACCGCTCCGTGAGTTCTTAGGCTGGGACTATATGCAACGGAATCCGGTAGGCCGTAGAGAATTATGAGCACTGAAAATAGAACTCTGTGCTAATACAATAGAGTTGAAAATCGAACATCCAAGTGTCGAGTCAAATGTCAATGTCATATATGACAGCTCGACACTCGAAACTTCCATTTTCAACTGTATTGTATTAGCACAGAGTTCTATTTTCAGTACTCATAATTCTCTACGGCCTACCGGATTCCGTTGCATATAGTCCCAGCCTTAGCCTAAGCGTCAAAATTGTTTTCGACTGTATTAAACGACACAAAAGCCGGGCCCGCTGGGCGGCTCCGCGAGTATGCCCCGACGTATCATGCGACATGTGTGCTCCTCCAGTCGCCGGTGTGTCTGCTCTCCGGGACTCTTCTCGATACCATTACTCCAGAGTCTCTCGGCCACCGCACTCGTTCTTGGCCAAACCCTAATTACAATTTTGAATGTTGTTATTATGTAACTATATGTAACATACATATTGAAAACCAGTGGAGGATTTACGACTTTTTTGAACCAAGGCAAAAACTTATAATATCGTGCCCCTCAAAGTTCGACTTTAACTATTTGAATTTGTTCGGCTCGGCTTTTAAAGATGTGACGGGGATTCCCCTGGCAGAAAGATCACGCACACTACGCACTTCAAAAAAAAAAAGTTTATTTGAATTACATTATCAACGGGATGTTGAAAACTAATAATATCTTTCGTATAAAAACATGGCTTGAGACAAATTTGATAATTACATAATATTAAATGGTCGAGTAAGTTTTAGTAATTCAAATTAAGAAAATTGAAAATGTTTAAGTATAGTCCTCAATGTCAGAACGATTACGAAGTTCATAAAGAATGAAATGTATGGGAGTAAACACGTGGCCACGTGTTTTGGCGACCAAAATATACAATAGTGACAATTAAATTCCTTTTTTGATTTCGGACTTCGTGATTGTGATTAAGCTTAGTCACCCGCACCCCTAGTGCACACACAAAGTTCGGACCGCGGATCGGACTGCGTTCCAAGCCGCGGAGGGATCTGTATGGTTTGGACTGTTGTTCGACCACGGTCGAAAAAAAGATAGCATCAAAAAACTTTTAAGATGCATTTATTCAAGGTGGCTGCGCTAGCGGCAAAGTTACGAGGTGACAGAGTTAAAATTCGAAAAGATCTATAAAACTCTTAGAATAATTACATGTATATAGAAACCAAGTCCGCGCGCCCATTTTGAAGCACCTTAATTGAAGCCATAAATGGCTCCAAACGCCGGGCCGCTCCGTAGTGTTTAATACCCCTATATATAATGTACTCTGTGGTGTTTAATGACAACGCACACCGAACGTGTCTCGCGAAAAAAAATAAATTATGACGATTTGTGTCGTTAAATTGTGTCACAACTCACAAACAACACATCTGAAAAACAAAATAAATGTGATAATATCACTTTTCACAGGTAAGCTTTCAGTATTTCATAGTATTTTGTAGTTAAATAAGTCAAAATAATTATAATCGTTTCAGTTCAATGCTCAGTGTTGCCCGATGCCGATTGTGAAACAAATTTCCCATTTCAACTGACTATAATTGCTCCGACTAGTTAATTTTAAAACAGTTGCTACTGTTGTTCTTTAATTTAGGTGTTTGTGTGATTTAGCGATATCATATACCTGAAATTGTGTTACTTGAAATTTGAGAAGTATACGAACTTTTTAATCGAATTCAAAAAAGGAGGTTATCAATTCGACGCGTAGGTATGTATGTAATATTTCCAGACCTGCCCAGTTTTTGTATATATTAGTCTATTTCAGTGTCTGAATGAATGTATGTATGTTTTTATGTTTGTGTTCGCATATCTCCGGAACTACAAGTACGATTTAAGTATTTTTTTTTAATCACAATTGTATACAACTTTCATTAAAATAAACATTGATTTTCTTTTTAAGTGTTGTTGTTTTATTTTATTCGTCACATAACGATAACAATAAACATTCCCGTATTATAACAACTTTACATTACCATATCCACACTTTAATTTGCCAATTTCGGGCATGTATGTGTGCGTGTCGCCGAGCGTAAGCACGGAATCGTCACCCCTGTGTGAACCGGTTTAGTGCGTCACTTTGGAAAGAGCGCTTGTATGAAGATTATCTTTCTATATGTAATTATTCTAAGATAAAACTACTAATTTTAAAAACACCCGTAAAACTTTCCAGGTAACCCTCTTTTTCTCCACCAAATGCCTGGGACACTTGGCACTAAAACAAAAAATTGGCACAGAAATTCGTGCCAATTTCTGAGCATTCAAAATAGAACTCTGGACTATTAAAATACAGTTGAAAATCGAACACACGAGAGCAGTATCGAGCTGAAAAAATTAACATTGATATTTGACTCCGCACTCGTGTGTTTGATTATTATCAGCTGTTTTGTATTAGCGCAGAGTTTTTTTTTTTTCAGTGCTCCGAATATTCCCCGCCTCCGGATCACATTGTCCACTCCCAGCCTAAGACTAGGGTTACAACTTACACGGTCAGTCTGGCATCAGTTCAGTCCATCATATATCAGTCCGTCAATCACACGGTTACACGATCATTTTTTCGTCAGTCTGGATCAGGCTGATGGACTGAACTGATGCCAGACTGACCGTGTAACCCTAACCTAACCTGCTAATGACGTTTCGATCGTCAGCCATCTCGCCCCACATACACGCCTCGCCGCCGACGATGCCCTCCGCCAGTGTGACGTCACTGGTGACGTCAGCGATCATCTGCCGCGGGTCCGCCGCGTACATCTCCTCCCACGTCACGCTCAAGTAGTCCAGATACCAGGAAGACGAGAATAGCACCTTGTGGCCTTTTTGTAGAATCTGAAAATTGTTTTTTTTATTTTATTTAAGTAATAGGCAAGCGGACTGATTTTTTTTATTCCATAAATGAATAGTACTCTTAAATATGAGTAACTTCTCAGAAGAAACCGTATATCAAAAGTCAATATTTTCAAAGGTACAGCGATTTGTATACAAAATTTCGCGAATCTCGTAAAAACGCTCCATACTCTCAGATCAAATAAAAAACCATCGCGACGACTAATCTATACTGACAAAATATAAAGTACTTTTTTGCTTGTGTGTGCGTGAGCGCGTGTGTAAAATTGAAGTAGAGTAGTTTTTTAGGCTTCACTTCAAACAAACGCCATGCGCTATCTTGGTTTTTTATTTGATCTGAGTCCATACTTACTTAACTTTGACGTGACTTGTAGGTTAAGGTGTATGAAACTATGAAGTATACGGCCGCAGGAATATATTTGTAAATATCTCCGATAATTGTGCGTTTAAGTTCATACTTACCATAATGAATGTTTTTGTATATTGATGTAAGTAAACTAATGATGTAGGTTTTGTTTACAAATTTCGCAAAAAAAATATTTTTTTTACATTTACCAAGTAGTAATGCCTCAATATTTCTGAATATATTAAATGAAATTAATATTTCAGATGTAGTCCGATCCCCTATTGTAGATATGAGCGCCGATGGGTGGTAGGTCGGCGGCGGCGCGCCGACTTATTTGGGTCGGCGGCGGCGGCGTCGGCGGCGTGACCTTGAAAGGGTTGAAGTTTGTACTTGGTAGTAAAAAGAAGTGCAGTTCATTCATAGCTTACTTTTATTTATTGGGTTACATACAAATACAATCCAATACAATTTATGGCACTTTTTGTAGTGATGAAAAAGACAATGTAATAATATAGGTACATAATTTCAAAGTAGGAACTACTTTGGAAATTGGAATTGGCAGTTAACTGTGATTTATTTCCAAAGAGGGTAATCACTGCAATCTTTTTCTATTTTCGTTTTATAAACGTCTACATTTTCAAGAACTGACGTCGAAGCCATTTATATAACTGACTGCGTAGTCTCTCTAGTGCAGAACCAATAACAGCCTGAAACACGGTGCAAAATCTCCCAAACAAGTATATCTGGCTGTAGGTGGCACGCCCCCGTAATCCAGCACCATCACGGTTGTCTTTCCTAGATCTGTCCGTGAACCAAATTATATCCTTAAGGTGAACATCAATTGGGACCCAGTCATCCCTAGAAGTTATGAAAACTGGGTATAGCTTCTAGAAGATATACACCTTGATCATGGCATGACCATGACAGCACTCTCAAGAAGAGACTATTTCAGTTGTCCAAGTATGGTAGAGGCCCGTTCCCTACCTGCCGTCATACAAGCAGAGGACACGGCCCAGCACAACTTAGAGGTGTGCGACCGATGGGCCGTGCAGCGCCACGATCTCGTGGCAGTGCTTAGGCGGGACCTCTCGCTCTCGAGTGTGGTTCGCTGCATGCTCGAGAAAGATGAGGCCTGGCAGGCGGCGGTCTCTTTCTGCGAAGCTGTCATTTCAGTTCAGTTTTAGTGGGTAAACCGGTGAGTCGCGTCGGGAGTCCCACATACCCCCGGGTCCCCTAACCCGTGGTAGTGGTAGTACGCAAACGTGGTAGTTTTCCCGTGTTAGATGTTTTAGTCCCTTCAGCTTCCTACAGACAGTCTTGATACCCAAATAAGACAGTCTTGATACCTAACACCAATGTGTTAGGTATCAAGACTCTTATTAGCTTTGACTGTTAGCTTGACCCTTTTACACCTGATTGCATTAGCCCAGCGACTACTGATGCGCATTTGCCCGCCACTAGTATCGTTAGGTCGGATTAGACCTTGGCTCTCGACTCTGAGGTCATGGGTTCGATTCCCGCATTGGAACAAAAAAAAAGTTGTTTTCAAGTTTGGTTAAGACATTGCAGGCTGATCACCTGATTGTCTGACAAGAAAGGGGATCCATGCGTCGGATGGGCATGTAAAAAGTCGGACCAGCGCCTGATCTCTCGCCAGTCGTGTCGGTTATCCGTCCCACTGGATTACGAGAGTAAAGGAAGAGAGAGTGCTCTTGTGTACTACGCACATACTAGTGTACTATAATAATAATTGCTGGCTTGGTTTTAATGAAACCAGCCACCGTCACCGAAATCGGTATGGGGAGCTTTTATTATTATTAGAGCGTATCCTTGAGCATAGAACCTTCTATTGTTCAGTTCTTTTAGAAGCTCATTCACTACCAGGGACCACTCTAGCGGCGACAGTACCCCACCCTTCCCTGTGGGCATCCTTGGGTCAACCAGCTCCTGAGCGTCAAGCCTTTGATAGTTGATGAAGCTTCTCTGTTGTTTAGCGTAGCTATGATGCACTGTATAGTAATTCTTTAAGCCAGGGTATCAGGGTATCGGTTGAGTTTTTGCCGAACGCGCCTTCAATATCTACGAAGGCGCTTAGCTCAAACTTCCTATTCTCAATGGTTTTATCTATGCGATCTACTAGCTCCATCAATTCAGTAGATCTGCCTATCTAGTAAGCATGTTGTCTTTTAATCAGAACTCTTTCGATGAGATAGGTGTCACTTATGTGGATGTTCTCCTCGTTTAAAGCTTGAAAGAAGTAGCTAAGAAGCTTATATGGGTATATATGACTTGGGTAATATGAATGCTCATAGTCACTGACTGAAATTACACATTATGACTATCCCTCTCGCTCACTCGGCGCGCCGATGTATTTTCGCGGCGGCGGCGGCGCGACAAAATCGGCGGCGGCGGCGCGACAAAATCGGCGGCGGCGGCGGCGGCGCGCCGGCGCGGCGCTCATATCTACCCTATTGTAAACAAATGGTCACTTGCCAGCTGCGACACGAGAGCCTGGGCCACACTACATTACATAGACGCTACATAATAATAATAATAATATCCATGGAAGCTTTACATCACGTCAATATAGTCCCGTGGTAAGTTCTCGAAGAAATTGTGTACGGGTACCAGACAACGGATATATATTTAATACTTTTATACTATACACATATTTAAAATTTAAATTATAGGTACCTATTATACACACATTCCTTCGGCGGGATTCGAACCCGCGACCCCCGGCTTGAGCACCAGCACGCTCAATCCAGTGATTGTGGCTCAGTAGCCACAAGGTACTACATAGACATGAGAAAGTCTTAGATATTATGTTCACCCGACTGCGGCAACACCAAAAGTAACTACCGTTCCACTTCCACCACCACTACTACTTGTACGATTTTAATAAGCATAGGTGTCAATAGATTCGTTATATTAACGCCCGGGCAACCATTGGCCATATAATTTGATTTAGATAGGATATTATAAGATACGCGTAATGTGAAAACGCTAATTAGCCTTTCTAGTCTAGACATTATTTGGATCTATAAATGGCATAAGACTTCCCAGTGAACACATGACTTTAAAGTGACGTCATATATAGGTCACACAGAGGTCCAACGTCCAAATTTTACTTAGGTATGACATAGTGACTATGTTTGATGACTTTTATTTGATGTCATATGTATCATAATGATCTCATATTGACTGTCGACTCGAGCCTATGTGTACGCGCGGTCGATTAGGCGAACAGCGAACTAAAACCTCCTACCTTGCCTAATAGATGGCACTAAGCGCGAAAAATGTAAACTAGCGTAGTTTTGTATTATAATAGATACTAATTACTATCACATACTATTTTATCAGGTAACACAGGTTTAGGCTGGGCTTAAACTAAATAGCTTAGTTTAGTAATAAGGTAATTCTTATGGCAAAACTCGAGCAACACCACAGGTAGGTTTATATAGTAGTGTGAGATTTTGCCGCCCTTTTTATAGTACTGCCCGGGTTTTCAATAAAAATCCGGATTTTGCATCCCCTAGATAGATTATGAGTTTAATTACATTACATTGAAGTAAATTTGAGAACACATGAAGGTAAGATTATGGTCATATTTATGTCATAATTTTACGTAATAGTTTGACGTCAAGAGGTATAAAATAAATACTCACATATGACCCTTATATGACGTACATCTTACGTAAATCATGACATAGCATGATGTCATCCTGATTCCTGACGTAAATTTTACGTAAATGTGTTTACTGGGTTCTGACTTATGCTTGTACTGTTATTTATTTTGTGCTTATGCCATAAGTTGTAAGTTGTAACTTTATACAGTCTTTTATTATAAGCAATCGATATACATAATACATATTTAATAAGTAGGTATCTACATAATTATATTATTATCATAAACTGCTACCAGTGCTAACGTTAGTACCTATCTCTATAATAGACAATTAGTTAATATTTTAATTATATTTGAAAACAAAATTGAACAAGGTCGACTGGGCAAAAATTTTTCGTTGTTAGGGTAAAGCCATAGAATATTGATTAAACCAGACCATGGGTTGACGTCATTCGCCTTGGGGAAAGGAACTGGCTTTATTTTCCCATTCCAGGTGACTCAACTATGAACATTGAACTTGCAATATTTGAATATTATCTGTAAGACAGTAGAAACCAATTGAAGTATAAGTAATACAGCTTGGCAAAAAAGTCAAAAGAGTAGGTATGACACGGTTACAGGACGAACTAAAAACATTTTCCGACTGTACCATTTTTGATTTTTTATCCTTATAGATTACACTGGCATACATATTTAATTTAAATAGAATAAATAAGTAATAGTATATAATGTCATTCCAATCTAATAATGATTAAGGCTAGAATAGAGTCGAAAGTATTTTTAGTTCGGAGTTCAACGGTCCACCTGTCATCGCGTCATACTCTTTTTTGACAAGCTGTAATAATCTTTCACATGTGCTAGGGCCAAAGAATATAATATATTACTAATATATTATATTGCCAGGGCGGAGGCTATGGTTTAGTTGGTTGTGGTTTGAAAACCTCACCTTAATCATTTCTTCCACCCAATAATACTTCCACACTTGAACGAGCGTGTCTTTGTCTAAAAATACTCCGTTATCGAAAACTTCCTGAAATACGTAGCATACATATAACATTTATCAGCAATAATAATAAATTGTACTCCGTGAGATCCAATTCGATTAAATGTAAAATCTAAATCCAATCAAACGTAAATAAAAAGATTAGGTAAATTACACCAAATTAATGTGTCGTTGACCGTTGTATTTCTTTATTGCATGGTAAATAAGCGAAATTTAAATTGGTAGCATTATAGCCATCTATAATCCATTTATTTGTTTACGTTTAGATATGTGTGCTGAACTCGGACGAAGAAAAAAGAATCTTGATTCTTCGTCCGAGGTGCTGAATGAGAATCTTTGGTTAAAACTTGATTCGAAGGATTTACCTGCCACACAATGACCTTGGATCCCTCGGCCAACAGAGGTATAGCGCTCTTCATGAACAGAGCATGTAACCCTTTCACATCGATGCCATGTTCTCTCATATAAACCTGCAGCTCCGGGTTAGACTGCCTGTGCCAAAAAAATGCGCGGTAAAATTCCGCCAAGCTCGTTTTGCGAAAAAAAATAAGCCAAGAATAATTAAAAAATATTTTTTATTTACACTTGGCTGGACGTGGCTTAGAAACTCAAAACGGTAATTACAAGTGTAAAAAAAAAACACATAAAAATAACAGATTTTCGCTTCAAATAATTTTAAATACAGAAACTTTTAGGGTCAAATCACAATGAAACAATAGAGCGGTAAGCAGCAACTTTTATATTTACGGTCATAACTCATAATACATTAAAAGTTGTCCAGTAACGTTAGACGTAGATGGTAAAACCTCGAAATCTACGCAGCCAATGAATAAAAAACTATTGGAGTGTATAGCTAAAAGTTCAAATGAACGTTTTATGCGATCTTCGTTTTTTTAGTACTATCAAGTATTAACTATGAAAGACGACAAAAAGAGATTTTGTTTAGCTTATCTATTATGTATTAATATTTTTAAAAAATTAAATACATATAATATGTATAT
Source organism: Glaucopsyche alexis (assembly GCA_905404095.1). Taxonomy (NCBI): domain Eukaryota; kingdom Metazoa; phylum Arthropoda; class Insecta; order Lepidoptera; family Lycaenidae; genus Glaucopsyche; species Glaucopsyche alexis. Next base: position 2,457,681 of record FR990057.1, read on the forward strand.
TCTAAAAGAGCAGAACATTAATAATATAATCCTCCTTACTTTCAAAACTCTATTTTAGTCATTTATAACTTAGCGCTGAAAATATGCGTCCGTTTCCGCGCAGCGTTGAGAATGAGTACGTCGCAATTTTTTTTAAAGTATTAAATATGAATATAAAACCATTGAAATAATTTTGGTGTATTTTTGAATACGTTAAAGAATTTACTCCACTGGGAAATATAATATGTTAAATTTAATTTTTCAATATCGTAAAAAAGCGGCGCGGCGGCGCGGCGGTGTTTATCTCAAACAAAACTATGTTTCGGTGTGAAGTGACCCTTAAAATATGAGTATTATGTATGCATGTATTATGTAATTTACAATAATATGCGTTCAGAACCATAATTATTAAGATTCCATTATAAATTTTGTTAAACTGAAAAATTTACCAGCACTTAAGTATAATTTCATCGCCGCCAATATGAAAATATTTATCAGGAAACCAATTTTGCACTTCTTCAAATAGTTCCCGGAGAAATTCGTACGTGTAATTGTTGATAGGGTTAATCGGGCCCAAACCTACGACTTGGCTTCTTTTGTAGCACTCTACCAGTAGTTTGGGATACGCGTTACCCCACGACCGTGTGTGCCCTGGTGGTATGAAATGTTGAACATATTGTAAACTTCACTTGCGTGATATAAACTGATGTAACTCTATGTAACGATATATGTGGGGATATTGTAAACACTGATGCTATTGTAAACTTAGACTAGTGTGTGTGTGACCTTCGCCCGACTCGGGCCAATTCGAGTCTTCATTTTTACGCGTTTATAACATATCTACCTCTTTTTAATATTATATATCTATGTTGTCGGTATATTATATCATTAAAAAAGTGTCTGTTTTTTAATTTAAAATTGACAGATTTGCAATAAATGTCTGTCTGTTTGTTCCGACAAACCTCTGAAACGGCGGGACCGATTTTGACCGGACTTACACTATACTCTTCACTATGCAGATATAATGATGTTATTATTATTATGAGGCAACTTATAAATCACTTTGGAAGCCGATTACTCGAAAATGGTTGATTTCGTAAAAAATAATGTATCAAATCTTGCCTTTATTTTAAAACACCTATTCAACGATACCCTACACAATGAGGTAAAAGGAAAAAAAATTTTCATCCCCACTTCACATGGAGAGCTACCCCTAAAATATAAAATTATTATTATTTTATAATGCCAAAACTGAGATCTATTCAAAACCTATAACTATACCTAAGTACCTAAGATAGTTATAGGTTTCCATTAACAATTACAAAGGCTAGAAGAGCGGACAGACATACAGACAGACAGACAAACGGACGGATAGAGCGAAACTATAAGGTGAGGGTTACTTGAGTACGACGGAAGTCGGAACCCTAAAAACAGCTATTCACTAGCAATACCTTTCTCCTGTCATATACTACTAGCTGTTGCCCGCGGCTCCACCCGCGTAAATACAGTATCCCTCGGGAACACTGTATTTTTTCGGGATAAAAAGTAGCATATGTTTTAATCCAGAGCCTAAACTACTACCATACCGAATTTCATCGAAATCCGTTCAGTTGTTCTTGCATGAAGGAGTAACAAACATAGTAGTTTAGGCTCTGGATTAAAACATAGGCAAGTACTTCTTATCTCGAAAAAATACATTGTTCCCGAGGGATACTATATTTACGCGGGCGGAGCCGCGGGCAACAGCTAGTAAGGAATAAGGTGTCACTTAGTAGTCAAAATCTCTAATAAGTAGCTATTTAATAAAGCATTATCTGCGCGGAAGAAGGATATAGCATGCTGTAGTCATTAATTAAATAAGAGATTAAACGTCTCTGAGTGCGGTCGTAAGGCTGGGACTATATTGTCCGGAATCCGGAAGGCCGGGGAAAGATTAAATCACTGAAAATAGAACTCTGCACTCATGCAATAGAACTGAAAATCGAATACGCAAGTGTCGAGCCAAATTTTAATGTCATAACTCATACATGCTCGACACTCGACATTTCGATTTCCAACTCTATTGTATCGGCGCAAAGTTCTTTTTTTCAGTGCTCTGAATTTTCACCGGCGTTCCGGATTCCCGAGGGGCGAGGATATAGTTCCAGCTGAAGTCTGTTTTTGAATAAAATGAACATGTTTACTTGCCTGGGACGTCAAATTCGGGCACCACCCGTATTCCACGCTCTCGCGCGTACTCGACTATTTTCCGTATGTCCTCTTTTGTGTATAACATAGATGAATCGAACGCTCCTTGTTTGCTAAAAAAAAATAATTGCTAAAAGCTGAAAAGTATATAATTTTAACGGAGCCGAACCAATCCAAAAAATTAATGCTTATGATAATGATGAAAATCTGGGGGCACGGTAGTCGCTCGCCAAGATAAGCAAAGCGAAGAGCAAGGGCACTAACAGACCACCTTTTCTCGAAGCGTTTCGTCGAATTTTTGAACCCTCGTAACATAGGTTTGGATTATACCAGAAAAATGAAATGTTCAGGATATGTTCCCAGTAGCCACCTTATTTAAACTTTTGATTACATAGTTCTTATACTTTTGATTTTATTGATATTTGATTTCGTCACTAGACTCACTGATGATCAACAAAATTATATGCTACTTCCGGATGACCTAGAAAGCTAAAATTTGGTGAGTAAGCTTGAATTAATACACAACTAACATAACAATTGTCAAAGTTGGACCTTTTATCCGCCAACTCTTTAAACTAGGGGATGAAAGTTAAAGATAAAATCTCTTGAGTAGCAAGCGAACAGATATCGAAATTCCGAAGCGATTTCATTTTACAGTTACTATGTAAAGTTTATTTTATAGCATATTGTTGTAGTGAATAGTAATATGCTGGTGATATTATGAATTATAGTAATCAAAAATATTGAACTTATTATTGTTCACAGATATTAGCAAATTTTCTATTGTTCGCTGTTTGCAAGAAAATATCAGTAAATCATTTTACGCTAAGTATTCATTTAAACTTAACCACACCTACTACTTATGTAAGTCGCTCAGAAATTTGAGCTTGCGATGTGACGGTGTTTACAAACAAAACACTTATGCCTCGTCCAGATTGGTCGCGAAATAGGCCGAGGAAGTGCTTCGCGAAGTAACCCAAAGTATGAAAAGGCGAAGCGAACCCAAACTGACTGTCTTATTCGGCCAACCTCGGCCTACTTCGCGGGTAGTCTGGACGAGACCTTAGATTTATCGGTAGCGTAGTGTAGCGATTAAAGGTAGCTTTTCGAACTGAGCGTCAGTTGCGTCAGTGGCGCTCAAATGACGTTCCCTAGAATTTCATACATTTGCATAGAACACGTATCTGTCGCTGGGTCGCGGCGTCACAGTCGCGGCGCCACTGACGCCACTGACGCTCAATTCGAAAGGCGGTACTTAAGGGCCATCGCCAGCGACGATAGTCATTCGTTGGCCTGTGTCAGTGGGTCAACGAATAGCTATTGTACTCGAACGAAAGTAATCACCTAAGTTCTGGAAACTTGTCGCTTTGGTAAGGGAAACTCTGGTCGTCGACGATGTGCCAATGAAGCACGTTCATCTTATTGGCGGCCATGGCGTCGAGGGTGCGCGCAATATTGCCCACGGACACATAGTGGCGCGCCGTATCCAATAGCAACCCTCGGTGCTTGTAGCGTGGGCAGTCTAGTATATGTGTGGCTTGAATTATTACTTCCTGCAATAATTGTAGCAAGACGTGAGATCAGAGTGCCAATTCTGCTAAATAAAACCCTCATTCATACAATTACAATCATGTCTCGATACGCTTAAACTGTCAAATGGTATTCTCGTAAACGTTAAACCAACGTGAAACGGGCTCTGATTGGTCGAAACTTCATAAAATCAGTTCATGATATCATGTCACTTCACTTACAATAAAATAAAAGTAAAACGAAAGTCTACTTTAAATTACAAGAAGGAAGAAGTTTCTGGCGGCCGACCCTTTCTTGTGTCTTCCAATAGTTAAAAAAAAGAATATAATCGTTTTACTTAGATAATTTGAATAGCAATTGAAATTAAATAATAAATAAATAAATAAATAAAAATTCATTTATTTTCTCACCACAAGAACAGTACAATTTAATATTTCACAATTCTACATAGTAGGTAACACAGGTGTTGTGGGAGACTGGTGCCTAAACTAGGCGTAACCTGTATTTCAGGACACCAGAACCTCCGAACTAGCAAAATAAAATAAATAAGAATTACAGCAGATTTCGCCAAAAGTGAAATCTCAACTCTAATGAAAGGGACATGAAAATAAAAATCATCAGACAAGCTTATAATTTTAGAACTCACTTTACTATCATCTGAATGATGAATGAGCTGAGCAAACGTTTCCAGCCCCCTTAGACAGCCCCAAACTGACCGACATTGAAGCGTAGAATTCAATAATATTGATAATTCATCTGTAACAAAATCAGGAAAATAAAATCTATCTATTGACGCTTCCACACCACATTAATCTGGTCCCGTGCTATGTTCTCGAAGAGCTCGTGTTATAAAGAGAAAAAATTGTTTATTTGGACTGGACCTCGTTTGATGAAATTTGGCACAGATGTAGAGTAGACCACGGGGAAGGACATAGGCTACTGTTATCGCGGAAAAATATACGATATCTGCGAAATTAACTTTTGCGTGCACGAAGTCGTGGACAACATCTAGTATATTAATAATAATCCATACTAATAAAATAAAGAGGAACGGTTTGTTTGTTTGTTTGCATTAAATAGGCTCCGAAACTACTGGACCGATTTTGATGAAATTTGGCACATATATAGATAGACCACGGGGAAGGACATAGGCTACTTTTTATTGCGGAAAAATGTACGGTTCAGTCTAAATTTCTTTTTGTGCGCACGAAGTCGCAACATCTAGTTTTATAATAAGTATTTAAGATTTTTATTATAATACACATATTTAATACACATCCATGACCCAGGAACATAGAAAACGTTTATGTTTCTAATCCGCGACCTCCGGCTTGAGCACTGACGCTCCCGGTTGAGGTGTAGCCTTAGGGTCGCTATGGAGCGAGGACTTAGAAAAATTATAATAAGAAAATATGTTTGTTAGGACCATCACTACACGTAGGAATAAAAAAAATATGTGGTTTATTAGACCAAAAAAATATCGAAAAATTTTCTAAGTCCTTGCTCCATAGCGCCCCTAAGGCTACACCCTAACCTAGCATACTTTATCAGTCAGCTTTCAGAACGAAAAAAATACGTACAACTTTCGTCCATATCAAAATGAGGGTATTCTTCACATGGTGATGCTAATTCTACATCCAGCTCTTCAAGTGTCCCGTAAACTTCGGAATCAACATTTCGAGTAGGTATTTCTCTATTACTTGTTGTAAGTGTTTCCATAGATCGGTTCATAGCTTGAACGAGAATAGCACATGATTCTTTCGTCGTCTATAACAAGAAAAAAATGTTGAAATGCTGATGCTGATGAAAGTTTAACAAAACACAATTTTATGAAATTTCAAACTGTCATAACTTTTTAATGAATCTAAGTTTGGCCAAACTCTTTCGAATGGCGCAAGCAATTTTTGCAAAACGGGGTAAAACCAATAACTTACCGATTTTTGAAAATCTTAGATTTTCTTATCGGAAAGTTATTTAAATTTAATTTGTAAAATTTGGATTGATATCGTTCGTGTGATAGTTACCAGGTCGCCAGTCACGACTCACGAGTCACAACACGAGTCGAGACCGGCATTATATTGGACTTGGCTACAACACTACCGTGGGACTTTTGTTATTTTTTGTGTTATGTTCGTTGAAAACTTCGTTCAAAAGATAACAAAATAATAAGAAATGTAAAATATTGGTATATTGGTACGGAACTCGCACTTGGCCGTTTTTGTTTCTTACTTTCTTAGCGCATTGAAGCAACCAATTTGGTTGGATGCTCCAAGCTTACTTATGAGAAAAATATGGAGAAACTCTACGAATATAGGATTAGGAAGAACTACTTCCTCCTAACAAATAAAAATCTGAAAGTTGGAGAGGATGTATGGATGGATGTTTGTCACTCCTTCATGCAAAAACTACTGAACGGATTTCGATGAAAATTGGTATTATACTTAGTAGTTTAGGCTGGATTAAAACATAGGCTACTTTTTATCCCGAAAAAATACTATGTTCCCGAGCGATAGGCACTATATATTTTACGCGGGCGGAGCCGCTATTTAAATCAAATATACAATAGTTAATAGGTACTAGCAAGAGCTAGTACCTCTTGCTAGTACCTATTGTATATTTATTTGATTATGTATTCAACTTTTTATTACATTCTTAGTTAGGTACACAGACATCTACTGTCTGTGGTTAGTGGGTTAGGTGTACAACCGGAAAAAGTTTTTCTTCTGTTTATTATTCTTTTACTAGCTGTTGCCCGCGGCTCCACCCGCGTAAATATATTATAATATATTCCCTCGGGAACACTGTACTTTTTCGGGATAAAAAGTAGCCTATGTTTTAATCCAGAGCCTATAGGACGTTAGTAATATATATTCTTTGCTATAGGTACAGGACGGTTGAAACGGGAACGGAACCCTAACCTACTATTACGTATTAAGTATTTTAGATATGTAGGTATATGTCACCGTAAATTGTAAAAACCATTAGATTGTAATAAAACTAGTGAAATTGTAAAATGTTCATAGACTTCCAATGCAAATATGCTGCCTATTATTTAACACATTATTTTTCGTTAGATTATAAATATATAGTTAAGTAGTTTTTAATATTTCGATATATTTTTACAATCTCGTTAAGTAGTTATTTTTCAATCTAACGGTTTTTACAATTTTACGGTGACATATATATAAATACTCTTAGAACAAAGTAAGAAATTAATATATTAATAAAAATGCCTACCTACCTTTATTTTAAAAAGAGACATTTTCAACTTGTAATACACATTTTGTCTGACTTCGTGTTCTGGCTTTGGCCACACTTCGCCTTTCGTCGGCGGATACTTTGGTCCAGGAACAACAATATTATAGTCATCATCACTCGTAATAAACACTTGAAAAGTAGTTAAATAGTAGAGAAAAAGGAAAATAATTATAACTGGTATAAATAAATAATATTTTCGCGATCGTAACATACTGAAGTTAACGCTTTCAAGGGAGACACATGTACACCCTCCCATGGCTGATCGCCAACTTATAATACCTTCTTGTAATTTACAGTCAGTGTGACCGTTTTCAAAAACCGCAAATCTACTAGATGTTACCAGATGTAACTTACTTTTCTACTGAAATCTACTAACGTTTTGGAAAAACCTACTGAAATTGTACTGACGTACTTTGTGACTTAAATTCATATAAATTGATAATTTTCGATTCGACAGATATGAATATTATTAGGTTTTATTAATAAATTATGTATTAGATACACACGTATGTACTTAATTAAATTTTACCTAGTCATCATTGTCATGTTTCGTTTTTTTTAATTAGGTATCTTAATTCTTAACCATAATAATATATTATTTTTTTGGTTGGAAATTTGTGCAATTACCGCCGTTGTCAAATAAACCTTGTTTTACATGTAAAAGCGATGATACATGATGAGTGTTTAAAAACCTATTAGACTAGGGCTAGATTAATTTAGACCTTTGAAAATGGTCAAAAGTGAAAAGAATTTATAGTAGGATGAAACCCATTGGAAAAGGAAGAAAATATTACAAAAATAAAAGGAAAAATAATTTACGGGCGATTTGAAGTCGGGAAGTGTAAGAAGGTAAGTGTAGAAAACGGTTTATCTCGATTTCCGGCAAAACTACAAGTTCTATGGAAAAAAATCAATGGCAAATTTTTGTATAATTACGTTTTTTTCACGTAACCTCAAAATTTATGTGAAAAATTCAAATAGGTAACCAAGTTTTTGGTTTTTTTTATCTTATGCGAAAATAATAAAAAAATCACGAAATTTGAAAACTTACCTTTTTATGTTCCAAATATACTGTATTTTTGAAGGTGAAAACTTACCTTTTTATGTTCCAAATATATATGTATTTTTTTTATTTAAAAATATTGATTTTTCACCTTATTTTGACTTTATATCGAGAAATTAACCCTAATTTTCAATCGAAAATTCTCCCCTCAAAATATCAGCTTAATTTTTAAAAATGCCGATGGGCTTTTTCGTTGAAATCTCTACTTTCTGATAATGTAAAAAAATAATATATAAATTACCATTTTTCATGTTCTCAGAAAATGCAAAGAAAAGAACAAGTAGCAAGGCTATGTATATTTTTTTTACATTATCAGAAAGGAGAGATTTTAACGAATAAAAAGCCCACCGACTTTTTAAAAAAAGCTGATATTTTGTCGGGAGAATTTTCAATTAAAAATTAGGGTTAAATTCTCGATATTAAGTCAAAATAAGGTGAAAAAATAAATATTTTAAATCAAAAAAATTACAGTAAATATATTTGGAATATAAAAAGGTAAGTTTTCACCAAATTTCGTGAAAAAAAATATTTTTTTGTAATAAGATAAAAATTAAAAACCAAAAACGTTGTTTTTTGAATTTTTCACTCAAATTTTGAGATTATGTGGAAAAAGTGTAAATACAAAAGTTGTATACATAGGTTGTAGATATTTTTATTACCCACAACTTTGCCCATACATACATACATAATTATAATCACGCCTTTTTCCCGTAGGGGTAGGCAGGACCGCCTCTTTCCCGTAGGGGTAGGCAGAGACCACTTCTTTCCACTTGCTACGATCCTTACATACTTCTTTCGCTTCGTCCACTTTCATTCTTATCATCCATTCCTCCTCTTACATTCAACGTAGCCAAGCGTCTCTCCATGGTCCGCTTTTCGCCTCCGCGAGAAACGAGACGTGATGGGTGGCGAACCACATCGCCGCCATTTTGGATAATTCAATTATTTTTGATTATCCATTGCGTTTCCACGGATTGGTGGAGAGGGTAGGGATAGGGAAAGGGAAGGATAGGTGGTGTGGAAAGGAAGATTGGTATGTTAGAGTGGGAAATAGGGAATGTAGGATATTACCGCCCAGGAGGGCAAGGGATAGGACAGTAATAGCTAGGGAAGCCGGGGTCGCATACCCGTATACTATACCACAACTACCGGACACAGTAAGTTGGGAAGAGTATCCCATGAAGAAGATTGTCTTTAACTTTTACTATAATTAACAAGCGTCGAATAACCGACGAAGTAAGCGACGAATCACTGACTGCTATCAGAGGTTTTGTTTACATTTCCGATGTTGCCGTGTTAAGAGAAAAATATTTGCTAAAGTTTAAAATATTGCCAGGATATTCTACTGAAATCCGCTACTTTTTCAAAAAATACTGAAAATCTACTGCACTACCAATTTTACAACGAAAATCTACTGTTGCAGTAGTCAATCTACCGTAAACGGTCACACTGTTTACAGTATTGCCTGTGTTGCCACCTTGCAGAAAAATTTTTCACTAGTTTTATTTTAGGGATATTTAGAATTATAAGTCACTGTAATTCACTAAATAATTTATAACTAGCCTGGGCCTAGCCTGGCCACAGATGTTCTTAATTTGACATTCTTTAAGAACGTCAAATTCAGGTCGAAGACAAAGTTTCCATACAAAACACGCAGACCATACCTACACGTCTTTCAGATTCTTAAATTTCAGTTCTAACTTCAAATTAAGAACGCCCTTGCCAGCATGTGTGTGACATGGTAGGACGTACTCGTATAATCTGAAATCTGAATATTGTCAAATGGAGTAGATAATATGAGCGCCGATGGGTGGTAGGTCGGCCGACTATTTAGGGTCGGCGACGGCGGCGTCGTGACCTTGAAAGGGCTGAAGTTTGTACTTGGTAGTAAAAAAAACGTGAAAAATGCTGAAAAGCTTGTTTTTATCCATCACAACTTACCACTGATCAATTTTAATTACTAAAGTGTTGTAATTTGGAAATAAATACCTATATAATTTTGAGTAATATAACGTGTCTTTTTTACATGATTTGGTATTCGGTATTCGGCCGAATAGTACCTAGTTACGTATTATTCGGCCGAATACCGAATAGCAAAAAAAGTGGCCGAATAGGCCGAATACCGAATAGTTGCCGAATATTCGTGACATAGAGATGTCACTAGAGACTAGAGAGTAATAACACAATTTCAAAGTAGGAACTACCTCGGAAATAGTAGTTACTTTGATTTGATTCCAAAGAGCGTAATCACTGTAATATTTTCTATTTACGTTTTATGAACGTCCATATTTTTAAGAACTGACGTCGAAGCCATTTATATATAACTCACATCATAGACTCTCTAGTGAACAACCAATAATAGCGGAAATCTCAGCCTGAAACACGGTGCAAAATCTCCCAAACAAGCATTTCTGCCTGTAGGCACGCACCTGTAGTCCAGCGCCATCCCAGTTGTTTTTCCTAGATCTGTCCGTGAACCAAATTATGTCCTTTTATTTTAATTAATAAAAATACTAAAGTTTATTAAGTATTTTTACAACAACAGCTAATTTAATTATTACGAATTACATTTAGGTATTCAGAGCAATTTTTTTTCGGAGTAAATTATTTTGTTCATTCTGCGACTACACCTGTTTTTTTCACATACTTAGCGGTCCCCCGACGAGACGACGATTGGAAAATAAAATTATTTCAACTTACATAATATTATATGTGATAATATAATTATAATAGGTTTAAAATATTATTTATTATTTTTTAGAGTTTATTTTTTGTATCGGGGGGTTTTTAAAATTTTTAATTTTACTTTTATTTTATCCTTTTTAAAGTAGGTGTAAATAATGGTTACCTTACCATATACATACTTTTAACATCATTGAAGTATCATGGTACCAAATTTCGAATCGATAGGACATGTGGACTATAGTCAGATCCCCTCATCAACTAATAAAGAAAAGATGATTTTCAAACGGCTAATCAGGTCATGGTTACCTTACCATGTTCTTTAAATATCGTTAAAGTAACACGGTACCAAATTTCGAATCGATCGGACATAAGAAAGTTAGTCAGATCCCCTCATCAACTAGAAAAGAGCTGATCATCTTCAAACGACTGATCTTCCCACCACCAATTTTCTCATAAAACGAAGCTACGAACACTCTCGATTAAGTCATCAATATTCTCTTTCAGTGCACTTTAATTTGAGACCTTACTCGAGTATATTTGCACATTCGGTTTTTCTTCCCCGCTTTCACCCCCCACAACTTTTAAACCGCTCAACCGATTTTCATCAAACATGTCTAAGAACACTCGCATGTAAGTCACCTTTAATACAAAAGAAACTAAATTGAAATCGCTTCATCCGTTCGGGAGCTATGATGCCACAGACAGACAGACAGACACGTCAAACTTATAACACCCCTCTTCAGTGTTGCCAAATGGTAGTCAAGCTTAGAGCTAGTGTTGTGCCAAAAAAGAGCTGAAAAATAGCTAACTTTATCAGCTAAAGAGAGCTAAATAAAACCATTCGAAATTATTATATTTTAATCAATAAAAAACATGGATGGATGGATATGATACTGGATGCTTTTGTTTGACGATGCGATCTACAGCAGGATTCCTTTTTACCGTCAATTTTTGCAATTGGAACAAGGAAAAGGTGGCCGTGGTAGAGTAAACATCAGTCTCCACGTAAATTGTTAGACTTCATATCGAACCCACACTGGATGCTACCTTGGACACCATTATTTTGAGAAATACCTGATTAGATATCGTGATAGGTTTTCTTATTTTGGTTTTTATGTATAGTGTTTTTTTATTGTAAGTTTTCAATTATACTTAGTCTAGTTTATTAAATAAGTTTTTTTTATATATTAGCTTTACCAAGTTATGTTAAGCAGCCAAGATGCAGGGACTTCCATTGATATTTCGACCGTGTCCTTGGGAAATCTGGTGCAATGCTCCCATTGTCCCCAAGCACGATATTTTAAAAGCCAGAGGGGTTTGAATATTCATAGAGGCAAATGCCACAAACAGCTTTTCGACCCTATTCCCCCAGCTACTTCTCCACTTCCGAATCCCACCTGTCAAACCAATTTCTGGCAAGAAATATCAAAATTTAAATGTTCTGTCCCGATTGTAAAACGGATCCCTAGGGGTGCAAGAGTGGCCGTGGCCCAGAAGCTTGCCGAGACAGTACGCCATACAGCGCTTGATAACTCGAGGCAAGCCTGGGAAAAATTACTCACCTTTCCCTATAGCATTCTACATGTCACTAGAGATCCGCTCAATAATGCCTCTCTCACTTCACGAATTAAAAAAAATTGTGTTTCGGATACTGATTTCAACCCAAATTCTTTTTCGCACTACTCGGCCAAATATAACCTTGTAAAAAATGTAGAAAATAAAGTAAGTGAGGGAGACATTAAAGGTGCAGCCCGGCTCCTTTTTTCCAACGACACGGTCGCTCCCGATTGCCCAGAAACCCTCATCGCCTTGCAGAACAAACACCCCCCACAACTAACACCCAATCCCTTCACAGCTTCCGACGACGCAACACCACCCCTACAAACGTCGGCAGACAAAGTACGGGGAGCCATCATGTCTTTTCTTCCGGGTTCATCTGGTGGCCTCGACGGTCTCACCCCTCAGCATCTGAAGGATCTCATCAGCGGCTGCTGCGGGGAGGCCGGCGAGAAGCTCCTGCAAGAACTCACGAATCTGTGCAACCTGATGCTGCGTGGAGAGGTTGCATCAGATATCGTGGATATTTTGTACGGAGCTAACCTCTGCGCCCTGAAGAAGAGAGATGGAGGCATCCGCCCGATCGCCGTCGGCTGTACATTCCGACGGCTTACGGCCAAACTTGCCTGCAAGTCAATTAGTTCCCTTTCAGCATACTTTCAGCCGAAACAGCTAGGTTTTGCCTGCAAAGGGGGCTGTGAGGCCGCCGTTCATTCATTCAGGACAGCTATCCAAAATCAAGGCGATGATGTGTTTTTGAAGGTCGATGTCAAGAACGCTTTTAACTCAGTTAACCGTGTCGCCATGTTGGCCCAAATCAAATCGAAAGCACCAGCCATTTTACCATTCATGCTTCAGTGCTATAACAACCCCTCCAAACTCATTTACAAAAATCACCTCATCCGATCTGAAGTTGGCTGTCAACAGGGCGACTCTCTAGGTCCAGCAATTTTTAGTCTTGCCATACACCCGGCCATCGAGCTTCTAAATTCTAATTTTAATGTTTGGTATTTGGATGATGGGACTCTTGGAAGCGATGCAGCTACTGTATTAACCGACTTTCGTACGCTGATTCATGAGTTCAAAAAAATCGGCCTAGAGCTGAACCTAGGGAAGTGTGAACTTTTTGTGCCAGATAGTTGTGGGGATAGAAATGCAATTATATCTAGCTTCAAAGAAATAGCTCCACAACTGTCTGTCATCGAAAAGGATTCGCTCTTTCTCTTAGGTTCACCTATTTTAGACGAGTCTCTCCCGGCCTTCATAAATAATAAATTACAAAATTTCAGTGAAACTTTAGATCGCCTTCTTCAAATTAACTGTCACATGGCCTTCACCTTAACACGTTATTGCCTTTTTGTACCTAAATTTACGTATGTCTTGCGGTGTTGTCAACTGTGGAAGTTCCCTCAACTTCTCAAACAGTTGGATGACACCATAAGACATACGCTTTCCGCTATTTTGAATATAAACTTCGACGACCGCTCATGGACTCAGGCAACACTTCCAGTAAGGTTCGGTGGCCTAGGTGTCCGAAAACCCTCGGACGTATCCCTTCCGGCCTTCTTGTCCTCAGTCCACGCAAACCGTATACTTATCTCTAAAATACTTGAGCACCCATCCTACACTAATGCAGTTCCATTTCTGGACGAGGCCAAGGACGCCTGGAGCGTAGCTAGTGGTTGTAACGAATTGCCCGCCAATACCTTTTCCCAAAGAAGAAATGGGAGGCGGGCCTTTGGCTACAAGCGCTACCGTCACCCAATACGGGCACATTGCTGGATCGAACAACATTTCGATTAGCCACTTCCCTGCGTCTTGGCGTCCCCCACGTCGTCCCCCATCGTTGCGTTTGTGGTACAAATGTAGACAGCCTCGGACACCACGGTCTGTCCTGTCCACGAAGCGCCGGTCGCATCTCCCGTCATCACTGCCTCAACGACCTCATTCGTCGGGCGCTTGTCACTGCCGGAGTACCAGCTGTGCTGGAACCCTCTGGACTGTCGCGCGACGATGGCAAGAGACCAGACGGAATGACCCTGGTCCCTTGGAGACTGGGACGGGCTCTTGTATGGGACGCTACTTGCGTCGATACACTCGCTCCGTCCCATGTCCAGGGCACCTCAAGTACTGCAGGTGCGGCCGCAAATCAGGCAGAAAACCTCAAGCGGCGAAAGTATGAGAACCTTAGTAGGGATAGGGATAGAAATTTCGAAAAAACTCGTAGAGGCCACCCGAGACCCCATAGCCGGCACCTATCTGGCTCAAAGATTTAGCATAGCCATCCAGCGAGGGAATTCTTTGAGCCTGATAGGCACTCTGCCTGATGGGGACGACCTAGAGGTTTTCTTATTTTTATAGCATATCTTGTACTTTAGTTTTATCTTTTTTAGTTTTTTATTTCTTTCTTTCTTTTAGTCTGTAAATAATTTAAAGTAGATAGTTATTATTATTTTATTGTAAAATTGTTTAATCTTGTAATCTAATAAAAAGGTCTAATGATGAAAATTTATAAAAAACATTGTTCTTAATAATATCACTAGGTATCATTAATCTTCATCTGACTATAAGTAACATATGTTGTCATCATCGTGAAAATCAATCACCAAGGAACTTCCACTTGGGCCTGCTGCAGCCTTGTTGTATGAAGCCATGGTCCCTATTTTTTTTAGTACCTCAGTTGGCAGTATGTAGTTGTGACAGCATTTTTTTTTGACGCCGTAATCCTGCCCTGCGGGGCTATTACCTAATATTATGACAATCGGGATGGGCTTCATTTTGACGTTCGAACTTTTTAAAACACAATTTAAAAAGTGAAAATGTCAAAAAAGACAAGCCTTCTGTCATGTCAAACTAAATAGTCCGCCATTTTGTCCTTCATAGAACGAATGAAACGCTCTTTCGACCAATTAAATCGTGTGACGTAATGCTTTTGACATAGTTCATGAAGCGTTATGACATAGTTCATGAAATGAGAACTGTCAAACAAAACAGGGGCCTATTGTAATCCCGGCTTCGACACTTCCAAAAAGAAGACGGATAAGGCATAGATTATTAGTAAATTTGTTCTTGTTAGTACACGTATGAGGCTATGACACCTTGATCGCAAATACAAATTCAAATTTGAATTCGAAATCGCCAATAATCGCTCTTGACTCTCGTTGTTTTCTGTCATATGTATTAAAATATATTGTGAGTCTTACGTTTTTCAAGTTTTATCCGCTTTTGCTAATAAACTTCCGAGAAGTGTTATTTAACTTTGATCGGTCGTGTATATACAAAATATTACGTGTAAGTCTGTCTGTGCTTAGATTTTAAGCTTGTTTTTTTACTATGCAAGGGAATCTAATCACAAGCATTATTAGCTATAATTCATCATCATACACTCGTTTCCTGCTTACAAATGTCGAGGCTATCTTAATTTTTTAAAATTTCGTTGTTATAACTAATAAAAATATTTACACAGTGGATAACCTATACAATGATTTGTCCTAGTCTTATGCACTGGAAAAGTCACTTTTGGGTTTGTTGCAGTCGGTAAAATGTAGTTAAATAGAGAAGTTTGTGTATTTTTTTAAAAACATATAATATAAGTTTTATGTCAGTGTTGCTTTTTGTTATATTGTTGCTACAGATTCTAAAACTTTTATCAGGATTATGCACTACTCCCCAGTCAAAGCTGGTAAAATAGTTAATGCTTGTGTCGTCCTCCATAACCTAATCAATGACTCGCGTATTTCCATCGATGATAATGAGTTGAGTGGGGACAGCAATCTTCAGCCGGCACAGCCTGTAAGAGAGCAGAACATGATGGAGGGCGTCAAGTTTTGGTTGAAAGGTTGTAGAGGAATCGACATCATTAAAAAAGCAACAATAAGGCAAGGTTCATGTAAGGTCATAGACGTAGAAAATAAGGCAGACACCGCTTCGGTAATATGAATAGTGAAGCAATCAAAGCACACGTGCCGCACGCGCACATTCACAGCAAAGTAAGACGACAGGCCGCCAATACGCCAGTGGCAATTATCCTTAATCTCACACAAACGTAAGTCGCCGTCATTTTTGTGCTTCACTCAATGCTTAGCTCACCTTCCGTCCGCCTTTTATATATATGATAAGGTATGGTATGGTAGAGTAGATACAGGTAGGTATGTTAGACAATCTATTCCATTAGATAAAACTCAGTACCTAGAATATAAAATCAGGTTAGCAGTGTTCAATATTTACTGTGTATGAAAAACATTAATAAAATTTTATAAAATCAGTAAGAAGTTGTTTTATTGTACATGTTATTATAAAAAAAAAAAACATAGGCCTTTGCATCCGTTAATGGATGATTTAAACTAAGTATTCTCCGAGCGAAGTAACCACTCTTGAAATACTGTAGTCCCTGGGACAGTTGGTTTTTTTAAATGCCATATGGTTGCCTAAGCACATACGGCGTTCTCACAACATAGTCAGCCTAGTCCAGAGGAATGAACTGGTCAATACGTCTGGGGCCAACTATATGCGAATTTCCTCACGATGTTTCCCTTCACCGTTAGAGCGTCCGTAAAATGTACTTGAGATCTGAAAAAATGTTATTATATTACTTAATTAATATGTTATTATATTAATTAACTAGCTGTTGCCTGCGACTTCGTCCGCGTCAATTTCTGTTATTATGATCGCGATTAAGAAGTTTTTAAAAGAATATATTTTAAAGGACTTCTGCGTAGCAAGTCTAGCAAGTCTGCAAGCACCACCTCCCCCTCGCCCGCAAAAATTTACCAGTCAACCTTCTTTTCGCCCTCTTGTAAAGTAAGGATTATGCAGATGTAACTTTGTCTACATAGCCCCAGAGCAACTAGCAAATTTAAAGCAGATTATATATAGCATGCCCAACTAAAACGACTCCCGTTACAACGCCTTTACAGTTTACCGTGTATTAAGTATATTGTGGTGTCTGAATATACGGATTTTGAATTGTGATTATGTTAATATTATGTTAAAATTATGTTATAAGTGTTTTTTTTTTTAAATAAATATTTAGACAATCTCCTTCACCACTTGTACCACTTGCCCATACTTGTACACGTCAATGAATTCTAATGGTTAATATTCTACCAAAATTTCACATTAGGAACCAAATTATAATAACACAAATTTTCGAGGAAATATAATCTGAACAACAACGTCGCTTAATATTTCTGGCAAAACTCCACTTTATGTTTATAAATTTAAAAAAATAATTTTGAAGTGAAATGACAATAGGTAAAATTGCGTTTGAATGTTCCAAATGGACTTTTTAGAAAATTATATAAATTGATTTAAATATTAAATTATAACATCGGCGGTGTTTCAAAGTATGAAAATCAGTTCATTTGAAATGCTCTTTTTAGGTCCTTAATAGTTTTTATAATTAAATAATAGTATAAAATTTTATATTTATATTTTTATAAATTACGTGGTGCTTTAATACACACAACAAAACGCAAATTTCAATACAATTATTATAGTTCACTCAGGAGCCATTTTAAAAAGAAGAAGAAGAAGACCAAGAAGCAGTTCATGAAGTTCAACGAAGTTAGGTAATCAGCCCGCTGATGGTAATAATGGCATTCGTGGTGGTGTTGTGTAGTCTATTGCGAGCCTTGTTTTTAACTATATTCAGGTGGCTAAAGACTCGTTCAACTTCCCCATTAGACCACGGCAAAGAAATCATCGACAAGGCAAATGAACACAATTCTATATAAAATTAAAAAATTTAAAAACCCCCGACACAAAAAATAAACTCTAAAAAATAATAAATAATATTTTAAACCTATTATAATTATATTATCACATATAATATTAAGTAAGTTGAAATAATTTTATTTTCCAATCGTCCCCTCGTCGGGGGACCGCTAAAGTTTATAAAGTATTTTTACAACAATAGCTAATTATTATTACATTTAAGTAGGTATGAGCAAATTTTTTTCGGAGTAAATTCTTTTGTTCATTCTGCGACTACACGTGTTTTTTTCACATAGCGGTCCCCCGACGAGACGACGATTGGAAAATAAAATTATTTCAACTAACTTAATATTATATGTGATAATATAATTATAATAGGTTTAAAATATTATTTATTATTTTTTAGAGTTTATTTTTTGTGTCGGGGGTTTTTAAATTTTTTAATTTTACTTTTATTTTATCCTTTTTAAAGTAGGTATAAATAATGATTACCTTACCATATACATACTTTCAATATTATTGAAGTAACATGGTACCAAATTTCGAATCGATAGGACATGTGGACGACCCCTCATCAACTAATAAAGAAAAGATGATCTTCAAACGGCTAATCAGGTCATGGTTACCTTACCATGTTCTTTAAATATCGTTGAAGTAACACGGTACCAAATTTCGAATCGATCGGACATAAGAAAGTTAGTCAAATCCCCTCATCAACTAGAAAAGAGCTGATCATCTTCAAACGGCTGATCAGGTCATGGTTACATTAGCATGTTCTTTGAATATCGTTGAAGTAACACGGTACCAAATTTCGAATCGATCGGACATAAGAAAGTTAGTCAGATCCCCTCATCAACTAGAAAAGAGCTGATCATCTTCAAACTGCTGATCAGGTCATGGTTACATTAGCATGTTCTTTGAATATATATCGTTGAAGTAACACAGTACCAAATTTTGAATCGATCGGACATTGGAAAGTTAGTCAGATCCCCTCATCAACTAGAAAAGAGCTGATCATCTTCAAACGGCTGATCTTCCCACCACCAATTTTCTCATCAAACGAAGCTACGAACACTGTCGATTAAGTCATCAATATTCTCTTTCAGTGCGCTTTCATTTGAGACCTTACTCGAGTATATTTGCACATTCGGATTTTCTTCCCCGCTTTCACCCCCCACAACTTTTAAACGACTCAACCGATTTTCATCAAACATGTCTAAGAACACTCGCATGTAAGTCACCTTTAATACAAAAGAAACTAAATTGAAATCGCTTCCTCCGTTCGGGAGCTATGATGCCACAGACAGACAGACAGACAGACAGACACGTCAAACTTATAACACCCCTCTTTTTGCGTCGGGGGTTAAAAAGGATTATTGCCTGCTGCATCTTGATATTTCAAAACTTCGGACCAAAATGAAATAGTGCTGTCCTTTTTCTCCCATGGTACAAGAGATATATTAACCCACCACTTCGGTAGTGGATTCGAAGCCAAAAAGCCACCGTCGTATGGCTAACTGAAAAAGAGCTAGAATAGTCGTAAAAAGAAGCTAAGGAGCTAAACGGTTTTTTTTAGAGCTGATAATAATTTATAAATAGAGCCAAATCTAGCTCTAAAAGAGCTGAATTGGCAACACTGCCCCTCTTTTTGCGTCGCGTCGGGGGAACAAAACAAAACAGAACACTGCGCGTCTGCGCTAAAACAATAAAGTTCTAAACAGGCCCGCCGCTAGCTGTTTCATCGCCCGCGTGCAATACTGATTATGCCGCCCTACGATTTCTTAATTACTCTGAGTTTTGTCAAAAAAAGGAAATTAATGTTTTCTCACTATGGTGGGAAAAAGAAAAACACCTTAATGAAGATAAAATATTTATTTTATCTGAGCGTAGGCAGATTTTAGTTCATGGGGGGGGGGGGGGGGGGGCAAGAAAATAAAACGACTTTAAGTACCTATATTAAATAAGCAGGGACGTCTTTAACCTATTAGAGACCCTGGACACATTAGAATTATTTTTTTTTGTTTCTACCTGTTTAAACTTTAAACCCTAAAAGACTGTGTAATTCGGAAAAATACAAATATTTATAGTCTAAAACTAAACATCGCTACTAAGTTTTATAATATGTTCTTTAAACCAAAAACGAGCGAGTGAATCCATCGAGCAAATTTTTTTCCTATTTTACAGGTTGCACTCAAATCTGTTCAAATGTTAAACTAAAATATAAACACTGAATAACGGTGAACTTCAGAAAAATATCATAAAATCAACCGGCTAAAACAAAACATCGCTACTAAATAATATAATAACATGTTCTTTATGTTAAACGCGAGCGAGCGAGCAAAAATTTTTTCCTATTTAATAGGTTAAATCTGTTCAAATTTGAAGCCCTAAAATACTGTGAAAATAAGATCATTTTGTAATTGAAATTAAAGTAAAATTAGTGTAATTTCTGATGTTGCAAAATAGATGATAAATAACTTATTACGTTAGGTTTGTCATATAATACCTATTTCACACTTTTTTTTCGTAGTACAATAATTACAAATTTTGTGATCAGTGACGTGCCTGAAATATTGTGTCGCATGATATAGGTTCGATGATTCGATGGCACGCGTACCTACCATATGATAGGTTCGCGATCCCTGTTTTATAGCCTAAAAATTGATTTAATTGTTTTTTTCTAAAGTACAACATTATTTCAGGGCTTAAAGTATAAAAAGATTTTAACAGGCAGAAGAGAAAAAAACATTTGCTCGCTTTCTCAGTTTGAACGCATTTAACATAAACACATACATATAAAGAACAAGTTTTAAACATTATTATATTAATTATTATTAACTATTGAGCAAGATGTGGTGCCATAGACATTTATGGTGCAATAATATGCTTTTCTCTTAAAAAAGTAGACGTATTTTTTAATTAAAGACGAAAGTTCGGTTTTACTTCTTAGCTACTTACTTATATATTTTTTTAATAAAGTTCTAGTGTTCATTAAAATTAATTTGTTGAAATGTCATTTAAATGGTTGAAGTAAAATAATTTAATACTTAGATATTTTTTCTTATATTTAAAATGTAACCTGTATAATGCAAAATAACAATAACTGTTCGTGCCGAATAGTTATCTGAAATTAATGTATGTAGGTAATGTATTGTATACAAAAAACCTAAATATGATGGGCGGTAAAACCTAAGTAAGGGGGCGGCATACATACGCCACTGGACTTCGAATGCTGCATACAAGTAAGGAAGCTCAAAAGCCGGCCACATACAGCTTGAATGTCTTAGATCTGAATTCAGTTAGTGAATAAACACTTTTTTAATGCGTCTCATAATTTAAAAAAGAAAAAACTGAATAAAGAAAAATCCATTCAGAATCTGTATTTTCAGAATGTTTGTGGGAGGCCAAAGGGGATTCCCTAATTTCGCCATCCTGTTTTTCATAATAGACCTAGGAATAACAACCATGTTTTTCATAGGATTACAATATATGGCGCTGTTTTTCAAAGAATGACACACAGCGTTTGGTATTGCATCTCAGTTTTAACGGTGCCAATAGATGGCGGTGTTAACGTCATTCGGTCGGATTTTTTCCAAACTATGGTTTTATAGTATTTTCTTAGTTGGAGTGGGTATCATGACAATGACTTGAATTAGGAAGTACGTGTGATAAGTCGCTCGATTTGCCGCCCCCCGGGCGTGCCGCCCTTGTGCGGTGCACGCTCTGCACGCCCGCTTACGGCGGCCCTGGTTCTAAATTATAGTTTCAAAAGGTTTCAAGTGTCGAGCTGTCATATTATAATATGACAATGAAATTTGACCCGACAGTCATGTGTTCGATTCTTATCTCTTTTGTATTAGTTTTGTTAGCGCAGAGAATTATTTTCATTGCTCAGAATTTTCTACGGCATTCCGAATTTCGGAGCATAATATAGTCCCAGCCTTAGTCTTAAAGTTTCAGCCTTAGTTTTTGGTATTTTTAACCCCCGACGCAAAAAGAGGGGTGTTATAAGTTTGACGTGTCTGTCTGTCTGTCTGTCTGTGGGTGTGTCTGTCTGTGGCATCATAGCTCCCGAACGGATGAAGCGATTTCAATTTAGTTTCTTTTGTATTAAGGGTGACTTACATACGAGTGTTCTTAGACATGTTTGATGAAAATCGGTTGAGCCGTTTAAAAGTTGTGGGGGGTGAAAGCGTGGAAGAAAAACCGAATGTGCAAATATACTCGAGTAAGGTCTCAAATGAAAGCGCACTAAAAGAGAATATTGATGACATAATCGAGAGTGTTCGTAGCTTCGTTTGATGAGAAAATTGGTGGTGGGAAGATCAGCCGTTTGAAGATGATCAGCTCTTTTCTAGTTGATGAGGGGATCTGACTAACTTTCCAATATCCGATCGATTCAAAATTTGGTACTGTGTTACTTCAACGATATTCAAAGAACATGGTAAGGTAACCATGACCTGATCAGCCGTTTGAAGATTATCAGCTCTTTTCTAGTTGATGAGGGGACCTGACTAACTTTCTTATGTCCGATCGATTCGAAATTTGGTACCGTGTTACTTCAACGATATTTAAAGAACATGGTAAGGTAACCATGACCTGATTAGCCGTTTGAAGATCATCTTTTCTTTATTAGTTGATGAGGGGATCTGACTATCGTCCACATGTCCTATCGATTCGAAATTTGGTACCATGTTACTTCAATGATGTTGGAAGTATGTATATTTATACCTACTTTAAAAAGGATAAAATAAAAGTAAAATTAAAAATTTTAAAAACCCCCCGACACAAAAAATAAACTCTAAAAATTTATAAATAATATTTTAAACCTATTGTTACGAACAACACAAAGAGACAGCGCCATCTAGCGTCAACTAATGAAACCACTTTGTGTGAACAGGGACAACGTGAAACCGTCTACTCAGTACTAGATGGCGCTACTGTGCGAATCTTCCGGAATTAATCCAACTCGGTCACGCGACTCGAGAACGTTCTGGAGTGGTCTGGGACTCGTGTCGTCAGGTATAAATACGCCTTAGGGTTGGGAACGAGGCGAGTTCACTTTGAGCTTCCATCGCGGCGAAACGGGCGATACAAGTGAAAACTAGTGATCGGGAGTTCGAGTTGAACAGCGAAAGAGGCGATATCGATGTGAATACTAGTGATGTAATGATACCGTGAGTGAAACCCGCGACTTGGCTACGATTAAGGACACTGTTAGTGCTTAGTGTTTGGACTTAGTGTTTAATGTGTGGACCTAGTGCTTAATGTTGGACTAAGTGCTAGTGAATAAAGTCTTCAAAAGAGTCAGCAGGCTTTCTCTCCAAATCCCTCGAACCCTAACACGTAACACTATTATAATTATATTATCACATATAATATTATGTAAGTTGAAATAATTTTATTTTCCAATCGTCGTCTCGTCGGGGGACCGCTATGTGAAAAAAACAGGTGTAGTCGCAGAATGAACAAAAGAATTTACTCCGAAAAAAATTTGCTCATACCTAAATGTAATTCGTAATAATTAATTAGCTGTTGTTGTAAAAATACTTTATAAACTTTAGCGGTCCCCCGACGAGGCGACGATTGGAAAATAAAATTATTTCAACTTACATAATACTATATGTGATAATATAATTATAATAGGTTTAAAATATTATTTATTAATTTTTAGAGTTTATTTTTTGTGTCGGGGGGTTTTTACAATTTTTAATTTTATTAAGGTAGGGCATTGTGATTTCAAGGTGCCCTACCTTGACACTTTTTTTTGCCTCACAATGTCTTTACTTGTCACCCTCTCAGACCAAATAAAAAGTATTTTTTATTTGATCTAAGGTCACCCCACGATATAACAATCAAATGTCGAGGGGTATAAAATAAAACAGCGATTTACTATATAAACATATATTTAATCACGCAACGCAGTAGCCGGGTCCGGAGGGGGGCTCCGCATCGACCCCCCGGCGAATCATACGGCACGTGTGCTCCTCCAGCCGGTGGTACACCGCCGAGGGGACGTGGGGGTCCCAGCTGGACCTCTCCTCGTCGGCCGCGCTCCACAGGCGCTCAGCTACTGCGCTCGCCCGCGGCCACACCCTGGACACGGGGTTAGAGGTTTAAAGACTAGCCGCACACCTTCCGCACACACACCATAGTGTTACGAACACACAAAGCACAAAGAAACTAGCGCCATCTAGCGTCAATCAATGAAACCACTTTTTATGAACAAAGACAACGTGAAACCCCCTACTCAATACTAGATGGCGCTACTGTGCGAACTTTCCAGAATAAATGCAACCCGGTCAAGCGAGTCGGAAACCTGGAGTGGTCTGGGACTCGTGTTGGCTAGTATAAATACGCCGCAGGGATGCGAACGAGTTGAGTTCAGTTTTGAGCTTCCTTCGAAGCGAAACAGGCGATAAGTGAAAACTAGTGATCAAGAGTGATACCCGTGAATGAAACATACGACTTAGTTAGTGTTTAGTGTTGGACTTAGTGCTTAGTGTTTGGACCTAGTGCTTTGTGTTGGACATAGTGCTAGTGAATAAAGTCTTCAAAATAGTCAGCAGGTCTTTCTCTCCAAATCCTTCGAACCCTAACGTAACAATATTATTGGTAATAATTCTCATATTGGCAACAATAATCCTTGTGTGTATATATATTGCAGTTTTTTGTACATAATTATGTGTTGACTAGTATTGACAAATTGATTGTGTTTAATGTCAATAATATCCCACCAAAAACATTCTGTAAAAAACTAGCCAAGTCTCGATGGAGCTGCTTGTTTATCTCTAAAAAGTAATGAAATCTAGACAAAGTCGTGCCAAGTCTAAGGTTCCTTATCCTTACTGCGATTTCTTTATTATTATAGATAATGTTGTGTGACTTGGCCGTTGAACATTATTTATACATTAGTGGGTACAAGTCAATTTTGTTTACACGTAATGTTATATCTGTTGTAACTACCTATGTTTGTTATGCAAGATAATAGCCCATACTGGTATTGGTAATTGGACGCTAGTGTCTCGTTTTAGGCTGTTGTTGACATAGATGGGCACGTACCCGGGTATTTACCCACCTACCGGGTAAATACCCATACGTACCCGGTAAATACCCATATCTACCCAAAATGCTGGGTAGATGAAATTCAACATTTTGTAACAATTTTTGAGCATATACTATCTCAGATTAACGTTTTATTAGATATTAATCACTAATATACCACTTTTTTTAATCATATATTTATACAGGGAAAAAGCTTTTTTATATTTTTTCTTTTTTATTCTTCATACATAAGTTTGGAATTTTATCTTTAAACCAAATTTTACTAAACATAATAATGTAATGCTAAGTCAAAATCGTACTGAACTTTGGTTTTTACAACCAAGTGCATTTGTTACTTTGGTAATACCCCATATTTGACTCAAATATACTGTCATTTACGACATAATTTTATATAATATGACATTACACCAAATACATAGTCAAAGCAATATCTATATTTTGATTCTTACATCAAACATTTCAACAAAAACTATGTTGACAAGTTGAAGTCATCTGGACAGTAAAAACCATTTTTTGCGAATTCAAAAGTGTTATATGCACCAATCCGTGGGTGTCGGAGTAAGAATAGCACCTCCCCATATACTATCTCTTCCCGTGGGTGTCGTTTGAGGCGACTGAGGGAAATACATACCGGAAATGGGCAGCAGCGTTTCCGCGAACTATCTTTCTTCTTATATATTTATCTTATTCTTCTACCGGGAAGACGACCAACAGTCTCAAGGTGGAATCGGGTTTTTGTCCACAAGTCTCTTGTCAACAACATCGTGGCCATCGAAAGTGTGTCGAGTAGGGTTGCGTACCTTATACTCAGAATATCTCAAAGATATTCGTTGAAGGTCATAGAAGTTTACGCACCTACCTCGTCTCACCCAGATGAGGAAGTAGAGGTTATATGTATAAGGACATATCTAAGGCCATACATAACTCGAAAACTCACTTCAATGTTGTTATGGGAGATTTCAACGCATATTTAGACAAGCGAGGTGAAAACGAGCTGAAAGTGGGAAAATTTGATTTTGCTCAGAGGAATCCCAGGGGCCAAAGGCTGGCCGATTTTCTGGAAAAGGAAGAACTCTTTATGATGAATTCCTTCTTCCAGAAGCCACCTCACAGGAAATGGACCTGGATGAGCCCTGACGGGGAGACAAAAAATGAAATAAACTTCATCATGAGCACCCAGAGATAGATATTTAAGGATGTCTCCGTGATACACCGAGTAAAAACCGGCAGCGATCACTGAATGGTGCGAGGCACATTAAACTTAAATATCAAACTCGAAATAGTTCGCTTGGTAAAGTCTACGCTCCGACCGTCTCAAGTCGGAATTAGGAACCCCGAAAGCTTTCAAGTCGAGCTACAAAACCGCTTTGCTAGCCTGGAAAACTACGCTTCAGTGGACGAAATCAATGACAGGTTCATGCGATTGGGTCAAAGTACTGTGAGACCCGCCGTACAGGTAAGCCACAGAAAATCTCCGACCACACGTTTACACTAATGGCTAGGCGACGCACCCTTACTCTTCAAACCTCTGACGATGCTGTCTTATGGGCAGCTTAACAGACAGATATCAAAGTCTTTGCGGCACGATATTCGTGTCTTTAATACAGGAAGTATTAAGAACATGATGCAGCGAAACAAGGGCTAAAAGTATTTGCAAGAGACACGTCTGTTGGGCAGAGCCGGTTGACGAAGCTGAAGACAGACGATGGGAAAGTTGTGTCAGCCAGGCCTGAGGTGCTTGCAGAGGTCGATAGTTTCTATGAGCAACTTTACACCTCAGTTGCCAAGCCGTTAATCTGGTTGAAGATCCTAGAGCTAGACTAACCCGACATCACGCGGAAGATATCCCGGACATCAGCCTGTACGAGATTAGTATGGCTCTTAAACAGCTTAAAACCAACAAGACGCCGGGCGAGGATGGGATCACCTCGGAGCTGCTGAGGTCTGGTGAAACACCAACACTCAAAATGCTCCAGAGACTTCGCCTCCGCCTTGTTTGAGGGCAAAACGCCAGAGCATGAAGCAAGGGCGTGGCAGTCTTGTTCTTCAAGAAAAAGAGAGCTCCCAGATAAGACTTTGCTGAAGAATTACAGACCCATTACGCTGCTGAGCTATGTCTATAAGCTACTTTTAAGAGTCATAACGAATAGTCTCGAACGGAAGCTTGAATTTTTTTTGAAAAATTGAAAAAATAATTGAAAATTCCAGCCTCCCGAACAAGCCGGTTTCCGAATAGGCTTTAGTACCATACATACATAAACGTATGTACGGCAGGTTATACAAAAAACCGAGGAGTATAATCTTCCACTGTGCTTGGCGTTTGTGGACTATGAGAAAGCCTTTGATTTGATTGAGACCTGGGCGGTGTCTTCAGAGATCGACTACCGGTACATCGAAGTGTTGAAGTGTTTATAATATAGTAAATCCACCATGTCGATGCGAGTACAGGAGCATAGCACAAAGGCGATATGTCTGACACTGCAGCGCGGTGTCAGACAGGGAGACGTCATCTCTCCGAAGCTGTTTTCCGCTGCATTGAAGGATGCGTTCAAACTCCTGGACTAGCAAAGACTTGGAATCAATATAAATGGCGACTACATCACTCACCTTCGATTTGTCGATGACATCGTGATTATGGCAGAAACTATGGAAGACCTTAACACTATGCTAGAAGACCTCTGTAGAGTTTTACAACAGGTAGGACTTAGTATGAACATGGATAAGACAAAATTATGTTTAATGCTCATGTTGTACCCACCCAAGTGACCGTTGGAAATTCTACGCCCGAAGTTGTTGACGACTATATTTACATGGGGCACAAAGTCCAGTTAGGTAGGTTCAACTTCGAAAAAGAGGCCATACGTCGAATTCAGCTCGGCTGGGCAGCGTTCGGGAGACTCAGAAACATATTCTCATCAAAAATCCCTCAGTGCCTGAAGACAAAAGTTTTCAAGCAGTGTGTGTTACCGGTGATGACATATATTGGAGCCGAAACGTGGTCACTCACAACGGGACTTATTCAAAAGATTCATGTCGCTCAAAGAGCTATGGAGGGCTATGCTCGGAGTCTCTCGACGTGATATAATCAGAAATGAGGAAATCCGTAGCAGAACTAAAGTTACCGACACAGTCCAGCGCATTAGCAAGTTAAAGTGGCAATAGGCTGCCCGTAAAACCGATGCCCGCTGGGGCCGAAAGGTTCTTGAGTTGAGACCACGAACTGGACGTCGAAGCGTAGGACGGCCATCCACCAGGGGGACAGATCACCTGAGAAAAGTCGTAGGGAGTCGGTGGATACAGTCCGTGAGCGACCGGTCGCACTGGAAATTTATGGGGGAGACCTGTCTCGCAGTGGACGTCACCAGGCTGAAACGAACGAACGCATTGATGCGATAGAGAAAATCTTAAATAAGACTGCATTCATAACTCATTTTAGGTAAAATGGTTTATACGACCTTTTTACCCCAAGGTATCGATATTATACTCTTACGTACTTAGAAACAGCTTTCATAGAACGTTCCAAAATCGAAAATTTGACGCCCCCTTTAACGGCCCACGACTTTTTCACATAATCGTGGTTATGCTTGTAGTTGTTCAATCAAATCGATAACTACATAATTTATTATGTAGCTGTTTATATCTGTTCCTATATAATCTGTACTGTATAGAACTTTATTCTAACCCGATTATTACGTCTATCATTAGCTTCATTAGTATCAAAAATTTTTTAAAACGATATTTACCAATTAATAACAGCTTACTATTGACGGGCTACTGGACCTGCGACCCTGGACCATGAGAAAGTATTGAGTATGGTCCTGAACATTAATATTTTATTTTTTGTAACATGTATTACCAGAGAGAAACATATTCTATTTTTCAAAACTTGATTGGTTTTTGTTTTTACGATGCGTATTCTAATATGAATTCGTTAATAAATCTGCATTATATTAGGAAGGTTTATAAAAAAACCAGGAGTTGAATCAAATGCTAAATTTTATCTACCCACCACTTTTGGGTATTTACCCAATATACCCGGTATTTACCCAATCTACCCGGTATATACCCAAATGGGTAGATTGGGTATTTACCCATCGCCCATCTCGACAGTTGTTGATTGTACAACACATGTATTGGAGCAATGGTGTCATGGAGCCCCTTTTGTACCCTTCAACGGCCAAGTCACACAACATTACCTATAATAATAAAGAAATCGCAGTAAGGAACCTTAGACTTGGCACGACTTTGTCTAGATTTCATTACTTTTTAGAGATAAACAAGCAGCTCCATCGAGACTTGGCTAGTTTTTTACAGAATGTTTTTGATGGGATTTCACTTCTTTTTGTAGAAACGTGGGCTTATTGATTTATGTTACTAGATTTTAGTGTAATTTGTTTATTTAATGTTCGAGTAGAATAAAGTTAATCGTTCGACTATTTCTTCTTGTAAACTTGTAAGTATAAGTATAAAAGCCAGTCTAGTCTTATCCAGAGTTTTCCTTTAATTTTATTTATATGCGTATTAAAAGCAGAAGGGGAGGCATTCGCCCAATAGTGGGGACGCTAAGGTCTAGATTAAATTAGAATATGTGTCCTACTTCGCTGGATTTTTGCAATGACAGTTGATTTTTTTATGTACCAATAGTAGAAGGGGGGCATTACCATAATAACTCTAAATCAGTTGAGTCCAGCTGAAGGTTCTTCATCAGATACTTCAGACGTTCGATTTTTGACATCAAATGAAGTGGCCGGGATCCTCTTCTTTCGCATAATTTTATTTGTCATAATTTCATTTGGCATACCTCACTTGGCATAATTTTACTACGCATAATAATACTTTGGCATAATAGTTTCTTGGCATACTACATCATCAGTTATAAATATCATTTAGACTAATATTGTTTGTCCTAATTTAATTAGGCATAACTCGTAAGGCATAATTTTTCTTATCATAATAATACTTTGGCATAATTGTTTTTCGGCATAAACTCGTTAGGCATATTTTTTTGTCATAATAAATTCAGAGCATTCTGTCACAAGGCACAAATATGCATAAAATGGAACGACATAATGAAAACACGGTTAAGGTAATTAAACGCATATTTATGAAACATTAAAAGCAGGTATTACACTCATATACCTAGTGTAGCATGTGTAACAGTAGGTTAAGTTGCGGCGGGGTGGCCCTTGGGCCACCCGTAAGCCGCTAACATGTTTAAAATAATTAGCTCGGCATGTTCTTAGATAGCAGTTCTTGTTTTTTGTCAGAGTTTAATTTCGTAATCAGTCGAAAATTACAATTATATAATAATAAATATTATGCGTAAAAAAATATATGCCTTACAATAAGTATGCCTAACAATTATTATGCTTTTAGCAATTATGCGAAAAAAAATTATGCTAAGAAAGTTATGACAAATGAATATTATGCGAAACTACTATTAGGTCAAATGAAATTATGCCAAGTAAAATTATGACATATGATTTTATGCGAAAAAATAGGGAACCGAAGTGGCCCACCAAGTTGAATATTTTTTGTAAAGGCGGTATGTCGATCTCTAATAGTTTGGTTGGGCTCTTGTGTTTTCTAATCAGGGTCACCAGGTACTCCACATCTTCGATTATCCTAGTTTTTATAGTTTTCCCTTTATGTGGCCATTAAACCCTAACTCTGTACCAAATTTCAGCTCTCTAAGTTTAAGGGAAGTACTAGTTCTAATCTGATGATCATGAGTGAGTGACTGAGTGAGTGAGTGAGTGTCATAAATGCGAAACTTTGCTTTCGCCTAACTTCGGAACTAAATGACATACAGACTTAAAATTTTGGATTTTAAGTATGTGATTATAGCTTACTGGATGACGAAAATTTTTGCGTTCTGGTCTTATCCAGAGGTTCTCAAATAGAGGCCTGAAAATGCGGCGAAATGGTTCCAGTAAAGAATGGTACGGCAGTGTTTGCTTCGCGCTCGACTTGGCGGGGGCGCTAGCCTTACAACACAGTTGTTTGAGTGACCAGCATGCTTACCAAGACCACCGAACAAAAGATTAGACAATGAAAACAAATTGCATATCTATACTAATATTATAAAGAGGAAAACTTTGTTTGTATGTTTGTTTGTTTGTTTGTTTGTAATGAATAGGCTCAAAAAGTACGGGACCGATTTCAAAAATTCTTTCACCATTCGAAAGCTTTTTTTTTTTTTTTTTTTTTTTTTTTTTTTTTTTTTTTTTTTTTTTTGATATCGCAGGGGAAAGGACGTTACGCCTTCCCCGGGAGGGGTATCCCGGGGATATGTGGGACTCCCGACGCGACTCGCCGGTTTACCCACTAAAACTGAACCTGCGGATTGCCATCAGCCGCTATAATGGGAAGTGTCCCGGATCTGTCTAACACAGGACACCCCCGCGACCGGCCGGTCTACCTCTATAGGGACCGGACTTCCACCACAATTAGGGGTCACTCCGACAACCTGGAGTGTCCCCCTCGGCGCCGGGACTAGCTAAGCCGGGGAGGTTCCCATCCTCTCCCGGAGCCCCGGTTAGACAGGAGACTATTGGAGGAGGTTCGCATAGCGACGCCTCCTCGCTCCCGTCCTACGCCGGCGGAGCGGAACAGAGGATGGATCCATCTCTCTGTCCCGCTCCGCGGCCTCTTTCTGCGAAATGACGGATTCGCAGAAAGAGACCGCCGCCTGCCAGACCTCATCGCTCTCGAGCATGCAGCGCACCACACTCGAGAGCGAGAGGTCCCGCCCAAGCACTGCCACGAGATCGTGGCGCTGCACGGCCCATCTGTCGCACACCTCTAAGGTGTGCTGGGCCGTGTCCTCCGCAGCGCCACATTGGTGGCAGGCTGGCGTTGGCTCCCTCCTGGCCACCTTATACAGGTACACACCGAAGCAACCATGCCCGGTGAGCACCTGTGTAAGGCGGAAGGTGAGTGGCTTTCGCTTGCGGCGCATCCACGCCGCAAGGACTGGACGCAGCGCCTCGGCCGTACGTTGGCCGTACTGCGACTGCGCCAGCGCCTCTCCCCACCTTCCCAGCACCCACTGCTCTCCTAGCCTACGGAACCGCCTGAGCTCCTCCCACGAGGGGACCTCGCCATGTGACCTCCTCTCTGACATGAGGAGGTACGTCTCGGCTAGGACCCGTGCCGTGAGCTCCCACGGCGGTTCCCCCGCCAGGGCAGTGGCTGCCGCCCAGGAGACTGTACGGTAGCCCCTGATGACCCTCACCGCTATGACCCGCTGCATTTTGTGCAGCTGGGCCTTGTTGCGGACGGTGAGGGCATCCGCCCAGATTGGGGCTCCGTACAGTGCTATACTCCGGCACACCCCGGAGTACAGCCGCCTGCAGGCCTGGCTGGGCCCCCCCACATTCGGTAGGAGCCGGCCCAGCGATGACGCCGCCCTTATGACCTTCGGCCCCAGTTGTTCGAAATGGGGGCCGAAGGTCCACCTCCCGTCTAGGGTGAGCCCAAGATATTTTATGGTGGGGCCCACCCTGACCTCCTCCTCTCCGACCTGAAGTCGTGCACCTGGGGGGGGTCTTCTCCTCCCGGGTCCGCGGAACATGAGGGCTTCGGTCTTTTCGTAGCGAACCCGAAGCCCTAACCTCCTGATACGGCTAGCCACCAGCGATATGGCCGTTTCGGCCAGCCGCGCCGCCTCTTGGTAACTTCGTCCCCGGGATGTGACGAAGGTGTCATCCGCATAACAGATGACATTCATCCCGGGGAGGAGGCGACATCGCAGGACCCAGTCGAAGCCAATGTCCCAGAGGAGGGGTCCCAATACCGACCCCTGTGGGACACCGCATTCGACTCTCCACCGCACAAAAGACCCCTCCCGGTCCTCCCATACGACTTCTCTGCCGGAAAGCCAATCTTCCAACAGTCTTCCGACATACGGGGGGACACCGAAGTATTTCAGTGCCTCCCGTATTACGCTGTGGGGAAGACTGTTGAAAGCGTTGGCGATGTCGAGCGACACCCCCAACACCACCTCCCCCTCGCGTTCCGCCTCCTGCGTCACCGACCGTAGGCGCCTAATTGCGTCGACGGTAGACCTGCCGGCCCGGAAACCGTACTGAGAATCGGACAGTCCCGGTCCCGGGCCCTCCTCCAAGTGCCGAGCGAGTCGAGAAGCCACAATTCGCTCCAGGGCCTTCCCGACCTCGCTCAGCAGAACGATAGGTCTCACCGCCGACGCCTGGTCCGGCGGCCGGCCCCCTTTTGGCAATAAGGTAAGCCGGCCTACCTTCCATTCCCTCGGGAACTGGCCCGACCGAAGACAGTGGTCGAACAGTTCCCGAAGGGGATCCTCGAGGTGCACTAGTGCAACGGAAAGCACTTTCCCGTGCACCCCGTCCGGACCCGGCGCCCTCTTCTTACTTCGGAGACGGAACAGAACCGCCTCCATCTCCTGGTCGGTGACGGGTGGCGGAACACCCTCCATAGTCGAGTCCGACGTTCGCCGAGCCATTCTCGGAGGAACGAATCCTGCCTGGGGGTCAGGGAATAACTCCCTGACGATGTTCCCCAGCAGCTCAGGCTGTAGCGTCTCCGTCAACGGGGCCGACTGGAACGGGGCCGAAGTTGGTCCCGCGCCCTTTTATAAGGTCGACCCCAGGGGTCATTATCAAGACCCCCGACGAGCTCCAGCCATGCCTCCTCTTTAGCTCGGTTGATGGCCAACAACAGGGCCTCTCGGGTCTCAACGTAGACCCGGTATAGCCGGCCATCTCGCTCCGCGTCCTGGGGTTGGCGCCGCCTGCTGCGTCCGTAGGAGCGACGCGCCCCATTGCAAGCAGCGCGAAGGTCAGCCAATTCTGCCGACCACCAATAGACCGCCCGACGTGGCGGCGGGGGACCGTGGATCCTCGGCATGGCTGCCCGGCAGACGTTTGAGAGCACGTCTCCGAAACAACCAGCCAACTCGTCCACCCCCCGACCTTGCGACGACGACGGGAGGCACCAGCGACCGACTATGGCCGCCTCCTCCGCTAGTTCCCGGTCGAGCTTTGTGAGCGCCCAACGCGGGAACCTGCTACAACCCCTGAGCAACGCCGGACTCGACCCGGAGGCTGGAGACACCCCAAACCGTATGTAGCGGTGGTCCGAGAGTGTCTCCACCTCCGTTACCACCCTCCACCCTTCTATCCTGCGTGCGATATTGGGCGTGGCGAACGACAAGTCCACCACTGACTCCCCATTCCATCGCACGCAGGTCGAGACTGTCCCTCTATTTAGCAGGGACAGCCCCGTGGCCAGCGCCCACTCTTCCACCTCTCTCCCCTTTGGGTTCGTGATCGGGGACCCCCACGCCGAGGACTTGGCGTTGAAGTCCCCCGCCACGACCACGGGAAGGGGGGCTAGCCGCCTAACTTGCGGCCCCAGAGCGTTAAGGAATCGCTCTAAAGCCGCAAGATTCTGGTTCGGAGAGAAGTATACCCCGACAACGGCAACCTCTCCCCGAACCGCCACCACGTACCCATCTCCCCTCATTTTGGGTATGAGGGGTGGGCCAGCGCCTGTTCTAACCACGATGGCGACGGAGCCCGCCGCATCCCCAGCCCAGTGCGGCAGGGAAGGCACGAAATAGGGCTCCGCAACCACCGCCACATCTATATTCCACTCCACCATCGACTGCAGGAAGAGGTCCTGAGCCGCGGCGGAGTGGTTAACATTCCCCTGAAGGAAGCCGAAATGTCCTGGCATTACTCGGACATTTCGGCCTCAGGCGCCGCCGCCCTCCCCCCTTGTTGACTAGGGGCGGAGGGAAATTTGCCTCGTATGGGTGGGGGGTTGCATAACCTGCTCCCCATAACGTGGTCTGCCGCCTTGCCCGCGTCCGTGCAAACGGCACATTTAGGACGCTCCGCCTTGCACCCAGCCACCATGTGTCCAGACTCGCCGCAGCGGTAGCATAATCCGCTGCGGTCCTTCTCCGAGGGGGGGCACAATGCCGAAAAATGCCCCATTCCCAGACACCTAAAGCAGTGGCTGGGACGCGCATCAACAAGGTGGAGCGACACCTTGCTCCACCCTACAGCAATGCTGCCCAGCGCCATCAACTTTTTGGCAGCTGTCACCGGGCAGCTCATGCGGGCATAGCCCGACCCCATCAACCCGCGCTGGATCTCTCCCACCCATACCTGAGTGGAGAGACAGCCACCCTCCCGAGCGACCGCGGCCTTAACTGATTCCGCGGTCGCAGCATCCGAAAGGCCCGTGATATTAAAATCGGCACTTTTCACGGGCCTTGAGATCTCCGCCTCCTCCGCAAGAACCTCGGTCAGGCGGGCTGCCAACGCGTCCGCTTTATCGTGACTGGCGGAACCAGGTATCTCGATTAGCCTGGCTCCGGTACCCGCCTGCCTTATGCGGAGTGGGCCGATGCCCAGCTCCTCCAGCCGTATTGAAGTCTCCGCCTTTCTCAAGGCGGAGCTATATGTCGTACCCCCCGCTACCGCTTCCGGCTTTAGTTTAACAACGACAGCCGTGGAGCGGGGTGAAACAATTTTGGGCCCCTTTACTGCCGCTTTAGCTGGCGGTTTCGGTGCCGCTTTCTTTGAAGGAGCCTTTCGGCGGACTACTTCAGTCCAAGCCTCTGAGGGCTCCTTCGACGTACCCGCAGGTGCCTCTTTCGAGGCGCCGACCGATGTGGCATGAGCCTCTTTCGAGGCGCCGGCCGACGCAAACGCCTCTTTCGAGGCGGGTGGGCCAGAGTTGGCCGACTTTGCCGACTTCGGCCCTTTCCCCTTGCCCTTCTTTAGTTGCGCAGGGGCTGGGCGCACCAAGGGGCGCACTGGGAGCGCCGGAAATTCCTCCCTGCTCCTTTCCGCCCTTCCAGGGACCACAGGTTCCCGAGGAGCTCCCAAAACCGGTGACCTTTCTCGCTCCGGTGGCACCCCACAGTCAGCAGTAACTGCAGCAGATCGGGCCTCGCGGGCAGCCTTCTTTTTGTCCGCGGACAACGGCGGACGAACCACGCGAGGAGGCAGCAATCGATCCTCAAGAGCAGCTAGGCGCCCATCAACCAGGTTGCCTACCAACCTGGCGATATTGTTTTCTAGGATGCCCAGCTGCTCACTGGACATCGGAACCGACTGAGACGACGACTTTTTAGCCACCGCCTTCTTCGCCTCCTCGAAGTCACGTCTATAGGCGCGCACCTCTTCCCGGAGATTAGCCACCTCCCGTTGCAGTCTACCATTGTCTGCACGGAGGCGGCGAGTCTCCTCTGCCTCAGTGCGCGCCATCAGTGTCTCGAGCACCGTTTTAACTGTGCCCGTTGCACGTCGGATCTTGCTGGCATATCCCCCTTTCAAGTTGGTGGATTTGCCAGTCAGATTCAAGATCTCCTGCAGGTTCACTTCTGCCGCCTGCACCAAGTCCTGTGCCCCTAACATGTCAACATCCAGATCCAGTGGGCCAGGAGGGATCACCTGCTCTCCAGGGTCCGAGACCGTCTTCATGTACACCCTCTTATCGAGTGTAGCGACAAAATCGGCCTCTCGGGCTACCTCCGTCCGGTCTCTTATTGCCTGACGAGCACCAGTCGCGGCCCCACGAGCCCTTCCGCGCTTGGCAATATTTTTCCGCCCCTCTAAGTAGCCTTCAGCAACGTCCTCCGTGTCCGAGCCAGAAGCCCCCCCTTGAAAAGGAAAAGAACGTTTTCCACGATAGGCCTCCGACTCGGAGTTGGACTGCATAGACCAGTCCCCCAAGACCTCCTCCAGCGTTATTCCGGCTCGTGCGTATCCCTGCCGACAAACACTCCCACTTCGCTCAACCCCACTACGTGCGTCTCCGAATTCGAGCCGATTCCCCCTTCCGGATCGCCTACTATCCCCCCCTTCACTCTCATCTCCCTTTCCACCACCTTCCTCAACACCTTTCGGCATATTGCCGAAAATAAATTTGGGGGGGTGCCCCAAGGCACACCCCTGGTATGAAGTCCGACTTCAAGAAAATGTACAGGCAAATAGCCCGAACACAAAATCCTAACTTAATAAAATTATATACAAAAAACCTCCACCAATATAAAAACAAAAATACACCTAAATGACTAAACTAACCTAGAAATATATTTACAAAAATGTTCCCACCCCGGGAGGGCCCCCCACGCACAACAACACCGGGACAAAAGTAGTCCACCGATGCTGTTTTACGTGGATGACTATCTCTACCGATGTATGGGAATTCGAACAAGTTAGTAGTCGACAACTAAAAATGGATTAACTCGGGAACCAAATGGTGCACCGAGATGCTTCTTTCACCATAAAATCCGCCAAAGACACAGCTTTCACTGAACTCCAAGAACACAAATATTCGTAAACTAGCATAGGCTTCGCTAGGATGATATTCATGATGCATGTCATTTTTTCTGTAATTTTGTTTTGTCAACTCGATCCATTTTCATATTCTGTCGTTTTTTAAATAATAACATTATATAATTTAACTAAAATATTATCAGTAAAAAAATATGCCTACACAATTTTTGATGACCACAAAATTAGTACAACCTGTGTATAGAACCTGTAGGTACTGTATATTATGATAATTGAGCTAACCTTGACGATGTTAATATCGTTTTATATTCCACTGGTAATTGGTATATGTTATTAAAATATAATTTAAGTGTACAACATACTACAGAGAAGAGAGAACATACTAGTACCTAGTACTAACATTGGCTGTGTTCCGCGGAAAATAGCGCTAACAAAAAAACGTAAGCAAAATGGCGGATTATGTCAGCAGTATTGAAGTTAGCACACTAGCACGTGTACTGGCCGATAATCTGTTTTTTTTCTGTAGCGCTAGCAAGCGCTCACAAGCGCTTTTCTCGGCGGAACACAGCCATTGGCGTCCGACATCCGTTTTACGTTCACGTTTATCTACACTATCTACACTAATATTATAAAGAGGAAAACTTTGTTTGTATGTTTGTTTGTTTGTAATGAATAGGCTCAAAAAGTACTGGACCGATTTCAAAAATTCTTTCACCATTCGAAAGCTACATTATCCACGAGTAACATAGGCTAAATTTTATTTTGGAAAAAAATAGGGTTCCGTAAGATATTTGGGTTTTTCGGACACAAGGTGTAAAAAATCAACCAGAAAAGTTACTTATTTTGCGTACGCTGCCTAAACTATAAAAGATAGAACCATAAAATGTTCTAATTAATTGTAGATCTTATAAATATCTACAAAAAAGTCCGCGACACACTATACCTATCTATGTCGAGTGAGGCACAACAACCATTTATTTTATTTAGAAATCTTGAATTTTTTTTGGACTACATTTAAGCGCGTTTATTTTACTCATGCTATTAATCCTTATCAAAATAAATTATTTCATCACTAAGTAAATAGGATGTTTGGTTTTGAAGTTATGGCGAAATTAAAATATTACGATTTCTGCTGCACGGCCCGTTGCGAAGTGGGCGTCGCGTCGTCGCCAAGGCGTGCGAGTTTAGATCTATGAGTAAATTTTTTTGTTTTGTGTTCGTTGTAACTATGATGGATAGATACTTGAGTAACTATTTATTTAGTGATTGTTGTATTGTTAGTTCTGAAAAGTGTAGGTATTTCATACGATAAAAGTATACCCACTTACTTATTTCATTAAGTATTAGTAGGTACCTATATTAATTTGTTTCTGTTTGTTTTGACTAAATTTCACCCGTTTTGTTAGAGGTTTAAAGACATTCTGTTATCTGTAGTATTAGTATCAGTATTGTACCCGTGCGAAGCCGGGGCGGGTCGCTAGTAGATAATAAGGCTGCATTGGAAATAGAACTCTGAGCTAATAAAATAGAGTTGTTAATCAAAGTGTCGAGCTGTCATACACGACAATGGCTGTGTTCCGCGGAAAATTGCGCTTGTTCGAAAAACGAAAAACAGATTATCGGCCAGGACACGTTTGCTAACTTCAATACTGCTAACATAATCCGCCATTTTGCTTATTTAACGCCAGCGGTTACCATTTTGCTTACGTTTTTTTGTAATAGCGCTATTTTCCACGGAACACAGCCAATAACATTTGACTCGACACTCATGTGTTCGATTTTCAACTGTATTATATTAGCTCAGAGTTATATTTTTAATGCTCATAATTTTCTACGGATCCGGAGCATACCAGCCTCACCTGCTCATGAGGTTCCGGTCGTCCACCATCTCGCCCCACATGCAGGCCTCGCCGCCGACCACGCCGGCCGCGAGCGTCCGGTTCCCGGTCATGTTGATGACCATCTGGCGCGGGTCCGCCAGG
Source organism: Glaucopsyche alexis (assembly GCA_905404095.1). Lineage (NCBI taxonomy): Eukaryota > Metazoa > Arthropoda > Insecta > Lepidoptera > Lycaenidae > Glaucopsyche > Glaucopsyche alexis. The sequence continues at coordinate 2,496,998 of FR990057.1, forward strand.
TACATGTACTGCCAGCCCTTGTCCAGGTGGTCCAGGTACCAAGACGACGAGAACAGCACCTGGTGACCGCTCGACAGCACCTACACAGAATCATTTCAATATATTATAACTTAAATTTTTATTATTTTTATGTGTTTCTAAGCATTATTAAAAACAAACATTATACTCGTATAGGTATATATACTAGTCCAGTGTTTTTCAACCTTTTTCATGATGCGACCCCCCTTGTATGAAAAAATATTTCGCGACCCCCCGACCCTTCGCTTTTCTATCATGTATGTATGTGTATGTTACAGTGTTACAAATATTCATTCCATACGACGTTTTTATGCGTCTCCATAATTAGGATTCGGATATAAGTACATAATATAGTACGTCAAACACATTATTTTACAATTACATACATCGATGATATCGATGATCGATTTATGAGTATCCTTTTGTAAAAATTCTCTTACTTAATAAATGATTCTTTTTAATCTTTATTGTTTTTTACTAAAGTTCTCTCGACCTCCGGCGACCCCCCTACAGAAGCTTCGCGACCCCCCAGGGGGTCGCGACCCACAGGTTGAAAAACACTGTACTAGTCAAAAGAAAATAAGGGCCACTTGATAATTTTGAAGTCTGACCAAATTTATTAATTTTTAAGCAATCCTAAGTGGCTAAATCGTTTTTGTGGTAATTCCCTAAGTGTTAACAAACTAATGGGAGCATACCACTTGCGTATTTTTTGAAGTGGGTAGTTTTTTTTTCAACCACTTAATTTTACCCCATTTTTACACTAACTTTTAAATCATTCCATTTGTGAATTTCTTAGTGATCGGTTAAATTTTGTTGATTTGAAGCGTGAATAAACATTTTAAAAACATAATGCCGAGGATACGAAGACATATGGACGTACAGACCACAACTACAGCCATAAAATTGATTCAGGATGGTTGATCGCAACGTTCTGTAGCTTTGCAATTGGGTTTTTCACGGCGGGCGATCCAAAACGCTTGGAATCGGTTTCAATAGACTGGGAGTGCCACCAGGAGACGAGGCTCAGGCAGGAATCGAGAAACCACATCACAGGAAGATCGCTACATACGCCTGACTGCGCGCAGGGAGCGATTTGTCACCGCTTCTTCCTTGCAAAACCGCTTGCGGCAGGCGACAGGTACGAGCGTTAGTGACCAGACGATTAGAAATCGGTTGCATGAAGATCAACAATTCTCTAAGAGACGTGTAGTACGGATTCCATTGACAGGTGCTCATCTTGCAAACCGATTAACATTCGCAAGGCAGTACCAGGACTGGGACGCGAGTAACTGGAGCAGCGTTTTGTTCACGGATGAGTCCAAAGTAAAATTTTCCAGTGATGATCGTCGTATTAGAGTATGGAGACGCGAAGGTGAGCGATTTTCGGATGCGTGTATCCACCAAAGTGACAGATTTGGGGGTCCCAATGTTATGGTGTGGGGAGGAATTTCTCTATTAGGTAGAACTGAGCTGGTAATCCTCAACGAAGGCACGGTAACTGCTCAACGATATATCGCACAGGTCATAAGACCCCATGTGGTGCCATATGCACACAGAATTGGTGCAGGTTTAAAGTTGATGCACGAGAATGCCCGTGCTCATACAGCTAGAGCCACTAGACAAGCTCTACAAGAAGCTGGTATAGAGGTGTTGCCGTGGCCCGCTAATAGTCCGGACCTCAATCCGATTGAGCATATGTGGGATTTGTTAAAAAGAAGTGTTCGCAACACAAATCTACCCGTGCACAACGAAGCACAACTCATAAATGTGCTTAAAACAAGCTGGGTACAAATCCTTCAAGAGACATTACGACACCTGGTAGAGAGTATGCCTACCAGACTTCAAAAATGCATACAAAAGAGGGGAGGCCATACACCATACTAATAAAAATAAGAAAATCCTAAAAATGTTTAATATTTTTTTAAGAAATCGCTTTTTACTTTTATTTTAGTTTTAAGAATAAATGCTTATTTTATTAAAAACCAAATTACTGGCGTTTGTTTTTTTATTTCAATCATTTCTTTTACGTATTTACATTAAAAAATAATCAATTTATTAAATCCAATCATTTTTAAACCCTGAAACCTCATAACATTTTTAAAATACCAAAAAAACGCAGTGGCCCTTATTTTGTTTTGACTAGTTGAAATTACAAATTAATATCTATCATATTGCTGTGTGATACAATAGATAGATCTGTGTGACCACGAGATTTAGTATATAAAATTACAAATTAATATCTATCATATTGCTGTGTGATACAATATATCGATCTGTGTGACCACGAGATTTATCTAGTCTACAAAATTACAAATTTATATCTATCATATAACTGTGTGATGAAATTGATAGATCTATATGACCACGAGATTTAACTGCAAATAAAATTATATATTTTATCATGCTGCGGTGTAACAAGCTGGATAGAGCTATGTGTCTATGAGATTCAGCCTAAGCTATGGCGGCTATTTAAAGATCTTATTGCTGTAGAAATGTTGTGTACCTTTAATATCAAACAATTATTGCAAATTATTTTGATAAAAAAAAAACAATAAAAACAATTAACTGCCTCGCCTATACCATTTCAGAGTCCGGCTTTGGCAGAAGCGAGAGTGGATCAAAATCGCCGTGAGGGACCACGGAAATTGCAGGATGGCCGAGTGTTACAAGCTCCGTGAGGACCCATAACCTTATTGTAACCCTATTGTATATTTACTTATTTAGCGTTCATTGTTTAAGTTACTTTTAAGGCCGCGTGGACCCAATTTTACATGACTTTGAATCGATAATAAACAAACAAATAGTAACTTTAAAAAGCCAAAAAAAACACATTGTTGTTTACTTGATGTTCTTTTACAATTTGTGGTTCGAAACATAATATTGAAAACTTCACTCGATCAAAAATAATTCCGAAGAGGAGGCTAAATTTGAATATTTTTCTTTTTGTTCATGAAGTTCATGATAGTTTTACTTTCAAAAATCATATCTACGAAAAGCTAATAACTTAAAAAAGAATAATTTCTGGTTACATTTTGCATGTTGGTTTAATTATTTTAACAATAAATTAACACACATCGAACACAGCGTGTTTTTATACTTGTAACAGAACACACTGCATAAAAACTGTCAAAATAATTGAATAAAATTTAAGCATTTTTTACTTAGGTAGGTACCTACCTATAATATCTATTCAAATTATGTGTGCTATGTGTTGCATTAAAACAGTTATCTATGGATTTTATTATCTTTTTCAATACAAATAATAAAATAAGATGACCTACTGCCGACCGACTACACTGTAACACTTTGGGTTTATGTAAGTTCACGCCGGCGACGTAGGCGCGCGGCTCGCTTTGCGGCAATTGCGGGCAACTCTTGGAAGCGTTAAATGCCTATTTCGCTTGGTCTACGCGGCCTTAAGTCTTAGATTACGAATTGTACATGTATTGTTATTTAAGTTATTGTTGTTTATATTGAGAAAGTATTGCGTTGAACCTTCTTAGAAATAGGACTAATAAATTTGTAACAGTAACTAAAAGCATAAGCATAAAAACAGGGTCTTTAGTTAACTTTCAAATTAGATGGTAATATCACAGTGTAATAAAGAGATACAGTGGTCCAACGCGTTTGAAGTCGCGCGAAATGCCGCTTTTGTGTAGGTATTCGTAGTATGTGTATGTAGAGTACTAGGAATAAAACAAATATATATATATATATATATATATATATATATATATATATATATATATATATATATATATATATATATATATATATATATATATATATATATATATGTATAAGTATTAATGAAGAGTTTTATTATAAAATATACAAATGCGTATACAAAAGCTCAGGGTTAGCATGATATATATCAATTGATATATATCGTATATATATCATGATATATATCAATTGATATTTATGCTTGATATAGGTATTATATCAAAATTGATATTTATATTTAAAAATGTAAAAGAATGTTTTAAATGTAAAAAATCTTACATCAACACAGGTCTTATTTTCCGAGAGTTTCACAAGCCTAGGTCATCAAAAACTTGCTATTTGACACGACATTAACTAATCATAGCCGTCGACGCGGCTTGTAACGGCATATGACACCCACGTGACCCCCTGTTTTTCGGAAGAAAATTCCTTGTTTGTTATTATACTATTGTTATACCATTTATACCATGTGTCAAATTAATTCGACTGATAAAATTAATACACTTTTTTTTCTTCTGGTTATAAACAAAAGTCATTTTATGGTTTTATGGTTTATTTAAATTGATACTCAAAAGTATCTATCGTTGATTTTTAATTGATTTGAAAACTTTTAATATCAATAATAAATAAATGAGTTTAATTTTACTTCCCTATCTTCAAATTATCAGACATACAAATTATTTCGATTCAATATTACGAAAAAACATATCAGAGTACCTATGAGATTTGTATGTAATTTTGAAAATATCAAAAAATCAAAAATATCGGATATATATAATCAAAGATATCTGATATTTTGATATTTATTATAAATATCGGATATTTACGAACCCTGCAAAAGCTACAAATGCGAAACTGAAAGGCATTTTCGACATTTGGATTTACTAGTTTTTAGATTGCGATTGTTGAATTTGACGATGTAGTTAGTAAATTCTCATACGTAGATGCAATTTTATTAAAAATTCTGACGGGAAACAGGCGCATGGTTTTGTATTAAAATTAATCTTCTTTAGCTGTTCATATAATTGACCATTGTAAATAAGTACCTACATACAACTCAAACGAAACATTGTCGCAAACCACTTAAAACAATCAAATTAAAAAGCGTCAACCCCGGCTGACGTGTCCCAAGCGAGTGTATGGCAGCTTGGGCTCGCCCTCGCTACCGCCCCTCTCTCACCCCGCACGCCCCGCACGATTGCTCTGTCTAGACGTGTCCGTTGGACGACTGTAGGTAATAGTTCTATAGGCTGTGGTAATATTGCAACCAGATGTTGCGGCTGGACCTTTAGCCCAAGCCACAGAATAAATAATAGTACCTAGAGGTAATAAATAATAGTACCACAGTGTAAAAAAGAGATACAGTGGTCCAACGCGTTTGAAGTCGCGCGAAATGCCGCTTTTGTGTAGGTATTCGTCATTGCTGCAGGGTTGTCACAATAATGTGTTTTATTATAATCTGTTCTACATTTTGTGTAGGTATTCGTAGTATGTGTATGTAGAGTACTAGGAATAAAACAAAAAAAATATATATAGAAGTATTAATGAAGAGTTTTATTATAAAAAATACAAATGCGTATACAAAAGCTCAGGGTTAGCATGATATATATCAATTGATATATGTATATATCGTATATATATCATGATATATATATCAATTGATATTTATGCTTGATATATTATATCAAAATTGATATTTATATTTAAAAATGTAAAAGAATGTTTTAAATGTAAAAAATCTTACATCAACACAGGTCTTATTTTCCGAGAGTTTCACAAGCCTAGATCATCAAAAACTTGCTATTTGACACGACATTAACTAATCATAGCCGTCGACGCGGCTTGTAACGGCATATGACACCCACGTGACCCCCTGTTTTTCGGAAGAAAATTCCTTGTTTGTTATTATACTATTGTTATACCATTTAATACCAGATAAAATTAATACACTTTTTTTTCTTCTGGTTATAAACAAAAGTCATTTTATGGTTTTATGGTTTATTTAAATTGATACTCAAAAGTATCTATCGTTGATTTTTAATTGATTTGAAAACTTTTAATATCAATAATAAATAAATGAGTTTAATTTTACTTCCCTATCTTCAAATTATCAGACATACAAATTATTTCCATTCAACTATTACGAAAAAACATATCAGAGTACCTATGAGATTTGTATGTAATTAATAATAATAATATCTATGGACGCTTCACACCACGTCAATCTGATCCCGTGGTAAGTTCTCGAAGAACTTGTGTTACGGGTACCAGACAACGGAAATATATTTAATACTTTTATACTATACACATATTTAAGATTTTTATTATATTATACACATATTTAATACACATCCATGACCCAGGAACACAGAAAAACTTTTTGTTCCTTCGGCGGGATTTGAACCCGCGACCCCCGGCTTGAGCACCAACACGCTCAACCAACTGAGCCACAGAGGTCGTCAAAAATTTTGAAAATATCAAAAAATCAAAAATATCGGATATATATCAAAGATATCTGATATTTTGATATTTGTTATAAATATCGGATATTTACGAACCCTGCAAATGCGAAACTGAAAGGTATTTTCGACATTTGGATTTACTAGTTTTTAGATTGCGATTGTTGAATTTGACGATGTAGTTAGTAAATTCTCATACGTAGATACAATTTTATTTAAAAATTCTGACGGGAAACAGGCGCATGGTTTTGTATTAAAATTAATCTTCTTTAGCTGTTCATATAATTGACCATTATAAATAAGTACCTACATACAACTCAAACGAAACACTGTCGCAAACCACTTAAAACAATCAAATTAAAAAGCGTCAACCCCGGCTGACGTGTCCCAAGCGAGTGTATGGCAGCTTGGGCTCGCTACCGCCCCTCTCTCACCCCGCACGCCCCGCACGATTGCTCTGTCTAGACGTGTCCGTTGGACGACTGTAGGTAATAGTTCTATAGGCTGTGATAGTACCTAGAGGTACAGAAGAACCACTCCGACAAATGGTTAGAAGAAATAGGGACTCTTTCTGCGATGCGATAAGGTTCAATTCAGCTAACACAACGCTTGATTACCTACGATTATATTTACCTAGAAGTTGCGTCTCTTTCTATCGCGTAATTCTTATCCTTTCTAATGACATTAGGGTTGTCTCATTTTAGAAAATTATTAACCGACTTCCAAAAAAGGAGGCGGTTATACGTATTATATATATTTTTCTTAATATTTAATTACAACTTTTTTTACCTACTTTCTAGTACCTACCTACTGTACTTTACTTAACAAATTGCTTTCCAAATAAACCTAAGGTAGGTGTTAATAGTACTGTAATAATTTGACGACCTCTGTGGCTCAGTTGGTTGAGCGTGTTGGTGCTCAAGCCGGGGGTCGCGGGTTCAAATCCCGCCGAAGGAACAAAGACTTTTTCTGTGTTCCTGGGTCATGGGTGTGTATTAAATATATGTATAATATAATAAAAATCTTAAATAAGTGTTAAATATATTTCCGTTGTCTGGTACCCGTAACACAAGTTCTTCGAGAACTTACCACGGGATCAGATTGACGTGGTGTGAAGCGTCCATAGATATTATTATTATTATAATAAATTTGCGCATACCTATAAGTATATACATACTTATGCGTAAACGTAAGCATTTTTTATACCTTCACGGCCTGATATTACTCGAAGAAGTTGAATCACGCCGCCTTATTAACCGACTTCCCCAAAAAAGGAGGCGGTTATACGTTCGGCTGTATATATTTTTTTTTTTTTTTGTATGTTCAACTATTACTCCGCCGCCTGTGGACCGATTTTCAAAAATTTTTCTGTGATGTATAGGGTGTAATCCCAAATTGGTCCTTTTGATATCAAAGTGGTGACCTGATGATGGGATCCATGAGGAATCGAGGGAACTCCTCGAAATTTATATGGACACATATGGTGATTTTGACTTTTTCTGAAGTAGTTCAAGCATATGCTACCAAAAAGTAAGATTTTGCTCCAAGGTATACCCTGGATCCAAAAGTACAGAATAGAACTCCTGACTCCTTATAGATACATGTTTGGGGATTTCGGCGTTGTTTAAAGAACTGCAAGCATATGCCACCTTGTCAGTTAGAGTAATCATCATCATCACCACCACTATCACACCATACATCATCAGATTATGATAATATAAAAGGTATTTCTCATAGTATTTTACACTAACACGGAGATCATTGAACATTACTCTGCCGTTTAAGAACCTATTTGCAAAATTCTTTTGTTGTTGTAAAGGGTTTAATTCGAAATTAGTCCTTTAGTCACTAAAGTGGAAACCTGATGATGCGAGCCATGAGGAATCGAGGGAACTCCTCAAAATTTATATCCATACATATAGTGATTTTGACTTTTACTGAAGTAACACAAGCATATACTACAAAAAAAATAAGATATTGTACCTAGGTATACCCTGGATCCAAAAGCACTGTACAGAACTCCTCAGTCTTTAAAGATGTACGTTTGGAAATTTCGGCATTGTTTAAAGAACTGCAAGCATATGCCACTTTATAACTTACAGTAATCATCATCATCATCTTAATAGCAATACCTAATGGAAGCTTGGCGAGTATTTAATTATACATTCGATCGTTTAATTTAGACGTTCTTAAGACGTATTAATAACTTAACAAAATATATCACTAAAAAGGGTGAAATTATTATTTTTAAACAAAAAATTAAACCGACTTCCAAAGTAAAAATACACAAAAAAGTATGAAATAAAACTTAATCTCTAAATAATTCCCCTTTCAAATTCGGCTAAAATTTTTACTATTTCTCTACTCAATCTTATTAATTTTGAAGTCGGTACCAGCAAATATGAACGTAAGTTGTATAAAATATTGTAGAATATTGTTTGGGCTGGTGCCGATTTCAAAATTAAGAAGATTGAGTAGAGAAATAGTAAAAATTTTAGCCGAATTTGAAAAGGGAATTATTTAGAGATTAAGTTTTATTTCATACTTTTTTGTGTATTTTTACTTTGGAAGTCGGTTTAATTTTTTGTTTAAAAATAATAATTTTTATTTATATTTACTACTAGGTACTACTAGGTACTTTTGTCAATAAATGATTCTTCAAATCGTATCACATCGGAATAACATAAGACGCGAACAGATAGTTCAAGTGGACTGTGGAGCCAACACCTAAACACTAAATATTGGTTATCAAGTAATTGCAGTAGCAGTAGGTAGTAGCTCAAACTATATTTTTAAATATTGTTATACATTATGTTATATGGTATTATAGTTATAGCTGGCCGGGTGATTTTTACCTAACTTACACAGTACCTATCGTAATATTATATGCACAGATTGTAAGGTATTAAATCCAATCCATAAAACATTGCGACGAACAAATCTCACGCATACATCGCTCACTGCTCGCGCGCGAGTCCCTCGTAATTGGCCCGTTTAAGGAGGCCGCCGCACGTACTTACATTTTTAATACCTACACGGGGAGTAGGACAGGCCTGCCCAAGCCCAGACCCACAAGTTTGTACCGACACAACTCATTCACTCGCCGACTAGTTAAGACGCACTTATAATTTGTACTCGTGTTAAGTAATTATAGAAGTTTATAAGCAATATACAATAGGAGACCATCACTGCTTTTGATTTTGTCTTCCGTCACAGTTATGCACTCCTTCCTTCACAAAAACTTTAACTGTGTCAAATTTCATACTCCTCCATTAGCACTTTTGCTTCAAGTATTAATAATGTGATAAATCTTACTAATATTATAAATGTGAAAGTTTGTGAGGATAGATGGATGTTGGTTACTCTTTCACACAAAAACTACTGGATGGATTTCAATGAAATTTTTTATGGTAGTAGTTCAAGCTTTGGTTTAAACATATGCTACTTTTATCCCGAAAAAGTACCTACATAGTTCCCGTGGGATACTGTATTTACGCGGGCGGAGCCGCATCCAACAGCTAGTGATAATATAAGTGTGAACGTGTGATATCTCACCCTGACCATTTCCGTCACCCACGAGTTCTTCCATACTTGTACCAGGGTGTCCTTGGCCAGGGAGACGCCTTCGTCGAACACTTCCTACAACGTAATAAAATCATTTCTAGAATGTTCTTTTCAATAACTTAAAAATTATTTCAAATTTTCTCCGGCTTTCCGGATTGCGGACAAGACATACATCTTGTCCATAATCCGGAAGACCGGAGAAAATTCAGAGCATTGAAATAATAGTATAAGCGCAGAGTTATTCCGGGCCGCCGGACTCCGCATCATAATATAGTCCCAAACTTTAAAAGGGTAGTTTTTGAGTGAATAAGCCTGACCAGTTGTATGTACTATAGTTACTGCGGAAAAATCACGATGTAATTGAAAAAAACTTCCAAACCACTTGATTTCTATTCTGATTAGGGCCTCTAGTCAAGACCCAGTGGCCAGTAAGTAACACATGACTTTTAAGTGACGTCATATATAGGTCACACAGAGGTCCAACGTCCAAAGTCCAAAATTTACATAGGTATGACATAATAGTGACTATGTTTGATGACTTTCATTTGATGTCATATGTATGACATGACCTCATATTGACTGTCGACTCGAGCGCTATGTGCAGTCGATTAGGCGAACTAAAACATACCTCGCCCAATATATGGCTCTAAGCGCGAAAAAAGCAAACTAGCGTTGTTTTGTATTATAAAATAGATTCTATCACATACTATTTTATCAACTAACACAGGTTAAGGCTAGGTTTCAACTAAATAGCCTAGCTTAGTAACAAGGTAATCCTTATGGCGAAACTCAAGCGACACCACAGGTAGGTGTAGTGTGTGAGATTTTGCCGCCGCCTTTTTTTTATAGTGCCACCTGGGTTTTCAAAAAAAATACGGATTTTGCATCCCCTACATAGATTGAGTAAAGTAAAATATGAAGGTAAGATTATGTTCATATTTACGTCATAATATTACGTAAAAGTTTGACGTCATGAGGTATAAAATAATGACTCAAATATGACGTACATATTACGTAAATCATGACAAAGCATGATGTCATCCTGACGTTATGTTTACGTAATTATGTGTTTACTGGGGATGCATTCGATAATTACTTCGGGATTTCACATAAGTCCCATACATTTTTGATTTCGAAGGTCGCCGTCGAAATTACCGAATGCATCTTGAATTCTTGACTAGAGGCCCAGGCTTCATTAAGGTAGCCTTTCGAAGCGAGCGTCAGTAACGCCGAGGCTCTGAATTGTATGGGACGGCGACAGTCTCGCGGCGCATCACTGTGGCCGTCCAACACCTATTATAATATACTCATCGTGGGTATTGCGCCGTCCCATACAATTGTACCGCGGCATCACTGACGCTCGCTTCGAAAGGCTACTTTTAAAGACATATATAGGTCGATGGTAAATACTTGGCGCCTACAACATGTACACATGTAACGTTGTGTGTCGTCTGTGAATATAAACATTATGTCACGTGTTACGTCATGACATAGACAGCACACAACGTAACATGTGTACATGTTGTAGGTCCAAGTATTTACTATCAACCTTATATCTTGTCCTTTATGACCGCTATATCCTATACACGGGTATATAGTCGTCATGATCACCTGCCACACGATGACCTTGGAGCCGTCCTTCAGCAGCGGTATGGCGGTCCGCATGAACAGCGCGTGCAGCTCGGTCACGGTCAGGTTGTGGTCGCGCATGTACTGCCGCAGCGTGGGGTTCGACGCCCTGCAACGTTTGTTATAAATGTACCGACTACCGACCCACAATGGGCTTTGCAACGTTTAGGTATGTAATAAGGGTATCGACCTACAGTGGGCTCTCCAACACTTATGTAATAAAGGTTCCGCTTACGAACTACTGTGGGCTAGTGTGGAACACCACCCAATTCTTACATTGAGGGGAAAATGAAAAAAAAAAATTGTAACAAATTCTTTCATAATTCAAGGGTTTTGTCTGCCTGGTACCGAAGAACTATCCAAATTAAGGTATTGTCCAATTCACTCAAAATAATTATACTAAAGAGTTTTTAGGATGCTAGGCTACTTTTAAACCACTTAGGCCCACTTGCACCAATCCGGGTTAAAGTTAACCCTGGGTTAAAAATCATGTTATCTCTCTCGTTCATCGTATTTCTGAAAAAGAAAGCATGATATTTTAACCCAAGGTTAACTTTAACCCGGATTGGCGCAAGTGGGCCTTAATGGACGCCGATTTCTTCGAAAATAGTTGACTTTGTAAAAAAAGTCATGTATGTAACCTTGCCTTTATTTGACCACAGTATAAAGAGATTCCAAAACTGAGATCTATATACATAATACAACCCAGGAAGTATAGATATCAGGAATCCGAACGTAATGTTAAAATAATGATCTCAATTTAGGGGACAGATTTTTTGATGGTAGTGTCAAGTGTGCGCCATTGTTCAAGAAGTACCAAGCGCGATTCAGGACTGAGCGATGATTGGTCCGCCACAATAGAATCGGAACGTCCAAACTCCAAAGTTCTAGCGCTGCCAGTGGCAGAAAAGAGAACTAAGATCTGGGTTTATTATTGTGTAGACTGTACATGAATAATTTAATACTATGGAAAAGCCTATACCGTTCGGACTCCTGTATTCTATACTTCGTAAATCGTGATTCGTGATACAAGTAACATATTAATATACCAAATTTCATACAGAAGTTAGTTGTCATTTTATTTTGTAGTTGAGTATGGCGCTTAAGTGCCGTTGAATACGTTCCGGTTGCCGGGTAGCCGGTCGCGAAATGTATGGCAACCGGAACGTGTGCAACGGCACTATGGCTGGACTACATTATGCTCCGGAATCCGGAACGCCGCTGAAAATTAAGAACACTAAAAATACAACTAAACAATAAAGTTGAAAATTGAACACACGAGTGTCGAGTTCTACACTCGAAACTTCCATTTTCAATCGTAGACAGAGAAAACTATTTTTAACTCTATTGTATTAGCGCAGAGTTATATTTTCAGTGCTCTGAATTTTCACCGGCATCATGGATTCCGGAGCATACAGTCCCAGCTTTAAAGCGCCATACTCACGGTCCAGCCTGCAAATCCAGCACAGGTACTAATCCAAAGGACATCAATAGCGTCAATCATTAATTATAATCTTTGCCTTCAAGTCAGCGGCTTTGGATTAGCAGGCTAGACCGTGAGTATGGCGCTGTTATCGCTTACTACCTATTAGACAATCCGACGAACTTTAAAAATGTAAACGTAATTACCAGCACTCCAAAAGGACTTCATCACCTCCAATGTGGAAGTATTGATCCGGGAACCAGGTCTGGGCCTCCTCGAATAGATCCCGGAGCAGTTTGTAGGTGAAGTTCCTGGTGGGGTCCATCGGGCCCAGGCCTATCAGTTGGCCATTCTGGTAGCACTCCGTGAGCATGTTGGGGTACGCGTTACCCCAGGAGCGAGTGTGACCTGAAAGTTGATATTAATCGGTAAACGTAATTCTCGTAATAAACTTACATTTTCATTTTACTTTTATTGAATTCTAGATGCCCGATACACGTTGTTCTGTATTAAATATGAACTGGAATGAATAAATGACTACACCTACAATGCAACCTAGGTACGTCTTAGTCCTACACCTACTTCTATAATCTACACCTTTTCCAACATTTCTCACTTTCCCTTCCCTGAACTTCCGCAATTCAATTACAAGACCAAAATGAGCCCAAGCCCCAATCGGTCCAGCCGTTCTCGAGTTTCGAGTCCTTCGGTAACGAGATAAAGACGTATCCTATGTCCCTCTCCTGGTTTTAAGACCCTCCCCACCAATTTTCAGCCAAATCGGTTCAGCCGTTCTTGATAATTTGATAAAATTTAATGAATGGTAATGATATCTTAAACAGATTTTTGAAGTTATGACTAATTTTGACCAATCAAAACGGGTTTGACATTTGTTTGACATTTATGAGAATACGATTTTGCTTTTTGCAAGGTTTTAAGTTATCAGGGCTGGATCGTAACTTTATTAATGCAGAATTGAATTATATAGCAGAAACGACCTTCGGTATTCAGTTCCCGTTAAATTCAGAAGTAAATTGCCACTTTTATTGCGATTTGTCATATTGCATGAATTGCAACATGCTGAATAGTACCTGCACCATATTCTGCAGGTGGCAGCTTTAAGGTTTTATCTGTTGACTTTCCAAATAAATATTGTTAAGTTTCATTTGGAAATAAAAATGTTCTTTTCATACCACCTGCTCGACAATGTCCGATTATAATATATATCACGCAATCTCAACGTAAAGCAAGTCATTGACTCCCAAGGGAGATAATGTTGTATGAAACTCCCAAGGGATTAAAGTGATTTGAATTTGGAACGTTAAAATTCGTATGAAAACTCCTAATAGATACACGGTATCTATCATAAAGTTTTTGAATACCTAATCATAAATGGTATTGCAAAGAGAGTTTATTCGAAAATCGAACTGGCCACCTATAACAAAAGAAAAATGCGATTCAAAAAATTCAAAGCAAAAGCCAGTGTTTGGTGCTATTTTCAGAAAGTAAAATAGGTACCTACTACGTTATTTTAACAGTTCCGTGTTTTAACATTCTCCCTAATAAAAATATTACTCTGTCCCTCCATAACTGGACAAATGTGTCCAATATCAATATTAACTTTTAACAAAATAAATGTTTTATTTATGTAGCCCTGGGTTTTTATTGCCCGCAGTAGGTACCTACCTACCTATGAAAAGTAGAGTACCTATGCACCTCTGGGATATAGCCTGTCTTCGTCTTGGGCAGCTTGAACCCCTCGCTTCACTCAGGACTCTACATAACTCCCTCGTTTCGCTCGAGAGTTAACTCTAGAGTCCCTCGTTACGCTCAGGGTCCAATATGCTGCCCGTGACACTGAAGACACTGCTTTATCCCCTTGGTGCATAATCTACTATGCAGTGGCGAAGGCTGTTTCTCCTTCATAGGGAAGCCGGAGCCTGTATAATAGGTAGGGATTTCTATGAAGGTTTGCAAAAACTAAGTGACAAGGGAAGCCGATAGGAATGGAGTTATAGGCACCCTATGCCACTGCTACTATGTCCATTGCATCGAAACTAATGAGTGTCGACTGTCGATGCAACATGTTGCAGCGTAGTCTACGCAAAATGCTGCATCAACAGACGAATCGCATTCAAGATTCTGTACCCAAACTGCAGTCTGCAAAATATGAAGCGGACTTCTCAAACATTACTTACCAGGCACGTCGAACTCGGGCACGACGCGTATCCCGCGGGCGCGCGCGTACTCCACTATCCGCTCTATGTCCTCCTTGGTGTACACCATGGACGAGGCGTACGCTCCTTTTTCACTGGAATGAGGTTATCCATTGGTGGGATATTCTCAAATTTATATCATAAAGAAAAATTCTAGTTTTGACTAAAATATAAATGACAAATCAAACGAATTCTTTTCAGATCAAAAAATCAAATTAAAAATGTTTTATTTCCATATAGGTTACAAACAGTGGCGTAACTTTACTATACCATCTGAGACCCGTAGCAAATGCTTTGGATGCCTAATAAATGAAATGCGATGGATGCGAAATATATAATTTACTCAGAATTTCGTCCCTCGCGAGGCCCTCTCGGGTCGGGGCCCGTGTCATTTTGCCAGTCCAGCCACCCTATAGTTACGCCACTGGTTACAAAGTAACGCTTTATAGAATTGTCCCTACTTGATGCCTACCACGGACTACCGGTTCGGCAACTAACCCGGCGAGAAGATCTGGCGTAAGAAACTCGTGCGATCTACGAGTATTAGCAAGATGCGATTTTAATTGCGATGAATCATTATCGGTGTATCTGTGTGAGTTTGGCGACAACGACTCCCATAGTAATTATTGTCTTATAAAACTTCCACTTCCATTCGATTTCTCTTCCGTGGCCTCACCTAAGCTCCGGAAACTTTTCACTCTGGTAGGGGAAGCTCTGGTCGTCGACAATGTGCCAGTGCAGCACATTCATTTTGTTGGCGGCCATGGCATCGAGGGTGCGCGCGATGTTGCCGACGGTGATGTAGTGGCGGGAGGTATCCAGCAGCAACCCTCGGTGCTGGTAGCTGGGGGAATCGCTGATCTGAGTTTTGTTTATAAAGATCTCCTGAAAATATAAAAGCAATATTAAAGAGCGGTAAATTAATAGTACCTATGCTAACTGCGGAAATCTGCTCCATATCTAGTTTTCCTTAATCTATAATATTACTATATTACTTCTTGACAGTCGGGTAAAAAAGAATGTAAGTACCACTTACATTACGATCGTCAGACACGTAGAACAGCTGTGAGAAAGTCTCCAGACCTCTGATGATACCCCACAGTGATTGACTGGTCAGAGTCGAGTTATTTGATACGGTCAATTGGTCTGAAAAATACGACAATATTTTGAGATTTTTTTAAAATATGTACCTACTACCGCTTGTTGAATAAAATACTTCTTTAAGCCGTGGTTGCTTTTCGGCAATCGGCCCATCCGCGCATATCGGCGCGCTCGAGTCTCCATCGGCATGTAAACGTGAGTGCGTCACTGGCCCCTTCGCGTCGGTACGTAATAGCATGGACTAATAAAATTACTACTTAGTACTTTTATTAGTCTATGGTAATAGTAGAATATTCTTTTGCCATCGGCGCGCGCGCGGCATTAAATGGGTTAAAAATTAAAATCATAATTCATAATAACACCTAAAATAAGCTAAACCTTGATCAACTTGGGATTTAACCCTTTACATCAAAAAAATAATTTTGAAAATCTGTCCACAAACCGCCTCCTTTTTTTGGAAGTCGGTTAAAAAAAATGTTCTTTTTACCCGACTACCTACGGAGAGGCCAAGGAAGGATAATGGTTTTGGTAGTTGTTTGTTTGTTTGGTCCACCGTATCGCCTAAACTACTGATCTGATTTTTATAAATGAGGTGTCAATAAATTCGTGATAATAGCCCGGGTAACATAGGCTATATAATATACGTAGTCGGGTTATAGTTTTTATAAAAAATATAGTTATTAAAATATAAGAACTTAATCTATATTAAAACTGGCTGTTGCCCGCGGCTCCGCCCGCGTAAATACAGTATCCCACTGGAACACTTTACATTTTTGATTTTCGGGATAAAAAGTAACCTGTTTTAATCCAGACCTCAAGCTAGTACCATACCAAATTTCATCAAAATCCGTTTAGCAGTTTTTGCGTGAAGGAGTTACAAACATCCATCCATCCATCCTCACAAACTTTCATATTTATAACTAGCTTTTGTCCGCGACTTCGTCCGCGTGGAACAGTTACTTTGGGATATCGCTAAAATTTACCCGCGACTTCATTTACGTCGAAGGAGAAGCGCTTCCCCCTCACGAGTCACGAACTCACGACTGCCCGCCGCGCGCCGTACATATCGCAGTAACAAAATAATCAAGCGCGCAATAATGCGCTTGATTATTTTATTACTGCGATATCTTCTAAAATACTTATTGAAATCAAATTATGTAAACGGCAAATTTCTTCTAAATTAAATGCTTGTAATGAATAACGTATTTACTCGGATAAGGATTAATAATTATCATCTTTATGAAAACACCCTCACAAAAATAATGTTTAATTTTAGAACAAATTTGGTTAGCATAAAAAGGTAATAAATTTGAGACAACCTTAAAAGATAGACATATACTGTCGTGGACTTTTTTTAGAACTTTTCTGTCATACCACAGAATAGATAATAGTACCTACATGCCACATGGTCATACATAATTTTAGCGAAACTTTAACCGTTTCCGCAGCGTACGCAGCGAAAGGTCTCAATAGAAAAAAAACACCCCGATTTTGAAACATTCTTATTTGGTGCTCCGCTCGTATTGAGCTTAGCATGATGTTATATGCCTAAAGCCTTCCTCGATAAATGGACTATCCAACACACCAGTGGCGAAGGCTGCTTCTCCTTCATAGGAGAGCCGGAGCCTACATAATAGGTAGGGATTTCTATGAAGGTTTGCAAAAGGTAAGT
This sequence comes from Glaucopsyche alexis, assembly GCA_905404095.1. NCBI lineage: Eukaryota > Metazoa > Arthropoda > Insecta > Lepidoptera > Lycaenidae > Glaucopsyche > Glaucopsyche alexis. The sequence goes on from FR990057.1 coordinate 2,514,809, forward strand.
GACAAGGGAAGCCGATAGGAATGGAGTTATAGGAACCCCTCGCCACTGCAACACACAAATAATGGGAATATGCACGTATTTTTTTTATTTCGTTATATAGATCTATCTTGTTTGGTAAATCGTATGGTAAAATCAGTTTTTTGATATCATTAAAAATAACTAAGATATGAACGTTTAAAGTAGTATATTAGACAGAGAGATCGGACGTGTATCGTGACGTCACATAACACGACTTTCATAGAAAGTTCATACTAAATTTCGTTTTGCTAGAAAGAGATAGATTACAAACTTTGGCCGCTCATATCTTGCTCATTTATCAATAGATATTGGATTTTTTTCGCCATTTACTTTATTTTTCAGTCTAGTATCATATTATTATGTTTTAAGGCGAAAATATACGTAGATGACGTCACAGATTCGGGCGTGGCCTAACACTTCCCGCGGCGCCACCCGCATACACCCTGCAGCGCTCGCGATCTCCGCGCGCGGCCGCGTCGCGACTCAAATTATAAACTGAGGAACGGCCCTTTTATGCGACTTTAGGATTGATTTAAGTACAACTTGAAAATATTAATTTATTTCTGGTCTGGGAGCGAAGAAAAAACGTAGAATGTATTAGCCGCTTCTCCTTCTTCTGTAGAAGCCGGTCGAGGTTATTCCCGAAATCTAGAAATTATTTGGTAGGCAATGCGGCTTCCAACCCATCATATTTGATTTCATTTTCCACCTCTACGCCCACCAAAATGCAATACTTAGTGCTATTGACAGAATCACTAAAATATCCGATAGGTGTTTTTTCGCTTTCCTAAAAAAGAAGTTTCATATCGACGCTTGAAAGGTAAAAATGTAAGCGACAAAAATACCGAAAATGAGTTTAAATATCAATGAGTTTGTATTTTTTTTCTGCGTCGATTGGTCTAATCATCGTCTTCCTACGACGATTTTTTTGTCGCTTAGATATAGTGAAATTTATACAAAATCATGAATGTGATGTTCACTCAGCGACAACAAAAAGCGATTTATAAAAAAAAAATCACTTGGATATTTTGAAGAATTTTAAAAATCAACTTAGTCTATTTTTCATGTTTTTACTTTTTTTTGTTTGCACAAAAATATTTTTACTTGTTTAAAAAAATTTTTTTGTGGACACTAGGTACATTTTCTTCATACAAATTATTTGTGAATTGTCCTTACAGTGCATTTAATTTGATACCATTATGTTACTAAAGTGCAACTTGTGGAATTTTACCCATAGTGAAATAAAACAATATTGGCGTAAAGATAGTTTTACGTATTTGACACAATAACTATTCGTGCTATGTAGATATTTTTATTTCAAACTTTTGTTTTTAAGTATGTCGGTTAGATATTTTTTTTGGTTCCCTATTTTTTTGCATAAAATCATATGTCATAATTTTACTTGGCATAATTTAATTTGACCTAATAGTAATTTCGCATAGTATTCATTTGGCATAACTTTCTTAGCATAATTTTTTTTCGCATAATTACTAATAGCATAATAATTGTTAGGCATACTTAATAAAAGGCATACATTTTTTTAAGAATAATATTTTATGCATAATATTTAAAAGCATAAATATGCGTTTAATTACCTTATCCGTGTTTCAATTATGTCCTTTCATTGTATGCATATTTGTACCTTGTGACAGAATTACTTGAATTTATTATGACAAAAAAATATGCCTAACGAGTTTATGCCAAAAAGCAATTATGCCAAAGTATTATTATGACAAGAAAAATGACGTCTTACGCGTTATGCCTCATTAAATTAGGACAAAAAATATTAGTCTAAATTATATTTATGCCTAATGATGTAGTATGCCAAGAAACCATTATGCTAAAGTATGTAAGTAGTATGCGTAACAAAATAATGCCAAGAGTTCATTGATGATGATTGATGTTCATAAAAAAAATTAACAGAAAATAACAAATATTGTTCATCTCTTTTGTTACATCAAAAGCTGCTACCACTGTACATTTTTAATGATAAATGTATGGCGGTAGTAGCGGTTTTCAGGGCCAGGAAGCCAAATGGACTTCCACCCTTCATGGACAGATGCAATAGTCTCTTCTTAAGACACCTATCATGGCCATGCCATCAGACGATATGATCAAGGTGCATAGCTTCTTAAAGCAACACCAGGTTTTCCTATCGTCTAGGGAGAGTAGAGGATGGGAATCAATGTTCACTCCAATGACATAGTCTGGTACACGGACGGATCCAGGAAAAACAACCGGGTGGACGGACCTTCTACGGGGCATGCCACCTACAGGCTTGCCTATATACTTGTTTAAGACAATTTGCAACCATGTTTGAAGCTGAGATGAGTTGCTCACTACAGAGCCTACAGATTGTCCTTGTCCATAAAACATCCTAATCTTATAGAGAAGATTAGGATAATTTAGATGATATTTCTGCTACTGTCAATGCTTTCAGCGCAGTCTATCAGAGCAATCACACTGCGCTGAAGGCACTGACAGCAGCAGAAAAAAGAAGGGGCATTTTTGTATGGATGTCCCCACTACTGTAGCACTACAAGACATATATCAAATGAAAGGACTTAAAAAGCGTGTAATTTTTTTTGTATGTCGAAAAATATCTAAACCACGGGAGAAAAAAGTTTTAACCCAAAGGTGAAAAAAAGTTAAAAAATCATTCTGTATTATTGCACCATTTCATAGTGTTGCTAATAAGGAACAATTTTTGGGAAGTAATGGTATACAGCAATTCAGAAAAGTGTTATATTTTGATAAATTGCCTCTTTTATAATATTTTGATAAATTTTGATAAATGTATGGAATGATAATAAAATGCTAATAATCCTAGAAAGGAATCGAACCCATACCTAAATTATGAAAAAAATACATTCTGTATACTGCACCTTTCAATAGTATCGCAAGTAAGAAACAATTTCCAGAAAGTAATTATGTGCGAAAAAATTGAGGAAAGAGCTTATTTTTAGTATTTTATTATCATTCCATACATTTCATCAAAATATTTTTTTTTAAGAAATATGGGGGCAAACGAGCAAACGGGTCACCTGATGGAAAGCAACTTCCGTCGCCCATGGACACTCGCAGCATCAGAAGAGCTGCAAGTGCGTTGCCGGCCTTTTAAGAGGGAAAAGGGTAATAGGGGAGGGTAGGGAAGGGAATAGGGTAGGGGATTGGGCCTCCTGTAAACTCACTCACTCGGCGAAACACAGCGCAAACGCTGTTTCACGCCGGTTTTCTGTGAGCCCGTGGTATTTCTCCGAGCCGGCCAATTCGTGCCGAAGCATGGCTCTACCACGTATAATATAAATATGAGGCAGTTTATCAAAATATAACACTTTTCTAAAGTTTAGTGTATAGGTACCATTACTTTCCAAAAATTGTTCCATAGTAGCAACACTATGAAACAATAGTAGCAATAATACAGAATGATTTTTTTAAACTTTTTTAACCTTTAACCCTCATTAACTTTTTTCTCCCATGGTTTAAGCTGCGCGTCCACTGCATCGGAATCGGAGCGTACGGAGCGGACGGAGCGTCGGCATTTACAAAATGCCGATGGGGTGTGTCCACTGCATTCGGATTCAGCATCGGCAATTTAGTTATTTTTAGTCCGTCAGCCTGAACGTGCATTTGCATTATGGAGGATAGTGACGAGATATATTGTTGTAATCTCAGACCGAATAGGTTGTAATTAGCTGTATTTTATCAGAAGAGGAAAAGAGAAACAAGAGGAAACGAAAGATATGGGTTCATAAATCATAATATAAATTCAAGAAGATTAATTTTTGGAGAATTTCATACATTATATTCTGATTTATTAGAAGATGAAAATAAAATCCCACCAAAAACATTCTGTAAAAAACTAGCCAAGTCTCGATAGAGCTGCTCGTTTATCTCTAAAAAGTAGTGAAATCTAGACAAAGTCGTTCCAAGTCTAAGGTTCCTTACTGCGATTTCTTTATTATTATAGTTGATGTCGTGTGACTTGGCCGTTGAACATTCTTTATACGTTAGTGGGTACAAGTCAATTTTGTTTACACGTAATGTATATCTGTTGTAACTACCTATGTTTGTTAAGCGAGATAATAGCCCATACTGGTATTGGTAATTGGATGCTAGTGTCTCATTTTAGGCTGTTGTTGATTGTAGAACACATATATTGGAGCAGTGGTGTCATGGAGCCCCTTTTGTACCCTTGTGTACCCTTCAACGGCCAAGTCACACAACATCAACTATAATAATAAAGAAATCGCAGTAAGGAACCTTAGACTTGGAACGACTTTGTCTAGATTTCACTACTTTTTAGAGATAAACGAGCAGCTCTATCGAGACTTGGCTAGTTTTTTACAGAATGTTTTTGGTGGGATTTCACTTCTTTTTGTAGAAACGTTGATATTGATTTATTTTACTAGATTTTAGTGTAATTTGTTTATTTAATTTGTGTAATGTTCGAGTAGAATAAAGTTAATCGTTCGACTATTTCTTCTTGTAAACTTGTAAGTATAAGTATAAAAGCCAGTCTAGTCTTATCCAGAGTTTTCCTTTAATTTTATTTATATGCGTATCAAAAGCAGAAGGGGAGGCATTCGTCCAGCAGTGGGACGCTACGGGCTAGATTTAATTAGAAGATGTGTCCCACTTCGCTAGGTTTTTGCAATAACAGTCGATTTTAATATGTTTAAATTTCTGCGTTCTGGTCTTATCCAGAGCTCCTCAAATAGGGACCTGAAAATGCGGCGAAATGGTTCCAGTAAAGAATCGTACGGCAGTGTTTGCTTCGCGTTCGACTTGGCGGGGGCACTGCCGTGCCCCCAGATCGACGTTCTGGTCTTATCCATAGGTTCTCAAATAGGGGCCTGAAAATGCGGCGAAATGGTTCCAGTGAAGAATGGTACGGCAGTGTTTGCTTCGCGCTCGACTTGGTGGGGGCACTGCCGTGCCCCCAGATCGACGTTCTGGTCTTATCCAGAGGTTTTCAAATAGGGGCCTGAAAATGCGGCGAAATGGTTCCAGTAAAGAATGGTACGGCAGTGTTTGCTTCGCGCTCGACTTGGCGGGGGCATTGCCGTGCCCCCAGATCGACGTTCTGGTCTTATCCAGAGGTTCTCAAATAGGGACCTGAAAATGCGGCGAAATGGTTCCACTATAGAATGGTACGGCAGTGTTTGCTTCGCGCTCGACTTGGCGGGGGCACTGCCGTGCCCCCAGATCGACGTTCTGGTCTTATCCAGAGGTTCTCAAATAGGGGCCTGAAAATGCGGCGAAATGGTTCCAGTAAAGGATGGTACGGCAGTGTTTGCTTCGCGCTCGACTTGGCGGGAGCACTGCCGTGCCCCCAGATTTTTGGGTACATTCATATAACTCGAAAAAAGTTTTTTGAACTTCATTATATTCTACAATTTTTATTTATTATTTGCCTAATTTCATCCCAAATATCGTCTCTCCTCAGTTGGTTATGATAATGTTGATGTTTTAGATTGTAAAGTTCATCATATTTTTCCAGTAAAGTAATTATAATATCGTCATTCATCGTGAATAAGTATTTATGTATAGCCGTCGCGTCGTCGCAAACACGTCAGAACTTGAAACGTTCGGAATCCGAATGACGGGTTCACTGCCGATGACGTCATCGGCATAAATACCGGTCGCAGGCGCAGAAATGCCGATCCAGTGGACGCAGTACCATAGAAATCCATACAAAGCAACAAATCCGTACGCTCCGTACGCTCCGATTCCGATGCAGTGGACGCGCAGCTTTAGAGGATTTTCGTCATACAATAAAATGACACTTTTTAAGCCCTTTCATTTGATATAATAGGTTGGGGAAAAAGTCTTTTCGCATTATAGTATGTATGAACTTGTCATAAAATATCTTGGGCTATACCAATTGTATCTGGCTGATTTTGGTATCATTAAAAAGTTTTAATTTTACAGAAGACAATTCCAAATTCAAATTAGGTAAATTTGAGATTTTCATTTGTTTTTCTTATTGTTAAAATGAGTGATTCTTATGAAGAATTTCGATACATTTTGAAATTTTATTACAAAAAAGGTAAAAATGCAACACAAGCCGCGAAAAAAATTTGTGATGTTTATGGACCTAATGCAGTATCTGTGAGAGTAGCGCAAATTTGGTTTAAGCGTTTTCAATCCGGAAATTTTGATATCAAAGATGCACGTCGCTCTGGTCGCCCTGTTACGGACAAAACTGTTGCCATTTTTGAAAAAGTGGAGCAAGATCGGCATATTAGTAGTTACGATGTAGCTGAAGAACTGGGGATTGACCACAAAACGGTTTTGGCGCATTTGAAAAAAGCTGGGTACACAAAAAAGCTCGATATTTGGGTGCCTCATGAGCTCACTGAAAGAAACCTAATGAACCGTGTACTCATTTGTGATTCTTTATTACGACGTAATGAAACCGAACCATTTTTGAAGAAGCTGATAACTGGTGATGAAAAGTGGATCACGTACGACAAGAACGTGCGAAAAAGATCGTAGTCAAAGGCCGGTCAGGCTTCACAGACTGTGGCGAAACTCGGGTTAACTCGCAACAAGGTGATGCTGTGTGTGTGGTGGGATTGGAAGGGCATTATTCATTATGAGCTGTTACCGCCAGGCAGGACCATCAATTCTGAACTGTACTGCGAACAACTGATGAGATTAAAGCAAGAAGTTGAGAGAAAGCGGCCGGAATTAATCAACAGAAGGGGTGTGGTTTTTCACCATGATAACGCTAAACCTCACACATCTTTAACCACTCAGAAAAAATTACGGGAGTTTGGCTGGGAGGTGTGAATGCATCCGCCGTATAGTCCTGACCTTGCACCTTCAGATTTCCACCTGTTTCGGTCGCTGCAGAATTCCTTAGGCAGTGTCAGGTTGACATCACAAGAGGACTGCCAAAACCACTTGTCGCAGTTTTTTCATCAGAAGCCCCTAAAATTTTATAGCAATGGGATCATGTACCTACCAACAAGATGGCAAAAAGTTATCGAACAAAATGGCACCTATATACTTTAGTCACTTGTAAATAAACTTTATAAAAAAAACCTTTTGAATTTTTATATAAAATGCGAAGAAACTTTTTCCCCAACCTAATATTATGTCTTATAGTGCTACAAGGATGGGGACTTTTTGCCCCTTCTTCTTTCATCTAAATAAGTTATGGCTTGTGTTCAAACGCTAAATATGCTAGGACGAGACAACAGCATCAGTCTGGTATGGGTTCTAGGCAACGGCAACATCTCCGGCAACAAAACCGCGGATGAGCTGGGTAGGCTTTGGGCCAATTGTGTCACGGTGTCATGCCCGGAATCGGTATTTGGAATATCTCCCAGCACTACCAAGGAATGGGGCCGCAGCTTAAGTATAAAGCAATGGGCTGCAATCCTAGGCCTTGAGTTTTTATATTTCTATACTTTTTATTATTTCAAGATCAAAATTAGCTCGTGTTAGTCAGACAAGGAAACTGCAATTAATTTTTACATAGACAATACAAATATTAAACAAGAAGGAGAGTTAGGAGCAAAAATTTACAATGTCTATGTAATGTCTTTACTAAGATAACTTTAGCCGTAGAAAATTCTTAATGGAAGCAACATTTATGGTACTTATCTTGTTTTATTTTATAAACTCTTAGGCCATTTAGATGAATACTCCTATGTTTTTTTTAAGTGTTTGGAATTAGTTATTTCTACCTGTTACTACAGAAAATGTATCTTTAGCTTATCTATTTTTACATGTTGCTGAAAACCTTTTAAATAAAATTTAGGCAATTATAGCTTAGATAATTTTACCTATTTTTCGAATTAGAACTTTTTTACCTAAGCTACATAAACTGCCTTTAATTCGAAAGCTATATTATGACTCCTTTGAATATCAAAAATAGCTATAAAAATAACATACACGTTGTATGTTATTGATATATATATATATATATATATATATATATATATATATATATATATATATATATATATATATATATATATACACTATTTTGTGATTTTTAATGATTTTTTTTCTAAACATTTTAACTTTAAATCACTCTTCTACTAAGTTTACAAAATTTATGCGTCATGTGTCTTTCTTTAATTATTATTTCTTTATTTTTTTTTATCAATTATTATTATTTAAACTAGAAATATCATAATATTATGTATTATATAAAATATGAATTTGCTTTCATACGCTATCGAATTAGATTTTGTCTATAATGGTAGTTGTATGTGTGTTAAATAAATAAATAAATGTCACTTAGGCATTTTTACCTCATATACTATATACTTCAAAGCGTTGATATACTAAATAGACAATTAAAACAGAAATAATATAATATATGTATGGACGCTTCACACCACGTCAATCTGATCCCGTGGTAAGTTCTCGAAGAACTTGTGTTACGGGTACCAGATAACGGAAGTATATTTAATACTTTTATACTATACACATAATTAAGATTTTTATTATGTTATACACATATTTAATACACATCCATGACCCAGGAACACAGAAAACTTTTTGTTCCTTCGGCGGGATTTGAACCCGCGACCCCCGGCTTGAGTAACGACACGCTCAACTAACTGAGCCACAGAGGTCGTCATAGAAATAGAACTATACACTTTCTGTGAAATTTACAAGTACATATATAATAAAATATTACACTATATATACTATATAATATTATATTAATATATTATTAAAATTTCAAGTAAGAAGTTGAAGGAATAAAAAAGTACATTTAACGATCGAACATTTTCAATCTATCGCAGGCAGAGTGCTCGCTAAGGTTTTCATAATTTATTTTTTTACGGCATGTTGTTCCCTATTATTTCAAGAGTAAAATAAACGATTGCGAAATAGCGGCACCGCGGAGAGTGACACAACCAGCGGCTCACTGTCCCGCGCGCCCGCGCACGCACCGCTTACGAATATTTTCACAAAATAATAGTTATTTACGTATTTTTTGAAAACAAAACGGTATTTCGAAAAACCCAACGATGAAATGTTAGATAAATATATTCTTCACATTTTCGTAAAAGAACCATCTTTATAGCCGTAGTAGGTAGTAAGTAGATAGAAAAAGAAATTTGAAAACAGGGCTACTTAATTTTAATTTATTTAATATTAATCTTCGTCTTATTAAAAAAATTAACGATGATATTAAAGATGAAGGATTGAAGTGTGAAATGTATATTTTTTTGAATTTTTTTATTCCCATTTTTCGGAGTAGTTAGGACTCAAACTGAGCGATTTTTAGGCTTTAGGGGCTATTTGCGCCTTAAGCTATTTTTATATTTAATGCATATTCCCTATTCGGACCAGTAGTTCCTGAGATTACCGCGTTCAAACAAACAAACAAACTCTTCAGCTTTTATAATAGTATATACATAGATAGATATGAGTAGAATATTTACAAAAGTTAGCACTCAGGAATTCAGGATACATCATCTACACTAATATTATAAAGAGGAAAACTTTGTTTGTATGTTTGTTTGTTTGTTTGTTTGTTTGTAATGAATAGGCTCAAAAAGTACTGGACCGATTTCAAAAAATTTTTCACCATTCGAAAGCTACATTATCCACGAGTAACATAGGCTAAATTTAATTTTGGAAAAAAATTGGGTTCCGTAAGATATTTGGGTTTTTCACTAAGTACAGTTTATGTAGATAATATTTGGTCTTTGAATGATTAAAATTGGACGTTTGGTTCATGATCAGTATTGTACCCGTGCGAAGCCGGGGCGGGTCGCTAGTACAATATAATATTGTAACTAGTAAGTAGATAGTAGGTACATAGAAGCAGCATTGCACGAGTTGCAGCGTGCAGGTGGCCATCCTATTGCTATTCCCAAGGTGTGCAATCTATACTAATAATAAAGAGGAAATATTCGAATAGGTTCCGAAACTACTGGACCGCTTTTGATGAAATTTGGCACAGATGTAGAGTAGACCACGGGGAAGGACAAAGGAATGTCGCGGAAAAATGTACAGTTTCGGCAAGATTAGCTTTTGCGCGTACAAAGTCGCGAGCAACATTTAGTCAATAAAGTCATTGACCCTATAATAACAGGTAGGGGTATCTATTAAAGTACCTATCCATTAGTACTTTGCCCTCGATAATCGATATCCCAATCGTTTTTATCGCGGGTCATTAGTAGCTGTTAAGTGTTAACTGTTTGTTTAAATACTTGTCCAGTGCAATAGTGTCACCACTTACGTATCTCAAGTAGGTATTTCACGCTTAGACACGTTTTACAGTTTATTAAATACAAGTTAATTTTGCAATCGCTTGTAGCTACACATTAGCTACAATCTTTGATTTATTATTACATTAATATAATACATCTTTTTAATATAATAAGTACATCTTTGGATACAATACAATCCTACTAATATTATAAATGATAAAGTTTGTGAGGATGGATGGATGGATGTTTGTTACTCTTTCACGCAAAAACTAATTAACAGATTTCGATGAAATTTCGTATGTTTAGTTTGGGTTCTGGATTAAAACATATGCTACTTTTTATCCCGAAAAAGTACAGTTTTCCCGTGGGATACTATATTTACGCGGAGCCGCGGGCAACTGCTAGAGACTCACTAGTTTTAATTTTAACGAGTTCAGCTGATAAACTAACATTTATGATAGTGCGTCATTAGTGCGTGTAGTTTAGATTTAAGGGCGGCAATGCACTTGTAGCTTCTATAGTGTTGCGTATGTCCACCGGCGACGCTTTCAATCGGGTGATACGTTCGCTTATTGTCTCCATGATATTTTTTTACTCACAACTCTCGTCCATTCCAAAGTATGGTCGTTCCTCGCATGGCGCGGCTAGCTTCACCTCCAACGCACGTACAGTACCCTGGTACTTGTCGTCGTGATGTGGGTGACTGCGCGTCAGCCCCGCGCGGCGGTGCTGGGTCTGCAGCACGTATGAATACCGGTCGATCGCGTTTGTGAGGGTCACGCATGTTTCCCGTGTCACCTGTAATCAACAAGCCGTCGTAACACGCCCGCCAGAAGTTTTCAACGAAAAGAAACAGTAGCCCGACCGCCGACGTGTACCACCTATCGAATATCGATCATAACAGACTAGGGCACTAGGCAGTGCCGGATTTAGAGGTCTGGAGGCCTCGGGCAACAAAGGAGTAGAGGCCTGGCCCCAAATTATTTCCCAAATAATTTTAAGCTATTGCCTTTGCTATTGCATAGCTTTTATCGCGGGCTTTGAGCGCGGCGACCGAATCAAGAAATTCCGTAACGAAAAACCTAACACCGCTGAGCTGGGGTGGGGGTCTGATTAATTTGGTTACAATCGAGCCGCTGGTACTGAATCGCTTTCCGTCTAGTGTAACGTGAGCTATTGGTTTCGCCATCTATGTGTTCAAGCTTAAACTACGACGTGTGTATGTTCCCTACACATTGCTGAAGATAATGAAGTACTTGATTGGTAGATGGCGTTGTACTTTTAAATAATATGTATTTTATTTTAAAGTACAACGGAATGGAAAAACTGCTTTACTATTATTGTATTTATATTTTATGCAATAGCTTTACCGCGGCAATCCCCGAGTGACACACATTTTTTTTTCAATCGAGTTTAATAAATAAATCATTCATTGTGAAACCAAGAATAGATTCTTTATTTATCTAACAAACATCCGCCTTTACCCCAATGATCGACCAGTTATGGATAAAAATCCATATAACTGGTCGATCACTAGGGTAGAGGCGGATGCTTCGGTGACAGATTTGCTTTCCCGTAATCGAATGGTTTTTTCCGAAGTCTCTAGTCATTGTAAAGACAGTGGAGGCCCCTTTTTTGTGGTGGCCCGGGGCTGTAGCCCCGGTTGCCCTCCCCTAAATCCGGCCCTGGCACTAGGCAATAAGGTTCTGAATGGTTCTAAACTTTTGACGATGAGCAACTTGCCAGTGGCACTTTCTGTGCGTCTACCATATATTTCGTGCTATAGCTAATAGCAATCTATACTAATATTATAAATGCGAAAGTGTGTCTGTCTGTCTGTCTGTTACCTCTTCACGCTTTAACCGCTGAACCAATTTGATAAAATTTGGTACAGATATACTTTGAGTCCTGGGAAAGGACGTAGGATATTTTTTTATCCCGAAAAAGTACAGTGTTCCGGATACTGTATCTATTTACGCGGGTGGAGCCGCGGGCAACAGCTTGTAAGGCATAAGATGGACATAGTAAAATACGTAGGCATATTAATAATAAGTAAGTATATTAAGGTCAATAAAAAAGTACCTATAATATAAAATAAACCTCAAGCTATTTCTACTTTCGTCTTCATTAAAAATCGATAATTTCGACAAGAAATAAATAGGTGTCTTTAAAATACCTAATAAGACGTGTTCGCTGATCTATTGTTATTTGTTTGTAAATTCAAAATTGTAATAAGAGATTATTATCCACCCATATTATTATTTTATAACCAAAAACCCTCTTTTAATATAATACATCTATGCCAAAAGCATACTTAATTTACATACTTACCTAATTTGAATAGTAAAAAACAAAAACATACAACATACCTCCACTTTAAAATTTGAGGGATGAAACGAGTAATAAATATTCTCCTTGACTTCATGTTGTGGTTTCGGCCACACCTCCCCTTTCGTTGGAGTATACTTTGGGCCTGTATTGACTACTTCGTAGCCGGCGACAAAAAGTACACCATAGGAAAATAAAATAATATGTGGGAACATTTTACAACAAGAACACTTGTCTGCTCAACTCTACGCTACATTTAAATATACGTTAAACGCGCGCAGACTAACATTGTACCCAAGAACAAGAGTAAAGAGACACTGTACACATATTTAAAAGAACAGTCAATATCATCGTTCGTCGAATCTCTTATTTATTGCAATGTTAATATAAAATTTCTATGACCTTTACTAAATATAATAATCATTCAAGATAACCTTCCAACTTTGACCTAGAAGATAGCTGATGTTGATTAGTAATATTTATTTTTAAACAGAGAAAAACCCAAAGAAATAACATTTAAGTGAAATATCTACTTGGAAATACCCAAAAAGAGAGTAATCAATCGAGCAGTGGCCTAATGCAAATGGGTAGACTACCTAATTAAGTTGCACTCAAGAGGGCAGAGGTCCCGATTTGTGCCGAGATTGTCTGATTTGACGAGAGACCCGAATCCAGCCTGCAAATCCAGCAGTCTGTCAATAGTGTCAAATTGAAGCGGACAACGTAAACAAACTGAACAAAAGAACTAGTCCTCTTTTTAATATTAAACATCTATGAAAAGAACACACCGATTTAATTATTTTTTTTACAGTAAGTATAATATTATTAACTCACGTAAAATTTCAAAAAGCGTACCTACTAGGTATTTTGTGTTTCCATCAAAACTCCATAAAAGTTTCAGAGCGTCTTAGATCAATTTACTGAATTGGCTAACTTGACCCATCGACTGCATCGACGATTTATTTGAACTTTGACTAGACTTTGGACTTGACGATTTAGAAAAGTGGTAGTGAAAACAAAAATATTTTTTTCCGCCTTTTAACGTGTCACTGGCCATAGTACTGCACTACGTCATTTAAAAAAAAACTGTCACTTTGACAATTGACTTTGCAATCTGTCAAATTGGCACAAAGTAAACTGAATACAGCTGTGCTTCTAGACCTAGATTTACTTGTTTCCACGTTTGTCTCCTTATAAAGTCTATATCATACATGAAAATATAAATTTTCTCGAAAATCATATTAAATCCCACAATGTATCGCATGTTGGTGGTTGGTGTGTGCCTCAGCATTGTTAACCAGGCACTGTGCACAGTCATCTCTGGGGAAGAGGAAAGTGGGAGCGGAAGATACGTGATCGAAGGACGGGTGTATCCCCCAGAAGACCAGGAGTCACTGACTTGGCAGATCGATACAAAAATCCATGTAAACGGCGGTGAATACATCGGTTTCATAAAGGACGATGGTTCGTTTGCCGTCCATAACGTGCCTTCGGGATCGTTCGTCGTCGAGGTCATCAATCCGGACTACATGTACGAGCCGATCCGCGTCGAAATAAACTCCAAAGGCAAGTTTAGAGCTCGCAAAGTTAACTACATTTTAACATCTCAAGTTATTCAGGTGCCTTATCCTCTGAGAATGAAGGCCCTGTCTAAGTTTAGATATTTCCAAGTTCGTGAACAATGGAGGCTCACCGACTTCCTGTTCAACCCGATGATCATAATGATGGTGCTGCCGCTGCTGTTTATCATGTTGCTGCCAAAAATGATGAACGACCCAGAGGCTAAAGAAGACTTAAAACAAATCACCAATATGGCTAAAATGTCAGAATTACCTGAAATGTCAGAGATGTTTACATCCTGGTTCAATAAACGCACCCCGCCTAAGACGAGTACCAAAGCTAAGCAGATCAAAAAGCGACAGTAGATTCAATAATTAATTGTACAGTATTTATTTAAGTATGGGTACCAAGTTAGTAAATAAAAGTGTGATTAAATTAAAATATCTTTCAATTATCTGACAAACTTCTATCATCCTTGAAACTATATTATGTATAAAGATCTTTGGAAGATACTGGCAGATCTGGGGCGAACTTTGACAAACTCCTTTCATCCATTAGATAATAATATGAATAATTGACTTTTTTTACCAGAGAGAGCAATAATAATGCCTGATGAATTATAATTAATTGAACCTTCTAATTTCAATTTTATTTTTACTAGTACATAATACATATAATATACATATTTTTAGTTTATATTTATACCATAAAATCTATATATAAAAATGTTATGTTGGTTTGTGTACCTACGCTTCAAAAACTCAAAAAGTTCTGCACCGATCGAGCTGAAATTTTAGCTTGATATATAATTCACATCAAGGATTGTTCTTATCTGATCTGATCTGATCTATTTTTGCATCAGTCACATATCCGCGACCGCGAAAAAACTATATTTACGCGGGCGGAGTCGCGGGCAACAGCTAGT
This sequence comes from Glaucopsyche alexis, assembly GCA_905404095.1. Classification (NCBI taxonomy): domain Eukaryota; kingdom Metazoa; phylum Arthropoda; class Insecta; order Lepidoptera; family Lycaenidae; genus Glaucopsyche; species Glaucopsyche alexis. Next base: position 2,529,833 of record FR990057.1, read on the forward strand.
AGGATATATTATATAAATATAAACTAATAAATGGATGTTGTGTAGTAGGAGGATTTTAATGTCAGAGAATTTTAAAATATGAAGTAGCTGAACTTACAAATCACCATCGCCCACTTAAATCACATCAGCCCCAAGTTTTTCTGGGCCTCTTACCACCCCCCTCTAGACCTCCATCGACCACAAGCGGGCGTTATCGCCCTATTTAGTTGAAGGCTTATTGAAAAAAAACAAAAACGATATTATTTTTAAAATACTTTTATTAAGAAATAAAGAGTTCATAAGGTTATACACCAAAAGTGTTTAATTTGTGTAACAAAATTAAAATAAAATTAGAATTACACACAAATACATACAAAAATGAAAAATCAGTCATTTGGTAATTTGGACGGAAACTATTAAGTATCTCGCTTCTACTTCTATGAGATTCATACACTACTCATGAAAATATACTGCTTCACACGGGACGGTGATTTTGTACAATTTTTGCTCCAATTTTACATGCCAAAATCTTTTGCATACAATATAGCATTAGTAAATATTTTTTTCTTTATAATATAATAATTTATATGGCCAATATAATCTTGCTATAAAATTAAAATAATTTGATATAATATTGAAATATGTATTGTCACAATAAGGCAAAATTTATAAGAATATTATTAATAATAATTAGCGATATCTTAATTATTGCTAATTCTACATTCTAAAATATCTAAGTATTTACATGAAATACAAGTGGTTGGGCTCATACATAAAGTTAAATATTGTGTAAAGCAACCTTATGCTTATAAGAGTCAGTATACATTGTGACTAGTGATGTGCCGGATATCTGAGGCTGAAGAAAGATCCGTATCCGTGTCCGTATCCGTTACTATTTGGCGGATCTTTTACGGATCTATTTACCTTATTAATTTTAAAATTATAGATGAATTCTTTACATACGTGATTACTGATTAAGATAGCAACTAGCAATAAAAAACTATTAAATTCAATACAGAGAATATACTTGAGGATGTTTTCGTTGTAAATGACTTTTTAAAGAAGTTGTGCCTTTACCCTTACGGGAATACTTTCCATCACAAAATTGTACACTTTGCACATTCATCATTTACTAACACAAAATAATTCCAAATTACACTACTAAACTTCTTTGTAGACATTTTACCAAACAAACGTTATCTATGCTGTCCAGTGTCATCCTAAACTATAAACAAAACTAAAGAAAGAACCGTTGTGAAATGTAAGTCGAAACATGTTTGAAGGTCGCGCGGACCGACACCGCTTGCATAAGAAAGTTAAGATCCGTATCCGTATCCGCGGATCTTGACACCAAATATCCGTATTCAGATCCGTATCCGCGGATATACATTTTTAACGATCCGGCACATCACTAATTGTGACACGTCGCGGCACGCACTTCTTCAGATAGCCATTTAAAATGTAACTAAGTATTAATTACACAAAAAGATATACGTTGCATTTGCAAGTGTTCGAATTACGAGCTGCACCAATGGACCTAGTATAACAACAGGACCGACTACTGTGAGCAAAAAAACGAGCCGAGCGAGAGGTTGGAAGAGAGGCCGTGTGTCCCTTTCTAGTAGGGTGACAATAATATTTTCTGCTGTGGCAAACTGCAAAGCTGTGTGAGACAAATTGTGAAACACTGAATGACATACAGCTGAGGCTTTAAAAGTCGACTAGATTGAATAGTGTAAAATCAAGAAGGTTTGAAGTGACGGCTGCATTAATATGTAACAGATCTTTATGTAAATCTCTGCCTTACTTAAACACTATTGAGCCATTTTTGTCGCATTTCTTCATTGTTGGGAAATCTATAAAAACTGTATTATATTATCATTAAAGGCCTTAGGCTTTACGTTTCACACGTTTTTTCTCAGTAACTAGGTACTTAACTTACTACGATTCTAGGCGAGTCGCTACTGACTAGTTTATAACAAAACGTAGTACAATTATAACTCTTAATAACGTCAGTTGCTTTAATGTTAACACTTTTATACTAGAATAACTAGATTAACATTAACAATGAACTTACTAATGTTACTAATAAACGAAATATTGCAACCAGCATAACTTTCACTTCGACACGAATATACACAACATTTTTTCACCATTTTGACTGTTAAATCATCAAATAAATAATAAAAACATAGTTACGGAGATACATGAAGTAAGAAATAAAAACTATTTTCAATTTTAATATTATCCGGTGTTCAGCATAAAATATGTGTAATGGCGTATCTATTGTCTTGCGAATGATACCATCTAATAAAAAAAGAAGGAAAAGGATTTAATGTAAACTGCATTTTTATTTAGTATTATATGACTATTTCTAACTTTTTTAATTAGAATATGATATAGTTATAAACATTTGTTAAAATAATAATATAGTACACTCGTTTTATCTAAGATTTTTCAAGTTACTTTTTATAAATACCAACATTTTTCTGGTTGTCAACATGCAAGAACGAGACACACAGCCTCTCTCCTGGCTATCTCGCTCGGCTCGGATTTGCCTCTATGATACGTGCATTGTGAAATACACTCTATTACTAAGGTAATACAGTTCTTTTTAGCAATTACAAAATTAGGAGTCTTCTATCCATAGGTACTATATCCATGGCTGCACCGCACTGCGCAGGGTGGCGGCGCGCGGCGCGGTCTTACAAATCTATACTAATATTATAAAGCTGAAGAGTTTGTTTGTTTGTTTGAACGCGCTAATCTCAGGAAGTACTGGTTCGAATTGAAAAATTATTTTTGTGTTGGATAGTCCATTTATCGAGGAAGGTTTTAGGCTATACAACATCACGCTACGACCAATAGGAGCGAAGAATCAGGGGAAAATGTCGAAGAAAGCTTTAAGCTATATAACATTATGCTGCGACCAATAGGTGCGAAGCATCAGTGAAAAACGTTGCAAAAACGGGGAAAATTATTCATATTTGAGGGCTTCCGTCGCGTGCGCTGCGTAAACGGTTCAAGTTACCTAAAAATATGTATGAAGGAATTATTCCTCTTTAAATGATCTAAAAAATGTCCTCGACAGTATATGTCTATCTTTTAAGATTGACTCACTATAACCTTTTTTACGGTAATCAAATTTAGTCGAAATTAATGCATTATTGCGCAATCAGTTGACGCGGACGAAGTCGCGGGCAACAGCTAGTAATGAATAAAGTTCAATTTTAAATCGCTATCTTAAAAAGTGTGCGCGCGTCGCTTTCTCTTTAAGCTGACCCTTATAAGTATTTGTTGCTCTACACAATCAACATAGAGAAGTAAAAAAAAATGTTATAGTCATGATTTTAATACTGTATCGCCCTTACTAATAAACGCTGTATAAGCTTTGAATAGTTATACAGTGTTTTGTCTTCTTCTATCGAATTAAAAATGTCACTTGTGTGACGTGAACAAAACACTGTATAACTATTCAAAGCTGATACAGCGTTTATTAGTAAGGGGGGTATAAGTTTAAATGCACTTTATACTTGTTATAGTCATGATTTTAATACTGTATAAGTTTAGCTGCACTTTATAATCAAAGTTTATTTTGGCAAGTCTGCATTGAATGCTATGTTATATCATTAGAGTTTATAGTAAACTATGTAGGTATTAGATATTGAGAAACAAATGCTTACAGCACCAGTAAATAATTGGCAGATAAAAAATATAAGTGCTATTGCAAGTTGAGGTATTACAAAATTATTATACAATATAATATGCGTGCACATAAAACTACAAAAGACACGTAAAAAGTCAGACTTGACTTTACTTTGACTTTAAAGGAAAAGAAGTTAAAAACAATTTATAAGTACAATACGGCCGATGTATCTTGGCGAGTCTGAACTTCGCGCAGAAGGTTGCGCAATAACTGTTTCTAAGTGTTTTCCTATTTATTTAATTTGTCCTAATTGGTCAACTGTATTAGGAAAATTTTAGTAGTACATAGGTATATAAAAATAATACAATAACAGTTTTCTTCACGGGTTGTACATGCGCTAATGTCCGCAGAGCCTATGTTCAGACCCGTCAAGATACAGCGGCCGTAGTGTATAAAGTATGTTTTGTGCAGAAAATATGTCTAATTAAGGCAGACCTCAGTAGTGAGATGTGTGAATAATATTAAAAATGAGATTAACAAATAAGAGATTTAAGGTTCGGTTGATATTATTTTAACAGTCTATAAGTTTGATTTATGGAGAGAAGGAATACTTATTATAAATTTTCCTACATAATATATTTTGTATAATAAGGATTAATGTCTTTGTAAAATTCCTAAAAACTATACATTACGATCCAAACATTTAAAACGAAAAGTTTCAGATCAAGTAATGTAGCAAAAGAAGAATTTAAATCTATCTGTAAACAATATCGAAACGATGGTTACTTAAAGTTATTTTCATCATCTACCAGCCGAATTCTTAACCGCTTCTTCCTAATTGTCACCGTATCTGTTAGCAGAATAACAAGGACAGCATTAAATGCCTCTTAATGTAGCGGTTGAGTATTCAGCTGTACAGTGCGATTCAAATGAAAATAGGATTGACTCAGCGCCATATTGTTTCGAATTAAGACTATTACGGTAATTAAATTTAGATTTACTATTACTCGATGCAAGATTGTTAATATTGATATGCAAATAGTTTTTAATATCACTTTTTAAGTGATATTTGACAGAAAAAGGTCATTGACGTCCTATTCTTATTTGAAACGCATTGTAATACTACTACTATATATAAAGTCTCAAGGATGTACAAAATCAATTACATACAGATATTTTGGGCATATAATTTGCAGTTTATTTAAAACGCTTAGGTAAAAAAAAGTAAAATTAAATTGCGCTCTCTAAGGCGTTGAGGTCATTAACCTCACAAAAACAGCTGATTTAAAGGGGAAGCAAAGACTTTGCCAGAATAACATCAATACAGATGTTTAAGGACAATGACTTTAACAAAGTCAAGAGCGAACTGTTTTTTTTTTTTCGAATTTTTTAATTATTTTTCTGAAACGTTTTACTTTCTGTCTTTACATAAGCAGTGGTTCATGTGCCAAAAATATCCGTAATCGATTTTGGACAACATTCTAAAGTATAAAACTCTAATTGACAAATATTTTACCCACACGAGTCATCATCCAAAATTTAAATATGAATTATGGTCAAATTCGACCACAATCTCTAGTGGTATAAATATACAACTGTAATTTGTAATAATATACAGTACTATCATCTTGTTAATGACCCACGGCAATCTTCGTTTTTTTTTTCTATAAAAGTGACAAAGTATGAAAAACGACGGTTCCCGTAAGTTAGTAGATTTATCTTTTTTGATACATCAATATTTTTTTTAATGAACAAACTAATTTATAATATATACTTCTTATCATTGTAAATATGTTATTTTCTGTTCCAATATACTTTTGGGTTCTCTTGTTTTAAGCTTATCCAATAAAATTGTGATAATGGCAAAACACACGAATGTATAAAATAATGTACACAATTTTATTTACATGTCATAAAGTATTGCGTGTAAAGTTCTGTTTGATTTGTACGTTTAAGCTTACTTTATATACAAGAACACATACGATATGGAAATGTTAACGCTACATTCGCACTCGAAAATAATTCGTCACATTTTTGGGGACGAATCTACTACACATTGAGTTTGTATATTTTTAAAGCCAGATCTTAAAACTATTAGCTGTTGTAAGTAAATTCAACGCCCACAATTTTTCCACACAATCGTGGACACACTGTATGCTTGTAGTAGTCCAATCAAAAGATAGCTTTGTAGCTGTTTATCTGTTCCTCTTTCTACTGTGGTATATCTATCTGGGTTATCGTACCTCCAAAACAGATGAACCGATTTTTATGTAGGTACTACAGAACAAGTTCCCGCTCGACCAGGCATAAGATGAAAATCGCTCAACAGCGCCGTTGAATAGTAGGCTCGCAAACATACTCACGTGTAAATATGTAGTTCAACCTCATATGCAGTCGTTGCGGTTACTTCCTTTGCGTTTAAATATTTTGAGGCGTCCTAGTGCGAAGGTGAATGTTTAGAGACTGGCCGAGCGGGAACTTTGTCGGTGGTACATAGTATTTTTTGTTCAAAAGGTAACTTACTCGATAGTGTTCTATAATTAATTGATCATCATCAGATAGCTTACTGCTTGACAATGTCGAGGATTTCTTAAATTTTCAAAATTTTATTATATCAACGAAGACATAGATAAATAAACAGAAGTTAAAAACCATAACCTGACTACACAATTTATATAGCCTATGTCACCCGGACCATAACCTGACTACACAATTTATACAGCCTATGTCACCCGGGCCATTATAACTAATCTATTGACCCCTCATTCATTAAAATCGGATCAGCGGTTTACGCGCTACGATGGAACATACATACACATAGACTGCCAAAATCGTTACCCTTCTGGCTTCTCCGTAATTGGGAAAAAAGACTTGTGTTGTATCTTTGGATTAGTTGTAGGCTGTAGCAGATTCGAACCCCGTGTTGTCGTATCAGTGGTTGATGATCATCAGCGCGACGGCCAGCAGCGCCGCCGAGGTGGCGGCTAGCGCGGGCGCGGCGTTGTAGATGGCGCAGTAGGGGCACTGCGACGAGCCGCACACCTCGCAGATGTTGAGCAGGTACGTCGGCAGTGCGTCGAACATCGTCTCGTTGAAGCGCTCTGAAAGCGTGGCGTATGTTATGTGACGTCATAAAACCCTACAACTATTACAAATGACCTGGGTAACGCAAGCTGCGTTATGTTCGAAATTCTGATAAATTTTAATAAATAAAATTATCACAAAAATATTTATCTGATCGGGATTCAAACCCACCACATTCGAACAAGGCAAAAATATTTATTTATTTATTTTCCATAATCGTTTCTATCATTACAGGTTTTCCCCAATGTGATAGAAACTACATACTAACTGATTTACTATCTCAAACAGTATAAAATTTACAAACTTAGATTTCCTGAAAAATAAAATATTTTATAAATATCTGAAAAACTTAGTTACATACTAATCACTAACAATATTTTATTATGTACCTTATAAACTGTGTTTATAGGCCCATAACACTTGTTCCCGTCATTTCAAAATTATTCGAAAAAGTTATGTACAAACGCCTTATCTCATTTCTTAATAAATATAATATTATTACAGAGGAGCAATACGGTTTTCAGAAAGGAAAATCTACTGCTCAAGCTTGTTTTTCTCTAATAAGGGAAATAATCGACTATGTAGACAACAAAAAACCAGTAACAGCACTTTTTTTTGATATGAGCAAGGCCTTTGACCACGTAAATCACGAGAAACTTTTAATTAAATGTGACTATTACGGCATTCGAGGTCTAGCAAATGAATGGCTGAAAAGCTACCTCTCAAATCGTTTACAATATGTCAAAATAACTAGAGTCAACAATAAACACGAGACCGTAAGTGTTAGCTCTGAATGTAAATGCAATACCAAAGGGGTCCCTCAGGGAAGCATCCTAGGCCCTCTACTGTTTATTATTTATATAAATGACCTGCCAAGTGTTACCGCCTATAATTGTAGACTATTTGCTGACGACATTTCCATTGTAATTAATTATTTAAATGACTTGACATATAATATAGAAATAAATAATATATTGAATGACGTAATCGAATGGTTGAACTCTAATAATCTAAATGTAAATTTAAAAAAAACAATGTATATGCAGTTTTATAACAAGAAGGGTAAGGGAAGAGACCTATGCGTAAAATATAACAATTATACACTAAAAGAGGCTAAGACTGTGAATTTTTTAGGTATAACTATAGACAATAATTTATCATGGCAACAGCATATTGACAAAGCTTGCAGAAAAGTAAATCAGTATGTTTTTGTCCTTAGACAACTACATAAAACAGCCACTGCCGAAACAGCGTTAATGGCTTATCATGCTTTCATAATGTCTACGCTTCGATACGGCCTGATTATTTGGGGGAACTCTGTTGACATAGCACGCTTATTTGTTGGACAGAAAAAATGTATCAGGGCTATTTGTGGAGCTCATCCAATGGAATCATGTCGTCCCCTTTTCAGGAAATTAAAAATTCTTACATTACCAAGTTTATACATATATGAGATGAGCATATTTGTTAAAAAACATATGTCAGATTTTTATACAAAAAAGTGTCAGGTATTACAAAGGAACACAAGATACCCCAACCAATTAGTCTTACCAAATTCAAAAACAACATTTGCTGGCAAGGGGTGCTACAACATGTCAGTAAAAATTTACAACAAATTACCTTCGGATATAAAAGAACTTCCTTTAACATTATTTAAGAAAAAACTATATAACTGGTTAACAAACAAATGTTACTACTCATTGAATGAATTCTTGTAATAATGAATCAATGACATTAATACAGATAATATACAAAATATTTTAAAAGACATACCTAATTATTTTAACCATATTTTGAAAACTTGATACTGGACTTTAATGTATTTTTATTTTATTTTTATTAATTTGACATAGTAAGTAGCAGTAGTATCTAGTATAGTGTTTGGATATTTTTATTTTCTTGACTTAATATATTGTTATGAAATAATAATTTTAGCCATTGACCCCGGATTGTATTGTTTTTAGAACATTGACATAGTTATTACTTTATTAGCAATCATAGTCTAATACACAGAACACACACAGCTCATAGTAAAATTATATTTAAATTATATTTAAAAATAGTAAAACTACAAATTAAGTGCATAATTATATATATTATTGATCTAGAAGTTATAGTGAACATTTATATAATACAGTTTAAAGTCTAAAGTGCGCCATAATTGCATAAAACAGTGATATAATCCGATAGTGACAGTCAGCTGTTTAACGTTACCTACAGCTGTAATTTAAATTACATAAAGAACGTTGACGATTCTAGCCTAATTTTTTGATTTTTGCGATATTCTAAAATCTTTTATCGCTCTTAATAATGCCTAATTATAAGTGTACCTCGTGTGCCAAGTTCCTCAGCTTCGCCGAAAGTGCCAAGTGCTCCAAATGCTCCGGGATGTTTCATCGCGGCTGTGCTAAGGGTTTCGACCCTAAAAGCACAAATAAATGGTCACGCCGCACATGCGCAACACCACCCACTCAACACAATGCATCCAACACCACTAGTAGTCAAAGTACACCAAACGACTCTTTCCTCGACGCGAACGTGGGTACATCGTCACCGAATCAGCTAGCGGAAGAAATGAGACTGCTCAGGGAGGCTATCACCAAGGTATGCACTGAGATGAAGTCTCTGAGGGATGAAGTCGTTAAGTTGAATACGGTTATCAACGATGTGAACAAACGCGTGGATACCGTCGAGCAACGTGTGGCCGTGGTGGAGGAAAAGCTCTGCGCGCACGCGACTGTCCACGCGCGAGACCCGGCGGTCACTGAACTCACGGATATTATCGATCGGCTGAAAAGCGAGATTAATGACCGTGAGCAGGAAAGCCTGCTCAACGACATCCAGATTGCCGGCCTGCCTGAGAATCCGGGAGAGAGCGTCGCACATTTGGTGGGCTTAATTATAAAAAAAATAGGCATCGACATCAAAGAACATGATATTGTTAGTGTTGTGCGCAAGGGAGTCAAAAAAACAGCAGGTGGTGAACACCAAAAACCCAGGACGATCGTAGTTCGGTTAGCCAGAAGAGCGGTGCGCGACAGCATCTTGAGGGCGGCTCGTATGCGGCGTGATGTGGATACCGCAGGTGTCCTTGAGGGTCAGCCGCGGCGTATATACCTAAACGAGCACCTTACGAGATGGAACCGCGCTCTGTTCTATAGGGCCCGCGAGGAGGGCCGTCGACACAGCTGGCGGTATGTCTGGACCCGCGGAGGCTTAATATTCGTACGTCGTGAGCCAGGTACCATAGTACATAGAATCAGAACTGACCACGACCTTGATCGAATTTTTGGTATTACTGCCGTTGGTCAGTCAGAGTAACGTACTTCTGTGTAACACTCGTACTTATACCAATAACAGTACTTAAGCCACTGTCAGTATTGATACATCTGTCTGTTGTGTATTTTAATTGTAAAAATATTTTTTCATTTACATTTATAATTTATGTCGTAAAAAAGTGCTTTTTGGATGCATATCTTTATCGTAGTACTGTGTTTGTGTTTTGTTGTCTATCTGTCGCAAATTTAAATTGCAAAAATATTGTTTTATCTGTCCTTTTTATTTGTACGTTAACAATGTGTACATACTATTACTTTAATACTGCATCTGTGGTTCATGTGTCAAGGCTATGTTATGGACGGTACGGTGGTGTATTGCTAAACTTTTTGACAAATGCATATTGTGGCTATTTGGCCCATAATTACCTAAATTTGTTATCGTATACACACAAGGACTTAACACACAAAGCAAACATGCATTATAATATATTTAAAATATTTATATATCATTATAATATATTATACACATATTTATATAATTGTTTTGTAATTATTCTAACATTATACTATCCTATATGCCAGTCCATATTATGTCACTATATTTTATATAATAAACTAGTTTATGCTTGTATTTATTTACTAAATATAATTATTTTTAATGTGCATAAATTAAATATAACCAAAAATGATTAATGAAAAAATCAAAATTGGCTTTATAAATCCTGGCTCTCTAGGCTCCAAGCATGACGAGTTTCTAGTGGCTGCAAACCGTCACAACTGTGACCTTATTGCACTTAATGAGACCTGGCTGCGACCGGGTGAGGGGGGTCGCGCCCCGCGGGTCCCCGGGTACCGCCTTGTGCATATACCTAGGCCCGCGAGCGTGCGCTCCCGCGGCGGCGGCGTAGGTTTCTACATTAGGAAAGGTCTGAGCGCGCAGACAGTTAAACATAATACAGTAACACCGAACGTTGAGCAAATGTGGGTATCAATAAAAACAAGCGGCAAGCTTATCTTTGTAGGTACGGCGTACCGACCACCCTGGTTGTCTGTTAACCTATTTACTGATGCACTAACAGATACAATTAGTAGTCTTCCGGGGTACGACTGCTTATATCTCGTAGGCGACTTTAACATTAATTATTTGAACACCAACACAGTGCATTACAGAATATTAAGCGATTTTTTGTCAACACACAGATTACGTCAGTGTACAACCGAGGCTACACATTTCACTGCTGACACGGAAACCCTGCTCGACCTAGTCTGTACCAACGCAGACCTGGATCGAGTCGTGGTTGACCACATACCCGACCTCAGTGGCCACGCGTTTATAACATTTCGAATAAACTTACAAAAAACAAAGACCTATGCTAAAAAAATTACCTATAGAGCTTTAAAAGATATTGCGAGTAATGATTTCGAATATGTTATGAACACTATAGATTGGCACTACTTTGAACAATTAACTAGTGTAAACGACATTGTGCATATTTTTAATAATAGTGTCAAGTGGGCATTTGATCTGTTGGCTCCCGTCAAAACTATTTATGTTAAGGATAGGCAGCACCCGTGGATCACATTCAACATCAAACAAATGATGAAGCGACGAGACGAGGCGCATAAACGTGCACGTACTACTAAAAACGAGTTGCACATTCGCTTTTATAAGGATCTTAAGCGCGAAGTGTCCTGCGCGCTTATTAGAGAAAAGACAACATATTTTAATACATACATTAACACTAACATTAAATCACCACAATTAATGTGGAAGCACATCAAGGAAAATATAAATGTACATGAACCTAAACCTGACTTAATTTTACCTGATCCCCTATTCGACCCCGACCTTATTAATACCTTTTTTTTGGACGTTCCTGGCACTAGTTCAGTGCCCCAGTCAACGCTTGCCTTCTTTAATAACAACCTATTTAGCTCATCAAAATTTTATTTTTCTATGGTTAGCGACACTGACGTTCAAAAAATTATAAAAACTTTAAAATCCAACGCGGTGGGTGCTGATGGCATAAACTTAGACATGTTGTCCATGGCTTGTCATTTTCCAGCTTGCCTAAGTGTCGTAACTAAAATAATCAATACTTCTCTTCAAACTGGCAGTTTTCCTGAGTCATGGCACTTGGCGATCGTTAAACCGTTGCCAAAAAAAGGAAACGTATCTGAACTTAGGGACCTTAGACCAATAAGCATATTGCCATGTATGTCTAAAATACTAGAAAAGGTAATTCATAACCAAATGAGTAGGTTTTTAGAAGAAAACCAAATACTACCTACAGTGCAGTCTGGTTTCCGCAGCAAACATAGCACAACAACTGCGTTAATTGATGTTGTGGATAATATCATCTCATCACAAGACACAGGCGAGGTCACTGTCTTGGTGCTGCTGGATTTTTCGCGCGCTTTTGACACAGTTAATATACCATTGCTACTCGCGAAATTAAAATTTTACGGTTTCGAAGCGGATGCTATCGCCTGGTTCTCGGATTACTTGTATAACCGGTCTCAAGTAGTTGAGTTAAAAAAGGATAACGGGACGCTAATACGTTCTAACCCATGTCGGGTAACTAGAGGCGTTCCTCAAGGATCCGTGATTGGCCCCTGCCTCTTTGCACTGTACTGTGCGGATATCACTAAACATATCCTGCATTGTAAGTACCACATATACGCCGATGATATTCAGCTGTACATAACATTTAAGCTGTGTAATATTAGAGAGGCTGTATGCAAGCTGAACGATGACCTAGCACGTATTTGTGAGTGGTCCAATACAAACTCCCTTGTGCTCAACCCTAACAAATCAAAATATATGATATTAGGCACTAAATACCAGGTCCAAAAAGTAGCTATCACCCAGCCAATTATACGTATTAGGAACGATATAGTTGAAAGAGTAACAGAAGCACGCAACTTAGGAGTGCTGATGGACGAGGGACTCAGATTTGAAAAGCATGTCATTAAAGCTGTCAGTCGGTGCTTCTACCGATTAAAGCTGCTGTATAAGATAAGGAATTTTATATCACAATCGTTACGACGAACTCTCTGTGAATCTCTGGTGCTCTCAAACTTAAACTACGCAGACGCGGTGATAGGCCCCTGTTTACTTGCACGGTCTAAAAACCTTATTCAAAAAGTACAGAATGCGTGCAGTAGGTATTGCTGTGACATCCCTCCGCGTGCTCACGTGACACCTTATATAAACAATCTACAGTGGCTCAAAATGGACGGTCGCAGACAATTACACTTTGCCACTCTTTTATTTGGAGTCATAAAATTTAAAACACCTGCCTATCTTTATGACAAATTACAGTGGGCATGCGATAAAAACCTGACAATGACCACTAGGGGATCGGCTTATTTACTTATTACTCCACTCCATCGCACTTCCATGTTCAGAGGTAGCTTCAGATATTTGGCAAGTAAAATCTGGAACAACCTTCTACCGCCAGAGTTGCGTGCTCTGAAAACAATAAATTATTTTAAATTAAAATTTAAATCTCTTTTGCTACGAGAACAATTAATTTCCCCTATGTAATATTTTTTCCTTTAATGCTTAAATTCCTAATAATATTATGACATGCACCTAATTTATTAATATATTACAACTATTTAATGAAGTATTTACTTATCTTATTATAATATTACATAATTATTATGACAATACTTACCGTTCGGGTATGAGCCGACACATGGCGGCTTGCCGGGAGCCTTTAGTCGCTTCAGGGTTAGGTACCTACTACTCAATTCTCTCTGTTCGATAGCGGACGAATTATGATATTACCTATGTAGCAAACACCTAAAATATAAATATCTATTATTATTATAAGTAGTCTATGCGCAATATTTATAAAGTTCAAAACTAAATGTATAACAAACACTTACTGTCTCATCCTGTTACTGGGCTAGTAGAATATAATATTATATATTGTATTAAGCACTGTAAATTTATCTGTTTGTATTGTATATATTGTGATAGTTGCTATGAACAAGTGTCTTCTAACCAGGCGTGCGTCTGCCCCTTGCAAAATAACTATGGTTTATGGGACTAAGGAGGCCGGAGGTGTGCGAGGGGAGTGTGGAGGGCGCGGGTGGCGTGATTGATGCATTGTCCATAGCAATGACTCACACTATTATCTTATTGTATTTTATTCTTACGTACTTTTTACCCATAATATAAATATACAGTTAGGTATTATTATTATTTCGTTAATCGTTAATGTATATATGTAACTGTTTATTTGCTGTTGCTGAGTGTATTAAATCTGTCCATCAAACGACAACAATACGGAACCGCATAATACCAGGCACTGTGGTGTTACGCCGCAGTGATACGCCTGAGCGGCTTCCTTTTTGACAGTTAGGCATTACACTACCTACCTTCCGTGCCATTATAGTACTTACCACTTGCGTATCAATTTGCTTGAATTGTATGTGTTTTCTTTTCTTTCCAATTTAACCATGTTATGTTAATTTTTTCTGTCCTATTTTTGTATTTTTTTTTAATGTAAGTCATTGTATTATTTGTGGTGTAGTGTCTCATTGTGTCAAATAAACGTTTATTTATTTATTTATTTATTTATTTATTAGAACACTTATACTCACGGAGGTCTAGTATTTATATATATTTTTTCTCTTTTTATTTAATAATATTACTTACTATGACATTATAATTTTAACCACTTGACAACGGATTGTAATGTATTTAAAATATTGACATAGTTATTAGTAATAGTACATAGTTTAGTATTTAGAATTTGTTATTATATGTTATTGACTTGCTTTAAATTATAATTTATGTAGGTATTGGTAATTGGTATTATATAATAATGAGTGACTCATGAATAATTATGGAGCCATTGTTTGCCTAGACATTATTAATTATTAATTGTGGCTTGTAGTATTGCTTATATTATATCTTCCAGCAATCTCCAGCCATACAGGGTGCTGAAAAAAAAAATAATAGATCAGCTGATTTAACAGGATTAGGCTTTCAAGCTGTTAATGGGTAGCGTCTATAGGTACCACATCTGTACTTACCTTTGATGTATGCACCTTGGACTGTGAAGTAATTGCCGGATGTTGAGATATACAACTTATTCATACAACAAATTGTTGTTTGGCAATCTACATCCTTCTGTATTTCTAATTATAATGTGGGTAATGTTAAATTATTGTGCCAATACCACGTTTTTTAGGCCTTGATGTCAAATATATAACCTCACAGCTCGCTCACAGCTGAGTTTCTTTTTTGACAGTTGATATGTCAAAACTTTGCTTTTTTTTTTTATTTGTAATTGTAGACTTTTTAATATTTGTAGTGCATAGACGTAAATGAGTATGTTATTTAAAAGCGATAAAATGTTTTCTTTTCCAATCTATGTAATTTATATTAAAGGATATTTTTGTAAAAATGACATTTGCACGCTTCATAAAGCAGAATGTTTGCCACTAATGTAGTTTCTAGTATAAGATCTTTTGTAACCAACATTCTATGCAAATAAACATTATTATTATTATTATTATGCCTTATGCACCTTATAGATTATGTATACGCTTACCAAACTGCCGATGCGATGACCAGTCGGGCAGTCGCGGGCATCGGTAGCCCGTTCGCCTTAGTCAATACTGTGTACAAATTAGTTTGATACCTGGCGCGTAGTAGTCGTACACCTTGATGGGCAGGTAGCGCGACATGTTGGCGACGGGGAACCACCGCTCCAGGGTGAAGTTCACGCACGTCGCCTCTTGGTCCAACTGCGGAGGGAAGTCACAAAATGATAAACATTCGATATATAAGGTTCGGTAAAATCGATTATGGATATTTTGGGCATATAATCTTCTACTTATGTGTAGACGTTTAGGCGGAAAAATAATTGTACTCGAAAAAAACTTCCTTTATATGGGGAGTTTGCGTTGAGCGTTGTTCACCCATTATGAGATGATTTTTAGGGTTCCGTAGCCAAATGGCAAAAAACGGAACCCTTATGGATTCGTCATGTCTGTCTGTCTGTCCGTCCGGATGTCTTGACTTTGAGAAGGACATTTTTTTGCCTAAACGTCTTTATATAAGCAGTAGATCATATACCCAGAATATCCGTAGTTATTTTTACTAAACCTAATATAACCATTAGGAAGTTCATACGAATACATCGATGTCCAGCGTATTAATATTTGTTGAACAGGTTAAACGTCGCAAATACGCAACGTGTGCTTATATTTTGTTGAGATCCAGTACAATATAAACGTAAGCAAAAAGAAAAATTTGGCCAAATTGAATATGTGCACACTGCACGGTGAGAAAATTCTATTTACAGTGCATTTCGATTTTTTTCAGTGTTGTTCTATCAAATGTACGTCATAGCCTTATCTTTGGTTTTGAAATATATACCCTCATCTATTATTTCTTAGTGATAAGAAATAAATGATAGACAATATTCACATTGATGCATTGCAAGTAGGTTGCCTAGTTAATTGCGCCCTAAGGGCCGATTCACACCGAAATGGAAGCGGAGCTATGCTGTCATATACTTAATTTTAAACTTTATCTTTATTACTATAAAACACAGTTTTGCTTTTGACAATCGCCGCCGCTCACGGCCGCCGGCAGTCGTTAGCGACCGTAGCGTCCATCGGCGGCCGTGAGCTACCTATTTGAAATTGTGTCAATTTGAACATTATACAAATACAAATAACAGATGAAATATACGAATATACCCTTCTTATACCAGAGGGTAAATTCTGCTAAATAAAACCTACATTAATACAATTACAATCAAGTCTCGATACGCTTAAACTGTCAAACGGTATTCTGGTAAGCGTAAACCAACGTGAAAGTGCTCTGATTGGTCGAAACGTCATAAAATCAGTTCATGATAACATGTCGCTTCACTTACAATACAATCAAAGTACAATGAAAGTCTACTTTAAATACGAGAATTGAGGTTCAGATCTTAGACCAATATACGTTGCGTATAACGTAACACACTCACGTAGTCGAAGTAGAAGTAGAGGCGGGTGGGCGTGTACTTGGCCCGCTGGAGGCGCGCGACGCGGCGGGCGAGCACGTAGCTGTCGAGGCGCTGCTGCTGGAGCATGTAGCCCGTCGGCACCGCCACCTCCAGCACGGCCAGCCCGGAGCGCGGCGACTCCGACTCCAGCGTCCAGCTGTCCACACATATTACATGTTAGGGAACTTACCAGAGACGAAAGCTGGTTTTCCTTTGTTGGGAAACCGTAGCCTGCCCGTATAATAATATGGGATTTCTGATGATGATGAGGGTTCTCAGAAGATACACGTTTCATTGTTAGAGCACGAATGTCAAGTGACACCGCGCAGTGTTTTTTTTTTTTTAATGAAATGAACCAGGAAACGAGCAAACGGATCGCCTGATGGTAGCAATTACCGCCGCCCATAGACACTCGCAACACCAGAGGAGTTGTACTTGTAGTTAAACTCCTCTGGTGTTGCAACTTGCGTTCCTGGTCCTTCAAATCCCCAATCCTCCCTTGAGCCTCCGGTAACCTCACTCACTCGGCGAAACACAACGCAAGCGTAATTTCACGCCGGTTTTCTGTGAGGTCGTAGTATTTATCCGGTCGAGCCGGCCCATTCCTGCCAAAGCGTGGCTCTCCCACAGTGTGTGACCGATGTCAGAGGAAAACGTTTCTTTTTGTGTAGGAAATAAGTTCAATTTTAATAGTTATCTAAAAATTGTAGCGTTATGTATCGTCGCGGTACGAAATACCCTTAGTAACAGGGTCCCGTTTTTACTGTGGCGTAATATGTAAGTCTTATAAATTATAATAGTGCATGTACAATACGGCCGATGTATTTTGGCGAGTCTGAACTTCGCGCAGAAGGTTGCGCATTAGCTGTTTCTTAGTGTTTTCGTATTTATTTTATTTGTACTAATTGGTCAACTGTATTAGGGAAATTTTATTAGTACATAGGTGTATAAAAATAATACAATAACAGTTTTCTTCACGAGTTGTACATGCGCTAAAGTTCGCAGAGCCTATGTTCAGACCCGACAGCGGCCGTAGTGTATTTGGTTTAATGAGTCAGTAATAAACGTAACTTCAATCGGCTATGTAGTATTATGTCCCATCCTCACATTACACTTTGGGCAAGGAACCCTAAATAGGACAGTTAATTATTGACGACCTCTGTGGCTCAATGGTTGAGCGTGTTCATGCCGGGGGTCGCGGGTTCGAATCCCGCCGAAGGAACAAAAGTTTTTCCGTGTTCCTGGGTCATGGATGTGTATTAAAAGTGTGTATAATATAATAAAAATCTTAAATATTATGTGTAAAATATAAAAGTATTAAATATATTTCCGTTGTCTGGTACCCGTAACACAAGTTCTTCGAGAACTTACCACGGGACCAGATTGACGTGGTGTGAAGCGTCCATAGATGTTATTATTATAATTAACTAGCTGTTGCCCGCGGCTCCGCCCGCGTAAATATATTTTTTCCGCATAGATATGTGACTGATGCAAAAAATAGATAAAAACAATCCTTGATGCGGATTATATATCATGCTAAAATTTCAGCTCGATCGGTGCAGAACTTTATGAGTTTCTGAAGCGTACACAAACCAGCATTACATTTTTACATATATGTCACCGTAAAATTGTAAAAACCGTTAGATTGTAATAAAACTAGTGAAATTGTAAAATGTTGATAGACTTCCGATGCGAATATACATATGCTGCCTATAATTTCACACATTATTTTTCGTTAGATTACAAATATATAGTTTTTAATATTTCGACATATTTTTACAATCTCGTTTGTTATTTTACAATCTAACGGTTTTTACAATTTTACGGTGACATATATAAACATTGGACTGACCTGGCGCACGTCTGATAGCTGATGTGCGACTGATTCCTCCCGTGGTAGAGCGCGCGCGCCCGCAGGTCGAACGCGGGCACCGGGGGGGGCGTCTGGAAGCGCGGCGCGTCCACGTTGTACTGCACCGACAGCTGCAGGATGGCGTAGCCGGCGCCGCGCGCTGACACCTTCACCGTGCCCCACGCCTCGGGGATCTGTACCAGACGTAGGGCGTTAGTTATAATTATTATTATGAAAAAGCAAACAAATATGGCGGCGCGGGGCACATACCGTATAACCAATCGGCACGGTAAATATTACAATATAACTAAAAATAATGCGTACAATTGTATGGAGAAATTTGTATTTGACAATCTGTCAGCATATTATAATATCTCTAGTAATATTACAATCTTACGGTTTTTACAATTTTACGGAGACATATAACATGGTTTAGACGTTATATAACGGCCAATTAATAAGCGTCATATTAACATAGCAAAACACGCTTCTGGGATCTAATGCTACGTTCCCACGAGCCTTTTTGTGATCACGATACAAAAAACCAGCACTGTAAATAGAACTGTGTGCTAATAAAATAGAGCTAAAATCGTGTAGAGTTGGCGAATCAGTTGATATTTGACACTTCGTTTTTAGCTTTATTGTATTGGCGCAGAGTTCTACTCACAATGCAATGAAAATGATTTTTTTTATTGTGAGCCAGTTTGTTCCAATTTTTGTCAAGGTCAGGGTGAAGACAAATCATTCGAACTCCCTCTATATAGCCAATATTGGACACTGAAAATGGTTTCAAGCATCAAGGTTATGATTTCCCCGTAATAATACAGAGGTTTAATGAGCTAATCTTAGTAAGCCCAATTGTAATCTGTAAAATATTTTATTTTTATTTTTTTATGCTTTTCTAACAAAATGAAGTTGCTTCTACAGTACCGCTGTGGGTTCTGTCAACACTTGCTGTATTCTTGCTTTACACAAAACTATGGGGTGTATTCCCAAAGTGCGGAGACGATTATCCACAATTGCAACTCCTCTGGAATTAAGTCCCCGCCCATGGACGCTCACGGTAGAACCGCTCACGTCGCGCGGCCGCTCGCAATATGTACTGACATTTATGGACTATAGCGCAGCCGCTTGCGGTGGTGTACTGACGTCTATGGTGCGCATGAGGGAGAGGTTGTTGTTGTACCTATGCGTGCCGCGCAGCGCGACGGCGTCCACGCTCACGTCGTACAGCCGTTTTCGGTCGAGTACTCACGTCTATGGTGCGCATAACCGCCAGGTTGCTGTTGTCGAGGCGCAGCGTGTGCGTGCCGCACAGCGCGACGGCGTCCACGCTCACGGTGAGCGAGCTCACGTCACGCAGCCGCTTGCGGTCGAGTACTCACGTCTATGGTGCGCATGACCGCGAGGTTGCTGTTGTCGAGGCGCAGCGTCTGCGTGCCGCGCAGCGCGACGGCGTCCACGCTCACGGTGAGCGAGCTCACGTCACGCAGCCGCTTGCGGTCGAGTACTCACGTCTATGGTGCGCATGACCGCGAGGTTGCTGTTGTCGAGGCGCAGCGTCTGCGTGCCGCGCAGCGTGACGGCGTCCACGCTCACGGTGAGCGAGCTCACGTCACGCAGCCGCTTGCGGTCGAGTACTCACGTCTATGGTGCGCATGACCGCGAGGTTGCTGTTGTCGAGGCGCAGCGTGTGCGTGCCGCGCAGCGCGACGGCGTCCACGCTCACGGTGAGCGAGCTCACGTCACGCAGCCGCTTGCGGTCGAGTACTCACGTCTATGGTGCGCATGACCGCGAGGTTGCTGTTGTCGAGGCGCAGCGTCTGTGTGCCGCGCAGCGCGACGGCGTCCACGCTCACGGTGAGCGAGCTCACGTCACGCAGCCGCTTGCGGTCGAGTACTCACGTCTATGGTGCGCATGACCGCGAGGTTGCTGTTGTCGAGGCGCAGCGTCTGCGTGCCGCGCAGCGCGACGGCGTCCACGCTCACGGTGAGCGAGCTCACGTCACGCAGCCGCTTGCGGTCGAGTACTTACGTCTATGGTGCGCATGACCGCGAGGTTGCTGTTGTCGAGGCGCAGCGTCTGCGTGCCGCGCAGCGCGACGGCGTCCACGCTCACGGTGAGCGAGCTCACGTCACGCAGCCGCTTGCGGTCGAGTACTCACGTCTATGGTGCGCATGACCGCGAGGTTGCTGTTGTCGAGGCGCAGCGTGTGCGTGCCGCGCAGCGCGACGGCGTCCACGCTCACGGTGAGCGAGCTCACGTCACGCAGCCGCTTGCGGTCGAGTACTCACGTCTATGGTGCGCATGACCGCGAGGTTGCTGTTGTCGAGGCGCAGCGTCTGCGTGCCGCGCAGCGCGACGGCGTCCACGCTCACGGTGAGCGAGCTCACGTCACGCAGCCGCTTGCGGTCGAGTACTCACGTCTATGGTGCGCATGACCGCGAGGTTGCTGTTGTCGAGGCGCAGCGTCTGCGTGCCGCGCAGCGCGACGGCGTCCACGCTCACGGTGAGCGAGCTCACGTCACGCAGCCGCTTGCGGTTCGTATACTCGATGAGCGCGCGTAAAGCTATGTAAGTGTCCTGCAACATAACGATGTTATATTATGTAAACAATACAATTCTACTGCTTAACATCAATTCAGTTAAATATATTATTATATATTTTGTTGTTGTTGTTGTTGTTAGTGTTAAGTTGTTGTTAGTTGACATCAATGAGTTGTTCTATTTAATGTTAGGAACAGTTGAAATAGTGCGATATACCTGTGTAGATGCCCAACCACCGTCGTGCAGACGCTGCGAGTTCAGCCACATCACAATCGGCTCGTTGTTGTCCTGTTGAAGGTTGACAACGGTTTAGCAAAATTAACGCACAAAAATATTTTTTTTATTGTCTTGAAAAAAGTAAAAAAAAAATAGAATGTCAAAGACACGGCCATTCAATGATTATAATGTCTTTATTAATAAACGTGGGAGAGCCATGCTTCTTCACGAATGGGCCGGTTCGACCGGATAAATGACTCATAAAACAACCGGTGTGAAATAACGCTTGCGTTGTGTTTCGACGAGTGAGTGAGGTTACTGGAGGCCCAAAGGAGGTTGGGGATTTTAAGGACCAGGAACGCAAGTCGTAACACCAGTTACAAGTTATAAGCCTGGCCACAGACGTGCTGTATTCCTTCCTGAATTTAAGAATCGCAATCCATAGACAATATTCAGACACTATGTCACACACACGCTGAGCCTGGACACAGACATTCTTGATTTGACATTCTTTAAATTCAAACTGAAATTTAAGAATCTGAAAGATTAAGCATGTGTTTTTTTTAATAAAATAAAAAATAATAAAAAAAGTATAGGCCATCCCTCGTCGGCTCATTACCTGGTGGTCCATGCAGGCGAGCAGCGCGTACGCGGTGGCGGCGATGTTGTTGGAGTCGTGCGCGTACGGCAGCCGGGGCAGCAGGAACGGCTTCTGGTTCTCCATCTTGTACGGCGGCTGCGGCACCGGCTCCTTGCCCCAGTACACCAGACCGCCTGTACAACACGACATCATCTTAATATTAAAATAATATATATATCGCGGGCTTCAAGCTAAATAATAAAATAAAAATTCGTATAAAAAATGCGATTTTTTTTATTACGTCAATCATTTATAAGTTTATCGATACACCACCTCTGTTACCTACAGTTATAAAAAATAGAGTTGGTGTATCGATAAACTTAAGCGGGCTTGAAGCCCGCTATATATTGAGATTATATATAGTGCGATTCAAATGAGAATAGGATCGAAACGGCGCCATATTGTGACGTCATAGCTGTCAATTTTACCCAATTGGGTACCCAATTAGGTAGGGTGGGCAAAAAAAGTTTTTTTTCTTTTAATATAATTTAATTACAAATTTGAGTGAAAAATGTAATCTGAATCTAGCTCTTCAATTTCGCTCATCTCTGTATTACTGTCCGAGTAGTCATCGTCGTCTATGTAGCACAGCGCCTCGTTTACTCATTTTCGAGCAAAATGAATATGACAATAACAAAAACAATACAATTTTGGCAAGTTGCCTTGCACCAACAATGAAAAACAAAATGTTAATTTATGATTTTAAAAACGAATTATGGATATATATTATTATAATTAAATGTTTAGATAATTTAACGTTAATATTTAAATTCGATGTCAGACTATTATTCCTCTTCTTTTATTTATGACAATCGCGGTTGCAAAGGTTTTGCACCATTCTTCTAGTGTCGAGTATATAAAGAATTATTTCGACTATTATTATTGGCAAATAAGTTTTTCTGCTAACCGTACTTTTCAAGTGACCTTTGACAGATAGAGGTCATTGACGTTCCTATTCTCATTTGAATCGCATTATACACGGTGTTGTTTTATCCTAATGATACATTTTACCCAACATTAGGGCGAGACCACAACACTACGTTGCGATGACGCATCGCACAAAACACGAGAAGTACTTATCGCAGCATTATTTCTTATTCACGGTGATATCTTCAAAACTAAAAATAACATGTTAAAATATATACTTTCTCAATGAATAAACCATTTCTGTCAGGGAACATTGTGCTTTGTGCGGGTTTTGTCACTACTCACCGTGCAAAAGTTAACTTCAATTTGTATGGCATCGAATTAGTTACCATTGTTTACCACTAGGGGCGTTGTTTCGATTCCATACAAATTGTGGTTAACTTCTTCACGGCAAGTAGTGACAGAAACTCGCACACAGCACACTGACCGCAGTGTATGCGTGTATATGTCACCGTAAAATTGTAAAAACCGTTTGTAATATAACTAATAAAATTGTAAAATGTTGATAAGACTTCTGACGCGAATATTCTGCCTATAATTTAACATATTATATTTAAATAATTATATAGTAATGAATCTTTCGACACTTTTACAATCTCGCTAGTTATTTTACAATTTGTTTTTATAATTTTACGGTGACACATATCCCTTGTGTACGTACCCTCGGAGCGCTGGCGGCGCTTGAGCAGGCGGTAGGCGTGCTCGGCGGAGGGCGCCTTGCTGTAGGACAGCGCGTACGCGACCAGCGCGAGCGCGTACGGCTCCCCGAACTCCAGAAGTAGCTGCAGGTGCCGCTCCAGCCAGGATATGGCGCGCGTCTGCGCGTGGGAGACGCGCGCGCTCAGACCCTGACAAACGACATTTTTTGTTACGTATTAAATTCTTTCTTTCTTTTTTTATTCACACACACACACACACACACATAAAATATTTATACAGACATTGGCTCTCGACTCGGAGGTCGTGGGTTCAATTCCCGCATTGGAAAAACAAAAAATGTTGTTTCTAAGTTCGGTTAGGACAATGCAGGCTGATCACCTGATTGTCTCACAAGAAAGATGATCCATGTGTCGGATGGGCATGTTAAAAGTCGGACCTGCGCCTGATCTCTCGTCAGTCGTGTCGGTTATCCGTCCCACTGTATTATGAGAGTAAAGGAAGAGAGAATTCTCTTGTGTACTGCGCACACACTTGGGCACTATAAAATTACTCCTGCGTAACTGGCCTGGTTTCGATGAAACCGGCCACCGACACCGATATCGGTGTGGGAGTTATTATTATTATATACGGACATTATTAATACATAAATAAATAGTATATATCACGTAGATCTAATCCCTTGCTAAGTAGAACTTGTGTTAGGGGTATCAGACAACGGATATAATTATATTTTATAAAATACACGCATAATTAATTTATACTAATAACAAAAACATACAAATTAATAATATTATACATAATTATATTAATAATATACACCATGACTTATCTAGTTCCGTATCACTAGTATCACTATATTATCTATATTAGACATTGAATATCTTTGGATGGCCAGCAATATTTTACGTTACCATTTTGCATTTATTCGATTTCTTACCTCTCTATTCCCAATATCCTTGAGATTCTTGACAGTTTCCAGTGTAATTACAACCTGCGCCGTCAGAGTTATATTTCGTTGGAGTAGAATCGAATTGTTGACCTGTAAAAAGCATTTATAGTGATAAACAAGAGCTCCGTGATCTAGTGGGTAGACCGTTTGGTTTGCACTCGAGAGAGTGCAGGTTCGAATCCCAGGTTGTGGCTGGAATGAGACTTTTTTAGATCTCAAGTACATTATGCGGACGCTCTAACGGTGAAGGAAACATCGTGAGGAAACCCGCACATGGTTGGCCCCAGACATATTGACCAGTCATTCCTCTGGACTAGGCTGACTGTGTTGTGAGAATGCCGTATGTGCTTGGGCAACCATACGACATTTAAAAACCAACTGTCCCAGGTACAAAAGTATTTCAAGAGTGGGTACTTCGCTCGGAGAATACTGTATAAATCATCCATTAATGGATGAAAAGGCCTAAGTTAGTTGATAAAAAACAACTCCTTAGTGCATATAAGACAACGGTGACACAGCATAGTTGCCACATTTCATTAGCTAAATTGCCAGTTATAGCAGATCATCTGTATCATGTAAGAAAGGAACCAGCAGGTCTATAATGGCCACATTAAGTGAATCGTAATATTATTTTACTCTCTTACTGATAAAAATATTTATACATTATCTAAAGGCCTGACTCCTGCTAGAAACATTACACAGAAAACATGAAACAAAACCATTTGTTTTCATACACGATCTGTCTCCAGCTACAGAAAATGTTTTTGGTCGAAACAAAACATTTTGTGCAGACAAGATCTAAGTTCCGATGAGGAAGGCGTATTAGCGCTCGCAGATTTAGTGATTGCAGGTGTAGAATCTAGGAGAAAACTGACAAAATTTATGTTTTTTAATTAATTAAGTCAGGCCATATATTATGAGCGATCACAAAAACAAACACAAAAATCACAACAAGCAAAACTATAATCCTTAAAAACCTGTACCTAGGTGTCATGTGAACGATGTGAACACTCGTTATGAAATAACCTAACCAAGAGCATGTCAGGACATGTCTAAGGAGGGTTCCGTAACTATAAACGCGTAATATGCTTTTTTTTTATTACTCCAAAAGTTACTGTCCGATTTGGTTCACAATAATTTTCCTAAAGAGTTTTTAGCATGATCTATCAGCATGGAAATTTGCAAGTTTCTATCTCCTATAGTTTAAAAATGCTAGGGGGGGACCAACTTACGAACTACTTTGGAGCCCGATTACTCGAAAATGGTCAACTTTATAAAAAAGTAACGTATGAAACCTTGCCTTTATTTTAAAAGACCTATTCTACGATACCCCACACGATGGGGTAGAGTGAAAAAATATTTTTCTTCCCCACTTCACATGTATGGAGAGCCACCCCTAAAATATAAAATTATTATTTTTTTTATGATCCCAAAACCGTTATCTATACACAATCTATAACTGAACCAAATTTCATCAATTTATATTCATAATTACAGGAGCTAGAGGCGCGGACAGACAGACAGACAGACAGACGGACAGAGCGAAACTATAAGGGTTCCTTAAGTATTACGGAACCCTAATGAAACATTTCTTCCCCTCTCTACCCGCGCGGGAATGTTTTCCGTCCGTCTCCGAAAACAAAAACATTGTCTATTCCTAGACAAATGTGTATAGCCACGCCCCAATGTTTCGATGTTTTGTGAAATGTTTCGTACAAGGAGACCCGGGTTAAGCTATACACTGTTTTGTCCTTATCTGATACGTTGGAAATGATATACTGTATAAATATTTTTATTAGAAAGTGGGTTATTTGATAGCCATACAATTTCTATTAAATGTGCCATTTTACGCCTGTCTATTGAAAACTGTTTTACATTATTCTATTTATGGTGATTCATCTGAGATGTAGACATAATATTATAATTGAAATGAAATAAATTATGAACGCAATATCAAACACTCGAAGTGGCCATTTTGGACCTGCTGCTCGATTCACGTTGAAGACGATATCAGCTATATTCAACTCGGTGCGGCGTTGCCAGCTACACTCATCTCAGCGTGTCGACGCCACCTCTACTCGTCCGAGTGCGGCGTTGCCAGCTCACCTGCTCCCCGTGCAGCTGGTGCGCGGCCTCGCGGTACAGGCGGCTGTCCATGGGCACGCGGATGGTGCTGTTGTCGTTCCGGTTGGGCAGCCACGTGACCTCGTAGAACGCGCCGTCCGGCATCTGGTGCTCCAGCACCCACGACACCGCCATCGATATCACCTAAAACAGTTATGGGGTAAACTGAACTGTATAATTTAAAGGAAATTATGTTATTTAAGTAAGGTCTCCCAAAAATCAATTAGGGATACTTCAGGCACATGACCCACTGCATAAGTAAAGATTGTTTGATTGACACACTTGTCATACTCAAACTAAAAAAATCTTCTCATGTATAGGTGACTCGGCAAAACGCAATCTCGCCCATACAAAGAAAATACTTTTTTTTTGAGTATGACAATTATATTTCTGCTTAAATATCTTTACATAAGCAGTAGACCATATGCCCGAAGTATATCCGTATTTGATTTTAACAACCCTTATATATTATATTATTTATAATGCTCGGGCCGGGCGGTGGATGTAGGCATTTACGATTCATGAGACCTACGCTAAATTATGATCCGACCAAACGTAATTGGTTATTAGTTTCGAATGACATTTATGTAACTTTGAGTTGATCGAACATAGGGTTATTTTTAGCGCTACGCATTTTGAGAGAATTTAATTTTTTAAGGTACATTCAAAGCGAGCCTCAGCGACAGCGTCACCGCGTCAGTGACGCCGCGACAGTGCAACAGATCAATGTAGTACAATACGGCCGATGTATCTTGGCGAGTGTGAACTTCGCGCAGAAGGTCGCGCAATAACTGTTTCTAAGTGTTTTCGTATTTATTTTATTTGTACTAATTGGTCAACTGTATTAGGGAAATTGTATTAATTAGTACATAGGTATATAAAAATAATACAATAACAGTTTTCTTCACGAGTTGTACATGCGCTAAAGTTCGCAGAGCCTATGTTCAGACCCGTCAAGATACAGCGGCCGTAGTGTACTGAATATTACGGGACTACTTTAGAGCGCTACGACAGTATCGTGCAGTGTCGTAGTGCTCGAAAGCAGATGGTCAATTCTGCTAAATAAAACCTGCAATAATACAGCTACAATCAAGTCCCGATTAGCTAAAACTGTCAAACGGTATTCTCGTAAACGTTAAATCGACGTGAAACGCGCTCTGATTGGTCGAAACTTCACAAAGTCAGTTTATGACAACATGTCGCTTCACTTACAATACAATCAAAGTAAAATGAAAGTCTACTTTAAATACGAGAATGATGGTTCTGTTTATTTCCGTTCGTGGTCCTATCTTTAACTTCACTTTAAATGAAAATTTTCAATTCAATTCTTTTATTTGCCAAGGTGTATTAAATAATATAGGTCTCTAGCTCTCGAGACTAATCGAGCTAGGTTGCATCACACGGGCAAATCAGGCATCCAATTTTGTACTGTCGTAGTCTACCATAATTAGTACAACTTGTACATGTCACCGTAAAATTGCAAAAAACCGTTAGATTGTAAAATAACTAACGAGATTGTGAAAATATGTCGAAAAATTCATAACTATATATTTATAATGTAACGAAAAATAATGTATTAAATTATAGGCAGCATATGGGCGTCCGAAGTCTATCAACATTTTTTACAATTTCACTAGTTATATTACAATCTAACGGTTTTTACAATTTAACGGTAACATATACATATAATTTACCTCTGGATCGATGTAAATAAAGTTCTCCCACTCGTTGAAGGATGCGTCCTGGAATATTTTGGCACAGAAAGACGTCAGCCACACGCTGGACGCCGATTGGTTCCTGATAACAAACAAAACAATATTGAAGACTAGCTGTTGCCCGCGGCTCCGCTCGCGTAAATACAGTATCTCAAAGGAACACTGTACTTTTTCGGGATTAAAGTAACCTATGTTTTAATCCAGAGCCTTAACTACTACCATACCAAATTCCATCTAAATCCGTTCAGTAGTTTTGCGTGAAAATGTAACAAACATCCATCCATCCATCCACACAAACTTTAACATTTATAATAGTAGTAGGATACTACTATGTTGTACTGACCAATCGTTTCTGAACAGGCCGAACGACCCGTCGGGCTTCATGAAGGACAGCTGCCGCTGGTACAGCACGTTCATGTGGTAGAACGCGCCGTGCTCCAGCGTGCGGTTCCGCTGGTTGATCAGCCGCATGTACAACGTCATGTACATGTTGGCGGCAAAACTGAACATGTTCTGTTCCGCCGAGTCCTGCAATAAGGTTGCTATCTGTGTAACTGGAAATTGTACGGTGTCCCGTGTGCGAGTTTTCGTCGCTACTTGCCGTGAAGAAGTTAACTACAATTTGCATGGCAAACAATGGTAACTAATTCGATACCAACTCAACACACATAGTTGAATGTAAGGTAATGCGGGGTGTACATGGGTGACTATAGCCGCAGTAAATCGACCGTCTAAGTGGCAATTCAACGAGGTAGCAAGTGACAGTGGTTTTCTTAAATGGTTATTTACATGGGTGGCAAAATCCCGTCTAAATAGCAATTTAGCAACCTCGCCGAATTGCTATCTAGACGGTCGATTTTCAACGGATTCCTACAGGGTCTCTACAGACCACAAACCTCTATTTAAGTCAAAATCGTTTTTCCGCATTCATATTTTTACTTTTTTTCCCTGCAGGGGTCACAACAGGCCACAAACCTCCTTTTAAGTCAAAATCAACGCCTGAATTGGCTTATGATTTCGTCCCTAAAATTTTGCTATTTTTTAGCTGTACTATAAACGCTATTAATAAACGCTAATCAAAATTAAGAGCCCTTCTATTTACAGGCTGTCGCTGTCTCTGCTAGCCGAAATGACAAGGACGGCATGTAACATGAGCGTCACATAATTTAACTACCATTCCAGTATTCTGCCGGAATTTAAGCAGACATATCAGCGCTACCGATGGCGCCACTGACTCTTGCCATAGACTAATCTAGCAACTCATCCAACTTACCATAGGTAAATCGAGTAGACTCGAAGCGTTAATCGGCATATCGGGGAACAGGGGTCCGACCACGTCGCCCACGACGGACAGTCGCGCGCGGTTCGATCCGAACACGTAGTAGCGGTCCACGCCGTACGGTATGATAGGCGTCTCGGTCACGTTCACGTGCATGTATTGGAACACGTAGGCACGTGTTGATAGGTCGAGGAGTACGGATTGATGGCGGTATTGCGGGAGACCGTCCGACTGGAATGAAAGAGATTAAGGTTATTACGCTTCTTTTAATGATATTTACACGAAACGCTGGTGCTCATCATAAACTAAAGTATAATAAGTACGTGAAATAACGCTAGCGTTGTGTTTCACGAGTGAGTGAGGTTACCGGCAGCCCGAGTGGGGGATTGGGGATTTTAAAGACAAGGAACGTAAGTGCGGAATACCAGAAGAGTACTTGTAACTTACAAGTGTAACTCCTTTGTTGTTGACTTGTCGTTGCGACTGTCTATGAGCGGTGGTAATCGCTTACTATCTGGCAATCCCTCTGCTCGTTTTCTGGTCCATTTAAATCATAAAAAACGTGCTGTCATGCAAAGTGCTCCCGGCACACAACGGCTATCTATTTATATAAAAATCAATGCCACTTTTCGTTGTAATTTTATAACTCAAGAACGGGCTCACCTATCCAAACCAAATGTTTAAGCTTTGTTCGGACTATTTAGTAGATGGTTTATGTGAAGTTTGCACAAAATCGGTCGAGCGGTTCTTCATTTATCACCTTTTTTGTAACAAATGTATTCAATAAATGGCGGATCATTATGTTAATGGGGATTTTGCTGTCAAATTGAAACTTTTTTCAGTGTTGACAGTACAAGCATGTTGATATGTCATTCATGCGGTCATTTTAGACGTGCTTCGATTAGAGCATGTGATAATTTTTAGCTGTGCATGAGCCAGAGAAGGTTTTTGGACCTTTTTTTAAGGAGTAGGTGTAGGAGTAGGTTAGGTAGTCATTTATTCATTCCAGTTCATATTTAAGACAGAACAACGTCTGTCGGGGTCAGCTAGTACAGTATACTATTAACTATACTATATAAGCCAATAACTGTCGAGTCAGTTATTAAAGCATCAGTACCTCGACCATGACGGTGTGCGTGACCGTGTGGCGGCCCTGCAGCGTGCTGGCGTGCACGGTGACGGTGATCTGGCCGAGGCGCGCCGGCACGACGGGTATGTGCACGGTGCTGGCGTCGCCCGCCGGTATATACACGAAGAACTGGTGCTCGCCGAAGGACGTGCGCGGGTTGTAAGACCGGACCTGGTAACCGACAGTTTTTTTTAAACAAAACTTACGAAAAAAAAAAGCATGACGTGTATCAGAGTAATCAATTAAAAATCCCAAAAATACTCTCGCGCCTAAAGCACATCACTTCAAAAAAGAATACAAAATAAAAATTTGTACGCCATCTGTATATTGAGCCGTACTTATGAAAGTTGTTATGTACGTGCAAGTAGCTTCCGACAGATGGCGTTATATCTTAAAATTTCTTGAAAAAAAAAAGTTTATTTGTAATTGTGTAATGTCTTTATATTATACAAAATTAATGTTTACTACTATTTTTATTATTAAAAAACAACCTTTCAGTTGAACGGTTTCAAAGAAAATGAAACAATAACAAACACTATGTCGCAAACAAATGAGACCGGGAGTACACGGTCCGAGGCGGAAATAAACATGTTTCGTTGCGCCGCGCCGTCAAAACATTTTTAAATTGACAATTAAAGCCGAGACGAATGAGTCCGGATAATCGGATGATCGAATAATTAATCGATGTTCAGGTAATCGGGATTCTACTGTATCTTGTTTATTTATCTGAACATAATTGTTAAGTAAACTTACGATGCCGTTCTCCTCCACGTGCACGAATTTGTAGTCGGGGGACGCGGCCAGCACGAGCACCGCCTCCACGGCGCGCGGCTCGTAGTTGAACACCGCCACGCGCAAGCCGAGCTGCTCGCCCTGGCGGCTCCGCGACGGCCCCTCCACCACCGTGAAGAACGGCAGGATGCCGACGTACTGTAAAATACATTAATGGAGCGTGTATAGCTTAAATAAAGACCCGTGTAACGGAACGTTACATGACTTGCGTTTTTTTTAATTAACCTTGTCTAGTTAATTAAAAATATAACTTATTAGAACTATTTTTTTTTCATTAATAAAAATTAAAAAAATTATATTATAATAATTAAGAAGATTGTTAGCGACTGTACTCGCAGAGTCGAACAATAGATGAGGGCGTATACCGACTCGAGCGCTTCGCCTGTCGCGTCATCATTCGGCCCTAGACTGCGAGCTGGTCACTAAGTATCCATTTAATTCACTCCCGTCGCTACCGATAGTTTAAATCTATTTTTAATAATTTATATACTTTGCCATCATATTTTAATATTTAGCAAATACAAATTTGCTACTCATCTAAACGTTCCAACAGTTTAAGCTGGAGAAGTCCCTGTCTTAGGGTAAGTTTATTGGCACACAATATTTTGCTTTAAAAAGTAAAGTTTTCGTATTTAATTATTGTGAACAATTTTTATTTAGTTTTAGTTCGTAATTACATAACTTTTAAATAAGTAATTAATGCAAAATTTGGAAAATCTATAGATATAATAGTTTTTTCACCTACGGACATTACATATCTTAGTTTAAAAAAAATCCCTTGTTCTGCTTTACAAAACTTTGTTGATTAATTTCTTTGTTGTATTCGATAGTTATTTGCTTTAATGAATTGTATTTTTTGTAAAATACAATTCATTAAAGCAAGCAAAGCAAATTCATTAATGTTTCCTGACGGCCCACTACGACAATACCGCTACTACAATACCGCTACCGCTTAGGTAGTAGACAGTTGTGGACAATGGACTAAGGTGGAGACCGTATCAATTCCAGGGTTTCCTGCTACGGTTGGTCTTCTGGTTTGTCTTGGCTCGTGGAAGAAAGCGGAGCACAAGCGTCAAGCGTGATTCACAATCTACGACGCCATCCGACGCCATTGCCTTGCTGTCTCCGTCCGGGTGGAAGCAGAGTCCCTCCAGCGTCCTAGCTGTTGACATCTTCTCCCCCTTCCACGGTTGTACCAGGAGAGTAGGCCTACATTCCTAAGTGACAGGATCAAGTAGGCTCTTTACCACGTCCCTATAAATTCTGTGTCTCACCTACCGGGTACCTATGTTATTGTAGTTTTATTTGAATATATATAAATTGACTGTACGCCGGAGTTTTTATTTCCTATAAATAACGGTAGGTGTTACACCCGCGAACTCCGGCTCAACCAATGAGCATCGACGAGCTCAACCACTGAGGGAGCGTTCAAGTTTACAAACGGGGGTTCGAACAACGGGTTACGTAACATTATATTTTTCTACTTAAATAAAAAAAAAACAGTAAAAGGGGGTAATTTGGCTGGGCTATTTCTTGAAATTATTATGACTTTTGGATAAAATTGTCACTTGGGTGTAACGTAACGTTTCAAAGGAGGGTACAGAAAAATGTTACGGTGCGTCGGAGAGGGGGGAGGGTCCTAAATCTTCAAAAATTGCGTTACGTAATACTTGAACGCCCCCTGAGCCACAGATGTCGTAATATTTACATCCGATCGCCGCATAGCACTCACCTGCACGGGCTTGGGCAGCAGCGCCAGGCCGTAGCTCGGCGACACGCTGAACGCGGACAGCGTCCACTGCGCGGGCGCGGCGGGCACGGGCACGGAGAACACGTAGCGGCCGTGCGGCCCGATGTTCACGTCGCGCCACAGCCACACGTTGTCGTACTGCCGCTGCACGCGGCTGAACCGGAAGCGGCGGAACTGGCGCAGCGCTTCGGGGTCGGAGTGGTCGCCTGACGGAAGACGTTAACGTTTATGACGTTCGTGCAGCGACTTCCAGTTACAGACGGAGCGACGTTTTATATATCTTTGTGTAATTATTAGGACCTACTTTACACTCATGTGATAAGTGTCAAATAGCTTACACATGTAATGGACAGAAATCCCAGCCCTGCGTGACTCCCCTCACGTTCTTACTGATATAAGGTACATATAATATGGCGGGTATACTAACGTTCATTGTATACAACTAATACTACAATATGACATCCATTTTATCAGTAAGAATATAAGAGTCTGGCGGGGCTGGGATCTCGGTCCATAAGGAAGTTTCACAAAATTGTGAATGAGCTATCCAACGCTTACAAGAATTTTGTGTAAAAGGCCTTATCTATTAAGTTGCAGATCTTTAAAGCCCTTATCAGCCTTGTCTATTAAGCTGCAGATGTAGTGACGTCACAGCTATGTACTCACAGTTGGCCTCGTCGGTGCGGTCGCTGCAGTCGGGCACGAGGTCGCAGCGCTTGTCGGCGGGGTAGCAGCTGCCGTCGAGGCACTCGGCCAGGCCCAGCGACGCGCTGCAGATGTAGTGACGTCATAGCTATGTACTCACAGTTGGCCTCGTCGGTGCGGTCGCTGCAGTCGGGCACGAGGTCGCAGCGCTTGTCGGCGGGGTAGCAGCTGCCGTCGAGGCACTCGGCCAGGCCCAGGGACGCGCTGCAGATATAGTGACGTCACAGCTATGTACTCACAGTTGGCCTCGTCGGTGCGGTCGCTGCAGTCGGGCACGAGGTCGCAGCGCTTGTCGGCGGGGTAGCAGCTGCCGTCGAGGCACTCGGCCAGGCCCAGGGACGCGCTGCAGATATAGTGACGTCACAGCTATGTACTCACAGTTGGCCTCGTCGGTGCGGTCGCTGCAGTCGGGCACGAGGTCGCAGCGCTTGTCGGCGGGGTAGCAGCTGCCGTCGAAGCACTCGGCCAGGCCCAGCGACACGCTGCAGATGTAGTGACGTCACAGCTATGTACTCACAATTGGCCTCGTCGGTGCGGTCGCTGCAGTCGGGCACGAGGTCGCAGCGCTTGTCGGCGGGGTAGCAGCTGCCGTCGAGGCACTCGGCCAGGCCCAGCGACACATTGCAGACGGTATAGCGACGCGTTACCGCCACGTCGCTGAATACTATTAGTCCCGCGTAACTGTTAAAATTAAAGAAAAACATTTAACTTTATAATGCTCGCACAAAATAAAAAACCAGCACTGAGGGCTTTAATGATTTATTGCAGCCGCTATATGGGTATTGTAATTGGTTAAAACTTGAAGATTTGACATACAAGACAATAATTTAGTTTGTAAAATTTTCGCAATTTGGCGAGGTTTTCCATTCCATTTCCAGTCAGGCCTTATAAGCAGCTCTAGCTGTAAAAAAAGAGTTTATAAAGTACTCACTCGAAGGTCCTATTAGCGTCAACGCCGAAGCTGGAGGAGGGGAAGTAGACGAGCTCGTCGGGGTCACCGGCGTGCGAGCGCCACGTGTACGAGAACGTACCGTTCGTCGACTCGTCGAATGACGCCATCTTAGATATCACCTGCATAAACACGTTTAATGTTTAGAGGGCACAGATACAAAAAAAAAACTAACCGGGTGATTTTTGTAACGAACTGTACAAAATGTACTGTCAAATAATATTATATTCCAACTCGCATACATAAACTTATTTTTAATCTTAAAAATTCAATTCGAATATCCTTTTAACGAAGTCTGAAAGCGTTTCATTATTTATTTATTATTCTTTATATACCTTGGCGTAGGTGAGCTCGTTGCCGGCCTGCATGGTGTAGAAGGCGTGGTCGATGGCGGCCAGGCCGACATACGCGCCGGGCTCGCCGTGCACCGCCACCTCGACGCGCTCGCCGGACCGATGCTTGCGGTTGTTGATCGTCACCGTGAACTGTACACATAGATTGACGGTACAGTGACTTTATAGACGGACCATCAATATTACTTCCTAAACATTTTATTTATTTATTTCATGATGATGTAAACAAACAATGATGACCCTTATCACACAAACATGATGTAAACAATAAAATTAGTACTACTGTATGCTTTAAAAACTAAACTATTGCTAGTACGTGGACTGCGAAAAGTCCCGTGTACATACGTTATTCCTGGTGAGTCCGTTAACTGGGAAAGTGAGCGAGTCGGCGAGCACGGTGGCGCGGCGCGAGTGCGTCCACAGCACCAGCGTGGCGACCGGCGACATCTCCGCTGATACCACCACCGAGAACGTGCGGACGCCCTCCTGCAAAACACATTTTTTTTTGTAGATGGCAAACGTATCTGTGGTTCGGTGGTTAGCGCATTGGCACTCTCGCCAGAGGTCGCGTGATGCGAATCCCGTCGAAGGAACAAAAAAGTTCTGTGATCCTGGGTCATATATTATGTTCATTAAATATGTGTATAATATAGTAAAAAAACTCCTCCGTGGTCTAGTGGTTAGAGCATTGGCTCTCGACTTGGAGGTCGTGGGTTAGATCCCCGCATTGGAACAACGAAAATGTTGTTTCCAAGTTTGGTAAGGACAATGCAGGCTGATCACAATATGATTATCTGACAAGAAAAGTTGAACCATGCGTCGGATGGGCATGTAAAAAGTCGGGTCTGCGCCTGATCTCTCGCCAGTTGTGTCGGTCATCCGTCCCACGAGAGTAAAGAGAGAGAGTGCTCTTGTGTACTGCGCACACACCTGGGCACTATAAAATAACTCCTGCGCAGCTTGGCTGGTTTCAATAAAACCGGCCACCATCACCGAAATCGGTGTGGGGGGGGGGGCTATTATTATTATTAGTTACGTTACATTAAAGTAATGAAATGTACCTGCATATTCTCCTGTCCGCTGGTGAGTATGATGCCCTTGGACATGACGACGTAGTTGAACGACTCCATGAAGAAGTTGCTCTGCACGTGGAATATTATGTACTCGCCCACCTGACAACGTAAATTAAATTAAATTTATTTTATTTCGGGCGGCATAGATATAAGGTATTTTCTTACAGACTAACATACATATTATATACTTAAAAACTACACTGTGTCACGTGTTGACGGCGACGTGATCCGCGCTTCGTTCCGGAGTCTCCCCCGGAACCTCCGGTAGACCACACCCGTCGGCCAGAACTCCTCCACCTCGAAGGTCGACAAAAGATGCATCGGCACTTGGATTAGCGTATTCGCGGTGTAAATATTTTTATTAACATGGGAGCATATTATGTGTAATTCAAGGGTCAGTTAAAGCCATACATTCAAATATTATAAACACGAATGTTTGTATGTTTGTTTCTCTTTCACGCCACAACTACTGAACGGATTTTGAATAAATTTAGTACGGTAGTAGTATTGACTCTGTATTTACACATAGGCTACTTTTTATCGCAGCAAAATGTACGGATCCCGCTAGATTTCTTTTTGCGCGTACGCGGGCAACAACTTGTCAATTATAATAAAAAAAATACTGTTGATCGCGACAACAATGCATTTGTATGTGCAGCTGTCAACGAGGGTTTTTAAGTTCGTGACATCTGACAGCTGTTTAACACGACTAGGACCCGAGTTTTACGAAGCGCCGCCTGGTGGCAGAAAGTGTCGAAGTCTTATTGACAGTTTTAGATATCACTTCCGCCACCAGATCACACTTTGTGTGATTCGAGTATTGCACCTAGCGGGAGAAAAAATATCGAAACCCTTGTAATGGTATAACAAATTAAAGATATACATATTGCATGTGAGCCGTCGCCGCGAATTTGAAACTGTTCCATATCCGTCGCGGTTCGTGCCTCGCAATTTAACTTAAAACCAATGGAGTTGGTTAAAAGTACAAGCCTTAAAGTTTCAAGTGCTAGTAGATCGGAAAAAATGGACGAGCAGCAATCTAAAGAAGAAACGGTCATCGTACAGAATGCAGCGGGCGGAAACAACAATTTGCAAGTAGAGGAAATTCGTTCGCATATATCGACAACCAATATGATTCGATTTTGCTACAATCGCTCTATGACATCGTTTCTCAACCGGTGGGTCGCGACCATTGGGGGATCGAGTTTGTTTTATAGTGGATCGCAGTCTGTTGAAAAATAACAAAATAAACAAATACAGACTAAATATAGGTGCAAAAGATTCGGTTTTTCGACCGAATTCTGTATCGAACGATGAATAAAATCGTTCGAACCAGTGAAGGTTAATATAACGTATAGCTGACAAAAGTAGCGCATATTATAATAATTTATTAATGACGGGGTCGCAAGACTTACTTAACTTTTTGGCTTTTTCGTGGGTCGCAACATAAAAATGGTTGAGAAACGATGTTCTACGATAAAGAAGCTCCTACCCTGGCGTCCGTGGTGGTGGTGGACACGCGCAGATGCCTGTGCCCGGGGCTGTAGTGCGGCACGAACGCGGCGTCGGCGGTCGCGCGCCCGCCCATCCCGTCCGTCATAGTGACGGTCACGCGCACGCCCGTCACGCCGCTCAGGATCTCCCGGTAGTTCGGCTCCTTCTCCAGACCTAAGCATACACAAATTATTGTATTTGATACATTTATTTATTTGCAAGAAATCAAATTACATGACGGTCTTGAAAGGTCTCGGTCACGCGGCTTTTTCCAATTCTGAATTGGCATCAATAGCGGGCCTCTTGCAGGCTGCAGCATAGGAGATCCCCCCTTTACTGACGCAATCCTTTTGACTTACAGTAAAACAGAATAGCTACATTTGTAGTTTAATATGTGGAACAAGGATAGGTGTGCTTTACTTGTATTTGGAAAATTATTTTAAATTAAATTTTAACTTTATTTACTTTACAATTGCCAGAAATTCCTTGAATAAAGACAATTTGCGGTAAATCTAACAGTAGTTGTATAACTATTTATCAATTCTATGAATGTTATGTCGGACAACAACAACGGCAACACTGCCTGAGACTAAAATGGGGTCGCGGAGCCACTGTTTAGTATGAATTTATATTATGGAGCACTAAACAATACCCGCGACCCACGTCGCGCGACCGGTGGGCGTGGCCAGAGAATCTGATTGGCTGGTTTGCTGGTAGGGGTCGCTGGTCGCGGTCTCGCCTCGCGGTCGCGTAGATCAGAAGGCTACCTTAAGTGTTCCTTCGTGGGCCGGAAATGTGCTACATAGGTTCACGTCACGGTAGATACTCACGCAGCAGCTTGTACAGGTCGACCTTGAGGTGCCACACGGCGTCGTGTCCGGGCAGCAGCATGGGCCGCAGCGGCTCGGGCGAGGAGCCGCGGCCCTGCACCTGCAGCGACACCGACAGAGCTATGCCACGCGCTCGCCACTCCGGCAGCGGCGACCCGTCGTGGTATGATACCACCATCTGGTGAACACAAGTGGGGATCAATATAGTAAATAGGAATTATGAAAAGGAACACGGGAGCGGCACTAATCTCAAACCAATGGCCGTGTTTCGCGGAAAATACTGCTAACAAAAAATCGTAAGCAAAATGGCGACCGCTGGCATAAAAAAAACAAAATGGCGGATTATTTTTGTAGTATTGAAGTAACATGTCCAGGCCGATAATCTTTCTTTAGCGCTAACAAGCGCTATTTTCGCGGAACACAGCCAATTCTTACGTACAGTGTACATCAATACAGAAACAAATGCCCAAGCCAGTAGTCATGTACCTATCAGACTAACAGTCGCCTAACACGACACTAACTACCAGACAATATCGTGAGACGATAAACGTAACTAGAGGTCATCTTGTGGTCGAAATTCGCGCATCTGTAGCGCCTTATAAGGAGAAGAAGAAAAAAAGTTAAATGTTGTGACAGAACATCAACGCGTAACAATTTTTCTTCGTCTATTCGATGTTTGTCTAACAAACAATCTAGAACCCACTACAAACAATTTAAATTTACAATATGAAAGAGAGCGATATATCGGCCTGTGACGTCACAAGTTGCACCCGCCATACATTAATTGTCATTACAAAATGTATGGCGGTAGCAGCTCGTGACGTAAAAAATCGTTTTGCGAGAAAGAGACAAGCAATATGTTTTATTTGCTTACAATTTGTAATCGCGTCAATCTAAATACCTATTTCTTTTAGATTTATGATCTTTAATCAACAATTATATAATTTAATTTACAAAAATGTGATAGGAAACACTAGGTAACATCCCTATTGTATCTATCAAATGCATGGTAGTAATATCCTACTAATATTATAAATGTGAAAGTTTGTGAGGATGGACGGATGGATGGATGTTTATTACTCTTTTACGCAAAAAGTACTGAACGGATTTCGATGAAATTTGGTATAGTAGTAGTTTAGGGTCTGGATTAAAAGATAGGATACTTTTTATCATCCCGAAAAAGTATAGTATTCCCGAGGGATACTATATTTACGCGGGCGCAGCCGCGGGCAACAGCTAGTGTGTTAATAATCTGAGGCAGTAGACCAGCGTGGTTTACAAATTACAACATCCTAATAATTCTCATTAGTGTAACCGGGCTACCCAGT
Organism: Glaucopsyche alexis; assembly: GCA_905404095.1. NCBI lineage: Eukaryota > Metazoa > Arthropoda > Insecta > Lepidoptera > Lycaenidae > Glaucopsyche > Glaucopsyche alexis. The sequence goes on from FR990057.1 coordinate 2,570,155, forward strand.
ACCCACCTACATAAAATGCAATAAATAAATATTAGGTAACAATACTCACATAGATATCAAACGGCATATGCGGCTTGAAGACCTGCAACTCTCCGCCTAATATATTCACAGCGAGCGAGGAGTTGTATATGCGTGCGATGCTGTAACCCTCGATCACTTCGTCCAGGAACGGGTCACCAACTGACGCGGTGATGATCACTTCGACCCCGTCCAACACGGGTACGAGTTGAGCGAGGTCCGCCATGGGGTATTTAAACTCGTATGTGCCATTGAACTGAAAAAAATAATGTTCTTAATTTGTTACATAATAATAATAATAATAATAAATAGCCTCATTTATTCCTTAATAAATACATACAAATTGCAACGACTTATTAATAATTACATTTTTATTGTATTAATAATATTATTATCTGTATCATATTATTTTATCTTTTATTTAATTTCATGCATGATTTTCTGTGTAATGATATTTTCAAATCTTATATTTCAAAATTTTAATTTTATGTACACAATTCTTCTTAACAATACTAAGTAAGTATTTATAGTTATTGTTCATTTAATCATCTTTCTACAATATATAATATTTTAATTTTATTACTGAATTGCATGCAACATTTTCTATATTATAATTATTTTTACAAATCAAATTTAATGAATTTAAAAATATCAAATTAATTTTTACATTTTTCTGGTATAATATATAATTTATATTTTTAATAATTTTGTACTTATTATTATTGTTAATTTAATATTATTACATTTTTATTTTGTTTATTATATTTCAGTGTTTGTATTTATAGTTACATAATAATATACACTATAAATATTTTTTTTGTAGATCATCAATGTAACATAATATTTGAAGATTCATGATTATTTTAGAAGGTTTCATGGGAAGGCTATTGGTGAGGTCAAAAATTTTATGGGGGGAGGGGGGTGACTTTGTATAGGGGGTGGGGGTGGTTTTTGGGGTGGAGGGTTGTTGGGTTTGGTTGATTGATGATGAGAGAGAGAGAGACAGAGAAACACGCCGCACGGCTTACAACAGCTATAGCAAAAAGTGTCGTTACAACTTTTAGTTTTAATTTTTTTCCGTCTAGGACAAGAAAACACAACGCGCGATAAGGAATATCGTTCCAAAAGAAATATACAGTTTGCTCAACAGAACACTCGCACCTACTATTATTTATACTGTGGTTCGATCGCGATCTGTGGATGCGTCGTGAAGCGACGTGCTCTCTCTTCGGAGTTGTGTTGCGTACTGACCGCCGCGAGTGCTCGCAGTTCGCACACGTATTTGTGGAAACTCGCCAGTTCATAGTAATTTGTATGAAGAATTTGAGCGAAAAAATTGGGCAAGTTTGTGATTTCTTAACACAAAATAAGCATATATTTACTAAGAAATGAAAATTTCATCTACTTCTTTATAGTTTTAACTTTATTATTTGATAAAATTAGTTTAATAATTCTTGATCATTACGACTCAGTTGTTACAATACGGGAGTGCTATTTACACGTTTTCAGTGATATTCAGATTTTTTTTACGCTTATCCATAAATATTATCCTAAATTCGAATGTTTCAGCGACTAGTAACACTCATTGACTAGCCGTGTGATTTTTTTCAAGGTTGTGGAGTATCTTTTTCTGTATAATTCTCTTACATTCCCGACCCTCGATTGCCGTAATGGGCCCTTAATTATTTGACGGTTTTTTTCGATACAAATTTGACCTTTCTATCGAATAGGTATTGGTAAACCCCTGCTGTCTGAGATAGACCGGATTATCATTAATAAGTGTATAAGTGATTTCCACAGAATACAGAAATCATCCAGAAGCCGTCGTCAACGTGCTTGAAAGTGAGGCCGTCACAACTACTTCAAATTGGAATGGTTATCCACACATAATATGTTGCCACAGAATAACGCAATATTTTACCCAACTTTTTTTCAATTAATTTTTATTGAATCAACAATCAATCAAACCCATCAAAAATCAAAAAATCAAAAAAAAGTATTCAAAGTTGGTATTATCATACTCCTTCTGAACGTCGATATACATGATGCCTACCACCGTACTAATTGTCGTAACATAACGCGATTTGTTTTGTAAGTGTAAAGAGTAAAAATTTAAAAGAGCGGGCGGGGCAGTGTTTCGCCATGGTTTTGGACACAGTGCGCTGCATACAAATGTGACCGAACACTCATTCTGCATGTTCTGTATTCTGTGGCGATTTCTTAGCCTTTCTAAATACTTACAAATCTCAAATACGGCAGCCGGGTGTACTGCGTATTCGTGTAGTAGTTGTACGAGGACGGTGTGCTATACTGGTTGTAGTTGGGATCATTCGGGTTGTTCAAAGCAAACTGTATCGGGTCAGGCTTTGGCATCCAGAACGGGTACTCCTCGTCCTAGAATAAAAAAAATCTATATCTCTTTGCAACAAACAAACTATATGGACATCGATGCAATTAATTATGGTGTTAATTACACTGGTCGACATCAAAATTGGAGTAAAACAATGTATATGTGGAATTGATACATATTGACAAGCTAAATCCAAATATGCAAATTGCAAACAGAATTTATCTAGCACGTCTAGTTTTGCTGCTATAAGCAACATTTGACGCATTTTTAGCACATTTCTTGCATTACCTAGCATTTAGATTTTTTTCGTAAACACCAGTAAACATTGGTACATTGGTAGTGTTAAGCATGATAAGAGAAATGTTGGGAAACCCTGCTATACATGGTAAAGTTTCACAGGATAAAGATAGATAAAACTTTAGGGATGTACGTACAAAGTTGAAAACTCTCGTGTAGACTTTCTGCGGGTCGTACCACCAGTCCGGATGATCGAGTTGATTCGGCTGGCCGGGCCGGTACGGCGGCCGCCCGTCGTCATACCCGTACTGATACGGGTTATTCGGGTCGTAGGGCTGGGCCGTCTCATTGTAGAGATACGGGTTGAAGTTCGGTCGCACTGTAAACATAATATTACAATAGCTGTAGTCACAAGAACATACTCCTCACAATACAAGACCTCACAGAAAACCGCTTGCGTTGTTTCGCCGAGTGAGTGTGGTTACCGGAGGCCCACAGGGGGATTGGGGATAGGACCAGGAACACAAGTCGTAGCACCAGAGGAGATACAAGTGTAACTCCTGCGAGTGTCCATGGGCGGCGGTAATCGCTAACCATCAGGCGATCCGTCTGCTCGTTTCCTGGTTCATTACATTAAAAAAAACTTTGTAGGTAGACTGAAACTACAATATAAATAACATACAGTAGCGGAACTCAGCCGTGGCCTTGTAATTTTTACCTACGATTGAGCGTGGCCAAGCGGAGCGTTAGGGTTGGTAGTCTACACTCTACAGTGAAGGCGTTGACAGTGCGCAAGCGTCACGGCACAACTAACTAAAACTTAATAGTCGTTCAATGCAGCGACAAGCTTTTTTTCTGCTACTTGAGGTTTCGTTAGCGGCCGTATAAATGACGCGTATGTGTGCGTGCGGCTAGTAGTTCAGGCGGTCTAGTACGAAGATGGTTTACTGTAAATTATTTATATTGTGCTTAGACTGAATTATATGGATATCAGACAAAATCATATCATGTATGGCTGACTGATGACTCTGTTAAACGTAGACTCGCCCATACAAAAAAGCTATTATTCGAGTATAACAATTATTTTGCTACCTAAACGTTTTCACATAATACAGTAAATCATGTGCCCGAAACATCTGTTATTAATTTTTGGAAACGTTATAGGTAGGGCTGCAGTGGCCAAGGCTGGTTCTTTATAGGGAAGCCCTAGTCTGTATAATAGGTAGGGAATTAGATGAGTCTTCAAAAGGTAAATAGCAAGTGAAGCCGATAGCAGTGACGAGGGCTGGTTCTCCTTCATAGGGAAGCCGTAGCTTGTATAATAGGTAGGGATTTGGATCAGGGTCTTCAAAAGGTAAGCGGTAAGGGAGTTATAGGAACCCCTCGCCACTGGCCGATAGGAATGGAGTTAAAGGAACCCCTCGCCACTTAACGTCTGCCAACTTACTTCTATAGTCCGGTCTGTCAATACGGTATCGTCGCGTGGGCACGGGGCGCACGGTGGCCTTGAGCGTGAGGTTGCCCCGCACGGGCGCGCCGGACGTGTAGTTGGCCATGACGCGGCCACTGATGAACGCGTCGCTGTTGAACAGGAACGCCGGCATCGTAACGTTCACCTGAGAAAGAAATGCGTCTATTTATTTAAAGTTTGAAACATTGATGTTTTAAATACTGAAGCTTCATTCTTTATCCTGCAGCGCGCATGTATATCACTGTTGCACACACAGCAACGGGGCGTGCGGGACGCGCGGGGCGCGCGACGCCTTATTCGCCAGCGCACACTACGCGGCGATAGCTATACTTTACACTTTATATTAAACATTCCACTTTTGTCAACGTAAGCGACCAGACTTACACATATCTTTATGATACAGTCTGCTATATAAGTACCAAGCTTTTCTATTCCACATCTGAGAGCCTACAATAACTAGTAACCGTGCGACGAAACCTAAAACACTGTGTGATCGCTGATTACGTCTTAAGGTGGGACCGCACTATGCGTAACTACTCGACGCGACACAGCCAATATTCTTTGTATGTAATTGTATGAGATATAACGCACTACGCGGCAGCGGAACGTCGCGACGCGGCATTACTAGTGGGGACGTGTCGCGTCGTATCGCTCCGCTGCCGCCTGCAATGTATAAAGGAGGGACCGCACTTCTCACTAGTAGCGCCGTACCTGGGTAATGGTTGTGGCAAATGACAGATACGAGCGAAAAAATAGACATGGCTGTGACTCCCTCAGATAGATCATACAGCATACTGCTTGCTTGGCTGAATTATTCTGCATTCATATTTTTAAGTGAAACCTATCTAGGCGCGTTGAGAGTATTTTTGGATTTTAAATAATGAATGCAGTTTTATTTCTTACTAGGCGTTGCTTGCGGCTCCGCCCGCGTAAATACAGTATCCCACAAGAATACTGTTCTTTTTTGGGATAAAAAGTATCCAATGTTTTAATCCAGAGCCTACACTGATACCATACCAAATTTCATCAAAATCCCTTAAGTAGATTTCGCGTGAAAGAGTAACAAACATCCATCCATCCTCACAAACTTTCACATTTATAATATTAGTAGGACGACACTCACCTCGAACCGCGTCTGGTAGTACTCCTCCACCAGGAACTGCGCCTCCTCCACCTGGCCCAGCGCTTCCACTCGCACGAGCCATTCGCCGAACACCGGCTGATCGGAGAGCTGGTACTGCAGGCTCACTGTGCCGAAGTTACTCTGTAAACACATACGGTGAATGTCAGTCAAAGGCAACTGTCAAATTTGCTTTTTATGCATAGACGCCAGCTGCGTAGTTAACATGATTTTTTAAAGGATAATGATGACCGAATTGATGCGGAAATTATCGATAAATTTTATAATTCTTGAACACGTTTTAATACAAAAAGCCTATTATGGCTCAGAAAGGGATAAACAATTGCAGCGAAGATAAAAGGAAGGGTAATGAAAGGGTATGTATGTATGAATGTAATAATAATAACTCCCCACACCGATATCGGTGACGGTGGCCTGTTTCATTGAAACCAGGCCAGTTATAGTGCCCAAGTGTGTGCGCATTACACAAGAACACTCTCTTCCTTTACTCTCATAATCCAGTGGGATGGATAACCGACACGACTGACGAGAGATCAGGCGCAGGTCCGACTTTTTACATGCCCATCCGACGCATGGATCATCTTCTTGTCAGACAATCAGGTGATCAGCCTGCATTGTCCTAACCAAACTTGGAAACAACATTTTTGTTGTTCCAATGCGGGAATCGAACCCACGACCTTCGAGTCGAGAGCCAATGCTCTAACCACTAGACCACGAGGCTGTTAATGTACGTATGTATGTACATAAGTAGGTGAGGCGGACCAATTAGCGCCACGATCCTAAATCGCGCAATCGAAGTTTTCACAGTTCGGCTCCTTGTAATATTATATACTAGCTTTTGCCCGCGGCTCCGCCCGCGAGAAATAAGGTTTTTTGGCCACTCCCGACTGTACTCTAAGTTAAATCTGTATCTTCCTTATCTTTCGTTCTCTATTTAATTACTAATTGTTTGTCCGAAGCACTATCATACCATATTTCATTTAAATGGTTTAAACTCTTAAGCTATGAAAGACAACAAAAAATATACACAATAGTACATTATCCCTCGGGAACACTATTATATATATTTTTGGGATACAAAGTACACTGCGCGTTTGTCCAAAGCATAAACCACTGCCATACCAAATTTCATTCAAATCAATTCAACCGTTTAGCAGTAAAAGACAGTCAAAGTACACACAATAACAATACATTATCCCTCGGGAACACCGCAAATTTTTGGGACAAAATGTATCCTATGTCCTTTCCCAGGACTCAAAGTATCTCTGTACCAAATTTCATCAAAATCGGTTCAGCGGTTAAAGCGTGAAGGGGTAACAGACAGACACACTTTCGCATTTATAATATTTATTATAATTATAATATTAGTATGGATGTACACAAATTAAAACATTATCCCTGGGGCACACTGTATACTTTTGGGATAAAAAGTAGACTGCGCGTTTGTCCAAAGCATAAACCACTGCCATACCAAATTTCATTCAAATCAATTCAACCGTTTAGCAGTAAAAGACAGTCAAAGTACACACAATAATAATACATTATCCCTCGGGAACACCGCAAATTTTTGGGACAAAAAGTATCCTATGTCCTTTCCCAGGACTCAAAGTATCTCTGTACCAAATTTCATCAAAATCGGTTCAGCGGTTAAAGCGTGAAGAGGTAACAGACAGACAGATAGACAGACAGACAGACAGACACACTTTCGCATTTATAATATTAAGTATGGATTATCCCTGGGGCACACTGTATACTTTTGGGATAAAAAGTAGACTGCGCGTTTGTCCAAAGCATAAACCACTGCCATACCAAATTTCATTCAAATCAATTCAACCGTTTAGCAGTAAAAGACAGTCAAAGTACACACAATAATAATACATTATCCCTCGGGAACACCGCAAATTTTTGGGACAAAAAGTATCCTATGTCCTTTCCCAGGACTCAAAGTATCTCTGTACCAAATTTCATCAAAATCGGTTCAGCGGTTAAAGCGTGAAGAGGTAACAGACAGACAGATAGACAGACAGACAGACAGACACACTTTCGCATTTATAATATTAGTATGGAAGTATGGATTAGTATGGATGTACACAAATTAAAACATTATCCCTCGGGCACACTGTATATTTTTGGGATAAAAAGTAGACTGCGCGTTTGTCCAAAGCATAAACCACTGCCATACCAAATTTCATTCAAATCAATTCAACCGTTTAGCAGTAAAAGACAGTCAAAGTACACACAATAATAATACATTATCCCTCGGGAACACCGCAAATTTTTGGGACAAAAAGTATCCTATGTCCTTTCCCAGGACTCAAAGTATCTCTGTACCAAATTTCATCAAAATCGGTTCAGCGGTTAAAGCGTGAAGAGGTAACAGACAGACAGATAGACAGACAGATAGACAGACAGACAGACAGACAGACAGACACACTTTCGCATTTATAATATTAGTTTTAAAGTTTTATAATATTAGTATGGAAGTATGGAAGTATGGATTCTGTGGTTCGACGCTATAATATATACAATATATGACATGCATACAAGCGGGCTTCAGCCTGACCGGGCATACAACCGCGCTCGGTCGGAGATCTCCCTTTGCGTAGCGACTATTTCCATATAGGTATGTATGTATTTCGTTCCACCGTAACGCCTAAACTACTAGTCCGATTTTAATAAATGAGGTGTCAATAGATTCGTTATAATAGCCCGGGTAACATACATACATACATACATACATATAATCACGCCTTTTTCCCGTAAAGGGGTAGGCAGAGACCACTTTTGCCACTTGCTACGATCCTTACATACTCGTTTCGCTTCGTTCACTTTCATTCTTACCATCCATTCCTCCTCTTACATTCAACGTAGCGAAGCGGCTCTCCATGGTCCACTTTTCACCTCCGCGAGAAACGAGACGTGATGGGTGGTGAACCACATTGCCGCCATTTTGGATAATTAAATTATTTTTATTATTATCCATTGCGTTTCCACGGATTGGTAGAGAGGGTAGGAATAGGGAAAGGGAAGGATAGGTGGTGTGGAAAGGAAGATTGGTAAGTTGGAGTGGGAAATAGGAAATGTAGGATATTACCGCCCAGGAGGGCAAGGGATAGGACAATAATAGCTAGGGAAGCCGGGGTCGCGTACCCGTATACTATACCACAACTACCGGACAGGTAAGTTGGGATGAGTACCCCATGACAGTAACATAGGCTACATAATTTACTTATAAACTTGTAGTTATTCAATCTTCAAATAAGTGTTTACTGTCGAATAGCTTAATCACATGTTTTATCACTCTCTTACTCTATGTCAAATTACAGAGATAAAACATGTATCTAGACAAATATAAACCTAACGCAAATTGGTGTAGATGTGAGCATTACTTATTTGCATAACAATATACCGCTCAATAGCTGAATACTTGAGCAATGATGGTCAAATTGCAACAATTTAAACCGACACCTCGCTCCTATGTCGATTGTTCGCTACAATGGATCATAATAGCATGGTTAGCGCCGTATTGTGACAATGTGGACACAATAGTCGCATTAGGTTCTATCCATCTTGAGTCCTGTTGATCCCATTATGGGTCAACACATTGTAAATCAAGTGTGGTTCAATTTGGAATATTCGTTGTGATCTGCTAATTTGCAACAAGCTTTTGCCCAACTTATTCGTGGGCAAAAGCTTTATGCTTTTTCATCTGTTCACATCAAATTCTCCTGTTGATCCTATTATGGGCCAACACATTTTAAATCAAGTGTGGTTCAATTTGGAATATTCGTTGTAATCTGCTAATTGCAACAAGCTTTTGCCCAACGTATTCGTGGACAAAAGGGCTTGTTCACATCAAATGAAAAAGCATAATGTATTATAGACAGTACGCGTTTTTGCGTGAAAACATGTTTATAAACCCCCTTACTAATAATTAATAAAAATATTTACAAAACGGATAAGATATTCAAGGTTGCTCTCTTTGTCTGTCAAGTGGCTTTTCCAACGTATCAGACAAAGAGAGCTACATTAAATACCCTATACGTTGTGTAAAATATATTATTAGTACGGCGGTTAAAGGGTACTTGTCATTTGTTCGTGCTTACCAGTGGGTGGAGTTCCTATAACTCCATTCCTATCGACTTTACTTACCGCTTACCTTTTGAATCATTCATCTAATCCAAATCTCTACCTATTGTACAGGCTAGTGCTTGCCTATAAAAGAGAACCAGCCTTCGCTACTGCTGCTTACCTCTCTGGTATGAAGAAACAGAACCCTAAAAATGGCACGCATGCCTGAAAATGTTGGTCTCGTGCTGGTGTAGTATTGTATCTCACCTGTCTGGACAGCCAGCGTTTCATGATGCGGCGGTTCGGATCGAGGATGTACACGTCGACGGAGCGCCCGAACGCCTTCAGCCCCGTGTTGATGGGGATGACGCGAAAACGCACTGCGGAAACAGACAGATATTTGAACAGGCTCTATTTGTTTCCTCGTTTCATACTAAAAGCAACAAATTTATGTCACTTCTTAAAACCCTTACAGTGAAGAACATGTAGTTTTTATTTGGTTAGGTTTTCGAAAAGTACAAAATAAGCCAGGCAGTATAGTTTTTGCAATGACATATCTACGATCAACCGTTGACGAACAGACATCACTAAAGTGAGATCGTTGGAGAGCATTATAAGCCTCAAGTAATAGCCGTGGCTATAATATCGTTTGATATGATTGTTCTATCAAAATAACAGATAGACATTTTAACTGTTATCAATTACTCAGTAGCGTAGCGAGCCTTAGAGGGTATCCCCGTATTAAAAATAGTTTTGAGGTCCCCCTGCTGGAGCGATGAGTAAAAATTTACTTGGGGGGGGGGGGGGGGGGGGGGTTATAATTGATACGGCGATAGCTACGCCCCTGCAATTACTGTTTACGGCTTTTCTCGTCCGTGTAGTAGACGCTTTTGTAGTAGTAGGGCCCACTTTCAAAAGCAAATTGTTCCGACTTGAATTTATGCGACATTTAAATGCTCTCTTATCACTTTCATAATCTCTCTCTCTCTCTCATCGTTTGTAAGGTTGAGACTTGTCCGAAATCTGTATGGCCGGGAAAACTTCAGAGGACTCAAAATAGAACTCTGCGACATTACAATATAGCTGAAAATCGAACACACAAGTGTCGAGTCAAATGCTTAGTAAAATGTATATGACAGCTCGACAGTCGTCACTTCGATTTTCAACTCCATTGTATCCCCCCGCACTCTATTGTATAAGTTTCAACTCTATTGTATAAGTCCCCGCACTCTATTGTATAAGTTTCAACTCTATTGTATAATTTTCCCCGGCCCGTCGGAATCCGGATTATATACTTCCAGCCTAAGAGCTAAGAAAACGTTTAACAAGCTGGTGCATCTAGGTTAAATACTTTTGCGACACATTTGGCGCCGCAGCCGGTCTGCTGTCTCACAAGTTTTGGCGTTACTCGCACCGATTGTTGTAACACTACGAATCTACACACGAATTTAATTTAACTGTTTCATCCCATGTTTTAATACTTAAAAGTAAACAACTTCTAAAGATCTAGTGTTTATACTAAAACTAGCTGACCCGGCAAAAGTTGTTTTGCCTTATAAAAAGTTAAAAACACTATAATTGATCAGTTAACGAGCGGGATGAAAAATGATTAAATTACTAAAATGGCTATAAAAAATAGGGGCTGGTGATAAAAAAGTAAAACTTTAGGGTTGTATGTATTTTTAATGCCACATTATAAAAAAATAAAAACAAAAAATTTCGTCCAAAAATTAAAAAACAAATTAAGGGTGAACAACCCTTATCACTTAGGGGTATGGAAAATAGATAGTAGCCGATTCTCAGACCTACTGAATACGCATATAAAATTTGGTAAAAATCGGTAAAGCCGTTTCGGAGGAGTACGGTAACTAACATTGTGACATGGAAATTTAATATATTAGAAGAAGAAGATAGATGATAATATTATATCCAACTGCATCATTATATACGTCAAAGTTTGTGATGATGGATGGATGGATGTATGGAATAACCTACTAATATTATAAATATGACAGTTTGTGAGGATAGATGGATGGATGGATGGATGTTTGTTACTCTTTCACGCAAAAGCTACTGAATGGATTTTGATGAAATTTGGTATGGTAGTACTTAAGACTCTGGATTAAAAAACATAGACTAAGTACTTTTTATCTCGGAACAGTACTGCAGTATTCCCGCGGGAACCCGAAAATATATTTACGCGGGCGGAACCGCAAGAAATTGCTAGTGGATGGATATATGGATGTATCTATCGATGTTTGTTACTCTTTCACGCAAAAACTACTGAACGGATCGTGATGAAATTTGTTATGGTAGCTGAGCTCTGGACCAACAAGGGCTACTTTTTAATTTTTATCCTTAAAAAAAGTACAGTTCCCGAGGCAGTATATTTACTACTTCGCCCGCGTAAATACAGTATCTCACGGGACCCCTTCCCGTGGGATACTGTATTTACGCGGGCGAATCCGCGAGCATAAGCTAGTTGTTAATATTTCTTTGACAATTTGCGTGAATAGGCAATCGGACTATTTTTTTTTATTGCATAAATGAATAGTACTCTTAAATACTAAATACTAATGCCTCAATATTTCTGAATATACTAATGAAACTAAATATTTCAGATGTAGTCCGATCCCCTATTTCACTTACTGCTACTGACTGCATTGCAGTATAGAGTATACTACATAATAATATAGTAATCAATCACCGCCTCCAACGCAGAGATCTTCCGGGCGAAGTTACAACATACGCGGTATATAAATAACCATCTTGAGAACATCAATCGATTGGCACTATTTTCAAACTGCAGGCTACCATGTTATGTATATTACAAAAGTTCCCTTTCAAAACTGTACTCCAAATTACTATACTTGCGCAAAAGCGATTCAGGGCAAAACAAGAGCAGTTTCGTACATCTAGTTATATATTCATATAATTCATCATAAAATAACCTAACCAAGAGTGTGCCAGGACATTTCTAAGGTGGATTCCGTAAGTATTAACGCGCAATTGATTTTCTTTAAATTACCTGGAAGTTATTTTCCGATTTCTCTCAAAATAATTTTCATAAAGCTTTTTCATATTCATATAAAGTAACAAGTTTGTATCTCTCATAGATTAGAAATGCCAGGGGGGGGGGGGGGGGGGGCACAACTTTTAGATGTATCTAATTATGTATTACTGAACTACACATATTTTTTATGTTTATAAAGTATATTAGTAGTAATACATCAATATTTCTGAGTACATAAGGTTGTCCAAAATCAATAACGGATAATTTGGTTATATTATCATCTGCTGCTTAGGTCAAGACTCAAGATATTTAGGCTGAAAATTATTTAAAATTTCGAAAAAAATAATAAAATTACATTACGCAGTACGCTATTTACAGTGCTGTTAAGGTTATTAACCTTACACAGCTGATTGTATTGATGTTATTAGGGCAAAGTCTTTGCTACCTCTTTAAATCACCGGTTTGAGAGGTAAATGACCTATGTAATTTCATTCTTTTTTAATTATTTTCCTATTTAAATTACTTTACATAAGCATTGGATCATTTGCCCAAAATAATATTATGCGCAATTGATATGCACCAAGCCACCAACCATATTATATAAATATAACATTATTATAACACTAGACGTTACCCGCGACTGCACGAAGTCGCACGACGCAAAAGTTAATTTCGCAGAAACCGTACATTTTTCCGCAATAAAAAGTAGCCTATGTCCTTCCCCGTGGTCCACTCTACATCTGTGCCAAATTTCATCAAAATCGTCTAGTAGTTTCGGAGCCTATTCAATGCAAACAAACAAACTTTTCCTCTTTATTATATTAGTATAGATATTTTACATGTAGTCGTCTCTCCAATTGTATTGTGAGTGCATGTCGTAATTATCCTCTCCTGCTTACGAATTAGATTCCCTGATCCCTTAGTACTAAGGCTCACCTGTCTGACTCTGCATATAAACCGGCTTGTCCATCTGTATGAATATCGTCATGAATCGTCTCGAGAACACGAGCTGGGTCTCGTTGACGAATGCATGTCCTCCGAAAGGATCGTCCAGGTACAATCCCTCGACGCGCAGCTTGTAGTCCCCAGGTACTGACGTCTCGGGGACCTTGTGGAAACAGGTTAATGTTTAAATAATAATGTCAATGTTAAGTATCAGTTCATCTGTATTCATAAGACGATGCAAGCTTAAGCATTGTGTTTCAGATAAGTAATGATAGTATGCATTGTGATTTGAAAGTGCACTGTTCACTTATTAGGTAGGTATCAAACACATAGAAGATATTTTATTATGTAAAAGTTGCAACATTATATTAGATCACAAAATACATTTTTTCAATACACATATTGCTAGTTGATTGATAGCTTTTACAGTTCCAAAACAACACAAAAACTATATAAGCGAAACTTCATTGACTATAATAAGCATTGGTAAAAAAAAAACATTTTATTACTTAGTAACATTATAGGTAATACAAATCATTTAGGGCGGTATTCTTGGTCGATTCTTATTTCTAAGCTCGCCTTATAGACATGCTTAAGGTGACATTTCGATTCACAGTCGTAACTTAAGCATTGTCTTAAGTATTATTTCATACAAATAAGGCAGACTTATTCGAAAATTCTTAAGTATTTTCTTAAGCAACAACCAAGAATTCCGGCCTAAAATTTTGAATTGCTTATAATTCTTAGGGCCTGTTTCACAATTGCCTGATAAGTGACAAATAGCTTATCTAACAGTTTTGTCTTTGTCACTCAGTATCAAGTAAGCAGCAACAAAACATCTATACAAGCTTATTAGGCCCTTAGCCAGCTGTGTACAACAGATACTTTTAACAGTTTTTATCACTTTTTATCTTTTTAAAATATGTAGGTATCTGCTTATTAACACAGTCAAGAAACTCGCTAATCCGGATAGGGAGAATATTTTAATAGAAATGAAACACATTTTTAACTTGGGTTTCATTATCATTGACAATGTAGAATGTTTATGAGGTGGTGCCATTTTGTCAGTGTCGCTCATTAAATTAATTATGGGTATAAAAGAATGTTGTAACTGCAAATGATTAAATATTGGCATATTGTGACCTGCACCTATCACTAGCAAAACTTTACTGTATCAGATAATATTTACTACTTATTACAGGAATCAACAACCTGCGGATCGAAAGCCACAAGCAGGGGTGGTCGACTTTGTATGAATGACCTTGGACCAAAAAGGGGGCAGTTCGGTGCGACAAGAATGGTTATATTTCAATATATAGCTCTCTGTCTTACATGGTTAATATTACATAAAAGTTACTTAAAAACCACAACAGATGGCGCACAACAGACACTATGCCGCTTCTAGATCGCGCTATCGAAAACACTAGACGTATGTATTTAAGGGCTCACGAACATTTTGTGACGTATAGTTATGATTTGTGCGTGGAGGTGGTCGCTCGGTTTTGTTGGAATGCAAAATTTAGCTCTAAAGAGAAATTTAACGTTAACTTAAACTTTAATTATGGATCTTCAATTTCCCGCCATATTCATATAATCAAATATTTAGTCCTCCTTTGTTGGAAGGCGGTTAAAAGTTTGAGGGGGCAGCTCACTAGAGGCGCTATTTGGTCCCAATTTTTTTGTATGAAGTCGACCTTCTTCTCCGCGAGTAATAGTGTTCTGTGGCCACAAGGCTCTTTGAATGTAGAGCTAAGGCTCTTTAGTACTATATGCAAATATTGTTTATTATATAAAAAACATTTGAAAATCATTCTGAATCAATGAACGAAGATAAGGCTCCACTTCTATCTCAGCCACTTCGGCTGGAGGCTGGCTGGTTGCAGGGAAAATACCTTTCAGAATATAAGAATATAAAATAGCTTTCAGAAAGTAATAGCTAGAATTCAGATGCAATAAATATAAACAACATAATATGTACCAACATTCTGTTTAGCCTGTTGATTTTATTGTATTTTCCCAAGTGTAAATACAGTCTTTTGGGGTTTAAAGTTTAACCTGTAAAATAGACAAAAAAAATCCTCGCTCGCTCGCATTGTAATTAAAAATAGGATGTTTCTATATAGGTTTTAATGCGCTTCCACAATTCATACCTTCATATTCAACACTTCTGGAACTCCTTCCTTGACTCTCCCACTGACATCGGTGATCTCTACACCATTACATGATATTGAAGCCCTGATCGTAGTCTGCAGTCTCGCACGCAAGATATTTGTGGATATTTTGTATACTTGGCCAGGTCTAATCATCCGTGATGCTACTATAAAGTACGTCCTAGAAACAAATATAATATCAGCATTTAACATCAAGCTGTACATTAGTCCCCTTACTAATAACAATGTCGTTGTTTACCTGCCCATGTTTTCTCCAACTTACTAACTAGTCTAGTAAGCTGGTGAAAATGTAACCCTCTTTGGTCCTAGATTTTTCAGAACAGTTTAAGCTATTATTAGGCTAATAACCTCTCTAGCGTGTCAGAGTTTTTTGACAGTTACCCCCCTCACGCGTCGAAGTGTTTTTCGCGCCAAAAAACGATACCCCCCCACGTCTCCCGCCTTTTCCCGTGATATTATTTTTCAGGATTTCAATATTTTATTTTAAATAAAACCTATTCATGTTATGTATATTTAAAAATAGAATATATTCCCTAAGTGATTACGTATTATGAATCGAAGCAGACAGATTTATAACAAATTACACCACACTCCTCTCGAAGCACTTGAAACTAAACATTTCAACGTAAACAATAACCCGACCTTTGAACCCGATACTCATTCACATATGTTGATTGTTATTAGTACGGTCTACTAATGATAATGGATAAGATTTATGACGGTCTCAAGTACTAACACGAATGTAAATAGACGCAATTTCACAGAATGACAAATGAAACAGCTGATGGCGTCCGTCACTCTGACGCAGGCAACTCCCGTGTTTTTTTTTTCAAGATTAAATTGTTAAAGTGTAAATAAAACCTATTCATGTTATATATATTTAGAAAGGAGATTAAATATCCTAATTGATGATATAACTGGAATTAAGAAAAATACTAATTTAATAAAAGAAATCTTGATTCAAACATAACACACACGTATTTTTTTAATATTCCATTGCAAACCTAAAGTAAGGCCAAATTTATGTTTCTATATAGTGAAATTTGCTTAATTTACGTAGATGCACACATTATACATAAAATTTAAATAGAAAAACAGATATAAAACAAATTACAGTTACCTACTATAAAATTGTCAGTCTAATTTCGATTCCCGCGATTTTTATTTTTCCGAATTATATTGTTATAATGTATGTAAAACCTATGCAAATTATATATATTTAAAAAGTAGAATAGATTTCCTAAGTGATGACGTAAATGGAATTTAGAAATATACTCATTTATTAAATGAAATCTTGATGCAAACAAATAAACTTTGATTTTTTTTTCATATATTGTTTGAAAACTCAATTAAATATAAAATTTATGTTTCTATACAGTGAATTTTGCTTTAATTACGTAATTGGATATATAATACAAAATATTTAAATACAAAAACAGTTGTACTAACAAGGATTGGAGCAAAACTAATTACAATTACTATGAAAAAAATCTGACATAGTACATATTTTGATTGCTCAATAAACTGCAACTGGGACATAATTATATGAATATTTTTATATTTTTATGCAGTTCAGGATGTTAAATATTACAATAACACATTAATTTTTTACAACGCACAATGTAAATAGTAACTGATTGAACCCTCCGAAAATAGTCCTATTTTGACGGAAATGTCTTACAAAAACAATCATAGTAACTAATTTACTTATTATTATCCATAAATTCTATTCCTAGATTCTACAATAAATACTGTTCTAATAAAATATCTAATAAAATGTTCAATTCAAAATGCATTTTACAAGAAAATCATAAACTCACTATGATAAAAATCTCAATAAAAACGTATATTTTTCGATCGATTTTTCGAAGTAATTTATAGTAGAATTATAGAAAATACTTAATATACGCATAAAAAACTTAATATTAATTACATAAATGTTAAAATTACGTGGTACAAACAAACCACTTACAAATTATAAATACATTTCTATGGGCTTTCCCGCCTTGCCGACCGTCGGCAAGCGACGCTTGGGGATATAGCTGTCACTTACCGACCGTCGGCAATCGACGCTTGACAGGTTAATTACTGTTTTAAGATATAAGGATATTGTTCCTAAAATGTGCATTTTAATTACCCTATTTATTAGTATAGAAATATAATATTAGTATAGAAGATGTATATATTTACTAGCGAAGTGCCCCAGCTTTGCACAAGTGCACGGGCACAGATTAATAAATAGTTTCTACATAAGCACAGGTTAACATATAAACCTTCCTCTTGAATCACTCTATCCTAAAGATCTAAACAAACGCTCACAATATAGCTTTCTATAGGTAAAAGAATTTTCAAAATTGGTTCGGTTGATCCAGAGATTACCCACTACAACCACGAACTTTACCTCAATATATTAGTCATAGATTTAGCTAACTTACGCTTCATTGATGATAATGCTGTCATGCTCCAGCTCCCCTCTGAAAGCCGTGTTGTAGGATCTGTTCACATCCCAGGGGTTTGCCCCACTAGCGGCCGTATCGGGGTTGTATGGATTCGGATTATACGCCGGGTCATTGCGACTCTCGTAGTCTTTCCGCTGATCGGTGTACGGGGTTCGGTTTCGGTCGTACTGATTTGAGTTCGAGTCATACTGATTTTGGTACCGTCGATTCGGATCGTACGGATTGTCGTATTTAGGAATATTGGTCCCAGTATACTCATTCGGTAGACTCGTGTCGGTATTGTACGTAGGAACAGCATACTCTTGTGCATAACATGTTCGAAGGATAGCAGCTATTGATATCGTTAAAATAACCTTATACTTCATAATTCAGTCTTTTCATACGAGGAGCCTGTAAATATATACTTTTGTTGAGTTAAAAGTAACTTTTGGCACGTAATAACAAAGGAATTTCAAGTAAATACGACTGGTTTTTCAACCAAAGAAAGAAATCAAACTTTTATGTACATAATATCTTTTCGAATATTGAAGCAAACTTATAGTGACGTCAAGTTATATTTTAATATTCATAAGGGGAACCGGGAAATATTATCCTGGACAGGATTAACCTATATTTTAATTTAATATTATGCTTTGATACATAACCTGAAGTTAACGCCCATGAAGACTGATTGTTTCCAACCGTGTTCCTTCGCACAAAAACATGTAAACAATAGAATTCACTTTGATTTGATAAATTTTCACTAATTTCACAAGGATTCTCTTGAACTAATCCTAATAAATGATAAAATAAAAGTTATTTTTGATATAAACAAATCCGTTACAACGTCCCATTACTCACTTCATACATAAATCGCATTCGGCTCAACCAACCAAAGCCAAATCGCCGTTCGCGCAATCGCACCACGCCCGGCGACATTAGTGGTGTGTGTTCACCATCGAAGTCAAAATATCGATTCCATTGAATTATATAATCGATTTTTAATGATGATAAAATTATTTAAATGCTTTTTGCTGTACGGTTATTAAATACATTACTAGTTGGTACTTATTAGTAGGTACATCACATAATTTACACATAACATCGTCTTGAAATTCGGTGAAACAATATCAGCCTTACCTAACTACAAAATATTGTAATATTTGTTTTTGTTAATACCTACATACTGTGTAGTGTGTACAGCTTGGAAAAAAAGAGTAATATGTCATGAAAGTATCTAAAAACCGTAGAGTACAGAGAAAACTAGTTAGTTTTAGTCAAAGACTTCTATAAGTCATCGTTAAATTGCAAAAAATATTACTAGAGATATTGTAATAAGTCGACAGATTGTCAAATAAAAATTTCTTCTTAAAATTTACACGTTATTTTGCGTTATATTGTATTATTTACCGTGTCGATAGGTTAAACGGCAAGCTTAGGTTTTCAAAGAGGTATATAAATAACAATTAAATAAATAAACTTTTTTAATAATAAATAACCTTTATTTCAGGCTGCATAGGCCCATACCTTATATATAGGATATGCTATAATATAGGATAGGCTATAAATACCTTACAGACTAACATACATAATATTATTATATACTTAAAAACTACACTTTGTCACGTATAGAAAGCGACGTCATGGCGCGCTTTGTTCCGGAGCCTCCCCCGGAACCTGCGGTAAACCACACCCGTCGGCCAGAAATCCTCCACCTCGAAGGTCGATATTAGAGCGTCGGTACTCTCACCACAAAGGAACTGAAGTTGACCTTGTGGCGAGACTCCAGTCGCTCGACCCTTAAGGCGAGGGACGTTTTCTTACGGATGTAGTCTACGACGTCCTCGACCTCCACCGACCAGTTTAGGCGGGAGACGTACAGCGGCGTCGCGGGTATTTCACACCGCAGGCGCAGCTCGGGTACGTAGGGTGCGGTGCCGCGGTGGTTGCGGGCGGTGGGCTTCTTCTTCTTTTTTCTCTCCACCAGTGTGAAGCCCTCCTCATCGCACCTCCTGCTCTCGTCCTTGCCAGATCGAGGAGGCTCAGCCTTGCGGCTTTCCGTAGCCTTGCGGCTCTCTTCCTCCCCCTTTGTCTTAGCCCGCAGGGGAGGTGCGGGGCGAGCGGCTACACTCGCAAAATTTCGCTGCTGAGTCGATGATTGACTCGGCGTCGGCGTGACCCGGAGGGGGAACGCATGCGGCGGGGGCGGCGGCGATCGCTGACTCGACGGATTCCGCTGACACGCAAAACGATGTATCAGCACGCGCGCCACCACGACGTGTGTTTACAAAGGCAGTTGAATGCTCGGGTGACCTACAATAATGAATTATTAAAATTTAATTTTAATAATTCATTACGCAAATCACGCATGGTAGATTCCGATGCATCCAATCTACCTCGCATCTCGTCCAGCTCTGCCTTCATGCTGTTGAAGTTCTTCAGCAGGCTGGAGACGTCGACGTGGTCTATCGTAACCACCGGCAGCTTGTGGAGATCTTTCGCCACAAAGGCCGGCACGTCGTCTGGATCCGTCTGCTTCAGCAGGGAGATGATATCCTGCACGTCTGCTTCAGCAGGGAGATGATATGCTGCATATACTCTTAGGTTTTAGTTACTTTTCTCTGTCTGCGCTAAAAAAATTTTTGATTGTATCATCTTTTTAAATCCTTATCTGATAATGGAAGCCAGTGGGCCAATTGCTAAAAATTGCATTTATCGTTTTTTTTTTATAATTCGTGAAAGAAACAATTTTGTGGTGAAAATTATCGTAGCATTTTGGTAGAAATTAACGTCGAATGTATCTGCCCTTATCTTTAGTGTCAGTTACGTATGTCGCGTAACGTTTCGCTGTGATTGACCCTTAGATTATACACACAGAATACGAACTAGTAGTCTGTTTATAATTTGTAAGAAAATGAAAACTATTTCTAAAGTTAACGCAGACGGCGTTGCTGCTTTTCTCACGTAGATAATTTGTAAAGAAAGACAAGCTTTACATTTAATTTGACATAAAAATATCGATATTGGCTTAATCGAGTTGAACATACGGATGTCAAAAATAAGATTCCTGAGCAGTTGCGCACCTCCCTTTAGTGCTTTTACACGTGAAGCATGGAGAATAGTGAAGTGGTGAAGGTACTGAATACCGCAGGTTGATTACCGCGGCAATGAATATAGTAAAGCCAGAAGGGCTTAAGACCTTATATTATCATATAGATTTATTTAGATACTGTATGTAATCATAATAATTAAAAAACCCGACTGCAAAAAAATACATACCTAAGCAACGCAGTCGGGTTTTTTAATTATATTTATTATTTAATTTTAGATTTTTTAGAACATACATACATACATAGGCTGATAAACACATTACCACCCCTTTGCGTCGCGCAGTCGGGTAAAAATATATTAAAGTCAGTGTGCTGCCCTTATGTACCAATCTTTTTAATAATATTCATAACTTACTTCTTCCTGATACTTACTGGTACCAGCATCACTGCGCTGCTACTTTGCTGAAAAAGCTGATGTGGGATTATTCAATACTAGATGTAGCCCGCGACTTCGTGCGCGCAAAATGAAATCTTGAGGGAACCGTACATTTTTGCCACAATTAAAAGTAGCCTTTGTCCTTCCTCGTGGTCTACTCTATATTATGTGCCCCAAATTTTATCAAAATAGGTCCTGTAGTTTCAGAGCCTATTCAATGCAAACGACCAACGAAACCTTTCTCTTTAATATATTAGTATCATCAAAATATCCATTAGAAAAAAAAAAACTGGCTGGAGAAACATTTTCAAATGTTACCACAGCCGGATCTGTTTTTGGAGTTTTTCAAGAAAACTACAAAGGAGCAAATTACGAAAATATAACGCTCAATTACAGAAGACAACACTTTAATTGAGCATAGGATATAAAGTTAACAAAATCCACAACATCCGGCTGGGGTAACGCACACATATAGATAATAACTTTGGTATTTAAGTCTTTATTGCCATGAGCCCCCATTAAGAGTTTTCCGCGATAAGCACGACAAGTCGCTGATACCTAAATTCAAACTCTGTTGCATTTGGGGACTGACCTACCTATCTAATGTTTGTTTCCCATCCCAAATCTCCACTGCCATTATAATAGCATTTAAATCGACACATACCTACATAGGTACTATAGTCCATTCGCGTTTAAAGTTTGCAGTGAGACATTAGTGCAAATTCAAAATTGACTAATGGAAGCGCCATTGGATCCCAGGTTCTCATTCACCAATTGGAGTACACCATTATGACATTTGCACTGATGATCACTGTAAACTTGTTTGCAACTTCTAAGCTTATGGACTATGAAAATAAAGGAAACTGATATCCTTTTCCTGCGGGATATTGGATTCCAGATGAACGCTGCATCATCCTATATTATTATAATTTCATATTTTGTTTTGAACAATTTTGTAATCAGCAAGGCGATACAAGTTGTGTAGGAAGTCTCCACTCAATCACATACCCATGTAAAACTCATCCCCTAATGATAATTTTCATTAATTTTGTTTCAAAAATTATATCCTGTGTGCATACTAAAACAAAATAAGTTAGGTTATGTAAACAAAAGGTAACATGTGCAATATCTAACTACATGTGAGGAATGAGGGAAACCGTATAGAAATAAGGCAAGATTTTATTATTTTTATCTCCCACAGAAAGCTGATATCTTTACAAGTACATAGGCACATCGACAGGGATAACCAAATAAAAAATATACTGATTGATTATTTTCTAATTAAACACTGAATTCTCCACAAGTCAGCAGGACCTCATAAACAAAGGAACTGATAAATAAAACAAATCAAATTATCACAACAGTTCAGGATATAGTGAGACTCGGACCGCAGTACTACCAGGATGAGCGACATCTGCATTTCATATTGTAACTACCGGACAAACGTCAGGGGTTCAGATTTCTCCGGGGCCTCCCAACATTCTTCATTGAAAACTCACGATACACCAGTATCCCAATTTATCTTTTGACAAATAAATCTGTACAAAATATATTAAATATATAATCTGTAACGCTACCTTACCACATCAAATAGTTTCTTCTCCCACAATTAAATGATTTAAAAACACAACTCTTCACGTGCAAGAACAAACATTAACCTATCGAGCGCGGCTCGCGGCGGGTGACTATATACAAGTCAACATTTTAAATCATACTCCTCAGTCTATCGAGAATACCGTCTACTCCTGTCGTTTTCATAGTTTTCGTACAGTCTGTGTTGTCCTATCGTCCTTTGCTTACAGTCCGTGCGTGGCATATACATAGTTGATCGGTGATGATGACGGACGGGGCTCGTGTTAGTTCCGCTCGGCGTCCTCGCAGTCGCGGGAGATGTGGCCGGGCTTGCCGCACATGTAGCAGGTCTTGGTGCCGTCGGGGCAGTTGCGGCTGATGTGTCCGGCCTTGTTGCAGTTGTAGCAGGTCTGGCCGGAGCTGTCGGCACCGCGCTCGGGGCAGTTGCGCGCGATGTGGCCCGTCTTGTTGCAGTTGTAGCACGACGGCTCGTCGGGGCTCTGCGCGCACTCGCGCGCTATGTGCCCTGTCCCGTTACACCTGGAAATACACATTATTTGTTTTTTAAATCTTTTTTTTAATGTCAACACTAAAGGGTATTAATGTCAGCCTCAAAGGCCTTGTAATGCCTACACAAGAGACAATACCAACTAAATATTTAAACTGTCAAAGGTTGTACAAGGTAAATTAATTTTGTGACAATGAAAACAGTTTTTTTTATGAAATGAACATGGACACTCGCAACACCAGAGGAGTTACACTTGTAACTCCTCTGGTGTTGCGACTTGCATTCCTGGTTATATAAATCCCCAATCCCCCCTTGGGCCTCTGGTAACCTCACTAACTCGGCGATACACAACGCAAGCGTTATTTCACGCCGGTTTTCTGTGAAGTCGTGGTATTTACCCGGTCGAGCCAGCCAATTGCCAAAATGTGGCTCTCCCACAGTCTCTGTAGCCAGTTAGCCACCTTCACGTTTCATTTATAAATAAAGCAAAACACGTGACTAATTTGTTTTTTTTTTTACCAATACCTACGTTAAACCGGCACGTAATTGCGGCGGCGGCTGGCGAATCGTCCGGGTCGAGGTCACTTCAAGCCGTCGACTCACACGTGACACGACACAATCGATTTTCTCTCATTTACATACACCTTTTACGTAAAAATCCTGACTGAATAAGACGTAAACTTTTACCATAGGGGTCGTCCATTAATCACGTGATGCCTAAAGGGGGAGGGGGGAGGGGGGGGGTTCCAAAAAAAAAAAATAAGTATCATAAGGAGACATCACGTATTTAATTTTCGAATCTAGTCTATGCATACCGAAATTCGGTTGTAGATTCGTAGTGTTGTTTAAATACTTAAAGACAAATGACTCGTATACTGCCGTCGTAAGAAAAAAGGGCACAACTAACATTTTTTTAAAAATTGAGTTATATACATATTTAGAATCAGAAAAAAAAGGCACATCTGCTCAATTTTTTGTAGAATTTTATCTTCAAGGGATTCGGAGATACAGTAGGCTCAAAAGGCACAAATGAGACTAATATTCATGTTTTATAGAATGAAAAGGCACATTTATTTACCATTATATTGAAAAGGCACAAATACGTAGTTGTGACTATTACTTCATACAGATTTTAACTAAAAACTACTTTGAAAAGGCACACCTACAACATAACATAAAGAAAAGGCTCAAATGCCAGATGTGCCCTGTCTACTTAATAAATGATCCATGCATGTCTCAATTAATTTACGTATAACAGGCACAAATAACCAGTTGTGCCTTTTCTTTAAATTGTTTACGATTAGGGGTGAGGAAAGGAGGGCAGGGTTTGATTGAAACGCGCCAGCAGTTGCGCCTGCGACGTCGAGGTGACTCCACGCTTGTCCAGCCCGCGCTAGGTAAGTTTATTTACGTTTTATCCATGTTTTCATGTTGTTGACAAGCTTTTATTATCATGTAAATTGTATAATATATTGAGGTTATAACCTAATAGTTAAAATATTTAAGGAGATATTTATTTTCTTCTTTTTAGAGTATTTAAATAAAAGCTTTTTTTAAAAAAGTTTTTTGATTATAATTTTATCATTCATTTCACTTGTTTTTCCCTTATTTCAGATAATTTAAAAAATGCAGTCACGTGGTAAAAGATTAGTAAGCGCCGCTTTACAAAATCTAAAGCCTAGATCTGATATTGACAAACAGATTCCGTCCACTGGTGGTCTACAAAACTGGTCGCCACAAATTCTAGCATCAGAATCAGATTTTGATTCGGACGATTCAGTAGCCGATAAAGATTATGAGCCACCAAAAAACCACAAAACAAACATTATTGCCGCTCAATGCTCAAAAAAATCAGTGGTTAAAAACTTAAATATGAGGGGTCATAATGAAAACTATGAACGACGTGAAGCCAATATTATGGATGATTCTGGCTCCGAATCAGACTTTATTCCATGTTCTCAACCTTATTGGGAAAAAACGATTCCAGAATCCTCAGATGAATCTACAAAAGATGAGCTTACAAAAAAAGGGACAGTAAGAAAGCGCAAAAGATATGATGTTAGTCTTAAAGAACGAAAGAAAATTCAAAGAGAAGAAAGAATATATACCAAATATTTTGTGAAACCCGGATGCCAAGAGAACATTTGTAAAAAAAAATGTTCAACGAAATTCTCAGAGGATTATCGCAAAATTATTAATTGTAATTTCTGGAAAATGTCTTGGTCGGAACAAAAACACTTTTTTTTAGCTAATACTATCCAGCAAAAGCCTGCAAGACCAAAGAAAAAAAGTCATGATGATGACCACGGTAAACACTATGATCGAACGAAGAGTGTTTCGTATTTCTTATGTGAAGAAAATGGTGAGAAAGTTACGGTATGTAAAACGTTTTTTCTCACAACTTTGGGTTACAAGAAAAGTAACTGTAAGGCTGTGAGGAACATTATTGACACATACTATAAAACACAATACGCAGAGCCTATTGCTGACGGCCGAGGTCATAACCCGAACCCATCACAAATAGACAGTACAAAGGTAAAAGAACATATTATGTCTTTTCGTCCAGTTGTGTCGCATTATAGGAGAATTCATGCACCAAACCGGAAATATTTGCCCTCGGATATCAATATCCGCATGATGTACAACAATTACTGTGAGAAAGAGCCTGAAATAATTAATGTGTCCTATGGATTTTATAGGAATGTCGTAAATGAGCTTAAAATATCCTTCACAAAGCTTGGACACGAGGAATGTGAATTGTGCGAAACATTTTCTATTCACAACCCTAACGCAGCAATAAGGCACAGGAATTGCGAAGAATGCAAAGATTATGAAGATCATCACACTAGGTACATTTCAGCGAGAAAAAAATATGAAGAGGATGTTGAAAGCCAAACAAAGCAAAAAAGTACTGATACCATAATATTTGCAGTTGATTTAGAAAAGGTAATTATGTTACCTCGCATGGAAGAATTTAAAACGGTAATTTTTTGTCCAAGGCTTATCGTTTTCAATCAGAGTTTTGTTCCTGTAGGTGACAAAAGGTTACATGGAGTTGGCAAAACACTGGGAGTCTTATGGCACGAAGCTATTGCAGGGAGAAAAAAGGAAGACATAGTTAGCTGCTTTCAAGCATTTTTCCTTGAAAACCGGGACTGCAAAAATGTGATTTTGTGGCTGGATAACTGCGCGGCCCAAAACAAAAATTGGTGCCTTTTTTCCTACTTAGTATATTTAGTCAATTCCAAGGGTGTAAATATTGAAAGTGTTGTGCTGCGTTATCTGGAAGTTGGTCATACTTTTATGGCTGCCGATGAATTTCACCATAGAGTGGAGCAATCACTTAAGAAGAACAAGCGAGTGTATGACTTTGAAGATTTTTGCAAAGCTGTCGCTGATACTGGTTCAAACACCGTGGTGAAAAAAATGACAGTCCAGGATTTTTACTATTATGAAGACTGCTCTTCCTCGTATAAATTACAACATTCTGTACCGCGAGCTTATTTAAAAAACATGTCTGAAATCACTTTTCGGCGAGGGAGCAATTCGATGTTCTACAAGAACAGCCATGACACTGAAGAGCAAATAGAATTGGATTTCTTGAGAGTTAAAAATCTTAAAATTGGCATTCCATTGCCCAAGCAGAAGCTTTTTCCACGAGGTATAACATCTGAGAGGAAATCAGCTATACTTTCCAAGCTTGGGCCACTAATGCCTGACAACAGAAAAGGTTTTTGGGAAACCCTACCCGTTAACGACAGTTCAGCTGATCTCACAGAAATTTATGAAGACTGAAATTAAAGACTATAATTCTTTAAATTAATATTTTAAGCAAACTGATTATTACATTTTCTTTAAACTTTTTTATAGTTATTATTTAATATATTGCATTGTGATAATTCAACCAAGTGCCATGTTATGTTTGTTATAGTTACATTTAATTTTTATAATAATAATTATAATAGTATTTTTTTTATATTAGACTACGTATTTTTTTTATATATTTTTAAGTTAGTGGTCCAACTATTAGTAAAAAGAATGAAAATATTTAATTTTTACTTTCCTTATGAGTTTAAGTATTAGCACTTTTTGTTTCTAATTCTTAAGTTATATTTGTTAACCCAATTTGTAGGTAGATGCTTATCCCTAATAATTTATAAATAACTATTTTTTGTTTAAATGTTGGTGTCCTAGAAGAAGATTTGTTAAGTTTTGTTTCAGATATTTGGATAAGCTAACCAGAAATGTCATGACAATAAATATGTTTTATAGTTTAGGTATTAAACTTTCTTCACACGATTATTTGTTTTTTTTATATATAGATTTTTATATTAAGTCAATTTATATTAAAAAGGCGCAATTAGCACAGTAATTTAAAAAAAATGTTTTAAAAATACCACTTACTACAAAAAAAAGGCATAGTTAACCAAATGTGCCCTTTCTTTTAGACTCAATGACCAATTTGCTTGAAATATTAAAAAGAAAGGTCACATTTGGCTAACTATGCCTTTTCTTTGTAATAAATGGTATTTTTAAAATATTTTTTTTTTAAGTTGAAAGGAATAATTTGAATTTATTTAATAATTAATTATATATAAAAACTAAAAAGTAAAAAATATAATAGCACTAACCTTCACGCATATATCATCAGTTTCTTTTTTTCTTTAAAGCAATAGGTTTCCACACTATGAAGCAGAATATGGTAAAAACTTTAATCCCAATTATCTCAGTTTGACCAAAATGATAGATGTGCCCTTCTCTCGTACGACGGCAGTATAGTTTTTAACCCCCGACGCAAAAAGAGGGGTGTTATAAGTTTGACGTGTCTGTCTGTCTGTCTGTCGGTCTGTCTGTCTGTCTGTCTGTGGGTGTGTCTGTCTGTCTGTCTGTGACATCATAGCTCCCGAACGGATGAAGCGATTTCAATTTAGTTTCTTTTGTATTAAAGGTGACTTACATGCGAGTGTTCTTAGACATGTTTGATGAAAATCGGTTGAGTCGTTTAAAAGTTGTGGGGGGTGAAAGCGGGGAAGAAAATCCGAATGTGCAAATATACTCGAGTAAGGTCTTAAATGAAAGCGCACTGAAAGAGAATATTGATGACTTAATCGACAGTGTTCGTAGCTTCGTTTGATGAGAAAATTGGTGGTGGGAAGATCAGCCGTTTGAAGATGATCAGCTCTTTTCTAGTTGATGAGGGGATCTGACTAACTTTCTTATGTCCGATCGATTCGAAATTTGGTACCGTGTTACTTCAACGATATTCAAAGAACATGCTAATGTAACCATGACCTGATCAGCCGTTTGAAGATGATCAGCTCTTTTCTAGTTGATGAGGGGATTTGACTAACTTTCTTATGTCCGATCGATTCGAAATTTGGTACCGTGTTACTTCAACGATATTTAAAGAACATGGTAAGGTAACCATGACCTGATTAGCCGTTTGAAGATCATCTTTTCTTTATTAGTTGATGAGGGGTCGTCCACATGTCCTATCGATTCGAAATTTGGTACCATGTTACTTCAATAATGTTGAAAGTATGTATATGGTAAGGTTATCATTATTTATACCTACTTTAAAAAGGATAAAATAAAAGTAAAATTAAAAATTTTAAAAACCCCCGACACAAAAAATAAACTCTAAAAAATAATAAATAATATTTTAAACCTATTATAATTATATTATCACATATAATATTAAGTAAGTTGAAATAATTTTATTTTCCAATCGTCGTCTCGTCGGGGGACCGCTTTGTGAAAAAAACACGTGTAGTCGCAGAATGAACAAAAGAATTTACTCCGAAAAAAATTTGCTCATACCTACTTAAATGTAATAATTAATTAGCTGTTGTTGTAAAAATACTTTATAAACTTTAGCGGTCCCCCGACGAGGCGACGATTGGAAAATAAAATTATTTCAACTTACTTAATATTATATGTGATAATATAATTATAATAGGTTTAAAATATTATTTATTATTTTTTAGAGTTTATTTTTAGTGTCGGGGGTTTTTAAAATTTTTAATTTTACTTTTTAATTGCTTAAATTAATCGATTAAATTGTTTTTTAAGTTAAAGTTTTTCTTCAAACATGACCTGCTTAATATGTAAAAAAAAACACGTGATCTTAGGTGGGGAGGGGGGTAGTATAAAACCTCACCACGTATCACCAGGGGGAGGGGAGGGGTCTAAAAAGTTGTTAAAAACATCACGTGATTAATGGACGGCCCCATAGAGATAGCACGGCCTTAGGTAAAACCGGCGTGAAGTAACACCTTGTGTTTCGCCGGTGAGATACGTACGGGTGTACAGAGAATGGGGGTTTAAACGACCTGCAGGCGGCATGCTGCTGGCATTTGTGCATCCTCTGGTAATGCGTATTTTCATGGGCGGTAATCACTTACACTTAGGCAGTCCCTTTGCTCCTTTGCCGGTATTGTATAAAAAGTCCTAGCCTAATTTAAACTAGACTGAAGTAGACGTTGAGACTCAATAATAGAAGAGAAAATCATGTTACAAATTTTGGCCAAACAAGTAAGAAGATCATTCATTTACTTGTTTGTTCATTTTTCCCGCATCGGAAAACTGGTTAGCGGTATTTCCGAAACGATATGACCACTGACCAAACAACCTTCGGGCCCAATTACATTAGTTTTAATACGTTTCACACTGAATCGAACACTACACGTGTCTATATCGCTGGGCCCAGTGACTTAATATAAGTAATTGATAATGTATGTAGCAGATTTTTGTCACCATAATATTATGCTTAAATTCCGTGTTTAGTGTAACTCGTAGCACTAGTCTGTTCACTAGGATACGTTTTTAGGGTTTTTGTAATACATAAGGGTTCCTTGTTCGTAAAAATCGATTATTCATACCCGTAGCATTGGTTGGTATTTGGTAATACCCTTCTGCAGGCTTAGCATGCGCATAGAAGAAACACCGAAGAAAAGAAAATATGACAGATTGAAGAAACATTAATACCATTCTGAACAAAATAGATCTTATTATAAGGTAGTAAGGTCGATGTATCGTCGTTATGAGAAATAACATTTCTTTTCTTCCCGAGCATGAGCTCACAAAATGGCCTCTTTTGACAGCTAAAGTAGAAACGTTTTCTTAATTTAATGTCAAAAATTCCCACAATAATGTCAACCACTCCACATCATGGCGGTCCTAGACAAAAAGTTTCTTTACGTTGAGTCATATACTTGAACATTTGTTCGTTTTTGACAGAAGATTTCCCGGCAACCATTTTAAAAATATGGCGGTTTAGAAATGTTGACTTCTATTGACGACCTTGTTATCATGGATTAAGAACTATTTTGCAACGAACTGTTTTGGATAGAATATTTCTTCATTAAATGTATTTCTATGGATCGCCATGCTAAGCCTGCAGGAGCAACGGTTTTTCTCACCCCCGGCAAATGTTTAGTCACACCTGCAGCAACGGCTGATCTCACCTGAAGCAACGGTAGCCTCCTCCTTGCAGTCGCGCGAGAAGTCAGAAGTGTCCGGTCACCCGTGCTGTTGCACTTGAGATTCATACCGGTAGCAATGGTTTGCCTCCTCCTTGCAGTCGCGCGCGAAGTGTCCGGTGCGGTTGCACTTGAAGCACTTCTCGCGCTGGCGGTTGATGGTCGCAACAACGTTGGAAACCTGTAGCAACGATTCATACCTGTAGCAACGGTCGGCCTCCTCCTTGCAGTCGCGCGCGAAGTGTCCGGTGCGGTTGCACTTGAAGCTCTTCTCGCGCTGGCAGTTGATGGTCGCAACAACAGTTGGAAACCTGTACCAACGGTTGGACTCCTCGCAGTCGCGCGCGAAGTGTCCGGTGCGGTTGCACTTGAAGCTCTTCTCGCGCTGGCAGTTGATGGTCGCAACAACAGTTGGAAACCTGTATCAATGATTCATACCTGTAGCAACGGTCGGCCTCCTCCTTGCAGTCGCGCGCGAAGTGTCCGGTGCGGTTGCACTTGAAGCACTTCTCGCGCTGGCGGTTGAAACCGGAGTCGCGTGTGGTGACGCCGCCCTGCGTGCACTCGCGGGCGAAGTGACCGGTCCGGTTGCATTTGTAGCACACACTTGAACTCATTTTCTGTAACAGACAACGGAGGTGTCAACGACGCTGCTAAAATACAAGGCTGTGTCATAGACAACATGTATTATTTTCTATCGCCCGGGCATTTTAAAGACTAGAGAGAACTTCATTGCATTACTTTAATCATATATCGAGTATTGAATGATTAGAATTCTGTCAATTCGCAGTAAGTTAGCATCGTAGACTACAGCTTAATCTTCATCATACTGGAATAAGACCAGTGCCGCATCGATTGGGATTTCATTATAATTTATCATGACTCTGGCACATAAAGACTTTGGGTAAGGCATACGTAATCATTAAACTTTCTCGGCAATAAGTATTACAACAGGATCTTATGATGTTTAATGTTTATAGATAACAAAGTAAACGAGCGAGATGCCAAGTGCCAACTGCCTCAACTGAGCCATGACCCTGACTGATAAGAATCCACGTAATCATTATATTTATATTTTTAATGGGCTAATGTACACACTACGCAGCACATCTACTAACCCATTTTTTTAGTAAACACTACAATAGGGGATCAGACTACATCTAAAATATTTATTTATTTTACACTTTTTGTGCATTGTACAATGGCAGACTTAATGCCAAAAGGCATTTTCTAATTATTTAGTTTCATTATTATACTCAGAAATATTGAGGCATTACTATTTACTACTTGGTAAATGTAAAAAAATTAGAGTCCGACCGAAACTGGTTTTCCGGCCGAAACCGAAACCGAAACCGAACATTCGGCCGTGGCTTCAGTTTCGGCCGAAACCGAAACCGAAACTCACGTGGTCAAGTAGAAAATTCCTTAAAATACTGAAATTTGGTGCATTTTATCCATTACTCTGCATTAATTAGGACATGAAATGGAAACACGGTATATTAATTTTGTTGTAATCTGGGAGCACGGTAGTGCCCCGCCAAGACGAGCTAAGCGAAGCGCAAGGGCACTACCAGACTACTTTTTCTCGAAGCGTTTCGTCGATATTTTGAACCCTCATAACTTGGGATTACATTATACCAGATACACAAAATTTTCAAGATATGTTCCCAGTAGCGGACTAATGAAACATGTAAAGTTTTGATTATAAAGGTCTAATAATTTAGGTTTTAGTGATATCCAAAAACCCCTGATTTCGTCACTGACTCACTGATTATCAACAAAATTATAGGGTACTTTCGGATGTCATAGAAAGCTGAAATTTGGTATGTAAGCTAGATTTAGCATATAACCAACATAAAGATTGACAAACTTGGAACTTTTGTCCTCCAACCCCTTAAACTAGGGGATGAAAATTTGTAAGAGACTTACCTAAATGTTTACTCTAGAGGTCTGAATTGTCTTTCAAAAAGAAGTGAAATCTCACCAAAAACATTTTCATGTAAAGTGATGCCAAGACGATACAATATAACTCGCACTGTCAAAAAGATATTAGATCTCATGTGAAACCAAGCTTCTGACTCTACCTAACTTCTAACTCTACACGCCTTAACTCTACAAGCCTAACTCTACAAACTCTATACTTTAGTCAAATTATGTGGCTTGGCCATTTCGTTCGTACAAGAATAGTATAACAGAAAAACAGTCCGTAAATTTTTCACCTTACGCCTAAGCGAATGTATCGAAATAGCCAGGCCACATATTTTGACAAAGGTGTAGAGTTTGTGGAGTTAGGCTTGTAGAATTGTGGCGTGTAGAGTTAGAAGTTTGATAGAGTCAGAAGCTTGGTTTCACATGAGATCTAATGTCTTTTTGACAGTGCGAGTTATATTGTATCGTCTTGGCATCACTTTACATGAAAATGTTTTTGGTGAGATCATTTATTTAATGTAATATTAAAAAAATATTAATTATATTTTAATTATGTTTTCAAATTCAGTTGCGTTGTCAAAGCGTTGCCGCAAGAAACGAAGTTAGGCGAGCGTGCACGAAAACTTCCGAAATCAGTTTCGGTTTCGGCAAAAGTTTCGGCCACTTTTGGCCGAAACCGAAACTGCCGCCGAAACTTGATTTTTGGCCGAAACTCGGCCGAAACCGAAACCGAACTTTCGGTCGGACACTAAAAAAAATATACATATATTATTTTATGTGTATTAGATAGTTTATTAAATACAACTAAAAAGTACAAAAAAAAATTTTTTTTTTGCTAAATTACTAAACAAAACCTACATCATTAGATCATTGATCATATATCTTAGATCCTGCGTCCAATGCGTCACACGTGGGTACGACCACGTACGACTAAGTATGGAGCCTTTTTACGAGACTTGCAAAATTTTGTATTTTTTTATAATATACAAATTGCTGTACCTTTGAAAATATTGACTTACTATTTACCCGACTGCCTACTAACCCTTATTACTATTTTATTATGTGGTATGTCTACTCTCGTTAGTGATATGAATATCTCGTTGGAGTGCAATAATTAGAAACTACTTTCGAAACTTCACGTGCCGATAAATCCACTGTCTCCGCGAGCCGCGATCTCGTTTTACGTCAACGCAATTCGAAATTTAAGAATTAACTTTTTAAATCATGAAATGGAAAGTCTAAGGTGAATCACTATGGTTTAAATTTCAAATTAAACCTTCGAAACTAAGTCTGCAATGTATAAAATAGAAATTGATAGTAATCATGAGCTAAATATTAATGATATTATTTTAATATTAAGATTCGGATTGAATGATTCGGCTCGACCGGGTAAATATCACGGCCTCACAGAAAACCAGCGTGAAATAACGTTCGCCGAGTGAGTGAGGTTACCGGAGGTCCAAGGGGGATTTTAAGGATCAAAAACGCACGACGCAACACCAGGGGAGTTACAAGTGTACCTCCTCTCATAGGAGTTACAAGTGTACCTCCTCTCATAGGAGTTACAAGTGTAACTCCTCTCATAGGAGTTGCAAATGTAACTCCTCTAGTGTTGCGAGTGTCCAAGGGCGGTGGTAATCGGTAATCATCAGGCGATCGGTCTGCTCGTTTTCTGGTTCGTTGATAAGTGTAATACCACTCTTGGCATTTTTATAATAACAAGATCAAACATAACAACAAATATTTTTTACATTAATTTCAATATGTCTTTTTTTGTGTGATACGAACATCAGTGTCATCACATGATATTAGGTTATCAATGTTATCATCAGCTCATATAATGCTTGTAAATTGAACTAGTTCAACATGTTACTGTAACTGTAGCAACAATCAATAAATATCAATAACTTAACTCTGACCTAGCACTGAATTTTTAATAATAATTGAACTAAAAAGTTTTTACTCTTTCTAGAAGTGCAACAACACATGTTTAGAGAAAAATAGGTCAAGTACAACCACATTACTAATGACCCTTGGCAGTTGTTTTATTATAAACACAAAGACAATGTATGAAAAACGATGATACCCGAAATATGTTCTTTTCGTTCGTTGGTGTTCTGTTATCGTAAAAGCTTAGGATCCCCTGATCGTAGAGCTTAAATTTAGTTGTACCTATACCATATATGCAGATTGAATTCAGTGAACCAAAGTTTTCTAAGGTCATGCAATAAAAAAGAATAAAAAGTTTTTAACTATTAAGGTGGTTCGTTTCCTATACAAAAATACAATGGACATTAATTAGGTAATTTCATACTATTACTACATAAATTTATATGCACATCTATTTATTTTGCAATACAATTGTCGCAAAATATATTTAAAATACTTTATTTCACACAGAAGTCACATTTTTATTGAATTTTCGACAAAAAGTGACATAAGATACAAATGTCACTTTTTGTCGAAAATCCATTAAAAATGTGACTTCTGTGTGAAATAAAGTATTTTAAATATATTTTGCGACAATTGTATTGCAAAATAAATAGATGTGCATATAAATTTATGTAGTAATAGTATGAAATTACCTAATTAATGTCCATTGTATTTTTGTATAGGAAACGAACCACCTTAACTTGGCTATGTTTTCAAATTAAATAGTAGGTAAAAATAAAGTGATTGCTATCAAATGAACATTGTAAAAAGTGTAACCTACTGACACAATTTTGTCTATGACACTGCAGTTTAGAAAGTTCATAGAGAAATTATAAGCGAAATAGAGTTGGAACAAATATTGATATCTTATTTTTGTTGGTTTTTAAATTTTCTTATCATGGCGTAGTGTGATTCTGATAAGATTTTATTCAACATTAATGTGTAATCAAAAACTTATTTTTTTATTACTATTTGTGTTATGTGACAGTTATAAACACTAAAAAATAAACTACAAACTATGCATAACTTTAGTAAGGCTTGTGAAAGATGGGGGTGGGGGGGACACTTACAACTTAATATTATGTTAGGGTTAATATTCTGCCATCCTCAAACTAAAAGGCGATTAAACGACAAGTTTTTGAGGTACAGCTAGAGGATGGCAGTGTTGACAAAATAAAGTACAGGATAAAAGTACTGATAGTATAGCTATAGCAAATACTCCATTGGCAGGAGACTGGATCTTAAGATTTGAATATTATTTTTTTTAAATAATAATGCACTCAACAAAGAATTGGAAAAGACTGTCACTCTAGTAACCTTAGATTAATAACTATCTTAAAGTTTAGCATCTTTTATAAAACCAAAATTATATTTTAAAATCAAAATAGATATTTAGAGTATAACCATGTCTCTATTGGTTTTTTTATTGCATGACCTTAGAAAACTTTGGTTCACTGAATTCAATCTGCATATATGGTATACAACTAAATTTAAGCTCTACGATCAGGGAATCCTAAGCTTTTACGATAACAGAACACCAACCAAATAACTTTTGTCTACGACCTAGATACAGTTTTCTATAGCACTTTTTTATTTACTTTGTATTTAGACAAAGTTATTTATAATTTATATATTTTAACTAAGTAGTTCTTAAATCTTTTACTAATTGTAATTTATAAATGAATGTTAAATCTATACTAATATAATAAAGAAGAAAAGTTTGTTTGTTTGATTGCATTGAATAGGCTCCGAAACTACTGGACCGATTTTGATGAAATTTTGCACAGACCATGGGGAAGGACATAGGCTACTTTTAGCGTGGAAAATTGTATGTAACACCTAATTAGGTGTTTATTACAATTCAACTATGAATGATGTTTTCAACTGAGAAGAACCATTCATCAAGGAATGATACCATAATTAAAACAAACGGATATTAAATAATAACCAAGTAGGTATCTGTACTTACATATTTTTTTTTTAAAGTTATTTTGTTTTATTACATTTTAAATAGGATTTACATAATAAAGCATAATATTTACTTATTAACTTTTAAATTACCAACGAGTTATGTGTTATTTTATTGGAAAAGAAAAGGTAATAAAA
The DNA here is from genome assembly GCA_905404095.1 of Glaucopsyche alexis. Lineage (NCBI taxonomy): Eukaryota > Metazoa > Arthropoda > Insecta > Lepidoptera > Lycaenidae > Glaucopsyche > Glaucopsyche alexis. The sequence continues at coordinate 2,607,024 of FR990057.1, forward strand.
TGATTGTTAAAATAATACATGTCATAAAACATTTGAGGTTAACTACTTGTGGTGTCATAATATTACAACTTTTGATGCAGTTGCAAGGTATAGTTTCAATGCTTTCATAAAAAGAATGCGCCTGTTCGGCGTTGCAAAATTGCATACCCATGCTAGCAATTATACATTTTTCCCACACTCTGACAGTAGTCAGTAAGTAGATGCGTCATATAGAAAAGTTGATTACTTGGCGAACACTGACTCCTGCTGTATTATGTACGAACCGAACAGTTTTCTCACTTGTGGAACACTATAATAACGTCCTAGTTTAGGTAAATGAACATGCGGATAAAGTATTGAATGCACTTTTTCATTGAACACCTTTACCGTTGCATTGGATGCTGTCAAACTAACCACGTTCAATATCCACTTTCATGTCCAAGTGAATACCTCATCAAATTGAACACATTTTCATGAAGAAACCAAATCCAATTATGGGCGTTTTATTGAATCCGTATTAATTATCGACACATTCGTTAGATAAACGCGCTAATATACGACCACGTGTAGTGAGTACCGGTAGCGTTAAGTTTTGTGACTTTCCTTAAAAAATTACACTTACCGATCGATTGTGTAACTTCGTGAACACTTAAAACACTATAAAAATATTATTTAACAGTTTATAAACGTTGTAAATTTACGAATAAATGTAATTTATGACGCTATGTTTGCAAGGAAGCCAGCCACCATCACTACGGATTCGTAAAAGACATTTTGATCATAGATACTAATTTAAAAAAACTCCATTGTGTCTTTGGTTGGTCATTGGCCTTGGTTATGAAACAAAAACACGTTTTTCACACACACATTGAAGCGCATATTCATTTTCCATTGATGATAAACAATTGATTTTAAAATGTAGCGTATGTATGTATAGCCATCTAATATATTACATTGTTGACAAAACCTAAGATTTCATGCGGTTTCTTCGGACATTTTAAATTCTCTTGGTAAATTTAAAATAATAATAAAAAAAAATGTTTGTTTATGGTCAGTATGGAGCTGTCAGCCGTCACTGTCAGTTGAAACTGACAGTTGTCATTAGCGAAACGCGAGCTGCTGTTGTTATAAATTGCTGTGTCCAGGTTTTTTTTCCTAGTATTTATATTTTAACAGTTTCCAAGGAAAAGTTAACACATTTTATAGTAAAATGTCTGGAGAGAAAAGACCGATCACCCCAGATGCTCCAGAGCCAGAAAAACAAGAAGGGGATGATGACGCAGAAGGATGGATAGGTCCTATGCCTTCCGAAGCTAGTACAGAAAAACCTAAGAAGCGAAAAGGTAATTTTATTGCTTATTAAAGGAAATATTACTTCCTTGCTCTTTTCAAAACAATGAACCAAATTATAAATGACAATATCTTTATTACAAGTAAAGTTTATCAGTTTTTGTTGTGACAATAATTATACTTTTTTCAGTTTTGGAGTTTGAATCCTTATACTTGGAGAATCTACCACTTTCTGAGACTTACGAACGTAGCTACATGCATAGAGATGTAGTGACACATGTAGTTGTTACAAAAACAGATTTTGTCATAACAGCTAGTCAAGATGGTCATTTGAAATTCTGGAAAAAACAGGTAACTTGATAAGGTATAAAGGTAATTTATTATTAAGCAATTTTTTTAACGAAATAGACCAGAAAATGAGCCACAACATAAGTTATTTCGTGCCTGTTTTCTGTGAGGCTTTGTATTTATCAGGTCAAGCCATCCTATTCCTACTTGAAGCATTACCCTCCCACATTCAGATTATTACATAGCCTTAATTATGAAGAAGAAACTTATTGTCGTGATCTTTTCTCCCTGATATTCCATTAAGTTTAAAATGTGGCCAGAAAAACTTAGATAATCTAGAGTTTATGTAAAATCTTCAAAAACCCAACTTTTAAAATAAGTGTTTTAATAATACTCTTGTGATTTATTTAATTATAAGTTCCTGGAAACTTCCAGTAAAATTTTACACTACATTAGGTAAATAGTGGATTTTTTTCTGTTGTTAAATTAAAACATTTTTTTCAGGAAGAAGGCATAGAGTTTGTGAAACATTTCCGATGCCACCTCGCACCAATCAGTCACATAGCAACCAACAGTACTGGCACTTTACTGTGTACAGCTTCTACAGAGAAAACTGTGAAAGTATTTGATGTTGTTAATTTTGGTAAGGATCAACAAAATAATAATTCTGATATGAATGTAGTATATATGAAATAAGTTGGCACTCGACAAATAATATGATAAAAATCACTCAGCAGCACCAATGAATTGTGCGCATGCACACATACAATCTGGTGCAAAGGAAAATGTTTATCAACTGGCTTAGCAGGAAATTTGCCGATTTTGTACTGTATACTTTATTATATGCAGGAGACATTTTCGTTGATGCCCGTGGTTCTCACGGTTGTGACATCATTGACAATGTGTGCTCCACCACACCATGAGCACGAGACAATGTATATGACACTGTAAAATTGTAAAAACCGTAGATTGTAATATTACTAGAGATATTATAATATGCTGACAGATTGTCAAATACAAATTTCTCCATACAATTTTACACATTATTTTTCGTTATTTGTAATATTTACTGTGCCGATTAGTCAAACGGTATGTGCCCCGCGCCGCCATATTTTTTTGCTTTTTCATAATAATAATTATAACGAAAAATAATGCATACAATTGTATGGAGAAATTTGTATTTGAAAATCTGTCAGCATATTACAATATCTCTAGTAATATTACAATCAAACGGTTTTTACAATTTTACGGTGACATATAACTCTTTAGATATATTATAATTTATGAATTATAACACAAACACTGCAATATATATTTAAAACATTCATTTAAATTAAAAAAAAAAAAATTAAAACATACCGTATTTGAAATATGGGGCAGACGGTTCACCAGAGAAGTTGCAAGTGTATTGCCGATCTTTTAAACAGGAGTATGCTGTTTTTTGAATGTTTGACATTGTGTTCTATCTATATTAAAGGCAGTAATGAAACTGATGTATTTAGTGCAACTGTCACTTTGAAATCATCCCCTTGAATTAGTATGATTTAATATAGTTTTATAGTAATAATACACTTCTTGTTAAAAAGTTCAAGAAGTTCTATGTATTATTACTGTGTAACATGAATTTCCACCAAGAACTACAGTACAATCAATAACATATATGTAATATAGTTTTGTTTGTTTATCATCTGGTTTTTTTTCAGACATGATAAACATGATATCAATAGAGTTTGAGCCGTATTGTACAGAATGGGTGCATTCGGCAGGAGATCCTATATCAGCTTTGGCTGTGTAAGTAGTGGCATTTACTTCACTTACATACTACATACTACATAGATTTTATGTTTTAGTACTTGTTTGTTTTTGTGTTAAAAGCCAGGAATTTATTAGAAATTTCTGGTATTGTAACACGTAACTGAATAATTGTTAGTAGCTACATTATAAGGAATTCTACATGGACGTAAAAAAAGGCGGACGGAAGGTGAGCTAAGCATTGAGTGAAGCCCCACAATGGCGGCGACTTACCTTACTTTGCTGTGAATGTGTGCGTGCGGCACGTGTCGCTACTATACGGCCGTCTTACTTTGATTGCTTGACTATTCATATTACTGAGGTAGTGGTTTTTTACGTTCATGGAATTGTATTACTTGGTCACAATAGCTCTGCACCTGGTGGCTTGAATTCATTTTGTTGCGAGCGAAATTGAGTGAGCGCGGGGCTAGTGGGAGGGATGTGACATTCCAGTGAATGCAAAGATACAGATACATTATTTTTAGCCAAATTAACAACTCATAAGTAATCAACAAATATTTTGTGTAAAAATTTTTCGCGTTGTATAAGTAATATCATGTTTCTCATTTACCTGAAATATCTTGAAAGTTGAAATTTATCTAAAAACTAATATTTTTTTCAGATCAGGAAAAAGCTCAAACAAAATACACATATTTGACGGTACACAAGCATCCGGTACACCGTTACATACCCTGGAGCTGCACCACAAGGAGGTGGTGACCATTAAATACAACCCCGTGTTTGAAGCAGCGGTGTCCGTTGACAAAGCTGGCATTATAGAATACTGGACCGGACCAAAACACGAATATCAGTTTCCGAGAAATGTAAAATTCGAATCAAAACTGGACACGGACTTGTTTGTTTTTGTCAAGCACAAGACATATCCAACTGCACTCGATTTCTCGCCAGATGGCAAGAAAATGGCGTCAATTGGTTTGGATAGACAGGTAAGTGCATCATTTCACTGTATTTATGGTTGACGGTATAAATAATGAAAGAAACGTACAATAGGGGAGTGGACTGATTTTTTTAAAACTGCATAAATAAATAGTACTCTTAAATATGAGTAACTTCCCAGAAGAAACTATATTATATCAAAAGTCAATATTTTCAAAGATACAGCGATTTGTATACATAAATTCGCAAGTCGTAAAAATGCTCCATACTAAAGACATACCCACATGTGACAACACACGTGGGTTAAAGTGTATGAAGTATACGGCTGCAGGAACATATTTGTAAATAAAACTATTGCCAGTGTCAATTTAAGAAGGTGGGAAAATACAAGTATCGTTTAAGTTTTCAACACCGTTTTTCTAAATTGTCAAGTCCTAAGTCTAGTCAATAAGTCAAAGCAATTGATTCAGTTAAAAGTGGGATTTAGGCCTCGTACCCACGAGAGTTTTTTGTGGTTGCGACAGAAAATACTGCACTGTAAATAAAAAGAGCTCTATTGTATTAGCTTAGAGGACCTACCTATGTATATGTCACCGTAAAATTGTAAAAACCGTTAGATTGTAATATAACTAGAGACATAATATGCTGACAGATTGTCAAATACAAATTTCTCCATACAATTGTACGTATTATTTTTCGTTATATTGTAATATTTACTTGCCGATTGGTTATACGGTATGTGTCTCGCGCCGCCATATTTGTTTGCTTTTTCATAATAATAATAATTATAACGAAAAATAATGCGTAAAATTGTATGGAGAAATTTGTATTTGAAAATCTGTCAGCATATTATAATATCTCTAGTAATATTACAATCTAACGGTTTTTACAATTTTACGGTGACATATACTATAGAGCTGAAATTAGTCTCTTCTGTCGTAGCCACAAAAAACTCTCGTGGAAACGTAGCCTTAATGGAAGAAATACAAAAACAACAACGTCACACTGTCACATCTCCGCCAAAACTATGGAGGGTAGAGCTCAGTGGGGTAAGCAGGAACATTTTGCGACGGGGTGTATAGCGGCAAAATTTAAACAGTACCCCAAGCAGGAACTTTTTGCGGTATCATTACGTGTACGTAAACGAGAAATATGAGTTATATTGTATGAAAAATTTAGTTACTTTTACGTCCGCTACACGCGCTTTCATGGTTTTCATACAATATTTCTCGCTTACGTACACGTAACGATACCGCAAAAAGTTCCTGCTTGGGGTACTGTTTAAATTTTGCCGCTATACACCCCGTTAAGTCTTTAGCGCCCCCTAGTGAACGCTTTTTACGGACACTTCATGTATGGAGATGGTACTCCTTATCTCTACCCTCCATAGCCAAAACCCAAGTACTTGTATGTGTCAGGTGCGAGTGTTCCACTACCTGACGGGGAGGCTGCACAAGGTGCTGGACGAGAGCCTCAAGCGGTTCACTGAGCTGCACGCGCACACGCAGCAGCTGCCCAACATGGAGTTTGGACGGCGGTGAGTCTCATCTCATTCATCGTTAAAAAAATCAATTAAAAATATATTCAATGTTAGTATTATCATACTCTTTTTGAACGTCGATATACATGATGCCTACCACCGGTTCGGGAACTAACCCGGCGAGAAGAACCGGCGTAAGAAACATTACAAGAGTACAATAGTAGTACATAGAAGCAGTCTTGCAGGTGGCCATCCTATTCCCAATGTGTGCGATCGTCAATAAAATCATTGACCCTATTATTATTTTTAACGGTAAATTTTTAAGTAAGTGTCAAGCTGCTGACGATGACAACTTATAGCTAAGAACACTCGACCGGGTCAGCTTTCAAACAAAAAAAAAACCGCATCTTAATCCGACCTTATACGAGACACGATATACTGACAGACTCAAAACATCCCTCTTTTTGCGTCGGGGGTTTAAAATTGAATTTTTACGCACGAATATTATACTAGCTTTTGCCCGCGACTTCGTCCGCGTGGAGTTCAGTGTCCATACAAAATTTTTAACCCCTTTTTCAAACCCTAATTAAGGGGACCAATTTAAAAAATCCTTTGTTAGCGGATGCCTACGTCATTACAACTATCTGTACGCCTTTCAGTAAAATCCGTTCTGTAGTTTCGGCTGTGCGTTGATCGATGAGTCAGTCAGGTTTGCCTTTTATACAGGGTTATTTTTTCACCAGTACAATAAATCAACATAAGTAATAGTTGTCAAAAATAAAAAATACTAGCGATTTTTGTTACTACCCCTTTGGAACAAAAAAACAAAATAATCAATCCCCGAACTTATCCGCTAAACTAATACAAAATGTGGATACGTTACGCATCTATCGATGCTTTGTTGCCAACTCGTGCGCCGCCCGGCCGAGCGCTTACCCCACCTCGTCGCCCCCTACCTCATACCGCACCCGTTGACGCCTTGTAGTTAGTGCGCACATGCGGTATTAGATTGGTTATAGGATAAAATAATTGAAATGAAAAAAAAAATATTTTTTTTTATTTGAGAAATGTACTCTATTATCGATACCAATGACGTGGTAAAATTTATTGTACCGATGAAAATGTATTCCTGTATATTATTTAGAAAATCAAAAATCAAAATGGCCCCCAAACAGTACCAGTTTTTGTCTCGACAAGCCTCGTTGTACGTTTTATATACTAGCTGCTGCCCGCGGCTCCGTCCGCGTAAATATAGTATCACTCAGGAACACTGTGTTTTTCGGGATAAAAAGCAGCCTACGTTTTACTACATACCAAATGTCATCAAAATCCGTTCGGTAGTTTTTGCGTGAAAGAGTAACAAACATCCATCCATCCATCCATCCATAACTTTCACATTTATAATACTAGCTGTTTCACGCGGCTCCCCCCGTATAAATATACTATCGAGTGTCCGGCGGAAACACTGTACTTTTCCGGGATAAAAATAGTTGACGCTTTGGATTAAAACATAAGCTACTTATGTTTTAATCCAAAGCGTCAACTATTAGCATACCAAATGTCATCAAAATCCGTTCAGTAGTTTTTGCGTGAAAGAGTAACAAACATTCATTCATCCATTTATAGAATTAGTAGGACGTCATTCATCGTGAGGAAACCCGATAGTTGGCCCCAGACGTATTGACCAGTTCATTCCTCTGGACTAGGCTGACTGTGTTGTGAGAATGCCGTATGTGCTTGGGCAACCATACGACATTTAAAAACCAACTGTCCCAGGCACTACAGTATTTCAAGAGTGGTTACTTCGCTCGGAGAATACTGTATAAATCATCCATTAACGGATGTAAAGGCCTAAGTTTTTAGGACGTCAACGTTACAATAGGCAAGCGGACTGTTTTTTTTTTATTGCATAAATGAATAGTACTCCTAAATATGAGTAACTTCTCAGAAGAAACCGTATATCAAAAGTCAATATTTTCAAAGGTACAGCGATTTGTATAAAAAATTTCGCGAGCCTCCTAAAAACGCTCCATACTAAAGTCGACCTACAAATGACGTCACTTGTAGTATATGAAGTATATGGCCGCAGGAATATATTTGTAAATATCTCCGATATTTGTGCGTTTAAGTTCGTACTTACCATAATGAATGTTTTTGTATATGATGTGAGTAAACTAATGATGTAGGTTTTGTTTACCAATATCGCAAAAAAAAAAATTTTTTTTGGTATAACTCGCGAAATTTTGTATACAAATCGCTGTACCTTTAAAAATATTAACTTTTGATATACGGTTTCTTCTGATAAGTTACTCATATTTAAGAGTACTATTCATTTATGCAATAAAAAAAAATCAGTCCGCTTGCCTATGTACAAAAATTACAACGTTACTTTGCAGTATGGCAGCGGAACGCGAGCTGGAGAAGTCGGAGGCGGCGCAGCTGGCGAACGTCGTGTTCGACGCGAGCGGGCACTTCGTGGCGTACGCGACGATGCTCGGCGTGAAGCTGGTGAACATCACCACGAACAGGTGCGTCGCCATGCTCGGCAAGCCGGAGAATTTGAGGCCGCTCCAGCTGGCGCTCTTCCAGGTATATACCTCTTTTATTCAAGTTTATTTTTTACTAGCTTTTGCCAACGGCTCAGTCTGCGTAAATACATTATTCCCCGGGCACGGAATAAAAAATATCGGGATAAAAAATATCCTATGTCCTTTCCCGGGACTCAAAGTATGTCTATAACAAATTTCATAAAAATCGGTTCAGCGGTTGAAGCGTGAAGAGGTAAAAGACAGACAGACACACTTTGGCATTTATAATATTAGTATAGAATATATAATTAAATGAACCAGGACACGAGCAGACGGATCGCCTGATGTTAAGCGATTACCGCCGCCCATGGACACTCGCTAATGGCTCCTCTGGTGAGGAGTTACACTTGTAACTCCTCTGGTGTTACGACTTCGTAAGGACGTTCCTGGTCCTTAAATCTCCAACCCTCCTTGGGCCTCTGGTAATCTCACTCATTCGGCGAAACACAACGCAAGCGTTATTTCACGCCGGTTTTCTTTGGGGCCGTGATATTTACCCGGTCGAGCCGGCCCATTCATGCCAAAACAGTACTAGGTTTGGGGTGTACGATAAGCATATTGACACAACATTGATTATACACTGGAGCCAGAAGTGAGAAGTGGGAGGATGGTGGGAGAGCCACGTATTTTTAGGAGTAAATACCTAGAAATTTAAGGTATGAAACGTGTACGGTATTCAAAATATAAAACACCTCTCACTTCTTGTTCAAGTGTATAATCAATGTTGTGTCAATATGCTTATCGAACACCCCAAACCTAGTACTGTTTTGGTTGAAATGTAGGCCAATCGAAGTTCAGTAGACACCCTAAGCTTTTGACTTTTATTGGAGTCAAAATTGGCCATATTACCTAAAAGACGACGTCAGAACTAGTTTGTATATATTACGTTAGTACTATGGGAATAAATAGTAATTAATTATTCATTGGTTTATACTTTTTCATCGTATCAACTAGGGTCGCACGAACCAATCAAAAGTAGCGTCAACCCTTGAAATGGAGGGCTCAGAAAACCCCTCGCTGCTGCTAGTCAAAACAGACCCGACGCTCTTCTGCACCGCCTACCGCAAGAACCGCTTCTATATGTTCTCCCGACGCAGCCCGGACGACGTGAAGAGTCCAGACGCCGATAGAGACATATTCAACGAGAAACCGTCTAAAGAGGATATCATATCGGCTACCGAGGGACAAGGTAAGTAACGACGAGGGAAAATATCGGCAACTTTGGGGTAATGAAAACAAATGATTCACAAATATATTTGTTATGTATTTAAATTGTAAATGTTACCAATGTTGACTGTACTCCATAAGGTGCGTGTCATAAAATGTTATGTTTGTAAATGAAAACGTTAACGTTTTTAAACGTTTAATTACAAAGCTACTATTTTTTTTTACATTCATCATGTAATATCACCTCTATACTTATTTCAGATTATAAAAGGTTGTTCAAAAACAATTACGGGTATATTGGGCATAAGATCTACTGCTTATGTCAAGAAGTTAAGGCTGAAAAAGAATAAAAAAAAATCGAAAGAATAAGTCTAAATAAAATGTCATTATGCTCTTTACGGCACTGTTAAGGTTATTGACACACAGCTGATTGTATTGATGTTATTTAGCCAAAAACTTTGCTCCCTCTTTAAATCTACTGTTTCTGAAGTGAGGTTAATGACCTCAGCGCCTTAGAGAGCACAATGTGATATTTTATTTAGTATATTTTTTTTATTTAATAATTTTCCAGCCTAAAATTCTTTACACGTGGTAGAGCCATGCTTCGGCACGAATGGGCCGGCTCGACCGGAGAAATACCACGGGCTCACAGAAAACCGGCGTGAAACAGCGTTTGCGCTGTGTTTCGCCGAGTGAGTGAGTTTACCGGAGGCCCAATCCCCTACCCTATTCCCTTCCCTACCCTCCCCTATTACCCTATTCCCTCTTAAAAGGCCGGCAACGCACTTGTAGCTCTTCTGATGCTGCGAGTATCCATGGGCGACGGAAGTTGCTTTCCATCAGGTGACCCGTTTGCTCGTTTGCCCCCATATTTCATAAAAAAAAAACATAAGCCCTTTAGCATATGCCCAAAATATCCGTAGTTGATTTTGAACAAGCATATATAATCTGAAATATTGAGGTGTTACTACTTATAGTGCGATTCAAACGAGAATAGGATCGAGTCGGCGCCATATTGTGACGTCATAGCTGTCAATTTTACCCAATTGGGTACCCAATTAGGTAGGGTGGGCAAAAAAAGTTTTTTTTTCTTTTAATATAATTTATTTACAAATTTGAGTAAAGAAAATGTAATCGGAATCTAGCTCTTCAATTTCGCTCATCTCTGTATTACCTACTGTCCGAGTAATCATCGTCGTCTATGTAACACAGCGCCTCGTTTACTCGTTTTCGAGCAAAATGAGTATGACAATAACAAAAACAATACAATTTTGGCAAGTTGCCTTGCACCAACAATGAAAAACAAAATGTTAATTTATGATTTTAAAAACGAATTATGAATATGTATTATTATAATTAAATGTTTAGATAATTTAACGTTATTATTTAAATTCGATGTAAGACTATTATTCCTCTTCTTTTATTTCTTTATTTATCGATAATCGCGGTTGCAAAGGTTTTGCACCATTCTTCTAGTGTCGAGTATATAAAGAATTATTTCGACTATTATTATTGGCAAATAAGTTTTTCTGCTAACCCTACTTTTCAAGTGACATTTGACAGATAGAGGTAATTGACGTTCCTATTCTCATTTGAATCGCATTATATAACCAAATATCGCAAAAAATAATTCGCAGAAACCATTTTTCCGCGATAAAAAGTAGCCTATGTCCTTCCCCGTGGTCTACTCTACATCTGTGCCAAATTTCATCAAAATTGATCCAGTAGTTTCGGAGCCTATTCAATGCAAACAAAATTTTCCTCTTTATAATATTAGTATAGATTAACCTCCTTACTAATAAACGCTGTATAAGCTTTGAATAACAAACAGTGTTTTGTCCTCTTCAATCGAATTAAAAATGTCACTTGTGTGACGAGAACAAAACACTAACCCCCTTACTAATAAACGCTGTATAAGCTTTGAATAGTTATACAGTGTTTTGTTCACATCACACAAGTGACATGTTTAATTCGATAGAAGGAGACAAAACACTGTATAACTATTCAAAGCTTATACAGCGTTTATTAGTAAGGGGGGTAGTCAACCGTTGTATGTACCAGGTGTGTCTCGCACGTACGAGTCGGCGATACTGCACACGTCGATGGGGGACATCCACATCCGGCTGTTCGGCGCGGACGTGCCGCGCGCCGCCGAGAACTTCTGCGGGCTCGCGCGCGCCGGCTACTACAACGGCCACGTGTTCCACCGCGTCATCCGCGGGTTCATGATACAGGTACACAGTACACACTAGTGGTGGGGGGTACCTAAAACTCCATTCCTATAGGCTTCACTTACCACTTACCTTTTGAAGACTGTCATACTACTGGGGCTTCCCTGTGAAGGAGTTTCAGCCTTCGCCACTGGTACACATAGATTTTACAGATATATACTAGTATAGATGCGCCACTTTAACTAAGTCTTGGTAATTGTATGTAGATGGCGTTGTACCGTTATAGCTACTATTAAACCCGCTAGATGGCAGTTCTACTGCTTGATAATTTTTATTGAACAGAAAAGTTTACAACAAAAGTCCGATCGACAGTATCACGAAGTGCCCCAAGCAGGAACTGTATCTGAAAATTTTTCGGTATCGTTACGTGTACGTAAACGAGAAATATGAGGAATATTGTATGAAAATGTTAGTTACTTTTACGTCCGCTGTTAAAATAATGGTCTCAATTTAGGGGACAGAGTTTTTGCCGGTAGAGCGCGCCATTGTTCAAGAAGTACCAAGCGCGATTCAGAACTGTGCGCTGATTGGTCCGCCACAATAGCATCGGTACGTCCAAAATTCAAGTGCAGCCAGTGGCAGAAAAGAGAACTAAGATCTGGGTTTATTATTGTGTACATAAAATACTATGAAAAAGCCTATACCGTTCGGACTCCTGGTATTCTATACTTCGTGGACAGTACTGTCGTTCGGACTTTTGTTATTCGACGACGAGTCGACTTCCAAATTAGGAAGATTGCGTAGAGAAATAGTTAAAATTTTAGACGAATTTAAAAGGGAAATTATTTAGAAAATGGCACGCAATCTTAGAAAGGTTGGTCATGCCTGACATAGAAACTTTAGCCTTTTCATCTGATAATGGATGATATTTTATACAGTATTCTGCGAGCAAAGTAACCACTCTTGAAATACTGAAGTGCCTGGGACAGTCGGTTTTTATATGTCATATGGTTGCCCAAGCACATACGGCATTATCACAACATAGTCAACCTAGTCCAGAGGAATGAACTGGTCAATACGTCTGGGGCCAACCGTGTGCGGGTTTCCTCACGATGTTTTCCTTCACCGTAAGAGCGTCCGTATAATGTACTTGAGATTTGAAAAAGTCTCATTGGTACACGCCACAACCTGGGATTCGAACATGACTCTCTCGATTGCGAACCAAACTTTCTACCCACTTGCCATGTTGCTTTCTCCTGACATAGACTACAATTAAAATAACCTATTATTATTTATTTACAGACCGGCGACCCGACCGGCACGGGCACGGGCGGCGCGAGCGTGTGGGGCGGCGAGTTCGCGGACGAGTTCCGCGCGCACCTCAAGCACGACCGGCCCTACACGGTCAGCATGGCCAACGCCGGCCCCGACACCAACGGCAGCCAGTTCTTCATCACGCTCGCGCCCACGGTCAGCACTGATCACTTCCCCCTACTGTTATAAACTAGCTGGTGCCCGCGGCTCCGCCCATACAGTATCCCAAAGAAACACTTTACTTTTTCGGGATAAAAATATAGCCTATGTTTTATCCAGAGCCTCAACTACTACCATACTAAATTTAATCGAAATCCGTTTAGTAGTTTTTGTGTGAAAGAGTAACAAACATCCATCCATCCATCCATCCTCATAAACTTTCACACTTATAATATTAAGTAGGATAGTAGGATTGTGAATCAGGCCCTAAAAATGAAAATGTAACACGAAGAACACTATTAATAATAATAATAATCTGTGTTTACTTTATAATAACTCCCCCACACCGATCTCGGCGATGGTGGCCGGTTTCATTGAAACCAGGCCAGTTACGCAGGAGTAATTTTATAGTGCCCAAGTATGTGCGCAGTATACAAGAGCAGTCTCTCTTCCTTTACTCTTAATCCAGTGCGACGGATAACCGACACGACTGACGAGAGATCAGGCGCAGGTCCGACGCATGGATCATGTCTCTTGTCAAACAATCAGCTGATCAGCCTGCATTGTCCTAACCAAACTTGGTAACAACATATTTTGTTGTTCCAATGCGGGAATCGAACCCACGACCTCCGGAGTCGAGAGCCAATGCTCTAACCACTGGACCACGGAGGCTGTTGCTGTGTATACTTTGTGTGTACTGTAAACTGTGTTACATTGACTATCACAAAATAGTCGCAGAAAATTGTTTACCGTGTCATTAATGATTAAACACGATTACTTTGTTACAGCCGTGGCTAGACAACAAGCACACAGTGTTCGGTCGCGTGGTCCGCGGCATGGAAGTGGTGCAGAATATCGGCAGCGTCAAAACCAACCCCAAGACGGACAAGCCCTACGATGACGTGCGAGTGATATCCGTCACCGTCAAGTGAATCTGACCATCATCAAGTTATTTTGACTACCGTCAAGTAATTTTGACTACCATTAAGTGAATTTCACCTATGTTCAGTGAACATCACCATCAAGTCATTTCTCTGATGACAGTCAAGCGTACCTCTTGACCACAATCAAGTAAAAGAGATGTTTGATTTTGGGCCAGCTCTATGTTACACTACATAGGTAAATAAGAAAAAATATAGGAATGAATGTCATACGTCTTTCTTTGTCAAAAGTCATGTCATTGTCAAAATTATATTCTTTGGATAATTCTGATCTGATCCGCCATGTTTTATTGTACGTTGTGTTGCTCTCCTTGACGAAGCTGGATTTTAAATGTACATAAAAACGAAATGAAATTAAATAAAATAAAGAATAGAAAACAGTTACTATAATTATGTAGCTATAATTACATATAGTGTATATAGTGCTGGCCCACGCCTCATACATTTCTAGAACATCTCTTTTGCTACATTTCAGTGGCGCACGGTTCCTATCGGCTTCACTGATGTTTTGAAGGCTTTCATTTAAAGCTAGACTATTACACAGGCTAGGGCTTTATTACGAAGGAGAACCAGCCTTCGCCACTGCTAAATTTACATATTTCGAAGTGACCAGAGAATTAAAGTTGTGAAGTGACAAAGCTAAATGCACAAATCTTGTTTTATAATGTATGGTCTCTTATAAACTAAGTTGTACAAGTTATATTGTTAATTGTTATATCAAGACTCAAGAAATAAAAGTGAATGTGTGAAGTTTTAAAGTGAAATAATTTCATTATGATCTGGATAATTAATGGAGTATGGAGTTGTTTTAGTATTAAGATGTAGTTAATGAATAAAATTGTAAATAAAATATTTTTTACGAATTCTTGCATTTTTTTCATTGAATGTTTCTGAAGTTTCAAGGAGTAGTATGTAATATTTGCATTAAAAAAATAAAAAAAAATATGCGTTGGTGTAGGAAATTAGGAAGGATAAAATTTATTTCCATTTTCAACTCTATTGTATTGCCACAGAATTCTATTTTCAGTGCTCTGAATTCTCTACGGCCTTCCGGATTCCGTTTCATAATTATAGTCCCAGCCTTATTGTTACGTATTTGATTAATTAATACATAGATACGTTATATCCTAACAAAACTGTCAATCAAAATTGGCCCGACGTCGGGCCAATTTGAGTCTTCATTTTTTACGCGTAATGCCATATCTACCTCTTTTTAATAATACATTTATATGTGTTACGTAATATTTACGACAAACGAAAATTTGTAGCGAGTTACAAAATTGTTTTGTTTCGGTAGAATTGTCATATTTACATCTTAAATATAAACTAAAAATTTAAAATGCAGTTTTTTTTTGGGGATTTTCAAGTTTTGTAGTTTTTTTGGTAGTTTTCGGATCACTGTTAGTAGTTTTTAGTAGGACGATGCGAGTTCAGTCTATTCTCTGTCTACGAGTTTAGTAGTCTCAGCTAAGTTAATATGATCTATGTAGTTAGTTTCGCAAAAACAGAGTTGGCAACGCCGCTTCTAACGTTTTCGCGGGCATCTGGAAGTTGTCTGAAAGAGTGACGTGATTTTGTATGTCCTCCATAAACTTGTGTTATTTCGATTCTTATTGTGTAATCACGGAGTATAGATACCTGTGTAATATTGGTAGAATATTAGGTTTAATGGTTACCTATATTCGTTAACGTGCACAAGTGTAGACAAGTGTGCTATTTTGTGTTCTCTCCAAAACTCTAGAAGTGTCTGTAAAGCGTCTATACTTTACTGAATCGACTGACTTGATTCATTTACTGCACTGACTATTTAATTGGACTTACTAGGCTTTGGACTTGACGATTTAGAAATACGGTGTTGAAAATTTAATGAAAATTCTATAAGTCCCGCCTTTTTAATTTGACACTGGCAAATGGTTTTAAGCCGTGCCATTTATTAAAAAAAAAGGAAGAGGAAGAAAAAGTCGAAGACAATAGAAATTTGAATTTGGAAATTAGAATTAGAAAATTACCTGCCTCAAGAGAAGTAGAGAACTATGTAACGAAATTAGAAGAAAAATTAGTTGCTGAAAAATGTAGTTCTGGAGAACGTTGTGGTTTTACTATTTGTTTGTGATATTATATACATGTAACGACTTACTCCTGGAGTTAGTGATCTAAACGTTGAAATGAGTAGTTACTAGTTAGTGCCAAAGTGACTCATATGTCGTAGTTCTTAAATCACTCCCGATCAGTACTCATTGATGTCAGATTTGGAAGATATTAGTAGCTAAACAAAAATAGCCTCCGAATTGTTTTGAATTTAAAACGAAAATATTACATGTTTTTAGTTCTATAGTACGCTAATAGATGGCACTCGACAATAGCTAGCAAATAATTTACTTACGATCGAATTCGAAGATTACGTAGTTTTATCGTTTTATAGTTGCATTTAAAAGTATAGATTAATACAAGAAATTGAAATATTATTTTGAAGGGCAACTACAATAGTTGCTTTACGAAAACAACAAAATATAATACTAATAGCAAGCATAATATGCTTATCAGTCTACTCAACTACAGATGGCGCTTTTCTGGTAAGTAATCTTTCATTACTAGATGTCGCTAATAGAACGTTTTTAGAAGATAACTTGAAATAACAATAGGACGAGCGATGCAAAAAACTGTATGTAAGTTAGACAATTTATATTATTATAATGAACTTGCTGAATTTCCTGTTCGATTAGAATTTAGATCTTTTAATGATAAAATTAAGCAACGGATTTTAATGCAGTTTTCAGCAATGGATAGAGCGATTCAAGAGGAAGCTTTTTATATAGGTACCCGTGCGAAGCTGGAGTGGGTCACTCAGCGTGGTAAGAGCTATTAACTGAGATAGGTTTGAAATCTGTTGGAGGGTGGGGACGATTTTTTTCTTGTTCCTTTATATACATAACTTTATTATGTCTATATTTAAATTACTTGCAAGTTTCAACCGTTTTCCTTATAACTAAGTATTATTATATAATTAGAGACGATAGCAATTTTAACAGCATGTAGCAAACAAAATTGTTTCTACATATTTTGTTATCTTTATAATTTATGTGTAATTAAATACCTACCAGTCCATTGAAACAAAATAAGATCGGACGTGTACCAATAGCTTTTAAGATTTGGATCTCAATCAGTACATCAGGTCGCTGAAGTAGGTAGTAGTTATTGCTTAATGTTGATTAAGCGTTTAATTCATTAGCCGTCATCAAAAAGCGTTTAGTGTGACCTAAAAACGGTCTCGTCTAGACAGCGTGTTTTAGCATTGGCGCTTTACTAAATATTACGCGCAACTCTGCCTCGAGTCTCGTACTCAGTCTGAAACAATATGATTTTGTACACTTTTGTACACATATACTTATCTACACTAAAATAATAAAGAGAAAAAGTTTGTTTGTTTGTTTGTTTGCATTTAATAGGCTTCGAAACTACTGGACCGATTTTGATGACATAGGGCTACTTTTTATCGTGGAAAAATGTACGGTAACCGCAGGATTTCCTCTTGATGGCACGAAGTCGCGTGCAACATCTAGTATCTCATGTAAACAAACTGACTGGGATAAATTACAATTAGGTATCTGAAATAAATACGCGACACAACTCACTAGTTTTACTAGGTACTATTATTCTTTATTATTATTTATTAATTAAAGTTTATTAGCGTATAAGAAGACAGTGAATCTTTAGATACATACATACATACTACATACAGATAAATATAATTGAAGTGTCTGTTTGTAATTTCAAATTAATAGCTTTTCACTTAATGCATATGGAAGTAAGTATATTCGATACTAATTAATATCAATTTTTAAAATTTTTGTCTGTCCGTCTGTCTGTCTGTCTATCTGTCTGTCTGTTTGTTTCGGCTAATCTCTGAAACGGCTGAACCGATTTTCACAGGACTTTCACTGGGAGATAGCTCATGTTATTAGGTCTAATATATGCTATTTTTATTTTAGGGTTCCGTATAAAAAAGGGGTCTCTTTCCGTTAGTTGCGAGCAACGAAGTTATGCAAACAAAGTATATATGTTACGGGTAAACCTAGGTTTACTCTATCTTCTAGCATTACCCGTAACATATAGGTATATCGAAATTGATCAGTGACGCATTTAAGCCGTGTTCACATCAACCCCGGATCTACGACTTTTTCAAATCGGGGCAAAAACTTGATACCTAGCTGAAGTTTGATAAAAACTGTTAAAACTGAGAAATGAGTAGCATTTTTGGTGACCATTTGTGAAAATACCCTTTCATTGTAAGCTTTTTAGACATAAAGATGCGTTCATAAATTACTTTCCGTGTGTTTCGGTTCGCTTTGCCCCCCCCCCCCCCCCCCCCAGAATAGATAGAATAGCCCCTTACATCCGGGGCTGGTTCACATAAAATTTTGACATAAGTAGGCATGATTCCCTGTCTTCAAGAGACTACAGTAGGTAGTCAGTAGGTACGTTTGGTGTTGCGGGTGACGATACGAATTACGAACTTTACACGGGCGAGCGGTCGAAACGATTATAATCATTAATTATTTAAAAAATTAAGCTTGTACCTAACAAATTTAAAACCACAAAACAACAAAGTTACTTTAGGAACCGGGGCCACGGTAGTGCCCACGCCAAGACAATATGTTTTTTGAAATGGTATTCCGCAATATTTTTGTAAATTGTTATTAATAGGCCAAGGAATAGCTAAGAAAATAAGTACTTGCAAATTGTAATCTACACTTTATTACTAAAATGTACAAAGTACAGAGTAAACGCAATAATTAACATCGAAGAGAAAAGAGTTTTGGAAAAAAATTGCATTAAACATCCTAAATTTTAGGTAACCGCTAAAGATGAAATTTGTAAGAATCTGTCTTTATGTACTTTACTAGCTTTTTCCCTCGGCTCCGCCCGCGTAGTTATTCCCACGGAAACACTGTACTTTTTCGGAATAAATAGAAGCCTATTTTTTAATCCAGATCCTAAACTACTACCATACTAAATTTCAACGAAATCCGTTCAGTAGTTTTTGCGTGAAAGAGTAACAAACATCCATTTATTTGACATAGTAGGTACGCTGAAACTTGAAAAGCAGATTTGCAATACAGCGAACTGTAATCTGCCATCAAACCTGGTATCAGTGTACCGAGCATTTGTTACGCCAGATTATTTATTACACAGTGGGCGTAACAAAGCGAAATAACACGAAATAATCAAAAATATTCAACAATTGTTGAAACATGGGCCAAGTCATTAATTTAAAGTGAGGCCCGTATATTTAAGACTTTTGTAGGTGCACTTTATTTTCCTTGTAGTCTAATCTGTGGTGCGAGCGAGATGCACAGCTTCTCTCTCTGTCGCACCTGTATCGTTGCTCCCCCCGCGCGCCGCCCGCATATATTTTCTTGCATCGCGGCTACCCCGCCTCCGCCGCCGCTATAATGCATGTTCCCATTATATCACATTACGTTATTCGATAATGTTACTTTTCATAATATAATATAAATTGTATACATACTAACTACTGGTATTATAGTTTATTGCATGTCGTTAAACGGCTTTGTAAATAACGTAATAAAAATAGATAAAAAAACTTGAGGACGGTTTTTTAACTTAAAAAAATATACACAAGCAGTAATATAACTCGGCGCCGGATAGCTTCCACTCGGTATTATAAAACAAAGGCAAAAATAATAATAAGTGAACTGGTACAACCTATTGAAATTTTAATAGACCCCTTTAAATCCATTACACAATGTAATATAATTATGAAAAACAATAACATTTTTGGAACATCATTATAATATTATCATAAACAATTTACAAAAAAACGTACTTTCTTTTACCTACGTAATTTGCAATACACTAAGCCTTTACAAAGGTTTTAAATTTTATTATGTTATCGCCTCAACAATGGAAACGAGCCAGCCGATTCTCGGTAATCGCACGAAGTCGTAAACAGCCCGCTGTGGCCTCGCGCGTCGTGCAATCGGCCAATAGGGAACGAGTAAAACGAAATATCACGTCATATTCGACCAATGATCGCTCGGGAATATCACGACATTTCTAAAAATAGCTTATCTGAGTCATGACATAAAAGCACTGGTTGTTTCTTTCCAATGTTTAGAAACAAGTGGAACGTTGACGGTGGTGGACGTATGTTGAGAAAAGTTAAAAAAGTTTTCTTCGTGAAGTGAGTTGAGTGATACCGAATTATTCGGTGCTAACACATGGTTCGCCAGTCCGGCCACGGGATGGAGACTACTTTCTATGACGAGCAGTACCCTCTAAGCGGTCCGGTGGATAATTTGAAGAGATCCTTGACATTGGACCTGGATTTCGGCAGAGGCGGGAAAAGGGCGAGAGGTGCAGCACCACCCCTTCTGTCCTCTCCAGACCTCCAGCTACTCAAACTGGGATCACCCGAGCTAGAGAAAATCATCATGCAAAACGGTTTGATCACAACGGCAACGCCTACACCTGGTGGGGCGGTTCTGTTCCCCGCCGTGGCGCCGACAGAGGAGCAAGAGATGTACGCGAGGCCATTCGTCGAGGCGCTGGACAAGTTACACCACAACGAGCCCGCGCCGCTCGGAAGACGTGTTTACGTCGACTTGGATCGGCCGCTCGACCGCTTCCCCGCCTCGGTCATCAAAGACGAACCTCAGACGGTGCCCAGCGCCTCCAGTTCGCCGCCTCTCTCCCCCATCGACATGGACACGCAAGAAAGAATAAAGTTAGAACGCAAAAGACAAAGAAACCGAGTGGCCGCGTCGAAATGCAGACGGCGCAAGTTGGAGCGTATCTCAAAATTAGAAGAAAAAGTTAAATTATTGAAAGGTGAAAACGCGGAGTTGGCGCAAATGGTGGTCAAGCTAAAAGACCACGTCTCCCGGCTGAAGCAGCAGGTGCTGGAGCACGCGAACGGTGGCTGCCACATCGACGCCCACTTCTGAGGGCTCACCGCCGCCGCTCCCCCACATTCCATGCTAGTCGCGCCCGCTCGGACGCAGCATACAAAGCGTTTTGTGATCTTAATTTTACCGTGTATTATATAGTTAACAATTAGTGACTAAGTGAAGTTATGATAAGGATGTGTTGTCAGAGCCCAAGTGATTTCGGAACCTCCGCTTGAATGCACAAATTAATGCTAGATTTGGAGAAGGATTTATTAGAGCTAGTCCGCAAGATATAGTCTCTACGTCGTAAGTTACAGTAGTTTTTCTTGTATCAGTATTGCGTTGTCTCATATTTATTGTAGAAACTAGAAAGGATAATCGTGCAACGTCATGCTGCAGACTGAGGTTGACCGGTGTTGCCAGTTCTCGAGTGGATTTCTTGTTTCAACAATATTGCACTCCAAAGTTGCATACATTATCGAGCCAAAAACTATTTTCAACACTCATTTACACATAATATAACTTATGCCAAATATGAAAGTTTTACAAAGACCACTAATGTTTTCAGATATAAAGGCAAGTCCAAAATTTGACAGTGTAATGTATAAGCGAGACGGAGACGTGAAATACAATAGAGCTGGCAACGTCGCATTTACACTTAAGTCACGAGCGGATGTTCTGTTTAATTAAAATTCCGCCTGCGCCGCCCTCGCGGAATGGCGGCCATGTGTTCGGGCTGTCGGACGTTCCGAATCACGTTTTGTTGCACAAGGTTAACTTTTCATCGCTGAAAGGCGCTTTATGCCTGATGGTTTAAGTTTTTTTACATGTAGCTTGTGTGATAGACTGATTAGACAGCATGTGAGACTGCCTTGGACGAATGCGATGGAGTGTTTCTCATTTTTTTATGTCTGATTTGACCCGGTGCTCTTTTAAAGGTCTTGTAACGTGAGGCCGTCCGATTTAAGTGTTATGGATGAATGTGAAGGCAAAACGAAGTCGATGGATGCTAAGCGAGATTGTATGCGAGATGTATTTATTAGTGAGAATGTTTTATTTAGTAGGATAAGGTAGCAATCTCGAGTGCCTACGCTTTGTAAACTAAAGCCTTGTAAAGTTTTTATTGTTTTTGTTACCATTAGATGAGCAATACGAATATTATGACAATGCCGTTTTTTAAAAGCCTTAATGCAAATTTTGCATAATAAAATTATAATTATTGTCAGTTACAAAAGGCATTCAAGTCATAAAATGTCGTATTGTGCAGTTGTTCTGTACCATTGTCTTCTGTAAGTTATATTAAGTAATATTAAAACCATTAACAAGTTGAATTGTTATATAGACTTTATAAGGGAGCTTATTCCAGTTTGTAAATTGAAAGTTTAAACGGAAAGCAATCCCTTTGTATTATTTTTATACGAAAAATGATTCTTCAGAATGTTAACAATAATTTGTAAGTTTATAAAGATACAGTTATACTAAAATAATATATTTCTATGACTTTAACAAAGAATATTGTTTTATACTGAATACAAATGTATTATAAATCAAAAGAAAGAATAAATATAAAATATAAAGATTATTATACCATTTACTTCTTTGTTTTTATTACAACACCTTCGATCTTAGCTATAGAAAATAACTAAGATTCCGTTAACTGCAATAAATGATTAACAAGGTACAACAATTATTATGCAGATAGGAACAAAAATCCGATATAATCTACAATGAATTCAGGTTTTAATTTAATGTATTGTTTGCACTTTAAATGACCTTAGTACAACAAAAATAAATGTGCCTGGTTTGCAAATTAATTTGAATATAAATCTAGATGTCTAGTGTCTACTACATATATAAAAATAAATTGCCTCTGTATCCTAGTTATATACAGTTACCAATTTTTTTATATAATTACACATTACAATGTTTACATAATGAAATATTAGAAATATGACTTTAAAACACAATTACTAATTATAATGGTCTTGGCAGTTGGTTTACCGTGGCATCCAAACGCGAACGGCAAAAAAATTAAAAACTCGATAGGCACAAATATTATTTTACATAATTTTACTATAATACATAAATAAATTACTTAAATTACATAATGGTTGATTTATTATGTGGGTACCTACTGGATTAAATCATCGACTAAGATTTTTACAAAATAATATTGTATGGGACTGTATTTTTCCACTAGGTTTTCACCGCCGGCTCTGATCAGACTCGAAGATAGCAAGGTTACACCGATTCGGGCAGAGCTGGGGCGTATAAAAAATAACACTGATTTGAGGAGAACATTTAGCACGATAAGCCGTTAGCTTACCTGGCTCAGGGCAATGCCGTATAGGGAGCACAAATGTACTCTTCTAATTTTCATATAAGCTATAGCTCTCTCTTATTTCTCTATACGGCTATTTTTCCGTAATTTTCCCTAATTTCCCTTTATTTCCCCTGAGCCAGGATAAGTGAAACGCATAACGTGAAATTCTTTATTTACCATAAAACAATACATAATCACACAGTTTACATAGATACTTAGTAACACATAAGCAAAATTACAAGTATAAGAAAAACCATATATTTTTCACCATTATAATCTAATTTTCTCGAAAACCATTTACATTTCTATTTACCTAAACGTTATTTACTTTAGCCACTAATTTTCCCTATGTACAACACTAATTTTCCAAATGAAATAAGCTACGGTTAAGAAATTATAAAGAAAATAAACTCGTGACTTTAAAACAATTATTTACCACTATTTTAATGAATTTAACACTTATGTACAACACTTATATTCACTATTTTCACTCTTAAGAGTTTATGTATTATTTACTTACAGTTTTTAGAAACGTTTTAAAGCACTGATAAGCGTTCATTGTCTTTAAATTCACTTTAAAACACAGGCGAGGCCGCTGTCCTTAACATCCTCCCCCCGGCGCAGTAGCCCGGTTCTACGCAGCCTCCTCTGGTGACCGCGGGCTCGCTGGACCCGCCGTGGACTGCTCCGCTGACTGCCAGCTGTCTGTGTCTCGCTCAGGCGACTGCGAGCTGTCTGTAGCTCGCTCCGGCGACTGCGAGCTGTCTGTAGCTCGCTCAGGCGACTGCGAGCTGTCTGTAGCTCGCCCCGGCGACTGCGAGGTGTCTGTAGCTCGCTCAGGCGACTGCGAGCTGTCTGTGGCTCGCTCAGGCGACTGCGAGCTGTCTGTGGCTCGCTCAGGCGACTGCGAGCTGTCTGTAGCTCGCCCCGGCGACCGCGAGCTGTCTGTAGCTCGCTCCGGCGACTGCGAGCTGTCTGTAGCTCGCTCAGGCGGCTGCGAGCTGTCTGTAGCTCGCTCCGGCGCTCGTTCCGCGCCCGGCACCGCCCCCGGCTCCGGCTGCTCCGCCAGCGGTCGCGGTTGCGACTGCGGCGCCTCCTCCAGCACTGCCAATTTTGATGTGGGCCTGCGGAACACACCACTGCGCGTGCGAACGTCCGCACAACGCACCTGTCCGTCCGGGCCCGGGTAGACCCGGTGCACGACCCCGCGCGGCCACGTATTACGCGGCAGCGCCGGATCTACGACCACGACCAGGTCGCCCGGAACCAGGGCACGGCTGCTCTGCGGCGCCCCGTAGCGTGGCGTGAGCGTGGGGAGGTATTCCCTCACCCAGCGCCTCCAGAACTCGTCGGCAAGGGCTTGCGCGACTCTCCAAGTCTTCTTGTCCGCCGGCACACACGGTCCGACGTACGGCAGTCCGGTGGACGACCCCAGGAGGAAATGGTTCGGTGTGATTGCCTCCGGGTCGCTGGGGTCCACGGAAACGTGAACTAGCGGTCGTGCGTTCACGGAATACTCCGCCTCGGCCATCAGGGTCTGGAGTACCTCTTCTTTCGGCGACTTCTCGTTCAGCGTAGCGAGTAAGGCGGTTTTCACCGACCTCACCATCCGTTCCCAGGCACCTCCTTGACTCGGCGCCCCCGGCGGGGTGAATTTCCATTGCATGCGGTGCGTGAGGCCCAGCTGAGCCATAGCCGGTGCCCACTCAGCGTACGCCTGCCGCAGCTCGACGTCCGCGCCTCTGAAGTTCGTCCCGTTGTCGCTGTACATGACTGACGGCCATCCTCGCCGCGCAGCCATCCTTCTCATGGCCATTATTACTGAGTCTGTCGACAGCGAGGCCACCAGCTCCAGGTGCACGGCCCGCGTCGTCAGACAGGTGAAGAGCGCTCCCCATCTCTTCTCGTGACGTCGGCCGATGGTGATCGTCATCGGGCCGAAACAGTCGAGACCACAGTACGAAAATGGTTTCTGGAACGCCCCCAGGCGCTCCGCCGGCAGGTCTCCAGTTTGTGGTGTTCTCGGGTGCGCCCGTCGCAGCCGACAAAACGCACACTTACTGGTTATGCTGCGCACCGTCGGCCGCAGCTTCAGGATCCAAAACCTTTGCCTGAGGTCGTTCACGACCCTCTCGCGGCTCCCGTGTCCTGCCCTGGCGTGCTCCCGTGCCACCAGTAACTTCGTAAACGGATGTCTTCCGTCCAGGATGATTGGATTCTTCATCTCCGCTGGAACCTGCGCTGCTTTGATTCTCCCGTCCAGTACGAGCAGCCCGTCTTTGTACACTGGGTTGAGCCGGTACAAGGAGCTCCACCTAGGCGCCGTCTTGCCACTTGTGATCTTTTCAATTTCTTGCGTGAAGCTGTCCCGTTGTGACCTCTGATACCACAACGTCTCGGCCCGTTCTAGGTGTCGTACCTCGAGGTTGGCTCGACGATCTCGGCACTTTTCTAAGAATAACAAAACCATCGCTGTGCATCTTATGAGGCGCTCGTAACTCGAAAAGCGCGTCACATCCGGTAGACAGTCCAGCTCACTCGCCCTTGTGGTGTAAAAGGCGACATGTTCTTCTTTATCTTCGACTTGGGCGGGACTCTCCGCGGGCCACTTGCTCATAGGCCTGCGCAGGAAGTCTGGCCCTTTAAACCATGGGTCCTCGTCGCTCCTCGGAACATAGCCCGTTCTCGTGGCTAGGTCCGCGACGTTGTTCTTAGTGCTCACCCACCTCCACTGGTGGACAGATGTCAGTTCGGCGATTTCCCCCAGGCGGTGCGCGACGTACGGCGTGTATTTCCGACTGCCGTTTTGTATCCAACACAGCACCACCTGTGCATCAATCCAGTAGAAAACGGTATCTGTTTTCCACCTGTGTTCTGCTACGACGGCGTTTCCCAGCCTCGCTCCGACCAGGGCGGCCTGTAGTTCCAGCCTCGGTATGGTCTGGGCCTTCAATGGCGCTACTTTGGCCTTGGCTGCGGCCAATACGACTCGAACATCTCCATTTTCCTGTTCCATCCTCCAATAGACGGCTGCGGCGTATGCGTCCTTGCTCGCATCACAAAATACGTGCAGCTGCCGGCTCCTCGTCGGGCTCCCCCCGTTGTAACTCCGGGGCAGCTCGAGATGGCTGATGTATTCCATGTCTGTCAGCCAGCGGGTGAAGTCCTCGGCTGACTCAGCTGGCAGCGGCTCGTCCCAGTCCAGCTTCTGACGCCACAAGCCTTGTAGGATGACTTTGGCGGTAATGGTGTAACAGCTAAGTAGCCCCAGCGGATCGTAGATACTCATTACGGTGCTAAGGGCCTCCCTTTTCGTCGGCGCGCGCTGCAGCTCACGGACCTCCACAGGAACTCTAGATAGCGACGTGTTGAATTTTAGTTTGTCACCTTTGGAGTCCCACAGCATGCCCAGGGTCTTCTGCTCGTCCTTGGTGACGTGCTGCGTAGTATTCTCAGCTAGGCGGTCCTCAGGCAGCTCCTCTAGCACCCTCCGATCGTTGCTCGTCCAGCCTCTTAAGTGGAAGCCACCTTTCCTGTGCACCTGGTCCACTTGCTCTACAACCTGCTTGGCCTTCTCCCGGTCTGGATAGCTGTCTACGTAGTCATCCATGTAATGGGCTTCGGAAATAGCGCGATGGGCTTCCGGGTGTGACTCAGCGAATTCTTCCGCGTTCCTATTCCGGGCTGAGTGTGCCAGGAACGGCGAACACGACGCTCCAAAAATCATCACCACCATCTTGTATCTGGTCGGCGGCTCGTTCGGGTCCTCTCTCCACAGGAACATTTGGGCCGGCTGGTCTTCTCGTCTGACTTTCACATGAAGGAACATCTCCTGTATATCGGCCTTCACAGCAACAGCTTCCTCCCTGAACCGGAACAGGATTCTTGGCAGTGACGTCAGAAGGTCAGGCCCCTCCAACAAGTGATCATTAAGGCTCACGCCGCTTGTCTTCGCCGCCGCGTCGAAAACCAGTCGCAGCTTACCCGGTTTGTTTGGGTTTTTTACCGGGAAGTGCGGCAGGTACCATGTACGGTCGCTTCCGGCCTCCGTCCCGTCGCATTTTTCCGCATATCCCTTGCTTATGAGATTTTTCATCTGCCCATGGTACTGCGCCTCGTCTTCTGGGTTTTTCCTGAGCTTGTGTTCTAAGTTCTTAAGCCTCTTCAGCGCATTGTTGTAGCTGAGAGGTAATTTGACGCCGTCCTTGCGCCACAGAAGTCCCACTTCGAATCGACCGTCCTCCGTTCTCTTGGCCGTCCTGCCAAAGAGGTCGATGGCCCGCTGCTCGCCGTCTGTCAGCCTCGCCTTAGCCGCTATTCCCAATGCGTCTATATCGAAGTGTTTCTTCACCATTTCTTCGAGCCGTTCGCCTCTGGTCTCGATTGTGGATATGTGCAGGATACTCTCATCATCCTGCCTTATGATGCGCCTCGGGATGCTGCCGTGGATCACCCAGCCGAGTTTGGTCTTTGAGGCCGCAGGCTGGTTCCTTTTCCCGATTCTCAGTTCTCTTGACACGATGAGCTGCCAGTTGTCCGTACCGATGAGAAGTTGGGGTTTCTCGTTTTCATAACACATCTCTTCATCCCTGAGATCGTGCAGGTGAGCGAGTTGCAGCAATGATTCCGGAACGGATTGAGTGAGCAAGTTCAATCCGCCCACAGTTCTCGCAGTGATGTCGTGCCTGGTACCGTCGTGACCCCGTACGCCCAGTTGTACGAGTCGGCTTTTTTCCTCATTCCTCTCGGCGTTGATCCCGTGCATCCGCAGCACTTTCGACGGACCGTCTGCGCCGATAGCCTTCGCGACGTCTTCATCCAGCAGAGTCACTGTCGAGCCCTCGTCGAACAGCGCGAAGATGTCCGCTTCGCCCCGTGGACCTACGACTTGAACCCTTCTCATCTTGAGTTTTACCGCACGGTCGGACGTGACCGATGCGGTAATAACGGCGTCCTCAGCCTGTGGAGCGCCGCCGGACCTCTCCTCGTGCAGCAACGTGTGGTGCAGCCGCTTACAACCCTGTGCGCCGCATCGTTTCGCCTTACAGTTGAATCTTCTGTGTCGACTCGATATGCACAGGAAACACAGCCCCTCTTTCCTGACTGTGTCCCATCTCTTTGGTACGCTCATTTTCTTGAAGGTGGCGCAGCGAGGCAGAGCGTGATCATTGGCACATATCGGGCACTTCATTGCTTCCTCGCGTACCTTCTTGGGTTGGCTGTGGCTCGGCGAACCCCTGCCCTCATCTGTCACCGCGAAGACTGGCCTTCTTGCTCTGGTTTCACTCTTGTTCGGAGGTTGACGCGGTGTTTCTCTCTTCGATGTTGTGCTGAATCCGTAGCGCAGTGCCCTGTCCGCTTCCCTCATTAAGAATTCAGAGAGAAGGACGACATCGGGCTCGTTCCTGAAGCGCGACGTCTCTTCTGCGTAGTCGTACCACTTGCTTTTCTCGTAGGGACTGAGTTTCTCTAGAATGTCTCTCGTGAGCAACGGGTTGAAAAGGTACCCGTGCCTCAGCCTCTTCAGGATAGCCACCATGTTCTGAATCTTCACGGCGAATTGGTTGAGTTCCGCCGCCGAACCTCCGAGCCTCGGTAGCCTCTTCAGGTCTTCCATCATGCGGTCCACCATAACTTCTGGACGTCCGAAGCATTGTTCTAGAGTCTTCATGATTTGTTCGGGCGGCGTAGCGACGCTCAGCAGTGGTGCCACGGCTTCCCTGGCTTCTCCCCGTAAGCAGTTCCTCAGCCGAGCTAAATTCTCGATCGGTTTCAGCTTGTAGAATGCAGTGGTGTCTTCCATTGCTGCCTTGAAGGACAACCATTCGGTGGGAGCCCCTGAGAATGTAGGCAGCTCCGTTGTGTGGCGCGTCTGGCGTTGATTCAGCAGCTTGTCTAACGTTTCAGCGAGATGTTCCACCCCGTTGGCCCTAGACGTGGGCGGTGTGGGTGAGCGTGGGCGGCGTTGTTCCGGCCACTCAAATCTCGTCTTCTGGCCTTCGCGTCTTCCTCCAGTTGGTGGCATGTCTTCTGGCTTCGGCGTCTCTCTCTCCTCTAACACGACCGGCTCTTGTCTAGCCTCTTCATGGTCGGGTCCTTGTTCGCTTAGCCAGGCTCGTACACGTTGCTCCACCTGTTCAGACGGCTCGTCGTCATCGGGGCTGCTTCCATCCTCTGCAGCGGCGACGTCGGCGACGAGTTTCTTCTTGATAAGTTCTGCTTCTATTTGCAGTTCCTTTTTACGGAGAGCGGCCAGCTTCTCTTCCGCCTCATATTGTATGCGTGCGACGACACTCGCTGTCGATCGACGCGACCTAATTGAAATAGCCTTCTTCCTGGCTAATGTTTGCACTTCCGGGGCTACAGGTGCCTTGCTAGTACCTGGTCTCGGTTTTAAAATTGTTTGAAGCAGATCTGCCCTTCCCTCGGTCGGCGGCGGCTGGCTCGTGGCGGCAGCAGACGGCGATCGTGGCGGATCTGGAAATCTTCGCGGTTGTTGTTGTTGTGGTTGGTTCTCCTCGGCCCCGCTCTGACTCCTTGTGATGACCATAGTTTAAGTTAAATGTTACGTTAAGTTAAATCCTCAAATCAAAATTAATCTTCAAATATTCGTCTTCAAACTCCAAAAATCTTCAGAGTCTTCACGACT
The DNA here is from genome assembly GCA_905404095.1 of Glaucopsyche alexis. NCBI lineage: Eukaryota > Metazoa > Arthropoda > Insecta > Lepidoptera > Lycaenidae > Glaucopsyche > Glaucopsyche alexis. The sequence goes on from FR990057.1 coordinate 2,636,972, forward strand.
CGTCAAGAATCTTCGGTAGGTTTTTCCGGCGAAAAATCTGCGAATCCTTGCTTCCCTCTTCGTTGGTGTTGTCTTGTATCTTCGAGTCCAATCTTCTAATCCGAGTCCGTCGATCCCCGGTGTTGAATTCCTTTCTTCCAAAATTCTATGTTCGGCTTGGTAAATTTTCTTCAAAAAATTTTCTATGTCCTTGGCTCGATGAAATTATTCTATGTCCAGTGTTCAGTAAATTTTTCTAAGTCCGGTCTTCAATAAATTTTTCTATCTCCTTGGCTCAGTAAAATTTTTCTATGTCCGATGTTCAGTAAATTTTTCTATGTTCCGTCATCAATAAATTCTTCTAAGTGTCGTCTTGATTGTTTTCAACTGGTATTGGACTTCGAAAATTTCTTCAATCTTGTATCTCGGATCACACGCGACTAACTCACTAACTTGCAATCCGGCTCGAAGGACCACGCACTACTGTATGGGACTGTATTTTTCCACTAGGTTTTCACCGCCGGCTCTGATCAGACTCGAAGATAGCAAGGTTACACCGATTCGGGCAGAGCTGGGGCGTATAAAAATTAACACTGATTTGAGGAGAACATTTAGCACGATAAGCCGTTAGCTTACCTGGCTCAGGGCAATGCCGTATAGGGAGCACAAATGTACTCTTCTAATTTTCATATAAGCTATCTCTCTCTTATTTCTCTATACGGCTATTTTTCCGTAATTTTCCCTAATTTCCCTTTATTTCCCCTGAGCCAGGATAAGTGAAACGCATAACGTGAAATTCTTTATTTACCATAAAACAATACATAATCACACAGTTTACATAGATACTTAGTAACACATAAGCAAAATTACAAGTATAAGAAAAACCATATATTTTTCACCATTATAATCTAATTTTCTCGAAAACCATTTACATTTCTATTTACCTAAACGTTATTTACTTTAGCCACTAATTTTCCCTATGTACAACACTAATTTTCCAAATGAAATAAGCTACGGTTAAGAAATTATAAAGAAAATAAACTCGTGACTTTAAAACAATTATTTACCACTATTTTAATGAATTTAACACTTATGTACAACACTTATATTCACTATTTTCACTCTTAAGAGTTTATGTATTATTTACTTACAGTTTTTAGAAACGTTTTAAAGCACTGATAAGCGTTCATTGTCTTTAAATTCACTTTAAAACACAGGCGAGGCCGCTGTCCTTAACAAATATTGTTATAAACATAGATATATAATAAACGTTTATGAAGATCGCGTGACGTCACGGCGCCCGCCATATTGTGAATCTGCCAAAATCCTTCGTAGCCGGAAATCCGAAAGAGATGAATCAGATATATTTGTTTACGGAACGAGAGGTCATATTATTATAGTAGTGATATTATGATATAGCTATAAGGTAATGTTGCTAGGTCATTATCTATTAGGTTACCAACATGACAGGGCTTAAAATATTTTATCTAATCTACTTCTCCAAAATCTTATAATAATCGCACTTTTTTACACTTAAATGCTTCAAACAAAAAAATCGGAAACGCTTCGAATTATTATTGTAATCTTGGTTGCTAATTTTCTTTGATGTTGATGATGATTATCTCGCATTAATGTGATTCCATAATCGTACCTACAAGTGGCTACAGTATTAGTTAAGGTTTAGCCTTCGTTCGCACAAGAGTTTTTTTGTGGTGGCGATAAAAAAACCGGTCAAGTGCGAATCGGCCTCGCGCACCGAGGGTTCCGTACAAACCTGTAGGTATATGAGTAAAATAATATCACACAAATTTTTATATAAGTATAGGTACACTTTTCCACTTTATTTAGATTTAAAAAAAAATTACAATTGAAAAAATCTAAATAAAGTGGAAAAGTGTATATAAAAAGTTGTGTTATATTATTATGAACATGAATTTCCACCAAGAACCAACAGTACACTCAATCAGTGAGACTACATTATACATATAAGTAAAAGTAATAACATAGAGCTGATAAGCAAACACACGAGTATAGAACTTGACACTGCTGTTTTTTCTATCGCCATTCGCCACCACAAAAACTCACGTGGGAACAAATAATTAAATATAAACCAAGCGATCAAAATAAATAAAATTGTATATCAACACAGCACTGACATGTTATGTTCCTTATCTATACTAATATTATAAAGCTGAAGAGTTTGTTTGTTTGTTTGTTTGTTTGTTTGAACGCGCTAATCTCAGGAACTACTGGTTCGAATTGAAAAATTCTTTTTGTGTTAGATAGTCCATTTATCGAGGAAGGCTTTAGGCTATATAGCATCATGCTAAGTTCAATACGAGCGGAGCACCAATCAAGAATGTTTCAAAATCGGGGTTTTTTTTCCCCTTTTGAGAGCTTTCGCTGCGTACGCTGCGGAAACGGCTAAAGTTTCGCTAAAATGATGTATGACAGAATTGTTCCCCTTTAAAAGTTCTAAAAAAAAGTCCGCGACGGTATATGTCTATCTTTTAAGGTTGGCTCACAATAACCTTTTTATGCTAACCAAATTTGTTCTAAAATTAAGCATTATTTGTGAGGGTGTTTTCATAAAGATGATATTAATCCTTATCCAAGTAAATACGTTATTCATTACAAGCATTTAATCTAGAAGAAATTTGCAGTTTACATCATTTGATTTCAATGAGTATTTTAGAAGATATCGCAGTAATAAAATAGTCCAGCGCGCAATTATGTACGGCGCGCGGCGTGGGCGGGCAGTCGTAAGGTGGAAGCATTTCTCCTTCTAAGTAAATGAAGTCGCGGGTAAATTTTAGCGATATCCCAAAGTAAATGTTTCACGCGGACGAAGTCGCGGGCAAAAGCTAGTATAATATATATCTAATACCGACTTAAAACTGAAACATTTCTGCCATTGCTTCGGCACAAATGGGTTGGCTTAAAGAGATACCCAGAGATACCACGTTGCACGGTTGCGTCGCTCTCAGAAGAACGATCTAAGAAGTCTGTAACACAAATATACCTAAATGTAGTAAAGTGGGTGATTAATATCACAATGCAAAATATTACAATTGGTATTGTGGTGGTTTTTGAGTATGTTAACTGTACGAAAAAGTTTAAAGTTAAACTTTTTTGGAAATAAATTTCAGCATTTGTGGGAAATTCTGCCATCTTTAGGCCCTAGCACAAGATTGCTTGAGAGTTGAAGTGTCGACCATCCATCAGATAAATGGTGACTCTAAACTCTCAGTGTCGTGCGTTGAGTGCTATGAAACGGTAGCGCTCCGTATTACACACGAAGCAAATTTAATTGTTTGCGAGTCGCGCGGTTACGCCGCTGCACGTACACCATGGCGTTGGTGGCCAACGAGTTGCTGGCGTTCATCCAGCACGCCATCGACACTATGGACGAGGTCAGCATCATGCAGATCTGCAAATCTTCTTTCTCAAGCGAGGAGATTTGCATGGGTAAGCAGCTGCTTTATGAAACGCTCGGCCAGAGCGCGAATATGCCATCACGGAGGCGAGATGGCGGCGAACGAAGCGTGCAGGACATCATCTCCCTGCTGAAGCAGACGGATCCAGACGACGTGCCGGCCTTTGTGGCGAAAGATCTCCACAAGCTGCCGGTAGTAACGATGGACCACGTCGACGTCTCCAGCCTGCTGAAGAACTTCAACAGTATGAAGGCAGAGCTGGACGAGATGCGAGGTAGGTTGGATGCATCGGAATCTACCATCCGTGACTTACGTAGTGAATTACTACAATTAAAATGTAATAATTCAGTAAGTAGGTCACCCGATCATTCAACCGCCTTTGTCAACACACGTCGTGGCGGCGCGCGCGCTGACACATCGTTTTGCGTGTCAGCGGATTCCGACGAGTCGGCGATCGCCGCCGCCCCCGCCCGCACTCCCCTCCGGGTCGTGCAGACGCCGAGTCAACCAACTCAGCCGAAAACTTTTGCGACTGTCGCCGGTCGCCCCGCACCACCCCCGCGGGCGAAGACAAAGGGGGTGAAGGAGAGCCGTAAGGCTGTGGAGAGCCGCAAGGCTGAGCCTCTTCGACCTGGCAAGGACGAGAGCAGGAGGTGCGATGAGGAGGGCTTCATACTGGTGGAGAGAAGAAAGAAGAAGAAGCCCGCCGCCCGCAACCACCGCGGCACCGCACCTTACGTACCTGAACTGCGCCTGCGGAGCGAAGTACCCGCGACGCCGTTGTACGTATCCCGCCTGCACTGGTCTATGCAGGTCGAGGACGTCGTGGACTACATCCGCCAGAAGACTTCCATCGCCTTAAGGGTCGAACGTCTGGAGTCTCGCCACAAGGTCAATTTCAGTTCCTTTGTGGTGAGAGTGCCGACGCATCTTTTGTCGACCTTCGAGGTGGAGGAGTTCTGGCCGACGGGTGTGGTATACCGGAGGTTCCGGGGGAGACTCCGGAACGAAGCGCGGATCACGTCGCCGACAACACGTGACAAAGTGTAGTTTTTAAGTATATAATATGTATGTTAGTCTGTAAGGTATTTATAATATGGGCCTATGCCGCCCGAAATAAATGAAATTTAATTTAATTTAATTTAATTTAATTTAAACGCTGACTCAATTTTTAATGGACGCTTTCACACCACGTCAATCTGGTCCGCAACCTCTGGCTTGTGCGCCAACGCGCTAACCACTGAGCCACAAAGGTCGTCTGCCAATTTGCTACTAAACTAAGCCATAAGCAATCTTTCTTTGCACCATCTTTTAAGTTTTGCCAACCTAAACGAGCCCCGGAGGCCCATCTGTTTCTAATTTCTATGTATTGATACATAAAATAATATCGTTCGGCGAATAGGCAGTAAGCCATGCTATAATTGTGACAGTAAGTTTTTTTGTTGGCCCGAATCCAACTGTGTGCGGTCGCCACAGTGAGTCATAGAGGTGTAAAAAAAATTGTATGTGTGTGGCGTAGTAATTTTTGTTACCTTTTCGACCGAGGTATCTTTATGTAGCGCCGATTTCGCTGAAAATTGTATTTAATGTTTTTTTATAAAAAGTAATTTATAACACTTTGGTGTATGCCGTTTTGAATTCGAGAAGCTAACGATTTTCTTGGAAGTTCGAAAGCGAAAAAAAAAAACACTGAAATATTTAATGGCGTGGTTTACGATCAGGCGGGTTAGCTCAATTTATATTTTTGGCTACGATTAAGTTGTTTTGGTACCTAAAGTTAATAAGCAGATCTTACCACTACCACTAGAGGGATGTAACGGATTCCGGAGGCAACTTGTAGAACAAATAAAGCTGATAGCCTGATACTTTCAAAACTTACACAAGTACAAAAATTTATTTAAGTAGCCCCAGTAACTTGTACTAATATTTATTCTGTGCCCCAGTGTTGGGCGCCAATTTTACATTTCAACTCGTAAATATGTGTTTTAAATTAAAAAGTATGTTAAGGGATTCGAATCGTATCCTTTAATTCCAGGGAATTGACACTTGCGTCTCACACTATGGACTATATTACTATACAAGGTCTTTGACTACAGCTTATTGACCCAGGGACACCCACAACTGTTTACAACCGAGATTTGGTTGGTGAGAGTTCAAAGAGGACTAATCACACGAGATTCCGGGTAGCGTAAACAGACGACGCGCTTAAATCATAAAAGTAATTTACATATTATTGCTTCTGGCTATGTAAGTATATCAATTATCAATAAATAAGTTTTTAACTAAACTAAGTACAACTAAATAACTAAACTACTTGAGATCTATTTTTTTTTTGAAAAAATAAAATAAAATTCGTCCATATTATTCTATCATTGTGGTTATTTATTGTAGGGTAGTAAGTGATAATTAAATTGGTAGCATTAAAACTATTGTCCATTTCTGTACAAAAGTTTGAAATTCTTAAATTAAAAAAATATCGAACGGAATAAAAGATTCATTGGAATAATAAGTTTAAGGTTTTTAAAATTTGGAAACTTTTTGAATCTCGAATTTCAAACTCGTCTTTGAAATTCGAGATTCAAAAAGTTTTTGAGCTGTCAAATTTGTCATTTATATAAGCTGCACATAAATTCGAATTTCGATTGGCATTCCTCCAGTTTCGCACGTGCCGGTTTGCTACACAACAAAATAAATTACCGTGAAAATGGATCATTACTCCGCTGTGTGAAATGTCCTTCGAAATTTGTAGGTACAATTATTATGTAACTTGCACACGTCAAAACATTATTAATTCTAGGAACAAGGGAATTAGGTAATCGACAAAACAATTAGGTATTCCACTTACAACCAATTAGCAAATTAGTAATTATATTCATGTAATTTAGTCCGGGTTAGTAATTAGTATCGTTTAGGACACTCTTTCTCTATACCATCGTTTCTCAACCTTTTATATGTCGCGACCCACGAAAAAGCCAAAATAGTTAAGTAAAAACTCTTGCGACCCCGTCACGATTTTTTCGACGTTCGATATAAAAGATTCGTTCGGAAAATAAATCCTTTGTAGGTACCTATTATGTAGTTTGTATTTATTATTTTTCAACAGACTTAACCCCCTTTAAAACATACTCGATCCCCCGCAACCCACCAGTTGAGAAACGATGCTCTAATGAGATTTTTTATTTCAGCAAAACCCTCCGCACATCTATAAAAATCAACAATTCGTCCACAAAAACCCAAAAATCAATGTTTCTCAAACATTATCAAATATTGTCATAAACGCTCGGCCGCCAGGCGAATATCAGGCATACCGTACTATAACACGGGGTCGGTTACCGGTCCGCGAATATTGGGATATTTCGATAGATCGTATTTGCAAACACCCACGGGCCGCTTCCTGACCTATAGGGTTCAAATTTTTTGGCCTTCATTAGAGATAGCTAAAGCTTTTCTGACCAGTCCTCAGTCAAGTCAGTTCGTAAAACAATATAGCGTTGAAAATAAGAACTCTGCGCTAATATAGTACAGAAGAAAAATAGAAACAGCAACTCGGTGCTCATGTGAGTTTTACGTGCCGCGATAAAAATGCACAAGTGAAAACGAGGGCTTATAAGACTAAGATTGTTAAATACAAACTGTTACATTACATGTAATCTATTCTTATACTTTTTGTACATAATATGTGTGGCGACGTGTTACATCGCCATCCTCATGCTACCTACAATCCGACCATATGGTCATTCACGTCAAAATTTCATGGGCGTACCCTGGTAGAGGCAGGGGGCAGCAGCTGTAACCCTCCCCCCAGAAGATAAAATAAACGTCAATTTTCCCTAAAATTTAACGTCAAGTTCTCGAAACAGGTATGAGCTGCCCCTCCCCCCCTAGCTGAAATCCTGGGTAGGCCCTTGCAAAATCTACAAACAAAGAATATTATGAAGTTATATCACAGAATAAATAATAGTACCTACCTAGAGGTAGTTATATCACAGTACCTATAAAGATAATTATTTATACTGTGGTTATATTTGCGCGTTTTTCATTTAAAAAGGCGGACCTAAAATGTCCGCTTTCACAATTTGATAAGGGGCCGTGCATTAATCACGTGATGTTTTTTACTACTTTTTAGACCCCTCCCCTCCCCCTGGTGATACGTGGTGAGGTTTTATACTACCCCCCCTACCCCACCTAAGATCACGTGTATTTTTTTTACATAGTAAGCAGGTCATGTTTAAAGAAAAACTTTAACTTAAAAATCAATTTAATCGAATAATTTAAGCAATTAAAAACTATACGAGTCATTTGTCTTGTAAGTATTTACACAACACTACGAATCTACAAGCGATAATAATTTCGGTATGCATAGACTAGATTCGAAAATTAATACACGTGATGTCTCCTTATACCCCCTCCTCCCCTTGGTGATACTTGGTGATTTTTTTTGAGACCCCCCCCTCCCCCTTTAGGCATCACGTGATTAATGGACGACCCCTAAGGCACCGCTGATTGGTATAGCGGATGCCGTTTGTACACTAGTGTGGCGACGCATTACATCGTCATCCTAATGCGATCCGCTCAGATCCACATCACAAGATTCACATGAAAATTCACCAAGCAATTAGGAAAGAAATATTTGCGCGCGTTGTTTACTTAAAAAGGCGGGCGTAAAGTTTGCTTTCACAATTTCACAATGCACCGCGGAAGCCGCTCCTGCCGCCTGCGACACACTTTCAGTTATTGTTCGTACCTTATGGCGGCTTATGGTCAATTCATACTAGCGCAAAGTCGAAGCGAAGGAAAGCGAAGCGAAATTCTTAATAAAATAAATAATTCGCTCTTATTGGTCATAAGAGTGACGTACAACTCTACAAGGCGCAGGTTAGGCCTCAGGGACCGTCCATTAATCACGTGATGTTTTTAACAACTTTTTAGACCCCTCCCCTCCCCCTGGTGATACGTGGTGAGGTTTTATACTACCCCCCCTCCCCCACCTAAGATCACGTGTATTTTTTTTTACATAGTAAGCAGGTCATGTTTGAAGAAAAACTTTAACTTAAAAAACAATTTAATCGAATAATTTAAGGAATTAAAACTATACGAGTCCTTTGTTTTGTAAGTATTTAAACAACACTACGAATCTACAACCAAAAATAATTTCGGTATGCATAGACTAGATTCGATAAAATAAATAATTAAGAAAATAAAAAAACCCGACTGCAAAAAAGACATATAGGTACCTAAGCAACGCACTAAAAAGACCGAAACAAGTTTAAGAAAACTGACTACACTATGAGCTGAAACCATAAGTGAAATAATTGACGTTATGTTTGGTAGCAGGCGGGACCCATTCGCAAATTATAAATCGTACAAAAATATATGGGCCCCGCCTGCTAACAAACATAACGTCAATTATTTCACTTATGGTTTCAGCTCATAGTGTAGTCAGTTTTCTTAAACTTGTTTCGGTCTTTTTAGTGCGTTGCTTAGGTACCTATATGTCTTTTTTGCAGTCGGGTTTTTTTTATTTTTTTAATTATTTATTTTATTTCAGTCTTTTCAGTTGCTTTTGAATTGTAGTTATCTATGCAGGCGGGTTTTTGTTTTTTATTGTTATTATTTATCGTTATATTTAATATAAAACTGCAAGTTATATACATATTTAGAATCAGTGTTTAAAATCCTTCATTTTGATACCCCACTCCATATACTTGGTAGATATTTTTTTTTTACCTCACAACATGGCGTCAAACATCCGCCATTTTGTTTTTTTTTAATGTCACCTATCTAAGAACACTTGGGCTATTAAGACGAATCTAACGATACCTCAAATGTGAAAATCCGTTTAGCGGTTCTGAAGATACAAGGTAATAAAGAATATTACATACATACATACAAGATACGCGCTAAACACATAACCCTCCCGGCAGTCGGGTAAAAATTAATACACGTGATGTCTCGTTATACCCCCTCCCCCCTTGGTGATACTTGCTGATTTTTTTTTCGGACCCCCCCTCCCCTTTTAGGCATCACGTGATTAATGGACGACCCCTGACACATAAAATACTGTTCTCATCTCTGGAGTCTGGACAGAAGCACCAAAGTACCAGCTTCTTCCTCTGGATCGCATCCATCGAGCTGTTGTCGACTGCCAAGTGTTTCTTTTTTTCGAAGGAATTGTTCGGACTTTTATTTACTTTATTCTGCTGCTACTTTTCGCTACCGTTCCACGCGGCAAAACTATCGGATGATCACCTTGATGAGTGGCAGTCCTCCGCCGTGTACAATTAAACTTTGGAATAAACTGTCGCCGGCGATATTTCCGGACCATTACGACTTGCAAACCTTCAAAAAAGGAACGATTTCCCTCTTAAATCCGGTAATAGGGACCCTTTTTTGCCCTTTAGGTACGGAACCCTAAAAAGAAGCGTGCACAATTTTCTTCGTGTCTCAAAAGGAATTTTGCGTTATTGTGGACATAAAGATGAATTTTCAATTTGCTGTATTAAATTTGAGAATTTCTCTTCGCTGCTTCGACTTTTACTAGTATGAATAACCCTTATGTTCTCCTGTACTTATTCTACAGCTTGCGTCACTGATAATGAAGTGGTTAATCTGTTATCTGAACAAGGAAACCAAGCACAGACGGCTAGGTTGGCTAGATTTAGAAAGTTGCATTTTTACATTTTGCATTTTATCCTATGAAGGATAGAGGAAAGAAGTATGGGGGCAACTTGAAAAAGTGTCTGTACGAAAAAAGCAGAAGCAGTGAGAAATTGAAGTTTTCACCAAGTTCATGAATTAAATTTTTTCGTGACTAGACTAGACTAGTTATATGAATGTCCAATAAACAAAACATTTTTTGATTTTGAAGAGTTTGACCTCAGAATCCAATTATGTACTTTCAATGAATTAATGTAAAACATTCTGAATTATGTTGTATGGATAAAAAACTGAATAATTATTCCATTTTTTGTTGTTTATTATATTTAAAAAATAAATAAAGTAATAAACAAAATAAAAGGTTAATTAAAGTTACGCAATAATTTACCTCGCCTGTAGCCAGGGATTTCAAATGTGAAAATGAAACATAACTATTTAAAATTAATGAACAATTATTGATTTATTATAACAACTACATTTTGTAGGTCGTTCTGTTTGAGGATAATCGCAGAGTATAGGACTAGCTACTAGCTGTGGTTTCATTATCACCACCGCGCCGGGATAAACACAATGTTTGTTGTTATAAGTCGTTAAGGAAAACTTACATTAGATTTGATGTAAAATTAATAATTATGTATTATATTAATAAATACTAGCTTTTGCCCGCGACTTCGTCCGCGTGGAGTTCGGTTTCCATACAAAATTTAATTTCTTAGCGGATACTTACGTTATTATCTGTATGCCAAATTTCAGCAAAATTCGTTCAGTTTTGGCTGTGCGTTGATAGATGTGTCAGTCAGGTTTGACTTTTATATATTTAGAAGATTTACTTACAAGTTACTATAATTATTTATGCATTGAAGAGAGCAAAAAGCGAGCCCGGTTTGGTAAGTTGGAACGTTCAACTCAGTTCAGAATAATTAAGAATGTTACTACTTACTACTTACTAGGTATGTAAAATCAGATGGAATTTTGTTACAGTAAAGACCTGTTTCATATCCTTCTACATACAGGGTTGAAGGTTAAGTCGATGTTGATCTTATTATTAAGGGGTTTTTTTATATATAGGTATATATAGATAATAATGCAAACCCGAGTTATGAGGGTTCAAAAAATAGCCGAAACGCTTCCAGAAAATATGGTGGTCGATCTGGTAGTGCTTAAGTTTCGCTTGGCTCGTCTTGGCGATTCTTGTTGTGAGAATGTTATTTCATAACATTTAACAATTAATTAATAACCTTTACGATCTGATGATGTTTATGAATAACATTATACAAATTACAAACACACCTGAAAAGTAAACAAATGGTCACATCATTTGTTATGTTATTAACAATTTATCAACTGTAATTAAATAATATTCGTATAATTAATTAACAGCTATTAATATTCGCCAGCATATTGCGTTATTACGTTTTTAATTTCAAGCTCATTATTAATTCTCGAATGTTCCGTCTGAGTTTTTACTAACAATTTCTGCCAGATATTTTGTACAGACCTACAAATAATTACCTGAGATACACTTTGCTTATACATAGGTAGGTACTAAATATTATTCGCAAAGTGCAAACAAAATATAAAGAAAAATGTACAACGTAACGACTAACGGTAGAGTTTCCAGAATGATCTCTACAAAGTACAATAAGCAATGAGTCTTCCCTTTGAGATATTTTGAAAATAAGTACACATGATATACAATGTATTTTTAGTAACTAGTAAATTACCTATAAGTACTAAACATTTACTCTAAGATGTAGAGCCTTTAAATAAATAAAAAAATAAATAGGTACGTAGGCAAATAAAAGCCTAAATGACAACCATGATTGAAATTAAAAGTATTTTTCCGCGAATGAACTTTATTCTCTACTAGCTGGTGCTCGGGCATTTGCATGGAACTATTTAATATTAATGGAAACCGAGCCCTATTTTTTTCAACGAAACTTAAGAGAAAAGGAGCCTAAGTTAACTCCCTAAAACATTAGTTACACTTTTATAAAAGATTTTCTTTAAACAGCTGCGTCTTATCGCGCAGGCAAGTCTTTGTTTAGAGACAAAGAAAAACGGAACGTGCTACGCGCGTGTGTGCGTATGTGTTCTATATAAACACACTGTGTATGTATGTGTGTGTAGTCTACCTGATTAGCTCGTTAAGTTTTTTTGGACAAAGACATATTGTGTATAATAACGGGCAAGTTCATTGCCGTGCGAGGAATGAGGATGTCTTGTCTCCTGACTTCTGGCAAAAGATTCGTGGTTTCGTAATTGCATTCTATTGAAGGGTTCAAACAAAATAATATATCTACTTCTACAAGTATTTTCCATGTTAAGAAAAAAGTAGCAGTCATAGATATACATAAAATATTAATAAGAGGGTAGCAGTTTTAGAAGAAGACGCAATTGTCAAGTCGAAATAAGGTTGGAATTTGGAACTGTACAAAAAATAAAGTTTATTATTAAATGGTATTAATTATCTGTTAAATAGGTACATAAACTATTAAAATGTCATGTAATATATTAAGAAAAAATCATGAAGAGTTTTGACGCGTGTGACGTCATGTGTCCCAAAGGGGAGTACCTACCTATATTTGGGCCACAATAGGCTAGCCACTGGACGACTGAATTTTGTTATTGCATAAATGAACAGTACTTTTAAATATGAGTAAGTTTGTATTATTGATCAAAGGAGTAAGTTCTTAAGGCCGTGTAGACCCAATTTTACATGACTTTGAATCGATAATAAACAAACAAATAGTAACTTTAAAAAGGCAAAAAAAAATACACATTGTTGTTTACTTAATGTTCTTTTACAATTTGTGGTTCAAAACATAATATTAAAAACTTCACTCGATCAAAAATAATTCCGAAGAGGAGGCTAAATTTGAATATTTTTCTTTTTGTTCATGAAGTTCATGATAGTTTTACTTTCAAAAATCATATCTACGAAAAGCTAATAACTTAAAGAAGAATAATTTGTGGTTACATTTTGCATGTTGGTTTAATTATTTTAACATTAAATAATTATTGAAATGCAGCGTGCGTAAGCCGCTTGAGTCGCCCCACAGTCGCCCGCTAGGCGTTGACGAGGACAGACCTATGTCAGTTTTGCTAGCGCACGGCTTACCCGCGTATTTATCGAACAATTATTTCGTTTCTAACGCAGTGTAGGAAAGTCAGTTTGTTTTGTTTTTTTTTATTTTTGAACTAAATTATACATATCATACACAATAACATGTTATATTTTATCGTCGCCGCGTCATTGCTTTTGCCAGATGAGACGACCTCTGTGGCTCAGTGATTGAGCGTGTTGGTGCTCAAGCCGGGAGTAGCGGGTTTGAATCCCGCCGAAGGAACAAAAAGTTTCCTGTGTTCCCGGGTCATGGATATGTATAATACAATAAAAATCTAAAGGAAAGTCAGTTTGTATTGTATTTTTTTTATGTTTCTTTTTATTTTTGAACTAATTCTATACAGATAAAAAAAATTGAAGTGTCTGTTTGTAACTTCAAATTAACAGCTTTTCATATAAGGAATCTAAAAGTATATTCGGTGCTTATAATAAAATACCAATTTATAAAATTTTTGTCTGTCCGTCTGTCTGTCTGTCTGTTTGTTCCGGCTAATCTCTGAAACGGCTGGACCGATTTTCACGGGACTTTCACTAGCAGATAGCTGATATTATAAGGTCTAACATAGGCTACTTTTATTTTAGGGTTCCGTTTAAAAAAATAGGGTTCCGCTTTCGTTAGATCTGCGCAAACAAAGTTGCGGGCATCAGCTAGTTATACATATAACCATACACAATAAGATGTTACATTTTATCGTCGCCGCGTCGTTTCTTTTGCCAGATGAGACGACCTCTGTGGCTCAGTGATTGAGCGTGTTAGTGCTCAAGCCGGGGGTCGCGGGTTTGAATCCCGCCGAAGGAACAAAAAGTTTCCTGTGTTCCCGGGTCATGGACATATAATACAATAAAAATCTATAGGAAAGTTTGTTTTGTATTTTTTTATGCATCTTTTAATTTTTGAACTAAATCTATATACAGATAAATAAAAATGAAGTATCTGTTTGTAACTTCAAATTAACAGCTTTTCACATAATGCATCTGAAAGTATATTCGGTACTTACAATTACAATAAAATACCAATTTTTAGAAATGTCTGTCCGTCTGTCTGTCTGTCGGTCTGTCTGTCTGTTTGTTCCGGCTAATCTCTGAAACGGCTGGACCGATTTTCGCGGGACTTTCACTGGCAAATAGCTGATGTCATAAGGTCTAATATAGGCTACTTTTATTTTAGGGTTCCGTTTAAAAAATAGGGTTCCGCTTCCGTCAGTTAGGCGCAAACGAAGTTGCGGGCATCGGCTAGTTATACATATAACCATACACAATAACATTATCGTCGCCACGTCGTTGCTTTTGCCAGATGAGACGACCTCTGTGGCTCAGTGGTTGAGCGTGTTGGTGCTCAAGCCGGGGGTCGCGGGTTCGAATCCCGCTGAAGGAACAAAAAAAATTTCTGTGTTCCTGGGTCATGAATGTGTATTAAATATGTGTATAATACAATAAAAATCTTAAATATGTGTATAATATAAAAATTATTAAATATATTTCTGTTGTCTGGTACCCGTAACACAAGTTCTTCGAGAACTTACCACGGGACCAGATTGACTTGGCGTGAAGCGTCCATAGATATATTATTGTGTTGTGTATTATGAGAAAAAAGTAGCTGATGCGTGGAGTAGCCTTAGTACATTATTGAATAAGCCAGTAAACAGTTTTTATGAATTTGTAACATCTACCATCTTCTTTGCCGTACTTTTCGTTTCAATTTATTTCGATTTCTGTTTTTACAATAATAATAATAAATAACTCCCCACGCCGATTTCGGTGACGGTGGCTGGTTTTATTGTAGCCTAGCCAGTTACACAGGAGTATTTTTATAGTGCCCAAGTGTGTGCGCAGTACACAAAGGCACTCTTTTTTTTTACTCTCGTAATCCAGGGGGACGGATAACCGACACGACTGACGAGAGATGAGGCGCAGGTCCGACTTTTTACCTGCCCATCCGACGCATGGATCATCTTTCTTGTCAGACAATCAGGTGATCAGCCTGCATTGTCCTAACCAAACTTGGAAACAACAATTTTTGTTGTTCCAGTGCGGGAATCGAAATTAGAACCTACGACCTCCGAGTCGAGAGCCAAGCTCTAACCACTAGACCACGGATGCTGTTCTATTTACAATAAAATATAAGGATACGTGCTCAACATCCGTCATGCTTGCCTTTGCAGAACACACCAAGTCACTCGCAAGTAGGGGTTGCAATCCGGATACTTCGAAATTCGAAAAATTCGAAAAATCCGGATTTTCATTTAAAAATCCGGATTTTTCGAGTTTTTCGAATCTTGGTTACTACTATGAAAATTACATATTTTAATTGTAATTAGTATGTACTCTAGACGTACAATATTTGAATAAGGGATATAATTAATCGAGTGAACAAAAAATAAGTTGGTGACTGTACGTGAGCATACTGTATTGCTGAATTTGGCAGCGAATTAATATGTTGGCGACTAAATTACCAAACTGGTGAAATCACTCAAGTGACAAAAAATACAAAAATCGGCAGATAAAAAGTAGCGAAATTTAATCCAATTAGCACCGATGAGTTGGTGACCATTATACCATGTAAGTAGCTAATAAAGATTTGATTGATAAATTAATAGCTGCTAAAAATTAAATTTGCAAGCTACGGAAAATCCCAGTTTTGGATACTATTGGAGGTTTTTCTTTCTTTGGTATGGGTATCGTTTTCAAGGTTTTTGGGGGTGCAGAATAATATGAAAATAAAATCCGTTTTAAAATTCCAAAATGGCGTATATTTTTTTTTTATTAAAAATGGATGTCTTTTTCCATGTTTCATATGCTGATTATAAAATTGTCTTCCAATTTCATTTTCCAAAATGGCGACTATCCAATCTTCGTAAAATTAACATGTAGTTTGTAGAGGTACCAGCTATGTAAGCTATAGAAACTTTTCGAAATTCAGGATTTTCAAATTTCTTTTTTTGGCATTCATGAAAAAAATATGCGATTTCCGGGTTAAGGGGGAGGAAATTTTTATTATTTTTCCAGTAATAGTATTATTTTTCCGTTTCTAAAATAGAAGCGATTATAGAAAAAAAATATGGCAATGTTCTACTTTGACACAAACAGTGTATAAAGCTATAGAAATTTTGGAAAATTCAGGATTTTCAAATTTCTTTTTCTTCCATCGTGAAGAAAATATGGTGTTGCGGGGTTCTTAAGGGGAGGAAATTTTCATTATTTTTTCAATAGGATGCACCGTTTCCGAGATAGAATCAATTTTATATAAAAAAATGCTCTACATTGAGATACGAGGGATGTATAAAGCTATGGAAATTTTGGAAAATTCAGGATTTTCAAATTTCTTTTTCTTCCATCATGAAGAAAATATGAGGTTGCGGGGTTACTAAGGAAATTTAAAATGGATGACTTTTTTGTAATCAGCACCCGCAGAAACCAACAAAAGGACAACCATATTATTTTTATAAAATTAAGTATGTCCGCCATATTGGAATTTCAAAATGAATGCCATTTTCGTATCCAGCACCCCCAAAAACCTGGTAATGACACCTATGTTAATTTTGCGAAAAATGAATATCCGTTATTTTTAAATTTCAAAATCAATTTACACAATATCTACACCCCCCTAAAATCGAGGAAAATTAAAAATTGGGAATTTTGTACGCTTCTTTGTTTTTTTTTTTTATGTGCGCTGGTTTTGCTGCTTGTATGTTTTTTGAGTTACCTACATTAGGGAAAATATATGTGCCTATTCTTAAATTAAATGTGTACTCACAAATTGTCGCCAAGATGGTTATTTGTTCGCTAATATAATATATGTCTGCCAGTTTGGAATATTCAGTCGTATTACTTAGTCACCAGATTTGTAAATTTTTATTCCTTACATTCTTTAGCCAACATGGTAATTTAGTATTCAATATTCGGTATTTTCACATCCAAAATTTAATTGTTTTGTCGTGACTTTAAATCCATGCCTTTGGATAATTTGATATTATTATTTTTTTGTCCTGTTGAAATTGTTGACACATTTTTCCATTTATTCAAGTTATTTGGTAGAACATAGTCAATCCATTAAATGGAGATGCGAGGGATGAAGATCTGCTAAAATATTATGGTCGCTATATATGTATATGTATGGACTGTTTCTAAGATACTTACCATTTTATATTTTTTAGTAGTAGTACAGTTCAGTAATAGGTGATCCAATTTATAAAAACACTGAATATGGTTTCAGTTTTAATTGCACAAGTAGTAAGAAGTATAATAAGCAAATCCAAACCCAATTAAAGCTTTGTATATTTATATTTATTATTAATTGAATTCGTACTAACGAAAGTCAAAACATATTATTGCAATTTTAATTTCTACAATCATAGAATGCCAAATTAATATGACAGCTTAAAAAGAAATGTAGTGGTTTAACTATATCTAATTATCTTCTAAATAATGAATATCTAAGTCCAAATACCTAAATCTTATCTCTATGATATCAGAATAAATTCTTAAAAAGTTTGGGAAGAAGTTTTGGAGTCGATAATACCTGACTGGTTGGTTTAAGATTAGAGAGAGTTTTTCCGAATGAATGAAAGTAATATATTTTTTTTTATTATTAAAATTAATTTGATTGAACTAAACTAACCTAAACTAACGAGTCAGTAGCAAAACTAAATGAAAATCAACGCTCCTGTTTTTGCGTAGAAATAATTATTTTTTAGATAATATTTTAAAGATAAGATATAGGTGCCAAAAATAGCACCAACGATTTGTGTAAACCACTGTTATTTTTTTAAGTAATGTAGTTTTCATCTTATAGCGGAAACTTCAAAGTGCAATAAAGAGTAAGATGTTACTGTTTATTTGTAAGTAAAATGTTAAAATAAAGATCTTACAATAGTTACAGATTTTAAATTGTGCTTAGAATTGTTAATTGTACTTCTGTTAGTTACCGAGGGAATTAAAATCACAATTTACGTGTTTAATTATTACCCAAATAGGTGGGTGGTTTTTACTTTCAATAAATCAAAAGTGGTCCAATTTCGTCCATACAAAATTATTTGTTCAGCCCCATACTTCAAATGATTTGTCTTCACTCCCTGGATCTCAATTTAAAGGATTTTCAGTTTCCTACGTTTTATTAAACTGTAATAATTTTCCTACGTTAGTACTTTCTCATAGAAATGGAACTTTACGAAAACGGTAGTGGTGAACTGTGGCGTAGATAATTATGTAAAAAAAGCGTTAAAAAGATCACAGGCTATTCCACTTTTTTATAATTCTTTACTGCTGGAACATTTAGTAAATAACAATATATACATACCTTATTCAAAATAAAATACTAACTATAAAACTGAACATTCTAGGATTTCAAACGTAATCAAAAATATTTATAAAAATGAAAAAATAAATATAATTAAGTATATAATTTTGATATAATCTCATTATGTTTTTATTTATTCAGATTGTAATTATAATACTTACAACTTAAAATAAGAATTTATTTAAATTAAATTATAAAAAAGTAACTGTTTTTTTTTTACTAATGAGTGTAATTTTTGCTACAAAATAGTAGTAAAATAAACATTGAAGTTTTATAAAATATGCAACAAATTAAAAAAAAATGAAAAAATCTGAATTATCCGGATAATCCGGATTTTTGGGAGAAAAAAATTCAAAAATCCGGATTTTCAAAAAGTCAAACGTTTGTGGAGGTTTGGATTTTGCGGCAAGTGGCAAACGTGCGGACTCGGCAGTAGGAATACATTTTTTGCAAGTGTCTGCCTAAGTAGGTACCATCAAATCGTCAACACCTATGTACCTGATACAGTATTTTTATCTCACGAAACGACACGTACTTTAGTGACCACACGAGCTAACGATAGGTACTCGTCTCCATGCACACATCGAACACAGCGTGTTTTTATACTTGTAACAGAACACACTGCATAGAAACTGTCAAAATCTATACTAATATTATAAAGCTGAAGAGTTTGTTTGTTTGTTTGAACGCCCTAATCTCAGGAACTACTGGTACGAATTGAAAAATTCTTTTTGTGTTGGATAGTCCACTTATCGAGGAAGGCTTTAGGCTATATAACATCATGCTAAGCTCAATACGAGCGGAGCACCATTCAAGAATGTTACAAAATCGGGGGTCTTTTTTTCCTTTTGAGAGCTTTCGCTGCGTACGCTGCGTAAACGGTTAAAGTTTCGCTAAAATGATGTATGGCAGAATTGTTCCCCTTTAAAAGTTCTAAAAAAAATCCGCGACAGTATATGTCTATCTTTTAAGGTTGGCTCACTATTTTTATTTTTGTACTAACCAAATTTGTTCTAAAAGTAAGCATTATTTCTGAAGGTGTTTTCATAAAGATGATATTAATCCTTATCCAAGTAAATACGTTATTCATTACAAGCATTTAATCTAGAAGAAATTTGCCGTTTACATCATTTGATTTCAATAAGTATTTTAGAAGATATCGCAGTAATAAAATAATCATGCGCGCTATAGTACGGCGCACGGCGCGGGCGGGTAGTCGTGAGGTGAAAGCGCTTCTCCTTCTACGTAAATGAAGTCGCGGGTAAATATTAGCGATATCCTAAAGTAACTATTCCACGCGGACGAAGTCGCGGGGAAAAGCTAGTAATTGAATAAAATTTAAGCATTTTTTACTTAGGTACCTATAATATCTATTCAAATTATGTGTGCTATGTGTTGTATTAAAACAGTTATCTATGAATTTTATTATCTTTTTCAATGCAAATAATAAAATAAATTGACCTACTCCCGACACGACTACACTGTAACACTTTGGGTTCATGTAAGTTCACGCCGGCGACGTAGGCGCGCGGCTCGCTTTGCGGCAATTGCGGGCAACTCTTGGAAGCGTTAAATGCCTATTTCGCTTGGTCTACCTGGTCTTAATAGAAACCGTATCAATATTGTTAAAGGTATCGAGATTTCGCATGTCTCGTGAAAACGCTCCAATACGTATGGAATATATGGCCACAGGTAGGGTTACCATATCTCAGGATTTGTCCTGAGATTTCAGGATTTTTCGACTCTTCGGATTCCGGCCGGATTTAGCAAATCTAGTGATAGCTCAGGATTTTCAATAAAACACAGGTTACATTTTAAAGATCACTCTTATTAAACTACTAAAAATAATTTTCTTTTAGTAACAATTGCAGTTAAAATCAATACTTATTTATCAAAGTGAAACAAACTAAAAATAATCTTCTTTTGGTAACAATTGCAGTTAAAATCAAAAAAGTCGCGTAAAACGCATGCGCAAGATAATAATACGTTTTTGAGAGAAAATTCTCAAGCTGTAGAAAATCTCAGGACTTTTCCATGGAAATCAGGCCTTTTCTCCGGACTTTTGATTTTTTCATCTGGTAACCCTAGCCACAGGATCATATTTGTAACATAGTGCGTTCAAGTTCATACTTACTTTAATTAATGTTTTAGTAGATAATATGATGCAATGCAAGTAAACTAATGATGTAGGTTTTTTTACTAATTGAGCAAAAAAGTTACACTATTTAAATGTATCTTATTACTAAACTACACATAAATAAAACTAGAGCCAAATAAAAAACTAAAAATAAAAAGAAGAAAAAATAAATAATCTACCTCTAAAAAAAAGTTTATAAAATAATACACATAAATGAATATTTTATATTTCTTTATAAAATCTCAATATTTCTAAGTTTAATTTAAAACTAAATTTTTTACATTCAGTAGTCGTCTACTACTCTACTTGGGCTCTACCTAACCCTTCCCATACGAAGTGGGAATCCCATATATTATGTATATTTATCCTGTTATATTCTTGCCTTGTATTGCGGATGTAGGTAACATTTGTAGGAAAATAACCTTAAAAGGCAATCAAAGTGGTCGTTTATTTTGAATAGGTATTAGGTATGATTCTGCCAGCAGCCACATTCCGCAAAAAAAACTGCACTGCCTCAACGACCTCATTCGTCGGGCGCTTGTCACTGCCGGAGTACCAGCTGTGCTGGAACCCTCTGGACTGTCGCGCGACGATGGCAAGAGACCAGACGGAATGACCCTGGTCCCTTGGAGAGTGGGACGGGCTCTTGTATGGGACGCTACTTGCGTCGATACACTCGCTCCGTCCCATGTCCAGGGCACCTCAAGTACTGCAGGTGCGGCCGCAAATCAGGCAGAAAACCTCAAGCGGCGAAAGTATGAGAACCTTAGTAGGGATCTCATATTTGAACCGTTTGGGGTTGAAACCCTAGGTACATGGGGTCCGGGGGCACACAAACTTTTCGGAGAAATTTCGAAAAAACTCGTAGAGGCCACCCGAGACCCCAAAGCCGGCACCTATCTGGCTCAAAGATTTAGCATAGCCATCCAGCGAGGGAATTCTTTGAGCCTGATAGGCACTCTGCCTGATGGGGACGACCTAGAGGTTTTCTTATTTTTATAGCATATCTTGTACTTTAGTTTTATCTTTTTTAGTTTTTTATTTCTTTCTTTCTTTTAGTCTGTAAATAATTTAAAGTAGATAGTTATTATTATTTTAATGTAAAATTGTTTAATCTTGTAATAAACTTTTTTATTGCTCTAATAAAGTAATAACTAATAATTATATTTAATGGACTGCAGCAAATGTAATGCTTGCCGCTTATTAAATTTATCAAAAGTACAGTCCTGGCTAATAAAGACGAGACAGAGATCACTTCAAAATCTCCAAACACACTTTTTCAGCTGTTGCTGTTGCTAGTCCGACAAAATATTGTTAAAGCCAGTAGGGCTTATGTAATCTTAGTCCTTAGTGCATTTATATTGTTAATTAAAAGTACTGTCAAAATTAAGGCTGTGCGTGCTTCTATTATATTTAGACTAGGTTTTGCCCGCGGCTTTGCCACAAAAAGTATCCTACTCGTCAATCCAGAGCTCGAACTACTACCCAAATTTCATCAAAATCAGTTCTGTAGATTTTGCGTGAAAGATTAACAAACATCCATTAATCCATCCATCCTCACAAACTTTCATATTTATAATAGTAGTAGAATTATTTTTCACTGGATCCAATTAACGTGGTATTAAATCATATCTAAGATATTATAAATGCTTTCATTATCACCCCCATATTGCTTGTTATGTGGACGACGCGATGTGTAGATTATAAATATTATTCATTTGTATATTGTATGGATAATACTAAGTCATGGGAGTTTAGGAGTCATTGACTCGGCCCGAAATATTCGGTAAAGAATGGGAGCCATCGTTCATTGTCACGATCGTAAGGGGACCGAATGTATTATTTGTTACGCTCGCGCTAAGAGTTAAGACGAACGTTCTAGAACTTTGTTTTGATAATAATTTGAGTTTAGAGCACAGACGTCTATTGACTAGACCTTCGCGTGTAACTTTCCGTGTAAAGAGGAGTGAAATAAGCTTCCTTCAGCGCCATTTCCTCTCGAATATTCTCGGTGCCGAACGTCAAACGAAAACTAAAAAGCTAAAGAAACGCGACAGGGCGACGCGCGGTTACGGCCTTTGTATCGTTTACTCGGGAACCGGGAGTTATTACCACTAAATCGCTCTTGTGACGTCACAGTAATTTGAAAAATAATGGCACGCTTGGTTTTATACAGACGATGAGACTTGCGTGGTCTAGTCAATAGATGTCTGTGGTTTAGAGTTTTAGACTTCACAGGATTCTGTGTTTATATTAGTACTATTAGTAGTTAAAAGAGACCCGCACCTTTATGATTAGATTTTATTAAAGTTTCTGCTCCCAAGTCCCACATCGATTTCGGTGGCGGTGCCTGGTTTCGCCCAGCTACGCTCGGAGTTATTTTTATAGTGCCCAATGTATGTGCAGTACCTACACAAGTGCACTCACTCTTCCTTTACTCTCATAACACAGTGGGATTGATTTAACCAACACGAGTTAGTGAGAGATCAGGCACAGGACCAACTTTTTTCATGCCCATCCGACGCATGGATAATCTTCCTTTCAGACAATCAGTTGATCAGCCTGCAGGAATCGAACCCACGACGTCGAGAGCCAAGCTTTAAACCACTGGACCACGGAGGCGTTACAAGTTTATTTCCCCAGTTAAGTTTTTAGTAAGAGTTCGGTCAAGGTTAAAGCAAGAAAATTAAAATGTAAAGCTAACAAGCAAGTACCTAAGACTGCGGCGAAGCCATAAGGAAGGGTTGTGTTATTGGCAGTCTGAAAAGACTTGATATTTTCGCAGTAGGCGTATTTATGTTGCTGCTAAGTATAACAACAAATATTAAAAACCATAGACGGTTATTATAGACAAGGCATGTTGAGGCAAAAAGTGTCTCCAGTAAAATGGCCCCAATTTTTTAAATTTTGGGGCCATTTTGAAATTCGAAGTATGGTAAAAACAAAATGGCTTACATTTGAGTTATGGTGAAAACCAAGATGGCGTAACATTTTCTTGTATGAATTTTTTTTCTGCTAAATGTACGTGATAGCCTATCTTTGTTAAAAACACAATTTGAAATATTTGAGTAGTGCTCCCAAACAACTTGAAAAGCAGCCGTTTTGTACGGAACCCTTCATGCGCGAGTTAAAATTTCACGTGTGACGTGGCGGACACCTTGTCAGGTGTTTTCCAAGTACAATACTTCCTAAAGTATTATCAGCTGATAGTATTTGTATATTATAATATTATGTATTAATTATCTTATCATCATGATACTGAAGATACCTGTTGCGCATGAACTACGAAAGGGCAACACAAACGATAAAATATATGAACTTTGGAACCTTTTTAAGTAAGGACTTAATTACGTAATCTGCCCTAATGCTGATTTCTGATTAGATGCACTAAATTGTTACTTATCGGTTCTAGAGACATTAGTTTTCAGTGCTTCACCATGTCTTCATATTCTTATAACAATGAAGAATATGTTCAATATTTAAGATGTATCAAGATTCCAGAACTTCTCGGCGAAAGACTTCATTTACCTAGAAGGAGAAGCGCTTCCACCTCACCACTGCCCGTCCGCTCATTTAAATCAAATGATGTAAACGGCAAATTTCTTATAGATTAAATTCTTGTAATGAATAACGTATTTACTTGGATAAGGATTAACATCATCTTTATGAAAACACCTTCACAAATAATTCTTACTTTTATAACAAATTTGGTTAGCATAATAAGGTATAGTGAGCCAACCTTAAAAGATAGACATATACAGTCACGGACTTTTTTTTTGTAGAAATTTTAAAGGGGAACAATTCTGTCATACATAATTTTAGCGAAACTTTAACCGTTTCCGCAGCGTACGCAGCGAAAGCTCTCAAAAGGAAAAAAAAACCCTTTTTTGTAACATTCTTGATTGATGCTCCGCTCGTATTGAACTTAACATGATGCTATATAGCCTAAAGCCTTCCTCGATAAATGGACTATCCAACACAAAAATAATTTTTCAATTCGTACCAGTAGTTCCTGAGATTAGCGCGTTCAAACAAACAAACTAACAAACAAACTCTTCAGCTTTATAATATTATATAAGTATAGATATATAGTTTTTAATCTTTCGACATATTTTTACAATCTAACGGTTTTTACAATTTTACGGTGACATATATACTTCTATGATTATGACAGACATTATAACAATACTATAAGTATTCTCCAACACGCGACGCACCACGGTCATTAAACTCCCAAATGTGAGTTAATTCGGGCGTAAATGTATAAAAGTAATTGTCAGTTGTTACTCTCGAAATTCGAATGTTAACTCATTTAAATGATATACTCCCTTAATGATGATGGAATGAAATTAAATGAGATGAAATAAATTGAACAAGTACTACTCTTATAAAACTCGGCGCAGTAGGCAAAGAATATGTTAATATTATTATTATAAATTATTAAGAACCGCCATTTAACGATTTACACGAATGCAAAGAATATATAATATAATATGTCACCGTAAAATTGTAAAAACCGTTAGTCCGTTACATTGTAAATCTAACGAAAAATAATGTGTTAAATTATAGGCAGCATATTCGCGTCCGAAGTCTATCAACGTTTTACAATTTCACTAGTTATATTACAATCTAACGGTTTTTACAATTTTACGATGACATATATAATTACTAACGTAACGAATGACAGTTCGCGGTTATTTGCGGCTAGAAGTCTACGGGGGCAGCGCGGTGCCTGCGGGATGTGAGTTCGTTTCGTGATTTGACATAATTGGTACTATAATTTCTATTTATGATATCGAAATTTCGATAGTCGCGAAACGACGTTTTAAATTATTTCGGTAACAACGTAAGGCTTACGTCGACATGGCTGACAACTGACAAGTGACATTCGCTGGTGCTCAAACTATCATTTGTAGAGTGTGTCGCTCCTGTGACTTAGGTACTCTTTGTAAAATTCCAGATGCCTTATTTAAATAGAGCCATAATAGCGAAGATGCATAATTTTTTTTATTGGCTTTTCGCAGGAAATATTGTCATTGTAATATATTCTTTTTTTAATTGGCTTTTCGAAAAGTACATATAATAACATAATATAATTATATCTGTTTTGCGATCAAAGCTAAAAAAATCGTCGTTTTTTTAATCCTGTGACTTTAATTTAACACTAATTACTGTACTTTTTGCATTTTCGGTCCATATTAATGTTGCCTTTCGGAAAATATAAGAATTTTGCTGATTTAAAACAAATGCATCTTCTCTATTATGATGGAGAGGTAGAGTCCTTGAATCTGGATACAGCTTTAGATTAATTATATAAATCAATATTGGTACCTAGCCGCTAAGCAGCAACAAACTTCTAGCATCGTAAAGGATAGAACAATCTGGAAAATTTGGCTTTATCAACTCTATCAACTTTACTCTACATAATTTTACAAAGTACAAACTTATAAGTGCATGCATACATAAAGTATTGTTTAAGAAATTGTTATGGAAAAATGATATTTTAAGTTGTTGTCTGTGACTTCGACGTGCAAAAAAAGAAAACGCAGAAACCATACATTTTGCTGCGATATAAAGTAGCCTATGCGTTAAGTTCAGAGCTACCATACCAAATTTCTTCAAAATCCGTTCAGTAGTTATTTCGGGACAGTACAGTTACTGTCCCGAAATAACTACATCAATACATTTATAGTTCATATTTCTAAACGTCCCTTACTGTCCCTACATGCAAACTTTTTTGTTTATAATAATATTACTAAGGAAGTCAGGATTCACAAACGAATTGTTTAAATTGTGTACGTTGTATGTACTATGTAGGTAGTTCTATTGCTTATCTTTGTAGTTTGTTCATAATCCAATCTTTCTATCTTTATTAAAGATATAACCTTTATGCTGACGACATAAGGATTACTCCGAGGTAAAATATCTGAACCGTCTATATTTTACACAGAGATAACGCGATAAACGCTAGAGGCTAGACCCGCTATCCCCAACCCGCGGCCCGCGGGCCGCATGCGGCCCGCCGGGCCTTTATCTGCGGCCCGCGTGAAATCTGTAACCGTTAGATAAAGTTGTGAAAAAGCGTTCACAATTCCAAAAATCTCACTGAGTGAACATAATTATTATAATACATATTTGTTATTTTATTTTAGTTTGTGTCGTTAGCTCATCTTAAATGTTTAGTTTCACTCTTTTAACTACCTACCTTGTGTTATTCTATTATTAAATCGTTAAAAGAGATGTTCTAGAAATGGATGAGGCGTGGGCCAGCCCTATGTACACTATATGTAAATATAGCTACATAATATAGTAACCGTTTCCTATCCTTTATTTTATTTTATTTCACTTCGTTTCAATGCACATTTAAAATAGATTCGTCAAGGAGAGCAACACAACGTAAAATAAAACATGGCGGATTAGATCAGAATTAACCAAAGAATACAGTCGTACAAGGATCTTTTGGCACTTGGATGGGGGCGTGAGTGTCGCAAATAAGAACAATACTTATTACTAAAAGTGAAATTTTACAAGACGGCGATGTTAGTACTGATTTTATCCACATGCCAAAAGGTAAGTGTCGCAACTACAAAACAATACATAATATTAAAAGTGACATTTTACAAGACGGTGATTTTAGTTCTGATTTTGTCCACGTGCCAAAAGATCCTTGTCAGACTGTATCATTTTGACAATGACATGACTTTTCACAAAGAAAGACGTTGTCAAGAAGATGTCTCTTCCTGAAACTATCAACTACGTCAAAAGTCAAGTCAAAACAACTGTCAATGCCGCTCTAAAATAGGGTTCTCGCATTGAAAAACTCTTCAAATAATCATTTTTATACGCACGTACCCTTCTTCAAATTACTTTTTTTATAATTTTATTTAATTCCCTTATATTTTTCCTATTTACCTATGTGGTGTACATAGAGCTGGCCCAAAATCAAACATCTCTTTTAAACAACATATTTTTTGCCCTTAAAAAATTTTGGTTGCGGCCCGCGACACCAGGAGTACAACGGGTTTGTGGCCCGCGTAAAAAAAAGGTTGGGGACCACTGGGCTAGACTATAGACAAGGATTACCTATCTGTGGAAGATAACCGCCAAGGTTTAACGATTTAATCTTTACAACCTGTTTTCAAACTAAACGATTAACTACATCGTCTTTTGTCTGAGGTTACCGATTTAAAACTGGATGTTTAGAAATCAAATTTATTTATGTAACGACTAGCATTTTTCCGCGGATCCCCGCGGAGTGTTCACAGACACACTACTTTAAATATAGATATAGAGATAAAAAAAAAAATTGTCTGTGTTAATCCAGAGCTTAAACTACTACCATACCAAATTTATTCAAAATCCGTTCAGTAGTTTTTGATTAAAAGAGATTACTTAATTCCCACAAACTTCCACATTTATAAATAAGCAGGATTTTTAAAAATAGTTCTAAGCGCAGAATGAATAGCTGATTGTGAGAACTTATCTAACCATATTTTGTTCTGTTGCGCTAAAGCAGGGTTTCTCAAACTTTTGGCTCCACGAACCCCCTGTTTTAACAGGGGGTTCGTGGAGCCTCCAGATGACAGCGAACCCCTAACTACTGACTAACCAATTATATCCCCCAAGGTTGTTGAAGAAAAAAAGATTTTTATATTTATATAAGGTAAAAAAAAACAGTGTCAAAAGAAATTTTTTTAATATTAGTTTTAACCTTAATTCTGACTCGACATCAAGTTGATTTCTGTATTTCGTTTGCATCATGACCAGTGTGAAAACTGAAAATCTACTCTTGAATCATCAAGCCGCCATTACGTAAATTTTGCCGCGAACCCCCTACCGACGAATGGCGAACCCCTAGGGGTTCGCGTACCCCACATTGAGAAACCCTGCGCTAAAGGAATACCGTTAAAAACCCATATGGTTAAACGGCGCTTTGAGAACTATTTTCCAGTGGCGAAGGCTGGTTCTCTTTCACAAGGAAGCCCTAGCCTGTAAATGTAGGGATTTGGATGAGGGTCTTCAAAAGGTAAGTGGTAGGTGAAGCTATGAGGAATTAAGTTATAGGACCCCCCACTGGTATTTTAGTTGGGGCTAGGTGGTCTCCGGGTAAAGATGCCATTTAAATCCTCCTAACCCAGATACTTAGTATAATATCGGGCGACCTATAAACTTTTGGTGGCATAATATTTTTCAGCAAATCAATGCATACTTTCCGTGAACTGACCCAAAAAGCATTAGCGCGTACAATGGAAAATTATCGCTAATGATAAGGCTGCCATAATAATCGGCCGACATTGCGTCATTTCTGAACGGCTTGTAAGTTGCTAGTTGCAGATGCTTATCTTTGCGTCCTATAATCTTAAAATTTCTAGAAAATTCGTGAAGTTTTTTTGCTCCATAATTTGTTTCCTGTCACCTATACCAAAACTTTGGTGAATTAACATTTAACAGTTGAACAGCGCATATGTAGGAGAGCTATCAGAGTTTGCAAAGATCTATCTAAGTATACTTCTATCATGGACCAATAAAACTATTTATGTATAATTCCTCCATGCTTTTATCTATGAAATCTATACTAATATTATAAATGCGAAAGTGTGTCTGTTACCTCTTCACGCTCTAACCGCTGAACCGATTTTTATAAAATTTGGTATAGACATACTTTGGGCCCCGGGAAAGGACATACGATATTTTAAATTCCCGAAAAAGTAGTGTTCCCGCGGAATAATGTATTTAAGCGGGCGGAGCCGCGCGCAAAAGCTTGTAGTAAAAGTAGTTGATACAATTTGACATAGGTATAGAGAAGACGACGGGAAAGGATATAGGCTACTTTTTATCAGGGAAAAATGTACGGTTTCCGCGAGAATAACTTTTGCGTGCACGAAGTCGCAGCAACATCTAGTGCATGTTTTTTGCTAGATACAATATTAATTAAATTGGTCGCAGAATTATCCTTATGAGGAGCTCCGTGGGCGGTATCTTTGGAAACTTGCTGTATCAGAGCGATGCTTTCTCCTGCGCAGTTCGTAAAAACCTTTGTGCGGAGGTCACTGACTGTTTTTGTTTTGCGACGACTTGATAAACTTCTATTGAATGTTGGTTAATAATAAAAAGTTAAAAACTATTACCCAACTACGCATTTTATATGCATACAGCATAGCCTTTGTTACTTGGGCTATTACGTCCTCTGGGTGATGCTCCATGCTTAAAGTCTTTAATCCGAGATTACTACGAAACTTTGGATATAATCAGTCCAGCCGTTTCAGAGATTAGCCCGAACAAACAAACAGACGGACGGAATGACAAAATTAAATGGATTTTTATTGTAGTACCGTTTAAACTTTCATATGCATTAAGTGAAAAGCTGTTAATTTTAAATTACAAACAGACACTTCAATTTTATTTATTTATATTGAAATGGTACCTACGGACGGATATGTGGGCCATAAGTTGGCCATAGATCAGGAAGAACTAAGAGCCGAGAAATATTGTCTGCAGTCCTAATATCCTTCTAGTTACTATAAATGTGATAGTGAGTATGGAAATGGATTCATGGCTGTTTGTTACTCTTTCACGCAAAAATACTGAACGGATTTCGATGAAATTTGCTATGGTAGTAGTTTAGGCTCTGGATTAAAGCATAGGCTACTTTTCATGCCGAAAAAGTACAGTATTTCCATGGGATATCATATTACGCGGGTGGAGCCGCGTGAAAAAGCTAGTTACCTATATTATATGCTGGCCCTCATTGCAATAGATAAAATAGCTTTTAATTCACACGAATTATTAGATAAGGTGCCGGTGAGTCTACTTCCCGCGGAATTCCTGTAAGGTAATCTGATATTTAACTGATTCTCAGAACATACCACTTCGTATGAAGTGTTTTTACTTTTTACTGTATGAGGAAAAGCGTATTAATTGGTATGAATAGTGAAATTTGCCACTTGTCACGTAGGTACGTTGATTTTCAAGTTATTTTGTTCAATTTGCGGCATTTTGCGGTGGTGTGACTGTTATATAAGTAGGTCAATTTTTTACCCGACTGCTAAAGAATGGAGGGTTATGTTTTGAGCCTTATACAATATACATTTACACGTATGTACACCTACGAAAAATACGTCTTCCTGCAATCTTAACCAAGACGGATTTTAGCTAACACCGACATTGATTTTAGCATGTAAGGTGTCTTAGGATTAGTCTCAACTTTTGTGAAAGTGAAAGGTCATAATATACTCATGAGTACAGTCGTATTGACGCCTTCGTTCGTGGTCCAGCTTAGACAACAAAAATATTTATTTTAAGTCTCATTATATGACAATGCAGGCACCTGATTGTCTGTAAACAAAGATGATACATGCGTCGAATGGGCATGAAAAACGTAGGTCTGCCTTATCTCTCGCCAGTCGCCGGCCGCCGCGCCGCGCCGGTCGTGTCGGTCATCCGTCCCATTGGGTTATGAACTTATGAACACTTATGACAGTGCCTAAGGGAAGAGAGAGTGATCTTGTGTACTGCGCACACACTTTGGCACTGTAAAATAATTCCTGCGTGGCCACATTGGTTCCAAAGTAACCATGCGCCCGCCACCAAAATCGGTGTAGCGGATGTTATTATTATTACCTAAGTACGTACTAAAAATTTAAATGGCCAATCAGGTTTTTTCATTCAATAATTATAGTGAGGAAGCAGATATCAAAAGTTAATAATTAATAATTGTTCAAAATGTCATAATAATTAAAATACAAAATGCTCATTAAAAATCTTTAAAGTGCATCTTAAGGAATATTATTGCTTTATTTTTGCATCAAATGGAATATTTTTGCTTTATCTTATCGTAAAGATTGTTATTCAAAATTGAATTTAACGCCTTACATCATACGATGCAAAGTTTACT
Source organism: Glaucopsyche alexis (assembly GCA_905404095.1). Classification (NCBI taxonomy): domain Eukaryota; kingdom Metazoa; phylum Arthropoda; class Insecta; order Lepidoptera; family Lycaenidae; genus Glaucopsyche; species Glaucopsyche alexis. Next base: position 2,668,499 of record FR990057.1, read on the forward strand.
GCGAGTATGTTCGGAAGTGACCCCATTCCAACGCATTTCACAACATCTTGTTTTCGTTTGCCAAGCCTTTTCTACTAAATCCTTTGTCGATTATAGCGATTAGCGACTGCTAAAAACGGCCAAGTACGATTTGAGCCTTTGGTGTCATAGACAAATCTTACAATTTTTTAATTTGTCGACTCGTGCAAAACCCTTCGGTGAAATTGTACAAAAAGCCATTGTCGTAGATTTCCAGAAAGCCATTGTAGAGTTTTATAGTTATTTATTAAGTTTTAAATTAATCTGATACGTACTAATATTAATATAATTATTGTTTGTTTGCATTGAATAGGCTTTGAAAGTTGAAACTACTGGGTCGATTTTGATGAATTTTGACCACGGGGAAGGGCATAGGGTGGCATAAGCTACTTTTTATTCCGAAAAAGTACAGTGTTCGCGTGGGATATTGTATTTACGCGGGCGGAGCCGCGGGCTACATCTAGTTTTAAATATTAAGGGTCAATCACACCGAAGCAAAACGATACGCGACATGGCGTTTTAAAGATAGTTATTGAAATAGAACTTTATAAATTACACTAGCATTTGCCCGCGACTTCGTCCGCGTGGAATAGTTACTTTGGGATATCGCTAAAATTTACCCGCGACTTCATTTACGTAGAATGAGGAGCGCTTGCCCGCGACTCACGACTGCCCGCAGCGCGCCGCACATCATTATTGCGCGCTGATTTATTACTGCGATATCTTCTAAAATACTTATTGAAATCAAATGATGTAAATAGCAAATTTCTTCTAAATTAAATGCTTGTAATGAATAACGCATTTATTTGGATAAGGATTAATATCATCTTTATGAAAACACCCTCACAAATGATGCTTAATTTTAGAACAAATTTGGTTAGCATAAAAAGGTTATTGTGAGCCAACCTTAAAAGGTAGACATATACTGTCGCGGACCCAAAAGGGAAAAAACACCCCGATTTTGAAACATTATTGATTGGAGATCCGCTCGTATTGAGCTTAGCGTGATGTTATATAGCCTAAAGCCTTCCTCGATAAATGGACTATCCAACACAAAAAGAATTTTTCAATTCGAACCAGTAGTTCCTGAGATTAGCGCGTTCAAACAAACAAACAAACTCTTCAGATTTATAATATTAGTATAGATAAGAAGATACACGTTTCATTGTTAAGCCGCGTTTCCACTAGGCAACATTTGGCGCGCGACACGTGACGCTCAACATGTACGGCAACGCTGCACAACAGCGCGCGACGTTGCCAGCTGGCGCGCAACATGACGCGCGGCTTGTTGTTTGTTTAAAGACCATCGTTAGTTGAGCATCAATTGTTGTCGAGTAGAGACGTGACGCGCAACAATGTCCGTAGTGTGGTGTAACGAACGAGTGCTCAAATTAATCGAACTGTACCAAAACTATGAATGTTTATGGGATACTGCTCACAGAGACTATAAAAATAAATTAAAAAAACTAGATGCATGGGATTCAATAGCGAAATTACTAGATGTGTCTGTGAAAGAGGTTGAAAGTATAAATCAGTATAAAATTATAACCACTGCCGCTGAAATCAACACAAGTTCCTCTGGCGACATGTTGCCGACGACTGACGTAAAGTAGTAGATGCGTAGACAGACAACGTTGTTCAACAAAAGTTCCGCGCTGACTTTCAACATGTTGGGTAACTTGTTGTGCAACATGTTGCGCGTCAATTGTTGCCTAGTGGAAACGCGGCTAGAGTTTGAATGTTGCACGGTGCACCGCGCTGCACACATACACTTTGCTCCCGTGTATATCAGTATGACTGATGTCATATGAAATATGCATCTCTTTATGTAGTGAATAAAGTTTAATTTTCAATCATGAACGTAAAAAAAGGCGGACACCGCTTCAGTAATATGAATAGTGAAGCTGTCAAAGTAAGACGGCCGTATCGTAGCGACACGTGCCGCACGCACACATTCACAGCAAAGTAAGACGATCGGCCGCCAGTACGCCAATGGCAATTACCTGTAAATCTCACACAAACGTAAGTCGCCGCCATTGTTGGGCTTCACTCAATGCTTAACTCACCTTCCGTCCGCCTTTGTTCCATGTTTCCAATAGCTATCTTCAAATTGCAGCGCCGCGTAGCGAGAGCGACTGGCGTCGCGTATCATCGCAGACTTCGCAGTGTGAACTGACCGCAAATACATAAGTACTAAAGTACATTAGTATATTTATGCCCTCGATTTCGTCCGCGTAGAGTTCGTTTTCCATACAAAATTTTAACCCCTTTTTCACCCACTTAGGGGGCGAATTTTGAAAAATTCTATCTTAGTGGATGCCTCATTACTATCTGTATGCCAAATTTCAGCAAAATCCGTTCAGTACTTTCGGCTGTGCATTGATAGATGAGTCAGTCAGGTTTGCCTTTTATATATTTAGATAACTCTCCAAGTCCCCACACCGATTTCGGTGACATGGCCGGTTTCATTGAAACCAGGCCAGTTACGCAGGAGTAATTTATAGTGCCCAAGTGTGTACACAAGAGCACTCTCTCTTCCTTTACTCTCATAATCCAGTGGGACGGATAATCGACACGACTGACGAGAGATCAGGCGCCCCACTTTTTACACGCCCATCCGACGCATGGATCATCTTTGGTGATCGGCCTGCATTGTCCTAACCAAACTCGGAAACAAAAAATTTTGTTGCTCCAACGCGGGAATCGAACCCACGACCTCCGAGTCGAGAGAAAGAGACCACGGAGGCTGTTAAAAAAGTAGAAGTACAAAGTATATTTGGGTACACGATGGGTACATGTAAAAGATTGCGGCTTTTTAAAATATCAATTTACTTAAGTAGGTAATTAATAATTATATAATATTATGATAATTATTATGACCTTAGTTCTAATTTAAGTCTAAAATAACTGGCGGCATATTTGATAATAATAATTCTTAAATTAACCTGCCTTAATGACTGTTTTAAAGTATACAACTATTAAAATTGTATAATAAGTCATTTAAATAAGTATTTAAACTAATTAACTTTATTTCAAAACACTTTAATAGCTCAAGGTACTTACTCGTAACTTTAAATACTAATGCGTCTGTGAATTTAATAGAATAGACTACAAAAATGTTTTAAATACGTACTTAACATAATTTTATATTCAGGTTTTGAATACAATTTACAAATCCCTACAAAGAAAAAAAAATAGCAAATCACCTAAAATTAATAATGCATAAAAAGCAAAGTTATCTCGAAGTCTGGAAAGTAAAAGGGTTATTATTGTGGAATTTGAAGGTAGGACTAGGCATTTATTTGGTATAAGCCACAGGACCTGCCCACTAACATGTCAACTTGGCCTCATATTTTTAATTTGGCGGAGCCCCGAGCCGCCACGTTACCTCATTAACAATGCCCAGTGGGTCAAGGCGCGGCCGACCGGCGAGCCCACCGCACGGTTTTAAGTGTCGCCACGCGCCATATTTGGACGCTATTTATCCCACCAAAAACATTCTGTAAAAAACTAGCCAAGTCTCGATGGAGCTGCTTGTTTATCTCTAAAAAGTAATGAAATCTAGACAAAGTCGTGCCAAGTCTAAGGTTCCTTACTGCGATTTCTTTATTATTATAGTTAATGTTGAGTGACTTGGCCGTTGAACATTCTTTATACTTTAGTGGGTACAAGTCAATTTTGTTTACATTTGTAACTACCTATGTTTGTTAAGCGAGATAATAGTCCATACTGGTATTGGTAATTGGACGCTAGTGTCTCATTTTAGGCTGTTGTTGATTGTACAACACACGTATTGGAGCAATGGTGTCATGGAGCCCCTTTTGTACCCTTGTGTGCCCTTCAACGGCCAAGTCACACAACATTAACTATAATAATAAAGAAACCGCAGTAAGGAACCTTAGACTTGGCACGATTTTGTCTAGATTTCATTACTTTTTAGAGATAAACAAGCAGCTCCATCGAGACTTGGCTAGTTTTTTACAGAATGTTTTTGGTGGGATTTCACTTCTTTTTTGTAATTTGTTTATTTAATTTGTGTAATGTTCGAGTAGAATAAAGTTCGAGTAGAATAAAGGGGCCTGAAAATGTGGCAAAATGGTTCTAGTAAAGAATGGTACGGCAGTGTTTGCTTCGCGCTCGACTTGGCGGGGGCACTGCCGTGCCCCCAGATCGACGTTCTGGTCTTATCCAGAGGTTCTCAAATAGGGGCCTGAAAATGCGGCGAAATGGTTCCAGTAAAGGATGGTACGGCAGTGTTTGCTTCGCGCTCGACTTGGCGGGGGCACTGCCGTGCCCCCAGATCTTGTCACTTGTCAATGTCATGTGTATTTGCCTTATTACAAAATATAAATCTTATTCTTACTTCTAAGGTTAGGACTATTTATGATCCGTCCTAACGTCAGTCCCAGCCTCAGGGAGGGTGGAACTACTTTGGCTGTGTTCCGCGGAACATAGCGCTAACAAAAAACGTAAGCAAAATGGCAACCGCTGGCATTAAATAAGCAAAATGGCAGACTATGTAAGCTGTATTGAAGTAAGCAAACGTGTCCTGACTCCTGGCCACGGTCCTGGCCAATAATCGCTGAATCTGTTCGTCTATAGATAAACAGCTACATAGTTAACTTTCAATTTGATTGCACTACTATGTGTGCAATCAAATCCAAAGTATAGTATACGGCGTGTCCACGATTGTGTGGAAAAATTGTAGGTCGTTAAATTTGAAACGTCAACATTTTCAAATTTGGGTTAGTTTGAATCGTTTCTCTGTACTTAAGTTTATATACCTACTATCTACTATCGTTGAAGGGTCAAGGGACTGATAAATAATAAGTCCAGTTGAGAAAAAATAGCTCAATATACCTACAGTCTACACTACTTCACAAAATTAAGCTTGGGTTTCTTCTGACATTGATTTTGTGATAAATTTTATTATTTTAATATGAAATTTATAATGGGTACTGTAGAATCTAAGAACGTTAGATTTATGACATCACTACAATATAATATTGGATATTGGCATCTATAGATAAAATCTAGAACAGATGAAAGCAAGAGCGTGTCTATGGTCAGCTGTTCGAAGTTTGAACCGCGATTCTGGCGGTTGACGGTGAGTCACGCAATATCAAACTATTAATTTGCATTCGAATCGGAACGAATTCATCCAAATTAGATTTTATTACGTGTACATAATGTCCACAGTGGTTTTATCAGCTACATTCGCAATGGTGCGGTTTGGTTGTACATAATTTGTATCGCTTGACCTATTTGATCGGCACCTCTGCGTCACAGTATCTAAAATTTCACAGCTTGTTAATTATTTATCATTCATTTTAATCGTTACATAATATTACATCTAATATTATTGTTTTGACAATTAAACTTTATCCTAGTCACACTCACCAAACATCAATAGATTGAGCCATTCCCCCTTTAGCTCTATTTAGATTTAAGAATTACCTATACGCGAACAATTGCAAAATTGAGCAAGATATAACGCATTTCAAATGAGAATAGGAATGTCAATGACCTTTTTCTGTCAAATATCACTTGGAAAGTGCAATTTTCAGAAAAACTAATGTGCATATAAATATATTAATAGTCTTGCATCGAATTTAAATAAAAACGTTAAATAGTAATCAATTATTATCTAAACATAAATTTAAATATCATAACAGTGTAAATTCGAAACAATATGGCGACGACTCGATCCTATTCTCATTTGAATCGCACTGTATGAGCGGCCAGTGTAATTGTCCTTTTCTAACCGACTTCATTTCTATTCAAATTCTTTCTTTATTAAACACATAATAACATACAATAGAATAAACATGTAACGTCACATCAATCTAATCCCATGCTAAGTTAAAACTTGTGTTAATCAGACAATGGATTTTCATTTCCTGCGAGAAAGAGAAAAACACAGACCGCAAAGACCGCAGTCCGCACGTTCATAAAGAGTTATCAATTCTTTAATTATATGTATACATATTTTCTATATATTCATATGTATACATAATGTCATGGGATACTCATCCCAACTTACCTGTCTGGTAGTTGTGGTATATGGTCCTATCCCTTACCCTCCTGGGCGGTAATATCCTACATTTCCTATTTCCCACTCTAACTTACCAATCTTCCCTTCCACACCACCTATCCTTCCCTTTCCCTATTCCTACCCTCCCCACCAATCCGTGGAAACGCAACGGATAATCATAAAAATAATTCAATTATCCAAAATGGCGGCGATGTGGTTCACCACCCATCACGTCTCGTTTCTTGCGGAGGTGAAAAGCGGACCATGGAGAGCCGCTTCGATACGTTGAATGTAAGAGGAGGAATGGATAGTAAGAATGAAAGTGAACGAAGCGAAACGAGTACGTAAGGATCGTAGCAAGTGGCAAAAAGTGGTCTCTGCCTACCCCTTTACGGGAAAAAGGCGTGATTATATGTATGTATGTATACATATTTTCTAATTTTCCTTTTGTTAAATTTTGAAATTCTTAATTTTAAAGTTACTTTTTATTTCATAGCGTAAAACATTTTGCTTATTTAACGCCAGCGGTCGCCATTTTGCTTAAGGCGAAAATATACGTAGATGACGTCACAGATTCGGGCGTGGCCTAACACTTCCCGCCGCGCCACCCGCATACACCCCGCAGCGCTCGCGATCTCCGCGCCACGACTCAAATTATAAACTGAGGAACGGCCCTTTTATACGACTTTAGGATTGATTTAAATGCAACTTGAAAATATTAATTTATTTCTGGTATAGACCAGAAATAAATTAATATTTATAAATTAATGTTTTTTCTTTGCTCATAGGAGCAAAGAAAAAACGTAGAATGTATAAGCCGCTTCTCCTTCTTTTGTAGAAGCCGGTCAAGGTTATTCCCGAAATCTAGAAATTATTTGGTAGGCAATGCGGCTTCCAACCCATCACTTTTGATTTCATTTTCCACCTCTACGCCCACCAAAATGCAATACTTAGTGCTATTGACAGAATCACTAAAATATCCACTAGGTGTTTTTTCGCTTTCCTAAGCGACAAAAATACCGAAAATGAGTTATATCAATGAGTTTGTATTTTTTTTTCTGCGTCGATTGGTCTAATCGTCGTCTTCCTACGACGATTTTTTTGTCGCTTAGATATAGTGAAATTTATACAAAATCATGAATGTTATGTTCACTAAGCGACAACAAAAAGCTATTTATAAAAAAATTCATTTGGATATTTTGAAGAATTTTAAAAATCTACTTAGTCTATTTTTCATATTTTTACTTTTCTTTTGTTTGCACAAAAATATTTTTACTTGTTTAAAAAATTCTTTTCGTGAACACTTTGTACATTTTCTCCATACAAATTATTTGTGAATTGTCCTTACAGTGCATTTAATTTGATACCATTATTTTACGAAAGTGCAACTTGTAGAATTTTACCCATAGTGAAATAAAACAATATTGGCGTAAAGATAGTTTTACATATTTGACACAATAACTATTCGTGCTATGTAGATATTTTTACTTGAAAACTTTTGTTTTTAAGTATGTCGGTTAGATATTTTTTTTGTCGTCGGTTAGATAAAATGTAACTAAAAGTATTAAATTTACAGTGTGTGGGAACCTTAATGAACGCAAACATTGCTAAATATATTTCTATATTTATGCGCCTAATGTTTCGCTAGTTAGTCCTGTCGGTAGTAGAAAATATCAATATACTAGGTTATAGGAGTAAACTTTGCGCACATACTTTGACATAATAAAATAGCTCCTATAGCTGGTCTATTTTCAATTAAATTGGCAACAGTCACTGAAATCGGTGTGGTTTCATTATTATCCCTTTTTTAAGGTTCCGTAGTTCATGTCTCGGAATCCTTATAGTTTCGTCATGTCCTTCCTTTCGACCGACCGTCCGCCCGTCCGTCTGTCCATCCAAACGGTGGTGCTTGAAATATGAAACTTTGAATGGATATGTTTATTTATCACGTCGACATAGTGCTAAAATAAATGAAGATAATTTTTGGTTACACCTACACGAAAAGGGGAGATATAATTAGGTACATAGACATTATAAGAACATTGAGAGGTTTCTGAGATTATATTTTGATGTACGTACGTATCCGTTTGCGCGATATTCCACTTGATACTTAAATTTCTTGTTAAAATACGGCGTCCCCCCCTCTAAAAGCCAAACGGCTGGCTCTAAAAATGTGAAAAATTCATGATGGTAGTCCATGTAATAAACTTTAACCGAAAACTATAACGGTCCAAAAAACTTCATAAATTCAGGAGTTATAGAGACTTAAATTGAATCAGTTTAGATGAAGATATCTGTGGCTCAGTGGTTAGCGCTTTAGTGCTCAAGCCAGAGGGCGTGGGTTCGAATCCGAGAATAAAAAGTTTTCCGTGGATTCCTTGGAAAAATTACTTTTACTGGGGTTAAGAATTAACTCAACGATTAACGAATTAACGCTGCGGACAAAATATGTTACTATGATAAAATTTTAAAGCGATTTTGCCAAGTTGATGTTCATAAAAAAATAATCAGAATTTAACAAATATTGTTCATCTCTTTTGTTACATCAAAAGCTGCTATCACCGTACATTTTTAATGACAAATGTATGGCGGTAGTAGCGTTTTTCAAGGCCAGGAAGCGAAATGGACTTCCACCCTTCATGAACAGATGCAATAGTCTCTTCTTAAGACACCTATCATGGCCATGCCATCAGACGATATGATCAAGGTGCATAGCTTCTCAAAGCAACACCAGGTTTTCCTATCGTCTAGGGAGAGTAGAGGATAGGAATCAATGTTCACTCCAATGACATAGTCTGGTACACGGACGGATCCAGGAAAGACAACCGGGTGGACGGACCTTCTACGGGGGCATGCCACCTACAGGCTTACCTATATACTTGCTTAGGACAATTTACAACCATGTTTGAGGCTGTGATGAGTTGTTCACTACAGAGCCTACAGATTGTCCTTGTCCATAAAACATCCTAATCTTATAGAGAAGATTAGGATAATTTAGATGATATTTCTGCTACTGTCAATGCTTTCAGCGCAGTCTGTCAGAACAATCACACTGCGCTGAAGGCACTGACAGCAGCAGAAAGAAGAAGGGGCATTTTTGTATGGATCCCGTCCCCACTACTGTAGCACTACAAGACATATATCAAAGGACTTAAAAAGCGTGTAATTTTTTTGTATGACGAAAAATCTCTAAACCATGGGAGAAAACAGTTAATGAGAGTTATAAGTGAAAAAAAGTTTAAAAAATCATCCTGTATTATTGCACCATTTCATAGTGTTGCTAATAAGGAACAATTTTCGGGAAGTAATGGTATACAGCAAGCTTCAGAAAAGTGTTATATTTTGATAAATTGTCCCATATTTTGAAGAAATGTATGGAATGATAATAAAATGCTAAAATAAGCTCTTTCCTCAATTTTGTCACATACTTATATTATGGAAATTGTTTCTTACTTGCGATACTATTTAAAGGTGCAGTACACAGGATGTATTTTTTTTTTCATAATTTACGGGTTCGAATCCTGTCTAGGAAAAATGAGTTATCAAAAATGATGCAGTTTAAGTTTTCATCAAGTCGGCCTCGATATTCCGTAGGGCTAAATTGCTATTGCTAATTTTTTTTGACTTCTTTTACAACGCCCAGAAGAATAATTCACCATGTACTATATCTTTTTTACTTTTTTTCTGTACCTAATCGTTTTAAAATTATTTTTGCTATTTAATTATATGTATTTTAATGTAATTGTTTTATCTGAATTATTTGATTTTACATAAACCACTTTTCCAGGCCAGGATTCGAATCCGCAAATTAGGAAAAAAATACATTTTGTATAATTGCACCATTCGATAGCGTTGCAAGTAAGAAACAATTTCCAGAAAGTAATTAGGTATGTGCGAAAAAATTGAGGAAAGAGCTTATTTTTAGTATTTTATTATCATTCCATACATTTCATCAAAATATGAGGCAGTTTATCAAAATATAACACTTTTCTAAAGTTGAGTGTATACCATTACTTTCCAAAATTTTTTCCATAGTAGCAACACTATAAAACGGTGCAATAATATAGAATGATTTTTTTTAAACTTTTTTAACCCTCATTTACTTTTTTCTCCCATGGTTTAGAGGATTTTCGTCATACAAAACAATGACACTTTTTTTAAGCCCTTTCATTTGATATAATATGTCTTATAGTGCTACAAGGATGGGGACTTTTTGCCCCTTCTTCTTTCATCTAAATTAGTTATGGCTTGTGTTCAAACGCTAAACATGCTAGGACGAGATAACAGCATCAGTCTGGTATGGGTTCTAGGCAACGGCAATATCTCCGGCAACAAAACCGCGGATGAGCTGGGTAGGCTTTGGGCCAATTGTGTCACGGTGTCATGCCCAGAATCGGTATGTGGAATATCTCCCAGCACTACCAAGAGATAACTCAAGGAATGGGGCCGCAGCTTAAGTATAAAGCAATGGGCTGAAATCCTAGGCCTTGAGTTTTTACTTCTATATTTTTTATTATTTCAAGATCAAAATTAGCTAACGTTTTAGCTCGTTTTAGTCAGACAAGAGAACTGCAATTAATTTTTATAAACAAGAAGAAGGAGAATATTGTCAGTTAGGAGCAAAAATTTACAATGTCATTGAATAATAAATTTACTAAGATAACTTTAGCCGTAGAAAATTCTTAATGTAAGCAACATTTATGTAACTTATCTTGTTTTATTTTATAAACTCTTAGGCCATTTAGATGAATACTCCTATAATTTTTTTAAAGTGTTTGGAATTAGTTATTTTTACCTGTTATTACAGAAAATGTATCTATAGCTTATCTATTTTTACACGTTGCTGAAAACCTTAAAAATAAAATGTAGGCAATTTTACTTGCTATTACATAACTTTCGTTGATAGCTTAGATAATTTTACCTATTTTTCGAATTAGGACTTTTTTACCTAAGCGACATAAACTGCCTGTAATTCGAAAGCTATATGACTCGTTTTAATATCAAAAATTGCTATAAAAATAAGATACACGTTGTATCTTATTGATATATAGATATATAGATGTATGTTAAAACCATCTAAATCCGACTATTTTGTGATTGTTAATGATTTTTTTTTTCTAAAAATTTTAACGTTAAATCACTCTTCTATAAAGTTAACTAAATTTATGCGTCATATGTGTCTTTCTTTAATTATTATATTTTCTTTAATTATTATTTTTTATCAATTATTATTATTTAAACTGGAAATATCATAATATGTATTATATAAAATATGAATTTGCTCTCCTACGCTATCTAATTGGATTTTGTCTGTAATGGTAGTTGTATGTGTGTTAAATAAATAAATAAATGTCGCTTAGGCATTTTTACCTCATATACTATATACCTCAAAACGTTGATATACCAAATAGACAATTAAAACAGAAATAATATAATATATCTATGGACGCTTCACACCACGTCAATCTGATCCCGTGGTAAGTTCTCGAAGAACTTGTGTTACGGGTACCAGATAACGGAAGTATATTTAATACTTTTATACTATACATACACATAATTAAGATTTTTATTATATTATACACATATTTAATACACATCCATGACCCAGGAACACAGAAAACTTTTTGTTCCGTCGGCGGGATTTGAACCCGCGACCCCCGGCTTGAGCAACGACACGCTCAACCAACTGAGCCACAGAGGTCGTCATAGAAATAGAACTATACACTTTCTGTGAAATTTACAAGTACATATTATATAATAAAATATTATACTATAATATATACTATATAATATTATATTAATATATTATTAAAATTTCAAGTAAGAAGTTGAAGGAACAAAAAAGTACATTCAACGATCGAACTTTTTCATTCTATCGCAGGCAGAGTGCTCACTAAGGTTTTCATAATTTATTTTTTACGGCATGTTGTTCCCTATTATTACAAGAGTAAAATAAACGATTGCGAAATAGCGGCACCGCGGAGAGTGACACGACCTCCTCGTACGAAAGTCAGCGGCTCACTGTCCCGCGCGCCCGCGCACGCACCGCTTACAAATATTTTCACAAAATAATAGTTATTTACGTATATTTTGAAAACAAAACGGTATTTCGAAAAACCCAACGATGAAATGTTAGATAAATATATTCTTCACATTTTCGTAAAAGAACCATCTTTATAGCCGTAGTAGGTAGTAAGTAGATAGAAAAAGAAATCTGAAAACAGGGCTTTTTAATTTTAATTTATTTAATATTAATCTTCGTCTTATTAAAAAAATTAACGATGATATTAAAGATGAAAGATTGAAGTGTGAAATGTATATTTTTTTGAATTTTTTTATTCCCATTTTTCGGAGTAGTTCCGACTCAAACTGAGCGATTTTTAAGCTTTAGGGGCTATTTGCCCCTTAAGTTTTTTACGTTAGCACTATTTTCCGTGGAACACAGCCAATGAGCATTTGTCGTTGGTAACTGTCAAATGCCACTTTTTCTTTTTTACACTGTAGTCACAGAATCTACAGACATAATACATAACATAGTATTACATAGTATAATTATTTATTTAATGCATAGACGTAGGTATATATTTTATACGAGGCATGTTGAGGCAAAAACTGTCTCCAGTTATATGAGATTTTTGAGATTTTTGGGGCCATTTTGACATTTGAAGTATCGTGGAAACAAGATGTCTGTCATTTAAGGTATGGTGAAAAACAAAATGGCGTAACTTTTTCATAAATGAAGATTTGATCTGTCAAATGTACGTCATAGCCTATCTTGAGTTTTAAATCTTTGGTAATGTACTTACTGTGCCATTATCGAAGAGTAATAATTCTGAGATAATATTAATATACTTAATAATATTATAATGCATTATCCATATTTTGTTTACATGTTTTACTTTGATAACCTATCAGATTAAGCTAATTAGGATGATAAGGACAATATTATATTGTATTATGTAGGGTAGTCCCTACATAATCTACACTATCTACACTAATATTATAAAGAGGAAAACTTTGTTTGTATGTTTGTTTGTTTGTTTGTTTGTTTGTAATGAATAGGCTCAAAAAGTACTGGACCGATTTCAAAAATTCTTTCACCATTCGAAAGCTACATTATCCACGAGTAACATAGGCTAAATTTTATTTTGGAAAAAAATAGGGTTCCGTAAGATATTTGGGTTTTTCGGACACAAGGTGTAAAAAATCAACCAGAAAAGTTTCTTATTTTGCGTACGCTGCCTAAACTATAAAAGATAGAACCATAAAATGTTCTAATTAATTGTAGATCTTATAAATATCTACAAAAAAGTCCGCGACACACTATACCTATCTATGTCGAGTGAGGCACAACAACCATTTTTTTATTTAGAAATCTTGAATTTTTATTGGACTACATTTAAACGCGTTTATTTTACTCATGTTATTAATCCTTATCAAAATAAATTATTTCATCACTAAGTACAGTTTATGTAGATAATATTTGGTCTTTGAATGATTAAAATTTGACGTTTGGTTTTGAAGTTATGGCGAAATTAAAATATTACGATTTCTGCTGCACGGCCTATTGCGAAGTGGGCGTCACCAAGGCGGGGTGCGCGTGCGGGTTAATGTTTAGTTTAGTTTAGTTAAATAGTTTAGTTATCAACCGACTTCCAGAGGAGGTTTACAATTCGTGTGTATGTGTTTTTTTTTTTTGTGTGTATGTTACACGATTACTCCGCCGTTTGTGGATCGATTTTCAAAATTCTTTTTTTGTTGTAAAGGATTGACTCCTGGATTGGTCCCATTGTCATCAAATGGTAGATCTGGTGATGGGATCCATGAGGAATTGAGAGAAATTCTCAAAATTTATAGGGACACCGATAGTGATTTTGACTTTTTTTGAAGTAACTAGAGCAAATGCTACCAAAAAGTGAAATGTTGTGCCAATGTATACCCTGGATCCAAAATCACTGAACGGCATTTCTCAGTCTTTGAAGATATACGTTTGAAAATTTCAGCAATGTTTATAAAACTGCAAGCAAATTTCAGTATTAAATAAAAAATATTTAAAAAAATATAAAAACCGACTTCCAAAGTTAAAATCACTAAAAAGTATGAAATAATTCTTAATGTCGAAATAGTTCAATTTTAAATTCTGCTAAAATGTTACAATTTTTCTACTCAATCTTCTTAATTTTGAAGTCGGTACCAGCCAATTTGAACGTGAGTTCTTTAAAATATAATTTGTACTTATATAATATAAGGACGTAGTTGTGTTAAAATTAATGTTCTTTTTTATTGAAGGATTTATACAATTATTTGGGCTGGTACCGACTTCAAAAATAAGAAGATTGAGTAGAAAAATAGTAACATTTTAGCAGAATTTAAAATTGAACTATTTCGACATTAAGAATTATTTCATACTTTTTAGTGATTTTAACTTTGGAAGTCGGTTTTTATATTTTTTTAAATATTTTTTATTTTTTTCTTTTCAGTGATATTATAATATTATAAACTAGTACCTGGGAGACCGAGTTTTATTCGGAGTTTTAGTAGGACGATGAAATATTTAAAAATAAATAAAATTGAGAAAAGAAATAAAAAGAATCACAAAAATATTTATCTGACCGGGTTTCGAAACCGAGGCCAATTCGTAAACAACGTATAAATTACCATTCTACCATCCAGCTGAAGCTACATTTTATGGCGGCAAAATGTACGGTTCCCGCAAGATTTCCTTTTGCGCGCACGAAGTACCTAGCGAGTAACGTCTACTATAGTTTAATCATGTGTTTTTAATGTCAATTTTAAGCACTTATGCATATAACACCTCCATGAAGTTGTAGTGACACCCTCGCGGGGGTAGTCAGGGAAGCTTCCTGTGACCTCAGAACGTCGAGATCTGACGAAAATTAGATTTTTGCAAAACGGGGTAAAACCAATATCTTCCTGATTTTTGTAAATCTTAGATTTTCTTAGCGGGAGGTTAAAAATAATCCCCTTTTGTCTTGGTCATTCATTGCATGAACTGCTAGACAAATTTTCATAAATCTTGTGTATTGTGTTGACAGAAAAAGTTGCGGGAAAATTAAAAAATTGTTTAGAAAACTTAATGATCATAAACATTGCTTTTAAGAGTTTCCTCGATTCCTCGTGGATCCCATAGTTATCATTATCCAAATGTAACACTTTTAGTAGAAAGG
Source organism: Glaucopsyche alexis (assembly GCA_905404095.1). Lineage (NCBI taxonomy): Eukaryota > Metazoa > Arthropoda > Insecta > Lepidoptera > Lycaenidae > Glaucopsyche > Glaucopsyche alexis. Next base: position 2,683,739 of record FR990057.1, read on the forward strand.
TATACAAGCTTGGCACAACATTTTACTTTTAAGTAGCTCTGAATGTTCAAAGAAATCGATATCACTTTAAAATACTATGAGAAATACCAATATCAACATAATATCTTGATGTATGGTGTGATGATGATTGTGGTGATGATAATTATTCAAGTCACCTATGCTTGCAGTTCTTTTAACAATACGGAAATTTCCAGACGTGTACCTTTAAGGACTGAGGAGTGCTGTTGAGCCTTTTTGGATCCAGGAGATACCTTGGCACAATATTTTACTTTTCGGTAGCTATGCATGTTCAAAGGAATTGATATCGGTGTAAAATACTATAAAAATAGTATCGTCATAATGTTTTCATTTTGCTATGATGATGATGGTGGTGGTGGTGATGGTGATTATTATTTAAGAGTGGCATATGCTTGCAGTTCTTTAAACAACGTTGAAATTTCCAAACGTGTATCTTTAAAGACTGAGAAATGCCGTTCAGTGCTTTTGGATCCAGGGTATACCTTGGCACAATATTTCACTTTTGGTAGCTGTGAATGTTCAAAGAAATCGTTATCGGTGTAAAAAAAACTATGAGAAACACCTAGATATCAACAAAATATCAAGGTGGTGGTGGTGGTGGTGGTGGTGATGATGATGATGATTATTTAATAGTGACATTTGCTTGCAGTTTTATAAACAGTACTTAAATTTTCAAACGTGTATATTTAAAGACTGAGGAGTGCTGTTCAGCCCTTTTGGATCTCTGGATACCCTGGTAATTGGTATACCTTGGCACAACATTTCACTTTTTGGTAGCTGTGAATGTTCAAAGAAATCGATATCGGTGTAAAATACTATGAAAAAATACCTATATCATCATAATTTATCATGATGTATGGTGTGATTATGATGGTTGTGGTGATGATAATTATTATTTAATACTGACATTTGCTTGCAGTTTTATAAACATCGCTGAAATTTTCAAACGTATATCTTCAAAGACTGAGAAATGCCGTTCAGTGATTTTGGATCCAGGGTAATACCTTGGCACAACATTTCACTTTTTGGTAGCATTTGCTCGAGTTACTTCAAAAAAAGTCAAAATCACTATCGGTGTCCCTATAAATTTTGAGGATTTCTTTCAATTCCTCATGGATCCCATCACCAGATCTACCATTTGATGACAATGGGACCAATCCAGGAGTCAATCCTTTACAACAAAAAAAGAATTTTGAAAATCGATCCACAAACGGCGGAGTAATCGTGTAACATACACACAAAAAAAAAAAAAAACATACACACGAATTGTAAACCTCCTCCTGTGTTTTGGAAGTCGGTTGATAATAATTATCATCACCACAACCATCATAATCACACCATACTTACATCATGATAAATTATGATGATATAGGTATTTTTCATAGTATTTTACACCGATATCGATTTCTTTGAACATTCACAGCTACCAAAAATTGAAATGTTATACCAGGGTATCCAGGTATACCAGGGATCCAAAAGGGATGAACAGCACTCCTCAGTCTTTAAATATACACGTTTGAAAATTTAAGTATTGTTTATAAAACTGCAAGCAAATGTCACTATTAAATAATCATCATCACCACCACCATCATCACACCATACACCTTGATATTTTGTTGATATCTAGGTGTTTCTCATAGTTTTTTTTTACACCGAAATCGATTTATTTGAACATTCACAGCTACCAAAAGTGAAATATTGTGCCAAGGTATACCCTGGATAAAAAACCACTGAACGGCATTTCTCAGTCTTTAAAGATACACGTTTGGAAATTTCAATGTTGTTTAAAGAACTGCAAGCATATGCCACTTTTAAATAATAATCACCATCACCACCACCACCACCATCATCATCATAGCATACAAAATGGAAACATTATGACGATATAGGTATTTTTATAGTATTTTACACCGATATCAATTCTTTTGAACATTCATAGCTACCAAAAAGTAAAATATTGTGCCAAGGTATATCCTGGATCCAAAAAGGCTCAACAGCACTCCTCAGTCCTTAAAGGTACACATTTGGAAATTTCCGTATTGTTAAAAGAACTGCAAGCAAATGTCACTATTAAATAATCATCATCTCCACAACCATCATCACACCATACATCATGATATTATGTTGATATAGGTATTTCTCATAGTATTTTAAAGTGATATCGATTTGTTTAAACATTCAGACCTACTCAAAAGTAAAATGTTGTGCCAAGCTTGTATACCTTCCTACTAAAAGTGTTACATTTGGATAATGATAATAAGGATAATGATAACTATGGGATCCACGAGGAATCAAGGAAACTCTTAAAAGCAATGCTTATGACCATTAAGTTTTCTAAACATTTTTTTAATTTCCCCGCAACTTTTTCTGTCAATACAGAATGTCGCCCACTTCGCAACGGGCCGTGCAGCAGAAATCGTAATATTTTAATTTCGCCATAACTTCAAAACCGAACGTACAATTTTAATCATTCAAAGACCAAATATTATCTACATAATCTGTACTTAGTGATAAAATAATTTATTTTGATAAGGATTAATAGCATGAGTAAAATAAACGCGTTAAATGTAGTCCCAAAAAAAATCAAGATTTCTAAATAAAAAAATGGTTGTTGTGCCTCACTCGACATAGATAGGTTTAGTGTGTCGCGGACTTTTTTGTAGATATTTATAAGATCTACAATTAATTAGAACATTTTATGGTTATATATTTTATAGTTTAGGCAGCGTACGCAAAATAAGAAACTTTTCTGGTTGATTTTTTACACCTTGTGTCCGAAAAACCCAAATATCTTACGGAACCCTATTTTTTTTTTCAAAATAAAATTTAGCCTATGTTACTCGTGGATAATGTAGCTTTCGAATGGTGAAAGAATTTTTGAAATCGGTCCAGTACTTTTTGAGCCTATTCATTACAAACAAACAAACATACAAACAAAGTTTTCCTCTTTATAATATTAGTGTAGATAGTGTAGATAAACGTGAACGTAAAACGGATGTCGGACGCCAATGGCTGTGTTCCGCCGAGAAAAGCGCTTGTGAGCGCTTGCTAGCGCTACAGAAAAAAAACAGATTATCGGCCAGTACACGTGCTAGTGTGCTAACTTCAATACTGCTGACATAATCCGCCATTTTGCTTACGTTTTTTTGTTAGCGCTATTTTCCGCGGAACACAGCCAATGTTAGTACTAGGTACTAGTATATTCTCTCTTCTCTGTAGTATGTTGTACACTTAAATTATATTTTAATAACATATACCAATTACCAGTGGAATATAAAACGATATTAACATCGTCAAGGTTAGCTCAATTATCATAATATACAGTACCTACAGGTTCTAAACACAGGTTGTACTAATTTTGTGGTCATTAAAAATTGTGTAGGCATATTTTTTTACTGATAATATTTTAGTTAAATTATATAATGTTATTATTTAAAAAACGACAGAATATGAAAATGGATCGAGTTGACAAAACAAAATTACAGAAAAAATGACATGCATCATGAATATCATCCTAGGGATCTCTGACCTCCGCGAGTAATAAAATAGTGTTCTGACTTCTGTGTCTGACACCTAGACATACACTCTTCAGTAGTGCAGCGCGGATTTTGTCCGGCAGACCGATTTGAAAACTCGACAAAAGCTTATAAAAAATACGGCCAAGTGCGAGTCGGACTCGCGCACCGAGGGTTCCGTACAAACCTGTAGGTATATAACATAGACCGTCTAATACACATACATGTCTTAGAAGGTCATTGGTATATAAGTATAAGTTCACCCATCACGACAATCGAGTCATAGTAGGGGTAGTAAGTTTAAATACTATAACTACAAAATTACGGTGTTCGCAATTTTTCCTTTATCTGTACTATAAGACGTTGCTTCGTACCAAATTTCAAGATTCTGAGTTCACGGGAGGTACCCTGTAGGTTTTGACCATGCGAGTGTCGATTTTGCGAATTTGCGGCATAAACTGCTGTATCTTATATTCATATAAGCGTTGGCTTAGAAGTTTGATTTTTTCACAGCTTCAAGGGACAGTAGACCTGAGTATTTGATATAAATTCCAGCTGGATACCTCCACGCGTTCTTGAGAAAAGGGTCTTGACAGACGTCGGACGGACGGACGGTTGTCGCCTTGTCGCTGTCTCTGCTTAAACTGAAATGACAAGGAAAGCATGCGACTTGAGCGTCACTTAAACTAACGTTCCAGTATTTGGCATTTTGGTCGAGAGGTCGTCAAATTAGAGGCAGTGTTTTTCGGCCGTGTTCGTGAAATCGGCAGTTTGCTATCGCCATTAGCATCCATCGATTTCCACATGTGTTAGATGTATGTAGATTGAAGAAGCTAAACATAGACCTAGAAGCTAAGCACTACTAGATGAGTTATTGCCTATGGTCTATGGACGCTTCATGCTACTAATCTCCGGTCGACATTATGTAGGTAGATTCTGCTAATTAATTCTTACAATAATAATACAGTTACGACTTTAACGATAAAGTCTCGATATGTTTAAAAAGCAAAATGGTATACTTATCTAAGTATGTAAATATATAAAATTCAAACCTGACTGACTCATCTATCAACGCACAGCCGAAATTACTGAACGGATTTTGCTGAAATTTGGCATTCAGATAGTTGTAATGACGTACGCATCCGCTAAGAAAGGATTTTTGAAAATTCGCTGCCTAAGGGGGTGAAAAAGGGGTTAATTTTTTTATGGAAACTTATAAACGTCAAACTAACGTTTTGATTGGTCCAAACTCCGAAAATCAGTTTACGATATTATCAAGACTATTCATTTATAATTCATTAAGGGCCTGTTTCACAGTCACCTAATATGTGACGAATAGCTTATTTAGAAGTTTTTACGCTGCTTACTTTATACTGAGCGACAGAGACAGAACTTCCGAATGAGCTAGTCGTCAGTTATTAGTTACTAAGCGATTGTTAAATAGGCACTTTATAGTAAATAAATTGAAAGTCTAAAGTTAAATACGAGAATTGGGGTTCGGGTAACGTTTTAACAGTGTTCCAACGAACTCTACATAAAAGGTAGAGAGCACATAGATTTACGCTATAAGAACACAACATCAATTATACTAACATAAAACATATCATGATATTATTAACTATGTTGTTGTCATTTGACAGATAAATACAGCAACGTTGAATAGCTAATCAGTTGGGTAATTTTTTTTTATTTGTATGAAGTTGGGTAAATTAAAAAGGAAATTAAGTTAACTTAAAAAAAACATTTTTTTTTTCAAATATTTCATTAGAAGCGGATGATACCGTTCATTGATCACTGGTTCATTGTATTAAACCTTCTCGTATATCTGTGTTATGTTGTTTATCCGTACAGACTACAGAACAGTGTTAAATGTAATTAGCATATTTTTTTCTTAACCGCGGGCCGCGGTTTCTTGTGAGTTTTGGCGGCCATTATTTCACGCATCAACAAACATACCTACTCAAAATATGTACTTACCTACGTTGCGGAAAATGAATGTAACTTAACCGTAGATATATAATATTAAAAACAAAGACTAAAAAGAGGAACTTAAATCTTTAATCGTTCATAAAATTTGTTGTGATGATGTGGTCTAGGGTATGGAACCGGGAAATCCCGGTCCCGAAATTCCCGGGAATTCCCGAAATTTTGAATCGCTCTGAGAACCGGGAATCAAAAATTTAGAACCGGGAATTTCGGTACTTTCGGTACCGAACAAATTGTATTAAAATTTACAAGTACTTAAGTAAACTATCATCGGTAATTGTAAATATTAGCTAAAAATAATTTTTAATTATTTCCGAAAGCGAATTAAAGACAAAAATGAAAATATATAAAAGGATAGAATGAGTAGTTCATAATATTAGATAATAGATTCTGTACATAAAAGTTAACTGTGAGCGGTGCGAGGAAATAATAACCATAATATTATGCCGCATTTAATATTATATGTAGTATGATAGCACTACACATCGACTGACATAGTAGCCAATACTGGAGCTAATGATATTGACGATTAAATAGAACATCTTGGGACTTGGCCTACAAGGTCTGTATGGCGTCTGTTTTTATTTTTTGATAAATATATACGTATATATTCGTATACCTACTAATATGCATATTGGTTGCTTTTGGGGTTGGTGAGCAGTTTAGATGGATTTTACCTATTGTCCTTTAAATACTCTTTATTGTCCTTATAAAAATAGTTACGCATTATATTAATTTTAAAATTTTAATTTCACATTGGAGCATCTGTAGGATTCACTGAATTGAACTTCTAACACTCGAGTAAATTTTTTTTTACCCCTTCCCACCTTTCACGCAAATCGTCAGATTAATATACACTTCATATCAGAGACTTATTTGCGCATGAACAACACTAATTATAATCTGACGCGTTCAGCATATCCATGTCATGGTCATTTTTACAACTTTTTAACCACGCAGGACGATGACTGCTAAAAGCTGACACACTATTCCTATAGTGTGTCAGCTATTGTCAGTATGTGTCTGGTTATTTAGTCTTTTAATTATCTAATTTGTCACTTCTAATAGGTTACCTAGACGTTCGAGCATGTACACTAATAGCATTCTGGGCACCCCAACTATTTGATGTTTTGCAAAAATCAAATAACTCGAAATAACATAGGTATTTAAAAACCACCAATAAATGCTAATAAACTAAAATGACATACGGCTCTTTTCTATCGTCAGTAGTATTGTCATTAATATGGCGATGACATGTTGGCTGATTTGTCGAGTTGCCATTAAAACCTTATTTAATTTGTAATTGTACTATAAAATGTTATTATTATATTTTGAATTACTTTTTAGACAGTAATTATACTTGTATTTCATGCCTTCACACCAGTCCCGAAATTCCCGAATTTCCCGGGAAATCCCGGTTCCGAAATTGCCCAGTCCCGAAATTCCCGGTTCTCAAAATCAGACCGGTTCTTCCATTCCCTAATGTGGTCAGTCGCTTACGGCCAGATAAAGCACGACCAATTTCAGAAGTATCTCAATATGCTAAACAGTAAATTTCCTCGAATGTACAATTGACATGCGTACTGAATACATACATGTGTTTACATATTATTGTGATAATGTCATGTTTACACAATATTTTTTCAATTTAAATTACAAAATGGATCTGTTTTTTTTATTTATTAAAGGAGGTCAAGCAGCGAGGTGCTAACACGTAAATGTAGGTGTGGTGACTGGTGAGGTGTACTCGCCGACAGCTGCGGGGAAACACATTTCGGTCTTACGGTCGCGTATGTTAGGCCGGGACTATATTGTCCGGAATCTGGAGGGCTGGGAAGAAAAGCTGAAAACCTTCTTCTTTTTAAAAATGGCTCCTTAGTTAAATTGAAAATCGAATACACGAGTGTCGAGTTGTCAGATTTGACATTGACATTTGATTTGACACTCGTGTTCGATTTTCAGCTTTATTGTAATAGCGCCATATTAGCGCAGACTGCGCAGTTTTATTTTCAGCGCTCTGAATTGTCCCCGATTTTTTAATATAAGACATCTATATCCCCGACCAACCAGATTCCGGACATCATAGTCCCAGGCCCCAGCCTTAACGTAACCGTGCCGACCGCGACTGTACGCTAATTCAGGATAAACTGAATGTAATATAAAATTATAATAAAATTGAATGGAAACAAAGTTTTAAAAATCTGTACCTAACGATGCTAACAACTTATTCTGATTGAAATTTTAAAACGGACTACATAGTAATATATAAAGGCTAAAGTGCTAAATTCGGTGAATTGGCCAATTAGAATGTGGCTTCCCCAACATAACCGATATTCTCTACACTCTACAGGAAAATGTAAGCATAATGTTATTCAAATTCCACTAAATTACGCTTTCTTGACGACATATTTAAAAGGTGTACTATTAATTTAACCCTTAGAAAGTTAGAACCTAAAAAGTGTAAAAACTCTTTGAATAGTGGAAAGTGTAAAAACTCTTTGAATCGGACTACCTATATCTGTACTAATATAATAAAGAGGAAAAGTTTGTTTGTTTATTTGTTTGTTTGTTTGTTTGCATCGAATAGGCTCCGAAACTACTGGACCGATTTTGATGAAATTTGGCACAGATATAGAATAGACCACGGGGAAGGACATAGGACTTTTTATCGTGGCAAAATGTACGGTTGCCTCGAGATTTGAGCCTTTTGTCCCGCAAGAAGTCGCGCGCAACATCTAGTCTAAAATATTTGCCTTGAATACAGTATTTAAAGGAAAATTATTTTTTTAGAGAATGACAATTATTTTTCTGCCTGTGTCTACAGTTTACACACAAGCAGTCTGTCTAAACTCTAAACTTTTACACTTATGCAGTAGATTATAATATTATGCCCAAAATATCCGTAGTTGATTTTACCGAACCTTATATTATAGGCAAATTTTGTTGTGCGGCTTAATGTGCCGTGTGATCCATAGGTAGGTACTGAATACTGATGCTTTAACTATTAAGTATTAACTAACCAAATACGTACTGGTGCAATGTTTACTTATGCACTTATTCCACTTCACTAAGTTTAGACGTCTAATTAGTATTCTAAAAAGAAGGCTAATTAGAAGCTAGCTATTCCACTTGTCTTATTTAGTTACTGATTCAGTTGCGAACGCACGGCGAATTCGGTCGGACGTTTTCGTAATGGCTCCAGTCTTGTCAATGCAACAGAAAATTGGTCTTCTCGTAGGCTGATAGGTCGTTTTATAAAACTATATAAATATTTAAAAACTTATATAAATTATAAAAAACATTAATAAAATTATAATTTTGTAGGTGGTTTTATTTCTCAAAAAGTAATTTTCCTAACAATAATATTGATATCATTCGAAGAGCGTCATATAATATCCTAAATTATATTTTTATATAATTAAAAATATTCCCGGATATTTCTTAAAAAACATTATATAATTCGATAAATATTGCTCATCACTTCTTTTTCTTTTGCCGTCGACATCGCGCATTCCAACTGACATAAAATTTGCGCATAAATACCATAAATGAGGACGGAGTACCTCAAGCGGTGACGGATTCGGTGTGACTGAAACGTCTTAACGCTATTCCACCTTCCTAAATAGCTTTCTAATTAGGCTGCTAAACGATTTAGTCAGTTAGAAGTCCCACTTCTTCCGATTTAGAAGGCTAATTAGGAGACTAACTTACTAAATGCTATTTCACTTGACTAAATTTAGTAACTAAATCATTTAGAACTTCTAAATTTAGTCTAGTGGAATAAGTGCTTTACTAGGTAATGTGTTTAGTGTTATTAATGTGTTGAACGTATGTGAGCTGTGGCACGTAGTCCATAGATGTCCATAGTCTATATTCTATTGTATTATTGTATACCGATTACCGCATACGTCACAGTGCAGGAAAACCCCAGTTGGCCAACTGCATACGGAATACGGATTTGTCTTTACGAAAGTGTTACAAGTTACAACAATCTGTGGTTACAACGAGTTACAACATACGTATTGAAAAATTATACTAAAGTAATTGAAAATAACCTAACCAAGAGTACAGGACTAAGGAGGGTTCCGTAACTATCAACGCGCTATAATATGTTCACGTGGTGTTCAATACTTCAAAGTTACTGTCCGATTTCGATCTAAATAAAGAGTATTTAGCGTGATCTATTAACATGGAAACTTATAAGTTTCTATCTCCTATAGTTTAGAAATATGCCTGGATGACAGTTGTTATTTTTAACCGACTTCCAAAAAAGGAGGCGGTTATACGTTCGGCTGTATATATATATTTTTAGAATAGAATTGGCAAAGGGCAACCTACCTATTTTACCTATGAATTTTCTACCTGAAGTTCGTAAGGAAGTAGCAATTTAACCAACAGCTACCAGTTTGGATAACCCCTAATATGGATAATTAATTATGAAAGCTTACAACAATAATATCCATTGCACGTGTTCGCAGTTCGCACACGGAAGTTATCGCCATTTACTAAGTAAGGCTGGGACTACATTATCCGGAATCTCTACGGTCGGAGAAAATTCAGATCGCTAATATAACTCTGAGCTTATACAATAAAGTTGAAAATGGAACACATGCCAACACACCGCAGCTATTTAAAAACTTTCCTATTTTCCCAGAGTTTTCTGCGGTCGGGTTTTCAGATTCCGGGCAATTCGGCAAAATTGAGAGTACTGCAAATATAACACTGCGCTGTCTGCGCTATATAGTTGAAAATCGAATTGTCAGATTTGACATTGACATTAGTTTTGACACTTGTGTGTTCGATTTTCAACTGTATTGTATTAGCATTTAGCGCAGTGGTCTATTTTTAGCGCTCTGAATTTTCCCCGGCCTTACGGACTCCGGACAATATAGTCCCAGGCTTAGATGCCTGCCACAGATGGTAACTTGACCACCACCGCATACGCAGGTGGTCGCGGTGAGAATATAGCCTTGTTATCTCAGCTATGTTGCACTTATGGGTTAGGACTTAGGTTGTAATTTTATAATTTGTAATAATTTTACAAATTATAAAATTTGTAAAATTATTGCAGAGGAGCCGGAAAAATACGCGTCGAAGTTCGAAGTTCGAACGAAATAAATCAAAGAAACACACTTAACAAGAGTCTTGAGTTTTTCGACAAACACATAAATAATCGCCAATTATTAAAAAACACTCAATAAATCAAACAACATAGGAAACGTTAAACGTATAGACAAACATGTAAACGTTTCCTGTTCATATGTTTACAACATGGTTGAATATTGTGAGCGGGCGGATAATGCACGACATATTATTATTACATAGGCCAAAGTATGTATTCAGTTCGTAAGGGCATGTGTCCGGATAGCTTATTTGGAAGTGTTGTCGCTGCTCACTTAAATCGAGCGACAGAGATAAAACATGCAAATAAGCTAACCGAAACTTGTCAGTAGATTGCGAAAGGCCTTAAGGATAATAATTATTGAGTACTCAGTTTAAAAAAAAAACCGGCCAAGTGCGAGTCGGACTCGCGCACCGAGGGTTCCGTACAAACCTGCAAGGTTTACAAAGTTCGTTCATTACGACAATCGAGTCATAACTATGGTATTTTTATTGCAAAATGACGCGTTTATGAGGAAATGGGTAGTAAGTTTAAAATTATTAAAAAAATATATATTATGTGATGTAACTAAAAATTTATGGTTTTCGTAATTTTTCCTTTATCTATGCTATAAGACGTTGCTTCGTACCAAATTTCAAGATTCTGAGTTCACGGGAAGCACCCTGTAGGTTTTGATTCCCTTGCAAGTGTCGAAAATTTGCGGCATAAACGGCTGTATCTTTTGATTGCGTTGGCTTAGAAGTTTGATTTTTTCACAGCTTCAAGGGACAGTAGACCTGAGTAATTGATATAAATTTCAGCTTCATACCTCCACGCGTTCCTGAGAAAAAGGGTCTTGACAGACGGACGGACGGACAGACGGACAACAAAGTGATCCTATAAGGGTTCCGTTTTTTCCTTTTGAGGTACGGAACCCTAAAAATATAAGTATTCTGTTTTTACATGGTTTTTAGCAAGCAGCAACAAAAATATAATATTATCATCTGTGAAAATTTGATCATGCCTTGTGACTTGTGAGAGACAGACGGACGGACCCGTTTTTACTCTTTGGGTACTGAACCACAGATTACTAAATATTTACTACGTAACTGAACTCTAAGGCCGGAATTCTTGGTCGTTGCTTAAGAGAAGACTTCGAAAAGTCCGCCTTATTTGTATGAAATAATATTTAAGACAATGCTTAAGTTACGACTGTGAATCAAAATGTCAAGGCGAACTTAGAAATAAGAATCGACCAAGAATACCAGTATCGTATTCAAAGACTTTTGAGGCCCTTTAGGCAGTGGGCAACTGGGCATTACAAAATATAGTCAGCCTTTATTTATGTTAAGACCAGGTAGACCAAGCGAAATAGGCATTTAACGCTTCCAAGAGTTGCCCGCAATTGCCGCAAAGCGAGCCGCGCGCCTACGTCGCCGGCGTGAACTTACATGAACCCAAAGTGTTACAGTGTAGTCGTGTCGGCAGTAGGTCAATTTATTTTATTATTTGCATTGAAAAAGATAATAAAATTCATAGATAACTGTTTTAATGCAACACATAGCACACATAATTTGAATAGATATTATAGGTACCTAAGTAAAAAATGCTTAAATTTTATTCAATTACTAGCTTTTCCCCGCGACTTCGTCCGCGTGGGATAGTTACTTTAGGATATCGCTAAAATTTACCCGCGACTTCATTTACGTAGAAGGAGAAGCGCTTTCACCTCACGACTACCCGCCCGCGCCGCGCGCCGTACTATAGCGCGCATGATTATTTTATTACTGCGATATCTTCTAAAATACTTATTGAAATCAAATGATGTAAACGGCAAATTTCTTCTAGATCAGTGTTTTTCAACCTGTGGGTCGCGACCCCCTGGGGAGTCGCGAAGCTTCTGTAGGGGGGTCGCCGGAGGTCGAGAGAACTTTAGTAAAAAAACAATAAATATTAAAAATATTGATTTATTAAGTATGAGAATTTTAAGAAAAGGATAATATACTCATTAATCGATCATCGATATCATCGATGTATGTAATTGTAAAATAATGTGTTTGACGTACTATATTATGTAATTATATCCGAATCCTAATTATGGAGACGCATGAAAACGTCGTATGGAATGAATATTTGTAATACTGTAACATACACATACATACATGATAAAAAAGCGAAGGGTCGGGGGGTCGCGAAATATTTTTTCATACAAGGGGGGTCGCATCATGAAAAAGGTTGAAAAACACTGTTCTAGATTAAATGCTTGTAATGAATAACGTATTTACTTGGATAAGGATTAATATAATCTTTATGAAAACACCTTCAGAAATAATGCTTACTTTTAGAACAAATTTGGTTAGTATAAAAAGGTTATAGTGAGCCAACCTTAAAAGATAGACATATACTGTCGCGGACTTTTTTTTAGAACTTTTAAAGGGGAACAATTCTGCCTTACATCATTTTAGCGAAACTTTAACCGTTTCCGCAGCGTACGCAGCGAAAGCTCTCAAAAGGAAAAAAAGACCCCCGATTTTGTAACATTCTTGAATGGTGCTCCGCTCGTATTGAGCTTAGCATGAGGTTATATAGCCTAAAGCCTTCCTCGATAAGTGGACTATCCAACACAAAAATAATTTTTCAATTCGTACCAGTAGTTCCTGAGATTAGCGCGTTCAAACAAACAAACAAACTCTTCAGCTTTATAATATTAGTATAGATTTTGACAGTTTCTATGCAGTGTATTCTGTTACAAGTATAAAAACACGCTGTGTTCGATGTGTGCATGGAGACGAGTACCTATCGTTAGCTCGTGTGGTCACTAAAGTACGTGTCGTTTCGTGAGATAAAAATACTGTATCAGGTACATAGGTGTTGACGATTTGATGGTACCTACTTAGGCAGACACTTGCAAAAAATGTATTCCTACTGCCGAGTCCGCACGTTTGCCACTTGCCGCAAAATCCAAACCTCCACAAACGTTTGACTTTTTGAAAATCCGGATTTTTGAATTTTTTCTCACAAAAATCCGGATTATCCGGATAATTCAGATTTTTTCATTTTTTTTAATTTGTTGCATATTTTATAAAACTTCAATGTTTATTTTACTACTATTTTGTAGCAAAAATTACACTCATTAGTAAAAAAAGACAGTTACTTTTTTATAATTTAATTTAAATAAATTCTTATTTTAAGTTGTAAGTATTAGAATTACAATCTGAATAAATAAAAACATAATGAGATTATATCAAAATTATATACTTAATTATATTTATTTTTTCATTTTTATAAATATTTTTGATTCCGTTTGAAATCCTAGAATGTTCAGTTTTATAGTTAGTATTTTATTTTGAATAAGGTATGTATATATTGTTATTTACTAAATGTTCCAGCAGTAAAGAATTATAAAAAAGTGGAATAGCCTGTGATCTTTTTAACGCTTTTTTTACATATTTATCTACGCCACAGTTCACCACTACCGTTTTCGTAAAGTTCCATTTCTATGAGAAAGTACTAACGTAGGAAAATTATTACAGTTTAATAAAACGTAGGAAACTGAAAATCCTTTAAATTGAGATCCGGGGAGTGAAGACAAATCATTTGAAGTATGGGGCTGAACAAATAATTTTGTATGGACGAAATTGGACCACTTTTGAGATACTGAAAGTAAAAACCACCCACCTATTTGGGTAATAATTAAACACGTAATTTGTGCTTTTAATTCCCTCGGTAACTAACAGAAGTACAATTAACAATTCTAAGCACAATTTAAAATCTGTAACTATTGTAAGATCTTTATTTTAACATTTTACTTACAAATAAACAGTAACATCTTACTCTTTATTGCACTTTGAAGTTTCCGCTATAAGATGAAAACTACATTACTTAAATAAATAACAGTGGTTTACACAAATCGTTGGTGCTATTTTTGGCACCTATATCTTATCTTTAAAATATTATCTAAAGAATAATTATTTCTACGCAAAAACAGGAGCGTTGATTTTCATTTAGTTTTGCTACTGACTCGTTAGTTTAGGTTAGTTTAGTTCAATCAAATTAATTTTAATAATAAAAAAATATATATTACTTTCATTCATTCGGAAAAACTCTCTAATCTTAAACCAACCAGTCAGGTATTATCGACTCCAAAACTTCTTCCCAAACTTTTTAAGAATTTATTCTGATATCATAGAGATAAGATTTAGGTATTTGGTCTTAGATATTCATTATTTAGAAGATAATTAAATATAGTTAAACCACTACATTTCTTTTTAAGCTGTCATATTAATTTGGCATTCTATGATTGTAGAAATTAAAATTGCAATAATATGTTTTGACTTTCGTTAGTACGAATTCAATTAATAATAAATATAAATATACAAAGCTTTAATTGGGTTTGGATTTGCTTATTATACTTCTTACTACTTGTGCAATTAAAACTGAAACCATATTCAGTGTTTTTATAAATTGGATCACCTATTACTGAACTGTACTACTACTAAAAAATATAAAATGGTAAGTATCTTAGAAACAGTCCATATATATACATATATAGCGACCATAATATTTTAGCAGATCTTCATCCCTCGCATCTCCATTTAATGGATTGACTATGTTCTACCAAATAACTTGAATAAATGGAAAAATGTGTCAACAATTTCAACAGGACAAAAAAATAATAATATCAAATTATCCAAAGGCATGGATTTAAACTCACGACAAAACAATTAAATTTTGGATGTGAAAATACCGAATATTGAATACTAAATTACCATGTTGGCTAAAGAATGTAAGGAATAAAAATTTACAAATCTGGTGACTAAGTAATACGACTGAATATTCCAAACTGGCAGACATATATTATATTAGCGAACAAATAACCATCTTGGCGACAATTTGTGAGTACACATTTAATTTAAGAATAGGCACATAATTATATTTTCCCTAATGTAGGTAACTCAAAAAACATACAAGCAGCAAAACCAGCGCACATAAAAAAAAAACAAAGAAGCGTACAAAATTCCCAATTTTAAATTTTCCTCGATTTTAGGGGGGTGTAGATATTGTGTAAATTGATTTTGAAATTTAAAAATAACGGATATTCATTTTTCGCAAAATTAACATAGGTGTCATTACCAGGTTTTTGGGGGTGCTGGATACGAAAATGGCATTCATTTTGAAATTCCAATATGGCACGGACATACTTAATTTTATAAAAATAATATGGTTGTCCTTTTGTTGGTTTCTGGGGGTGCTGATTACAAAAAAGTCATCCATTTTAAATTTCCTTAGTAACCCTGCAACCTCATATTTTCTTCATGATGGAAGAAAAAGAAATTTGAAAATCCTGAATTTTCCAAAATTTCCATAGCTTTATACATCCCTCGTATCTCAATGTAGAGCATTTTTTTTTTATGAAATTGATTCTATTTCGGAAACGGTGCATCCTATTGAAAAAATAATGAAAATTTCCTCCCCTTAAGAACCTCGCAACACCATATTTTCTTCACGATGGAAGAAAAAGAAATTTGAAAATCCTGAATTTTCCAAAATTTCTATAGCTTTATACACTGTTTGTGTCAAAGTAGAACATTGCCATATTTTTTTTCTATAATCGCTTCTATTTTAGAAACGGAAAAATAATACTATTACTGGAAAAATAATAAAAATTTCCTCCCCCTTAACCCGGAAATCGCATATTTTTTTCATGAATGCCAAAAAAAGAAATTTGAAAATCCTGAATTTCGAAAAGTTTCTATAGCTTACATAGCTGGTACCTCTACAAACTACATGTTAATTTTACGAAGATTGGATAGTCTCCATTTTGGAAAATGAAATTGGAAGACAATTTTATAATCAGCATATGAAACATGGAAAAAGACATCCATTTTTAATAAAAAAAAAATATACGCCATTTTGGAATTTTAAAACGGATTTTATTTTCATATTATTCTGCACCCCCAAAAACCTTGAAAACGATACCCATACCAAAGAAAATAAAACCTCCAATAGTATCCAAAACTGGGATTTTCCGTAGCTTGCAAATTGAATTTTTAGCAGCTATTAATTTATCAATCAAATCTTTATTAGCTACTTGGATTAAATTTCGCTACTTTTTATCTGCCGATTTTTGTATTTTTTGTCACTTGAGTGATTTCACCAGTTTGGTAATTTAGTCGCCAACATATTAATTCGCTGCCAAATTCAGCAATACAGTATGCTCACGTACAGTCACCAACTTATTTTTTGTTCACTCGATTAATTATATCCCTTATTCAAATATTGTACGTCTAGAGTACATACTAATTACAATTAAAATATGTAATTTTCATAGTAGTAACCAAGATTCGAAAAACTCGAAAAATCCGGATTTTTAAATGAAAATCCGGATTTTTCGAATTTTTCGAATTTCGAAGTATCCGAATTGCAACCCCTACTTGCGAGTGACTTGGTGTGTTCTGACTTCTGCAAAGGCAAGCAACCATGCGTCGGATGGGCATGTAAAAAGTCGGTCCTGCGCCTCATCTCTCGTCAGTCGTGTCGGTTATCCGTCCCCCTGGATTACGAGAGTAAAAAAAAAAAGAGTGCCTTTGTGTACTGCGCACACACTTGGGCACTATAAAAATACTCCTGTGTAACTGGCTAGGCTACAATAAAACCAGCCACCGTCACCGAAATCGGCGTGGGGAGTTATTTATTATTATTATTGTAAAAACAGAAATCGAAATAAAAAGAAAGAAAAAGTACGGCAAAGAAGATGGTAGATGTTACAAATTCATAAAAACTGTTTACTGGCTTATTCAATAATGTACTTAGGCTACTCCACGCATCAGCTACTTTTTTCTCATAATACACAACACAATAATATACTTATCTATGGACGCTTCACACCAAGTCAATCTGGTCCCGTGGTAAGTTCTCGAAGAACTTGTGTTACGGGTACCAGACAACAGAAATATATTTAATAATTTTTATATTATACACATATTTAAGATTTTTATTGTATTATACACATATTTAATACACATTCATGACCCAGGAACACAGAATTTTTTTTTGTTCCTTCAGCGGGATTCGAACCCGCGACCCCCGGCTTGAGCACCAACACGCTCAACCACTGAGCCACAGAGGTCGTCCCATCTGGCAAAAGCAACGACGTGGCGACGATAATGTTATTGTGTATGGTTATATGTATAACTAGCCGATGCCCGCAACTTCGTTTGCGCCTAACTGACGGAAGCGGAACCCTATTTTTTAAACGGAACCCTAAAATAAAAGTAGCCTATATTAGACCTTATGACATCAGCTATTTGCCAGTGAAAGTCCCGCGAAAATCGGTCCAGCCGTTTCAGAGATTAGCCGGAACAAACAGACAGACAGACCGACAGACAGACAGACGGACAGACATTTTTAAAAATTGGTATTTTATTGTAATTGTAAGTACCGAATATACTTTCAGATGCATTATGTGAAAAGCTGTTAATTTGAAGTTACAAACAGACACTTCATTTTTATTTATCCATACTAATATTATAAATGCGAAAGTGTGTCTGTCTGTCTGTCTGTCTGTCTGTCTGTCTGTCTGTCTGTCTGTTACCTCTTCACGCCCAAACCGCTGAACCGATTTTGATGAAATTTGGTATAGGGATACTTTGAGACCCGAGAAAGGACATAGGATACTTTTTATCCCGGAAAAATGTACGTTCCGCCGCGATAAACGAATTTTGGCGCAACGGAGTTGCGGGCGTCATCTAGTCTGTATATAATAGCTTTAGTTCAAAAATTAAAAGAAGCATAAAAAATACAAAACAAACTTTCCTATAGATTTTTATTGTATTATATGTCCATGACCCGGGAACACAGGAAACTTTTTGTTCCTTCGGCGGGATTCAAACCCGCGACCCCCGGCTTGAGCACTAACACGCTCAATCACTGAGCCACAGAGGTCGTCTCATCTGGCAAAAGAAACGACGTGGCGACGATAAAATGTAACATCTTATTGTGTATGGTTATATGTATAACTAGCTGATGCCCGCAACTTCGTTTGCGCAGATCTAACGAAAGCGGAACCCTAAAATAAAAGTAGCCTATGTTAGACCTTATAATATCAGCTATCTGCTAGTGAAAGTCCCGTGAAAATCGGTCCAGCCGTTTCAGAGATTAGCCGGAACAAACAGACAGACAGACAGACGGACAGACAAAAATTTAAAAAATTGGTATTTTATTATAAGTACCGAATATACTTTTAGATTCCTTATATGAAAAGCTGTTAATTTGAAGTTACAAACAGACACTTCAATTTTTTTTATCTGTATAGAATTAGTTCAAAAATAAAAAGAAACATAAAAAAATACAAAACAAACTGACTTTCCTTTAGATTTTTATTGTATTATACATATCCATGACCCGGGAACACAGGAAACTTTTTGTTCCTTCGGCGGGATTCAAACCCGCTACCCCCGGCTTGAGCACCAACACGCTCAATCACTGAGCCACATCTGGCAAAAGCAATGACGCGGCGACGATAAAATATAACATGTTATTGTGTATGATATGTATAATTTAGTTCAAAAATAAAAAAAACAAAACAAACTGACTTTCCTACACTGCGTTAGAAACGAAAGAATTGTTCGATAATTAATACGCGGGTAAGCCGTGCGCTGGCAAAACTAACATAGGTCTGTCCTCGTCAACGCCTAGCGGGCGACTGTGGGGCGACTCAAGCGGCTTACGCACGCTGCATTTCAATAATTATTTAATGTTAAAATAATTAAACCAACATGCAAAATGTAACCACAAATTATTCTTCTTTAAGTTATTAGCTTTTCGTAGATATGATTTTTGAAAGTAAAACTATCATGAACTTCATGAACAAAAAGAAAAATATTCAAATTTAGCCTCCTCTTCGGAATTATTTTTGATCGAGTGAAGTTTTCAATATTATGTTTTGAACCACAAATTATAAAAGAACATTAAGTAAACAACAATGTGTATTTTTTTTGGCTTTTTAAAGTTACTATTTGTTTGTTTATTATCGATTCAAAGTCATGTAAAATTGGGTCTACACGGCCTTAAACTCGTACCTACGTAGGCTATTAAATAATTAAATAAGTTTGAAATAAATGCATCAAACATAAAACATAGGGTTTATCTCAAATGAACTATACTGTTAACAACATACTAATGCTCGGACGATTAAAACAGCGCTAAAAGGTTTCTGTCGGTAGGAATGGTTTAGTGATGTAAGGTGTATGAAATTGTATAACAATTTAAAACCAAGTGTAAATATACATTATAATCTCAATTATATAAGGTTCAGTAAAATCAATTACGGATATTATGGGCATATTTACGTTTAAGCAAAAAAATTTTTTTTGCTTAAACTTTTCTTTTTTTTCTAATATGACAATTATTTTTCTCATTAAACGTCTTTACATAAGCAATATATCAAACATGTCAAAATATTCGTAATTGATTTTGCCGAACCACAAATATTATTTTCCTTTTTACCCGACTGCCAAGACGGCTATTTTGTTTCAACTAAGCGCACAGAATACATAATAGTACAAGTACTAAGCGTAATTCGTTCTTTTATTATATTTACTCGTGTATACATACCTATTGCTTAATTTATTTTTCAGCATAATTATGTAAGTAGGTAACTAGTAAAATTATTTTGGCACTTAACATGTTAAGGGCTTCGTGTGCTTCAAGTCTGGCTCATACCATCGATGCATTAAAAAAACAGGCACGGATTCAAAGCGCACAGGGCCCTAGCTGTCATGTCAGGGCCCGGATGGCAACCATAAAAATAGTTTTAAAGTTATCTAATTATTTCGTAACTTAATACTAACTAACTATAATGTTTGAACGAATCGGCTAACAATCATGATAATCATCGATAGATACACAACACTAAAGGCCCAGTTCATTAGGGCCGACATTAAATCACACGGCATTGAACGCGAGGTTACGTTTACAGATAAAAAATACTGTCGGCAACTTTTCAATGTCAAAACTGGGGACGTATGAGAAATTACGTTTATAACATCACGCAGTATTTCATATGACAACAGGAACCAACATGATTAATAATAAATTGAAAAAAAAAAACGTCTCGCCGTGTTTTACACAGTATCACGCACATATATGTAATGAAATTATGCCTTACCTTGTAAGAAGAGCTGTCTCGGTGTGTGATTTTTTGTGTAGACTGTAGTGCGTAGCTAAATGCGCACTACTGGCCACAAACTGGCCTTAGTTTTTGTTTGACAAATCTCTGTCTTCATTTTTTATTTGTCTCGTTAAGATTGAAATAGAGTATTTCTTGAAATATTTTGTAGTCCAAATAAATCTGAATCAGATATTTTCAGAACATTAGAAAATCCCAAGTAGCCGCGTAGCAATCAATACTTATCTACTATACACGGCTTGCGATAAACAAAATATAAAAATAAACCTTTGAATTGTCAAGTAATGAGCGAAGGGATGATGATGAATTATTATAGATAAGAATATTCTCGATCATGTTAGCTATTAAGCAAAAAAACTGCATCAATACCGATTGATGCAGTTTTTTTGCTTGGTCCAATGGTCCAAAGGTCCATGCCGGGACCGCCCTTTGTTTAGAAGCTACGATGCTACAGACAGACACACAGACAGACGACACCGACACATCAAACTTATTATACCCATATTTTTTCAGGGGTTAAAAAGAGGCCTTAAGTTTAGCAGATAAGACCCCAATGGATGATGGTCGCTAATACTTCGAGATAATTTTCGCAAGTTATTACAAGTTAACGAGTTGCTACTTGCTGCATCTCGGACAATAGTTATCAGCACTAGAAGGTCACTCGTCAAGGTGAGGCGTGGGATAAATTTATTATGTTTATATTTAGTGTAAATTACTTGAATTGTTTCCTTATTCAATTCCTTTAATAGATATTAAATTAATGTAGTTAACGTTTATGTGCCTTGGCAAATTGCAGTTGAACGTAATTAAACATCAGTTTGTAATTAATGTATTTAAAAAAGTAATCAACTAAGTTTGTGAAGTATTTAAAAATGTAACATTAATAAAGTTTGTTAAATCGAATTCTCATTAGACCTTGACGTCCTGAGGTCACAGGAAGCTTCCCTGACCACCCCCGCAAGGGTGTCACTATGTCTGTATACGTGTTTGTGTGTGTATGTGTTTAGTAAGTATGTAAACCTCTTATAACGTTTGAACGGTTTAACCGATTTTATTGCGGCTGGCGCCACTCGAAAGAGCTTGGCTAAACTTAGATTTTGAATACAATTTGGACCGATTCGGACAGATAGATTTCAAGAAATCTAAAAAAACTGTGGTTTTTAGTGGTTTTTTTTATATTTTTAAACGGTAAAGCCGTCACATCCAAAAACTAATTAGCTCTTAACCTTGAAAAATGACGTCGATAACCGCTAATCCGATCAAAATCGGTTGTTTCATTCGAGAGATATCGTAAAGGAAAGAAAACCGAAAAAGTGTATTTTCGGAATAACTCCGAAATTTTTCAACAAAAAATTTTTTGAAAGAATCGACAGATCATATATTATATGTTAATTTAATAAAAATAACAATTTAAATTCTATAAACAATGCTGGCATTGATAAGTGTGATTTTATTAACAAAGTCATATTATCCAATCAGTTGCGTAGGTGGTACTAAAGTCTGTAATTGTATCTTCGTTTTGTTTGTTTCGCCTTGCGACTTGACCTTACAGCTCGAAGGCCGAACAAAAGGCTTAACAAAACTACGCCGTTCGGCAACAATATCCATCATACTACATACAATATTCCTAAAACAACTTACCAGGTGTGTTCAACCATTGGTTTGTGATATAGGTTTATCTATACTAATATAATAAAGAGGAAAAGTTTGTTTGTTTGCATTAAATAGGCTCCGTAATTCTTGGACCGATTTTGATGAAATTTGGTATAGAATTAGATTAGACCACGGGGAAGGACATAGGCTACTCTTTATCGCGGCAAAATGTACTGTTACCGCGGGATTTCCTTTTGCGCGCACGAAGTCGCGTGCAACATCTAGTAATAAATAAATAATTTACAGATACATGCGTTACCTTGCCTACATCTTGCAAAAAAATTATTTAAAAAGGGAAAAAATCAATTTTAGATTGGTAAGATCACATACTCAGATCACATCATAGAGTTGTTGTGAGTCTTAATTTATTTGGCGAAATATTCCTTAAAAAACTAATATTTTAATAATTACCTGTCTATAAAATTTAAATATGTGACTAATAAGCAGGTATTGAAAGTCAACAAAAAGAGCATATTTTGTACGCCAATGATTTGCGAGGAATGTCCTAGAGTGAATACATACATCCTTTTGTAACACCTTTTAACAGCTCTAGCTTTTTCTTTCATTTTTCTCTAAATAAAAGGTTGGGCAGCCCAGTGTAGAAGATTGAATTTTAAAACGATGTCTGAATGCAGTTTATACATACCAATGTGTTTTGTTTCTTTTTTTCTTTTGGTTAAGAAAAAATTAATCCTCGACCCAGATGATCGGAGAAGGATATAAAAAGTAGAGCTCATTTTAACGTATTAAAATATTAATAAAAAGTGTTTTTATGCTGTTTTTCAAGTGTTTCTCAAACTGCTGTTTTTCAAACAAGTGTTTTTTAATAAAAAAAGCAAAAAGGTTACAAAGACTCGCTCTTACTTTTTATGGGTCGTTTGAATAATACATTTCGATCCTATTATTTTTTTAATAATATTATGATTGGTCAGGACTCAGGACCCATGATGGATTTTGGGGTAACTTTGTTTCGTTTTTTTCTACAAAAGAATCAGGTCAAGAGTGTTACCATTCGTCTGCATTTACTCCGGACATGTCCGAACATATCTAAGACTTGTGTGTGTTTTTTTTTAATAAAAAGGAATGTGAGTAATAATACCTGAGACTTACTTATTGTAATATCCATGTATTTCGAAGCAGTATTTAATATTAATTATTAACTTCCCACTCCTCTTGTAAGAGAAATATCTCATCTTCGCCCCACCAGCGTACGTATGGCGTATGCTACTTTATCACTGTTACTAAGTGAGTAGGTACAAGTTAGGTACGCCCAATGTTCGCATCTTATGCTTGTGTTTTTGAACTGTTGCGGTCAGGCTTTCTGCCAGGACTTTCAAATTTCAAAAAGGTAGTTAATACATTAGGTTAGGAAAAATGCTCCTTATATCCTGGCAAAGTGTTCGATACCTAGATAATATGTATATTGTCCCCCTTACTAATAAATTAACGCTGTATAAGCTTTGAATAAGTTATAAGTGTTTTGTTCACGTCACACAAGTGACATTTTTAATTCGATAGAAGGAGACAAATAACTGTATAACTATTCAAAGCTTATACAGCGTTTAATAGGGGGTAATATCAGTAAGGGGGTTCATGTATAATATTCCTTTTTATGCAAACTAATATCGCACCCGGCCGGCCACATCTAGTAAAACTTATGTTAACAATTAACATACATTATACAATATATTATTATATGAACCAGCAGTAGCTCAGGGTTAATCGCAGTTTCAATTACATATAGGTTTTATATTTTTATGTGGTGACAGGCGGAACGAGGCCAGACAGGTCAAGGCAAGCGTCTTGTCCTATGGCTCTGGCGTGATGTTGAAGTTTTTTATGAAAACACAATGCTAACCAGCCTAGGTACACTTGTGAAAAAAAAACATGGAGTACGCAGATTACACGTAGAAGTGAAACTTGATTTAAAATATAAAATACTCTCAACTCGCCTAAAATAGTTAAAAATAATGGAAAATATGCCAATGAAGACATTTGGATGGCAAGTAACTATGTAAGAAAGTAGTATTTGGCTATGAAGAACTTCAAGCTATCAGCAATGAGCCAGAAATGGGTGAGCCCTGAGCAGCAGCAGCAGGTCCGAAACGGCATGAGTGCCTTACCTTAAAGTAATTTTTTGTAAATTTTATTTAATTAGGATTACGTATCAATCTATTAGCTACAGCAATAAAAAATAATGTAACCAAGAACATGTCAGGACATAAGGAGGGTTTCATAACTATAATTTAACGCGCAATAGGCTTTTTTTTTTCAAATTACTTGAAAATGTATTGTCCGATTTCGATGAAAGTTTTCCTAAAGAGTATTTAACATGATCTATCAGCATGGAAAGTTACAAGTTTCTACCCTTTAGCAACATGTTTAACAACTTTGGAGGTCGATATCTCGAAAAAGGCTTAACATCGTAGTATAATCATGTATGAAACCTCATCTTTATTTAAAAATACATATTCAATGACACTTCACTTGGGGAGTCATTGCTAAAATACAAAATTATTATTATTTTAGATGCCAGAAATTAAGTTGTATCATGTATGCCATCCTCCATGAATAGCCGAAATTTTCTATAGTTATCCATACGAAATTTCGGCTATTCCTCCATCAATTTTTTATGTATGGTTATCCCTTAGATTATTAACGCCGGTTATCCATACAAAATTAATGGAGGACACACGGACGGATGGTCAGAGCGAAACTATAAGATTTCGTACTAGTTACTACGAAACCCTACAAATATGTTTATCCATGATATAATAAAAACCTATCTTAGATATCTAGCATTACCATTTACGTCTAATCGGATATATTTACGATTAACTTTTATCTTGACATAACATCTCTAATTCCAATTTAATTATTTAACATTATGTTGTATCTCTGTCAACATTGAGAAGGAAATAATACGTTCATTTAAGTACAAAACACGACAGTTTTCCTATAATAGTTATTGTAAGTATAACTTAATTTTACGTCGCGCGTCGCCTCCTTTTAAAGTCAGTTAAAACTGGTGAAAAAAGCAAAACTTGGGGTAAACACACATACTGCTAATCGACAGTCCAACGGGACAATCAGTTGTCCTATAAAACATTATTGAATATTTAGATACTTTATACTAATTAAAATCTACGGATTGATTCGGGCCCGAATTATTTGCCCATTTTCACTCACATAACTTAGCACCGCCCCTGATAGCTATGAAACAGCTTTCTGAAATTATGTATCATGTATGTACATATAACATATTACAAAACTTAAAAGCTACATGTATCGCCGTGAATAAAGATTGGGACAAAGAAAAATAAACAATTCTATGTAGACTTAATTTGCCACTATCTCTTTTTATGTAAGTCTGTATTAAGTTCTAGAATTGACTATAATCAAATTATATTACGGAATCACGAAAACATTTTGCGCAACCAAATCGAACTCTTTATTTATCTGTCGATCAAAACATTAAATATTGACTTTAGATTATTTTAAGTTTTATATTTTCGTTGCGTCGTGTAGTGTCTAGTGGTGTAAACACAATGATAACAATATCGCCTCGTTAATATTATCATTCAAGGATAGTCGTTTCCTTAGTATCTTCATACAGCTGTGAATAAATATTAGTGTTAGAACATCACGGTTTTATCGAGTTGCAAAGAGCTCTATTCTTTTCTGTGATCATGACCATCATCATCAAATCAGGAAAAGCTGTAAAATTAAAAAAAAAAAAAATGTTTGTTTGCATTGAATAGGCTTTGTAACTAGGTACTGGCCCGATTTTGATGAAATTTGGCACATAATATATTATACAGTAGCTTTTGCCCGCGACTTCGTCCGCGTGGAACAGTAACTTTGGGATATCGCTGAAATTTACCCGCGACTTCATTTACGTAGAAGGAGAAGCGCTCTATCCTCACGTCTGCCCGCGCTGTACATTATTATTGCGCGCTTGATTATTTTATTACTGCGATATTTCCTAAAATATATTTCATCCCCATTTCACATGTATGGAGAGCCACCCCTAAAATATAAAATTATTATTTTTTTATGATCCCGAAACCGTGATCTATACACAATCTATTACTGCACCAAATTTCATCAATTTATATTCATAATTACAGGAGCTAGAGGCGCGGACAGACAGACGGACC
Organism: Glaucopsyche alexis; assembly: GCA_905404095.1. Lineage (NCBI taxonomy): Eukaryota > Metazoa > Arthropoda > Insecta > Lepidoptera > Lycaenidae > Glaucopsyche > Glaucopsyche alexis. The sequence goes on from FR990057.1 coordinate 2,710,361, forward strand.
GAGCGAAACTATAAGGGTTCCGGAACGTATTACGGAACCCTAAAAAAGCGTAAGATTTTTATATATATTCTATGTATGATGGCTATACAGTGTCTTATGTACCTATAGTCTAAATCACGTCTACGTGATGACTGTTACATATTATTATTAAATATTATTATAAATTTTTAATTTTAAGTAATATAAATTTAATTTTTTATTTATACAGATAAAAAATCATAATTAAAAAAAATATACCCGAATAATTATTTTCTTTATACCTCGAATACAACTTGAAATAAATATTTTATAATAAGGAAATTCTCTATCTGGTGTCCCACGACACCACGCGATGTTTTTCCACATAAAAAATAAAGAGCAACATTAGAGCAACATTTTAATCCATCTCAGTACTCCATATGGATTTATAGCACGTTCCTGTAGGTGTCCCCACTCGGCGGGATGACTGGCGCCAGGAGCGGCGCGACGTCGCGGCGCCGGAGCCCCCCACAACATTACCACGAAAACTCGATTGATGGGCAACTCGACTCGACTTAAGGAAAACTTCAAGGGATTCGACTTATGAAAAACTCGACACTAGAAATTCTTCTCACGAAAAATTTAACTCTCCAAAAATTAATATTATGATTTATGATGGTTTAGACTTTACGCTACTTTATAGCTGCAACAAACAGCGTCGTTTTATGTAAAACAATTAATATACATAAAATAGAAATTCATATTACGGTATTTATTCTAAGTTATGATGTGTAAGTGTGAACCTAGGTATTAAATAATTTTCATATACTCGTAGAACACAAAATTTTATATCAACTAATAATTAAACACGCAGATAACTTTCAACATTGTTAGTAAGCTTTTAAATTTGTTAACTGTAAACATTTAGAATACAAAAATATGATAATAATGTATACTTACATATTAACACAATTGACCTTTGAGTTTAGGTAAGTACTTTATATTTACGGTTAAAATATTTTATTTTGTGCAAATTTAAATAACAATTGATTGAACATACAATACCACAGTGTACCTAATAGAATATTCATGAAGAAGTAGATATCATAGGTCATGTGCACATTTTGGTATTATTGTAATTACCTATGTTATCAAAAGTATTTTATTTAAAAAACATAAAATTAGCGATAGCTGCCCAAGACCAAAATATAAACCTGTATGTTAATTGTTATTATTATGATCTATTAGTGACTAAATTATTATTATGCTTATTTTTTTATTATTATTATTATTAGCTATGACACATTTGCAAATATATTGCAATTTAAAACTCAATTATTAGGTCGTTCTGAATTTTAAGTTTAGTTTGTAATTCCATTGATTATTTAAACTCAAACTAGATTGGATGTGGGCGTTCGAAAGACCCACACACTTGGCACAACAAATAATTTCACTTTCGAGTTATCATAGTACGGACAATGCCACCCTTTATGAGCTTCACAAATTCACTAGCTGGGGTCACTTTCTGTTGGCAAAGTATACAGGCACCCCTTTTCCTGGAAACGATTGTATAACAGACAAAGTTGTAGACAATCTCGATTTCTATACAACTCTATTGCAACGGTACTAAAATAATCTCAATTACCTCATAAAAGTTGCTTCTGTTATGGGATTTTTCGACGCAGGTGGTAAAAGGATAGGTTCCCTATTTTTTCGCATAAAATTATATGTCATAATTTTACTTGGCATAATTTCATTTGACCTAATAGTAGTTTCGCATAATATTCATTTGTCATAACTTTCTTAGCATAATTTTTTTTCGCATAATTACTAAAAGCATAATAATTGGTAGGCATACTTATTGTAAGGCATATATTTTTTTACGCATAATATTCATTAAGAATAATATTTTTATGCATAATATTAAAAAGCATAAATATATTTACGCATAATGATATTTAAGCATATTATTATATTTACGCATACATCTTTGTAGCATTTTTTTCACATACTAATGAATGATAAATTCTACTGGGTGTGCGAGTTAAGACGAAATAACAATTATAGTTGTAATTTTCGACTAATTACGAAATTAAACTCGGACAAAAACCACGAACTGCTATCTAAGAACATGTCGAGCTAATTATTTTAAACATGTTAGCGGCTTACGGGTGGCCCAAGGGCCACCCCGCCGCAACTTAACCTACTGTTACAGATGTTACACTAGGTATATGAGTGTAATACCTGCTTTTAATGTTTTATAATTATGCCTTTAATTACTTTAACCGTGTTTTCATTATGTCGTTCCATTTTATGCAAATTTGTGCCTTGTGACAGAATGCCTTGAATTTATTATGACAAAAAAATATGCCTAACGAGTTTATGCCGAAAAACAATTATGCCAAAGTATTATTATGACAAGAAAAATTATGCCTGACGAGTTATGCCTCATTAAATTAGGACAAACAATATTAGTCTAAATGATATTTATGCCTAATGATGTAGTATGCCAAGAAACCATTATGCCAAAGTATTATTATGCGTAGTAAAATTATGCCAAGTGATGTATGCCAAATGAAATTATGACAAATAAAATTATGCGAAAGAAGAGGATCCCAAAAGGATACCATAAATCTTAGATAAGTTATTTAGTCCGTAGACTCGGTAAGTGGTAACTGGTAGTAACTAGTAACCCTTAAGACAGACAGACGCGCGTGACCACCAAGATACAATACCATTAAATTATATTACGACTTTTCGATGAGAATCACAATTACTACATAATATGTATTATGTAGGTGTAAATATTATAACATGAAGCAAAAACTTTCAGTCCAGTTTTACGAGAATAGAGGCATAGTTAAAGTTTATGTGGGGGAAGGTGCGGAAAGCTAATATTTTTTAAAATAATGCTTAGAAATGAAGTACATAAAGTAAAAATATATACACTTCCTATAGTTTATTACATTTAACACGATTTATTGATTGAAGTAAGATTTCAGATTATTAACACACTGCACACACTACCGCACGTTTGAAAGAACATTTATATATTTTTTTATATCTAGAGGCAAAATATCTTGAAACTTAAAACTATTGTGTGAACTTCGAACGTAGGGCGATCTCTAGCACAGGATAATAAATAGGTAACTACTACGTAACCTCTAGTTCATAAGTAATATATCTCCTTACTTGTTGATAGGTGAATAATATATTTTTTACCTATAAGTAAGTATATAAAAATTAAAAATATATAATAATAATATCTATGGACGCTTCACACCAGTATATGATCTAAGTTCACACCACGTCTATCTGGCCCCATGCTAAGTATCCGAAGAACTTGTGTTACAGGTACCAGACAACGGGAAGTATATTTAATACTTTTTTATACTATACCTACATATATTTAAGATTTTTATTATATTATACACATATTTAATATTTAATACACATCCATGACCTAGGAACGCGGAAAACTTTTTGTTCCTTCTGCGGGATTCGAACCCGCGACCCCCGGCTTGAGCACCAAGTACCAACGTGCTGAACCACTGAGCCACAGAGGTCGTCGTTAGTAGATATAGAATAAATATTTAAGTTTTAAAAATTAAGTTTTCCGTTAACTAATATAACTAGTGAATACGGAGAAAGCGAGAAAGAGAACAAAGAGGTATAAATAGCTGGAAGTGACAGAAAAAGCGCACGCGAAGGTGACTCACGCGTCAGTGGCGCCATCTGATTTAAAGCGTTACTCGCGCCGCGGGCTTAGAATGTAAATCGAAGGCCTATTAATTACTTTTAAAATATACAAATTAAAAAAATATATTTTTCTTAGAATTGTGCTGGATGATTTTTTATTCCGTTTCAAGAGAAACAGGGTTTAAAAGGTACGTAAAATAGAGTACTATGGCATTCTTTTTTTTCTTTTCTTACTAGATAAAAATTTGTTTTCAAACATCGCACTACCTACTATAATCTTTTAAGATTTTCCAAATTTCCAATACTTGATATTTGACACGAATGCTATTGTGAATTACATATACTTAAATTATATTTTCGATACAAAACATGTACCTCTCGGACCGTAATGAAAAACCATCAATCACCAAATATTATGTTGGTGACGTATTTTATTGGGAATAACGATATCATCCAGCCTAGCATTATTGCCTGTAGATATGACGCAAAGGCCGGCAACGCACTTGCAACTACTTTGGTGTTGCGGTTGTCTGTGGGTGAGGGCCGAAGGTAATCCCTTTGTATCATGTGATCCGTCTGCCGTTTGCCCTCTACTTAAAAAAATTACATTTAATTTGTCGATGAAATCTTTGGCGGCCCAAATAGCGTGTAGAGTCTGGCTCGCCTATTGTCGCGATTTATGTCAAGCTTTGTCTACGTGTTGTTTCCCGTTAATGGCAGGTAAAAACTTACACGTCGAAACTAAATTTTAATTTACTACATTTTTATTCCGAGAATTAACATTATGACGTGCACACAGCGCACAGTAATTCTCGTACTCTACAGTTGACAGTTGTTCGTGGTTCAAAACGTTGCCAATGATGACGTTAATAGACAGTGATAAAATACTGTAGGTAACGTCATATTTAGTAAATATGACGTTACTTTATTGCGTCAATAATATATTTAATAAATAAATATTTTTTCCTCAACTCTCATTTCGTTACAATTTACTAGCACACCATATAATCCAATACGTTGTTAAGATTTATATCAAATAACACACCTACACAATTAATATTTTATACTATCGAAGAAGTAATAAAATATGTCATGTCTATTAATATCGAGATCTATAGCTACACGGAGTTGTACTCGCGGTATTAATAGTGGGCAAAAAAGAAGACACGATTTGCCATGTGCGTCCTGGCCAGAGACATAAAATATCTCACACTATAGATGTGACATTTAATTGACGCTTTCCTCAAATTAGTAGAATTCACCGCTACACCAAACTCTCTCATATAACTAGCTTTTAAATTAGTATTTACATGTCCAAAATTCAGATCAAGATTTTTTGGATTTATATTGTCATGTAGGTATATATTATGAAGATGTAATTAAATGGAAAGAAAAAAAAATCTATCCAATAGTTTGATGTATATGACGGGTGTTAGAAAGTAGCTAGTTGAACATTATTTATTTTAAGCCTGACCATTAAGCTGACCATTGATGACCAGGATGAGGAGGAAAGAAAAAACCTGCTCTAAGGACTCTTCATTTTAATTGCAGCTACACTACGAAGAGCTGGGATGTAATTGGTTCAATGCCCAAGTGTAACGTATGAAATTAAAAGAATATGTTGAGGTTTTTTAACCGCGCCGATGAAGGGGGTTAGAGCGATAACGATAACGGCATTTGATGTCTTGCGCATATTAGATATGGAGATATACTATAGAGTATAGAGGTATGGATATAATTATATCGATGAAGTATTTGTACTTAAGTCTGATTCGGTTTCGTAAGTTCAGTTAAATATTTGGCAACACCAATATTAATACCGTTTGAATTTTAAATATTAGGTAAACCTTAGTTAGTTAAGAGTCGTTGATGTAATGATTAATATTATTATTAAATAATTGTTTAAGTGTGAAGACTAAATGTATATAAAATATGGTCTGTGACAACTGTAGCAACCCCGAGGCCTATAAAAAGGCGAGACAGACCCAGTCGGTCTCTTACACGGAAAGCTGAAATACCAGGTGAAAATAATGTATTAAATTATAGGCAGCATATTCGTGTCCAAAGTCTATAAACATTTTACAAATTCACTAGTTATATTACAATCTAACGGTTTTTACAATTTTACGGTGACATATATACGTCTAATGTCTATGGGGTTAATTCAAAACTTTTTTTTTATTTACCCGCTCATGCCGCATCCATCTGCTTTAGGTCCACGGCAGCAGCAATATTATTAGCGCGTCTCAATTAGAGACAATATTTTTTTGTCGCTTACAGATAAGCTCGATTTGTGAATCATGCGATATTTCGGTGCGGTCTATAAGTACTCAAAGTACTGGCCTAGTGCGTAGCAACCAGCACCCGCTTCGTTGAAGAACAATTATAGGTATTGTATAAATTCGCTGTAACTTATGTTTTTAAGTAGGTAATTGGTTTAAACTTTACACAATTTCACAAAAAAATCCATTGCTTCCAGTTAGCTACAATGTCTAATACAGTTAAGAATCAGGTAGCCGCAAGCCGTAATAAAAGTCGAAAAGAGAAGACACAGACAGACAGACAGACAAATAGACAGACAGCGAAGTCTCATCATTTGATAGAGTTGCTATTATTATTATTATAAATATAGTTATTATTATTAGTAAGAAACAACTTCTGGGAGAAAGGTACCTACCTAATGGTACACGGGCACGGCAAATTATCTATACTAATATTATAAAGCTGAAGAGTTTGTTTGTTTGTTTGTTTGTTTGAACGCGCTAATCTCAGGAACTACTGGTTCGAATTGAAAAATTCTTTTTGTGTTAGATAGTCCATTTATCGAGGAAGGCTTTAGGCTATATAGCATCATGATAAGTTCAATACGAGCGGAGCACCAATCAAGAATGTTTCAAAATCGGGTTTTTTTTTCCCCTTTTGAGAGCTTTCGCTGCGTACGCTGCGGAAACGGTTGAAGTTTCGCTTAAATGATGTATGACAGAATTGTTCCCCTTTAAAAGTTCTAAAAAAAAGTCCGCGACGGTATATGTCTATCTTTTAAGGTTGGCTCACAATAACCTTTTTATGCTAACCAAATTTGTTCTAAAATTAAGCATTATTTGTGAGGGTGTTTTCATAAAGATGATATGAATCCTTATCCAAGTAAATACGTTATTCATTACAAGCATTTAATCTAGAAGAAATTTGCAGTTTACATCATTTGATTTCAATGAGTATTTTAGAAGATATCGCAGTAATAAAATAGTCCAGCGCGCAATTATGTACGGCGCACGGCGCGGGCGGGCAGTCGTAAGGTGGAAGCGTTTCTCCTTCTAAGTAAATGAAGTCGCGGGTAAATTTTAGCGATATCCCAAAGTAAATGTTTCACGCGGACGAAGTCGCGGGCAAAAGCTATACTTTATAAACTGCCTCATATTTTGAAAAAGTGTATCAAGGGATAATTATAAATTACCTATAATATGCTAAAATAAGCTAGATGCTAGTGATATTGAATATCTTTATATTGAATAGGTGATTGCGACACTGTGCCAATTGGTGTTAATGTTTAAGAGACAGCGGCTGTGCTGATGAAAATAATGATGATGCTGTGGAGCTCGGAGCTCCGCCAGTTCCGAAAGTCGGTAAATAAATAAACGTGACGCAATTTGTGATAATATGTCAATCACCCCCGCCGGCACTGACAACTTGCCAAGAGCCAAAGTGCTTCCCCGGTAGGAGCATAAGAACATTAACTACTAGCTATTTCTCCTAAAACTTTCTTTTGAATAATTATGTTACGCGTAAACTACTTGTAACTTGAGCGTCAATAAAGTTGATGTATCATAAGTTATTAGTTATGGCAATGTTTGTTTTAATTTCGTAATTCAACGGCATGGGTTAGGTTTCAAGGTACGGTAAGGTACCCCAAGTAACATTTTGGTAATAAGAAAAAGCACTAAATGAGCTACTTAAGAGAAACTTAAAAACCTAAGGTTTTATAAAAGGTCTAACAACTAGTGGTATAGCGCGCTATAACTATCTTATAATCCCGATTTGGGCCCAGAATTTTAGAGCTTCAAGTGACATAATAGTTATATTATGTTAAATACATAGTAAAGTTTTACCTCTGTTTAAAACTGGTAGTAGGTCGGATCCATCTAACTTCCGACCTATATCTATTTTACCAACAATAAGTAAAATATATGAAAAAATAATACTTATTCAGCTACTAGCACACTTTAATATAAGTAACATTTTACATGATAAACAATTTGGTTTTACGAAGGGTCGCTCTACAACAGATGCAGGCGTTGATCTGATTACTTATATTTTTGATGCTTGGAAGGGGTCGCAGGATGCTCTAGGAGTCTTTTGCGATCTCTCTAAGGCTTTTGATTGCGTGCAGCACACAACGTTGATCAGGAAACTATGCCATTACGGAGTAAGGGGACCAGCACTCGCCCTATTAAAATCTTATTTATCAAATAGGACTCAGAGGGTTGAGATAAACGGAAAAAGATCCGCAGGTACCAAAATTGAGATGGGGGTCCTACAAGGATCCATTTTAGGACCCTTTCTTTTTCTGGTCGATATAAATGACCTACCATACCTTATTAATGGAAAAAATGGGATAGTCTTATTTGCCGATGACACGTCACTTACTTTTAATATTAATCGCCAAAAGTCAGGCTATGACGAAGTAAATAATACTCTCTCAAAAATAGTAAACTGGTTTAGTGTTAATAATCTTTTGTTAAAAAGCAAAAAAAACTAAATGTATAAAGTTCACGTTGCCGAATGTAAGACAAACTGAAACCAATGTACTATTGAATGGGAAAGGTATGGAATTAGTAAATATAGCTGTCTTTTTAGGTATAACATTAGACATAAAATGATAAAACTTCAGTGGGGCCCATATTGCTGGGTTGGCCGACACTCAGTTCAGCAGCATTTGCAGTAAGTAAGATAAGACAATTTACAGATGAAAACATAGCAAGGCTTGTATATTTTAGTTACTTCCACAGTATAATGTCCTATGGCATTCTACTATGGGGAAATAAAACCCTTGCCCTTCGGAGAGAGGCCAACACTTCATTCTCAGTATGTTCTATCAAATGTATTATATGTTAAAAAAAATTAAGCCAATTCAAAAAGAAAAGTGACAACCACAATAGAAATACTCAAAATAAGCATAAGCTTGATGTACCAGTGACTAGACTTAGTAAAGTAAAGAATTCGTTAAAAGGCCAATGTATACGCCTAATAAAATCCCAAAAAGCGTTCAATTTTTTCAATCAATAAATTTAAAAAAATAGTTAAAGAACGTTTATGTGCTAAAGCCTATTATAAAGTTAATGATTTTATGAATGATAGCACACCTTGGGAATGAGGTGGCCCCCTACAAGACTACTTCTAAATTACATATAATATTATTGTACTCTTGTTATGTAGTTTTAGACATAACATTGTTATAAATATATATGAAAGCTCAGGACGGCCTTCATCAGAATTATCCATCATGTATCGTGGGTATGTGGGTATGTGGGTAGTTCGAAATAAAAATTGGATACTTCACGATTTACTTGAAATAATAATTAGATTGCCTAACAATAATCACTAGAACTTCAATTAACACTCAATCACTTCAAAATGTCTCTGGATTAAGGCGATATATAGCGATTCGTCGAAGATGTGGTGCGCTTGCGACCGCTCTAAAGGAACTGTCGTCCCAAGATGGCCGCCCCGCTGCCATCGACTCGACGCTCCGCTAGAGTGACAGTGACAAGCTGTCACTCTTGACATTGGCATCTTAATGTGCGCCGACACAGCCAGACTGACATACGACCGTCCTCGGGCGTTATTGCATTCCTGGAACAAACAATGTTAAATCACCAAGAAGTCCGCTCGTCCATCCTGCTACAGTACTTTACATGAGTTTTCAATTGTTCAGTCAAACACAGAGCCAATCGCCATTAGCCTGTAATGGATCTGGTCCCGACTACTTATCAATCAGCAGCAACACATCTGGACCGGACGAGTGCATCCCTTCAACCAACCCTCTATTGGGTGTGGCCCGGACGACACTGTCCTTTCGACCAGGATAGACTATACAGATGTTACTTCTGGATCGGACGAGTGCATCCCTTCAACCAACCCCACTGGGTATGGCCCGGACGACAATCTCCAACCAGGATAGACTACAAAGGTACAAATTATTCTAGATCGGACGAGTGCATCCCTTCAACCAACCCTACTGGGTGTGGCTCGGACGACACTCGGCCAGACAACTTTAGATTGAATAATGCTCGTAATAGCCAACAGACACAATATGCAAGACATAAAACATACCTATGATTACGGAATGTCCTGTTCATCCCCAATTTCGATTTCGGCATCTATACCCCATGTCTCAGGGTCAGAGTGCGCACTAAGAGTGTCTGAATTACCGGTAATAGTAGAAGAGCCGGCGGTTATAGTGTCAGAGCATGCAGTCAAGGTGTCACTGTCATTCGTCAAGTCATATCCGGCATCTACATCTTCTGGCGCCGACTCGGCCTCATCATAATTCAAAAGGTTAGAAGCTATTTCGAGCAAACCTTCGTGTCCGTGAGGTACTGAACGTAAATTCTCGTGGGCATACTTATAAATTCGATGAGAACTACCTAATCTTTTCAATTCGTACCGATCATTATTTAGTACCGCCGTTATAACAAATGGACCCTTAAACTTTCTGTCTAATTTTGTCTGGTTTCGTTCGCTACTTTTAAGGAAAACGTATTCACCTTTTGAAAAAGCTTTAATTTTTGCACGGCCTTGATTAAATCGCTTAGTTTCGAGTTCTGCTGCCTTTTGGACATTAGCAGAAGCGTCTTTCCGAACAACATCGAGGTTAAGACGTTCTGATTGACCATGGGCTTCTGAGTTTAACTTCGACATACCTAAAGAGTGAGCACGAATACCTAACATAAGTTCTGTAGGGGAATACTTGGTTACGGATGATCGGGTGCTGTTAAGCGCGAGTTGAATATTTCCTATTTCATCTCGCCACGTCTTATTTGGGTCGTTTTCAACAATGGTTAACAGGCTTTTGAGAGTCCGCATAACCCTTTCGACCTGGCCATTAGCTCGGCTAGAGCCAGTCGCAATTAAATGAAGATGAATCTTGTGTTCATCACAAAAATTCTTAAACTCGGAACTTACGTAGCAACGACCCTGATCCGCTATAATCCGTTTAAGATAGACTGCTTTCTGCAACGCGTGTACAGCGCTCCTAGCATCAAGAGAAGCAGTATGCTCTAATAAAATGTACTTTGTAAAACCGTCAATAATCACCGAACAATATTCTTTGCGATCACTTTTCCCGCTAAGCTTTCCCGTAAAATCAATATGTATGGTATGCCATGGTAATGAAGCTTTGGGGATCGGGTGAAGCTGAACGGGTTGGGCTCCAGATGGACCCTTTGATGCTTTGCAAATAATGCATGAGTCGATAAATTTACGCACACACTTTGACATTTCGGGGAACCAATACTGCTCATAGAGTTTATCTAAGGTTTTATCTTTTCCTAAATGCTGTAACTCATTATGAACGTGGTTTATTAGTGTCCAAATTAAAGATCGGGGAACTACTGGCAGCCAGGAGACTGTTTTATTACGAACAATTTTCCTATATAAGATACTATCCCTTACATCATACGTTTGTCCTACAGTATCAGGGAAACTATTTCTTTCGTGCTTTGAGATAAGGTTTTGTATTTCACTATCACGCTTTTGTTCGACCGAAAGCCAATCGTGATGTAACTCGACATACTGAACTTGTTGTGTTGACGGGCTCTCGCACGCTCTACTACCGTCATTATCATCAGGAAGAGGATTACGCGAGAAAAAGTCCGCGTGCTCCATACCGCGACCTTCACGATAGATAATGTCGAAATCATAAGCTTGCAAGATTGCCCACCACCTGTGGACGCGAGGAGTAAGATCTTTTTTTGATTTGGATGCCTTGAGCGAATTGCAGTCCGAATAGACCTCGAAATGACGACCGTAAAGGTAATGTCGAAAGTGCTCGACCGCTCGTACAACTGCCAACGTCTCCAGTTCGTACGAGTGGTATCGAGACTCTACATCCGAGGTTCGATGACTATAATACTCCACGACGTGCGGTGTGTTACCTATCCGTTGTATGAGAATCGCTCCGTATCCATCAGAGCTAGCATCGGTATGCAACTCTACTGGCAGTTCCGGGTCAAAAATAGTTAAAACGGGCTCAGATGTGAGTATGCGTATTATGTCGTTCCGTATTTCTTCATGCTTTTGAGCCCATGTAATAGGTCCTCTGAGCTTTGTTAGAGGGTATAATGGTCCTACAATATGCGAGAAATTAGGAATGAATTTTCTAAAATACGAGGCTAACCCCAGGAACTGTCGGACCTGAGTAGCAGTTTTTGGTTGAGGGGCATCTACCAACGCTTGTATTTTCCTAGAATTAGGTCTTACCTCGCCAGATTGAAGGGAATATCCTAGATATTCTATTTTTTGGGTCATAAATTTACATTTCTGGAGGTTGAATGTAAACCCAGCCTCCGTTAAGGCACTTAAACTATCATCTAGACGCTGCAAACCTTCAGTTATGCCAGTCGAATAGCACAAAACATCATCAATATAAATGAGTGGTCTGTCTTTTAAATGATTTAAAGCCCTAGTTATGCATCTCTGATACACTGAGGGAGCATTCCGTAAACCGAAGGGCATTGCGAGATACTCGTATTGCCCCTCGGGTGTAACGAATGCGGTCTTTTCAATGGAATCAGGATGCATCAAAATTTGGTGAAACCCTGACGCCATATCCAGGGAGGAGAAGAAGTTAGCCCCAGCAAGCTGATCTATCTGCTCCTCAATACGTGGCAGAGGATAGTGTTCGGGTCGCGTATTGGAATTTAGTTCCCGATAGTCCACACACATCCTATACGAGTTGTCCTTTTTCCCAACTAATAGTATTGGACTAGCAAACGGGGAAGAACTTTCGCGAATTACCCCAGCGTCAAGCAATTCCTGAACCTTTTCCCTAACTATAAGTTTTTCCGCTGGTGCCAGTCGATAGGGGCATCGTTGTACGGTTTTGTGAGGGTCTATTAAGTTTATTTGACATTCGCCTGTCGTTACCCTACGAGAAGGAACACCTTCGGTAAAATAATCAGAATATTTGTTTAAGATCGTTATTAGCATTTCCCTTTCCTGTCCTATCAAATCCGTGCTAATTTGAGTAAAATCCTGCTTATTTGATTTTAAATTACAAAAATGACTAGATTTTTTAGAAAAGAACATGAGATTATCATTATCGATTTTAACACACAAGCCTTGATCAAAAACATCCCTCCCGACTATAATCGGATCAGAAATAAGCCTCTCAGGAACTACGTGAAAAGTCAAATTAACTGGAAATTTATCAATGACCACATCACTATGAATTTGAGTGGTACATTGAATATCTTCACCGCCTATGCCACTCAGATAAACGAGGTTTTTACGTACAGTACCCATAAGTTTGTCACAAAAGTTTGCCTTTACAAGAGAACATGATGATCCACTATCAAATAAGAAAGGAACTCGCTCACCAGAAGATGTCTCCAAGATGCTCCTGGAGGTGCGGTGCTCACACTGATGGACCTCCTTGACTGCAGCTTCATTGCCGCTCTTCTTTCCTGGACACACAGTTGCCACGTGTCCAGGTTGACCACACTTGAAACAGGTCGGGGTCATCCTTTTTTCCACGGCTCGTGATGAACTCGAAGCATCTTGCACCTTTGTTCCAGTTTCATCTCGACGTTTTCTACAGTCGGCGATACGGTGTCCAGTTAACCCACAATAGTGACACTTTCCGGTGAATTTCTCTGCTATCCGAGCACGCTTTGCTTCAGGTTCTTGAACTTCGGTATCCATTCGTCGCTTAAGCGATACCCCGCCAAGTACTCGAAATAACTGAGCTCGAGTCGTTATCGTTTGCGCGCCTAACTCGCGACGTATCAAGTTGTCCTTCTGACTTAACACGGATATCACAAATCCAGTAATTACCTTCTCAGGCATCATACTTTCAGGTATTCGTTCGATGAGATTCCATAACCGTAGAGCAGACTCAGACGCAGTCTCTTTAGCGCCTATTTGGAATCGTAACACTTCATCGAAATAGTCTTGCAGAAGTTTAGGTTTTGAAAATCTTGCAATTAGGATTTCTTTAACTGATTCCCATGTGATAGTGTCTAAATTAAGTTTCGTTAAACACGCTGCTGCACTACCTTTCAGCGCCTCCGTCAACGCCATCAATAAATTAACACCTTCCAGATTTTTATGTTGCACAATAAAATCAGTGACTTTACACCATCCATCGATGTCTGAATCAGGCTCCTCTGGATCGAACTTCAAGAGAATCGTGCGATTTGTACTCTGCAACGGTGTTTGTTGAGCTGCCATAACCCGCGAAAGCAACGCTTCCATGCTGCTCAAAAGCTTCTCAGCAGTTCTATAATCTGATTGCTTTGCTTCATTTTGCTCCCCATCGCATCCCACTTCTGATGAAAGCTCAGGACGGCCTTCATCAGAATTATCCATCATGTATCGTGGGTATGTGGGTATGTGGGTAGTTCGAAATAAAAATTGGATACTTCACGATTTACTTGAAATAATAATTAGATTGCCTAACAATAATCACTAGAACTTCAATTAACACTCAATCACTTCAAAATGTCTCTGGATTAAGGCGATATATAGCGATTCGTCGAAGATGTGGTGCACTTGCGACCGCTCTAAAGGAACTGTCGTCCCAAGATGGCCGCCCCGCTGCCATCGACTCGACGCTCCGCTAGAGTGACAGTGACAAGCTGTCACTCTTGACATTGGCATCTTAATGTGCGCCGACATATACCTTTTTAGGGTTCCGTAATACTTAAGGAACCCTTATAGTTTCGCTCTGTCCGTCTGTCTGTCTGTCTGCCTGTCTGTCTGTCTGTCTGTCTGTCTGTCTGTCTGTCTGTCCGCGCCTCTAGCTCCTGTAATTATGAATATAAATTGATGAAATTTGGTGCAGTTATAGATTGTGTATAGATCACGGTTTCGGGATCATAAAAAAATAATAATTTTATATTTTAGGGGTGGCTCCCCATACATGTGAAGTGGGGATGAAAAATATTTTTTCACTCTACCCCATCATGTGGGGTATCATAGAATAGGTCTTTTAAAATAAAGGCAAGGTTTCATAGGTCACTTTTTTATAAAGTTGACCATTTTCGAGTAATCGGCCTCCAAAGTAGTTTGTAAGTTGGTCCCCCCCCCTAGCATTTTTAAACTATAGGAGATAGAAACTTGCAAATTTTCATGCTGATAGATCATGCTAAAAACTCTTTAGGAAAACTATTGTGAACCAAATCGGACAGTAACTTTTGGAGTAATTAAAAAAAAAGCATATTACGCGTTTATAGTTACGGAACCCTCCTTAGACATGTCCTGACATGCTCTTGGTTAGGTTATTTATTTTAAAAGAAAATTTTTCCATCTTTTTGGTAAAATATTAATTGGCCGCGGCTTCGCCCGCGTTACGTTAGTAATATATATAATTAGATTTTAAACTTTCATTAATACTTTCATACTTTACCCCATTGGGGGTTGAATTTTGAAAAATCCTTCCTTAGGCAACGTCCTTGTTGCTTGTTCTGTATTCTGAGCCTACGTCATATTATGAGGAAAACGTGTGCAAAACTTCGTTTGGCCTGTGCGTTAATACATGAGTCAATCAGCATTGCCTTTTATCCCGGAAAAGTGTAGTGTTCTCTTGGGATATTGTAATTAGGGCATCGAGACCGGTTTTACCCGAAACTGAAAACCCGGGTTTTCCCGGGTTTTTGGGCCTACAACAAAACCCGGTTTTTAAAATATTGAAAACCGGTTTTCGGTTTTTTCGAGCTTTTTTTCATTATGAAATTCTACAACAGTTTATAACAGTTACAGTCACAAGCCGAACGTTATAGTGGCTTGTGATTGTCAATGTAGAATTTTAGAACAATACTTATAATGATTTCATGTTGTAAGTAGTACATTTGGGGGCACGGTAGTGCCCCCGCCCCGCCAGGACGAGTGAGCGAAGCGTAAGGGACCAGACTACCTTTTCTCGAAGCGATTCGTCGATTTTTTGGACCTTCATAACTTGGTATAATTTTTTATTCGGTTCCATCAGCGCTCAGTGCGAATTGCTCTCCGTTCCCATGATACCCAAAAATCGAGTGGGCCTAACGGAATCCGTCCCATTGTGTTAAAAATGTATGCTCCAGAGTTGGCACCGGTCTTAACGCATCTTTTTTCGGCTCACCTGCTCTTATGGCACAGTCCTGGCATCTTGGTAGACAGCTTTGGTGTGCTATCGCCTACCCTGTTCATACTGCATATCAATGATAATATTATGTGATGACGACAGTACGGGTGATGCCTTATATACAGTTCGCCCGAACATCTCTCGGCAAAACGTCATTGAGAGTCGAAACGAAATTTTCTCTCAAATTAAGAATTCATTGGAGAAGATCTCTGAATGGTGTAGACTTAACTTAGTCCAATTCAACACCTCTAAGACACAAGTTTGCGCGTTCATCGCTAATAAGTTACCGATGGTCGTATGTCCTCGTTTTGAAAGCATACCCATAACTGTCTCCTCCAACATCGGAATACTTGGTGCTAGCATATCGAGCGAGGTCTAGTTCCGATATCATCTGGAGGGCAAGGCCAAGTTAGCCTCCAAGAAGCTTGGTGTTCTGAACAGGTCAAAGCAGTATTTCAGTCCGGTCCAACGCCTACAACTCTATAAGGCGCAGGTTCGGCCTCACATATAATATTGTTCTCATCTCTGGGCAGGAGCGCCAAAGTACCAGCTTCTCCCTCTGGATCGTATCCAACGAAGGGCCGCTCGAATTGTCGACTGCCATAGTATTTCAAACAGGCTTTACTCCTTAGAGCTACGTAGAGATGAGCATCGCTCTGCATCATATATCGGTTATATTACGGGAAGTGCTCCGAGGAATGTTTGGACTTATACCTGCTGCAACTTTTCGCTATCGTTCGAAGGGACAAAATATTTATCATCCTCATCACCAACTGTCGCCAACAGTATTTCCGGACCATTACGACCTGCACACCTTCAAGAAAGCAGCATATTCCCTCCTAAAAGGCCGGCAAGGCACTTCTGTTTCTACGCGCCTTAATTTTACAAGTTTAACTTTACAAACTCTACACTTTAGTCAAATTATGTGGCATGGCCATTTTGTCAGGCAACGTATTTTGACTAAGGTGTAAAGTTTCTGAAATTATTAATTACTTTACATGAAAATATGTGCTATGAAGGTGTGGTGGGATCACATTTTACCAGTATTACGTTGTTACAACAGAAAGCAGCTGATAAAAGTTAATTTTAGGACATTCCTAACAAAATTCTACAAAATCAACAAAGACCCGAAATACCCGAAAAAACCCGGGTACCCGGTTTTGAAGATGGCTGGGACCGAAAAACCCGGTTTTTTTAAATATGACCGGTCTTCGATCCCCTAATTGTAATTACGCAGGCGGCAAAAGCTAGTTATTTATAATTACGATTATGATATCAGTCCAAGGAAAGAGAGGGCTATGCTTTAAATTAACTTAAATTAACTTTACTTAACTTAAATTAATTTATACTTTTAATTAACACTATACACCACACGCCAAACTGAGATTGGCGCTCATCCAACTACATAAATGTATTTTATAACTTAGGTATGAACCTTTAGGTCTGTTAACTAAATGTTTGTATGTGTAATACTGATAAAGACTGTATGTGTTCTGAATAAAAAAATGTAATTATCTTCACTCTATAATAATAATTATAATGATCAATGTTGGTCGATGATGAAATAGTGATCATGTGTCACCAATTTGGCGCGAGCCCCCGTCGTCACATTCAAAATACTAGGAGCATCAGCGGATTCGTGGAATACACAGATAACAAGCCAAGCGTGAATTGGGACGTATAAAAATGTTTTTAAAACTGATAAAATAATAATAATAATACTTATCTATGGACGCTTCACACCACGTCAATCTGGCCCCGTGCTTAGTATCCGAAGAACTTGTGTTATAGGTACCAAAAAACGGGAAGTATATTTAATACTTTTATACTTTACATATATTTAAGATTTTTATTATATTATACACATATTTAATACACATCAATGACCTAGGAAAGTAGGAACACAGAAAAACTTTTTGTTTCTTCGGCGGGATTCGTACCCGCGACCCCCGGCTTGAGCACCAAAGCGCTGAACCACTGAGCCACAGAGGTCGTCAAAATATTAATGTACCAAAGATTTGACGCACTTATCAACCCAAAATCTGCCGTCTAGTAGGGGGTAGAGAAATTAGAATAAATAAAATAGAAGAGAAATATTATTTATTAGGTAAAAAATAAACACAACAAACAAAATATTAACGACATAGGTAACTAGTTTCTATATTACCAATTTAGGTACTTTATTCCAATTTTTATAATGATCCTTGAATACCTCAGTAACTAGACATAATATTTAATTAGTTTAAATATTTATTCACTATCTATTATACATATATAAATAGAATTGAGTTTCATGAGTTTGTAATTTCAAATTAACAGCTTTAAATTGTTTGAAATGCATAATATTATAATAGCAGCTCAGATCAAATAAAAAACCAAGATAGCGCATGGCGTTTGTTTGAAGTGAAGCCTAAAAAACTACGCTACTTCAATTTTACGCACGCGCTCACGCACACACAAGCAAAAAAGTACGCTACTTTTCGACAGTATCGAATGAGTCGTCGCGACGACTAATCTATACTGACAAAAAGTAGCGTACTTTTTGCTTGTGTGTGCGTGAGCGCGTGTGTAAAATTGAAGTAGCGTAGTTTTTTAGGCTTCACTTCAAACAAACGCCATGCGCTATCTTGGTTTTTTATTTGATCTGAGAATAGCAGATAAAATGTAATTTAAACGACATGAAGATAAATAAGTGTATAGTCCATCTGTCTGTTTGACTGTTTGTTCCGGCTTATACATGAAAGGGCTGGACTGATTTGAACTAGACTTTCGCTGGCAGATAACTGGTGTTATGAGAATTAACTTGGCTACTTTTACCTTAGGGTTACATTTAAAAATAGGGTTCCGTATCGTATAATAATTACTTCCACGCAATCGAAATTGCGGGCAACAGCTAGGTTATGAAATATAAATTATTTTTATGAATCTTTAGCGACAAAGGAGAAGTCTTACGATAATAACGGGAATAAAATTCTGGATCCCCGCCAAAACGACTGACAGCTGCGTGCGCTCGCGCTATAGGAAATGAATTCGATACTTCCGTGCTCGATGTTGGGAAACAAAAGGTATTAAAAATATATTATTATAGTCCAATATCATATATGTCATGGGATACTCATCCCAACTTACCTGTCCGGTAGTTGTGGTATAGTATACGGGTACGCGACCCCGGCTTCCTTAGCTATTACTGTCCTATCCCTTCCCCTCCTGGGCGGTAATATCCTACATTTCCTATTTCCCACTCTAACTTACCAATGTTCCTTTCCACACCACCTATCCTTCCCTTTCCCTATTCCTACCCTCTCCGCCAAACCGTGGGTACGCAATGGATAAGCATAAAAATAATTAATTATCCAAAATGGCGGCGATGTGGTTCGCCACCCATCACGTCTCGTTCTCGCGGAGGCGAAAAGTGGCCCATGGAGAGCCGCTTCGCTGCGTTGTATGTAAGAGGAGGAATGGATGGTAAGAATGAAAGTGGACGAAGCGAAACAAGTGTGTAAGGATCGTAGCAAGTGGAAAGAAGTGGTCTTTGCCTACCCCTATGGGAAAGAGGCAGTATCTGCCTACCCCTACGGGAAAGAGGCGTGATTATATGTATGTATGTATGTAATATCATATACATAATGTGGCTATATTCCACATGTGGCATGACATGATGACCATTCCCAAAGTCACTTTGGAAGATAGAAAATGTGAATGTTAAAAATATACGGGTTATACATAGATGTCGCTATTAAGGGTTTTTAGATGTCCGTTAGATTGTAATATTACTAGAGATATTATAAAATGTCGACAGATTGTGAAATATCAATTGTAAGGAGAAATGTATATTTCACAATCTGTCGACATTTTATAACATCTCTAGTAATATTACAATCAAACGGTTTTTACAATTTTACGGTGACATATAAGTATAAATCGCCCTGACTTCTGACACTGAAAAATAGTCGTGTTTTCTAATATTATGGATTAACCCTATTACAATAATTAGTCGTCTTTATTTGCCCGTTTGTTCGTCCTTAGATAGTCCAAGTTGAATTTTCTTCAACATCAAATTATTATAATACCGAACGAATCGAAACTATTGTTAATTTGACTAACGCCCGAATACTGGAACGATAGTTAAATTAAGTGACGCTTAAGTCACATGCTGTCCTTGTCGTTTCGGCTAGCAGTAACGGCGAGGCTAGGATTACTGCTAGAGGAGGGCTCTTAATTTTGATTAGTGTTTCAGTATGCAACCGTAAAAAACTTTTTTTATCACGCCTCGAGAGTCGTGACGTATTGACGTTGGTATTCCACTCGATATGCCTCCATTATGTGCGAGCCCATTAGCCGACAGATAAGATAAAAAAACGAAAACAAATCGTTAGAACTCTACTAATATATTACTCCCTCAACGGCGTTCGCGTTCTGACGATTTCATGGTCACTTTCAAACGCCCTAACACGAACAAACAGGGCTGTAACTTGTAATTATATAATAATATTAAGTCATTTTATAAAAACAACTAGATGTTGCCCAGAAACCGTACATTTTGCCGCGATAAAAAGTAGCCCATGTCCTTCCCCGTGGTCTACTCTACATCTGTGCCAAATTTCATCAAGATCGGTCCAGTAGTTTCGGAGTCTATTCAATGCAAACAAACAAACTTTTCCTCTTTATTATATTAGTACAGATTATTATTAGTATATATAACTGTTTACCTAACTTGGTGGCTAACCATATAAGCAAATATCAAGTGCCTTTTAAATTTTTACGTATTCTGCATTCTGAAGGTCGATTCTGCAATAATACAGTTACAATCAGGTCCCGATATGGTAAAACTGCAAAATGGTATTCTCATAAACGTCAAACTCGTTTTGATTGGTCTAACTCCAAAAGTCAGTTGATGATATCAAGACGATTCATTTATAATTCAATAAAATTAAAATGTAAACTAATTGCGAGAATTGGGGTCCAGCAGCTGACTTCAGATGTGTTTTTAGTGTAATACTTATCAAGTATTGTCATTTGTCAAGGAAAGGTCGAAAATTCATATTTTTTCTACAAATTGACAACCCTAAACACACCCTCGCAATAAAAAATAACAGAAAGTCACGACCCCAACCCCAAAACGTGAGGCCATTTCGATTATCTAATACGTAGTCATTAACGATGCACTTTTTATGGATTTTCACGTAATTTTGCCAGCGTTATTACAACTTTGTTGGGGTTCGTTTCGTTAGGGTAAATGTACTAACACAGCCAATATTTTAAAACCAACTAAATTTCACTTCAAGGAATATAAGCTAGGCAGTGGGCATATAATACTAATAGTATCGTAAGTATACATATAAGATTGCTAGCATCAAGCTTAATTCATGACGTTTAGGCAGAAATACTGGTATATAGAATATAGATAATAAAAAAAATCAAAAATAAATTATAATATTATGTATTTGACGACCTCTGTGGCTCAGTGGTTGAGCGTGTTGGTGCTCAAGCCGGAGGTCGCGGGTTCGAACCCCGCTGAAGGAACAAAAAGTTTTTCTGTGTTCCTGGGTCATGGATGTGTATTAAATATGTGTATAATATAATAAAAATCTTAAATATGTGTGAGTGTGTATAGTATAAAATTATTAAATATATTTCGGTTGTTTTTAAATACGAGAATTGAGGTTCAGATTGACGTGGTATGAAGCGACCATAGATATTACTTATTATTATTATATTATTATACGTACTACCTAAATAAAATTACATTACGCTCATTACGGCGTTGTTAAAGTCATTGACCTCACACAGCGGATTGTATTATTGTGATTTAAAAAAGGAAGCAAAGTTTTTGCTTCTTGATTTACCATTTTTGCCAATAGGTGCGTTGTTACTTGTTTCGATGCCATACAAATTGTACGAGTACCTAGTTAACTTTTTCACGTCGAATGTGACAAAAACACGCACTCATAGGTGTGACAGATTTTCGTGGCCAAGTCCCTCGGCCCTCCTAATCGAAAATTCGTTTAAAAATGTGATTTCCTCCCTGATGAACATTTATAAGAGGATTGTTAACATGCTCTAGTAAATAATGAAAACAATCACCCAGCTGTAAGTCAAGGGAAAAGTCGTCAGCTGATAAGATTCAGTAGGTGATAGATGCAGCTGAGTAATACCTTTAAGGGGCAAATAGCCCCTAAAGCTTAAAAATCGCTCAGTTTGAGTCGGAACTACTCCGAAAAATGGGAATAAAAAAATTCAAAAAAATATACATTTCACACTTCAATCCTTCATCTTTAATATCATCGTTAATTTTTTTAATAAGACGAAGATTAATATTAAATAAATTAAAATTAAAAAGCCCTGTTTTCAGATTTCTTTTTCTATCTACTTACTACCTACTACGGCTATAAAGATGGTTCTTTTACGAAAATGTGAAGAATATATTTATCTAACATTTCATCGTTGGGTTTTTCGAAATACCGTTTTGTTTTCAAAATATACGTAAATAACTATTATTTTGTGAAAATATTTGTAAGCGGTGCATGCGCGGGCGCGCGGGACAGTGAGCCGCTGACTTTTGTACGAGGAAGTTGTGTCACTCTCCGCGGTGCCGCTATTTCGCAATCGTTTATTTTACTCTTGAAATAATAGGGAACAACATGCCGTAAAAAATAAATTATGAAAACCTTAGCGAGCACTCTGCCTGCGATAGAATGAAAATGTTCGATCGTTGAATGTACTTTTTTGTTCCTTCAACTTCTTACTTGAAATTTTAATAATATATTAATATAATATTATATAGTATATATTATAGTATAATATTTTATTATAATATAATATGTACTTACTTGTAAATTTCACAGAAAGTGTATAGTTCTATTTCTATGACGACCTCTGTGGCTCAGTTGGTTGAGCGTGTCGTTGCTCAAGCCGGGGGTCGCGGGTTCAAATCCCGCCGACGGAACAAAAAGGTTTTCTGTGTTCCTGGGTTATGGATATGTATTAAATATGTGTATAATATAATAAAAATCTTAATTATGTGTATAGTATAAAAGTATTAAATATACTTCCGTTATCTGGTACCCGTAACACAAGTTCTTCGAGAACTTACCACGAGATCAGATTGACGTGGTGTGAAGCGTCCATAGATTATTATATTATTTCTGTTTTAATTGTCTATTTAGTATATCAACGTTTTGAGGTATATAGTATATGAGGTAAAAATGCCTAAGCGACATTTATTTATTTATTTAACATACATACATCTACCATTACAGACAAAATCCAATTCGATAGCGTAGGAGAACAAATTCATATTTTATATAATACATATTATGATACATAAAACAGCCTCCGTGGTCTAGTGGTTCGAGCATTAGTTCTCGACTCGGAGGTCGTGGGTTCGATTCCCACAAGGGAACAACAAAAAATGTTGTTTCCAAGTTTGGTTAGGACAATGCAGGCTGATCACCTGATTGTCTGACAAGAAAGATGATTCATGCGTCGGATGGGCATGTAAAAAGTCGGTCCTGCGCCTGATCTCTCGCCAGTCGTGTCGGTCATCCGTCCCACTGGGTTACGAGAGTAAAGGAAGAGAGAGTGCTCTTGTGTACTGCGCACACACTTGGGCACTATAAAAATCACTCCTGCGTAACTGGCCTGGTTTCAATGAAACCGGCCACCGTCACCGAGATTGGTGGGGGAGTTATTATTATGATATTTCCAGTTTAAATAATAATAATTGATAAAAAATAATAAGTAAAGAAAATATAATAATTAAAGAAAGACACATATGACGCATAAATTTAGTAAACTTTATAGAAGAGTGATTTAACGTTAAAATTTTTAGAAAAAAAAAACATTAAAAATCACAAAATAGTCGGATTTAGATGGTTTTAACATACATCTATATATCTATATATCAATAAGATACAACGTGTATCTTATTTTTATAGCAATTTTTTATATTAAAACGAGTCATATAGCTTTCGAATTACAGGCAGTTTATGTCGCTTAGGTAAAAAAGTCCTAATTCGAAAAATAGGTAAAATTATCTAAGCTACCAACGAAAGTTATGTAATAGCAAGTAAAATTGCCTACATTTTATTTTAAAGGTTTTCAGCAACATGTAAAAATAGATAAGCTATAGATACATTTTCTGTAATAACAGGTAAAAATAACTAATTCCAAACACTTGGCTCTCACTCACAAACTCTAAATGGCCTAAGAGTTTATAAAATAAAACAAGATAAGTTACATAAATGTTGCTTACATTAAGAATTTTCTACGGCTAAAGTTATCTTAGTAAATTTATTATTCAATGACATTGTAAATTTTTGCTCCTAACTGACAATATTCTCCTTCTTCTTGTTTAAAAATTAATTGCAGTTCCCTTGTCTGACTAAAACGAGCTAAAACGTTAGCTAATTTTGATCTTGAAATAATAAAAAATATAGAAGTAAAAACTCAAGGCCTAGGATATCAGCCCATTGCTTTATACTTAAGCTGCGGCCCCATTCCTTGAGTTCTCTCTTGGTAGTGCTGGGAGATATTCCACATACCGATTTTTCCAAGGAATCCCCGGAAAACTTTTTATTCTCTTATGGATTCGAACCCACGCCCTTTGGCTTGAGCACTAAAGCGCTAACCACTGAGCCACAGATATCTTCATCTAAACTGATTCAATTTAAGTCTCTATAACTCCTGAATTTATGAAGTTTTTTGGACCGTTATAGTTTTCGTTCAAAGTTTATTACATGGACTACCATCATGAATTTTTCACATTTTTAGAGCCAGCCGTTTGGCTTTTAGAGGGGGGGACGCCGTATTTTAACAAGAAATGCGCTTAAAAGTGGAATATCGCGCAAACGGATAAGTACGTACATCAAAATATAATCTCAGAAACCTCTCAATGTTCTTATAATGTCTATGTACCTAATTATATCTCCCCTTTTCGTGTAGGTGTAACCAAAAATTATTTTCATTTATTTTAGCACTATGTCGACGTGATAAATAAACTTATCCATTCAAAGTTTCATATTTCAAGCACCACCATTTGGATGGACAGACGGACGGGCGGACGGTCGGTCGAACGGAAGGACATGACGAAACTATAAGGATTCCGATACATGAACTACGGAACCTTAAAAAAGGAATAATAATGAAACCACACCGATTTCAGTGACTGTTGCCAATTTAATTGAAAATAGACCAGCTATAGGAGCTATTTTATTATGTCCAAGTATGTGCGCAAAGTTTACTCCCATAACCTAGTATATTGATATTTTCTACTACCGACAGGACTAACTAGCGAAACATTAGGCGCATAAATATAGAAATATATTTAGCAATGTTTGCGTTCATTAAGGTTCCCACACACTGTAAATTTAATACTTTTAGTTACATTTTATCTAACCGACGACAAAAAAAATATCTAACCGACATACTTAAAAACAAAAGTTTTCAAGTAAAAATATCTACATAGCACGAATAGTTATTGTGTCAAATATGTAAAACTATCTTTACGCCAATATTGTTTTATTTCACTATGGGTAAAATTCTACAAGTTGCACTTTCGTAAAATAATGGTATCAAATTAAATGCACTGTAAGGACAATTCACAAATAATTTGTATGGAGAAAATGTACAAAGTGTTCACGAAAAGAATTTTTTAAACAAGTAAAAATATTTTTGTGCAAACAAAAGAAAAGTAAAAACATGAAAAATAGACTAAGTAGATTTTTATAAATAGCTTTTTGTTGTCGCTTAGTGAACATAACATTCATGATTTTGTATAAATTTCACTATATCTAAGCGACAAAAAAATCGTCGTAGGAAGACGACGATTAGACCAATCGACGCAGAAAAAAAAAGTACAAACTCATTGATATAACTCATTTTCGGTATTTTTATCGCTTAGGAAAGCGAAAAAACACCTAGTGGATATTTTAGTGATTCTGTCAATAGCACTAAGTATTGCATTTCGGTGGGCGTAGAGGTGGAAAATGAAATCAAAAGTGATGGGTTGGAAGCCGCATTGCCTACCAAATAATTTCTAGATTTCGGGAATAACCTCGACCGGCTTCTACAGAAGAAGGAGAAGCGGCTTATACATTCTACGTTTTTTCTTTGCTCATAGACCACAAATAAATTAATATTTTCAAGTTGCATTTAAATCAATCCTTAAGTCGTATAAAAGGACCGTTCCTCAGTTTATAATTTGAGTCGCGGCGCGGCCGCGCGCGGAGATCGCGAGCGCTGCGGGGTGTATGCGGGTGGCGCGGCGGGAAGTGTTAGGCCACGCCCGAATCTGTGACGTCATCTAGGTATATTTTCGCCTTAAAGGTACCAGCTGACAAACTTTCCACTGAGATACAGAAAGCTGAAATTGATTTTCATTCATGAAATCATTCATGAGAAAATCATTAAAAAAAATATTTTTTCATGTTCAAGCAGGCAGCTGACGTATAATCCACCATTTTATGCTTTATTTTTCCTTCAAAATATTAGGTAAACTACATGGTCTACATGTAAACAGCTATAATCTGACAAATTCTTAAATGGGAGGAAATTACTAAAATAACTTTTTTTTTCTCCATCCAGGCTGCCACTGAATGGAGTCGCTGCTTGACAGTCGTGAATATTCGTGATATAAATTCCTAATATGCATTTCACAAAGTTTCGCTTTACAGGAAATAATTGACAGAATTTGTACCTAGCTCCTTAACTATTATTAAGGATCAAAATACAAAGTTTGTATTACGGCTCACATTACAAACCTCGCTCGTAGATTGCGTAATATTTAATACGGTATATTACGCACAGCTCATAATAATTACTTGCAGTTATGAATGGCACACGAATGGCATGAATCACATGCACTAGCCCTGCAGGCTGCAGCACTGCAGGCTGCTCGACGCTCGTGAGATTTTTTCTGCATAATGAGATTATTCATCATGCTCATTCGTGTGGTGTTAGCATGGTGTTAGCTATCTTCCGGAATCCTGTACGTCGGGGAAAATTCAGAGCCTTGAAAATAGAGTTCTGCGATAGTAAAATAGAGCTAAAAATCGAACCTCGGGGTTGTGTCGTGTGTCGCTGGATTTTGCTGTCTGTCTTTTCGTCCGTCCATCCATCCGTCAGTCCGTCTGTCTGTCATAGGCTGTATCTATTGTTATGAACTTGTTAAGAACCGTGATAGCTAGAGAGTTGAAATTTTCACAGACAACAAATACTTACTAATTTTTTTTTATTTAAAACGTAAAATAGGGCCCAGGATATTGCTGTTGAATGTTGTCCTTACGTCTCCTGAGCTTTTCAAATACTCAAGTAATTGAAACTTGAAATTAATCCGAGAGCTTAGTCTAAAGTCCATACAATTTTTAGAACCGGCGCGGGCGCCTAATTGGCGAATAGGAAATGAGTCAGTTATGGAATTCGGAAACGCTAAATGCAAATTGGTTTTACTACATACGAGATTTGACATTAATAAAGGATTTTCAAACATACAAGATACGCGCGAAAAAACACCCAGTCGGGTAAAAAATTGAAAAGAAACTACTGACTGAGCATTATATTTTCTACCTACTCCGTAATAGGTACCGCTTTATTTAACTTCACCCAAGGACTATTATAAAAAAGTAAATATTTTTTTATGAAATACAATAGTCAATAAGCAAATATACTCGTAATAACTCGTATAATATATATGTGTGAATGAAAAGGACATCAAAATTTTATTTCAAGTTTGCGTGCGGCATGATAGTGTTCGTGAAAAATGTTTTCCATTAATTAAAACACCACTACTTTTAATAATAATTATTATTCTAATATTTTGCTATTTGAAAAACAAGTGTAACTATTTTTGTCTGGCTGAAGCATAGCTATATTATTATGTTAAAAAGAGGTTAGAGGGGTATTGCCAAAAAAACCGGCCAAGTCAGACTCGCGCACGATAGTGAACCCCTTAACTAAGGTAGTCCCGTACCAAACGGCAAAAATAACACGTTTGCTGTCTGGGAACCCCCTAAAATGTTTATTTGATCCTTTTTTTAGTATTTGTTGTTATAACGGCAACATGAATATCTACATCATCTTTGAAAATTTCAGTAAAGGTGGTGACAGACGGTCAGCTGAGTCTTTACTCTTTAGTAATAAGTTAGTGTTTAGTAATAAGGATCGCTTTGTGTACGAAACCCTGAAAGCTTGTTGAAAGCTGATAATAATTTATGACATTTGTAGCCCGAGTGACAAACTAACAACAAGTTTGTAACAATACAAGAATTATGTTCAAAATCTTTTAATAAACCGTCAATTTGCCTTTCTTAATTGGGTCATAGCGTCGTCTCTCGAATTACTAGATGACAATAATGTATTATCGACATCAATAGGCAGAATAGCTAATAGCTATGTCAAAGCTATGTAGATGATATATTATGTATTAGCTGATGCCCGCAACTTCGTCTGCGCAAAACTAACGGAAACCCTATTTTTTAAATGGAACCCCAAAATAAAATTAGCCTATGTTTGACCTTATAACATCAGCTATCTGCTAGTGAAAGTCCCGTGAAAATCGGTCCAGCCGTTTCAGAGATTAGCCAGAACAAACAGACAGACAGACCGACAGACAGACAGACGGACAGACAAAAATTTTAAAAATTGGTATTTTATTTTAAGTACCGAATATACTTTCAGATTCATTTTGTGAAAAGCTGTTAATTTGAAGTTACAAACAGACACTTCAATTTTATTTATCTGTGATGTATAGATGTATAGATTGGCAGCGGCGCGGCGCGGTTGCGGCCGGTTCCGAGAATCCTGTGAGGGCTGCACGCTCGCGCTCGCCAAGCTGTGGAACCTTGACAAATTGACCCAATTCAATTCCAGTTTCATTTCATATTCCTATTATTCTCGCATATTGCTTAACTAACTAATCATGTTGATAAATGTGATGATGTTCAACGAAAATCGTATCTTTCACAATTGTTCCAAGAAAATCACAAATAATCCACAAATTCCCAAAATCTTCACAATTTCATATTTTATTAAGTATGTTGATGAATTTGTTGTATCAAATTAATTAAAATTAAATTAATTATAAGATTGGTATGGCTAGAGCGCCCAGCGAGACCAATGATTTGTCTATGGAAATCATAGACGTATATTATAGACGAGGAATGTTGAGGCAAAAAGTGTCTCCAGTAAATTGGCCCCAATTTTTAAATTTTGGGGCCATTTTGAAATTCGAAGTATGGTGAAAACAAGATGGCTGACATTTGAGTTATGGTGAAAACCAAGATGGCGTAACTTTGTCTTGTATGAAATTTTTTTCTGCTAAATGTACGTGATAGCCTATCTTGAGTTGAAATACTTATAATTAATAATACTTAATATAAGTAATAATAATACATAATATAAAAAATAATAATAATACGCAGGTAAAGGACAAACGCACGGTAGTGTGAGTGAGGTAGAGTTTTTGACCTTTATTATATGTGAAGAAGAAGCGCAATCTATATTTCTTAGCATTGTTTAAAAAACATTAGCTTTCTGCACACCTTCCTCCACATAAACTAATATCTTTGGGTTTCGCACGACTCTTAAGTTTTTGCTTCACGTATTAATATAAATTAATAGGAAGGTAATAAATTATATATTAAAATATAAATGTTATATTACGATAAATTAACTTTAGCTCGGTCGCTGTAAATGTTTTTCCGCTAGAGGTCACTGTAAAGTGTAATGTACCGCCATTCTCGTGTACCTCGTGGACAGCCCATAATCATCAGACCTGTAAATTATAGTTAATCATTCCATAATCCATAACATTTAAATCTGCTCGTGCAAAATTAAAGTAATATTAGCTTTTAGTGGCACATACATTTTATATCGTTGCATGACATCGGGCATAACTCATATAGAAATAGGTAGGTACATTTTTATGTATTTTAAATAGCATACGTTTTTCAGCAATTTTGCGATTTAATTGCGAATAATAAAATATCGTAAAATTACGAGATTTTCCTGTTTTCTAATTAACTGGCGTTATATAAATTTTCTTTTTTAATGCGATGTTTTTTCTCTTGATGATCTTTTTAAATACCTACTTATGTAGTTTGAACTTTGAAGGTTGATTGCAACAAAAATAATTTATATCCTCTACTTTTATTTTGAAAGTTTTGTTAATTTTTACTTTGATTTGACAGTTATTTAGAAACTATAGATCAATATGACGTTTCAAAAGTGTATTTATAATATAAAATGAATATTTTTACCTGACTTTTGTTTAATTTTAAAAAATGTTAAAATCTTAATCCACTTTTAGGAATATAATCTATCTAAATACCTATATAAAAGGCAAACCTGACTGACTCTATCAACGCACAGCCGAAACTACTGAACGGATTTTGCTGAAATTTGGTATACAGATAGTTGTAATGACGTAGACATCCGCTAAGAAAGGATTTTCGAAAATTTTCCCCTTAAGGGGGTGAAAAAGGGGTTAAAACTTTGTATGGAAACCGAACTCCACGCGGGCGAAGTCGCGGGCAAAAGCTAGTTTATAGCATATGAGTATTCCCGGGTACATACCTAATATGGTACAGTTATTTGGGGAGACTTGATGCCCCCTGGATCAAGAGCCCTTTAAAATATTTTTAGTTATCGAATATTTCCATAGCCCTGAGACCTAAAGTACAGAAAACTTGAGAAGGCACACAAGAAAGAGCGCCAAACAATAAAAAGTTGCGTAAGAGTAGGTGTATGTGTAGGTTGTAGTAATTGTATGTGTAGCTGTACTTATTTATTAGGGAAGCTGGGAATTAAGGGTTAAAAACCAAAAGGTATACCCCTTTTGGTTTTTAACCCAATGACTGTTCTCAGTTTCCACTTTCCTCCATTTTTTAGACTATGCAAATGTACATACATAATATACAAATGTTATGCATGTACTTAAAGAATAATTATAATTATAATTAATATTATATTAATTTTTGTTGTTGCGGGCAAAAGTACATCCATTAAAAATAAGAGCGTACTTGTATATATTATACTATTATTTATTGTGGCGATACTAGTTTGTACTGCCATCTGTTGAACAATTGTGTCAGCAATATTTAAATCGTAGTTGTTAATATGAGACTCCTAGCGTCATCTCGTATGGAGTAGCAAAAAATAAAAAAAGTTTTTAAAAATATTTTTTAAAATTATTAATAGGTACATATATTTTGTAATACTTTAAACATAATTATTGAATTACCAAAAACACAGGATAAGGTAAACAAAAAATATGTTTACTATTGTTATTATAATAGATAATAATACAGAGAAGAAAACTTTACGTATTTTTTAATATTATTATGCACAAGGCTTTTTTTACTATTATTATATAAATAAAATGCACACGTACAGAAATAATAAGTTTATTGGCTTATAAGTATTACTTCTTTGTTAAATCAGCAGCATAGATAAAATACATTCTAGGCGACGAGGTACTTGATCTTAGTAGGCGAATTAATGTAAATGTTACACACGTTCTCTTTCTATTCAGACTATATTTTGTATATGTCACCGTAAAATTGTAAAAACGGTTAGATTGTAATAAAACTAGTGAAATTGTAAAATGTTGATAGACTTCCGACGCGAATAACGGTTTTGGAAATTTTACAGTGACATAGATATTAATGGAGGCGAGCAAATTTCCCTAGTGGCGGATTTCGGAACTATCCTATGACTGATATTTCTCTCTGATTGTATAGTAAAATAGTAAAAAGAGTCGACTTTATTTTTATTTTGAAATCATTATTTAAAAGTGCGTCATGCTTTCATTGTAGGACATCTACGAAGTGGTAAAAAATACTAAAATACCACTTTGTGAGGGTGAACAGTATTTTAAAAGTGGAATGTTATTGTGTGTTCGTGTAAAGGTGGGTTTAGACCAAAAGAACATAGAGCAAGAACTACACAAGAACATTCTTTTGTATTCGTTTAATGTAAACGATAATTCGTTAAGACATAGTTTACATCATTTACACTAAACATTCCGAACAAGAACAATAAGAACAAGAATTTTTGCTCTTTATATGAGAATCATTTAGACCAAATGAGCGAATGATCATTGCTCATTTGCCAACGATAAGTAGTACTGTTCACACTACACTATGCCTGAGTGTGATAGCGACTATATTGTGATTTCAAGTGCTTCATTTATTGATAATACGTAATTAATGAAAAAGAAAAGAAGGAAGAGACGTTGGTGGGTTACGATTGCTGTTGCAATTTGCCTCCAGACATCTTCCGTGTACAGTTTATTTTTATAATGTTCATAAAACATAAGTTGGATCCCATAAACACCTTATATTATGGTACATTTCTATCATACATTTTTCGTTGCTCCAATCCATATTTACGAATAAACCTAAAACTAGCCGCCAAAATGAAACAAGAATTCAAGAACACTAGAATCCCTTTGAAGATACCGCCTCGAGTGCTCGCTAGCACGTCCGAACACGAAAGAACGCTCTAAGCAATTGTTTGTGCGCTCTTGCGTCGGTTATACCAAACGAGCGAGTGTTCTTAGAGCATTCTACCAAATTACCGGCGAACACGCGGCGAATACACTAGAACAACGAAAGAATGCTCGTTGTTTGTTTACATCAAAAGAGCTTTACTAGAATGAGCATTCGCTCGCTTGGTCTAAACCCACCTTAAAAGAACGAAAATCTGAAGAAGTTAGGTGTTAAGGCTTAGTTGTACAAACTTCTGGTGTATTTGATTATCCACATGAAGTGGAATGTAATCTGGACACATCAAAACCAGAAGGATCATTTTCGTAGTAATGTACTTACCTCATAGACAATTTGACCAACGTACTGTAGGAAAAGCATGAAAAGTTATAGAATAGAATAGAAAACTCTTTAATTGCAAACAAAAAAGGAAGTAGGAAATGAACAAAAAGGCAGCCTTACAGATTACAGTGTACAGCAGTTAGCAGCTTATATCTTATATATAATAATTATAACAATGAGAAACACAATTATTATTTTCCAAATCATTTAAAATCGTACTTCTAACCCTTATTCTATCCCTTTTCTAAGCGTACTTTCATTAGTCATACGTTAGTTCTGCGACTTTCCGCTAGGGAATCTGGTCACCGCCAATACAAACCAAATAATTATATGTTTTATTTAAAATATATAATATTTTGAAATGGAATGTATATGTGTAGTATGGACGTGCCCTAAAATATGCGCGTAATTATGTTTATTAATAATAAGTTAAAAACTAATATTTCAACTGTCAACACCATATAGGTATAGTGAGTTGGCAACAAGTTGGCAATAAATTCACGCATATGGTATGGCAATACCAATTGTCTATGGACCAGTTTCAATTTGACGGCTGGCAGGTACATCCGGCCCCCGAAGTTCGGGTCCTTTTTCACGCGTACGCCATTGCTGGCGTATGGTGGTTATTATATTGAAAGAAAAATCTAAAACCATCCAATATGGTAAGTGTTAAAATTTAATATTTGTGCTTTTGAAAGTGTTCCGGGTTAATCGTGTCATAGTTTTGAGATTATATTTTGATGATTCAGTATTAGAAAAGTACATATATAGGTACTCGTTAAAATGGGCAAGTGTTCTTTTGTGGCCCGATGACGTTTTCACGGTTGTGCATGAACTGAAAGTGATGTGAACATTTTTGTCTGCTTTCAACATTGAAACGAAACAAAATGAATAACCGCACCGCAAGAATGTGCCGTATGGATAAATACAATCGAGATTTCCGCCAGTGCAAAGTTTCTTTTGTTTTCAATATGTTAAACGGCTATGTCTTTTGTCCAGGTGAATTTTACAGTAGACGAGATCCGTGCCATGATGGACAAAAAGCGGAACATCCGCAACATGTCCGTCATCGCTCACGTAGACCACGGCAAGTCGACCCTCACGGACTCGCTCGTGTCGAAAGCCGGTATCATTGCCGGTGCTAGGGCCGGTGAGACACGTTTCACCGATACTCGCAAAGATGAGCAGGACAGGTGTATCACCATCAAATCCACGTGAGTACATTTTCATAGTTGCAAATTATTTTACAATAGTGTAAATGCAATGTCAAACAGTTGAACTTAACTTTGTTATTGTAACATTGACCATGATGAATCATTGACCCCATATTATGTTAAAATTATAACCTAGATTATGCTAATAACCAAACAGCCAGTCAGCCAGCTGCTAGGCTAAAATGTAATGGCGAAATTACCTATCGCGATTTTTCATACAATTTATTTTATAATTATTGTGCAATATGCATTTCAAATGATGATTGTTCTTACCATTTAAAACTGATAATCATTGAGGATTTTCAGAACGGCCATCTGAGTATTTCCAACCAATAAAATATAACCATTTCTATCGAGATACAATTTACAATTTAGTATTTTATTCCAGCGCTATCTCTATGTTCTTCGAGCTCGAAGAGAAGGACTTGGTGTTCATCACAAACCCCGACCAGTGCGAGAAGGGTCAGAAGGGTTTCTTGATCAACCTGATCGACTCGCCCGGGCACGTTGACTTCTCGTCTGAAGTGACAGCTGCCCTCCGTGTAACTGATGGAGCCCTTGTCGTTGTGGACTGTGTGTCTGGTGAGTTTTGTTCTTAATAAAAATGACAAAAGTTGGATAAAGTCTTGAGTAAATATATGAACAGCAATTCCTTTGCTGTATCAGCTATAAGGTGGCCGACTAAAACTGCCTTATGGCAATAAGTTAGAGTTATAAAAATGTAAAAATAAGTTTAAAGTAAATGTGAAATAGTTTATTTTGTGCCAAGTGGAAGGAATAGTTAGACACAATGTTGTGCAATTTAAGTAGGTATAATATTATGCAATGGTACTTTAAAGTGCTTTGCAGACTACAAAATTTGTTTGACTTTAAAGTTTTATCAAATAATTTGACAATATATGGTCTTGTTTGAAGAGTTTGATAAATATTCTATCTGGATGAAAATTTTTATTGACACAGTGTTTGACAATCATATTTGAACATCGACTATGGCATTTGTTAAACAGAACAAAGTGAAAACAAGTATTGGCCACTATTGTGTGATTTGAAAATATGCTAGTCAATGATTAGTAAATTAAAGTTGAATTATTAACTTATCATTAAATAAAAATTGCCAGATTACTATCACACAATAGGGAATATGCACATATTTTTTTTATCTACACTAATATTATAAAGAGGTAAACTTTGTTTGTATGTTTGTTTGTTTGTAATGAATAGGCTCAAAAAGTACTGGACCGATTTCAAAAATTCTTTCACCATTCGAAAGCTACATTATCCACGAGTAACATAGGCTAAATTTTATTTTGGAAAAAAATAGGGTTCCGTAAGATATTTGGGTTTTTCGGACACAAGGTGTAAAAAATCAACCAGAAAAGTTACTTATTTTGCGTACGCTGCCTAAACTATAAAAGATAGAACCATAAAATGTTCTAATTAATTGTAGATCTTATAAATATCTACAAAAAAGTCCGCGACACACTATACCTATCTATGTCGAGTGAGGCACAACAACCATTTTTTTATTTAGAAATCTTGAATTTTTTTTGGACTACATTTAAACGCGTTTATTTTACTCATGCTATTAATCCTTATCAAAATAAATTGTTTCATCACTAAGTACAGTTTATGTAGATAATATTTGGTCTTTGAATGATTAAAATTGGACGTTTGGTTTTGAAGTTATGGCGAAATTAAAATATTACGATTTCTGCTGCACGGCACGGCCCGTTGCGAAGTGGGCGTTACCAAGGCGGGGGTGCGCGTGCGGGGTTTTATCTATGACTTCTATGAGTAAATTTTTTGTTTTGTGTTCGTTGTAACTAAGATGGATAGATACTTGATTCTTGAATACCTATTTATTTTGTGTTTGTTGTATTGTTAGTCCTGAAGAGTATAGGTATTTCATACGATAAAAGTATACCCACCTACTTATTTCATTGACTTTTAGTAGGTACCTATATTAATTTGTTTCTGTTTGTTTTGACTAAATTTCGCCCGTTTTGTTAGAGGTTTAAAGACATTCTGTAGTATTAGTATCAGTATTGTACCCGTGCGAAGCCGGGGCGGGTCGCTAGTTTTTTTATATAGATCTATCTTGTTTGGTAAATCGTATGGTAAAATCAGTTTTTTGATATCATTAAAAATAACGAAGATATGAACGTTTAAAGTAGTCTATTAGACAGAGAGATCGGACGTGTATCGTGACGTCACATAACACGACCTTCATATAAAGTTCATACTAAATTTCGTTTTGCTAGAAAGAGACAGATTACAAACTTTGACCGCTCATATCTTGCTCATTTATCAACAGATATTGAAATTTTTTTCGCCATTTCCTTTATTTTTCAGTCTAGTATCATATTATTATATTTTAAGCTATTTTTATATTTTATGCATATTCCCTATTACTTTTATAGTAGTCATCCAGTCATCAAGATAAAAAGGTGAAGGTGAAAAGAAAGTAGTTGTGTAACTTTATTCAGTCACTTGTGTAATCTCAAATTACTGTTACTTTTGATAACATAATGCAAATCAATATCATCATCATCATCAGACAGACATGGTATTTTTTTTTTTTTTAATAATTATTACAATTCACAAGATATCCTAATAATTTACCTATAATTGAATAAGATTTACAAGGACATTTTTGTCATTTAACATGAAAAAAATATTCTAAATAGATTAGTTGCTAATCTAGATAAGGAAAAACATTTGAAACTTTATAACAGTAAAACTTTTATAAAAATAAATACACTAGTTTTTAGGGTTCCGTAATACTTAAGGAACCCTTATAGTTTCGCTCTGTCCGTCTGTCTGTCTGTCTGTCTGTCTGTCCGCGCCTCTAGCTCCTGTAATTATGAATATAAATTGATGAAATTTGGTGCAGTTATAGATTGTGTATAGATCACGGTTTCGGGATCATAAAAAAATAATAATTTTATATTTTAAGGGTGGCTCTCCATACATGTGAAGTGGGGATGAAAAATATTTTTTCACTCTACCCCATCGTGTGGGGTATCATAGAATAGGTCTTTTAAAATAAAGGCAAGGTTTCATACGTTACTTTTTTATTAAGTTGACCATTTTCGAGTAATCGGCCTCCAAAGTAGTTTGTAAGTTGGTCCCCCCCCTAGCATTTTTAAACTATAGGAGATAGAAACTTGCAAATTTCCATACTGATAGATCATGCTAAAAACTCTTTAGGAAAACTATTGTGAACCAAATCGGACAGTAACTTTTGGAGTAATTAAAAAAAAGCATATTGCGCGTTTATAGTTACGGAACCCTCCTTAGACATGTCCTGACATGCTCTTGGTTAGGTTATTGTTATTACAATATGGCTGTGGTAAGAACTAGTGTAGAGTTAATATCTTTTATGTCACCATTATATTATATTGAGATTAGTATTTTGTTTTCTTTTCTATGTATATCATGCAATCAGCTTTTGAGCTATAAGCAGATGTGGTGTTGGTTTATTTGTGTAGGGTGCTACTCCCATTGGAATACATCCCTTTACTGTGTAGTCAGTCTACTGCTGACTATCCTGGTCAAATATGTCTCGTTTCTTTTTTAGTCGACGATTTATTTCTGGGATTTTGATGATTTTTGATAGATTTATATTTGTCACCGTAGGCAGTAATTTCTTCTTTTACTGTTGGCATATGGAGAATTTCATGCAGCTCTGATGTTTTGAGAAACCATGGTGCATTAGATATCTGCCTGAATATATATGAGATTAGTATTTAATTTTATGTAGTATTTTTAATATTCAGTATTAAATAAATTTCCACCAAGAATACAGAGAGTTTACATTTAAAATTTGTGAACTTTCTCCATTGGCCTACTAGCCTCAATGTTATGCATTTTTTCGTGGCAATTTGTAATTACAATTCACTAGATCTTAACACTGAATTTTTCCAAGGACAGCATTTGATAATTACCATGTTCCAAGTTATGCAATTAAGGAGTTGTTATCAATTATTTTATGTTTAGCGATTTTTTTTTATGGAAAACTAAATCCTTCCTTAGTTTCCATTCTGAGTTCATGGTGAAGGTTTTTTATTAATTAATAATATTATGTTGTAGAAAAATAATAAAATAATGCTGCTCTCTTATGACCCCACTGCTGAGGCTCAAGTCTCTTCGATGTGAGAAGTTAGCCTACTGTGGGTTGGCAGCCTTCATGTGTAGTAGAAACAACGAAATCAATAATATTGTGTATTTTTAGGTGTGTGCGTACAAACGGAGACTGTACTGCGTCAAGCTATTGCCGAGCGTATCAAGCCCATTCTGTTCATGAACAAGATGGACCGCGCTCTTCTCGAACTCCAGCTGGAGTCTGAGGAACTCTACCAGACCTTCCAGCGTATTGTTGAGAACGTGAACGTCATTATCGCCACATACTCTGACGACTCTGGCCCCATGGGTATGTATTACTTGATGCTGTTTTTTTTCATGAATTTGTTTCAGTTCTCTATTTGGCATGCACATGCACAAAAAAACTCTGATAAAGCCCTCTTTACTGTTATAAAAATAATATCTATCTAGGATATCAGAAACATACTAATACAGAAAATTAGTGATCACACATACTGTTGGTAAAACTACTAGCTGAAAAGCCAACTAAATTGTGTCTAGTATAGATTGAAATAACATATTGACATAATATTTTCCATCACACAGGTGAAGTACGTGTGGACCCTAGCAAGGGTTCAGTAGGTTTTGGTTCTGGTCTCCACGGCTGGGCCTTCACCCTCAAACAGTTCTCTGAAATGTATGCCGACAAATTCAAGATTGACCTGGTCAAGCTTATGAACAGGTAGGTTATCTTATTCTTCTATAGAAAAAGTGAGAACTACTTCTCAAAGTGAGGTTTTTTTGTGATATTATGCTTAGACTCCCATCAAATCTTAATCCCCATTAAATTAATTTAATCTTGTCCCATTGATACTGGTGAAAGTGATCAGTACTTTACATCGGCGGCAGACCGGGACAGAAAGAGAATTCTCTTTCACTGATTGGTACAGCATTCCTATGGATGTTGTACAACAAAAATTGAGATACAATGTCTTTGAAAATTCTGCATAAAACTGACAGTTATATGAAGATGTTCTATTCCTTACCATTGTATGTTACTATTCTAGACTTTGGGGAGAGAACTTCTTCAACGCACAAACCAAGAAGTGGGCCAAGCAGAAGGACAGTGACAACAAGCGTTCCTTCTGTATGTACGTGTTGGACCCCATCTACAAGGTGTTTGACGCCATCATGAACTTCAAGAAGGATGAGATTGAGAGCCTCCTGAAGAAGATCGGTGTCACCATCAAGCACGAAGATGCTGACAAGGACGGAAAGGCCCTACTTAAGGTAATTTTCAGGCTCCATGAAGTTTATTTTTTTATTATTATTGTTTAAAAAATAAAACCCATGGGAACCGTAAATTTCTCGTGTTGAAAATTAGTTTGTCCTCCATGGTCTTCTCTATATCTGTGCCAAATTTGCAAACAAACAAATTTCTACTCTTTGTAACATTAGTATAGTTATAGATACAAGATGTATTATCAGAGCCTCTCATAGGTACTTACAATTTTTGCTAGAAAGCTGAAAGACAATATGGCTGGGTTCCGCAGAAAATAGCGCTAACAAAAAAACGTAAGCAAAATGGCGACCGCTGGCATTAAATAAGCAAAATGGCGGATTATGT
The DNA here is from genome assembly GCA_905404095.1 of Glaucopsyche alexis. Classification (NCBI taxonomy): domain Eukaryota; kingdom Metazoa; phylum Arthropoda; class Insecta; order Lepidoptera; family Lycaenidae; genus Glaucopsyche; species Glaucopsyche alexis. Next base: position 2,750,108 of record FR990057.1, read on the forward strand.
TAGCAGTATTGAAGTTAGCAAATGTGTCCTGGGCGATAATCCGTTTTTTCTATTCTTTAGCATTAGTAAGCGCTACAAGCGCCATTTTCCGCGTAACATACCAGTAGAACACTAGTCCCAAGTGTTGCCAGCTACTTTTTACTGAGTTTCTGGGTGTCAAAGTGGACTTACAGTATACATCATTTAGGAATTGGTTGTATACTATTATGGTAAATGACCCCATAAATAAATGATACAATCTTTTATTTACATTTGCTTAGACAAAGATTATGGCAAGTTACTCTTCAGTATTTTTATATACTGAAGAGTACTATAAAAATAATAGCAAAAGGTTCTTCGTAGTTTAGTACAATTTTACCATCAATAATACCTTGACTCCATCAGAAGGCTTATCACTGTCATCTCTCATACTTTGTGTACTGCCGTCCTAATGAAGAGTGCAGTAAGTCGAGTTTTTGGGCAAATTGAGTTAAGACCATATTATACCATAATATAAGGTCTTAATCCAATTGGCCCAAAAACTCGACTTCTGCACTCTTCGTTAGGACGGCAGTGTAATAGATAAGACTACTTCAAAAAAATTATAATAATAATTAATTCTACAGGTAGTGATGCGTTCTTGGTTGCCAGCTGGTGAAGCCCTGCTTCAGATGATTGCCATCCACCTGCCGTCCCCTGTGGTGGCCCAGAAATACCGTATGGAGATGTTGTATGAGGGACCCCATGATGATGAAGCCGCTATGGGTATCAAGGTAAGAACCATTTTTTTTTTTAATTTAGAAGTCTGTCAGTAAAGACCCTACTTTGTAGTAAATTAGTGGTAGTTAGATTGCATGACTAAGTTTACTTGGTGTGTAATTGGACATAAAAAACTCAGTTTTTTTTTTTTTTTTTTTTTTTCATTGCAAAGACCATTAACATAAAAACGTGTTGGAGTTTTTAATACAAAAATATTATTATAAAAACTCCCAACACATTACTTTATCTGAAATTAATTTTTTTCAATTCTTAGCTATACATATTGATAGTCTAACATAGCATTTTGGCAACTTTACAGATGTGCGACCCAGAAGCCCCACTCATGATGTACGTGAGCAAAATGGTACCGACCTCAGACAAGGGTCGTTTTTACGCCTTCGGTCGTGTGTTCTCCGGCAAGGTCATCACTGGACAGAAGGCCCGCATCATGGGACCCAACTTCCAGCCTGGCAAGAAAGAGGTAAGAACATAAACTGTTTTGAATTCAAGATAGCAAAACAATAGTTATTTAATGTCAAACTTTTTTTTTAATACATTCTCTTACTGTCGTACAAATATGACGATTGGTGAGAGACATCAAGAAAGTAGCTGTTCTTGTATGTCTATTTGTCAAAATGAGATCTTCTGCATACCGTGTCGTGCTTTAGCGCGCGTCACGTCGCTCCGGCGGCGTGACGTTCGCCGTGAGAGCGGCGGCTCATGCGGAAGTAGAGCAGCGGTCGCGCGCGTCTAAACGCTGCAGAGGACCTCTATCCTTATGTCCCGGTACTGCTAGCTACGGCGTGTGCGATACAAATTTTACAAACAAAATAAATCATTAAAAACAAATTGCAAGAACTTTTAAAATACATTAAAACGTTTTATTCAGTGGTTTTACAATATTATATATGCTTCAATTGACATGGTTATGTAAACATTTTTTCGTTTTCTAGGATCTGTACGAGAAGACCATCCAAAGAACCATCCTCATGATGGGCCGTTACGTTGAGGCCATTGAGGACGTGCCGTCCGGTAACATCTGTGGTCTGGTCGGTGTCGACCAGTTCCTCGTCAAGACTGGTACCATCACCACATTCAAGAACGCCCACAACATGAAGGTAAATTTATTTTCTTGAATAATGTCTAGTAATGAAAAAAAATGTCTGTCTCACAAGACAAGCAAATGCTCTTCTTCTTTTAGAAAACATAAGAACATAATTGCTACATAGTCCAAATAGACCTGTACAAGTCCAAAGGAAAAAACGGTATTATTTTGCTTGTAAATTCATAGAAATTAAAAGACAGTAAAAAATTTAGTTAGTCCCAAGTGTTGCCAGTTACTTATGTAAGTTCCTGGGTGTCAAAGTGGACTTACAGTATCTACCATTCCGGAATTGGTTGCAAATTTTGTAGTATGTGACCCCATAAATGAATGATACATTAACCTATTTGTAGGTATTTGTACAATAACATATAACTAAAAGTTAAATGGAAATAAAAGCTTAGAAATGAAATTCGTAATTTCATATTTAAAATACCAAAATACAGAGAGATAAGAGCTATACTTTAGCATGATTAGAGATACCCTATGGTCTAACAAATTGGAAGCACGATTCACGAAACTATTTTTTAAACATGCTAATCTTGGAATAATTAACCTAATTTACTTAAATAATAAAACAAACTACTCTATACTATTACAATTACTAGGCCTCAGGTGCGAAGTAGCTTACTCATGTTATTGCTTCCACTTCTAGGTCATGAAGTTCAGTGTATCCCCCGTAGTGCGTGTGGCTGTGGAGCCCAAGAACCCCGCTGACCTGCCCAAGCTGGTGGAGGGTCTGAAGCGTCTGGCCAAGTCCGACCCCATGGTGCAGTGCATCAACGAGGAGTCGGGTGAACACATTGTCGCCGGCGCCGGAGAACTCCATCTTGAGATTTGTCTCAAGGTACACAACACTTGCATGTTATATTTTCTTGAAATTGCGTAATTAATTATATTTATTGCCAATCCATACTTGCTAAGTAAACTTGAAAGAATCTAAAATGCGTGAATCATCGAGAGCTACAACTTGCCTGGTATAGCACAATCTATTAGGAGTTATCAGAGCCCACTTCATACTTAGTAACAAATTGACTAAAAAACAAAAACATGTAACAAATTGTTACTACTACATGACTTAGTATGAAGTGTGTACTTTACAACATTGAAATCAAAGATTCCCATAGTAATAAGTTTTTTTGTTCTAACAGGACTTAGAAGAAGATCACGCTTGCATTCCAATTAAGAAATCAGACCCCGTTGTATCCTACCGTGAGACAGTAGCTGAAGAGTCCAACCAGATGTGTCTGTCCAAGTCGCCCAACAAGCACAACCGTCTCTTCATGAAGGCCCAGCCCATGCCTGATGGTCTGCCTGAGGACATTGACGAGGTAAAATATTACTTTCTACTTTAACTTGATCAGGAGGGCAATTCACATAATTATTCTCGATTAAATTTAGTTTGTACATGCACACGCAAGATTTTTATATCGAAAACAATTACGAGAATTGGTCATGATTCATGTGTGCACACAAGCCTTTTTTATTAAGGGATAGGTAATAATTTAGAGATGCAAGCTAAGTAAACCTTTAATGCTAGAAAGGTAAACTTAACAGAAATGTTTTGTTTGTGTGTTGAATGTTCAGTTTGTTTAACATTAACGGAAAGTAAAACATGTGTATATTATGTATAGGGCCGTGTGAACCCACGTGACGACTTCAAGACGCGTGCACGTTACCTCACTGAGAAGTACGAGTATGACGTGACCGAGGCCCGTAAGATCTGGTGCTTCGGCCCCGAGGGCACAGGCCCCAACATCTTGGTGGACTGCTCCAAGGGAGTGCAGTACCTCAACGAGATCAAGGACTCTGTCGTCGCTGGCTTCCAATGGGCAGCTAAAGAGGGAGTCATGGCTGAGGAGAACTTGAGAGGCGTCAGGTTCAACATCTACGACGTGACGCTACACACAGACGCCATCCACAGGTTTGTAGTGCACTATTGCATGTTTGTCGGTTGATATTCAAATGTTACATACATAGACGTATTCTGTAAATATTAAGTTTGATTTGATGAAGGAGAAGCAGCCTTCGCCACTGGTACCCTAACTTGCGAACCTTTACTGCCAGGATTGGGTACATTAGCCATATTAGGGCAAAGCACAATATTTAAAAACATCACCAAGTCACTTGAAGCCGAAAACGGCTAGGTAGATTATTATTATAAAAAAAAACAGGCATTATATGAGAGAGGGTTATGTACATAATATATTAATAAAAATCATTGTATTGCAGAGGTGGTGGACAAATCATTCCAACAACCAGGAGATGTCTGTACGCGTGTCTGTTGACCGCGGCGCCCAGGCTCATGGAGCCCGTGTACCTTTGCGAAATCCAGGTCAGCTATTTACTTACATATTTTCTGTTTGTAACTATAACTTGCTTCGGAAACAAGGATGAAAATCTATTTTGTAACATGCTGAATCTTGGTATTATCAATTCTATAATTGGTTAAGTATAAATTTAGTATTTTAGCTCTCAACATAAATCTCATGTTGAGAGCTAAAATACTAAATTTATGTTAATAATATAATTCTTGAGATTTTTATACTTGTTTATGTAGAATATAGGCCACCGCTATTCCTATGCGGCTTGGTTGATCACGCCAGGTCGCTTTTCCGAGCGGTGGTAGAATATCAGTTCTTTAAGTTTCGGCATTGACACCCAAACATACTCCTTGCCTGAATAGGGGAACTAACACTCTTGCAAAATTTTAACAAACCTCCAATTGGTATATCCAAGAAATCAAATCAAATAATTAAGACTTGATTATCAGAGAAATTGAGTCTGTTTAAATTAATCTGTTCACTGATTTTAAACTGAAGTGCTGCAGTGATTTGTATGCACAAAGGTTACAGTATATAAAAGATAAATAACATAATTTATTTTAGACATTTTAATACTCCAGTATAGTATAATCTTAACTGTTATTACTACACGTCATTGCTCATAGTGTCCTGAGGTCGCCGTGGGCGGTATCTACGGTGTGCTGAACAGACGACGTGGTCACGTGTTCGAGGAGTCCCAAGTGGCCGGTACCCCCATGTTCGTGGTCAAAGCCTACTTGCCCGTCAACGAGTCGTTCGGCTTCACCGCCGACCTCCGCTCCAACACCGGCGGCCAGGCCTTCCCGCAGTGCGTGTTCGACCACTGGCAGGTCCTGCCCGGAGACCCGAGCGAGCCCGGCTCCAAGCCCTACGGCGTTGTACAGGTGAGTCCCCCTGTTGTAATTATTCGGCAAGACTTTTTCAGATAAAGAAACCAGTAAAATCATGTCTGTCTTGCTCTCACAGATGTGTAAAGAAAATAAATATCTTTTAAATATTGTTTCTTTATCCGAATGAGAAGTAAATTTTTTATAATAAAATATGACCTAAGTTCACTATACTAACTTAGTGTGTTACAGTTTTTGATATTAGTCTTTATTAAATTTAGTACTTAGTTCTTCTGCATACCGTGTCGTGCTTTAGCGCGCGTCACGTCGCTCCGGCGGCGTGACGTTCGCCGTGAGAGCGGCGGCTCATGCGGAAGTAGAGCAGCGGTCGCGCGCGTCTAAACGCTGCAGAGGACCTCTATCCTTATGTCCCGGTACTGCTAGCTACGGCGTGTGCGATACACTTTAATATTTTGTTTAGAAATGTGTTTCAAAGTAATAAGAAATGTGAGTCTAAAAAAATTTCTTCTTTTTACAGGACACGAGAAAACGAAAGGGGCTGAAGGAAGGTCTCCCAGATCTAACTCAATATTTGGACAAATTGTAAACGCCATAGCTAATGCGATATGTATATGTAATATATTATGTAACATCAAGAGCGCCTCACGCATTATACAATAATTATATTTTGTTTATTATTGTATTAATGTTTTTCTTTTACTGCAACACACGTCTTGTTAACGAAACATACAGGTACCTAGACGAAGCAAACACAAATTCAACACTCCTGTATTACGTTATAATTTAAAAATCCCTTCACACATACATTTGTTTGTTATAATATAATATGTAATATGTAGTCGGGAAGCAGGATATAATTATATTTTACTGTAATTAATTTTTAAATTATAATTTTTCTATTGTACTTGTATGGTTTTCATTTCTTTGGATAGCAGAATCATTTTAATTTGGAACAGGTTAGTAAAATGTCTTTGTTTTATGATATTTGAAAACACGTTTAGTTGCTTAAAGTTTTTGTTTCCTTTTCAGATAAGATTGAGTTTTGCTGAGCGAATATATAGGTAAGAATACAAATATGTTAACAATTTCAAAGTTAAATACATATTACTTGAATGATGATCAATACACAGACCTGTTCTGAAGTCATGAGGAAAAAAATTATAATTTTACCTGATTTATGATCTATATTTAAAAACACTGCTATAGTTTTTGCAACAATTGTTAATTACTTTTTTTACTTTGCAGGCTTCGTAGTTTGTACTACTTGATACCGCCATGGCCAGAATTAGATCAAAATTATTAATAATCGTTACCAGATAACAGCATCATGATGTCTTTGTGACATATGGTAAATAATTTTTTATTTGAATCTGCTTTGACTTTATAAGAGTTGTGGGGTAAGCACGAAAAATTTACAATGACCTATTCGTAATGTTATCGAATGATAATTGTATGAAAATTATGACAATGCTATATTGCGGGCTTCGAGCCAGAGGGGCGTATAAAAAAATGCGATTTTTTTATTATGTCAATCATTTCTAAGTTTATCGATACACCACCTCTGTTTTTTTCATTATCTTCTAAAATAATTTACCTACAGTTATAAAAAAACACAGATGGTGTATCGATAAACTTAGAAATGATTGACGTAATATAAAAAATCGCAATTTTTTTTATACACCTCTCTGGCTTGAAGCCCACAATATGGATCTCTGGAGGTTAAGTTAGTTATTATTTGGATCTCCATAGGTGCTAGTATTGTTTGCCATCAGGCAATTCATCTGCAAATGTACGGCTCCTGAAAGTTTTAATTAATATTACTTAAATGATGATCAATACACAGACCTGTTCTGAAGTCATGAGGAAAAAGTTAAATTTTTTTACCTGATTTGCAATATCTTAATAAACACTGCTGTAGTGTAAGAAAACAAATATTCACCTTTTTTACATTGCAGCCTACGGTATCTGAAACTGTCGCGTCGCTGAAATTAGACCTGGAATTCATCATTATCATCACCACCTGACACAACATACTTGATGCCTTCATTTACCCAAGGTAATTTTCTTTTCACTTGCTGGTGCACGACAAAATGTAGTTGTTGGTATCACACAACATAATTTGTATTTCACTGTTATTTGTAAATATCTTAATTTTGTTCCAGTCTTTACATGACGACCTCTGGCTTAGTGATGCACGTCGGTGCTCAAATCGGAGGTCGGGGGTTCGAATCCCGCCGGGGGACAAAAAGTTTGTCTTCCTGAGTCATGGATGTGTGTTTAAATACACTTCCCCTTGTCTGGTACCTGATAACACATGTCTTCGGGTAACACGGGGCCAGACTGACGTGATGTAAAGAGTCTATAGATATGTTGTGTGATGGACAAAAACGTTTTTCTTGTAAAAAGTAAATAGATTATAAAATGATGACAACCTCTCACCCTGATGCCATTGTGATGTCGGTGAAGCTCAACAGGCCTGAAGTTTTATAATATTGTTATAAAACATGCGGCAAATACTTAGTTGGTAAAAACATTCTTTTATTTATTTTCAGAAAGAACTGACATAGCTACAACTAACAACATTATGATGAAGAACTATTATACCATAAATGTGGTAAGTTTTAAAAGTCGCATTTAAATCCTATTTATTATAATTTTGTTGGTATCATAATCATTTGTATGTTATGTTTAACAGTTTAACATACAAAATTTTGTTTGCATTCAATTGGCTCCGAAACTACTTGACTGATTTTGATCAAATTTGGCACCTCTACTCTATAGTAGACCACGGGGAACGACATAAGCTACTTTTTATCGCGGAAATATGTACGGTTTCTGCAAATTGACTTTTGCGCTCATGAAGTCTTTGGCAACATCTAGTAGATTATATTTTTAATAAAAATACAATGATGACAATATTTTCAACCTTGATGCCTTTGTGATGTTGGTACAAGCTCAACAGGCCTGATAGTGTATAATATTCTTGAAGCAAGTTGTGACTATTCACAGATCACTTATGAACTTTTTTGTTTCAGTTGGAGAAAAGTGACATCAACAATATTATGTTTTTTAATAGTCACTGCAATAAAGAAAATACAACAAGGTTTGGTTTTATTCAACTATATCCCATTATTGAAATACAGTCTATGAGTAAATCTACAATTATTATTAAACTAGCTTTTGCCCGCGACTTCGTCCGCGTGGACATCGCTAAAATATACCGGCGACTTTATTTACGTTGAAAGAGAAGCGCTTCCCTGCCCGCGACTGCCCGTCCGCTAGGATAATAGTGTTCTGTGGCGCCGCGCGCCCCATTATTTTATTACTGCGATATCTTCTAAAATACTCATTGAAATCAAATGATGTAATCGGCAAATTTGTTCTAAATTAAATGCTTGTAATGAATAACGTATTTACTTGAATAAAGATTGATATAATCTTTATGAAAACACCCTCACAAATAATGCTTAATTTTAAAACAAATTTGGTTAGCGTAAGAAGGTTATTGTGAGCCAACCTTAACCTTCCGCATACGAGGTGGGGTATCACAGACCCCAGCTTAAAACAATTAGTGATAACTTTTTAAATAATTGCGTCCGAAAGTTATAACCTTAAGTAGCTGCGTTTGCGACGTTTCCACGATTACGACCGACTTCGGTCAGTTCTGTGCACCCGCGTTTGGGAGATAAACGTGTTCCCGGCGTCTCAGACCCCACGTTGTATGGGACGTCGTTAAAAACGTAAGTACTGTTTACTTGATTTTTGATCGTATTTGTAGGTTTTTTACAACGATTCTAATTTAAAAAATATTCTTTTTTAGTGGAAATGCCACAATTACTCCAGTATTCAGAAATTGAAAAGTATTTATTGGAAAAATGATTTTGATTCGAAGGACCATTGTAGTATCGCATCTGAATGTCTTACTGAAGTAGATGCAGAAGAAGATAAGGAATATCGTTTTCTAACAACAAGAGGTACTTCTAGGAGTCATTTTCAAACCATCAGGGGTGTGTTGTGTTTGGAACACAGTATTTATATAAGCGAAGATTCTGCTGATTTACTTAAAAATGCATAAATATGATTTTATTTTTATTTTTCATTATTCCTTTTTTTAATTGATGTTATAAATATGTCTGATCTCATTAAAATACGTGGTTCTTATGTTTAAATGATTTTTTTAATTGCCAGAGAAGGGTAAGTTTTGTTGTATGATTACAAATAATAATTATATGAATACCTTATCAAAATTTTTTTTGTATACATAGTGTATATCCCCTGAATTACAAAAAATAAATAATAAATACAAAATTATCAAAAAATACCTTAAAATATTAAATTAAGAAGTGGCAATTTTGACCCCACCTTGTATGGGGCGTTTGAATTTTTCACCTGGTATGCGGAGGGTTAAAAGATAGACATGTACTGTCGCGGACTTTTTTTTAGAACTTTTAAAGGGGAACAATTCTGTCATACATCATTTTAGCGAAACTTTAATCATTTCCGCAGCGTATGCAGCGAAAGCTCTCAAAAGGAAAAAATAACCCCCGATTTTGAAACATTCTTGGTTAGTGCTCCGCTCGTATTGAGCTTAGCATGATGTTATATAGCCTAAAGCCTTCCTCGATAAATGGACTATCCAACACAAAAAGAATTTTTCAATTCGAACCAGTAGTTCCTGAGATTAGCGCGTTCAAACAAACAAACAAACAAACTCTTCAGCTTTATAATATTAGTATAGATAACATTACTACAGTACGGCCATGATTTAATGGCAGACCGCTCACCAAACCGCTAACGTTAAAAAAGCAAAATGGCGGATTATATTAGCAGTATTGAAGTTAGCTAACCCGTCCTGGGCCTCTAGTCAAGATGCATTCGATAATTTCGACGGCGAAGTTCGAAAACAAAATGTATGGGATTTGACATAAGGCATCATCGCAAGCGACATATCACTTAACGATCACTTATGTCAAATCCCATACATTTTTGATTTCGAAGTTCGCCGTCGAAATTATCGAATACATCTTGACTTGAGGCCCTGGTCGATAATAATCTTATTTTCTTTAGCGCTAACAAGCACTTTTTTCGCAGAACACACCTAATGTCTTTCGAGAGGATAGTCGTTTTTCAATCAGATTATTATTAACTATGTCATTTCCGTAGAAAAGCGATGATTGCCGAGGGCCTTAGGACCGAGATCCCATACCCGATGAGGTGTGCATAGAGCTGGCCCAAAATCAAACATCTCTTTTACACGGATTGATTATTTTTGTTGTAGTTTTCAAAAAAATTAAAAATGGTAAATCATCCATGTAGAAATGAAAATCATTAAAGTTCTAACTTTTATATCTCTGTTTATACGAAAGTTTAGTTAATATGTTAAAAATATAATATATTCTTTGGTTTACACAAAAATGACTAATAAGTTTTGTTCCGTAAAGGCGTGTCTCCTGTTCGAAACATTACACAGAAAACATGAAACATTGGGGCGTGGCTATACACATTTCTCTAAGAATAGACAATGTTTTTGTTTTCGGAGACGGACGGAAAACATTCCCGCGCGGGTAGAGAGGGGAATAAATGTTTCAATTCTTATCTAGTGTTCACATCGTTCACATTACACCTAGGTACAGGTTTTTAAGGATTATAGTTTTACTTGTTGTGTTTTTTGTGTTTGTTTTTGTGATCGCTCATAATATATGGCCTGACTTAATTAAAAAACGCCAATTTTGTCAGTTTTCAATAGAAATGCGTAAAATGGCGCACATATTTATGAGTTGAAAAAATACTTTTATGAAACACCTAAAGTGGCCTTTTCAGAACCCCTCTTTTCTCCTAGATTCTACACCTACAATCATTAAACTGCGAGCGCTAATACGTCTTCCTCGTCTGAACTTAGATCGTGTCTGGACAAAATGTTTTGTTTCGACCAAAAACATTTTCTGTAGCTGGAGACAGCTTGTGTATGGAAACAAATGTTTTTGTTTCATGTTTTCTGTGTAATGTTTCGAACAGGAGACACGCCTTAAGTTATTCTGAATCCAAAATATAAGATTGATACATGAAGCATAGATACCAGGAGTCCGAACAGTATAGGCTTTTTAATAATAATTATGTACACAATAATAGGACCAGATCTTAGTTCTCTTTTCTGCCGCTAGGCGTGCGAGACCGACGAGTACCAAGTGTTGCCAATACTATTATTTATTACAATTATTTTTAAATTACCGTTTGGCAATTACCGTGTTCTACGGTATCTATTTTTCGAGAACAGTTTCTAAGAATTTCCTAAAACTTTTATATAATAAGATTTCAATCTTTCCAGAGCTGTCAATAGCAACTTTAAACTTCCCGCGTAATTTCAAACGAGCGCATGTCGAACCGTCGCGCGCTCTACCGGCAAAAATCTGTCCCCGTAATTGAGACCATTATTTTAACATTACGTTCGGACTCCTTGTTTTATCTAAGGTCCGATTTTTAATTCAAGATCAAAAAAACTACTACAATATTGCCACTGCAATAAAATATTTGTGCAAGAGTATATTCCTTTTTTCTAAAAACAAGGCTTAGATGATTTTAATTATTAGTAATTTTAATCAGATGATTTAAATAAGTAACCTGAGTTATTTTATTTTACATAAATACAAAACGCCGTAATAAAATCTTAAACATCGGTAATTTTTGGTAGTATACCTGGTATTTTACTGGTATCACTTCAGGTATTCATAACATTTGGTGCAATAATTTACAGGCTAAAGTAACATACTTAATATAATTTAAATATACATGTACCTAATTTACAAAATAGCAGAAAAATTGTGTGTAGCTCGCTTTATGGTCGTTATCTTATCGCCGCCATTTTTTTCGGCCATGACACCATGATATTGTTTATCCCTTTGAGTATATAACCACTAGAGAGAGTTTTAGCCAGCAATCGCGTGTCCTTTTTCTGCTTGTGTGCATTGCAATAGTGTACGTGCAGGGATGTAACGTATATCGATATAATATCGATAAACTACTCGACTATTCTAGTAAAAACCATTAATATTAATATAAAAGCTTATATCAATAAGGATTATTTGACAAAACCCTTCTTTAATCATTATGTTGACCAGTAATGCCAATAATAAATAAAGTAACATATTGCAAAAAGGTTGGCGAAACCTGAAATATTCACTTGACAATGACATAAGTCACTTTGACACCTTTGACAGTGACGTATCTGTAGTAGCTTTTTTGATCTTGAATTAAAAATCGGAGTTTATACTTCGTGGATTGATACATCAGATTACATTAGTCCCAGTCACGCTCCGGAATACGGAACGCCGCCGAATAAATTCAGAGCAGTAAAATTAGAACTCTTGACACAGTCAGACACCATGATATTGTTTATCCCTTTGAGTATATAACCACTAGAGAGAGTTTTAGCCAGCAATCGCGTGTCCTTTTTCTGCTTGTGTGTATTGCAATAGTGTACGTGCAGGGATGTAACGTATATCGATATAATATCGATAAACTACTCGACTATTCTAGTAAAAACCATTAATATTAATATAAAAGCTTATATCAATAAGGATTATTTGACAAAACCCTTCTTTAATCATTATGTTGACCAGTAATGCCAATAATAAATAAAGTAACATATTGCAAAAAGGTTGGCGAAACCTGAAATATTCACTTGACAATGACATAAGTCACTTTGACACCTTTGACAGTGACGTATCTGTAGTAGCTTTTTTGATCTTGAATTAAAAATCGGAGTTTATACTTCGTGGATTGATACATCAGATTACATTAGTCCCAGTCACGCTCCGGAATACGGAACGCCGCCGAATAAATTCAGAGCAGTAAAATTAGAACTCTTGTATTAGCGCAGAGATAATTATATACTTCGATATCATAATAGAGGCCATTATGACGTTGTCGGCTTATGAGCGTTTACCCTCTTTTTTTATATTATATATCTATGGCGTTTACTCAATAAACTACATCACCACAGAATAAATAATAGTACCTAGAGGTACAGAAGAACCACTCCGACAAACGGTTAGAAGAAATAGGGACTCTTTCTGCGATGCGATAAGGTTCAATTCAGCTAACACAACGCTTGATTACCTACGATTTTATATTTACCTAGAAGTTGCGTCTCTTTCTATCGCGTAATTCTTATCCTTTCTAATGACATTAGGGTTGTCTCATTTTAGAAAATTATTAACCGACTTCCAAAAAAGGAGGCGGTTATACGTATTATATATATATTTTTTGTTAATATTTAATTACAACTTTTTTACCTACTTTCTAGTACCTACCTACTGTACTTTACTGAACAAATTGCTTTCCAAATAAACCTAAGGTAGGTGTTAATAGTACTGTAATAATTTGACGACCTCTGTGGCTCAGTTGGTTGAGCGTGTTGGTGCTCAAGCCGGGGGTCGCGGGTTCAAATCCCGCCGAAGGAACAAAGAGTTTTTCTGTGTTCCTGGGTCATGGGTGTGTATTAAATATATGTATAATGTAATAAAAATCTTAAATAAGTGTCAAATATATTTCCGTTGTCTGGTACCCGTAACACAACTTCTTCGAGAACTTACCACGGGATCAGATTGACGTGGTGTGAAGCGTCCATAGATATTATTATTATAATAAATTTGCGCATACCTATAAGTATATACATACTTATGCGTAAACGTAAGCATTTTTTATACGTTCACGGCCTGATATTACTCGAAGAAGTTGAATCACGCCGCCTTATTTTTATTTATATTTACTACTAGGTACTACTAGTTACTTTTGTCAATAAATGATTCTTCAAATCGTATCACATCAGAATAACATAAGACGCGAACAGATAGTTCAAGTGGACTGTGGAGCCAACACCTAAACACTAAATATTGGTTATCAAGTAATTGCAGTAGCAGTAGTAGCTCAAGCTATATATTTTTTAAATATTGTTATACATTATGTTATATGGTATTATAGTTATAGCTGGCCGGGTGATTTTTACCTAACTTACACAGTACCTATCGTAATATTATATGCAAAGATTGTAAGGTATTAAATCCAATCCATAAAACATTGCGACGAACAAATCTCACGCATACGTCGCTCACTGCTCGCGCGCGAGTCCCTCGTAATTGGCCCGTTTAAGGAGGCCGCCGCACGTACTTACATTTTTAATACCTACACGGGGAGTGGGACAGGCCTGACATCACGCCTTTACTTACTACTTGCCTCTCATATTATCGGCCGCGAATAAGAAGCGGACGGAACTTATATACAAAAAGACGGATGAGATTTCAGTAGGGCGTTGGTCCTGTTTCACTCTCACTTCCTGTTATGGAGGTTCTTAATCTTAGCTGTTATGTTATAGATCTTACTATGTAATTTTGATGTCTCACACTAGATGGCACTAACAAGACGTGATGTTATGCGGGGTAAGGGCCAAGGAGGTGTCAGACTCCGCCTACTTCTATTGTTATCGACCTTACTACGTAGTTCCTCTATCTCACACTAGATGGCACATACAAGGCGTGATGTTTTGCGGGGAAATGGGGTGTCAGTCTTCGCCCACTTCTATTGATATCGACCTTACTCCGTAGTTTTGCTATCCCACACTAGATGGCACTAAACGCAAGATTCATTTTGGTCAACAGGGGCATAGACAGTAGCTACTAAACTAAGAACGTTTTAACCAGGGAGTTAATTTTATTTATTTTGTAAGCCATCTCGTTATGTTCTAATTATTATTAATACATTATTATGAAAAAAATTAAAATATAAGGTTTGTGGCAAATGACGAATGGAATTTGTTTGATTTGGTTTGATCTTGAAGTTTTTTAAACAGTATTGACACCGATTAAAGTGCCCAAAGAAATCAGCCAGCGGCGCCTTCCCGGGCCTTATCACTTAAAGCATTAGGGTAAATTAAAATATTATATACTAGCGGTGGCGTGTTTTCTGGGGGCGTAATCGCTCCAGTGGTAGGCGAAGTCTATCAATTTAAACACACAACACGATCATAAACTCTTCTTTATTTGTAATAACTAATTATTATACATTGAACTAATAACTACCTATACAACCTACACTACGCACTCTACACATCTTGTTGTTGTATCACTTGCCCACACTTGTGCACGTCAGCGATTATTAAACGTATATTTTAAACATGGAACTTGGAAGTAACGCCGTAAAGCTTATAGCCTCCTATTTATCAAAGAAAAAAAACTCACAAGTGACACCTGAAAATTGAAATTGTCAATTTTATCAAATCGAATCTTTCAAGGTTGCCCAGTTTGCGCATGTTTTATAAAACCAATTAAATTAACTCACCAGTAATCAGTTTTACCACTTAATGTGGGATAGAGTGTTGCGACCGTTGTCACATTATATTAGAAAAATGCTACCTGAAGTAGTTTTTGTGCTGGGAGCGCCAGGTGCCGGCAAGGGAACACAGTGTTCTCTAATTTCCAAAGAATATGGTTTCGTACACCTCTCCGCCGGTGATTTATTACGAGAAGAAAGACAGAGGCCCGGCTCGGAGTACGGCGAGATGATCGAGGAGAAGATTCGCAACGGTGAAATTGTTCCCGTCGAGGTTACCTGCTCCCTCCTCCATAAAGCCATGCAAAAGTCTGGTAAGGGCCGATTCCTGATAGACGGCTTCCCACGTAACAAGGACAACTTGGACGGCTGGGAACGTGTCATGTCGGATAAGACAAAGGTACTGTTTGTTCTATTCTTCGAATGCAGTCGCGACTTATGTACAGAGCGATGCTTAAATCGCGGAGCATCGGGCAGCGGCCGCTCCGACGACAACATTGAGAGCCTGCAGAAGAGGTTCAAGACATACATCAACGATACAATGCCTATCATACAACACTACGACAAACAGGACCTCGTCAGAAGAATTAACGGCGAATTCCCCCCGGAGCAGGTATTCGAGGAGGTTAAAAAAGTTTTTGATGTTATCAAAGAAAATGGTATATCAAATTAAACAATTTAAAATAGTGTTGATAGCAAATTAAAATCCTGATTCTATAATAAGTTCAAAGTGTGTGTATAGTTCTGTAATAAGAATAATATTTTAGAATTTTACCATTGTCTGTATTATACGAGTCATATATATATTATTATGCTTATGTTGTAAAGGTCAGGTATATTCTTGTTTCCTTGTATTTTGTCTGACTTTGAACTTTGTGTACAGAATGTATGAAGGTCAAAATTAATTTGTTTTGTGTATAAAAAGTATATTTTTTATTGTGTGTGTATTTTTCTATATAATGTATTTTGTAAGTAAATCATTATGTTGCATGATCATCATTTTTTATCATTTTTTATATATCCTTATCTAAAGTTGTGATATGGAAATTGTATTTACTGCAATGCTATGTCATCATGAATTATGATAGTTTTTCAAGTGTGCAGTCCAGCTGTAACTTATATTAATTAATTGTGTTTTCTTTACAGTCATTTTATCAGGATATGTTTAAAAAAATGGCAAGATACCAAAATGTGGGCAGTAAAATCTTTAAATATTATGAACTGGGTTTGCAATTATTTGCATGGAAGTTTTTTAACAACTCAAAAACGTAATACAATGATTCTCTATTTACATTTTTTACAATAATTGTCTTGTCTCATAATAATTTATGACATAACTATAAAGATTTATAACAAAATATTTCAGTCACCATACTGGAGCTAAATATCCAATGATCCATGGCAACTATACAATAACTATAAAACTAGTTCTGTCACAAAATCATTTAATGTAACTTAATGTGATCAATTTAATTAAGAATACAGAAAAATATATAGTATTACACTAGCCATACACCATATAGTCAATCATCCAATCGATTTGATCTGTTCGATTGGATCAGTTCCATATTTACATTAAACAGCATAGACCGTCAAGCTTATTGTTAGCGCCAACTATGTTATTTATTATGAACCTCATTCTAATTGGCGCCACCTATATTTTCCTAATATCTTATTGGCCTTTATTGATTTAAAGTTGTCTCCTAATGGCGAGTTCAAAGAATTTTCTAGGATAAGCGATATCTCCCTCTCTTTCGCACTGATACCGTACGCACACCCCATACATGGTCAGTTCTACAGTCTACTCAATCCAATAGGGAACATGCATTTGTTTTAAATCAGCAATTTTCCGAAAGGCAACATAAATATGGGCCGAAAAATGCAAAAAGTACAGTAATCTGTTGCTAAATTAAAAAGTTACAAGACTAAAAATGACTAAAAAACAATTATATTTCTTTTGCTATGATTTTTTATCTTCATACATTTCAACAGAACCTCAATTCTCGTATTTAAAGTAGACTTGATTTTACTTTGTTTGGATTGAAAGTGTAGCGACATGTTATCATGAACGGATTTTATGACGTTTTCACCTTTCAGACTGCGTTTCACATTGGTTTAACGTTAATAAAAACACCGTTTCAGAGTTTTAGAGTGTCGGGACTTGATTGTAATTGTATTAATGCAGGTTTTATTTAGCAGAATTGCCTCTCTGCTATGTCACCCGTGCATCATTTTTTGTATAGAGCATTTTTAATGTTCTCTAAAGATATCACTTTTGTGATGACTGTATTTTCCCTAATGATAGCCAAAAAAGAAGCTATGCATGTTCCCCATTGAACTGTTCAAATCGATTGAACAAAGACTGGTGTATGGCTATCATTATATAAAAGCATTTTGGTGTTGTGAATATTATGTGCTACTATAGTATAGTGTCTGTTGTAAAATTGTTTCACTATGTCTTAGTTGTAGAATATGTGGTGTAATATTATGTAAATAAAGTAAATGAATCATTAAAAATAGTTTTTGTAAATAGTTTATCTATACTAACAGTGTTAAGGCGTGTATATGCCACCGTAAAATTGTAAAGACTGTTAGATTGTAATATATAACTACTTAGTGAAATTGTAAAACGTCGAGAGGCTGTCTCTCAGGCATGAGGCAGGCAAATGTCGGACGCGAATATTCTGCTTATAATTTAACACATTATTTTTCGTTTGATTATTATAAATATATTAAAGTAAAGAATCTGTCTAGTGCCTACATATTTTTACAATCTCGTTAGTTATATTACAGCTTAACGGTTTTTACAATTTTACAGTGACATACCTACAACTCGACATAATTTCGGCTTCCCTTAAGAATATTACCTATCTTTAATATTTAATTTTTGAAAAACAATACTAAAACAAAACAATAATTTGTGCCCAATGCTCCCAAAACTTGTATTAGATCTAAACCACCCGATAGGTGGCGCTAAGTGCAATTAAAATAAAGTATTGTTATTTGTTGTTCTGTATTCCATTAGATGGCTTCGCCGTTAGGCGGCTTACCATTTCGCTAATCTCGTGCTACGCCACTGATCTATAGCAAAGAATATATATATTACTAACGTATCTATAGTGCATCTATTTTTACAAAATACATTTTTTCATCTACGACGACCTCCGTGGCTCAGTGGTGAACGCAGTGTCGCTTTAGCCGGAGGTCGCGGGTTCGAATCCCGCCAGGGAACAAAAAAGTTTTCTGTTTTCCTGGGTCATGGATGTGTATTAAATATGTGTATGATATAATAAAAATTTTAAATATAAGTATAGTATAAAAAGTATTAAATATATTTCCATTGTCGGGTACCCGTAACATAAGTTCTTCAGATACTTACCACGGGGCCAGACTGACGTGGTGTGAAGCGTCCATAGATATTATTATTATTATATTATTATTATTACAATCTCTAAAAAAATGTAATCTAATAGAATATTCACCTCTACAAGTCTACAATCAACAATACCGACAACAGGAAGATTTGTAAGACATCTGGGAGCATGGGCAAAGAAATAACGTTTCTAGTTGTCTGCCAATCTAGTTCTAGGAGGTGCTATTTAATTTTATCGCGGTTTATACAGGTTGTATTTTTATCTAATACAATCATATTATACCTACTCTCTTCAAACTCCTTCTAATCGGCTGGATTTTGATGAAATCTATTGTGATTTGTGTGTACTGATTTCGCTCCTTGATTATCTATTTTTGTTTTGAAGACACCAGTGTGCTGTGTGAGTTTTTATGTTCGCATTCGATCGTGAACATGTTTGGCGTTTACTGGGAATTTGTATGTGATTTGTACAGCGCCACCTAGTTGGCGATTTACAAGTTTACAACTAGCTCCAATCACATACATAAATTCCTAGTAAACGCCAAACGCGGTCACAATCGAATGCAAAGAGAAATACTCACACTTAGCACTCTGTATAATATCACAATATAAACTTCATCGACCATTTCAGATTCTTTTGCTGGCAATATGCTTGTTTATAGCAAGTTTGTAGTTTGAATTTATCCATGTCGATTAACATCATGTTGATGTTGTCATGTGTTGGCATTTTGGGAAATAAAGTGAAATAATTTCTTTCAAGTTACGATAACAGTGCGTAAATAAAACATCGAATATGGCTCGTAAAACGGTGACTATTCAGGACCCTCTGGGGACGAATGAGGAATTCGAGGCGTATCTGGAAAATAACCACAATAAGTTAATATGTAGGTACAGCTTTTGTGCCGTTGTTACACGTTCCGGTTGCCGGGTTGCCGGTGCCGGGTAGCCGGTCGCGGAGTGTATTGCTATGTACGATAGCTTTTACACGTACCGGTGTACATGGCCATACATTTTGCGACCGGCAACCGGAACATGTGCAACGGCACTTCATGTTCTTGAATAATAAAGATTTATGCCACAAATAATTAGGAAGCTTTATTTAAACATCAACAACACTCAGCACTCCTAAATCCCTTTTTCCTTGCGAACCTGTCAATAACTATATAAATAAAACCATACATTTTATGGGGTTTTTTGGGACAGTTAGGGTCTCGCGTAGACTATATTCTCTCATTAAAAATTTTAAAAAAACCCCGACAAAAAAAATAAACTCTAAAAAATAATAAATAATATTTTAAACCTATTATAATTATATTATCACATATAATATTATGTAAGTTGAAATAATTTTATTTTCCAATCGTCGCCTCGTCGGGGGACCGCTAAAGTTTATAAAGTATTTTTACAACAGCTAATTAATTATTACGAATTACATTTAAGTAGGTATGAGCAGATTTTTTTCGGAGTAAATTCTTTTGTTCATTCTGCGACTACACGTATTTTTTTCACATAGCGGTCCCCCGGGCCCCGACGAGACGATGATTGGAAAATAAAATTATTTCAACTTACATAATATTATATGTGATAATATAATTATAATAGTTTTAAAATATTATTTATTATTTTGTAGAGTTTATTTTTTTTGTCGGGGGTTTTTTAAAATTTTTAATTTTACTTTTATTTTATCCTTTTTAAAGTAGGTATAAATAATGATTACCTTACCATATACATACTTCCAACATCATTGAAGTAACATGGTACCAAATTTCGAATCGATAGGACATGTGGACGATAGTCAGATCCCCTCATCAACTAATAAAGAAAAGATGATCTTCAAACGGCTAATCAGGTCATGGTTACCTTACCATGTTCTTTAAATATCGTTGAAGTAACACGGTACCAAATTTCGAATCGATCGGACATAAGAAAGTTAGTCAGATCCCCTCATCAACTAGAAAAGAGCTTATCATCTTCAAACGGCTGATCAGGTCATGGTTACATTAGCATGTTCTTTGAATATCGTTGAAGTAACACAGTACCAAATTTTGAATCGATCGGACATTGGAAAGTTAGTCAGATCCCCTCATCAACTAGAAAAGAGCTGATCATCTTCAAACAGCTGATCTTCCCACCACCAATTTTCTCATCAAACGAAGCTACGAACACTGTCGATTAAGTTATCAATATTCTCTTTCAGTGAGCTTTCATTTGAGACCTTACTCGAGTATATCTGCACATTCGGATTTTCTTCCCCGCTTTCACCCCCCACAACTTGTAAACGGCTCAACCGATTTTCATCAAACATGTCTAAGAACACTCGCATGTAAGTCACCTTTAATACAAAAGAAACTGGATTGAAATCGCTTCATCCGTTCGGGAGCTATGATGCCACAGACAGACAGACAGACACACCCACAGACAGACAGACAGACAGACAGACCGACAGACAGACAGACAGACACGTCAAACTTATAACACCCCTCTTTTTGCGTCGGGGGTTAAAAAGAGACGTCTCTCACGAGCCTTCTCGAAATGAGACTGGAAGCCGTGTACGGTGTAGGTCAGCTTGTGAACAATTTACTTTGAATTCTATTCCGTGTGTTCTCATAACTCATATGTGTCAGGTTTGGAGGTGTACTCGGAGTTCTGCGGGCACTGCCTCGCCACCGCCTTCGCCATCAGGAAAGGGAAGCTGGAGATCGGCCAAGATCGTGTTGCTATGGCACGGGTAAGGCTGGGACAACATTCGCCGTGATCTTGTGGTTAGAGCATTTGCTCTCGACTCGGAGGTTCGGGTTCGATTCCCGCATTGGAACAACAAAAATGTTGTTTCCAAGTTTGGTTAGGACAATGCAGGCTGATCACCTGATTGTCTGACAAGAAAGATGATCCATGCGTCGGATGGGCATGTAAAAAGTCGGACCTGCGCCTGATCTCTCGTCAGTCGTGTCGATTATCCGTCCCTATGGATTATGAGAGTAAAGGAAGAGAGAGTGCTCTTGTGTATTGCGCACACACTTGGGCACTATAACATTTCTCCTGCGTAACTGGTCTGAAAAAATTCAGAGCACTGAAAATGACCTGCCTTATTACAATAAAGTTGAAAATAATTTAAGTGTCGAGTGTCCAGTTGTCATATAATATGAATTTTATTTTGACTCTACACTTGTATGTTCGATTTTCAGCTCAATTATTGTTTTAGCATAGAGTGCTATTTTCGGCGCTCTGAACTTTCTCAGGCGTCCGATTCCGTATCATATAGTCCCAGGCGAATAGCCTTCCCAGTTCCCATACGTACCACAACCACACGCACAGATATGAGTGATATGACCACGCCACGCCCGCGCCACACTAAACGTGGTCAAGCTGAGGACCACATCGCAAACTCAACGCAACCACCGCAAGAGTATTATACCGTTATTTCATAACAAATATCGACATTTTGTCCGTACCAGACCGCAACTTCAATGTAACCACGGCTTGACCACATTTTGTCGTGTCGCCGTCGTCGATGTGGTGTGATCTCCGCGAGTAGGTATCATGTGTTCTGTGGGTGTGATTGTGGTACATGTGGGAACTTGGGAAGGCCCTACTTGACGGAACAATATTATATTAGTTTATTTTAAATACTCAGTTTATTTGTGGGTAGTTTTAAAACTTTGTGGCGGCAGTATCTGTATATAATATATTGCCCCTTAAAGCTAGGTAGGAGGTTGCACCCTACGCCATATATTTGAAAACTCGAATGTTGTCTCTTTTAGAAGTAGGTTTATCTTTTTTTCTGTATTTCCATGGCATCAGGCGGCATCAGACAAGATCGATGCGTTGTCCAGATTCCGGAACAAGAGCGAGCCCGTGTTTCTCTTTATTTCGGTAACGTTATTCAGTTACTGATACTAACTTGATAAATAAAACTTCTTAATAACCATTTTTTTTAAGAAATGAACCAGGAAATGAGCAGACAAAGCGCCTGATGGTAAGCGATACCGCCGCACATGGATACTTACCAATGTAACTCCTCTGGTGTTGCGACTTGCGTTCCCAGTCTTTAAAATCCCCAACCCCCCTTGGGCCTCCTGAAATCTCACTCACTCGGCGAAACACAATGCGAACATTATTTCACGCCGGTTGTCTGTGAGGCCGTGGTATTTACCCAGTCGAGCCGGCCCATTCATGCCGAAGCGTGGCTCTCCCACATATAAACCATATAGATAAATAACCTTAAAACCCTATACTTATTAGTTAGAACCTTCGATCAAGTATAAAAATATTTCCCTATGCGTGGAACCAGGAAGCAATGTGAAGTTAGTAAAATGTTCCAGAGGGGCAAGCTGATTCGCGCGATGTTTGGTGCTAACGGCATCGAATTGTGCCGCATCCTGGAGGAGGAACTGGATCTGACGCAGCAGGAGCTGAAGTCCGGCGTGGAGAAACCCAAGTGGAACATACACGAGCTACTGCCTGAGGAGACGGTGAGTGGTGTGAAGTTAGCAGCGTTCCAGCGGCTAGCTGACTGGTGTTCTAGCTCTGGTGTTGCGGGTATCTTCTAGCAATGGTAATCGTTACCATCAGGAGATCTGTCTGCGCGCTAGTCTTATCCTACTAAAATTAACGTGAAAGTTTGTGAGGATGGATGGATGGAGGAATGGATGTTTTCTTTCACGCAAAAACTACTAAACTGATTTTGATGAAATTTTGTGTAGTAGTAGTTTAGGTTCTGGATTAAAACAGGCCACTTTTTATCCCGGAAAAGTACAGTATTTCCGCAAGATCGATAGTATATTTACGCGGGCGGAGCCGCGGGAAACAGCTAGTTCCATATAAATATTTATAGCTGCTAAAGCGAATGAAAACTTAGGCTAACCCTATCCACAAGGGTTAGCGTAACTGCCGCGCGATCAGTGGCGGATAAACTTGATTGTAAGAAAAGAGGCTGCATATATTTTGATATTTGTTCGATATTTCGAATTCTTGTCTCAAACATTTGGGCGATTTGGCGCTCTCATGAAACTGCCGCCCGGGGCAAGTCTCAAGCCCCAGTTACATCCGGGGCTGCGCGCGATATCCATACATTTGACAGCCACGCGCGTTTTCATGTATACGGTGATTTAGCTGTCGCTTAGATATAAAGCCCAGGAGGGCTAGACAAGATGCATTAAATAATATCGACGGCGAACTTCGTGAATAAAAAATGTATGGGATTGACATAAGCGTGCGTTAAATGACATATTCAGTCGTATCGTTAAAAAAATTGGTAGCCAAGCAGCCACTTTGAACGAATACGCTAACGATGCACTCATATAACGAATTGCTCTAACGTGTTTCTCCATACAATGCCTAGACAAGCGGCCGTAAGTGACATTTAGTAGATCGTGATCTTTATCTTTATCGACCTAACGATAAAGATACCCAGGGGGCTACCTTTATCGCCTCAACGAACAATATGGCGGATTTTTATTGATCAGGGCGCCTAGACAAATTACCTTCGTTAAAATTCGGAAAGATCTGTCGTATCGACTTCTCTTTTGAGATCACGACATTTTGTCCCTAGACAAACGCACACTGTTGTTCGAATCGCAACAACGAATTGCTCAAACGTTAGTTGTTTATGATTTCAAGAATTTAGCCGTCAGTTGTGAAGTTGTCAAATGTCATATATTTTTTTTTTAATTATTGATGGCGTTACGGCATAAAACTATTTGTCAGTGTCAAGTTAAAAAGGCAGACAACTAGATTTAATGTAGGTACCTATATGATTTCAACACCGTATTATTTTCAAGTCTAATGTCTAGTCAAAGTTCAAAATACAAATTTTGATACAAATAGTCAGTGCAAGTCAGTCGATTCAGTAAAACGGTACCTAGAAGTTTTATTGAAAGTTCCTAGAGTGTTTTGTATAAAATGGAATCAAATTTCAAGTGTAGATATTTACAATAAGAATAAAGTAGGTACTTATTTAACAAGGCCGATTATTACGGTTGTAAGGCTGGAACATGAAGCATAGATACCAGGAGTCCGAACGGTATAGGCTTTTTAATAATAATTATGTACACAATAATAGGACCAGATCTTAGTTCTCTTTTCTGCCGCTAGGCGTGCGAGACCGACGAGTACCAAGTGTTGCCAATACTATTATACCGAGTATTGCCAATACTATTATTTATTACAATTATTTTTAAATTACCGTTAGGCAATTACCGTGTTCTACGGTATCTATTTTTCGAGAACAGTTTCTAAGAATTTCCTAAAACTTTTATATAATAAGATTTCAATCTTTCCAGAGCTGTCAATAGCAATTTTAAACTTCCCGCGTAATTTCAAACGAGTGCATGTCGAACCGTCGCGCGCTCTACCGGCAAAAATCTGTCCCAGTAATTGAGACCATTATTTTAACATTACGTTCGGACTCCTTGTTAACTGTACTTCGTGGGCTGGAACTTCAATATGCACCGAAATCCGAAACACCGGGAAAAATTCAGAGGATTATAAATTAGACACACAATTGGATAACTGTTTATCTATTGTATGACTCCAGAGTTCTATTTTGAATAATTATATTATCTATTACATTATTTAATTAATTATCTTCTAGTTTTCATTGATAATACAGATTTTATACAGATTTCTTGCCAAATGGTCATAGGACACACATTATAAACAGATTTTAAGAGATTACACTAAAGGCCATACTCACGGTGCGTCCAGCAAATCCAGCACTGGTACTATTATGAATTTTAATATTATCCGGTGTTCAGCATACACCCGGCCATCGAACTTCTAAATTCAAAATTCAACGTTTGGTATTTGGATGATGGGACCCTTGGAAGCGATGCATCTACTGTACTCTCTGACTTTCGTACATTAATCCATGAGTTCCAAAATATCGGCCTAGAATTAAACTTTGGAAAATGTGAACTTTTTGTCCCTGATAATTGTGAGGACAGAGAAACCGTTATATCCAGGTTCAAAGAAGTAGCTCCACAATTATCAGTTATCGAAAAGGGTTCACTTCTTCTCTTAGGTTCCCCTATTCTAGACGATTCCCTTCCGGATTTTATAAACAATAAATTACAAAATTTTACTGAAACTTTAGACCGACTTCTCCAAATTAACTGTCACATGGCTTTTACCTTAATCCGATATTGCT
Organism: Glaucopsyche alexis; assembly: GCA_905404095.1. NCBI lineage: Eukaryota > Metazoa > Arthropoda > Insecta > Lepidoptera > Lycaenidae > Glaucopsyche > Glaucopsyche alexis. Next base: position 2,775,963 of record FR990057.1, read on the forward strand.
TATTTGTTCCAAAATTTACTTATGTCTTGCGGTGTTGCCAACTTTGGAAGTTCCCCCAACTTCTCAAACGTTTAGACGACACCATAAAACATACGCTTTCTTCCATTCTTAATATAAAATTTGACCACCGCTCATGGACTCAAGCAACGCTTCCAGTAAGATTCGGTGGCCTGGGCATTCGACAAACGTCTGACGTAGCCTTACCAGCGTTCTTGTCCTCAGTCCACGCAAACCACGCAGTAATTTTGAAAATTTTAGAGCGCTCATCCTGTCCGTTAGTAATCCCTTTTGCGGACGAGGCCAAGGACGCCTGGGACATTGCTAGTGCCGGCAGCAATGTGCCCGAGAACACATTTTCCCAAAGGCTTTGGGACGAGCCCATCTGTAGACTGGTACGGAATAGACTTTTTAACACGTCTTCCAGTCCTGTAGATCGGGCTCGTCTTTTGGCTGTGGAAAAGTGGGAGTCGGGCGTTTGGCTGCAGGCACTACCGTCAGCCAATACTGGTACATTGCTGGGCCGTAATACATTTCGGCTAGCTACTGCCCTGCGTCTTGGTGCCCCCCATGTCGTCCCTCATCAGTGTGTTTGCGGCGCGAACGTAGACAGTCACGGTCACCACGGGCTGTGCTGCTCACGAAGCGCTGGACGCATTTCCCGGCATCACAGTCTGAATGACCTCATTCGTCGGGCTCTTGTCACCGCCGGTGTGCCAGCTATACTGGAGCCCTCCGGTCTGGCGCGCGACGATGGCAAGAGACCTGATGGAATGACCCTGGTTCCTTGGAGTGTGGGACGGGCTCTTGTATGGGATGCTACTTGTGTCGATACTCTTGCTCCGTCCCATGTCCAGGGCACTTCGAACTGTGCGGGCGCGGCTGCAAACCAAGCAGAGAACCTCAAACGGCGCAAATATGAGAACCTTAGCGGAGACCTTATATTTGAACCTTTTGGGGTGGAAACCCTAGGCGCATGGGGTCCGGGCGCACATAAGCTTTTTAAAGAAATCTCCAAAAAGCTTACTGAAGCCACCCGAGACCCCAGAGCCGGGAACTACCTGGCACAACGGATAGCCATTGCTATCCAACGAGGCAATGCTATCAGTTTGCTAGGTACTCTGCCAGATTCACTTCGGTCACTTTCCATAACGAAAAAAATTTAATAACATATCACTTGAAATTTCGCTACACCATCCATCACTATCGATAGCATAGTGGGCCAGTGACTTTGTTTTTATCACATAACAATTAATATTGACCAGGGTTCAAATCCAGCAAACCCACACAAGTTTTTCTAGTCTTTAAAATTTTAATATACACATAAAAGTACTAAAGCGATAGAGGGCACATCAAAACATCAAAAAGTGACGAAACATAAATGTACCATCAACTACCAATAGATGGCATCACATATCATATCATTATAATTAATAGTCTGATACAATAGTTAAAACCCAATACAAAGTATATTGTCAGCCAAAAGAGGGCGCTATTAATCAATTAACCTTTTGGAATTAAAAAAACGCTAATAGAGGGCGCTCTTTAACTACTTAGGCCAGCTACTTAATTTAATTTACTCAGAATCAGAAAATGTCTTCTGAAAATTTATTAAGCAATATTACCATCAGAAAAAAAAACCAATATCGATCAAAGTCAATGGATTCAGAAATATTAACTAATTCTTCCTTAAACTCATCAGAACCCGAAATCCATAAAAGCTTAGACTTATCCACTGGAATAAATAATGACTACACAGACGAATTAAAAACAGAAATATATGAATTAAAGGTCCAATTGGAAAGTACTCGCGAGGAGCTGGATAGCATTGTACTTGAAAATATAGAACTTAAACGCATAATTTCGCGTCAGAGCCAGCAAATTAACACACTCAAAGGTATCTGCACTAACCCACGCAGCTGTGAGAAGAAAAATATACATTCAGCAAGGAAAAAGAAAAGACGGTCGATACAGGATAATTATAGAAACCTTAGTAACGTGAATGATACTTCATTTAACTATGTTATAGGAAACATGGCTAGCACACAAAATTTGGAATGGGAACAAGACTTACCATCCATTAAAAAAGATAAAGAGCCTAATCTTCCTCCTCTGACTTCAACTGAATTCTCCATGGAAAATTGCATCGAAATATTAGAGCCTCAATGCCAACAAGCGTCAAGAAAACTCGACTACCAGCAAGAAACAAATAATAACATACAGTCAACAGAGCCAGATAAACAAGTAACCAACCAAAAAACTATATATATCATAGGTGGAGAACAGTGCGTAAATTTAGCGAATAGACTAAACAGATTAAGACAAAATTCTCAATACGAAAATTATAGAGTCATGTCATTTATAAAACCGGGTGCAACAACACGAGAAATCGTACAAACGTGTAAAACATTCGATTATTCTACAAAAGATAGGATCGTACTCTCAGTGGGTGAACATGACATAAACCCTACAGAAGTGTCGACAGAACTCAGTGCCACCCTGAAGAATCTACCCTGTCCAGTGTTCGTATTAAGCATTGGTTATAGTAAAACACTAAACGAACACAAACTAAACAATATGTTAAAATGTATTTGTAATTATTGTTCTAATAGTAAATATATAGATTTTAATAAAAGGCTACCTCAACTAAGATATTACAATTATAAAAAAAATATGTGTCAATACATTAATTATGCTATAGATCAGTACGATTATGATAAAAACTACTTCTGTAAAACCAACAACTTATACGCATGGAAAAATTATCCTACATATTACAATGATGGTAAGTGTAAGCTACATGATTCATTAGATAACCTGTTACAAAAATCTAACAAGGGAACAATCCCGTATTATTTTCCCATAATTAATAAGGTTCGCTCTGATAAGCAGTTTTTTCGGACATAAAATTTGTATAAAAAGCTATAAACAAAACAAAAACACAAACAATATAAATTTTGACATTAACACTAACATTACAAATATTAACGAACCTCCTATAATATGTAATATTTCCCCTCAGATCAAGAGCTCTTATATTAAATTAATGCATCAAAATATAGCTGGACTATTGACAAAACAAGATTTAATAAATGTGACAATCGCAGAATTACACAGTAGAGCTCAAAAACCTGACATATTGTGTTTTACTGAAACTTTTTTTAATCCAGATAATATAAAAAATATTAAACTCAAGGGATATAAAATAGCGTCTTATTATTGTAGGAAAACCAATAAAAAGAGAGGTGGGGTTTGTATTTTTATAAATAATAGCATCACCTGCATTGACCTACCAATCATTAAAACTAATTATGCAACGGACAATTTATTCGAATGTTGTGGAATAGAAATACCGCAATATAATATGACAGTGATTTGTTTATATAGGGTACCTAATTCTGATGTAAATATATTCTTAAAAAAACTAGACACAATGCTCTATGACTTATTAAAGAATTTTAAAAAGAAGCTAATTATTGCCGGTGATCTTAATATAGATACGCTAAAAGGCTATAATGCCGCAAAAAATTTTATTGCTATTTCACAAAATTACAATCTCACTGTCCACATAACCGAGCCAACAAGGCAAAAAGCATGTATCGATCACATTTTAAGCAACATTCGTCATGCATCGGGTTCCCTACTCGAACTTGGGCTATCTGATCACAATACTTCACAAATATTAAGCATACCTGTAAAAAATAAACTGAAATTGCCAGCGACATACTACATTTACAAAAAAGACTACAGCATAGAAAATATGAACAAATTTCACTATTGTTTGAGTCAGATATCTTTTAACGATGTATACAAAGAAAAGGACATTAATAGGGCAATGCAATCCTTTTATAATGAGTTTATTTTATTTTATAAATTGTGCTTTCCCTTAAAAAGAATAAAAGTCACAAATACATATACAAAACAAAAATGGATTAGTAAAGGTATAAAAATAAGCTGTAAAACGAAAAGGTTTCTCCGCATTGCATATTACAAAAATAAAACTTGTAAAAATAAAATGAAATTTAAATTATATTCAAAAGTTTTACGCACTAGTCTATACCTTTCACAAAGACTTTATAATGACAAATATTTAAAAGAGGCAAAAAATAAATGTAGAGCCACTTGGAAACTTATAAACAATGAAATATGCAATAAAACACATAATGAGAACTTAATAACGGAAATACATGACAAAAATAATAAAGTAATACATAATCCTGTTGACATTGCAAATGAATTTAATAATTATCTTATAAATTTGACTAGTAAACATAACGAAAATATATGTGCAAACACGAATAAAAATTACGTATCCAGTAGTATTTTTTTGACACCTTGCGATTCTTCTGAAGTAAGCACTACAATACAGTCATTGAAAAATACTAATGCGGAAGGACATGACGGTGTATCTACGAAAGTATTAAAATATTGTAAAAAAGTAATTACGCCGATACTCACTTATATCATAAACCTGTCTTTTGAAACAGGACAATATCCAGATTTATTTAAAATATCGTTAGTTAAACCAATTTATAAGAAGGGCAATAAATTACTGCTAGAAAATTACAGACCCATAACACTTATATCTGCAATGTCAAAAATTTTCGAAAAGTGTATGCACAAACGTATTACTGAATTTATGAGAAAATATAAAATCCTAAAACAGGAGCAATTTGGATTTCAGAATAACAAAAACACTATTTTAGCAGCCTCTACTCTTGTACGTGCAATAGTTAACAACTTAAATAAGAGAAAACCTACCTTTGGCATCTTTTTCGATATGTCTAGGGCGTTTGATTTTGTATCTCATAAACTGCTGTTACAAAAACTAGAAAATCTAGGCATTAGGGGTCCAGCACTAAATTGGATTAGGTCTTATCTTTACTTAAGAACGCAATATGTGGAAATAAATTCCATGAGCGATTTAAATGTATTGACGGCCCATAAGTCTGAATGTAGAGTAATTGACTGCGGAGTTCCTCAGGGAAGTGTGATAGGACCATTATTGTTTTTAATTTACATTAACGATCTTCCTGACAGTACACCTGATGATACGGACTGTACACTCTTTGCTGATGACATATCAATAATTATAAGTAATAATAATGACATAAAAATTGACATAAAAATAAATGAAATAATAAAAAATATAATACAATGGATGCAAAATAATAATCTTAACGTAAATCTTACTAAAACTAATTATATTGAATTCAAAAATCACGGGAATAAAAAAAAAAATTCTGCTAAAATAATGTACAATAACGAATTAATTAAAAAAGCTCATGAAACGAAATTCCTTGGGGTGCATATTGACGAATACCTAAACTGGAAGGCGCATGTAGAGCATGTATGTAGCAAATTGAATAGCTTTGTTTTTGCTCTCCACAGACTGAGACAAATATGTACGTTACCTACTGTCCTCGCGGCGTACCACGCTTACGTAGCATCTGCTCTTAGATACGGCCTTCTGCTTTGGGGAAACTCTACAGAAATTAATAAAGTCTTCATAGTTCAAAAGAAGTGTATCAGAGCGATCTGTGGCAGGCCACCGTATGAGTCATGTAGACCACTTTTTAAAAGACTGGGAATTCTTACCTTACCCAGTTTATACATATTTGAGTTGGCAAACTTTGTAAAATCAAATTATAACAATTTTACTGAAGCACGTGATATCTATCCACGTAACAATAGAAAGGGTAACAGGTTAGTACTTGATATAGTACCAAAAATAGCATTGTACCAAAAACAATACCATTCTATGTGTATCAAAGTATACAATGCTATACCTAAAGAAATCAAAGAATTGCCGTATATTAAATTTAAAAAAGAAATTATTAAATGGCTTAAGCGCAACACCTTTTACTCTATTAATGAACTACTCGAAATGTAAAATTGTTTTATTAAAATAAACATATAAATATGAAATAATTGTAATGAGAAAGATTGGAATAATAAAAAATTGTAAGGATTTAATGGTAATAATGTTATTATAAATTTGAAATGATTATAGTATTAAATTTGAATCACTAATTTATAAATATATAGTAGGTATACAATGAATCAATTAGAGTAATGAATAAAGTGATATGTAATTAAATTTTCCTTGACATGTTACTTAGATAATATTATATATTTGCATGCTACTAGATAGTTAAAAGTGTTAGAGCTAAGAAATTAATTAATACTCATGAACATCTATTGTACCACTTTTAGAGCAAATAAAATATGATTGATTGATTGATTGATTGAGATGGGGACGACCTGGGGAAGTTTTTCTATTTATAGACTTTTTTAGAGATAGATTATTTATAGATGTCTTCTTTTTATTAGTAGGTATTAATTTTTAGTTTTTTATTTGGCTCTAGTTTTATTGTTAATTTTATGTTTCTTGTGTTCAGCATAAAATATGTGTACAGTCTGACAAGGATCTTTTGGCACGTGGACAAAATCAGAACTAACATCGCCGTCTTGTAAAATGTCACTTTTAGTATTAAATTGTATTGTTTTGTAGTTGCGACACTTACCTTTTGGCACGTGGATAAAATCAGTAATAACATCGCCGTCTTGTAAAATTTCACTTTTAGTAATAAGTATTGTTCTTATTTGCGACACTCACGCCCCCATCCAAGTGCCAAAAGATCCTTGTCCGACTGTAATGGCGTATCTATTGTCTTGCGAATGATACCATCTAATAAAAAAGAAGGAAAAGGTTTTAATGTAAACTGCATTTTTATTTAGTATTAAATGACTATTTCTAACTTTTTTAATTAGAATATGATATAGTTATAAACATTTGTTAAAATAATAATAAAGTACACTCGTTTTATCTAAGATTTTTCAAGTTACTTTTTAAAAATACCAACATTTTTCTGGTTGGCAACATGCAAGAACGAGACACACGGCCTCCCTTATGGCTATCTCGCTCGGCTCGGATTTGCCTCTATGATACGTGCATTGTGAAATACACTCTATTACCAAGGCAATACAGTTCTTTTTAGCAATTACAAAATACAGAGTCTTCTATCCTTAGGACTATATCCATGTCCTGGTAAAAAAAAAACTGGCCAGAAGAAGAAGAAGATGAAGTACAATTATTTTTGTTTGTTATCAAAATAACAATTTACCTAACTTAGGCCTTTACATCCGATGATGGATGATTTATACAGTATTCTCCGAGCGAAGTAACCACTCTTGAAATACTGTAGTGCCTGGGACAGTTGTTTTTTAAATATCGTATGATTTCCCAAGCGCATACGGCATTCTCACAACATAGCCACCCTAGTCCAGAGGAATGACTAGTCAATACGTCTGGGGCCAACTATGTGCGGGTTTCCTCACGATGTTTTCCTTCACCGGTAGAGTTGTCACATACCTTTTGCAAACCTTCATAGAAATCCCTACCTATGATACAGGTTCCGGCTTCCCTTTGAAGAAGCAGCCTTCGCCACTGATAGTGAGAAGTGATATAAATCATAATGTTATTATTGGTTATGTGACTTGAGATAAAACTGATTATTTAAAGAAATATATCTGCATTATGTAATTCCTTTGCAAGAAATAAAAGTATTTTTACATTTTAAGTTTATTTTCTTACTAAAACCATGTAAAACTTACTTAAAAAAGTAAAATAAAATGTAGATACTCTTGTATTGTTATTATTTAATCAATCCTAATACGGACACTTGATACGGCACAACAACTTTATTAGAGGAATAATTGAAGGGATGGTAGTAGAAAACGTGGAAGGCCGAGAAGAACTTTTATGGACAGGTGTAGGCGAATGTGATGGTCGTGTCGTATCAGGAGGTCAAGAGAACGCCCGGAGTGCAGAGAGTAATGGAGAAAGCATCACTGACAAGAGCAAAGCTCTTAAATTAGAATGAATGAATAATTCTAGCAAGACAATGCTTATAACAAATTCAAAGTGTTATGGCCGCATTGTAATATTTTGTCTACAATATGTGGTAAGTGTTAGGTTTACTTATTTATTGCAATAGTACCCTGTACAGTCAAGGTACTTTAATAACACTTCCTTTAACGTTATAGTTCTGTAAAATTGTAAAGAATATTTCAATTATTTAGTCACAAATATACTATAGAGATTAAATATTAAGTATTTAATTGGTTAACACTGCTTGACTGTTTATAATAGGTGTAGGTATAATAGCATAGATATATAATATTAAATTTGTAATAATTAATCAAAGTATAATAGCAAATATTTCAAAACTTTTATGAGGTGTTTGTGTCCTTCTAACCCATTTATAAGACGAAGGTGTTGAGCATCGATGACAATAAAATATCATTACATTGAAAAACTTATAAATTTTAACTACCTACTAAATACAAATCTTTATTTCTAAGGAAGTTTCAGAGAAACTTGCTTAATTATGAACTCCATTTGTTACCTACTATAATTTAGGTACCTACTATACACCTAAAGATTGCTTTCAGCTGATATAGTAGCGTGTAAAGATTACAAACTGCAAGTAAGCTACAAATTAAGAAATTTATATTTTAACAAAGTGTTGAATTATACTTGAATACAATGAATTACATATTAGGTATTGACAATAATTGTGATTTATTGAATACTTTAGATTGAATTCTTTTGACTTTATGCAATATAGACTACTAGCAGAAGGTGTTGTATAGACCCTTTAAGCAACTTTAGGCAAATCATTATTATTTACAAATAACAGCTGATCAATAAAAATCCGCCATATTGTTCGTTGAGGCGATAAAGGTAGCTATCTGGGTATCTTTATCGTTAGGTCGATAAAGATAAAGATCACGATCTACTAAATGTCACTTACGGCCGCTTGTCTAGGCATTGTATGGAGAAACACGTTAGAGCAATTCGTTATATGAGTGCATCGTTAGCGTATTCGTTCAAAGTGGCTGCTTGGCTACCAATTTTTTTAACGATACGACTGAATATGTCATTTAACGCACGCTTATGTCAATCCCATACATTTTTTATTCACGAAGTTCGCCGTCGATATTATTTAATGCATCTTGTCTAGCCCTCCAGCTGTTATTTGTAAATAATAATGATTTGCCTAAAGTTGCCTAAAGGGTCTATACAACACCTTCTGCTAGTAGTCTATATTGCATAAAGTCAAAAGAATTCAATCTAAAGTATTCAATAAATCACAATTATTGTCAATACCTAATATGTAATTCATTGTATTCAAGTATAATTCAACACTTTGTTAAAATATAAATTTCTTAATTTGTAGCTTACTTGCAGTTTTTAATCTTTACACGCTACTATATCAGCTGAAAGCAATCTTTAGGTGTATAGTAGGTACCTAAATTATAGTAGGTAACAAATGGAGTTCATAATTAAGCAAGTTTCTCTGAAACTTCCTTAGAAATAAAGATTTGTATTTAGTAGTTAAAATTTATAAGTTTTGCAATGTAATGATATTTTATTGTCATCGATGCTCAACACCTTCGTCTTATAAATGGGTTAGAAGGACACAAACACCTCATAAAAGTTTTGAAATATTTGCTATTATACTTTGATTAATTATTACAAATTTAATATTATATATCTATGCTATTATACCTACACCTATTATAAACAGCCAAGTAGTGTTAACCAATTAAATACTTAATATTTAATCTCTATAGTATATTTGTGACTAAATAATTGAAAGTCTTTACAATTTTACAGAACTATAACGTTAAAGGAAGTGTTATTAAAGTACCTTGACTGTACAGGGTACTATTGCAATAAATAAGTAAACCTAACACTTACCACATATTGTAGACAAAATATTACAATGCGGCCATAGCACTTTGAATTTGTTATAAGCATTGTCTTGCTAGAATTATTCATTCATTCTAATTTAAGAGCTTTGCTCTTGTCAGTGATGCTTTCTCCATTCCTCTCTACACTCCGCCCTTCTCTTGACCTCCTGATACGACACGACCATCACATTCGCCTACACCTGTCCATAAAAGTTCTTCTCGGCCTTCCATGTTTTCTACTACCATCCCTTCAATTATTCCTCTAATAAAGTTGTTGTGCCGTATCAAGTGTCCGTATTAGGATTGATTAAATAATAACAATACAAGAGTATCTACATTTTATTTTACTTTTTTAAGTAAGTTTTACATGGTTTTAGTAAGAAAATAAACTTAAAATGTAAAAATATTTTTATTTCTTGCAAAGGAATTACATAATGCAGATTTCTTTAAATAATCTTGAAGTCACATAACCAATAATAACATTATACAATTTAAAAATCAACACAGCTAATAATAATTATTATTTATACAAACTAGTTAGAGCCTGTCACAGAATGAATACAAATTAACTTAGGTTGGTAGCGGATTTGATTAATAATTACATTATGATTTATATCACTTCTCACTATCAGTGGCGAAGGCTGCTTCTCCTTCAAAGGGAAGCCGGAACCTGTATCATAGGTAGGGATTTCTATGAAGGTTTGCAAAAGGTATGTGACAAGGGAAGCCGATAGGAATGGAGTTATAGGAACCCTATGCCACTGCACAGATACAGAATCGGCCAGCAGATCTCAAGTACATTATACGGACGCTCTACCGGTGAAGGAAAACATCGTGAGGAAACCCGCACATAGTTTGCCCCAGACGTATTGACTAGTCATTCCTCTGGACTAGGGTGGCTATGTTGTGAGAATGCCGTATGCGCTTGGGCAATCATACGATATTTAAAAACCAACTGTCCCAGGCACTACAGTATTTCAAGAGTGGTTACTTCGCTCGGAGAATACTGTATAAATCATCCATCATCGGATGTAAAGGCCTAAGTTAGGTAAATTGTTATTTTGTTAACAAACAAAAATTATTGTACTTCATCTTCTTCTTCTTCTTCTTCTGGCCAGTTTAAAGTGTTACCAGGACATGGATATAGTCCTAAGGATAGAAGACTCCGTATTTTGTAATTGCTAAAAAGAACTGTATTGCTTTGGTAATAGAGTGTATTTCACAATGCACGTATCATAGAGGCAAATCCGAGCCGAGCGAGATAGCCATAAGGGAGGCCGTGTGTCTCGTTCTTGCATGTTGCCAACCAGAAAAATGTTGGTATTTTTAAAAAGTTACTTGAAAAATCTTAGATATAAAACGAGTGTACTTTATTATTATTTTAACAAATGTTTATAACTATATCATATTCTAATTAAAACAGTTAGTAATAGTCATTTAATACTAAATAAAAATGCAGTTTACATTAAAACCTTTTCTTTCTTTTTTATTAGATGGTATCATTCGCAAGACAATAGAATAGTACGCCATTACAGTCGGACAAGGATCTTTTGGCACTTGGATGGGGGCGTGAGTGTCGCAAATAAGAACAATACTTATTACTAAAAGTGAAATTTTACAAGACGGCGATGTTATTACTGATTTTATCCACGTGCCAAAAGGTAAGTGTCGCAACTACAAAACAATACAATATAATACTAAAAGTGACATTTTACAAGACGGCGATGTTAGTTCTGATTTTGTCCACGTGCCAAAAGATCCTTGTCAGACTGTACACATATTTTATGCTGAACACCGGATAATATTAAAATTCATAATAGTACCGGTGCTGGATTTGCTGGACGCACCGTGAGTATGGCCTTTAGTGTAATCTCTTAAAATCTGTTTATAATGTGTGTCCTATGACCATTTGGCAAGAAATCTGTATAAAATCTGTATTATCAATGAAAACTAGAAGATAATTAATTAAATAATGTATTATATAATATAATTATTCAAAATAGAACTCTGGAGTCATACAATAGATAAACAGTTATCCAATTGTGTGTCTAATTTATAATCCTCTGAATTTTTCCCGGTGTTTCGGATTTCGGTGCATATTGAAGTTCCAGCCCACGAAGTATAGATAACAAGGAGTCCGAACGTAATGTTAAAATAATGGTCTCAATTACGGGGACAGATTTTTGCCGGTAGAGCGCGCGACGGTTCGACATGCACTCGTTTGAAATTACGCGGGAAGTTTAAAGTTGCTATTGACAGCTCTGGAAAGATTGAAATCTTATTATATAAAAGTTTTAGGAAATTCTTAGAAACTGTTCTCGAAAAAAAGATACCGTAGAACACGGTAATTGCCTAACGGTAATTTAAAAATAATTGTAATAAATAATAGTATTGGCAACACTCGGTATAATAGGATTGGCAACACTTGGTACTCGTCGGTCTCGCACGCCTAGCGGCAGAAAAGAGAACTAAGATCTGGTCCTATTATTGTGTACATAATTATTATTAAAAAGCCTATACCGTTCGGACTCCTGGTATCTATATGCTTCATGTTCCAGCCTTACAACCGTAATAATCGGCCTTGTTAAATAAGTACCTACTTTATTCTTTTTGTAAATTTCTACACTTGAAATTTGATTCCATTTTATACAAAACACTCCAGGAATTTTCAATAAAACTTCTAGGTACCGTTTTACTGAATCGACTGACTTGCACTGACTATTTGTATTTTGAACTTTGACTAGACATTAGACTTGAAAATAATACGGTGTTGAAATCATATAGGTACCTACATTAAATCTAGTTGTCTGCCTTTTTAACTTGACACTGACAAATAGTTTTATGCCGTAACGCCATCAATAATTTAAAAAAAATATATATGACATTTGACAACTTCACAACTGACGGCTAAATTCTTGAACAACTAACGTTTGAGCAATTCGTTGGGACTTTGCTCTTTGGTTGAGTGTCGTCAACAAGCGTTTTTTCTGTTTTTGTTTTTAAAAGTGTTTTTTCTAGGATTTTAGTAGTTTTTACTTCAGTATTTGTTGAATTAACTTAATTATATTTTGTGTTTGTTGTGTAATAATTTGTGTTTTGTCAGATTGTAAGTACTCGGTAGCTTTTTGGTTTTAGGTTAAGTTAGTAGTTAGTTTTTCGTTTTATAACAATGGATCTGGACACAGATCCCCCGGACCCCGGTGGAGGTAGTAGAAAGCGCACAAACAAGGACACTAATGAGCCATTGGCTAAAAAAATAACAAATAGTTCACACTCAGTGCCTTCTATTCAACTTCACTATGTGAACCCCGATTTTGCGAACAAAAAACTGTATGGTACCGACGATGCTGCGCCGTACATTGTACACGTGTCGAAGTCAGAGACAGATTCAAACCTTAGTCCAATTCTATTTGGACAATTTCTTTTCAAAAATAATGTACATAATATTAAAATGGACGGGATTAAGAAGATTGGCCGCAATCGCGTCTCAATTGAATTTAAGACCCCAGATCATGCTAACTCTTTTATTGACCTACCTGCAGTAGTAAGTGCTGGATATACTGTATCGATACCCTCATACAGTGTATCCCGTATGGGCATTGTTCGCAACGTCCCTGTGGACTGGTCGATGGAAGAGCTTGTAGAAAATTTGCAAGTTCCGTTAGGCTATGGTAAAGTAGTTAAGGCGCGTAGGTTAAGTCGCAAGACCATAAATGACCAAAATACCCCCGTTTGGCTACCCACCCAATCAGTGGTTCTTACAGTCACTGGTCAAAAATTACCCGCCCATGTCTACTGTTATTATAATTCACTTCCTGTAGAAACCTATAAATTACCTACCATTCAGTGTAATAACTGTTGCCGTTTTGGCCACGTTAAAGCACAATGTAGGTCACCACCCCGGTGCTACAAATGTTCGCAGAAACATGAAGGAGCAACGTGTACAGCAACATCTCTTACTTGTCTGTACTGTAGTGGTCCGCACGCAGCCAATGATGTCTCTTGCCCGGAATATTCTAGGCAAAAAGATATAAAATTGGTTATGAGTCAGGAGAGTATCTCTTACTTGGAGGCTTCGGCTCGATTCCCCCATGTAAGGCGATCCTTTGCTGATTCTGCCAGGACTTCTCCTTCTGCTGCTGCTAGCATTTCAAGACAGACAGACAGACAGACTAAATCTCCTACTACCATGTCTTACAGAAAGACAGTTTATATCCCCCGTCGCCCCATTCCCCCTATGTCCCCTGGATATGACCACCAGGCGCATAGAAACATTATTGAGGAACCTGCTTCCCAGGCCCTTAATGGGTGTGCCCTTAATTCAGAAAATTCCTCCACCTTATCTTTGTCCCCGAACGATAATCTACTTGACAACTTGACACTTTTCTTAATTAATCTCATTTCAAGGTCTAGCGACTGCCTACCGAACAAAACTCTTGCCAACCTGACCCAACTAGTAAACCTTTTGCCTAATAATGGCTCACAATCACACTGTGATACAGTGGAACGGCCGCAGCATAAGGAATAAAAAACAAGATATCCTTTGGTTAATAAATTCATATAAGCCATCAATTCTTGCTATCCAGGAAACTTGGCTGACGCCTGGCTCTCGCTTTCGGGTCCCAGGCTATGCCTGTTTCCGGGATGACAGGTCTGATGGTAGAGCTGGAGTAGCCCTTTTGGTCTCCAGCCAATGTACATATTCTGTATATACTCTTCCTGTACATAGTAGTTATTTTAATATTGTAGCTGTCCGTGTTTTAGGTACCATTTTTATGTCTGTGTATGTCCCTCATCCCAATTCTTCCATTTTTTCTGAACTTTCCTCCATTATCTCTTCTGTTCCTTCCCCCTTGGTGGTGTTGGGTGATTTTAACACTCACCATACATCTTGGGGCTCCCACTTCAATGATTCCTATTCCTCTTTCCTAAATGATATAATTGATCACAATAACCTAGTTATCCTTAATGATGGATCGCCTACTCGTCGGGTTTCTCCTATACAGAACCCGAGGAGTGTGGTTGATCTATCATTATGCTCCCCCTCCCTTTCTCCTTCATGTTCCTGGGCAGTCCTTCCTAACTCTTATGGTAGTGATCATTTCCCCATTTTACTATCAATAACATACAGACAGACTAGACAGATAGCAACATCCCCTTCTCCTCGACTTAAATTTAAAATTAATAATGCGGACTGGTCTCAGTTTGCTGACATCACAGACTCAGAAATTAACCTCTTGCCTGTCAACACTAACGACACTCTTTCGACATACCTCCATTTGAACAACGTACTTTTAATGGCTGCAGATAGGACCATTCCCAAAAAATCAGCAGGAGATCATAGAACTCTCTCTCCTCCATGGTGGGACGCAGAATGCACTGCAGCCTGTAAGCGCCGCAAAGATGCCGAAAAATTGTATTCTAGGTCTATGACTTTAGATAACTTTTTAAATTATAAAAGAGTGGCAGCTGAAGTGCGTCTCTTGCTCACTGAAAAAAAGAAATATGGTTGGCGCCAGTTTTGTTTAAGTCTTTCGCCCTTGTCCCGCCCCTCGGTGGTCTGGAAAAATATTAGAAGATTCCGAGGTTCTTTAGTAAGCGATTACCAACTGTCTAATGACCCAGGGGAATGGATATATGCTTTTTCTGAGAGGTTGGCACCACCGTTGGTCCCATCTTTAGACGAATGTCAAAATTGCGTATTTTCTGGCCCACCTTTGAGTTATTTGGATAGTCCATTTTCTCTGGAGGAATTCAGATTGGTTTTGAGTTCATTGAAGGATACCGCTCCAGGCAGTGATGGAATACCCTATTCGTTTTTTGTGAACAGTGGCCCCATTACCCAAAAAGTGTGCCTGAATGTCTTAAATGGCTTTTTCCAGTCTGAAGTTCCCCCGGAGGAATGGAAGACACAGATCATCCTACCTATACTCAAACCGGGAAAACTTAGCAGTGATCCGTCTAGCTATAGACCTATCGCTCTATCAATAACTTTGGCAAAAATTTTAGAACATTTAATCAAAAATAGGTTAGAATGGCTAATGGAGAGCAAGGACATATTATCTAAAACACAGTTCGGTTTTCGGAAAGGCTATAGCACAATGGACGGTCTCGGTACCTTTGTGACCGACATACGCATTGCCTTTTCGAAAAGGGAACATGTGGTGGGAATGTTCCTTGACATATCATCCGCATACGACAACGTTCTTCTTCCGGTACTCAGGCAAAAATTGCTTAATCTGAGTGTCCCTGTGAAGATGACTAATTATATATGTAATTCCCTATCCTGTCGATCCGTTGTAGTCTCCTCTCAAAATTCAACCCTTCCCCCCAGATTAATTTATAAAGGCCTTCCCCAAGGATCTCCCCTTAGTCCCCTTCTTTATGATATATATACCCACGATTTAGATCTATCCGTAAGTAGTTTCTGTGAGATCCTACAGTATGCGGATGATTTGACATTGTACATTGCTTCAAAAGATATTGCGGAATGTTCTGCTCGTCTAAGCTCTGCCATTGGCTATCTTACTGATTGGATGGATAGACATGGTTTGAATATTTCGGTTTCTAAAAGTTCTGTTGTTGTATTTTCTCGGTCCAAAATTATACCAGATGTCAATATCCAATTTAACCAACAAGTTTTCCCGGTTAGAGATAGGGTTAAATTTTTAGGAGTCTATCTAGACTCAAGACTGACTGGCGCCTACCAAATTAATCATATTGTCCAAAAATGTGAGAGAAATATTATTGTTCTGCGGTCGGTCAGTGGTGTTTGGTGGGGTTCACACCCATATACACAAAAACTTCTATACAATGCTCTGATTCGTAGTCACATTGATTATGGATCCTTCTTACTAGAGCCGTGTAATAAGGTCCCATTAAAGGAACTTGATAAAATTCAATCTAAGTCTTTAAGGATTATAGTAGGAGCAATGAAATCATCACCAATCAATGCCCTACAAGTCGAATGTGTTGACCCCCCCCTTAACATCAGGCGGCAATATCTTTCGGATAGGTTCCTTTTTAAAGCCTTTCAAAACTCTTTTCACCCCCTTATAGGAAAATTGCATACTCTTTCTCAATTAACTTCATCATCTGATTATTGGCTTCATAAAGATCCCCCCTGTCTCTTGATCAGCTACCGTAAATTAACCCACATCCCCTGTCCAATATTCCAGTGCAGGCTTAATCCTCTTTTTACCACCCCATATTATGCCCTGACAATTTCACCAGACATTATCCTTAACCTTCCCATAGATAAAGGGTCCCCTCTGGCTAATACTCAATTTAAAAATATAATTGATTTGCATTTTGCGGATTGGCTGCTTATTTTTACAGATGCCTCCAAACTTTCGGTGGATGGTTGTGTTGGAGCAGCTGTCTGGATTCCGAGGGTTAATGTGGTTTTGAACTTTAAATTGCCTCCTAATTCTTCTGTTTTCACGGGCGAGGCACTTGCCATCTTTGAGGCCCTCACGTTTATTGAGTCTCATAACCTGAACAAATCGCTTATCCTTTCGGACTCCAGGAGTGTTTTAGAGGGTATTTCAGCCAACCAGTTCCGATCGAAAGCTAAATTCCCATTGATCTTGAAAATAAGACAGCTACTCCTTAAATGCCGTGTCCAAAATATCCATGTTGTTTTAGCGTGGATTCCAAGTCATAGTGGAATTACCGGTAATGAGAGTGTAGACGCCTATGCTAAAGATGCCATTACATCAGGTGTACTCAGCCAATACAAACTGTATTGCCAGGACTTAATTCCGCTAGCTAAAAATCACTTAACTATCAGGTGGAATAATGAGTGGGCCAGCTCAAGTAACATTAAAGGCAAACACTACTTCGACATACAAGGTGGTGTACCAGTCAGACCTTGGTTTTTCAAATATATGCGGTGTAGCAAACCAGTGTGTTCGACAATCTGCCGAGTCAGATTAGGTCATTGTTGCTCCCCTGTCTTTCTAGCAAAAATCAGGGTCAAGGATAGTTCTCTTTGTGAGTGTGGTCTAGACGAGGGTACCTTGGATCATATCTTTTTCTCTTGCCCAAGAAACCAACCCTCCCTATATGACTTCCTTCCCAGCTACATTCCTCGCCCTATAAATTTTAAATCAGTTTTATGTTATGTAAATACTACTTTTATTGAAATTTTATGTACATATATTCGTTCTAACAATATAAGATTGTGATGTTTTTGTTTTAGGTACTAACACTGTTTGTTTTAGGTGATTCAACAGATGTTTAGTTATTTTAGGCAACTGTACCCTTGTTGTTTCACCAGACCTACAATTTATAGAGCAAAGTCTACATAAGCACACTCTGACACTGGCAACTCACTGAGACCGCCATAATTAAAGAAGAAGAAGAAGAGCAATTCGTTGTTGCGATTCGAACAACAGTGTGCGTTTGTCTAGGCACAAAATGTCGTGATCTCAAAAGAGAAGTCGATACGACAGATCTTTCCGAATTTTAACGAAGGTAATTTGTCTAGGCGCCCAGGGCCTCTAGTCAAGATCCATTCCATAATTTCGACGACGAACTTCGAAATCAAGAATGTATGGGATTTGACTTATTTAAGTCATCGTTATGTGACATGTCGCTTGCGATGCGTTAAGTCAAATACGTTTTGTTTACTAAGTTCGCCGTCGAAATTATCGAATGCATCTTGACTAGATAGACCATCTACACTGACACTGGCTATTCCTCAAGGGAGGTCATTTTAAAGAAGAAGAAGAAGACTAGAGGCCCCAATCTGTCTTTCACAGACTACTCAGAAGAACTAACGTTCAGACCGCCATGTCGCCTACATTGTCTTTGTATCATTGCAAGAATTGAACATGACATTTCTTTTTTTTTTTTGGCAATTAAACATGACATTTCTTTTTTTTTTCTTTTTGGCTGAGGAATCAAAATGTTCAGCCTTAATTAGGGTGCTCGGTTTGAAATAATTGGGACTTTTCCTTATGGCCAATATTTCCAATCGCCAGACATTTGTTCCTAGGAATAAATGTGCTGTCCGGCGATTGAAAATACGGCCCTTGTTAATTCAAAAATAAATACATTACGGAAGTTACAATTAAAACAAAATGATTATTTAAATACGTTTTTATTTTTTATCTTTTTCATATATTTAAGAACAGCCTTCTTTTGCATTGGATGCAAGTTACATTTCTCAGCCCTTTTGTATGTCAGTCCCTTTTAATATTTTATTTATTACATTGCACCAGTTAAATATGCATAGTTTAATTGAAATTTTCAACAAATGGTCGAGAACGATTTCTCTGTGTGATTGACAATTTAGAAATACAAATGAATATGTGGAACATATTTCTTGTTTGATTGTTTCACTTATATTAGTTTTATGTCTGTGCTGTTCCAAATATTCATTTGTACACGTAATTATATTGCCAAAACTTGAAACAACATGTTCGGATGGGTATACCAATTTTTTTTGAGTTTTTGTTTTATATTCTTTTTGTTTAATAAATTCATGTGTGCTGCTGTACGACAGCAAATTATTTTTGCACACTTTGCATTTAATTTTTGTAAGAATTTTCCTGGTTACCCATCCTGCTGTATATGCTCGAGAATGTATATTTATTCTTTCACGTCTCGCCTGCTGTTGAAGATTTTCCTCAAATTCGATGCTCATGGATTCAGTATCGGTTATTGTTGTACCAGTTGCCGATACTGAATCAGGTGATGGTGCAGTGTTTACATTCTCAAAAAGCGACTGTATATTTAATATGCTTTGACTGGCGTCTTCTTTACAATTGTAATTTTCAGAGTGAAAATTTATAAATCTGGTGATTAACAAAGATTTAAACGTATTTATAAATGCATATGCAGTTGGGTCATTACTCCAATAATTATAGGCCCGCACTTGGCCAAAGAAGTTTTCAATAATATCAGAGTTGAAATATCGGGGCCTCATAATATATATTTTTTTTAATTCATTAGCTCCCACACCCTTTCAAAACTTTTTAGAGTAATGACCCAATTTTTTAGAGAAGGGACACTTTTTTGTGTCCCATCTTTGCAAATAAATTGAATACCTTTCAAGGTTTTAATTGCCTCATCCCAAAACTTATGATGTGCAGATTTTGCTGTAACAGCCTTGCGCAGAAATTTTCCTTTCGATTTTTTTTCATTTGTGCCCGCTCCGTTGACACTGTCAAACAAGTCTTCAAAAAACGATACTGCCGCTGCTGTATTTTTCATGGTCTTGCTGACGGGTTTTCCATCCGAATAAAGAGCTAGAATAAAAAACACATTTCAGTCTGTATAGGAAAGTCTGAAACTATGAGACATAGTTACAAAGAAATCACTGATGGTACATATCATAATATGATATCGGCCTTTAAGTTGATAAGTAGGTAACTAAATTTTAACTTAATTTTAAGTGACTTATATTTAAGTTTATGTCCAAACGTATTTAAGAAATTAAGCTCATTAGTTCACTCAAGATGAACGCGCAACAACGTATTGAAGTATTATACAAATTGACGATGAAAATTATAGTTACACCCTATGCTAAAAGTCTTTGTAAATACCTTTTGTATCTTGTATTGCAGTTCTGGAAGATGGAACAGCAACCTCCTGCTCCATTGAGATGATAGTACAAGTATCTGAAAAAAAAAAAAACAATTATGACATTTCATCAACAATGTAGTCCTATGCTAGAACCGGGCCTGGTTCAAAATTATGTGGCAACTAGTGGCCGCCCGCGACATCGTCCGCGTGGAAACTCTATAAATTGTAACCTATGTGTTATTCTGATGCATAAGCTATATTTTTGTAAAATTTCATTAAAATCCATACAGTAGTTTTTATGTAAAAAAGAGTAACAAACATCCATCCATCCATCCGTACTTACAAACTTTTGCGTTTATAATATTAGTAGGATATATCTGTTCTCGACTTGTACTTCGATCAAGACAAAAAATCATTAACAAATTGAAAAAAAAACTCATGTTTATGAAAATCTTAATTACAAAAAAAGTCCCTTTGCAAAAAAGTCCTTGAAATACCTTGGATTGCAGAGCTGGAAGATGAAACAGCAACTTCCTGATCTATTGAGGTGATGGTACAAGTATCTGAAAAAGAAATGTGTTACATGTAGTGAAGAAAGCCATAATTCTTATCTCTTATTTATTTTTTATGACTGCACAATATAGTTATCTGTAAGATAACTATATTGTGCACATTAATAAATAAATAAATAAAATAAAAAATAAAAAGACATTTATTCATTACCAGCAAGTATAATTAGCATAACATTGATCTTAATTAAATAGCTAACATGCTATGATGAAAAAAGCTTGGCTTCTCAGAGTTCCTTAGGCTGTAAACAAACAACTTCTTCATACATACAGCACACACAGTACACACTCCATACCTATGCTAAGTGTGTTACTTACTGTTAGGTTAATAATTGGTTTTGGACTTTGTATAATTTTTTATTTACCATTCATTATAGTGAAGCAACCAAAACAATTATTCTAAAATATTATATTTATAAGTTGATTGTGGTGGTTGACCCACAGCAGAGCAAGAGGATAGTTTCTACGCCAGGATTATTTTAGTACAAAATACTAATACATACCCTTAACTTCAAGGCATGTCATTTTATTAGGTGGTTGTGCATATGAATGATCAATGTGGCACTTCTTGGAATAACTATGATCACTTGTCTTCTTGGAATCTAAAAAATTAGAAAATATTAATACAATTAAAGTTAAATATAAATTCTTTGTTAATTATGACATTGAACGAAAATGCATGTTGAAGGACGATTGTTTTTGAAATATCCATCGTCAATTCATCATGAATCATTCAGTAAGACCTACCTGTCACAGACGAACTAACGTTCTACCTACCTGTTTCTGTAAGGACCGCTGACGGATGTCCTGAGGAAATCTCCAAGTCAGTAAACAAGGATGGATAGGCATCACCCTTCAAACGATTAGTCGTCGGGTTCACAAACCTCTGTTCAAAATGTTTATGGCACACAAACATGTTCGTGGTGATTATTTCACCAATATTTTCATAACCTATGCACTTTAACCACCGGTTTTTACTGTCCTCTGCAGCGGGTAATTTATGCAATTTAACGTCCTGTCGTAAATTATTGCACATGGGCACACAACACTTTCGAAACATTGCCGAAAATTTACACGATATTGCATAAATTGTGGATTTAAAGTGGCGGAAATTAATCAACTCAAGCACTTTTCATCAACACAATAAACAATGGCGGCCTGGCGTCCTGACTCCTGGGTCATGCAAATTCTCAAAATGGCGCCCGAATATTGAGGGGGTGAAGTAGTACAAGGAGGGGAGCGAAATGTCATGTTCGATTCTTGCAGTGTCATTTTCTAAGGACCGTTTTTTTTGGCTTGAGATATCCTGGCGTGCTGTCTTTTCAGGCGAAAGTGGAGGAGGACTTAAAACTGGCGGAACAGCGTCGCGCGGAGAAGGAGGGACTCCGCTCGAGCACAGTGGCGGCGCGCAAGAGGCGCATCGCGGCGCGGCTGGCGGTCCACCTCGCGCGTTACAACTTCATAGTGTTCTGGCCGCACTGCCACCAGGCGCACTTCGATCTGTACGAGAAGTGGAGTGTGCTGGGTGAGTAGGAATGTACAGTTGGAATGTTAAGTTTGATAACATACGTCTAGCTGTTGCTCGCGGCTCCACCCGCGTAAATACAGTATCCCTCGGGAACACTGTACTTTTCCGGGATAAAAAGTATCCTATGTCCTTTCCCAGGACTTTAAGTATGTCTGTACCAAATTTCATCAAAATTGGTTCAGCGGTTAAAGCGTGAAGAGGTTACAGACAGACAGCTGACTGACACACTTTCGCATTTATAATAGAAGTATAGATATTCAAATGTTCTTCTAAGGCCTTAGGTGATGTTATGTCTCCCCTGCGCAGATATCCAGGTGTCGGCGAAGGAGGAAGTCCAGATGACGGAGGACGGCGTGCGCGAGCTGCTGTACATGAGCGACCTGGACCCCAACGAGGCGTGTCTGCACGCGCTCATGGATGGCGACGCGTTGCTCGTCATGTTCAAGATGTACGAGACGGATGATCGGAACTTTGTAGGTACGACGTAAAAGTAAAAAGACATGTTAGTAGGTATATCTTTTTATTTTATTTAATAATTAATTCAATAACATAAATTTAATAAATATTGTTATATTTAGCATTCTTCCGCCAAATTATTTGGCGGAAGATTGCTAAATATAACAATATTTATTAAATGTATGTTATGGATTTCCGCAAAGTAACGCCTGATTCTATTAACAATTCAATAACACATAAAACATCTTTTACATACCTATTTTACGTAAATCGACAAACTGGTGAGGAGTTTGTGGGCGTATTTTAAATAACAAGTTTGTGCGCGTATTATACTTAAATTTATATTTTATTAAAATTATAACAAAAAATAAAACATTGTTTATAATCCTAATTCCTACTACATATTATAAATGTGAAAGTTTGTAAGGATATATATATATATATATATATATATATATATATATATATATATATATATATATATATATATATATATATATATATATATATATAATATACTCTTTCACACAAAAACTACTGAACATATTTTGATGAAATTTGGTACTTTTTATCCCGTAAAAGTAGGTACAGTGTTCCCGTGGGATAAAACCTTGGGCGTATCAGTTACTGTCCTAAAGTCCATCACCTTATCAAATAATCTTCCTCTGCTCGTATGTATCTTTATATTATACTATTAACTATAGTATAATATAAATATACATATACACTCCTGGAAGTACCTAATTCTGCGGTGTCCACAGCGCCTACTGCGCTCGGTTGTTTAAATATGAGACTTGGTCTGCAGAGATAATGCGTCAGGCGCTGTACGAGGAGATCCCGCAGCCCAAGGACGAGACGCAGGAGACTCCCCTCAAGCCCGCCTTCGACACGTACGCCACCATCAGCAAGACCAAGCGCGAGGTGCGCCGGGACAGGTACAACGCGAGGATGCAGAAACTGGTGAGTTAGTTGATGGACTAGATCAACTTCGATGTTAAATTTAATATTTACTTTATTGTAGATATTATTGTAAATTTTAAAACTGATGTAAAATATTTTATTTGCCTATAGCAGTAACCATTAGTAAGTAATCCTATTTAAAGTGAAAAACGATGTTTTTGAATCAGCAATAAGCGTAATAATATTAATAGTGTGCCGTGGCAGTAAAATCGTCTCGAATGGCATAACAGTATGTGACGCCACTTAAATTGCGGCAGTTACTATAATTTCGATGTTTCACGTGTTTTATCAGCGCGAGGAGAGAGAGGAGCGTGAGCGATTGGCGGCGGAGCAGGCGCGGCTGGCGCGCGAGGCTGAGGAGGACCGCGCGCGCCTTGAGACCCAGAGGAGGGAGGAGGAGCGTATGGCGCGCATACAGGCCGGAGTGAGTGCTGTGTGAGAAGGGAGAGAGGGAGACAGGCTGGGGTGAGTGCTGTGGGAGGAGGGAGAGAGGGAGACAGGCTGGGGTGAGTGCTGTGGGAGGAGGGAGAGAGGGAGACAGGCTGGGGTGAGTGCTGTGGGAGTAGGGAGAGAGGGAGACAGGCTGGGGTGAGTGCTGTGGGAGAAGGGAGAGAGGGAGACAGGCTGGGGTGAGTGCTGTGTGAGAAGGGAGAGAGGGAGACAGGCTGGGGTGAGTGCTGTTAGAGGAGGGAGAGAGGGAGACAGGCTGGGCTGAGTGCTGTGGGAGGAGGGAGAGAGGGAGACAGGCTGGGGTGAGTGCTGTGGGAGGGAGAGAGGGAGACAGGCTGGGGTGAGTGCTGTGGGAGGAGGGAGAGAGGGAGACAGGCTGGGGTGAGTGCTGTGTGAGAAGGGAGAGAGGGAGACAGGCTGGGGTGAGTGCTGTGGGAGGAGGGAGAGAGGGAGACAGGCTGGGGTGAGTGCTGTGGGAGGAGGGAGACAAGCCGGGGTGAGTGCTGTGTGAGAAGGGAGAGAGGGAGACAGGCTGGGGTGAGTGCTGTGGGAGGAGGGAGAGAGGGAGACAGGCTGGGGTGAGTGCCGTGAGCGAGTAAGTAGTCGCGTCGCTGCGTCGTTAGACACCAAGACAAGTTTGTAAGTTTTGAGTGGCTCTCCTGAATTATTCAAATCAATTTGCATTATTAGTCCCTTCAGATCCACGCAATCTTATATATGCAGTATGCACCTACACGTAAACAAAATAACACATAAACGTAAACAATAATATAGAACACAATTTCAAATCTCATTTATCATTTATATATCTCATTTATCAGATCCATAAATTTAAATATATTAGTATAGAAAATACAATAACGTTTATTAACTGCGGTTAATCTGTTTATTCTCGACATAAAAGCTGCCGGATGAACCGGAGCCGGTGCCGGAAGAGGCGGTGGAGGAGGCTGTGGGCGCGGAAACTGAAGCCGCCGAGCCGGAACACGTTGCTGAGGTAAAAACCCTTTAAGGCCTATTCAAACCGGAGCGGTATCCGCTACCGCCGTGGGTAGCGGTATCCCGATTTGTATTTTTGGATTATCGCCTAATTCGCGTTCATTATTAGCGCGATAATCGCGTACCCATCGGGATACCGCTACCCATATATTATCCCCTTATATTATCCGGAATCTGGTAGGCCGGGGAAAATTTAAAGCATTGAAAATAGAACTCTGCGCTAATACAATAGAGCTGAAAATCGAACACAAGTGTCGATTAAAATGTCAATGGCTATGACACCGGACCATGGAGGTTAGAGAACAGGAGATCGATCGCTGTAGAAAAATAGTGTCCCAGAAATATGGACAAAATATGCGAGGCGCTGCGATCGCTTAGTTGTCTCAGAAAAAGCGGCCCACCAATGCCGTGAAGAAAATTATACTATTTACGGCAGCGCGGCTGGTGGCTGAAAAATGAACTATAAATTGTACAAATTTTCAGGGACAGGCGGGCAATGCTTCAACACGTAGCGATCGGTCTCCTGTACCCCAAGCAGGAATATTTTGCGGTGTCGTTACGTGTATGTAAGCGAGAAATATTTTATGAAAATTGAAAACCATGAAAGCGCCTCTAGCGGACGTAAAAGTAACTAAAATTTTCATACAATATTCCTCATATTTCTCGTTTACGTAACCGTAACGATACCGCAAAATGTTCCTGCTTGGGGCACAGTTCTCTAACCTCCATGATATAGACTCAGCCTTAAACGTGTGGTTCAAACTCGATAGAATGTGATACAAATAAACACTTTTTAAGAATATACCCTCTATCTTTTTCTCTCGTACTGTAGATCCTAAGCATGAAGTTGTTACTTTCTTGTTTTATAGAGTTCCCAATTACAACGATGTTGATTGTGCGTCGATTTGTAAATTTATTCAGAATACTTTTATTACATATCCAGGAGCAAGTCCAAGAAGTGGAGCCAGAAGAGGAGTTCCACTCGGACGTGTCGGTGGAGGATGAGGCGTACATCCCGCCGGGGGGGCTGCTGGTGCCCGGCCTGTACTCGCCCCCCAACGACCTGGCCAAGGCCAACGGCCTGGCTTACTTCTTCCCCAAGGTATAGGTCGCGCAACGAATTAAGATCTTTCGACAAAAGTAGAGGGGGTATGCGCAGAAGTCAGTTTTTGGGTGTGTTTGGCGGTAGCGGGCTCGGGCGGGGAGGTGTGGATGCGCCGAACGCATGCCGAACGTGGCTGCCGACACGCTATTGGTACGTTAGTAATATATATTCTTTGCTATTATATACATGCGCGAACGACCCCTATATTATAAATAACTTGTCAGTAGTGGCACACGGAGGGGGCGATCATTATGAAGTCATCATTCATTGTATGGGGGGGGGGGGATCGCCCAGGGCTTCGGCCTGACCGAGCATACCACCTCGCGGGGTCGGAGCGCCCCTTTGTAGCCTCGCGCCCCTAGGCACATGCCTACTTCCGCCACTGGGCTACATATCGCCGGGCGGGCGGGGCTGCTAACAAGTATAACAACTGAACATTTGTTTGAATATCTTACATAATTTACATACATAACATGAATAACGAAAGACGCCTCGCCTCGTTAGTATTTCAAAGTAAATCATGTTTACTATATTCTAGCCGCTAGCATCCCCATTGACTATTCTATTGACCGGTTCATTCTGGACTAGACTGTGTTGTGAGAACGCCGTATGTGCGTGGGCAACCATACGACATTGAACCGACTGTCCCAGGCACTACAGTATTTCAATAACGGTTTCTTCGCTCGGAGAATAATGTATAGGTACTTACAGCGTTTTTTTTCAGTTCCTGTCAAAACTTTCAGGAATATAGTTATAAGGTTTAGTAAAATCAATTACGGATACTTCGGGCATATGATCTACTGTTTATGTAAAGACATTTAAGGAGAAAAATAATTATCATACTCGAAAATTTTTTTTTTTACTTTATTTGGGCGATTTTGCGTTTTACGGAGAGTCACCCATATATTAGATGATTTTTTACTTTGAATATGACAATTATTTTTTTGCCCAAACGTCTTTACATAAGCAGTACCTAAATCACGTGCCCGAAGTATCCGTAATTGATTTTCGGAGACCTTATATACTGTTGAATATAAGCAACTGTTACTATGCATGGTATCAACTTTCCTACTTGGAAAAAAAATCAGCTGTTTTCTACAAAATGCTATCTATGCTGTAGCCTTTACATTGAGTAACAGCAGATTTTTTTAAGTAGGTTAGTCGATCCCATGGTAAAAGTTGTTTATATTCAAGAGTATATTCCTGAAAGTTTGGACAGCTGAGAAAACATCCTATATATCATCCAGTAACGGACTCGAAAGGCCTAGTGGCTGGCCCGGGACTATATAATCCGGAATCCGGAAGGCTGTGGAAAATTCAAATGTCAATGTCATATAATATGACAACTCGAAACTCGAACTTCCATTTTCAACTCTATTGTATTATGAGACTTACTAACTAGACATTATAACAACCTCCGTGGTCTAGTGGTTTGCATTGGCTCTCGACTGGGTCAGTGGTCGTGGGTTCGATTCCCGCATTGGAACAACAAAAAATGTTGTTTCCAAGTTTGATTAGGACAATGCAGGCTGATCACCTGATTGTCTGACAAGAAAGATGATCCAAGCGTCGGATGGGCATATAAAAAGTCGGACCTGCGCCTGATCTCTAGTCAGTCGTGTCGGTTATCCGTCCCACTGGATTATGAGAGTAAAGGAAGAGAGAGTGCTCTTGTGTACTGCGCAACTGTACTGTAACTGGCCTGGTTTCAATGAAACCGGCCACCGTCACCGAGATCGGTGTGGGGACAGGGGCGTAGCTACCGCCGTATCTGCCGTATCAATTATACGGGGCCCCCAACGTGCTTAAGCAAAAATTAATAAAAACTTCCCAATTGTTTTTTTTTCACAAATGACAAAAGTCAAAAAAGTAATTTCTTTTTTCCCGCGTAAAGCGTGCGTTCAAAAGTTGACAACTTACATCGGTTAGATAGATAATTATGAATTATGATGAATAAATTTTTCTTTTAATTTTATAATTTATAGGCCCCCAAACAATTTTTTTAGCGCAGAGTTCTATTTTCAGTGCTCTGAATTTACACCGGCATTCCGGATTCCGATGCAGTCCCAACCTAATGTCACGTGAACGTTTCCAGGTGGTGTCCCAGATCACGGCGATCGAGAGTGAGCACCTACCGCCGCACGCGCTGGTCGTGTTCCCCGCGGACAAGCGCTACCAGGTGGAGGAGGTCATGCAGCAGT
The DNA here is from genome assembly GCA_905404095.1 of Glaucopsyche alexis. Taxonomy (NCBI): domain Eukaryota; kingdom Metazoa; phylum Arthropoda; class Insecta; order Lepidoptera; family Lycaenidae; genus Glaucopsyche; species Glaucopsyche alexis. Next base: position 2,804,523 of record FR990057.1, read on the forward strand.
ACCCTGAAGATATACTCAATGTAACTATGTCTTTTACCCGACTGCCGCAAGGAGGGTTATGTTACTAATTAAATCCTACTACTATCGTACTACTATTATAAATGTGAAAGTTTGTAAGGATGGATGGATGGATAGAATGGATGTTCGTTACTCTTTCACGCAAAAACTTACGTTCATTATGTGCAGTCGATGAAATTTGGTATGGTAGTAGTTGAGGCTCTAGATTAACATAGGCTACGTTTTATCCTGAAGAAGTACAATCTTCCCATGGGGTACTGTATTGTTACGAACACACAAAGCACGAAGAAACTAGCGCCATCTAGCGTCAAATAATGAAACAATTTGGTATGAACAAAGACAGCGTGAAATCCCCTACTCAATACTAGATGGCGCTACTGCGCGAACATTCCAGAATAAATCCAACTCGGTCACGCGAGTCGGGAACTTTCTGGAATGATCTGGGACTCGTGTCGGCTGGTATAAATACGCCTCAGGGATGCGAACGAGTTGAGTTCAGTTTGAGCTTCCTTCGAAGCGAAATAGGCGATAAGTGAAAACTAGTGATCAAGAGTGATACCAGTGAGCATGGGCGTAGCCAGGGGGGTGGTTTAGGGGGTTCAAACCCCCCCCGAAATGGGCCGGCTGGTATATATAATACAGAGATCTGACCAATATACAGAGGCGTATTATAGAAATTTAGCGCCCGAGGCCAATTAACATATTTTGCCGCCCCATTAACCCTATGTGAAAGATGATTTTTGAAGTTATTTTAGAAAAATAATCAACAGCCTAAATCCAGAACTTTGATACTACCCCCCCCCCCCCCCCCCCGTAGTCGTTTTCTTTTCTTGAACCCTTCCCGAAACTAAAACCTGGCTACGCCCGTGCCAGTGAGTGAAAACTACGACTTGGCTACGACTAAGGACACCGTTAGTGTTAAGTGTTGGACTTAGTGCTTAGTGTTTGGACCTAGTGCTTTGTGTTGGACATAGGCTAGTGAATAAAGTCTTCAGGTCTTTCTCTCCAAATCTTTCGAACCCTAACACGTAACAATATTTACGCGAGCGAAGCCGCGGGCTACAGCCAGTTTATTAATATTTTCTTGGCACATCTGACGTCGCATCCTAAACGTCAATTCACACCGAAACGAAACGATACTGGACGCGGCGCCGCATTTTTTAGGGTAGCTTTATTACACAGAATTTTTCAGTATGGAATGTTCGTGGGCGAGGAGCCGGCTACGGCGGAGCACGTCGCCTACACGATCACACAGTACGACAAAATGGACAGACTGGCCAAACAGTGAGGCAAAACGTTAAGCACTCAACTTACTTTTTTTGCCTAAACTAAAAGATAGGAAAGTCTCTGGTTAGTTTGTGTAATTTTTAAGTTTTTATGCTTTTGCCGCGTTTAGTAAAAATATGAGGACAATTTACAATGCGCGATCACGCCGACAACCGGGAAAATGAAGTTAGGTGATGACAGAGAAAACTTGTAATTAACTTCAAAGTAGTAAGGAAGGCTTGGAATATATTGTCGGATTTATAGTCCCAGCCTTACGTCGCGTATATATAAGCATTTTGTTTGAGTATGAGTTTGACCTATATACGGTGTACTTACACTTTTGAACCTTATTAATTTCCAGTAAGGACCGCATGGCGGTGATGGTGTCGCGGTCGCGCAGCCTGCCGCTGCTGCAGCTGGCGGGGCTGAGCCCGTGCTACATCAGCCACGACGACGACGCCGGGGAGAGCGACTGCCGCGCGCTCTTCCCCGTCGGCTACGGCGACGATTACGTCGAGGTCGAGGACGAGGTACCGGCTTACATGTGTAGTGAGACTGTAGCGGGGTGGTGTCGCGGTCGCGCAGCCTGCCGCTGCTGCAGCTGGCGGGGCTGAGCCCGTGCTACATCAGCCACGACGACGACGCCGGGGAGAGCGACTGCCGCGCGCTCTTCCCCGTCGGCTACGGCGACGATTACGTCGAGGTCGAGGACGAGGTACCGGCTTACATGTGTAGTGAGACTGTAGCGGGGTGGTGTCGCGGTCGCGCAGCCTGCCGCTGCTGCAGCTGGCGGGGCTGAGCCCGTGCTACATCAGCCACGACGACGACGCCGGGCGCAAACGCATACATTTCCGGACGTTCCATTTTTCACCGACAATCGGATCGGTCGAGATGCACCGATTTTATTTCTGACCGACTTTTTGTATGACGTTATATGACGTTGCGCTATTGCAATCAGTATGTTTTATTTTTCTCCTACAAAAAATCGGTCATCGATTATCGGACGTGGGCCGTCACCCTTAACCGTTTTCACATTACTAAAATACGCTCTTTAGTCTTTGGCATAAGTGCGTATTTCCAATATCCAGACCGTTATCGCATGTCGCACCGATGATGCCAAAGACAGGTTTAATGTAAGACAAATAAGACAGGTAAATATTAATAGTAGATTGTTAGCCTAGGGTTGAAAACATGGGCGTAGCCAGGGGGGTGGTTTAGGGGGTTCAAACCCCCCCCCCCCTCCCCGAAATGGGCCGGCTGGTTTATATAATACAGAGATCTGACCAATATACAGAGGCGTATTTAGAAATTTTGCGCCCGACGGCAATTAACATATTTTGCCGCCCCATTAACCCTATCTGAAAGATGATTTTTGAAGTTATTTTAGAAAAATAATCAACAGCCTAAATCAGAACTTTGATACTAAAGTCTAAACCTCCCTACCCCCCCCCCCCCCCCGTAGTCGTTTTATTTTCTTGAACCCCCCCGAAACTAAAACCTGGCTACGCCCGTGGTTGAAAATAATCAATTCCCGAGGTAGATACTTCGGCTATAGTCCGAGTAGAAAATCATTCTTTTACCCGTGGCATACACTCTACTTTTAATTTAGAATATATGGAAAATAAACCTAAATTCAATTCAAATCTTAGCACAAAAGTCCGTCACAGATACATACATAACAGATTTTAGTATCCCGCTAATTTGTGTTGACTTTTTAAATTTTAAATATGGAACTTGCCGCTCGCCGCGTACTTGTCGCGGCACTCGCGGCTTATTCCGCTCAAAGAAATTCACACTGGCTATTTAGAAAGTCATGTCATTTTTTTATTAGTTTTTTTTTTACATAAAACTCTTCACAGCTGACAGCAGTTCTATTTTTGAAGTTTTGTAGACCCTTGGGCCGGAATGAATTTGTATGAGTTTTTCCCTCCCTATGAAAGGAAAGTAGCGTTTTCCACCTAATAATCAGATCAAATAACACTACTTTCCGAGTATGAGAAATGAAAAACATATATCGCTGTCTCTCTCTGAGAGAGTCATTTATCGGTGCAACAGGCGGTATCGCATCGCCCGATGTGTAAACGCTCTAATGAGTATGAATGAATGTTACAGGAAGTCGAAAATGTAGAGGATGAAAATGCTGACAACGCTGACCAAGATCCTGTACCGGCACAAAACTGAATAGCTAAGCAAGCCAGACACATTTTATTGCAATAATATTCTGTAGAAAGGTGGGGTAAAACACTCAATTGTTGGCCCCGAACAACCAATTGTTGGCTCCGAACAGCCAATTGTTGGCCCCTTACTCTAATAATTGGCTACCCCCTTATATACTTTAAATTTTTGGGGGCCAATAATTCCAAATAATAGGTCACCTTCCCCTATTTTGTACTTATGCAATTTGTTGTATAAATATGAAGTTCTAAAAGATAAGTATGTATACGAGACTGATAATTGAAATAAAAGCAGTTTTAAATAAAATCAATACAATTAATTATTATATAGAAATTATTAATTACCTACCTATTTTTTACCTAATAACGTTTTGATGAACTTGAACAAAATATAGTCTGTGAAGACTAGTTAAGCTCAAGAGCTGAAGCAAGCTTAAAAACAAAGAAAAAAACCCATAGGCTCCTTTTCCGGGGCAAATGGATTTTTTTCTAGTCAGAATTTAATAAGATTGTTGTTGTTGTCATTTGAACGGACCATCAATCGCAAAGTACAACATGAACATTTAAGCTGCGCGTCCACTGCATCGGAATCGGAGCGTACGGAGCGTACGGATTTGTTGCTTTGTATGGATTTCTATGGTACTGCGTCCACTGGATCGGCATTTCTGCGCCTGCGACCGGTATTTATGCCGATGACGTCATCGGCAGTGAACCCGTCATTCGGATTCCGAACGTTTCAAGTTCTGTGTGCTGAGTGTGAGTCCCACAAATTTTTTCGATTACTTTACTACCTTGTAAATCAAGTTAGCGCAAATCGAATCGAAAATTAAAAGCTAACGAGTGCGAGTCATTATCCAATCTAACTAATCGAACGCGTTTCCTCACCGAGAGTACGCTTTATTATTTTTGTTATATTGGTAGCACGACTTCACTGTGAGATTAACCGTCCAAATTGAATGTCATTTTCACTGTATTATTTTGTTATGAAGCTGCTGTCATCAAGATTGTGACGGGTTACTTCGAGTGTTATTGTTTGTGACACTGACATAAGTCGCCGAAATTTTGAATTTTATTTGCAAAGCATTTTACACAATTTTACATTTCGTTTATAATAAATTGTATTTAAACTTAAAAATGATGAAAACAAGTTTTTCTCAGTTTTATACTATAACATTCATGGAACAGTAAGAGTGACAATCGGTAAACAATAATGTCCAATAAAGGATCGAAAGATGCACGAGCTCTTGCTTCGCGTTTAGCATTAAAATTGCGGTCGTCTTGAGATTGAGCAGCCGCAAACATCCTTCACACGAAAAAAAACGTCCTGCCATAGCAAATTAATTGCTAAAATGTTCTTTTTTAAATGCTTTTACCGCAAGTCACTGAGAAATTGGAAGTGAGCGCGGGGTGACAACTTTTCGACGTCGTTAACACTTTACTATTCGAATGTCAAAATGTGCAACTGGCACTCGCAAGACTTTTGAAACAACCAATCAAAGCGCTGAAACACCCACATTCGAACGTGATTGTGAGACAACGCTCGATTAGTTAAAATCCACAAAACTCACACTCGCTAATTATGTTTCCTATTTTTGCCACTAGGGGCGTTGTTTCGATACCATACAAATTGTAGTTTACTTTTTCATGTCGAGTAGTGATAAAAACTCGCACTAAGCACACTGACGTGTTTGCCACGGCTATACATAAATACTTATTCACGATGAATGACGATATTTTAATTACTTTAGTGGAAAAATATGATGAACTTTACAATCTAAAACATCAACATTATCATAACCAACTGAGGAGAGACGATATTTGGGATGAAATTGGGCAAATAATAAATAAAAATTGTAGAATATAGTGAAGTTCAAAAAACTTTTTTCGAGTCATATGAATGTACCCAAAAAATCTATTTTCATCTTCTAATAAATCAGAATATAATGTATGAAATTCTCCAAAAATTAATCTTTTTGAATTTATATTATGATTTATGAACCCATATCTTTCGTTTCCTCTTGTTTCTCTTTTTCCTCTTCTGATAAAATACAGCTAATTACAACAATATCCTCGTCACTATCCTCCATAATGCAAATGCACGTTCAGGCTGACGGACTAAAAATAACTAAATTGCCGATGCTGAATCCGAATGCAGTGGACGCACCCCATCGGCATTTTGTAAATGCCGACGCTCCGTACGCTGCGGACGGACGCTCCGATTCCGATGCAGTGGACGCGCAGCTTTAGGAGTATCTTTTAAGTACTTAAAAAGCGCCACCTAACGAGAAGATGAAGAAACTACTTTGATTGACCAATATCATTGCGCTGTTTTAAATTAATTCTCGCACGAAGTATAGATACAAGGAGTCCGAACGGTAACGGTTTCCATAGTAGGTATTCATATACCTACACAATAATAAACCCAGATCTTAGTTCTCTTTTCTGCCACTGGCTGCGCTGGAATTTTGGACGTACCGATGCTATTGTGGCCGACCAATCAGCGCACAGTCCTGAATCACGCTTGGTACTTCTTGAAATATGGCGCGCTCTACCGGCAAAAATCTGTCCCCTAAATTTAGATCATTATTTTAACATTACGTTCGGACTCATGGTATCTATTGTTTATACACACAGCACAATACATAACTAATTTAATATTATTTGAGAGTGATTCAAGAGAAAGGTTTCTATTTATAATAGACATTGCACCCTTGCAAAACTGAGCGGGTTGCTTGTTTCAAATAAAACAAGTTTTTGAATATAAAATACTTTTAATAATAAAATAGCATAAGTACAATGTGACGTAATACATTGTAACACTTTACATCAATCGTAAGTTGTACCACTGGTCCAATGAAAATATAAAAATCAGTCCCATAAACAAAATAGTTCTTGTATAATACACATTATATTGGGATGATTGGCATTGCTAGAGCCCAGATACAAATAAAAAAAACATGGGCCCTAACTACTCGTACAGCTTGGTGAAAAAGTCCTGGTCCCGCCACCAGGACAGATGGAACTAAAAACTTTTCAATTGTATCAGCTTTTATGCTTATTAGATTAAAATTATATTACAATAGAATGTATATTATAGTATATCTGTATTAGATTCTACATAAATAAAAAATAGTTAAAGAACGTGTTTGCAAAAGCCTATTATATGGTGAAGGATTTTATTGACGATCGCACACCTGGGGAATAGGATGGCCATCTGCAAGGCTGCGTCGAACTACGTACTTATCTTGCACGACAGTTCGTGCAAACACCACTACCATACAAGCAACAATGTCAGCAAGATCGTGCAAACACCACTACCATACAAGCAACAATGTCAGCAAGATCGTGCAAAGCCCCACACTGCGTTTCGCCCCGATCCCGGGGCATCCGGAAGTGGAGGATGCTCCGGGATCGAGGCATCATCATCGGGGCGGGATCTTGTTTCTGAGTAAACGCAACAGTGTGGGAGGGAGGTGCTTTACGCATGCTTATGCGTGCACTCACACATTTGCTTGTTGGTGTGCGTGTGGTTTGAGGGACCTACCTGAATATCCCCAAAATAAGTATAGCAAGTTTTAGTAGAAGTCTAAAAAAAATTGTAGAACAAATCTGGGAATTTGTAAAAAGATAGTTTAAAAGATGTAGCCCTCAGAGTGTGGTCCCTCAGTTCACACACCGCTATTTTCCAGATCTCAAAAAGTATGTGGAAAGTTATGGTTTTTTCACTACAGAATTTTAGTAGAACTTTTGTAAAAGTTTTTACAAATTTATCAAATACATAGCATTAGAAAATATAAAAAAGCTACAACCACCGAAGTGTGGTCCCTCAGTTCACACAAAAATGACATACTCATTTCGCGATATATTACTGACTTTTTTAATTATTTTTCTACGCAGAGTTTTAGTAGAAAATTTGTAGAATTTGTAGACAAAATTTCAGCAAAATCTATCGGCGCATTTGGAAGATATATACCATTATGTTGGGTTCCTCAGTTCACACACTTGTGTATAAGAAAAACTCAAATAAGTAATAAACGAGAAAACTAACAGAAAGTCTACTATACCTAAATTTTAGTAGAAGTTTTTTTCTCTTGGATTAGCACATAAAATATTTAATTTCTTGCTTCCCAGCTGAGATAATGTTAATTTTTTGATTGTATGAAAATGCAGAGTAGGTTACCACACAAGGGCAAAATGAGGACAAGTCCTAATATTATTGTGTATGTTATACCTTATTAAATTTACGTTTTGCTCACAGTTTCGCACCTTTTCACTATTTTAGGGATTCATAGTACTACAAACAACCCATATACTTACCAATTATTAACTATGTACCTATTTATGGTTTCGCTCTGCCCGCCCTTTTCTCTGTCCGTTCTTGCTAACTCCTTATATGTAATTACATATGTATTATATGAATAAAAAACTGGCCAAGTGCGAGTCAGGCTCGCGCACAAACGGTTCCGTACAAAACGGAAAAAAAAATCACGTTTGTTGTATCGGAGCCCTCGTTAAATATTTATTTTATTTTGTTTTTAGTATTTGTTGTTATAGCGGCAACAGAAATACATAATTTGTGAAAATTTCAATTGTCTAGCTATCGCGGTTCCTAAGATACAGCCTGGTGACAGACAGAAGGACGGACAGAGAGCGAAGTCTTAATAATATTTTGGGTCCCTTTGGGTACGGAACCCTCATTGATGAAATTTCATATTTTTATTATACCTACCTATTTTCTATAAAAAAAAATATAGAAATCTTAGGTCTTCAAATTAATGTCAAGCTTTTATGAAAAGGAAAAAGTTAATTTGTGGGATGTACGGTGTACATAATGTTATTCTTAAGTGTGTGTGCTTTTTTTTGTGTGCATTTTTTGTAGGTACACCAACACACGATAGCATTCCACTTTTAAAATACAGTTCACGAGTGGTCTTAGTATTTTTTACCACTTCGTAGATGTCCAACAACGAAAGCATGACGCAACGAATGTATATTCAAGCGCGACAAATATAATATTATGTATATATCAAGCGGTCGCTCATATCGTGTCGAGGCGAAACTCGGAAGGGTTCAATTTTTAACCATTTGCATTGGGTAAACCTAAAAACATTTTCAGTATTATATCAGAAGTATATTGCTGTAAGTAGAGACTTAGAGAGTTATTCGCCGAAGTAGTTTTTTCTCCAAGAACACTATTCCACGCGGGCGAAGTCGCGAGCAAAAGCTAATATAACAAAAATATTAGGTGCAGTCATAATATTACATTGAGTATGTATAATCTTTGGTGCTGGGGGCGAGACGACGACGACGAGACGAGGGCTCCGATACAACAAACGTGATTTTTTTTGCCGTTTTGTACGGAACCGTTTGTGCGCGAGCCTGACTCGCACTTGGCCAGTTTTTTATTCATATAATACATATGTAATTACATAATATAAGGAGTTAGAAAGAACGGACAGAGAAAAGGGCGGGCAGAGCAAAACCACAAATAGGTACATAGTTAATAATTGGTAAATATATGGGTTGTTTGTAGTACTATGAACCCCTAAAATAGTGAAAAGGTGCGAAACCGCGAGCAAAACGTAAATTTAATAAGGTATAACATACACAATAATATTAGGACTTGTCCTCATTTTGCCTCTTGTGTGGTAACCTACTCTGCATTTTCATACAATCAAAAAATTAACATTATCTCAGCTGGGAAGCAAGAAATTAAATATTTTATGTGCTAATCCAAGAGAAAAAAACTTCTACTAAAATGTAAGTATAGTAGACTTTCTGTTAGTTTTCTCGTTTATTAGTTATTTGAGTTTTTCTTATACACAAGTGTGTGAACTGAGGGACCCAACATAATGGTATATATCTTCCAAATGTGCCGATAGATTTTGCTGAAATTTCGTCTACAAATTCTACAAACTTTCTACTAAAACTCTACGTAGAAAAATAATTAAAAAAGTCAGTAATATATCGCGAAATGAGTATGTCATTTTTGTGTGAACTGAGGGACCACACTTCGGTGGTTGTAGCTTTTTTATTTCTAATGCTATGTATTTGATAAATTTGTAAAAACTTTTACAAAAGTTCTACTAAAATTCTGTAGTGAAAAAACCATAATTTTCCACATACTTTTCGAGATCTGGAAAATAGCGGTGTGTGAACTGAGGGACCACACTCTGAGGGCTATATCTTTTAAACTATCTTTTTACAAATTCCCAGATTTGTTCTACAATTTTTTTTAGACTTCTACTAAAACTTGCTATACTTATTTTGGGGATATTCAGGTGGGTCCCTCAAACCACACGCACACTTCTTGTTGTGGGTATCATTTGGCGGAAAATTGTTTTAAATCATAATAATAATTAATTGTATGCTATGGATTTCCGCAAAGTAACGCCTGATTCTATTAACTATCTGACTTTTGTCTAAGACTAAGATTTCATACTGTAAACATCTTAATTTTTTTTAAAAAGAACAATTTTCCATATTTTCGCTAAAAGATGGCTCCGTGCAAGTTTCTTACGCCGGTTCTTCTAGCCGGGTTACTACCCGAATCGGTGGTAGGGACAATTCTATAAGCGTTACTTTGTAACTTTTTTTATAATAAATACGTAGTATAAATGTCATACCCATCTATAATAGCTATAAGATGATACAGTTGAAAAAGTTTTTAGTTCCATCTGTCAACGCCACCAGAACTTATTTGCCAACTTGTACATAAAGAAGTCAGGGCCAGTCCGCACGTCCACGTGACGAATCGTCAACGTGAAACGACGCAGTGTCACGGTGGGTTGCCGCGTCGTGATTTTTCACGGCACGGCAACGTAGACGCAGAACAGCGCTAAATGACGCATTATATGAATTTAACACGGCACAACGATCCGATGGCGTGACGTGCATTTTTACGGCGACGAGAATTTGCACGTTAAGTCAACGCACCGTGCAGAGACACCGCACCATTTTACGTTGACGTCGCGTCGTGTCGTGTCGTAGATACGTGGACAGGCCGTTAGATCCCAATACCATAACTTATAATTTACACAATATTAAAGTGAATTAAAAAATAATTAGAATTAATAGTTGACCAGTGGCATAAGTTGTAGCTTGAAAAAAAATCTTAAAGCGTATAGCAATCATTACATTTATAATCCTCTTCTTTTCTGGCCACGAACTTGACAGCGCGTACGAGCATCGGGTGGGCAAACGGGCGACTGACGACCGCGACTTGTGGCTCAGTGCCAAGATATGATTCCATAGGTTTTATAGGAGTCATCGCTACTAGACGCGTGTGATAGTGTCTGCAAGTTGTGTAGCCGTAGTGCGCGACAGTTTAAGTCGTCCGTTTGCACCGACTGGCCTGCTCGCGTCAGCGTTGAGGTTTGTGGTCACTTTACAAATACATAGTATAGTGAGATTATGAATATTTATAACATGGTCAGACAAAGAAAGGGTTTACAGATATAACAAGTTAATATAAATGAAGTTTACATACTTTACGCCCTATTTATTCTCAAACCCTTTCTATAAGTGACCGCGTTATAATATGAACATTTTATTTAACTATAAATGTTGCAATACCTAGTATAATATCAATATAATATATTCAAGGTACAAAAACTCATAAAAGTAATAAATATTATGGTACCTACATGGAATGTCTGTCCAAAACATAATCGATTTGAGTTTTTGAACTTGATGTAAAATGGAGGACACAAAATTTTACGTCAAGTCCCAAAATTCGATGCATCGAATGGAATGATGGAAATAATTTAGAAATGGAATCTATCGTATGATTTAAATTAACGAGATCTTTGGCTCAGTGAAAAAAAAACCCTTACTTATTCCGTAAATTCTTAATGGTAGGTAGGTATAATAAAAAAGTAAGTATGAAATTAAAAAACTAAGGTTTCAATAATTTGCTTAGGCGAACAGAAGTTAGCTTATTATTAGCAATAAATAAAAACAGACAGACCTGTGTGACGTCTTATGTGTGATCTAATGAATTAAATAAAATATATAAAACAAAAAATGTACGAATCTTCGTGAGTATCCAACATTCGCCTAAGCTAGATATTTTTGTATAAAGTTTAACTAATTCCTAGTTCACACGTACATATTTCTTAGCAATATAACGATGAGAAAACAAAATGTAAATAAAGAAAAAGTGACGAAAATAACAAACAAAAATCAGTGCAAATTGTACGCTGCGGACGCACGCACTGCGTGTACGTACTTATGGGGGAGTATGCTAAACATATTCCTAATACTTGCGCGGTAAAAAAAAACTTAAGTACTAGGTACAATGTGATGGTTAAACATAAGGTTTGGACATTGTTAATAACAATTCAAAAATATTTTGGAGTACTAATAAATATAATCTAAATTAAATTATAAAGTTGCCAAAGGTGTGTTATATTTAGTCTTACTGTCTTAGACCGAAAAGAACAAATTCATGATCGTCTCATCACCCAAAAGTACAAAAATTAATTTTATTGTCTTTTTGTGTCGTTTTTTATGACAAGTAAATTATAAAAATATTGTCGAAATAAAAATAGTATCGAAAATAATTTAAGATTTTTAGACAGTAATAGTTTTGTTTTCGTATTTGAAATACTTTCAGAGTTAATAACTAAAAAATAATTTTGAGTCACGATACAAAATCTTAAAAGTACTTAACACTACACTTTTAATTATTTTTTCACAGCTGATGTAGCTTAACCCCCTTACTAATTATCGCTGTATAAGCTTTGAATAGTTATACAGTGTTTTGTCTCCTTCTATCGAATTAAAAATGTCACTTGTGTGACGTGAACAAAACACTGTATAACTATTCAAAGCTTATACAGCGTTTATTAGTAAGGGGTTTAGACCCAAAAATACCGAGTAAAGGCTTTAAAAATATACATTACAGTATATTTTGTATTTTTTTCGACTAAGTCTAGCACCATACTCCGTCTATAAAGTTACAGTAAATAAATACTTATTCAAATTAAAGTTTACAAAATGTATAAATTGTGAGGTTACAAATATTTATCCAGTAACATACAAGTCTTCGAGACTTTCGAGTACAATATATTAGACACTTAGGCACTTACAGAAATACTTATTTGTAGTCAGTATAATATTAGCAGTTCGAGTAGTTTATTAGAGCGATAAGCGAAAAATAGGAACGACCGGACGGTTCGTTCTACTTTAAACTAGCAGTGTAGACTATAGTAGGAATAGGTTACGACACTACACCGTACACTTAGGCTACTCTTCACGAGCGTTTTTTGTGGTCGCGACAGAAAAAACAGCACTGTAAATAGAACTGTGCGCTAATACCACGAAGTATACATCCAGGAGTCCGAACGTAATGTTAAAATAATGGTCTTAATTTAGGGGACAAATTTTTGCCGATAGAGCGCGTCCCAGTCCCAGTAGCACTCTTTTGAAATTACGCGGGAAGTTCTGTTGCTATTGACAGCTCTGGTAATTTTTTTTTATGAGAAACGTGGATTTAAATCTAATTAGATAAAAGTTTTAGGAAATTCTTGGAAACTGTTCACGAAGTATAGATACCGTAGAATACGGTAATTGCCTAACGGTAATTTAAAAATAATTGTAATAAATAATAGTATTGGCAACACTCGGTATAATAGTATTGGCAACACTCGGTACGTAACAAGTTCTCGCACAGCTAGCGGCAGAAAAGAGAACTAAGATCTGGTCCTATTATTGTGTACATAATTACTATGGAAAAGCCTATACCGTTCGGACTCCTGGTATCTATACTTCGTGGCTAATACAATAGAGCTAAAAATCGTAAAGATTTGGCAAATCTGACATTTGTCACTTCGATTTTCGGCTCTATTAAGTACTAGCGCAGAGTTTTATTTAGTGCTAACTTTTCTGCCGCAACCGCAAAAAAACTCTCGTGGAAACGTAGTCTTAGAGCATCGTTTCTCAACCGGTGGGTCGCGACCCTTTGGGGGGGGTCAAGTTTGTTTTTATAGGGTCGCAGTCTATTGCAAAATAATAAATACAAACTACATATAGGTAACAAACGTCGAACGTAGAAACGATGCCTTAGAGTGTCACCTTATATGATGCGCAAATAAACATCGAATTCGGTGTAAATTGTCACAATATGCGCACATTCCTGTCTGTAGGTGTACTAGACACAATTTAAAGAACAAGAGGTACTTTTGCTGTGACAAAATGAAAGGCAAATAAACTGTGTATATATGTGTGTGCTAAATTGGCGATAGGGCTCTCACTGTCATACTTAAAGTGCACGCTGCTGGTGTCACCAAATTGACACCGGCATAGAAAGTTTCTGGTGACACCACAATTTGGTGTCCCAGTCAGGGACGCTGCTGGTGTTGTCACCAAATTGACACTGGCATAGAAAGGTTCTAGTGACACCACAATTTGGTGTCCCAGTCAGGGACGCTGCTGGTGTCGTCACCAAATTGACACCGGCATAGAAAATTTCTGGTAACAACACAATTTGGTGTGCTAGAGGGACGACGCATAGAAAGTTTCTGGTGACACCACATTGGCGTAAAGTAGTCTAGAATTGTATAAATTTCGAATATGAGATTAACAAACTTGTACGAAACGTTTGTATGGCATTTGTAGCCAAGCATAATCTGGCCACAGCAATATTTAAGCCTTAACCTATACAAGCCTCTTGCTATATCACCGATACAATCACAATATTATAACATTAAACTATGCTACAAATGCAGTAGTAACATCAATATATTCATTACGGCACTAACATAGACTCAGCTTTAAAATTAATTAGATGCACGTTTTAATGTTGAATACAGGAGCCATCAGTTTGTTATTAGTTCTATATTTTAGCTGCAATTTTGACATGTCAGTGTTTTCACATCTTATCGCACCGATATCCGATAACATACCGGAAACGCTCTTATGTCTTTGGTATAAGTGCGTCTTCAATATCCAGTTCGATATCGAATATCACGCCGATAATGACAAAACGTTTTTCATATTGAAACATATCCCTGTCTCTCTCGTACCTTCGCAATATCGATTCCAATATCCTATCGTATAACGAGACAACGTTCTTACTTGGATGATTTTGCGCGTTACTTATTACATGTAATTGATCGCCAACATTGAGATCTAACTTTACGAGATTTTTTGTAAACGGACTGAGTGCTGAGCAACATCCAATATTTGCTCAATCTATTCATTATCGGCCCGTGTCAATAACCTATCTACCGATAACTGTTTATTAAAAACATCGTCATTCAATCATTTACCGGTTTTTTGCAATACAAATTTGACGTTTTTAACAAATAGTTATTGGTATAAGATAGGTTATTGAAACAGGCCGTTAGTCTATGAGGAAGCCTAAGCTGACGTCACACTAGACGACTGGGCGGACGCGGTGACGTCACCACTCACCCGCTACACCGGCGTGGGCTGGGCGGGCGCGGTGACGTCACCGGCGTGGTCGCGCGCGAAGGACAGGAACACCTCCTCGAGCGTGGTCTCGGCGACGGCATAGTCCTGCAGCAGCGGGCACGCGGCGCGCACGCGCTCCAGCCGCGCGAACAGCTCGCTGTACGGCAGCGTATCGTCGATGTGGTAGTGCAGCATCGTCTGCGGGGACACAAAATATATTATAATTTAAATAATTTTATTTTATTTATGTATAGGTCACGCAACGAACTAAGATCTTTCGACAAAAGTAGAGGAGGTATGCGCAGAAGTCAGTTTTTGGGTGTTTTTGGCGGTAGCGGGCTCGGGCGGGGAGGTGTGGATGCGCCGAACGCATGCCGAACGTGGCTGCCGACACGCTATTGGTACGTTAGTAATATATATTCTTTGCTATTGGTCACATGCGCGAACGATCCCCTCCACTTTCACTGAGCGCTCATAAACCGTTGCGCGACCTGTAATAATGCACCTAATTATGAAGTTTATTTAAATTTTGTATTATTATTATTATTATTGACAACTTAGAATTTACACTTGACATTATAATCATTAAATATTTTGACTCTCAATGATTTGATAGATGTATAATTATAATTTATAAACCATAGTATAAATAGTAGGTATAGACTTTGTTTTATTTTATTCAAGTATGACTTTACAACTACTATTAAACATTGCTAATAGATTAAATAAATAATTCATAATTTATTCTTGTACTTTTGCACGCCACTAAAATGGCAGAATGTATAAAAACTTTATCTCTAATTTTAAGATATCTGTAATGTACTACATTCTTGCAATAAATATATTTCATTTCATAATATACACCCAGTTGCGGATCTGTCCATTTGCGACGGTCGGACGGTTATAAGGCCAGCAAAGTGCCTCATGTGTTGCGGTATTCGCTCACAATCAACCCATCTACTTGGGAATGTATTCATAAGCGGGTAGTGTTCTCATAACTTACTTGCATTATATTGACGGCATACAATCACAATACAAATACAACGATGTCCGATTTGATAATACTAGCATAATACAATAAAATTGTGACAAAGGTCAACCTGCATAAGAATTAGATTCCCTGATCTGATCTATAAAGATAAATAAAATTGAAGTGCCTGTTTGTATTTTCAAATTAACAGCTTTCACTGAATTCATATGAAAGTATATTTGGTACTTACAATAAAATATCAATTTTTTAAATTTTTGTCTGTCCGTCTGTCTCTCTGTCTGACTGATATTCACGGGACTTTCACTAGCAGATAGCTGAGGTTATAAGGTATAACATAGGCTACTTTTATTTTAGGGTTCAGTTTCCATTAGTTCTATGCAAACGAAGTTGCGGGCACCAGCTGCTAGTAGTACAATAAACTCTTACCTTGTGCTCGTCCTTGAGTGTGCAGTTGAAGGTCTGGTGCAGAGTGCTCTTGAGCGACGTCACGTCGGCCGCGCCGCCGCCACTGTCCGTCTCTGAAAATGTATGCAGCGTGCGTATTTTAAACTTGGTAACGTAAATTGCAATGCCGACAATTCTAGATAGTAAACAATATATTATTAATAATAGCTCCTCACACCGATGCCGGTGACGGTGGCCGGTTTCATTGAAACCAGGCCAGCTAAGCAGGAGTTACTTTGTAGCGCCCAAATGTGTGCGCAGTACACAAGAGCACTCTCTCTTGCTTTACTCTCGTAACCTAGCGGGACGAATGGCCGACGTGACTGGCGAGAGATCAGCCGCAGAACCGACTGTTTACAAGCTCATCCAATGGATAGATCATCTTTCTTGTCAGACAATCAGGTGATCAGCCTGCATTTGTCCTAAACAAACTTGGAAACATTTTTTGTTGTTTCAACGCGGGAGTCGAACCCACGACGTTTAAAGTCGAGAGCCAAAACTAAATTCTAAACCACTGGACCACAGAGGCTGTTTTAAACAATATATTACTCACCGTCCGAGTCTTTTGGCGGGGTGACGCGCAGCACGAGCGCGTAGCCGGCGGCGTGCTGCGCGCGCAGAGCTGCCGCACTACCGAGCGCGCGCACGCGGCCGCCCGCCACGATCGCGATGCGGCCGCATAGCGCCTCCGTCTCGTCCATGCTGTGCGACGACACGACGACCGCAGCGCGCGCGGCGGCCCGCAGCAGCGCGGCCCACAGCAGGCGGCGAGCGGACACGTCCACGCCGGCGCTGGGCTCGTCCAGCAGCAGCACGCGGCCGCCGCCGCACAGCGCTGCCGCCGCCGCCAGCCGCCGCGCGCACCCGCCCGACAGCGCAGCCACGGGACGCCGCGCGAACCGCTGCAGCCCGACGGCCGCCAGCCAGCCATCCGCCTCGCGCGCCGCCGCCGCCGGCGACAGCCCGCGCAGCGCCAGCAGCAGCCGCAGGTTGGCGCCGCACGAAAGGAATTCGTCCTGGTGGGATATTGCCACGGAATAAAAAACACGAGAGGAAAGGGCATGACTGGAAAGTTCATATTTACGCGGGCGGAGCTACGGGAAAAAGCTAGTATAACTATACAGATAATTTAATGTGCACAAAATTCGAAGACGGTAATAACCACGGAACATACAACACAAGAAGGGCGTGTAACCGGGGCCCGCGTGCCGTAGTTAAGGACAGCGAGTCTTAACTTGATGTGTGCTTACTTACTTACTTCTTGTGATGTTTTGGTTGTTTTTGTGTCATTCATAATAGTCACATAATAGTCACCAGTTCAGAAACCTTTATAATTGGTTAATTTTCAGTGTTTTTCTACAGTACACAGATTTTCGATTTTCTGCAGTATCCCACGGAAAAACTGTACTTTTCGTTATTAAATGTAGCCTTTGTATTAATCCAGAGCTTAAGTTAGTATATATCCCGAGTAACAAACATCCACCATACATACTAACAAACTTTCACATTTATATACGTAGTAGGTACATAGTAGGATAACGTTTCGAATTTCATTATTACTTTTCTGCCTAAGCCTCTTTACATAAGCAGTAAATCATGCACCCGAAGTATCAGTAGTTGATTTTGCGAAACATTATATTATAAAGAAATATTATTTTCATTTCTCATACTCGGAAAGTAGTGTTGTTTTGATCTGATTATTGGGTGGAAAATGCTGCTTTCCTTTCATAGGGAGGGAAAAACTCATACAAATTCATTCCGGCCCGAGGGTCTACAAAACTTCAAAAATAGAACTGCTGTCAGCTGTGAAGAAAATGACATGACTTTCTAAACAGCCAGTGTGAATTTAGCGCAAACTTCTTTGAGCGGAATAAGCCGCGACAATTACGCGGCGAGCGGTAAGTTCCATATTTAAAATTTAAAAAGTCAACACAAATTGGCGGGATACTAAAATCTGCTATGTATGTATCTGTGACGGACTTTTGTGCTATGATTTGAATTGAATTTAGTTTTATTTTCCACATATTCTAAATAAAAAGTAGAGTGTAGGTATGCCACGGGTAAAAGAATGAAATCCTACTCGGACTTTAGCCTCTAACTACCTCGGGAATTGATTCTTTTCAACCCTAGGCTAACAATCTACTATTTCCGGTCGTATAAAATTGAATAGCAGTGTTATTATAGTAATACTGCTATGTAATGCTGCCAAATATTTAAAATCTCAAGAAAGTCTATGACGTACATTTGACATAACAAATCTTCATACAACAAAATGTTACGCATTTATGTTTTCACCATACTTCAAATGTCATCCATCTTGTTTTCACCATACTTCAATTGTCATTTTTAGTGGAGACACTTAAGCCTCAACATGCCTCGTCTATATTATATAAGTACGTCTATGGTAATAATAACCACTCACCAGTCCGCCGAACTGCGGGCAGTAGCCCAGCGCGCGCAGGTAGCGGTGGCGCGCGCGCTCGAGGTGCCGCCCTGCCGCGAACACGTGCCCGCGTGTGGCGCGCTCCAGCCCCGTCAGCATCTTGAAGATCGTCGTCTTGCCCGCGCCGTTCACGCCCAGCAGACCGAACACCTCGCCTAATAAATGTAGAAAAATGTTAACGGTAATACCCCGTAATAAATGTAGAAAAATGTCAATAATTAATCATTCGCTTTATCCTTTTTCTGTATCAGTTTAAAATAAATATTAACATGCAATTTACAGCAATGAAACTAAGCTGGATATCCGATTACAAAAGGAACATGCATTTGTTTTAAAACAGCAAAATTCTTATATTCTCCGAAAGGCAACATAAATATGTGCCGAAAAATGTAAAAAGTACAGTAATCAGTTGCTAAATTAAAAAGTTACAAGACTAAAAATACTAAAAGTTATACGTTTTTTTTGGCTAAAATTGAAAAACGAAAATAACCTTTGAAATTCTTATGTTATTTGTGTAATTGTATAAACGCATATACATAAACGCAGTCTCTCTCTCTCTCATTATCTCCATACATTTTTAACTGTTGTGACGTCATTCGTGCATATTTTTTTTGTATAGAGCGTTTATAATGCTCTCCAACAATCTCACTTTTGTGATGACTGTATTTCGTCAACGGTTGATCGTAGATATACCATTACAAAATTCAATATTTTCTGGCTTAGGGTCCATCCACATATTACGTCACATCTGATGGGGGAGGGGGAGGGGGGGGGGGTCATACAAAGTGTGACAGTACATGTTAAATACAGGGATACTCAAAAGTGTGACATGCATAGGGGTTCAAAAAGTCGAAATTTTGCGTGACGTAATATGTGGATGGCCCCTTAGGATGTACTTTTCGAAAAGCAAATAAAAAAAATATGAATGTTCCCCAATGTGTATGTTACAAACAAAACCAGGGGGTCTCAAACTTAGGTGTTTCATATATTTTTTTCAACTTATATAATGTGCGCCATTTTACGCATTATTGAAAAGTTTCAAAATTGATGTTTTCTAATATGATGAAATCAGATGAATCATGTAGCTATTTTACCATTTCATGTATTTTGTATGGAAAAAAATATATGAAACATAATTAGAAACACCTAAAGTGGCATTTTTAGGCCCCCAGTTACAATCACAGATAATTTGTAATTACACTATGTCACAGTTGTGTTGTTTACATACATACATACATATAATCACGCCTCTTTCCCGTAGGGGTAGGCAGAGACCACTTCTTTCCACTTGCTACGATTCTTACATACTTGTTTCGCTTTGTCCACTTTCATTATTCCCTTCATACATGGTCTTCGGTTTAGGGTACTCTTGACCTGGCCTTTTTTCAAGACGTCCCTGATTTTGTCTCGAATCGTCCGCCTAGGTCCCCTTACAACACTTCCATTTACACTCGCCTTATACACTTTTTTTGTCAATCGTTCTTCATTCATTTTCTCGACATGGTCAAACCATCTCAGCATACCTTTCTCAATTTTTGCCACTACATCTTCTTTTAGGCTCTTGTTTACGTTTACATTTACTTAAAAAAATGTAGCGTGCCATGTTAGTGTGTTACCTTTCTTTACGGAGAAGCTAACGCCTTTCACGGCGTTGCAGGACTTGCCGAGCACCTTCGTGTAGCTCTTGTGTAGGTTGTAGGCCAGGAGCGCGTCAGTTATCTTGTCTTTCGCTGTAAATAATTTAAAAAAAAACAACAATTAAAAAATATAAGTAACCGCCGATATTGAATTACATATTACACTTGGTACTTAGTAGCAAAATATCTCGACTACACCAGCTTAAGACTAAAGAAAACTACGTGCCCACTTTGTTAGGCATTAAACATTTTCATTTGTGATGAAATTATTTGTATTTAACGGACCCCGTTTAGTGCTATGATTTATTTTTTGACTGCCAAAAGGAGGGTTATGGCAGCAAACGACGTGCCCTATGTTTTCGTGATTAAATTTGCGAAAAATTATAGCTATAATATGTATAGAACAGAAAATTTACAAGAACATTATTATGTGATACTAGACTAAGAAATAAAAAAAAGCGAAAAAAATCGCCAATTTCTGTTAAAAAATAAGGAAGACATGAGCGCTTAAAGTTTTTAATCTATATCTTTCTAGCAAAACGAAATTTAGTATGAACTTTTTATGCAAGATGTGACGTCACGTTACACATCGGATCTCTATCTAATTGACTACTTTAAACGTTGAAATCTTTATTATTTTCAATCATATTAAAATCTGCTATATTGTTTATTAAACTAGACATATATAAGGTTCAGTAACATCAATTACGGAAACTTTGAGCACGTAATTTACTGCTTGTGTAAAGACGTTTAGGCAAAAAAATATTTAAACTCGTGGAAAAAAAATACAACTAAAATTATTAAATAAAAATATTGCAAGAAATTAAATCTATTGCATAAAGCGTCCGCGCGCGACAAGGACAGCAGATGTAGCACGACAGAGACAGCGATACATATTGCATACACCAGGAAAGGTTATTTAAGTTCATATTTGAACAGCTGTTCGCGCGCGGTCGATATAATGTAATAGATTTAATTTCATGCATTATAATTTAATGTTTTATAAAAAAAATTTCCACGAGTTTAATTTTTTTTTTGCCTAAACGTCTTTACACAAGCAGTAAATCACGTGCCCAAAGTTTCCGTAATTGATTTTACAAAACCTTATATATTTCAACAAATAAATAACGTGCATATTATTATAATATTATACTCACGTAGGTCAATCGCCTTGCGCACGTACTCGGTCTCGGCGCGCACGACGTCGTCGGCGTCTCGCACGACGGGCTCGCTGTACCGCGCGCTCGCTACACGCTCCAGCATCGCGCTAAACACTCCGTACTCCATCAGTATAACGAGAGTCTGGAAAACGTACTCATTGTTAACGGCCTGTTTCACGCCCAACAAGTGTCGAATAGCTCATTCGGAAGTTGCGACAAAACTTCCGAATGAGCTATTCGACACTTACATTATACTGAGCGACAGAGACAAATCACAAAAGAAGCTATCTGACGCTTATAAGTCCATTGTGAAACAGGCCCTAAATATATACATACTAACATCTAATTACTTAAAGCTCGAATCTGAAGTGCGTTAATAAGATAGTTAAAATTATAGCACAGTGTTAGAATAGTTCTAGCATGTAGGATATCATAGCATTTATTATGCTTTTAACTTTATTAGATAATCTCGGGTTATCCCCCCAAATAAGGGTCCCCCAAATAAGGCGGACCACCCAGTAGCGTAAGTTTCTTAGTTCATGTATTTTAGATTTCTTATTATTAAATATGTATTGGAAGTAAGTAGACGTTTTTCTTTAGCCTCCTAATATCACATCATTTCAAATCACTAAACGAGCACGCATATTATTGCGCATTATTTTCACTAAGCTACACTTATGGCGAGTCGTCGTATCTAACTCATGTATGTATCAACTATTATCAATTGATAGACGTCATTTTCTTTAGGCAAATATTACTGTATCCTCTCGCAGTTACGTCCATAATATAATCTTTATGTCTACTAAGCGGGAGCGGAATTACGCGACGCGACACGGCCAAGTATTCTTTGTATGTAATTGTATGAGATATAACACACTACGCGGCAACGGAATGTCGTGACGCGGCACTCCATCGCGGTATTACTAGTGGGGACGTGTCGCAACGCCCTACGCGGCAACGGAATGTCGTGACGCGGCACTCCATCGCGGTATTACTAGGAGCGACGTGTCGCATCGCTCTGCTGCCGCTTTTTGCGGTCTTACCTAAATTTAGTAACACTCACCATGTAAACGATGAGATGTCCGAACAGTATGAGTATGGTATCACCCGGCGCGTACTCCTCGAAGCACAGATAACACTTCCCATTGACTCCTTTGCAGAACATAGAACAAAATGCAAGTTAAACTTAGAAGGATTCGGAAAAATCAGCAAGAAGCTCGCGAAAACCAGACAATGGGCTGGGGGCCTAGCTGGAAAAGCAGCGACGTAACGTAACGGTATCGAATAAGATTTGTATGTCACGATTTTGACAGATTTTCATACAATACTCATTCTTTATCGTTACGTTTACGGTGCCGTCAAATATTCCTGCGAGGTGGGACGTCCGGCAAGTGGCAACTCATCGAAGTTCCACAACCTCTGTGGCTAACGCATTGGCATTTAAACAGGAGTGTCGTTCTAGTGTCGTTTCGCGGTCGATCACATGTGCGAGCAAGACAGCGCTCATTGGAGTGGAAGCGGAGGTCGCTCTCCCCGTTGTTGAGACAGCGCGATGTGGTCGACCGTATGTGCGAGCGAGATACACTCACCGGGTTGCGGGCGCAGGCCGGCCTCGGCGTTGTTGCTGGCGACGTAGGCGGACCGCATCACCGCCGTGGTGAACTGGTGCGGCGGCATGACGTAGCCCAGCACCATCACGACGTAGTACACCCAGCCGCGCGGCTCGTTGGGTGTAACGGACTGGATCAGGTCCATCACGGTGTACGTGGTCGGTGTGATGAAACCTGACACATATATAATATTGTATGCTAAAAGATTGTATAGTTGTAGGTTCTACGAATCAAACGGTCTACCCACTAGGCCACGGACCTCACGTATGTTAATTTGATTTTATTTAGCCTGTGTTCCTGAATTATACTTGTTTTACTGGCCAGCCCGCCGCTGCAGCCCGCATGCGCATGCCAGTAAAATATGGCGACCGGACGTCCAAGTCATACTGGTCAGTAATACTAGCATAGCTTAGGAACACAAGCCTAATTTAAGATGATTTTCATTTTGAAAGCATTTTGATAAAAGTCCATTGGTTACAAAATTTATCTCTTCGTGGTCTCATAAGCTGACAAGGTAGCACAGCGGCAGGTGTAGGGTGGTGTACGTCCTCACCGAACACAATAACGGCGGCGATCAGCACGCCGCCGGCGCCGCGCTCGCCGAACCAGAAGCTGACGAGGTAGCACATCGACAGGAACGCCATGATGCCCGCCATCAGTGACAGGAATAGAACGCCTGGAGACACCAAAAAATGGGTAAATGCAAAAAATAACGTGTAGCTGATAAATACAATGAAAAAAGTGTCTGTATTATGGATAATTTACACGTCTGTTTTTGTTATTGACCGCGAATATGCATTTCGAAAAAAGTTTAATATAACCTTTTGGTAGTTGTCAAAAAGATTACTAATTAAAAATTCCGTTATGCGGCCAAGTTACATCACTGCGCGTGATGCGTCACGGTCCTCGTTTAGCGTATCTTACCCAGGAAGTCGAGCTGGTCGATGGTGCGGTCGGTGTCGATGGTGGCGGCGGCGATAAGCACGGCGTCAGCGTGTGCGCCGCGAACGCCGTCAGCCACGGTAGCGGCGCTCGCGTGCCCTGATATGCGGCCAAGTTACATCACCGCGCGTGATGCGTCACGGTCCTCGTTTAGCGTATCTTACCCAGGAAGTCGAGCTGGTCGATGGTGCGGTCGGTGTCGATGGTGGCGGCGGCGATCAGCACGGGCGCGGCCAGCACAGCACCGTACGTCAGCGTGTGCGCCGCGAGCGCCGCCAGCCACGGTAGCGGTGCTCGCGTGCCCGCCAGCACCTGTAAACATAGATTTCAAAACTCAAGATAGGCTATGACGTACATTTGACAAAACAAATATTCATACAATAAAAGGTTATGCCATCTTGGTTTTCACAACATACTTCAAATGTCAAAATGGCCCCAAAATTTTCAAAAGTGGGGCCATTTAATACATAGAATGCCGTGTCAGTCACATGTGCCTGACAAACCATAGTATTTTGTTTTACTTGGCGTGGCAGCTAAAGGGTTAACCCTTTTTGCCTCAACATGCCTCATCTATACTATATAATATGTCTAAGCCTGTAAAAAACCAGCCACGTGCGATTCGGACTCTCGCACGAACCACTTCTATAAAACGGAGAAAAAAACACGTTTGCTGTATAAGAGCCCCCTTACAAATTATTTTATTCTGGTTTTTAGTGTTTCTTGTTATGGCAGCAATTCAGGCGGTGTTCCTGGGTCATGGATACGTATTTAATGTGTATAATATAGTAAAAATCTTAAATATATTGTGTATAGTATAAAATTATTAAATATATTTCCATTGTGTGGTACCCGTAACACAGGTTCTTCGAATACTTACCACGGGACCAGATTGACGTGGAGTGAAGCGTCCATAGATATATTAATTGGTTTATTGACTTTGAGGAAAGTACATAATAAGCTGGGAAATATTGCCCTTGCATTGTCATATCTACGATTAACGATTAACGAAAAAAAAAACCTGCAGGTGCCGAGCACCGCTCAGGCGCTCCTTGCAGGGCAGAGTTACGGCGTTCATCACCGTCGACATCACCACTGCAAAAAAAACTCATTTAAATATCAATTAGTAAAATGCATCTGTATTCTGTAACATAGCGCTGTACCTACTGCTATGTAAAGAGATTTGGAAGTGAAATATAAAACATTTAAAAGTTGCGTTTACGAGTTAGGAATAAAGTGCCAAACTATTCCGCTAGTGGCGCCACCGCAGTATAAGGTATAGGTCGCGTCATGTAAAAAGAACGCTGGCGGTCTAGCTGCGCATAGGCGATTTATCGGTCTATTTGGTGGTATGAGGTGCGGCGCGAGGCGGGCGAGTCATGTCACATGTGCCGAATGCTTGCCAGCGCGCTATTAGTTCTTCAGTCGACCTTTGCTTTCCGCGCTGTGTCTACTTTCGTTTTCAAAATAACATCGCGCACAAAAGTTTTTAATAGGCATGTTGCCGAAAAAAATTTTTTTCGTCTATTCGATGTAAGTCAACATGTTAATAAACAATCCAGAACCCATTTTTGTATATCTGAAAAAATAACGTAGATACAAACTATTGAAATTTACAATATGAAAGAGAGCGATATATCGGCCTGTGACGTCACACCCTGCTACGCCATACATTTGTCATCACAAAATGTATGGCGGTAGCAGGCTGTGACGTCACGAATCGTTTTGCGAGAAAGGGATGGACAATATTTTTTATTTGCTTATATTTTTTAATCGCGTCACTCTAAATACCTATTTCTTTCAGATTTATGTATCTTTAATCAACAATTATAAAATTTAATTTGTAAAACTGTGATATTCCACAGAAGGCAACATCCCTATTACGATTATTTTTATTTATTTTTTTACTTTTACTTTTTTCTTATATTTCTAAATTGTCCGCTCAAGATGCTTTGTAATATACCCAGGGGTGGTCGACTTTGTTCTCGTCTTGTGTCGCAGCGGGGGCTAGACTTGGGTTGCCAATGTAAAAATATTTCCAAATTGCATAATATTAACCACTGGTCACCCCATCACAACCTGTCATATTGTAGAAACAAATAATTTTATCACAAGAAAAATGTCTGCCATTGCTTTCGTTGCGTGCGCAAATTATTTCTTGTGAATCCTATGCTCTTTGAGTTTTCATATTAACTAAATTGTTTTCGCCAATTAACGTTGAGTTGAGCTTCGGTTCCTCCGTTTCTTAGCGCTTTAGATATATTTAGTGCTGTGAAAATTTTGAGATAGAGACTCTTTACTAGATAGTGACTATTTGTATTTGTGTAAAATGAAGGAAAATAAAAGAAAATGTGTGAAATGTGGGTCTTCGCCTGCCAATGACTCTGACACAAAACTCTTTAGATTTCCAAAACCTGGTTCCACAAACACTCTCCGGTAAGTTAAATAGTAATTATGTACTTAGGTCTACGACTAATATGTAGTATACGTACCTATACTTTAGAATTATTTAATTTTGGTTGGTCTCTATTGTTTTCTATACTTTACACTAAGTATACATCGTCACAAAATATCAATTTCATTTCATTGCTATTAAAAATGATTGCTGATTGCCACTTCATGTAAATTAATAAATTTATTGGAATGTACTAACATAATAGTTAATACAAACATAAATTAATGTTATTTTACATTGCAGTTGTGAATTATGGGCAAAATATTGTTTCCCGGATCAACAATGGGGGTCAAGAGATTTTCAAAATCTGCTGCATTCCCAACATAATATGTTATGTCACCGACATTTTAAAGAAACAGATTTTGTGGACTTGTCCATAAAAAAATGCGACGTTTTGCTTCTCCAGATTTTGAGGTTAGTATAATATATGTTATAAATTCCTATATCCTAGAGATATGTATTTGTTGTTAAGAAGGTATGCAATGTAGTGAAACATTTTTTCTATTGGTAATAGGTAAAATGTGTATCTAAAGGTGTGACTCCTGCGAAAGTTTTTTACTGGGAATGTTTTCCGTCCGTTGTCCAAAAAACATTGTCTATTCTTACACAAATGTGTATAGCCATGCCCCAATGTCTTGATGTTTTATGTAATGTTTTGAAAGATACTATATAGGCTTAAGGGATGTTCTTTAATTTACTCAATTTACATATAATATTTTTGTAGGAGGTGACCATGCCATATTTGGAAGTACCTATTGAACCAATTGCTGGACCATCCCAGCCATTAATGGATATAACTAATATGCCACTTTCTCTTCCTGGACCCTCTTCACTCAGTGGCAAAAGTTGTGGCAATATAATCAAAAAGAAAGAATCTGCATTTGAGAAATGCAAAAAATATGTAAAGAAAATTTCAAAACTGCAAATAACAGTCAGATATATGAAAAATAAGAAGTATTTAAATAAATTAAATGAAAATAGTGCTCTTACGTGCCTATCTAAAAAGATAAGTCCTACGTTTGCACTATTACTACATGCACAGGTAAAAAATTATAACAGAGATCCTAAAGGAAGAAGATGGAGTACATCTGACAAAATAACAGCCTTGAGACTATTTAAAAGGTCTCCCACATGCTACCGGCTGCTAAGGAGAATGTTTTCTCTTCCTTCGCCAACATCTATAAAATCTCTGCTTAAAACATGTGTGCTTAATGTTGGCATAAATGATAATATATTTAATATAATTGGTACATTTGCAAAATCTCAAAAACCAGAAAATAATGAATTTATATTGATGTTCGATGAAATGTCGATTAAAAACCATTTACAATACAGTCCAACCAAAGATGTTATTGAGGGATTCCAAGATCATGCTGAACAAGGTAGAACATCACAACCGGCGTCATATGCATTGGTGTTTATGATTGCTAGCATAAGAAAAAAAATTAAGCAACCAATAGCATTTTATATTTCAGGCTCTTCAGTTACCGCTGATAGATTAGCTGTGCTAATAAAAGACGTAAGCAACATTTTTTATAATATTATTTTGTTATAATTTTGCTGCAACATAATTATATTAGTTTAATATTAATTATTATGTTTAGTAATAATCAGTCATGTTTAGTAATTACACTAGTTAAAATTTGTGAAAAAACAAGGGTTTTAAATATTATTATCTATTTTAGGTACTTGGAGCATGCTATAAACACAGCATCAATGTATCGGCAACAGTGTGTGACATGGGTGGTGTAAATAGAAGAGCCATTAATATTTTGGGGGCAACTGTGAACAAACCATATTTCAACCACAGCAGTCATGAAGTTGTTGCGTTATTTGATCCTCCACATTTAATTAAGTGCTTCAGAAATTTGTTTCTGAAGTATGATATAGAATGGATGACAGACATATCATCTGAAGATAAAACTGGAACAGGTAAAACTTTTTTTTATATAATTTTTAAATTGTTGTTTTATTCTGTACTAGAAGATGTAACCCACGGGAACCGTATATGTCCCGCGATAAAAAGTAGCCTATGTCCTTCCCCATGGTCTAATTTATATTTGTGCCAAATTTCATGATGATCAGTTTAGTAGTTTTTACATGAAAGTGTAAATAAAGTAAATAAGTATGTACATTTCCCTGCGATAAAAAATAGCCTATGTCCTTTCTTAGGCTATAGACTATCTGTGTACCAAATTTAATTCTAATCGGTTCAGTAGTTTTGCCGTGAAAGACGGACAAACAGACACACACACTTCACATTTATAATATGAGTATGGATGAGCAACCCGAGTGGTATGTTTCTGCATAAATGTCAGTTTACCTACTATTTTAAATATTAATTTTGCAGGCATAGCTAAGTGGAGCCATATTGTTAAATTCTTTGAATTAGATAATGCAAATCCTAATTATGCATTTGCACCACTACTGAGACAGGATCACCTAAATCCTAACAATAAACAAAAAATGAAAGTAAAATTAGCTGTTCAGGTGCTAAGCCATACAGTGTCAGCTGGAATGTATGCCAGCATTGGCAAGGGTAAATATCAACTTTTTTTATAATGTCAGTCAACATTTTTTATTCAAAGTTGCTATTAATATACACATAATGATCGTCGGTATACATGATGCCTACCACTAGTTCTGGAACTAACCCGGCGAGAAGAACCGGCGCAAGAAACTCGCGATACATAATATATTATAATAGTATATAATATACTATACTAAATTCTTGCATTATATGGAAAATGTGTTACCTCTTGCATGTGTCTTGATAATTTTAAAATTATTAGAGATTAATATAATGGTAACTATGTACTTACATAGCTTAGGTACCATTTGAACTCAAATCTAACTGGGAATTTAATGTATAAGAAATGTAATTCTGTGGTGGTTGCTTAACAAAACACTCTAATGTTAATATTTGCTAAAACTCTAAAAAAATAAGGGAAACAAAAGAAAAATTATTTGACAATGAACAAAAATTTAACAAATTTTTTTGCCAAATTGCTAATTACATTAACATTATCTTACTAATAAAATCATGACAGTTTTGGAACAAGCATACTAACATTAAAAAAATAGGTTATTATTTAAAAAATTATATTGTATTATAATAATTTGCCATTCTTATAATATTACCTTAACCCTGCTGAACCCATAAACAGAATACTATTTTATTGCAGGACTACCTGCAGATGCAATAACAACGGCAGATTTAGTGTCAAAAATGGATAAAATATTTGACACCCTCAATAGTGACACTCCAGATTTACGGCGAGGGAAACCCTTTTCGACCAATTTAAAGGAGTCCTCTCCACATTTAGGGTTTATGAAAGAAATGATTAAACATTTTAAACAAATGAAATTTATTGGGTCTAAAGGCACCCCACCATCTCAGGAGGGGTGGATTTGGACTCTAAATGGTGTGGAAAAATTGTGGCAAACTTTGCGCCAAAAACACACATCAATAAAAAGCTTGTCGACGCGAAGATTGCAGCAAGACCCAATTGAAAATTTGTTTGGGTGTATACGAGCCAATTGTGGTGCAAACTGCAACCCAACTACAGGACAGTTTATTGGTGCATTAAAAACTGTGCTTCTAACGCGTATCTCCCACATTGGGGTGGGCACCAACTGTGAAAGCGATTCAAATAGATTGATAATCAATAATTTTAAATTGCTGTTGCAAAGCAACAATGACCAAGCAGTTAGTAGTGATCAAACAGCTAGTTGTGATTATGATGATGCAAAAACTATCGAGGACAATATGTTGGAAGGAAGTAGCGAGCTACAGGCATGTGCTTATGTCAGCGGATTTTTATTAAAAAGATACAATAATGATTGTGATCAGTGCTCATCAATTATCTCAACAAAAAACTACATGTCAATGCACACATTCATAGAGTATAAAGAATATAAAGAACGAGAAAAGTCGTTAAACTATCCAAGTGAGTCCTTTGTGCTCTGCGTAGAAATGTGTGCTAATGTTATGAATTTATATTTAGAAAAAAATGCACATAACATAAAAATAAAAGAAAATATAACAAAAATTTTAAATGAAAATGTAAATTTTGATTTTCTCAATAGTTGCTCAGAGCACAAAGAACTAAATATTAATTTTATAATACAAAATGTATTTTATATTAACATTAAACGATTTTGTATTAAAAAAAACAGAGCATTTGCCCAATCATCCGCTGAACGAGCACTGAAAAGAAAAATCGACATCTTAACACATAAATAATAGTATACTATTATTTATGTGTTAATATGTCGATTTTTCTTTTAATTTTAATTTATGTTATTGTGTATTAATTTTAATTTATGTATATATATGTATTTCGCAGCCGGATCCTATAGGATCCGGCTGCGAAATCACATACTACATGAATAATGTAGATAATCAAAATTTAATTTTAAGTTATAACTTGTAATAAACAAGTTGAGGAACACATTTTTCATAAGGTGCCAATTAAAAATTTCCCACTAGTACCATCAAGTTAAATATTATTAATCGACTTAGAGAAACATTTCATTTACATCTTATGTTAATAAAACCTATACCACTTTATAACAATTATAATTTATAATTTAGCACCATATGAAAAATAGATTCCCCAACTAACTGTAAAAATACTTAAAGTTTGATTTTTATTATCTATATTATTAATGTACTAATTTCACATAACATACGGATCGACAGTAGGCTTTATTTTATTATTAAGTTTTAAATAATAATTGTCGATTTTTTATAAGCTGTTTCAGTGAATAAAAGTTGTATCAGAAATATAAAATAAGTTTTTATAAGCTCCAAAATTTAAATTTTCGTGCTATTTGCTATGATATTAAATACATACATACTTATTTTAGATTTCTAATAAGTCTGTTCTTCACTGACATAATTAATTGTGTAAAAAGCAAAATAATTATTTCCTGACAAAATTTCAATCTTTATATTATGTTATGCCTACACATGTTGTCCATGTGAAGATCAACGACAACATGTGGACAGCACAAAATGAGTAGGCGACTTTTCGCTGTTTTAAAAACATTATGCTTGTTCACTTGAGTAGGGTTATAAATGTTAAAAAGCAATACTAATATTGTTAATGGTTGCTATACTTTAACCCGCGCAGGGTATGGTGGAGGTGGATCACACCTTTGCTTTGAGGAGTGTTTTATAAGCAATATTATTGTATTATTTTAGTGAAACAGAAAATGTGTATATTATATTTCAAAATAAATTATTTTTTTATTTAAATGTTGATTTTGTTGTTATTTTTACATTAGTAAGAAACTTGATTTCAGTAATCACTGATGGAATTCATGTCTCAAGTTTCTTACTAGTGTAAAACAATATGTACCTACCTATAATTATAAATTAAACAAGTACATACCTACCGTATATATTATTGACGTACGTTCAAATTTCGCGGGTTAGTTTAGTTTAATAGGGGCACCCAACAGATGGCGCGGATGGCCTAGTCTATTCGCGACATTTTATTTGTATGAAGTTGTTGTTCTTCTCCGTGAGTATATTGTGTTCTGTGAATATACCCCATGTGGAGAGCAGGTACCTCCTGACATACAGGCTTTTAGCCTAGTTTTGGAGGCAGGACAAATTTTACCTGTAATATGCTTTTGTGGATAATAAAGATTATTTATTAATTTAATAATTAATATACGAAGTCACGAGCGAAAGGCTAGTCCAATAATATAACAATAGGCCTAGTACTTTCGTGCGCGATTGTACCCATGCGCTGATACACCCCCTCCACTTTCTTTTAGCGTTCTTTTTACATGACGCGACCTATAATATTTTTTACGTGGTAGAGCCATGCTTCGGCACGAATGGGACGGCTCGACCGGAGATATATAATACCACGGGCTCACAGAAAACCGGCGTGAAACAGCGTTTGCGCTGTGTTTCGCCGAGTGAGTGAGTTTACCGGAGGCCCAATCCCCTACCCTATTCCCTTCCCTACCCTCCCCTATTACCCTATTCCCTCTTAAAAGGCCGGCAACGCACTTGCAGCTCTTCTAATGCTGCGAGTGTCCATTGGCGACGGAAGTTGCTTTCCATCAGGTGACCCGTTTGCTCGTTTGCCCCCATATTTCATACAAAAAAAAAAAAAATATAAAGAAAATTGACATTTGATTTGTTACTCTTTGTCTGCATCGAAAGAAGAGAAAATAGAAAATAATATGCATCAGCTATAGAACACTGTTTACGTTATATTATTTAGCCTTGCGTAATATTCCTAACTGTTGTAAAGTCTAACCAGGAAAATAGAAAACCTGACACTGTGGGCGCTTCATTTTGTATTGCAGTAAGGGTCAGTTCACACCGAGACGATACGCGACGATTCACAAATTAAACTTGATTAATTTGACATCGAGTACATACGCTTTAAGAAATAACTCTAACAATGAAACGTGTATCTTCTTGGTGTAATGAACACATTTCATTTTTTTTTTCAATTCTTGAAAATGCAGCGCCTTGTCATTTCGTTTCGGCGTGAATTGACCCTAACATTACGAAAATCTGGGATGTGATTGCTTAAAATCTGGGATGTGGTCGCTTAAAATCTAGGATGTGATTGCTTAAAATCTGGGATGTGGTCGCTTAAAATCTGGGATGTGATTGCTTAAAATCTGGGATGTGGTCGCTTAAAATTTGGGATGTGATTGCTTAAAAATTGGGATGTGATTGCCTAAAATCTGGGATGTGATTGCTTAAAAATTGGGATGTGATTGCTTAAACCTGGGATGTGATTGCTTAAAATTCGAAGGCTTGATATTGACTAATGTTTCAATTCGTGTATTTACTGCAATATAGCCAATTTTTCTATGTTCCTGGTCAGGCGGAAATTATAGTACAATGAATACAACTCACCGAATACCACCATACTGGCCCACAGGAACAGCGCCTGGAGGTCTTTGGACTTGTACGCCACGTTGACCGGGTCGGACTGTATCGGGTGGTTGTTGGTCGTGATCGCCAGCGGGCCCACGCCGAGCGCCGCGCCGAGCGTGTTCGCGAACATGTTCGCCGCCACCGGCGCGGCGTGGTGGCGCACCGTCGTGTACAGGAACTAATAAGTATAAGAGTTATTTATTTTGCCAAAATTTATATTCGTACATCGTACTTACAATAATTATTAAATCAACACATTTTATACATTAACCTCCTTACTAATAAACACTGTATAAGCTTTGAATAGTTATATACAGTGTTTTGTTCACATCACACAAGTGACATTTTGAATTTGACAGGAGACAAAACACTGTGTAACTATTCAAAGCTTAAACGGCGTTTATTAGTAAAGGGGTTCTTGTTTAACGTTGGCGCCTGCACTAGGTTAAGCCTGCCCTGCAGATCGCCAAAATTCATGTTGAATTTTACATATAATAATTTTTAATAATATTGCGCGATGTATGTGTATGTGTATTGTGTATACCAAAGAATATGTAGGCAAAAAAATCGTGGGAGAGCCACGCTTCGGCATGAATGGGCCGGCTCGACCGGGTAAATACCACGGCCTCACAGAAAACCGGCGTGAAATAACGCTCGCGTTGTGTTTCACCGAGTGAGTGAGGTTACCGGAGGCCCAAGGGGGTTTTGGGATTTTGAGGATCAGGAACGCAAGTCGCAACACCAGAGTAGTTACAAGTGTAAATTCTCTGGTGTTGCGAGTGTCCATGGGCGGCGGTAAGCGCTTACCATCAGGCGATCCGTCTGATCGTTTCCTGGTTCATTTCATAAAAAAAAAAACAAGAACACACTATAACAAAACCTCAATTCTCGTAATAACTTACACTTTCATTTTACTTTTATTGAATTATAAATTAATCGTCTTAATATCGTAAACTGAATTTTGGAATTTGGACCAAACAAAACAAGTTTGACGTTGGTTTGACGTTTATGAGAATACCGTTTTGCAGTTTTAATACATCATGCCTGAATTGTAACTGTGTTATGGTATGATTTAATTAGCAGAATCGACCTTTAGGTTTAGGTATAATAATGTGCACATTGAATAAGTGAGTAATGGTATAGGCCAAGGCTGCTCTACCTTTTAAAGAGTCGGTCCAGACGGTGGATTCAGTCGTTAACGACGGGCCACTTACATTTCCTGTTTCAGTTACTCTCAGAACAAGCGCAATAAAAACTCAATTATTAGGAAAATAACATTGAATTATTGTTTATTAGGAACATAGAGCGGGGGTGGGGTATCACTCCCCGCGCTGCGCGTAGCAAACTGACAGCTAACTTCGGAGAGGTCATAAAGTTTGAATCGGGATGTACAGTGCGCGGCGGGATTTTTTAATTTGGTGCGTATTTTTAAACTATACCTACTTGCGCGGGCCACTTAAAATTCTTTCGCGGGCCACAGTGTGGCCCGCGGGCCTGGGGTTGAGCAGCCTTGGTATAGGCCGTTAGATAAGAGTTGGCGACTACAACATGTTTACATGTTACGTTGTGTGCTGTCTATGAACAATCATGACGTGAAGTGACACTTCACGTTACCTTACCTTAGCATCGGTATCGTTAATTTCCAGGCCCACCAAATACTTGTTATAGTCCATGATGTCTCGCTTCCCGATACGAAGAATATCTGTAACCAATACAGTCAATTTGTAAATCAGGGATGATGAACGCGCGACACAATATTTTGGACACGACAAAAATAATATAAAATAGGATTTTTCCCCTATTTACAAGAAATAGTTATTTTTACGAGAAAGAGTTAGTTTTTAGGTTAGGTATATTTAAATTTTCGCACTAGTGTAAGGCTAAGGAATGAGGCAATTAATGCTCAGTGCCAATGATATAATAGGCTTATAATTGAATTATTTTGCTAAAATGTCACCATGGTGTGCTATTCCACATCCACATAAAGTACTTTCAATCTTAACTTCGTCCCATTTTTGTTTATAAACGGCAGAGTCCATTACATAAACCACGAAGTATAGATAACAAGGAGTCCGAACGTAATGTTAAAATAATGGTCTCAATTACGGGGACAGATTTTTGCCGGTAGAGCGCGCGACGGTTCGACATGCACTCGTTTGAAATTACGCGGGAAGTTCAAAGTTGCTATTGACAGCTCTGGAAAGATTGAAATCTTATTATATAAAAGTTCTAGGAAATTCTTAGAAACTGTTCTCGAATTAATACTATTGGAACATAACAACTAAACAGTCAGGATCCATTGAAAAATTAGATTGGCTGTCGAATAATGGATCCCGACTGTTCAGTTGTTATGTTCCAATAGTATTAATTCAATAATATATTATAGAATTCTAGACCACCGGATATCTAAGTGCTTGTTTTTTTCTTTTATGTTTTAATTATGTACCTACTTAGTTTGGTTCACTTTTTACGCAGTCGGGTTTTTAAATTTTTTAAATTATTATTTTTTATTTTATACTTTTTAGTTGTGAGTACCTAGCTAGCTATTTACCAGACTGGATTTCCTATCAGCATCAGTCCTACATCACAATTGCGCTGGAATGTGAGAATGGTTGTTACGCAACTTTAAATCGATATAGATCCTAAACGGTCAGTCGAATCGAAAAATGTTGAGAGAAAACTAACAATGATTTTTAAATACCTATTCAACGATACCCCACTTGATATAGTTTGTTGACTTTCATTTTTTTCATTTTCACAATATGGCGTCCAGTAGTCGCCATATTGAATTTTCACTAACGTCATGTCTTTAGTGACACTCGCCGGTCTAAGAGGAATCGATTGACGTGTGAATCATAAAAATCGGCCCAGGCGTTTGGTCTGTATAGTGCT
This sequence comes from Glaucopsyche alexis, assembly GCA_905404095.1. Lineage (NCBI taxonomy): Eukaryota > Metazoa > Arthropoda > Insecta > Lepidoptera > Lycaenidae > Glaucopsyche > Glaucopsyche alexis. Next base: position 2,840,889 of record FR990057.1, read on the forward strand.
TCAAAGGAACATACATACATACATACATACATATAGGCTGATAAACACATTACCACTCCTTTGCGTCGCGCAGTCGGGTAAAAATAGATACCGTAGAACACGGTAATTGCCTAACGGTAATTTAAAAATAATTGTAATAAATAATAGTATTGGCAACACTCGGTATAATAGTATTGGCAACACTCGGTACTCGTCGGTCTCGCACGCCTAGCGGCAGAAAAGAGAACTAAGATCTGGTCCTATTATTGTGTACATAATTATTATTAAAAAGCCTATACCGTTCGGACTCCTGGTATCTATGCTTCATGACATAAACAAAACACTTGATACTTCATAACAGTATATAGTTCAACATGTCGCTACACGATTGCTGGTGGCGCTGTTTATACCGCTAAAAATGCATTAAAATGTTATCGATCAACAGCAGAGCAACAGTTATACGTAATAAGACTTTTTTTCAGCGATAAGCAACCGATCGCGCAACAACTGCACGACCGGTTGTCTGAAAACTATCTGCTAAAGGTACATAATCAGCTAGCCAAATCCCGAAACAAAACCAACTTATAATAATAATAATATCTATGGACGCTTCACACCACGTCAATCTGATCCCGTGGTAAGTTCTCGAAGAACTTGTGTTACGGGTACCAGACAACGGAAATATATTTAATACTTTTATACTATACACATATTTAAGATTTATATTATATTATATATACATATTTAATATACATCTATGACCCAGGAACATAGAAAAACTTTTTGTTCCTTCGGCGGGATTTGAACCCGCGATCCCCGGTTTGAGCACCAACACGCTCAACCAACTGAGCCACAGAGGTCGTCGTACCCTTTACCGGCACGCGACGCGTCCCAGTCCTCACTGAGCGTAGTCTCGGTGTGGTGAAATTATAAAGAACTAGCTGTTGCCTGCGGTTTCGCCCGCGTCGTAAATGTAAATACCCCGGCCCGGGATAAAAACTAGCCTATGTTTTAATCCAGAGCCCAAACTACTACCATACAACATTTTAAAGCAATCCGTTCAGTAGTTTTGCGTGAAATAGTAACAAACATCCATCCATCCATCCTAACAAACTGTCACATTTATAATATTAGTCATAATAGCTCCCCACACCGATGCCGGTGACGGTGACGCAGGAGAAATTTTATAGTGCCCAAGTGTGTGCGCAATACACAAGAGCACTCTCTCTTCCTTTACTCTCATAATCCATAGGGACGGATGACCGACACGACTGACGAGAGATCAGGCGCAGGTCCGACTTTTTACATGCCCATCCGGCGCATGGATCATCTCTCTTGTCAGACAATCAGGTGATCAGCTTGCATTGTTCCAAACTTGGAAACAACATTTTTTTGTTGTTCCAATGCGGGAATCGAACGACCTCCGAGTCGATAGCCAATGCTCTAACCACTAGACCACGGAGGCTGTTACTAATATTTATTATTTTATTTTACAGTAATATTGGTAGGATAAATATCTAACTATCTAACGATCCTACCTTCAGTGACATTACGCGAGGGCGTCACCTGGACGCCCGGGTACCAGCTCTCCACCGTCCTCAGACTAGGCCTGCTGGTGTTCACATTGTACAGCACCTTCCGGTCCATGTTGCCATACAGCTCCAGGTTCATGGGGACCGCGTAGTTGGCGGCCTTGGCGGTGTAGTTGTTGGAGCCAAACGTGACGGCTACAATCACCGCTATCGGTAGGAATATTTGCTGTGAAACGAAAAAATGTATAGTGTTTAATACTGGGTGCCTAGCATAAACAACATATACCTATTTGTAAATATCTCCAATATTTGTGCGTTTGAGTTCATACTTACCATAATAATAAATGTTTTTACGATTTACGATATAAGTAAACTAATGATGTGGCTTTTGTTAACTAATTTAGCAAAAAAAAAAAAACTTTATTGTACTTTTTAGATGGATTTTATTAATATACTACACATACAATAATACATATTTTTACAATAACCAAGGGGCTGTCCATTAATCACGCGATGTTTTTAACAACTCCCCCTGGTGAGGTTTTATACTGCCCCCCCACCTAAGATCACGTGTATTTTTTTGTACATAGTAACCAGCAGGTCATGTTTGAAGAAACACTTTAACTTAAAAAACAATTTAATCGAATAATTGAAGCAATTACAAACTATACGAGTCATTTGTCTTGTAAGTATTTAAAACAACACTACAAAACTACAACCGATAAAAATTTCGGTATGCAAAGACTAGATTCGAAAATTAATACACGTGATGTCTCCTTAAGCCCCCTCCTCCCCTTGTGATACTTGGTGATTTGTTTTCGGACACATTAGGCATCACGTGATTAATGGACGACCCCCAAGTAGTAATGCCTCAATATTTCTGTTTTTTTTTTTTTTTTAATGTAAAGAGCCAGGAAACGAGCAGACGGATCGCCTGATGGTAAGCGATTACCGCCGCCCATGGACACTCGCAACACCAGAGGAGTTACACTTGTAACTCCTCTGGTGCTGCGACTTGCGTTCCTGGTCCATAAAATCCCCAATCCCCCCCATGGGCCTCCGGTAACCTCACTCACTCGGCGAAACACAACGCAAGCGTTATTTCACGCCGGTTTTCTGTGAGGTCGTGGTATTAACCCGGTCGAGCCGGCCCATTCATGCCGAAGCGTGGCTCTCCCACAGTCATGTATATTATTGTCCATACATCCAATACTATAAACATTTCGTTTACGCAGCGCTCAATACTTCCAACTAGCCCGCCTGTTTTGTGTCAAGTGACTACCAAACCCAACATTGAATGATTGAATTCCTGCTACAGACGTACCGATTTATCGTTGCAGTTTAAACTGTGCAGTTAAATCGAACGCTCCTAGTGCTTTCAAACGCCAACGATAAAACTGTGGCCATTGATTGGTTGGTAGATTGATTGGTAGAATCATCTTGAATCTATCACCACGGCCTCTAGTCAAGATGCATTCGATAATTTAGACGGCGAAGTTCGAAAACAAAATGTATGGGGATTTGACATAAGGCATCGCAAGCGACATGTCACATTTTTCATTTCAATCTTATGTATATCACAAATTTAGATAGAAATGCCTGGGTGAGACCAATTTATAAACATAAACCACATTGGAGGCTGATTACTTGAAAATGGTTGACAAATAGCCTGTTCCAGACGGCACTACTTTTGCCCAAAACGCTACGATAATTTTTACCACAAAATGTTGTTTCTTTAGCGAAATAACGTTATTATTGAAAATTTCGAAAATGTCGTTTTTAGCAATTTTTGTGACTAGTGGAACAACTGACAGCAGATGTTGGGAACGTCAAAAAGTGCTAATTTTAACCCAAGTAGCTGATTTAACCCAGGGAGCTGGGTAAAAATATGCAAAATGGCGTGATTATTCTTAGCGTTTTTAACAGTTTTTGACAGATGACAGTTGCGTGTGGAACAGGGGTGAAAACAGTTACGAATGATCATAGTGGTGCTAAAGAAACAGAATGTGAATGAAAATAATGAAAATAACGTTTTGAACGTGCAAATGGAACGAAGCTTTTGTAAAAAGTCAAGTATTTATTTAAATAGTCTTTATTTAATGAAGTCGGTTAAAAAGTACGATTCGTCGAAATCCCACACGATGGGAATTTATACACATTTTTATGGAGAGCCACCCCTAAAATATAAAATTATTATCATTTAATGATGCTAAAACCAAGATCTATATACAATCTATAACTATACCAAATTTCATCCATTTAAATTCATAATTACCGAAGTTAGAAGGGCGGACAGACAGACGGACGAACAGCGAACTCACCAGAACGAAGAAGGACATCTTGTGTGCGGCTATGTACTGGAAGTGACGCATGAACAGAGCGCAGAACTGACGCGCGTATAACTTCACTCCGGTATACTCTGGAGTTGCTGACGCTCCTGAAAATTTTTCTTTCGTCAATTAAATCAAAATAACTGGACTGATATTTACTTCTTTTTACTGTTAAATTAACATTATTTGTAATGAAGTTCTTTTGTCCGAAGAATATACGTGGCGTGAAGCGAAAATTTTCGATCTTTAGCTTGTGAAAACAATATAGTATTATTTAAAGTATGTTAGTAAAAGTCATAAGTTTAATTTTGCTTGCAGGTTGTGGCAAGTTCATTTATATTTTATACCTAAACCTGATTTCTTTTAGAGTAGTCCTTATGTACGCTACTATTAATAATTATGTGGTAATTTAATAAATGAAATAACTAACCAGTAGCGGCGTCGATCTCGTCCAATGAGCTGACGTCAGCAGTATCACTACATAACCTAAAAGAGGAGAAATAACTTTAATTTCTTATGGTAACACTACGATCAGCTGAGACCGGAGACCCAAGGGGATTGAGGATTTTAAGGACCAGGAACGCAAGTCGCAACACCAGAGGAGTTACATGTACGTATAACTCATCTGCTGTTGCGAGTGTCCATGAATGGCGGTAATCGCATACCATCAACCGATCCGTCCATATTATTTAAGCGATACAATATATAACTTTATTTACTACACGATACACGTTTCATTGGTAATATTCGAAAAAATGACGTCCATCTTCACCAAGTGAATAAAGTTAAACTCACTTTAAGAACACCTCTTCGAGCGTAGACGCGCCTACACCTATCGTGTCCACGTGCAACTCGGAGCGTCGCGCCTCTAACTCTTGGAACAGTTTGGGGAATGCGTGCGTCTGATCCGCGGGCAGTGCGTACGCGACGCTGTTGAACGTGCGCTCGCGCAGCGCCGCGCCCGGCACGCGTGACGTCACCAGCGCCGTGATGGCGTCCTCGTTCGGCGCGCCCAGCGTTTGGCACGTGAGGCGGTACCCCGTGCCTAGAACGAGCGTCTATATTAGGTGCTAAATGTTGCCTGCGACTTCGTACGCGCATAAGGAAATCTCGAGGAAACCGTACATTATGTCGCAATAAATAGTATGTCCTTCTCCGTGGTCTACTCTTTGTCTGTGCCAAATTGCATCAAAATCAGATTAGTGATTTCGGAGTCTATTGTTGGATAGGCTCCGAAACAGCTTCGTATTGGCAAACCAACAAACAAATCTGTCCTCTTTATATATTAGTATAGAATATAGAAATATAGACAAAAGAAATATTAAACAATGATAAGATCTTAGTACCAGAGATAAAGGGTCTTGGCAGACGGACTGAAAGCAAAGTGATCGCCTAAAGGTACGAATTACGATTAATAAATATGATTTCACCAAAATAGTATGCAGCATTTGCTTACAAACATTTTGTGCAACACTCCAGCAGTGCAGGTACTAAGCTGATATCGCATTTGGCATCCATCTCCACTGGTAAGGCTGTGCGTAACTTTTGTAAGCACACTTGTGCGCGAATAATAATTTTATCATTCGTCCAATCCATATTTAATGATTAATTAAGAAATGTACGCGCACAAATAAATGTTTTTACTCCAGTAGCGGAAGCAGGACTGAGTTCGCGAACAACAGGTTTGTACGCGTCGACGCGAGTCCACTGCCTGCATGTGTGCACGCACAAAAGTATACAGATAGAATGTTCACGCACAATTTGTTATTGTTTGCTTTAGTGAGTCGACCAGAATAAACTTTGGATTGCAGTGCCGCAGTGACTTTCGCCGATAATGGTGGAATCGCATCTTTACGTATCGTAACAAAGAGCTCCGTTTTTTTCCTAATAGGACACGGAACTAAAACTCACGTACCGAGCGCCCGCTTCAGGTGCATGGGGGAGGCGAAGCAGCGCAGACGGCCGGCCTGCAGCGCCGCCACGCGGTCGCCGAGCGCGTCCGCCTCCTCCATGAAGTGCGTGCTGATGAGCACCACGCGGTCGCCGCGCAAAGACTGCACATACAGACAAATCTGTTAGTCTACACACATATGTAGGTACGTCCAGTAATTATGATAAAAATATATTGTAGGTAGAAATGATTGGTGAGTAATAAAGTTAGTCTTGTTCTAACGCTCGTGTTTAATTTACTTCTCCAGTCTCGATAACGTGACAACATAGACGTATATATATTACTAGCTTTTCCCCGCGACTTCGTCCGCGTGAAACAGTTACTTTAGGATATATCGCTAAAATTTACCCGCGACTTCATTTACGTAGAAGGAGAAGCGCTTCGACCTCACAATTGCCCGTCGCGCGCCTGATTATTTTATTACTGCGATATCTTCTAAAATACTCAATGAAATCAAATGATGTAAACGGCAAATTTCTTCTAAATTAAATGCTTGTAATGAATAACATATTTACTTTGATATGGATTAATATCATCTTTATGAAAACACCCTCACAAATAATGCTTAATTTTAGAACAAATTTGGTTAGCAAAAAAAGGTTATTGTGAGCCAACCTTAAAAGATAGACATATACAGTCGCGGACTTTTGTTTTAGAACATTTAAAGGGAAACAATTTTGTCATACATAATTTTAGCGAAACTTTAACCGTTTCCGCAGCGTACGCAGCGAAAGCTCTCAAAAGGAAAAAAAAAAACCCGATTTTGAAACATTCTTGATTGGTGCTCCGCTCATATTGAGCTTAGCATGATGTTATATAGCCTAAAGCCTTCCTCGATAAATGGACTATCCAACACAAAAATAATTTTTCAATTCGAACCTTTCGAGTTCCTGAGATTAGCGCGTTCAAACAAACAAACAAACAAACTCTTCAGCTTTATAATATTAGTATAGATAGACCGGCTGTTGCAGCTCCACCCGCGTCAAATATACTATCGGGTATCCCGCAAGAATACTGTACTTTTTCGGGAAAAAAGTAGCCTTTGTTTTAATCCAGAGCCTAAACTACTATCATACAAAAAGAAATGTTCAAGAAATGTATGAGGCCTGGGCCAGCCCTATGTACAGCATATGTAAATATAGCTACATAATATAGTAACCGTTTCCTATTCTTTATTTTGTTTAATTTCACTTCGTTTCCATGTACATTTAAATTAACTTCGTCAAGGAGAGCAACACAAAGTAATATAAAACATGGCGGATCAGATCAGAATTAACTAAAGAATATCATTCTGTCAATGACATGACTTTTGACAAAGAAAGACGTATGACATTCAAGACGACGTCTTTTCGTAAAACTGTCTACTACGTCAAAAGTCAAGTCAAAACAACTGTCATGGCCGCCCTAAAAATAGTGTTCTCGCAATAAAAAACTCTTCAAATAATCACTTTTGTACGCATGTACCCTTCTTAAAATTAATTTTTTCGTGTTTTTATGATATGCCCATAATTTTTTTTCTATTTACCTATGTAGTGTACATAGAACTGGCCCAAAATCAAACATCTCTTTTCATCAAAATCCGTATAGTAGTTTTTGCGTGAAAGAGTAACAAACATCCACTTGAACATACTTCAAGTGGATGATCACCATACGTGAAAACAAGATGGCTGACATTTGAAGTATAGTGAAAACCAAGACGCCGTAACTTTTTCTTGTATGAAGATATGTTCTGTCAAATGTGAGTTTTGAAATCTTTGGTCTTGTACCAATATAATGCATGTAATGCAATATTTGTATTAATTTACGAACAAGCGTATGTCTATTTTACAAAACAATACCGGTAATAGATGTCAGAGTTCCGCGCGTCCGACCCCTATGCTCAACAGCTAACCAAAAAACGTAAACTAAGTGCAATATGCGCACTAGCAAGATTGTCTCTGTCGCCCACTATTTGCACTTAGATTATGAACTTTAGTGCACGCAAAATAGAGTTTACTTTTCCGCAAAACTTTATTGTTTACGTATACGGACATGTTTTGCGGAAAAGTGGACTGAATTTCGCGTGCGCTAAAGTCGATAATCCGAATGTAAACGGTGGGCGACGGAGACAATTTTATTGCTAGTGCGGCGCATAGTACTCTATTTTATGCACCTCTTGACCCTATTTTTCTTCAGACGGAATGAAAAAAATCATCTAACTTTATTTTTTTATGGCGAAACGCTGCTGAATGAGGTTGGTTTGATATTTTTTTCTGCCGCTAGGGGCAGACCCAACTCACACAAAGCGTCATCTGGTGGCGTAAGTGGTATCAAAAACGGTCAATAAGAATTTTCGATTCTTTTTCTGTCACCAGGCGGCGCTCGGTAGCCCGGCGGTCCTTGTCATGTCAAAAAGCTGTCAGATGTCACGAATTTGAAAATCCTCATGACGAAATGCTGCTGAATTACGAGCAGCGCCCTTCGCGCTTTTTTCTGCCTGCTCATTTACTCGACTTATATCGCTCACAGATATGTGATGTCACTGACCAGCAGCAGGTCCCAGAGGCCGCGGCGCGTCTCCACGTCGAGGCCGGAGGTGGGCTCGTCCAGCACGAGCACGCGCGCGTCGCCCGCCAGCGCGCACGCCAGCTGCAGCCGCCGCTTCATGCCGCCGGACAGCGCGCCGCTTCTGGCGTGCGCCTTCTCCTCGAGCCCGAGTTGCGCTAGCAACGCCATCGATGATTTACGAGCCGAGCTGAACGTGCGTCCCTTGAGCTGTACATTGGATAGTGTTAACAAGGAACTAATTTTAAGATTTTTTTTTTTTACATAAAAGTCTATAGAAAAAGGTGCGTGTCTTTAAAGGCGTGTTTACATTATGCTTGCGTATAGATGGTATTACAGGTAGGTTGAAAATATTCCACGCTCACAATAATATTAGCAACCTACCCGCATAATTAGCAACTTATATGGAAGCTACTGTAAGCAATGGGAGGAAGAATTTCACGATTGAAAAACTAGATGTACGATAATGAAATCCATGTATTCACTATTTAAACACTATATGGAAGGGTTTGAGGCACAATAATTAAAAAAAATACAGAATATCTAAAACTATATATCCAAATTAGTGGTGCATATAATATGTGCACTCGACCGCGCAAACTTAGAGACTGTCTCCCGCTTCCCGCGTTTTGAGGCGCGAGCGCGAGCCAAGCGCGGCAAAATTCGAAACATAGACAATAGACATATTTTTTACATTTAATGGGACGTGTGGCAAAGGCAGTGCGGCGGTAAGTTTGTGCCTTAGTCGCGTCGCTAACAGCTACTTTTAACAAACTTCCTGACATACGTACTAGGGTATAGAACATGACATGCTCCAGCACGGTCAGGTCGGAGAAGAACAAGTTGTGCTGCGGACAGAGCCCGAGCTGCTGCCGCACCGCCTCGCGGTCGCGCGCAGTGTCCAGCCCCTCTATGTACACCGAGCCTTCCGTCGGACTTAGCATGCCTGTGAAAAATATAACTTGCACTATACGATTCGTTATTTTTTTTTATTTTCCATTCCCTCGGATTTAATTTACCGACGCAAAATATACTTTATTGCTAGAACTATACGACTCATTTTTCAGTAAATTGAACCCTCTCTCTCTCTCTCACACACACACATACACGTATGCACGCACGCACGCACGCACGCACGCGCATGCGCACGCGCACACGCACACGCACACGCACACACACACACACACACACACACACACACATTAAGAACACTACATATTTGCTGTCTAATAACGTAACGTTATTTATTCGCAACTCAATGTTAAGTGAATATATCGTGACTATCTATCTCGCTCACACACAAGTATATGTCGTCTCACTTGCACGTTCTCACCTGTGATGATAGACATAAGCGTAGTTTTTCCCGCGCCGTTGTGGCCCAGTAGCACCGTGATCTCGCCGTTAGCGATGTTCATACTGACGTTGCTAAGCGCTTTCTGCTTCGGGAACACCTGGTTATAACAAACATTACGGATTAATTATTAAAATGATTTCATATTAAGGATAAAGAAATTTATTCGTTAAACGCACGGTGCGTTTACAAATTTGATATAAATTGGTTGTTTTTTGGCCGATTTTGAGACCAAACAAAACCAAATGTGAAAAAAAAACACGATTTATAGTATAACGCGATTCAAATGAGAATAGGAACGTCAATGACCTCTATCTGTCAAATGTCTCGTGAAAAGTACGGTTAGCAGAAAAACTTATTTGCCAATAATAATAGTCGAAATAATTCTTTATATACTCGATACTGGCAGAATGGTGCAAAACCTTTGCAACGCGATTGTCATAAATAAAAGAAGAGGAATAATAGTCTTACGTCGAATTTAAATAATAACGTTAAATTATCTAAACATAACATTTAATTATAATAATACATATTCATATAGTGCGATTATAAATACAGGTAACTTAAAGCACATATTTATTTTAAATAACAGTTGGTGGAATAAATTTAGAATTGTACAATGATCCACATTTTATTTTATAGCGGAAACCAGTGATGATGATGGTGATGACGACGACGATGACTACTCGGACTACTGTCCGAGTAGTCATCGTCGTACAGAGATGAGCGGAATTGAAGAGCTAGATTCAGATTAAATTTTTTTCACTCAATTTTGTAAATAATTTTTATTATAAGAAAAGAAAACTTTTTTGCCCACCCTACCTAATTGGGTAAAATTGACAGCTATGACGTCACAATATGGCGCCGACTCGATCCTATTCTCATTTGAATCGCACTATATTTTGAAAAATTTTCCTGCTCTTATGTAGCTTACTGTATTTGTTTCAAAATATCAAAAGATCGAAATCGTACCTTGGTGACGTTGACGATGCGGACGCCGGCGCCTTCCTGTCGCATGTGCGCGGCGGGCTCGAAGTACTGCGGGTCTTGCATGTCCACCAGCTCGGACTCCTCGAGCACGTCCGCCGGCATCACCTTCTTGCCCCAGAACTCGCGCTGGAAAGTATTGTGGGAATAGTGGAAGCCACAAGGAGAGATCTCTGACCTAGCGTGGTCAACCGCCAGGCCGGAGCCGAACTGTGAAAACTTCGATAGCGCGATTCAGGATCGTAGCGCTAATTGGTCCATGGTGGCAAGCCCCAAAGAGACATCTCCGACCTAGCTAGGTGTCGGCCAGGCCGGAGCCCATTTGTAAGCATTTCGGGTGTCGTATAAATAGCGCCGAACTGTGAAAACTTCGATAGCGAAATTCAGGATTGTAGCGCTAATTGGTCCATGGTGGCAAACCCCAAAGAGAGATCTCCGACCGAGCTAGATGTCGGCCAGGCCGGAGCCCATTTGTAAGCATTTCAGATGTATATATAGCGCCGAACTGTGAAAACTTCGATAGCGAAATTCGGGATCGTGACGCTAATTATCATAGTCATGGGTCGCAACATTGATTAAAATCTGACAGATTTCGATTCGTATTAACGAATGTCATTCTAATCAATTATCATTTTAATCAATGTTGCAACGCTACCTTACATGTACTTGCAATGGGAGTGTTTGATATTTTTTCTGCCATTAGGGGGCAGACCCAACTCCCACAAAGCGTCATTTGGTGGCCTAAGTATTATCAAAAACGGTCGATAAGAATTTTCGATTCTTTTTTGTCACCAGGCGGCGATTGGTAGTTCGACGGTCCTTGACGTGTCAAAAAGCTCAAAATCAGATATCACGAATTTAACAACCCTCTTTTGTCTATGTTCTGTTCCTATTTCATTGCATAATATTTACTATTTTTGCTATCTGTTTAAAACAATGTGTTTCTTTTACCTTTGGTTATGTAAACATCTTTTTATTTTTGTGTAAATGTTTTCATTATTTATAATTATTAATGACATTTCTATGTACTTCACATTTCTTTCTTTCTTTGTCCCTATCAAAGGGAGAGAATAGTTTTTCAGTTGTCATTTTACTGAGTGAATTATCGAAAACCCCCGCAGCTACACACCTGGAGACAGAAGTTCCACGGCTGCGCCTGACCGTAGGGCCCGGGGCTGACGCGGCCCAGGTACCAGGCGAACAGGCCGAACAGCAGCGACTGCAGCATCAACAGCAGGTAGCACGCCAGAGCGGACGCAGTATCCGTTGACTGCGTGTGCGCCACGTTCGAAAACGACAGCCCCATACCTGACAAAATATGTTTGGGTAATGGCAATGTTTCTCTTTTATTTTTCTCAGGTTTGAATCGTCCGTAGATTAGTTAGGTATTCTTTTATTATTACGAGGAAATTAAAACCTACGAGATTGTTTCAGTGTTTTATTATGACGCAAACAACAACAAAAGACTTTTGAATAAAAAGTGGCGAAAAATCATCCATACATATGGGAGGTTTAAATGTTTAGTGTCTTCACTCACTCGGATCTACATTAAACGTATTAACTATACTATACCAAACAACCACTCACCGAAGCTTGGCGACGTTCCGCCAGAACCACATCATGGGCGGCACCAAGCCGGCGAGCGGCGGCTCACCACCAGCTGGAAGGCGCCGACGTCTCACTCACCGAACTTCTCCAGCGTGGCGACGTTCCGCCAGAACCACATCATGGGCGCATGCGGCACTAGGCCGGCGAGCGGCTGCGCCCACGCCGGCACCGCGTGGCTCACCACCAGCTGACCCGCGATCAGCGTGACCGAGTACAGCAGACACGCGAACGTCACGCCGTATTGGTCTGAGCAGAGATAGAAAAGTATATTTGAGTATTAATGGAAAGCTTATAAATTAACGCATATAATAAATATATATTTAATTCAAACTCAAACTCAAAAATTTTATTTCCATATAGGTTATGAAATAACACTTATAGAATTGTCCTACATGATGCCTACCACCGATTCGGAAACTAGCCCGGCGAGAAGAACCGGCGTAAGAAACTCGCACGGGGCTACCTTTTAGCAAAAAGATGGGAAAATTGTTCTTTTCAAAAAAAATATTTTTACAATGTTGTAACTTAATCTATAAATATTTTCTTTTAACATCGTAAGGGGGGCCGTCATTATATTACGTCACGCAAAATGTCTACTTTTTGAACACCTCCTCTATCTATGTCCAGATTTTTAGTATCCTTACCATTTACTGTCATATTAAGTGTGACCCCTCCCTCTTGTGCTATATCATTATAGTATGTGGATGGACCCTAATTACGATCAATTATTGTTATCTTTCGTTTTTAGTGCATTAGCTTGTATCCAGCCGACAGCAGCGCAGAGACGCAGAGCGAGAGAATCCGCTCGATCGTGTAAGTGATCGTGTGTCTCACTTACTTTTCTTGAGCATGCAGCTCGTGGCGTAGGCTATGGCGATCACTTGCGTGAAGTAGAGCGCCAGCATCAGCCACACGAGGAAGGGGTTGGTGAAGCGCAACAGGGGGTTGTACCCGGCCGTGAGCAGCGCCGCGCCCACCACGCTGAACACCAGCCCCGCGGGCGCCACGTTGATGAAGTGAGACAGGTGGACGAGGCCGCTGGGTACTCCCACCATGTGGATCATCTCCTGCAAAATATACGGACTTCTATCAAATCATCCCTTGAATCATTGGTATTGGAGATTATTAACGCCAAAATACATATTTATGGGGCCGTTCGAATTGTCGACTGCCATAGTGTTTCAAACAGGCCTGACTCCTTAGAGCTACGTTGAGATGTAGCATCGCTCTGCATCCTCTATCGGTTATATTACGGGGAGTGCTCCGAGGAATTATTTGGACTTATACCTGCTGCAACTTTTCGCCACCGTTTCAAGTGACAAAATATTTACCATCCTCATCACCTTGATGAGTAGCAGTCCTCCAACGTTCGCTTTACCCCAAGCTTTCTGCCGCGCACTGTAAAAACTCTGGAATGAACTGTCGCCACAGTATTTCCGGACCATTACGACCTGCAAACCTTCAAGAAGGGAGCATATTCCCTCCTAAAAGGCCGGCAACGCACTTGCAACTCCTCTGATGTTGCGGGTATCCATTGGCGACGGTAATCGCTTACCATCAGGTGATCCGTTTGCTAGTTTGTCCCCTAGTTTTATTTAAAAATTATATAACGGCGTAAGTAAACAGGCGTGCGTGCGTATGAGCGTGTGTGTGTGCGTGCGTGTTACCCGTATGCCGGAGACGCGCTCGCCGAGCAGGCGCGAGGACAGGAACACAAAGGGCAGCAGCAGCGACGCCCACGTCATGTACATCAGCAGCAGCTGCAGTATGTCCATGGTGGGGTACTTCGCCGACGTCGCGTACGGGAACTCCTGGTGGGACACTCTCTGAAAGTGGCCAAGTACACTTAAATAAAGTATATATGTAAAACTCTGTGATATAACATTTAAAATTAAAAAGATGAGCACATCTTAAAATGTAACTAGAAACATGTCTCAGGAGAGCAATTTTTTTTTTGTAATTTACTTCAAAATATTACTGTCTGATTTTGTTCAAAAAATAATCCTTGCAGAACTACAGAACCCTCAAAATTATTATAAAACATACATAATACAATACATATAACTAAGCTGTTACTGATTTATTATTTATTTATCTTAATTTTGTCATTATAAACGGAATTATCATCCAGTAATAATAGGTTCCGGTTCCTTTCGTTAGAAAGAAATCAGACGAGGATCAAAATTAAATGTTAATAGGCTGTTAGTGTCGGTTTTCGTACACCTATATACTCTATACTTCTATAGGGTTGTCCACTGTAAGAGATTTTTTATTCAAAACTACATCAATTTAAAGCGAAAGAGTCGAAAATTGTCAAAACGCAATCTTAAAGTGTCCAATGTGTAGTTTTCGGACACTCGGTTAAGAAAATTGACGTTTGGCAAACCCTATTGTAAGTCGCAAACGTATGCGATACAACTTTGGAACCTTACGCCATTGTAATAAGGTCGACAACTAGTGCACCGGGTTTGTCGGCCTCCGAGCATTGTACATACCTGTGGTATCGTCTTGTTAGTTTTGAGTTCCAGGAAGCTGGAGTCGATCGCCCACTGTAGCCGAATAAATGGCTCGTATCGCACACCTGAGAATAACGACTTGTATGTAATCTATACTATCTCCCCCTTACTAATAAACACTGTATAAGCTTTGAAGTTATACAGTGTTTTGTTCACATCGCACAAGTGACATGTTTAATTCGATAGAAAGAGACAAAACACTGTAACTACAAAACAACAGCGTTAATAAACGCTAACGTAAGGGGTTCTATATATAAAAATATAACTCCCCCACCGATTTCAGTGACGGTGGCCAGTTTCAATGAAACCAGGCCAGTTACGCAGGACTAATTTTATAGTGTCCAGGTGTGTGCGCAGTACACAAGAGCACTTTCTCTTCCTTTACTCTCTTAATCCAGCGGTTATCCAACCGACACGACTGACGAGAGATCAGGCGCAGGTCCGACTTTTTGCATGCCCATCCGACGCATGGATCATCTTTCTTGTCAGACAATCAGGTGATCAGCCTGCATCGTCCTAACCAAACTTGGAAACAACATTTTTTTGTTGTTTCAATGCGAGAATCGAACCCACGACCTCCGAGTCGAGAGCCAATGCTCGAACCACTAGACCACGGAGGCTGTTACTACTTTACTATCAATACTTAATATCATAAAAAGGAAAGTTTGTTTGTTTGCATTAAATAGGCTCCGAAACTACTGGACCGATTTTGAGGAATTTGGCAGATATGTAGAGTAGACCACGGGGAAGGACTACTTTTTGGGGAACCTGGAATAAAACCTGGGGAACCGTTCCCCAGAGATTTTTTTTTCGCACGAAGTCGCAGGCAACATCTAGTTTGTAATACTATATAAGACTACTCGCATTCATTTCCTGCTGCTTCGCCCGCTCGAAATTAGGTTTTAACCTTTCATCCCCTAATTTACCTCCTTGGGGGTTGAATTTTGGAAATTCCTTCGTTAGTGGATGCTTATGTCATATCAGGAATATGTGTGCAAAATGTCAGATTTCTGAGGGTTTGGCTTGTGCGTTGATACATCAGTCAATCAGCTTTGCCTTTATATAACGTCTTTGAAAATCAATTACGGATACTTCGGGCACATGATCCACTGTTTATGTAAAGACGTTTGGGCGAAAAAATATCTTACTCAAAGTAAATAATAATCTCATGTATGGGTGACTCTCCGCAAAACGCAAACTCGCTCATATAAAGAAAACATTTTTTTTCGAGTATGACAATTATTTTTCTGCTTAAACGTCTTTATAAATATAAGCAATACATGATATGCCCAAAATATCCGTAATTGATTTTACTGAACCTTATATATAATATATAGATAGATTAACTTCTTTCCTGATTTAAAACAAATGTATATTTCCAATTCATAGCCTCCGTGGTCTAGTGGTTAGATCTTGGCTCTCGACTCGGAGGTCGTGGGTTTGATTCCCGCATTGTAATAACAAAAAAATATTGTTTCCAAGTTGGGTTCGGATAATGCATGCTGATCACCTGATTGTCTGACAAGAAATATGATCCATGCGTCGGATGGCTACATGCCGTCCCACTGCGTATCGAGAGAACTTGTGTACTGCGCACACACTTGGGGACTATAAAAATTACTACAGCGTGACTGGCCTGATTTCAATGAAACCGGCCACCGTCACCGAAATTGGTGTGAGGTTTTTTTTTTTTTTTTTTTTTATGTAGTGAGCCAGGAAACGAGCAGACGGATCGCCTGATGGTAAGCGATTACCGCCGCCCATGGACACTCGCAACACCAGAGGAGTTACACTTGTAACTCCTCTGGTGTTGCGACTTGCGTTCCTGGTCCTTAAAATCCCCAATCCCCCCCATGGGCCTCCGGTAACCTCACTCACTCGGCGAAACACAACGCAAGCGTTATTTCAGGCCGGTTTTCTGTGAGGTCGTGGTATTTACCCGGTCGAGCCGGCCCATTCATGCCGAAGCGTGGCTCTCCCACAGTGTTATATTACTTACAAATAAATTTTATACTTACCAAACGCTGTATGGAATCCCACCGAGCCGGAATCCACATTTTCAAAGCTGTCGTACGGCAGCTTCATGCGAATTGTGTAGTTCAGTTTATTAGGCAGCGTTGTATCGTTTCCTTCGATGTTCTGAAAATATTACATAACTAGCTTTTGCCCGCGACTTCGTCCGCGTGGAACAATACTTTGGGATATCGCTGAAATTTACCCACGACTTTATTTATGACTAACGAAAGCGGAATCCTATTTTTTTAAACGGAACCCTAAAATAAAAGTAGCCTATGTACCCTATAACATCAGCTATCTGCTAGTGAATGTCCCGTGAAAATCGGTCCAGCCGTTTCAGAGATTAGTCGGAACAAACAGACAGACAGGCCGACTTACAGACAGACAGACGGACAGACAAAAATTAAAAAAAAAAGTATTTTATTGTAAGTACCGAATATACTTTCAGATTCATTATGTAAAAAGCTGTTAATTTGAAGTTACAAACAGACACTTAAATTGTATTTAACTGTATAGATGTATAGATATTATAATGTATTATATTTTAAGATATTATCAATTTGATGTTTATAAAATAACTAAACTATTTAACTAAACTAAACTAAACATTAACCCGCACGCGCACCCCGCCTTGGTGACGCCCACTTCGCAACGGGCCGTGCAGCAGAAGTCGTAATATTTTAATTTCGCCATAACTTCAAAACCAAACGTCCAATTTTAATCATTCAAAGACCAATTAATATTATCTACATAAACTGTACTTAGTGATGAAATAATTTATTTTGATAAGAATTAATAGCAGCGTTTTACCCTGCAATAAAACGCTTATTAACTACTTACCTAATTCAAAGCCAAATAATGAGAGTGGCAACACTATTTTTCGTATGTGTGGCGGAAACGGTACCTAAACGACTTCAACATCCTCCTACGTCAGCTGGTCTCCGTCCTCCTATTGGCTACCGTTTAGTCCTAAGTTTCTCCACCAGGTGGCAGAGTTGAGCTCTTTAGAGCGCAACTAATTTGGAACCATTGCGTTAAAATTCCAGGCAGAATTTGAAGTTGGCTTTGAATTAGGTAAGTAGTTAATAAGCGTTTTATTGCAGGGTAAAACGCTGCTATTAACTCACTGTACCGTAATTCAAAGCCAAATAATGAGAGCTGTCTGATATCGCCTGGTGGAAAAGAAATGCTAAGACATATGTTCAAAATATTATGTAATTGAAACCAATAAGGACCTGGCATACATAAGCTTGTACAATACCAATTATATATTTAATTTATGACATTAACTTTAGGTATTCTATTCGTAATTACTAATTAGTGAACTATTTTAATTAGGATATGAAAAGAAATATGTACATTCAAAAACATAACATTTAATTCTAAGTAAGACGTATGACATGACTATATATTATTATAATTAATTAAAATAGATTGTATACAATGCTTGCATAAAACCAGCAATGTAAGATTATTACTCACAGAAAATTAAAACAAACAGAATAAAACATTTATGTATATGTATAGAAAAATCATGGATGTTATAATATAACAAACCAAACCAAACTATAAAGATATTTAAACTGTTAGCTATAATAAGTTATTTCATAACTATTCAGTTTTACAATAAAAATAAAAGAGAAAAGAAAATGATCAAATTAAGAAAACAATTAGAGTTCAATTTGCTATGGGAGAAAACATAGCAGATACCACATTTGTTTGGTTTTGTTTTGACTTAATTTCACGACAGTAATACTTCCTAAAAGTTTCATGTGATCGCCAGTTGCCTCTGGCTAGTATTTCATCTAAAGGACAGTTTAATACCCAGTTTTTTGATGCCACTGCGGGTCTAACACTTCCAGCACTTGCCTTGATTCCAGCCTCTTGTAGCAGACGTCGCACCCATCCACCGATCACAGCGCGTGACGCCGGTTTTGGCTCGCCGCAAGTCGTTATGAATAAATTGTTACTGTTGCACTTCGTCCTTCTTTTAGCTGATAATCTTATGACTTGTCTTACCCAATAAACTGGATCTATATTTTTATGTTGAGTATTTTTATTAAGGCGCCACCCAGATTGTCTAACGTCGGACTTGTCAGTCTTCGACCCGAATCTAGGCCAGAACACGATGGAATTATCTGAAATAACACAGTGATTATTATCTATTGCTAGTAGCGTTAAGTCGTGGACACGACGTCCAGAACAAAGTAGCAAAAGAGTTGCGGCTCTCTTAGAACACTGGTATAAATTATCACGATTCGTATCATTAGCAAGGAGCCATGCGCTCAAGTCATCTACGTCCCAGATGGGAGGTTTTGTGATCTGTTTTGGTTGTTTATTAGAAATAGATAAAAGAATTTTCTTTACAAGTATATGAGAACTGAGTCTTTCAGATAGGTCAGGGTTGCAAAGTGTGGATATAGCTGATTTATATACTAAAATTGTATTATAAGACAATTTATGTTTTTGAAATAGGTCTGACAAAAATTTAGCCAATTGTGAACCAGTAGGATTGCTAGGCGTTTTCAAATTATTGATTTTACACCATTCTAACCATTTTTTCCATGCGTTTTCATAAGTTTTAAGAGAAGAAGGCCGCCAACCTGATTTTAATAGATCCTTTTGATCAGATGTCCAATCTTTTAATGTTGACGTCCAGCCCCACATCTCCAGACTTGTAGGGTCATTTCGTTGACCTTCGGAGGAGCCTGGCCGGTCGCTGTGTCTACCAGTACTCGATGGAGACGATGAATTGTGAAGGGCGGAGACAGGGCTCGTCGTTTGATGTCGGGCCTCCAGAACACTTTTTCCCAAAGAGGAGCTACGATTAAGTAGATTCCTTGCGCCGAGTTCAAGTGGGCCAGAATTCTGGGTATGAGAAAAGGAGGTGGGAACACCCACGCCAGACGATAACTCCATTGTTGGCTGAAAGCATCGTGGAACACTGCGTGTTCGTCGTTTACATCGAGGCTCACGTAAGATGGTACGACGTGAGCTGAATTTGATGCCATTAAATCGATTTCGGGGGTTCCCCATTTGTTGAAAATTATTTGAGTTATCTCTGGTAACAAGTGCCATTCCGGAGCTGCCTGAGAGCGGGAAAGATGATCTGCTTCGCAGTTCATTTTGCCTGGCATATGGTGGACTATTAGGTTTATGTTGAAAGTGTCGAGAAGGGAGAAGACTTTGCGAACGAGATACATAAGAGCGGGGGACTTTGAGCCTCCTTCTTTTTTCAAATAGGAAACAACAGTTCTGTTGTCGGTCTGAAGCATAATTGAAGAGTTGGCTAGGTAATGACATTGATCTTTTAATGCATAAAGCACTGCCAGCATCTCCTTCTGGTTGGAGTGCAAGATCTGCTCGTGAGGTGTCCAGGGACCGTAAGCTTCGTGATTGTCTATTCGGGCGCCCCATGCAGTACCAGAAGCGTCCGTCGAGAGAAAATGTTTGGCTGGGGAATGATGTAGGTAAGACGGAGCATTGCAATTCTTTATCCACCATTTTAGGTCGCGAAGTACTACGTTTGGGACTGCGTAGCGACGACAGGAACGGATTTTTATAAGAGAATTGCAAAATCGAAGCAGTTCTCGGAAGTTCAAACGGCCTCGAGGGATCACAAAGCTGGCAAAATTTACTAGTCCAACTAGACTTTGGATTTCTTTTAGATGTGCAGTTTTTCTCTGCAGTATAGGTCGAGTTTTTTCGAGAATAGATTTGGTCTTCTTTAGAGGAAGCCATTTGAGGCCAAGCCATGGATCCCAACAGATCCCGAGAAATTCCAGTCCTCTTTGAGGAGTTAGAATAGATTTTTTGTAGTTGATTTGCCAACCTAGGTTTTTCAATAAGTTGACTATATACTGGATTTGACTCGAAAGTACCGTCTGGTCTTGATTGGCAATTAGATAATCGTCCAAATAAGAAATAATCCTTATACCTTTGTCTCGTAAGGTCTGCGCGACCCAATTGCTTAAGATTGCGAATACATGCGGCGCTGTCGCCAGACCAAAGGGAAGACAGGTCATTTGATACAAATTTTGATTGTACATCATTCTTAGGAACCTTCTGTGAGAAGCCGCAATGGGAACATGAAAATACGCATTCGATAAATCTATCTTTGCTAGGTAATCGTATGGTTGTAAGAAATTGGGAACTTTTTGCATATTTATTAGTCTGAACTTGCTCACAATTACAAAGTTGTTTAATAATCGGAGATTGAATATTGGTCTCAAGCTGCCGTCGCTTTTGGATGTCAAAAACATTGGAGAGATAAAACTCGGGGAACTGGGTACTTTTTCCAAAGCACCGATCTTTATTAAAGTATCTACAGCAACTGACATCTGAGGGGAGTTTCGAGTGTGAAATTTTTGGCAACTTGAGGAAGGTACCCACAGCGGTGGTTTTTGCTTTAAAGGGATTCTGTATCCCTGAATGATTTTTATTACAGTTTTTGGAGCATGAAGATTTTCCCAAACGTGAACAAAATTCGCCAAGCGACAGGCAACTCGATCGTCCGAGTCAAAATCTACGTTTTGATTGAAAGTTTTTGTTCTGTGTGGTCTTTGACTGACCTTTAGCATTGTCAAAATTAGACCTCTGGCGAGATCTGTTTGTGTCCGACCTTGATTTGTCCTGGTTCTGCGCGAACCGTTTGTTTTGTGTATATCCATGCAGCGGGTAGTTAGAATAAGGATAATTATAAAAATTAGGACCCGAAGCTGGTGGTTGAATTGGTTGATAAGGATATACATTTTGTGCAAAAGTAGGCGTAAACCTGGTATATGAACCCCTCTGTTGTGGGAAACGAGCACCCTGCGTGGGTGTTTTATAATTTGCACTTGAGCTAGCCTGCGCGGCGTTTCTTTGTATTGAAGGCCGTACCGGCCAAAATATTTTACTACTACCCCCCGCTTTTTCAATAGCTAACGAAAACTGTTCTTTGTTAAATAAGTTATCGCTAGTAGGAGGTATTTTACGTAAAGTTGTTCGTAAAAACTTATCTTTAACTGATCTTAAAATAGAGTCTCGCCGTTGTTCTATAATGTCTGCCCTGTGCCCACAAGCGAGTTGGAACATATCACTAGAAATTTTATTGTACGTACCCTCCACAAAAATTTCATTAATTTTGTCTTTAATAGATGACACAGTTAAATCATTAGAATTTTCAGAAAACCAACTTAAAAGCGTTTCAAAACCTGCCTGCGCGGCATCTTTTTGTTTTAATATAGCTTGCGTAATAGCTGCATAACTGCGTTCGGCAATACACATACTTGGATATTTATCAAAAGGTTTTATTTCATCATTACATTCGAGTTCTACGAATCCGGGGGTAGAACAATATAATTTCTGAACATCAGAATAACGGACATCTCTCCACTCGGGGGCATCGAAATGTTGAGCCGATTTTAGTAAATCTAAATGATCTTGAGATGACCTTGGTAACGAGGGTTCTTTTAATATAGTATTAATGGAAAAATTTACACAGCTGTCAACCGGTTTAGAGCTCGCGGATAAATCGTCATTTTCATTTTCAGAAAATAATTCACCACTAACATTTAAACTCAAGTTATCATCACCATTATTATGTAAAGGCACTTGAAGCGGTTGCCCGATGGGGCAGTTATGATACTGTTGAAAAGATGATTGAGCCAAAAAATTCTGAATATTACTGACCTGTTCCGTGAGCTTACTTAACTCATTATTGGATGTCTTACGACGTTTACGCTGATCTCTGCGCCTCGAAGTCTCAGCCTTCCTTTTGTTTCGCGCCCCTATAGCCGGAGGATCGGATTCGGAACTTGAAGAACTCGAACTACTATTATTTTGATCCGAACCCATTATACTTACTACAGTAATTAGAAGTCGCACGGTAAACCGTAAAATATTAAATTATTATGCACAATATTAAAACTTTGAAACTAAATTATAAATTTGAAGATATAAAATTACACGTTTATTAAAATTCTTCCGCACAGCACGAAAAATAAACCGCCAATGGTTCCAAATTAGTTGCGCTCTAAAGAGCTCAACTCTGCCACCTGGTGGAGAAACTTAGGACTAAACGGTAGCCAATAGGAGGACGGAGACCAGCTGACGTAGGAGGATGTTGAAGTCGTTTAGGTACCGTTTCCGCCACACATACGAAAAATAGTGTTGCCACTCTCATTATTTGGCTTTGAATTACGGTACAGTGAGTTAATAACATGAGTAAAATAAACGCGTTTAAATGTAGTCCAAAAAAAATTCAAGATTTCTAAATATAAAAATGGTTGTTGTGCCTCACTCGACATAGATAGGTATAGTGTGTCGCGGACTTTTTTGTAGATATTTATAAGATCTACAATTAATTAGAACATTTTATGGTTCTATCTTTTATAGTTTAGGCAGCGTACGCAAAATAAGTAACTTTTCTGGTTGATTTTTTACACCTTGTGTCCGAAAAACCCAAATATCTTACGGAACCCTATTTTTTTCCAAAATAAAATTTTGCCTATGTTACTCGTGGATAATGTAGCTTTCGAATGGTGAAAGAATTTTTGAAATCGGTCCAGTACTTTTTGAGCCTATTCATTACAAACAAACAAACAAACAAACAAACAAACAAACAAACAAACATACAAACAAAGTTTTCCTCTTTATAATATTAGTGTAGATGAATGCTCATGTACAGCTAGGAAAAAAAAAACCGGCCAAGTGCGAGTCGGACTCGCTGACCGAGGGTTTCGTACAAACCTGTAGTGATTTTGTTACAGCTTAAAGGTATTATAGACCTGAGTATTAGATATAAGTTTTAATTTAATATCTCTACGCGTTCATGAGGAAAGGCGTACCGGGTAAAATGGGGTGAATAAAAACGCAGAGGTGAATCGATACAAAACCAAAAAAGTTTTTCTACCTCCTCTAGCCAAATATTTTGTAAGAAAAAAAAATACTAATTTATATTTTTAGAAAATAGCAGTATATTTTTTCATAAAATAGAAACACTGATTTGACATAGGTTTTGCCAACATAACAAAAGAAACGTTTTGAAGTAAGCTCTTCGAAGTCACGTAAAACAAGGCCCGGGAAACTTTATAGTTTTTAATTATAAAAAAAAAAAAAATGTTTTACGGCAATTTATCGCGATAAATATCTGTGTTGGTCCCTTTTGACCAAGATAAATGTAAAGGTAAGTGAGTTTGTGATGAAAATTTCAAAATATTTGTGAAATTGTAAACTAATTCGTTTTTTCATTTGAATTGAGGTTAATAGACACGGAGAAGGGGCGAATAGATACGTTATAATATGGGGTTATTAGATACGTAGTACGGGTTCAATAGAAACGAGAACGGGTTCAATCGAAACTAGAAAGGGGTGATTAGATATACTATATGTGCTAGGGGTGCCACATATTGAAATAATTTACTTTTTGTTTGATTTATATTGAAAATTTGTGTGAATATGTATTTTAAGTACCTATGAATTTAAAATTATCTATATATGTATACAGTTCCTAGTACTCATACTTACAGGTGCCAATAGGCGTTCTTTCCTAATTATAATAATAATTATTATTATTATATAATATATACGTACACGTATCTACCTACTAAACTGTGAAGTTGACTTGATACAAGTATTTTGTTTGGAAAGTGCCAACCATAACGTGTTTTTCTATTCACCCCATATGCCGTTTCTTTTAAACCCATGTGCGGGGTCAATAGAAATTACACATATTTTTGCATTTTGAGTCGTAATTAGGAAATAAATTGCATTTTAGATGCCTGAAAACCATTAAAGCAGCAGCGAGACATAATATAAGAATAATACATGTTCTCTACACTAGCAGGCCTGTCCCACTCCCCGTGTAGGTATTAAAAATGTAAGTACGTGCGGCGGCCTCCTTAAACGGGCCAATTACGAGGGACTCGCGCGCGAGCAGTGAGCGACGTATGCGTGAGATTTGTTCGTCGCAATGTTTTATGGATTGGATTTAATACCTTACAATCTGTGCATATAATATTACGATAGGTACTGTGTAAGTTAGGTAAAAATCACCCGGCCAGCTATAACTATAATACCATATAACATAATGTATAACAATATTTAAAAATATATTTTGAGCTACTACTGCTACTGCAATTACTTGATAACCAATATTTAGTGTTTAGGTGTTGGCTCCACAGTCCACTTGAACTATCTGTTCGCGTCTTATGTTATTCCGATGTGATACGATTTGAAGAATCATTTATTGACAAAAGTACCTAGTAGTACCTAGTAGTAAATATAAATAAAAATAAGGCGGCGTGATTCAACTTCTTGGAGTAATATCAGGCCGTGAAGGTATAAAAAATGCTTACGTTTACGCATAAGTATGTATATGTATACTTATAGGTATGCGCAAATTTATTATAATAATAATATCTATGGACGCTTCACACCACGTCAATCTGATCCCGTGGTAAGTTCTCGAAGAACTTGTGTTACGGGTACCAGACAACGGAAATATATTTAACACTTATTTAAGATTTTTATTATATTATACATATATTTAATACACACTCATGACCCAGGAACACAGAAAAACTCTTTGTTCCTTCGGCGGGATTTGAACCCGCGACCCCCGGCTTGAGCACCAACACGCTCAACCAACTGAGCCACAGAGGTCGTCAAATTATTACAGTACTATTAACACCTACCTACCTTAGGTTTATTTGGAAAGCAATTTGTTCAGTAAAGTACAGTAGGTAGGTACTAGAAAGTAGGTAAAAAAAGTTGTAATTAAATATTAAGAAAAAATATATATAATACGTATAACCGCTTCCTTTTTTGGAAGACGGTTAATAATTTTCTAAAATGAGACAACCCTAATGTCATTAGAAAGGATAAGAATTACGCGATAGAAAGAGACGCAACTTCTAGGTAAATATAATCGTAGGTAATCAAGCGTTGTGTTAGCTGAATTGAACCTTATCGCATCGCAGAAAGAGTCCCTATTTCTTCTAACCATTTGTCGGAGTGGTTCTTCTGTACCTCTAGGTACTATTATTTATTCTGTGACACTAGTGAATATATCCATAAAATTAAAGTCAAAGTTCAAAACTGTGTCTATTCACCCCGTTTTACGGTAGTAAGTTTTAAATTAATAAAATATTTTTATTATATTATAATAAAATCATATTATGTTACTAAAAATTTACGGTTTTCGTAATTTTCGTGCCAAATTTCAAGATTCTAAGTTCACGGGAAGTACCCTGTAGGTTTTGGGTTTGCGAGTGTCGAAAAGTTGCGAAAATTTGCGACATTAACGTAGCAACTGTATCTTTTGATTGCGTTGGCTTAGAAGTTTGATTTTTTCACAGCTCCATGGGACCGGTAGACCTTAGTATTTGATATAAATTCCAGTTTGATACCTCCACACGTTCCTGAGAAAAAGGGTCTTGACAGACATTCGGACGGACAACAAAGTGATCCTATAAGGGTTTCGTTTTTTCGTTTCGAGGTAAGGAACCCTAAAAAGTGTATGACACGGTAACATCAGGAACTTAAAACATTTCCGATTGTATCATTATTTTTCTTTTATCCTTATTATATTGGAATGAAATTTATTATATTTATTTGTTACATTATAATATACTAGCTGTCCCGACATACGTCTTCTTAAATATGAACTGGAATTAATAACTACACCTATAATGCAACCCACGTCCTAATCTTACGCTTACACCTACTCCTACATCTTTTCCAATATTTCTAACCGTTTAAACCTTTCCTGAACAAATAATAGTTATATTTCAAGACCAAAATTAGCCAAATCGGTCCAGCCGTTCTCGAGTTTTGAGTCCATCGGGAACGGGATAAAAAGTATACTATGTCCTTCTCCTTGTTCTAAGCTACCCACCAATTTTCAGCCAAGTCAGTTCAGCCGTTCTTGATTTATTTAAAATAGTGTTATATGTATAGATTTAAAAGTAAATAAGTCGTTATAATGTATTAAGGAGAAAAGATAAAAGTTGTCAAGCTGTAAAATATCTTTGATATACAATTTTATATGACCAGCGGGTCAAAAAAGGCCACTTGCGCAATATCATCGCAATATTGCTATTTGACACTAAAGCAATTCTGCTTGTAAATCTGTCAAATGAATGCATTTCAGCCAATTTCAGCATATGAATTGTATCCAAATCATATTATGAATTGGAATTCAAGTGGCCATTTTACGATCGCTGTCATCTTTCATACAGTAATTCATAACAAGAATTGAAAATGAATTGCCAAAACGGCCTTTTTAGACCTGCAGGAAATCTAATCCTTCAATTTGGGCATTATGTTTTATTGTCATTTGTGAAGATAGGTCGTCGTTATAGTACATGCAATCATTATGAGAGAGGTAGATCCTGCCTAAGCTGGGTTTCCCTACCTTTTTTACCCCCCGACGACTGACGCGGCGTCGATTGATATTTTGTGAGAAAAAAAAACTACAATTATTATAAAACAAAAAAAACTTTATCGTTTTTTTTGGTAGTCCGGTTATCCCGACTACGTAAAATAAGTTGAATATGTTACCAGGGCTATTATTACGAATTTATTGACACCTAATTCATTAAAATAGGATCAGAAGGGGCAATTCTGCTAAATAAAACCTGCATTAATACAATTACAACCTAGTCCCGATACGCTAAAACTCTCAAACGGTTTTTTATAAAAGTTAAACCAACGTGAAACGTGCTCTGATTGGTCGAATTGTCATAAAATTTGTTCATGGTAACATGTCGCTTCACTTTCAATCCAATCAAAGTAAAATGAAAGTCTACTCTAAAGTTTAAATAAGACAATTGAGGTTCAGGGCCTCTAGTCAAGATGCATTCGATAATATCGACGGCGAACTTCGAAATCAAAAATGTATGTGATTTGACATAAATCATCGCTATGTGTCAAATCCCATATATTTTGTTTTCGAACTTCGCCGTCGAAATTATCGAATGCATCTTGACTAGAGGCCCTGGTTCTTTAAGCACCACACTGGAACAAACATACATATTACATAGTCTGCCAAAATCATTACCGGAAGGGTAAATTTGGCTTCGCTTCGCCGTAGTCGGGTAAAAACAAGGTCACACGTCTGTTGTTCTGTAACTGGCGCCGAAATTTCGTGGTCGTTATTTTGGAAGTTCGCCAAACTTGTAATTTATTACTCTTTCCGGCGTCTAATCAATACTGTTACTATAAAAGTTACTACGCACTATCCTACATTGTAATATGTACCTAATATCTAAGACAATTTAAGATTTGTTTTACTTTTGGTTTAGAAATATGCAGGTATTAAGTAATTTATTTTTATGCTATATACCCAACAAAATTGCAATTACATTTTTTATATTTTTCCACTGTGATATGGGTAAGAAAATCTAACATTTTCAAAAAAAAAAACCAATAATTCAAAAAATTATAAACAGTGGAAGTGTTAAATCCTACTAATATTATAAATGTGAAAGTTTGTGGGTATGGATGGATGGATGGATGTTTGTTACTCTTTCCCGCAAAAACTACTCAATGTTTTTCGATGAAATTTGGTATGGTAGTAGTGTAGGCTCTGGATTAAAACAAGCGAGCTGCGGGCAACAGCTAGTGTTATAATAAAATATATACAGCCGAATACAACATAATACTCGTATGCTAACATTAAAACAGTTGAATTCTAAAAACAGTATGTTGACGGTCGACGCACATTTCGGGGCAAAATAACAACTTCATGTTGTACTGGGTCAAGTTATATCAACTGCTATAATATGTTGCTTTGCCACGTTATTATTATTAAATAATACGGTATTTTATTACATAAATATATAGTGCTCTAGTATTTTCAAAGAAACTATGGATTGTTTGCCATACCATTGTTAAACACAAACAGGTTAATTACGCCATGCTTCGGCACGAATGGGCCGGCTCGACCGGAGAAATACCACGGGCTCACAGAAAACCGGCGTGAAACAGCGTTTGCGCTGTGTTTCGCCGAGTGAGTGACTTTACCGGAGGCCCAATCCCCTACCCTATTCCC
This sequence comes from Glaucopsyche alexis, assembly GCA_905404095.1. Lineage (NCBI taxonomy): Eukaryota > Metazoa > Arthropoda > Insecta > Lepidoptera > Lycaenidae > Glaucopsyche > Glaucopsyche alexis. The sequence goes on from FR990057.1 coordinate 2,869,740, forward strand.
TTCCCTACCCTCCCCTACTACCCTATTCCCTCTTAAAAGGCCGGCAACGCACTTGCAGCTCTTCTGGTGCTGCGAGTGTCCATGGGCGACGGAAGTTGCTTTCCATCAGGTGACCCGTTTGCTCGTTTGCCCCCATATTTCATAAAAAAAAAAAGGTGACGTCATATGACTGTAAGTTGCTACGAAATGTATGGTCACATGCACAACATCTAGTCATCTATACTTAATATTATAAATGCGAAAGTGTGTCTGTCTGTTACCTCTTCACGATTAAACCGCTGAACCGATTTTTATAAAATTTGTTATAGACATACTTTGGATCCCGGGAAAGGACATAGGATATTTTTTAACCCAAAAAAGTAGTGTTCCCGCGGGATAATGTATTTACGCGGGCGGAGCCGCGCGAAAAAGCTAGTTTCTGATATTTACGAAGTTTGCGCGTTCATGTTCATACTTACCAATTACTAAGATATATAAAATATTTTTGTATTTGAGTATTGTATTTGTAGTAAACTAATTATGTAGGTTTTTTACTCTAATGTTGTAAAAAAATATTCCAACTTTTTGTGACTTTGATATTATGCATCTAATTACAAAACTACACATTAATCTTTTTTTTTTACTTTAATCAAGTTGTAATACCTGATTATTTGTTAATGTTTAAAAAAAATTATATGTAAGCAAATACCCAATTTACTTACTTAACATAATATTATTAACATGATGCATTACCACTTACACAATTAAGAATATCAGCCAAAAAGTTCGGGTACAGTCACAAACTGGTGTATACATATTTGGACCTTATTACTAAAGGAGTAAGGTTCAAAAGTACATCCCTTGTGTTCACGGCTGTACATTCAATATATTCAATACTAGCTGATGCCCGCAACTTCGTTTGCATGGAATTAACGGAAACGGAACCCTATTTTTAAAAGAAACCCCAAAATAAAAGTAGCCTATGTTAGACCTTATATCATCAGCTATCTGCCAGTGAAAGTCCCTCGGAAATCGGTCCAGCTGTTTCCGAGATTAGCCGGAACAAACAGACAGACAGATAGACAGACAGACGGACAGACAAAAATTTTAAAAATTTATATTTTGTTGCAAGTACTGAATATACTTTCGTATGCATTAAGTAAAAAGCTGTTAATTTGAAATTACAAACAGACACTTCAATTTTATTAATCTGTATAGATGGGGCTAGTATTTAACTGTCCGCGGCTTCGCCCGCGTGAAATTAGATTTCAAACTTTCATCCCCTTTTCCCCTTTCATTCCCCTTAGAGGGCAAATTTTCTTAGCGGATGCCTACGTCATTACATTTCAGCGAAATCCGTTCAGTAGTTTCGACTGTGCGTTGGTAGATGAGTCAGTCAGGTTTGCCTTTTATATATTTACATTATCTAAACTATGGATGAAATTGATCGACCTTCAACTTGTTACGGTATGATGCACTGGGTGTGCAAATCAAAACAATTTCACAATACTGTTTCAAATTACCTTTAACGAAATTTTATAGTAGGTATATAAAGCCTGCGAATTCCTGCGCGCAAAAGATAATTTCGCAGAAACCGTACATTTTTCCGCGATAAAAAGTAGCCTATGTCCTTCCCCGTGGTATACTCTACATCTGTGCTAAATTTCATCAAAATCGATCCAGTAGTTTCGGAGCCTATTCAATGCAAACAAACTTTTCCTATTATATTACATAGTATAGATTGTGATTAGTTGAAGAATAATATGAAACTATTCTCTGTATTAATTCAACATATAACACATTTGTAACTAGCTCCTGCCTACGAATGTATGTGCTTGGAACGAAAATTTATCCATTCCACAGAAAACGTCCACCTACCAAAGTTAAATGGATATTTAATTAAATTATTATTTATCTTATAAAAGTTGCAAAATAATTCGAAAAATTAAGTATTGTGTTTAATTTTTATTGACTGTCAAATATTTATGGGTGTGTTGAGTTTAGCAGTTTGGTTTATTTCAATCAACCGGCCCCAGTAGGTTGATAGGTGTAAATGTAGTTATAGATTGTTTGTCTAGCTTCAGTTGTAGATGTTGGAGTAAGTTGTAGGTGTAGTCATTTATTACATCCAGTTCATAGTTAAGGAACGTGTGTCGGGACAACTAGATCCCACCAAAAACATTCTGTAAAAAACTAGCCAAGTCTCGATGGAGCTGCTTGTTTTTCTCTAAAAAGTAATGAAATCTAGATAAAATCGTGCCAAGTCTAAGGTTCCTTACTGCGGTTTCTTTATTATTATAGTTAATGTTGAGTGACTTGGCCGTTGAACATTCTTTATACTTTAGTGGGTACAAGTCAATTTTGTTTACATTTGTAACTACCTATGTTTGTTAAGCGAGATAATAGCCCATACTGGTATTGGTAATTGGACGCTAGTGTCTCATTTTAGGCTGTTGTTGATTGTACAACACACGTATTGGAGCAATGGTGTCATGGAGCCCCTTTTGTACCCTTGTGTGCCCTTCAACGGCCAAGTCACACAACATTAACTATAATAATAAAGAAACCGCAGTAAGGAACCTTAGACTTGGCACGATTTTATCTAGATTTCATTACTTTTTAGAGAAAAACAAGCAGCTCCATCGAGACTTGGCTAGTTTTTTACAGAATGTTTTTGGTGGGATTTCACTTCTTTTTGTAGAAACGTGGGCATATTGATTTATTTTCCTAGATTTTAGTGTAATTTGTTTATTTAATTTGTGTAATGTTCGAGTAGAATAAAGGGGCCTGAAAATGCGGCAAAATGGTTCTAGTAAAGAATGGTACGGCAGTGTTTGCTTCGCGCTCGACTTGGCGGGGGCACTGCTGTGCCCCCAGATCGACGTTCTGGTCTTATCTAGAGGTTCTTAAATAGGGGCCTGAAAATGCGGCGAAATGGTTCCAGTAAAGGATGGTACGGCAGTGTTTGCTTCGCGCTCGACTTGGCGGGGGCACTGCCGTGCCCCCAGATAAAAATAAAGGTAGGTATATAATAACTATATTTCCTATTGCATTTTTGTTACAAAATAAACATAACAAATAGAACTGACGAATGAAAAAATCACAAAAAAATAATTCGCATTTTCGTCCCATTAGGACGAAACTTTGTGGGACGAACAAGCGAACGACTCAAAAAACTAAAGAGATATGTACAAAACTCACCTCAAATATTATTACTCCAAAATTTTGTAATCCATGTACAGTACTTTTCATCACGAATGGGTCCCTAGAAATAGGAAAGATGCCTCTATCTGAAAATAAAACAGTAACATAATTGAGGATTACACAATTCACCCGCGACTTGCGCGCGCAAAAGGATATCTCGAGGGACATTTTGCTGCAATAAAAAGTAGCCTATGTCCTTCCCCGTGGTCTATTCTATATCTGTGGCAAATTTCATAAAAATCAGTCCAGTAGTTTCGAAGCCTATTCAATCCAAACAAACCAACAAACAAACACACAAATAAACAAACCTTTTCTCTTTATTAAATTAGTATAAAGTATAGATTACATTTACTATACGCTATAGCAGATGTTACAGTAACTATTAGAAAACTAAAGTGGAAATGGGCAGGCCACACAGTGGAAGAAATAAATGTTCCAAAATTTTCTATTTTGGTTTACCAGCCACATGAAAAGAAAGAGTGGTAGACCTTACAATAGGTGGGTAGACGAAATAAAGAACAGTGCAAGAGGAAAATTAACAAGTATTGCAAATGACAGGAAAATTGGAAGTGTCTGGGGGAGGCCTTTGGCTGCAAGATTATTAAGTGAATAGCAAATATTGTAACACTGAAATAAATATGAGTATTATTAAAGCAATGGGTGTTCCTACTTCCTATAACTCCATTCCTATCGGCTTCACTTACCACTTACCTTTTGAAGACCCTCATCCAAATACGTAGCTATTATTATAAAGGCTAGGGCTTCCCTATGAAGGGTAACTAGCCTCCGCCACTGGTTATACAAATTACAAAACAGTAACATTCACTGCCTACATAAGCTTATTTATTTTAAACTAAACAACATACTTATAAGCTCTTCTCGTCAATAGACAGTAATTTAAGAGAACAGTTTGAAAGAATAGTAAGTATCTCATTTTATATACAACTAGCTGTTGCCCGCGGCTCCACCCGCGTAAATACAGTGTCCCATGGGAACACCGTACTTTTTCAGAATAAAATGTAGCCTTTGTTTTAACCAGCCATACCAAATTTCATTAAAGTCTGTTCAGTAGTTTTTGTGTGATAGAGTAACAAACATACATCTATCCATAAATCCAGATATCCATCCATCCCATTTATAATGCATATTAGTAGGATATGTTTTCTTATGAAATATATTAAAGCTAAATAAAACAATACTAGGTATGCAAAACTCAATAATAAAACCCAGGAAAAAATTACTTCAAAGCTATGTAAATCTTATCTAATGTGTAGTGTAATGTCCAAACTTTTTTGAATAAATGTCTTATTATTATTAATGGTATGTTGTATATGTCTGTAATTATAGGTAATAAAGGCTGTGTTGTGTAAAGCGGGAAATGGCGCTAACAAAAAAACGTAAGCAAAATGGTGGATTATGTTGAAATTAGCAAACATGTCCCGGCCGATAATCTGTTTTTTTTTTCTTTAGTGCTAACAAGCGCTTTTTTTTCGTGGAACACAGCCAATGACAAAAATTGTAACATAAATGTCATGACCACACAAATCCATAATAGTGAGAATGCACCCTTAGAAACTTATATAGTTTAATTATGTAAAAAATTATATAAATTGCTGTTTGTTACTTGGTCTTATTGGTTCTCCTGTGCCTTTTGGTAGGTTCAGCTTTTTTCCAACCTCTTCCATCAGCTTTGAAGTCACATCTGTGATCGGAGTGAAGAAGACTCTGCCTGGGGCCTCAGTGTCCTCAATCCGCAGAGGTTCCTGTAGTATATGAACATCATTACCATCTTGTTAGTATATTATTGCAGATAAATCCTTATGTAAGTATAACTTAACATATTGTAATCTAGGTGCAACCTACCTAGTACCTAAGCATAAGTAGCAAACAATAGTGGAAAAGTGTGGAAACTGGAAAGTATTCTAATCTGAGACTTGAACCTGGGTTTTTATGTTGACTAAATTATATTTTATATTAAGTAATAAGGCAGATAATTTACTCAAAACTTGCTTTTAAAAAAAGTCATGTATATAACTATGCCTTTATTTAAAAATAATTATATACCATTAAAAAAAAATTATATATACCCCCTATATTGGAGTAGAATGAAAATTTGTATTTATCATCCTCACTGTGGGCAGTTAGAAAAACAGACAGATGGGCAGACAGAGCCAAACTTTAAGGATTACACACAGAACTACAGAACCATATAAACTGTAAATAGGGCCCTCTAAAATGGTTGTAGTTAATTTATTTTTAAATAAGCCTTTTGAGAATAATGACTATAAAAACTTAGACCTTTACATCCGTTAATGGATGATTTATACAGTATTCTCCGAGCGAAGTAACCACTCTTGAAATACTGCAGTGCCTGGGACAGTTGGTTTTTAAATGTCGTATGGTTGCCCAAGCAAATACGGCATTCTCACAACATAGTCAGCCTAGTCCAGAGTAATGAACTGGTCAATACGTCTGGAGCCAACTATATGCGGATTTCCTCACAATGTTTTCCTTCACCGTCAGAGCGTCTGTATAATGTACTTGAGATCTGAAAGTCTCATTGGTACATGCCACAAGCTGGGATTCGAACCTGCACTCTCTCGAGTGCGAATCAAAAGGTCTACCCACTAGGCCACGGAGCTCTTAATTGTGTTAAATAATGAGTATAAAGGGTATTATTATTTTGTTAGTTTACCAAGGTGGTAACTTAACTTCTGGAGTTTTAACAACATTGAGATTCGTTTCAGAAACTTTAAAAGGTACAATCATTCGTATCCCATACAGATTAGTCATTTAAAAAAATATATATATACATTTGAGTAGGTAGGTACTTACCGTATAGTGAACTTCATTGCCAGCATAGTTATGTTTCGGTATGGGGTTCAATTGGTCCCGAAAAACAAAAAGTAGAACAAAGAATGTAATAGGAGAGAACCACTCAATCGGTGTATGTATAAATCTTCTCCTTCGAACAACGAAATGTTTCCACAAAAGTACAGCTAACTTATTCACCATTTTTAAAGTTATGAAAACTACAGTCTATCTAAACTTAAGCTCGAGCATAACGCTCAACTATATTAAATTAAAATGGCAAATAGACAAAGTAATAACATATTATTTTCTCTAATGAAATAAAATCCTGACGACTTTATGATTCTAAATTCAAAAGTATTTTTTTGTAGATTTTTTATTGACAAAAGACCACTGACACCAACTGACAAACGAATATTGACAAATGACAGACAGCACATTTGACAACTGACATCTGTCAATGTACATAAGGTTTTTTTTTTAATTATAAGGCGTTCGGCTTAAAATCATTTGCCAGTGCCAAATTAAATAGGCGGGAAATAGAATTTTCGTTAAAATATACAACACCGTATTTCTAAATCGTCAAGTCCTAGTCTAGTCAAAGTCCAAAAAATTGTCTGTACAGTCAATGACTCAAGTCATTCGATTCAGTAAAGTGGTAGAAGTTCTAGGGAGTTTTACCACTTGCCCACACTTGTGCACGTCATCAAATATCTAATGTTAATATTCTACCTTTAATACACAATAAGAACCAATTTAACACAAATTTATCAAAAAATACAAAAATAAGCACGTCGCATATTGACGTTCCCGGCAAAACTCCAATCTCCATCTATAGCATAAAACCATTGCCAGAGTTGAGGTAAAAAGGCAAGAAAATAAAATAAATGAGGGAGCACAGAATAGCAAGCACTTTATATTAATTTGATTAACTATAATATTATGTTTTAATAGTTATTGTGATCCTTGCGATAAAAGTTGTTATACCTAGTATAGGTAGGTAAGGTAAGATTGGGGAAGACCGTCTACAAGGCAAGACCGTCTGCACGCAATAACTTATATTTATGAATAGCTATGCAGCTTGAATTGACAGTCGGTAAAACAATAACATACTTTGGTTAAAATTTATAATCATAGATGTCGCTGGCAACACTATGATGGGAGAAAATGTGTCGTCCTTTTTATTTGGGTTTTGAAGGTCCATTAAGAAATTACAGGTGTTGACGAAAAAAAAGAAAAAAGTGATTTATCGAAAGAGTTATATAAAACAAAGTGGTTGGGTAAGTATTTCAATTGTAACTTTAACATTTTTTCGTATTAGATTATTCAAAATGTTCTTAGTTTTGTCACAATTTGCTGTAAAATATTTTCAACCTAAAAACTTTTTAGTTGGAAAGATCGTCTGGGCGGTATAAGGGAAGATCGTCATATGCCGGTCTTGCCTTCAGACAGAGATCACAAACTTTTTTTTGCACCCAATGTAGGTAGGTACTAGGTACGTATGTTTCATTGATCACTTGCTTTTATTACAGTGAGGTTCGCCTATAAGAACTATAAACGTAAAACATGTAATTCAAGCGTAAGAAAATACATGTAGGTAATTCAAGCGCCGAACAATTCTAAAGAGTTTGTTTTGTCTGATTAAATGTTGATATGATTTATTTTTCATAATTCATTTAATATTATATTCAACAAAAATCCTGTTAATAAACACAATTTGAAATACATTATACACTTGTTTGCACTGTTATACACTGCCTACTTACAAAATTATTTCAATTGATATCATTACTATTCTAACCTACCAGGAAAATATCAGATTAGATTTTTATTTTAGAAATTCTAGTATATAACCGAGAAATTATAATCTGAAAGGAAATTCCTTATCTCCTTTTAATATTTATAGGGTAAGACCGGCAAATATTCATGAAAAATGTTTACAACCCCTTATTGCGACGATATGCCGGTCTTACCTTTTAAATATGAAAACGAGAATTTCATATGATTTTTAACATAATTGTCCTACAGTTAAAGTGCATATTTGAAGGTCAAATACATTTTTTAGATATGTTGGTATAAATACATATAACATACCAAGTGACGTGTTAAATGTCAATAGACGGTCTTGCCTCCAATAGCACGGGAAGACCGTCTACTCGCCGAATTTAAAAAAAGGGGTTGTATTTTAAAAGATGTGCTATTATATTGTAATTTATGTAGCACAAAATTGTTACTGTTAATATGTTTCAGCACATGGAATACTTAAGATCGGTCTAGAACATACCAAATATTTGTTTTATTAAATTGAGTATTTTTTTCAATGAAGTATGCCGGTCTTTCCCAACCTGACCTTACTATTTATACTAATTATCACTGCGTTACACGATTTTGGTACCCACGTAAGTGTTAGCTGGAATGAATAGCTAATGAGTCACAGATTAAATGTTCCAAACATATGTGGTATCTATCACGTCTAGTTTTCGAGGTACATGCCAAATTATTTTTTCTATTACCCTCACTTTAGGCGTAAACGAAATAGTTACCATTTTTGATGTGTTGTACTTTTTTATTATTTTGTTTTGTTTATGCTTCGTTCCATTTGCACGTTCAAAACGTTATTTTCATTATTTTCATTCACATTCTGTTCCTTTAGCACCACTATGATCATTCGTAACTGTTTTCACCCCTGTTCCACACGCAACTGTCATCTGTCAAAAAACGCTAAGAATGATCACGCCATTTTGCATATTTTTACCCAGCTCCGTACTTGGGTTAAAATTAGCACTTTTTGACGTTTTTAACGTCAGCTGTCAGTTGTTCCACTAGTCACAAAAATTGCTAAAAACGAAATTTTCGAAATTTTCATTATTAACGTTATTTCGCTAAAGAAACACCATTTTGTGGTAAAAATTATCGTAGCGTTTTGGGCAAAATAAGTGCCGTGTGGAACGCGCTATTAGTAGTCATTTTTATTCGATAACGTCGATATAATTTATAAGCTACCTAGCGTTCCACTAGCACGGTTAGAACGAATATTTCGTTATTTTCATTCACATTCTGTTTCTTTAGCGCCACTATGATCGTTCGTAACTGTTTTCACCCCTGTTCCACACGCAACTGTCATCTGTCAAAAACTGTTAAAAACGCTAAGAATGATCACAACATTTCGCTAATTTTTACCCAGCTCCCTACTTGGGTTAAAATTAGCACTTTTTGACGTTTTCAACATCAGCTGTGATCAGCTGTCAGTTGTTCCACTAGTCACAAAAAATGCTAAAAACGACATTTTCGAAATTTTCAATAATAACGTTATTTCGCTAAAGAAACACCATTTTGTGGTAGAAATTATCGTAGCGTTTTGGGCAAAATAAGTGCCGTGTGGAACACGCTACTAGTTGACGACATGTTAGAAGCATATAAAAAGTTGGGTTGCAGAATGTCGTTAAAAAGTCACTTCCTTCATTCTCACTTTTCTTTTTTCCCATCTAATCTTGGTGCAGTCAGTGATGAGCAAGGTGAGAGGTTCCACCAGGATGTAAAGAAGCTTGAAGAACGATTTCAAGGGCGTTGGGACACAACTATGCTAGGCGATTACTGCTGGCGTTTAAAACGAGAAGATCATTCAAAGCACAAAAGAAAAAGTTAAAGTTTTGCGATCTTTTGTGTTAAAACTTTTTATAATGTTTTTTTTTGTTTTTTTTTTTTAACCTTAATGATAAAATTAAACTTGGTTAATGTGAAAAAATCTGGTTGATTTAACTAATTTTCTTTAAAATATGTTTTAGCATTTAAATTTTTAGTAAAATTTGGCACATTCTTATGGAAGAAAAATGAGACGTGATGAATGGAAATTTTGTATGTATTTTTAATAAAGTATTCATAAGAAAATATGACATTTCAAAGCGGGTACTCAATTTTTTTTTTCATTTGTAACGCAGTGTTATTATCGTAGGTGTTGTATATTACCCTCATATTACCCTACCAGTTATGAATACCACTTAAGTGGCGGCCTTAGGGGGTGGCGAACGGGGCAATCGCCCGGGGCCTCGCGCTTGCAGGGGCCTCGCGCAACAACCCAAGCAAATTTTTAAAAAGCACCTATAAATTTTCAAAATCTAAAAATACATACTTATAGATAAAAAATCTATATGTATTTTTTGACTTTGATTCTTAATTATTTATTAAGGTTATAACATAATGGAAAATTAAAATAAACTTAGTTAAGTAATTAATTCATTCAAAACATAATTGAAAAAATCATTATGTGGTACTTGAATATCGCGTCACCTTGAAGATCGATTTTTTAATCCATAGCACTCGGGTCAGCGCGGAAGTCATGGCATAAGGTTTTGCTCATCTATCGCTCAGAGAATCCCTGTGTTTCATTTCGTTCGTCAAGTCGTCAACTCTTGTCACCTTGGAATTATTTTGCTTGCAGTATGAGTTACAAAATTATCATCTCTGTATTTTTTATTTGTAAGGGATATAATTAATCGTGCGAACAAGAAAAAAGTTGCACTTATTTCTTGTTCGTGCACTGCACGTGGGCATACTGTATTTCTGAATTTGGCAGTGAATTAATAATTTGGCGACTAAATTACTGGCGAAAGCACTCAGGTGACAAAATAAATCGGCCGATAAAAAGTGGAGAAATCTAATCCAAATTGGCACCGAAATATATAAGTTGACGACTTAATTTTCGAGTTGATGACCATTATACTAGCAGTAAGCAGCTATAAAACCAGATTGGGTTGATAAATCAATGACTCCTAAAATCTAATTTGCAGGCTACGGAAAATCACATTTTTGGATACAGTTGGAGATCGTTTTCCTTTGGTATGGTGTCGTTTTCAAGGTTTTTGGGGGCGCAGAACAATATGAAAATTAAATCCATTTTGAAATTCCAAAGAGCGTACATTTTTTTTTTATTAAAATTAATATGGGTGTAGTTTTCTAGGTTTCTGGGGGTGCTGATTACAAAATTGTCTTCCGATTAATATTTCCAAAATGGAGAATTTTCATTCTTCGTAAAAATGACACGAGTACTAATATAAAATTGTTGGGGATGCTGATTAGGATTGATGATTATATTAACACAGTATGTTATGTAGTTCGAGGTACGTAAGCTACCTATGTAAGCTATAGATTTTTTTGGAAATTCAGGATTTTCAAGAAAATACGTAGTTCCACTTACGGGGTTACTTGGGGGGAGAAATTGTCATTATTATTAGGGTTCCTCGAATGGAAAAAATGAACCCTTATTGGATCACTTTGTTGTCCGTCCGTCTGTCTGTCAAGACCCTTTTTCTCAGGAACACGTGGAGGTATCAAGCTGGAATTTATATAAAATACTCAAGTTTACGGTCCCTTGGAGCTGTGAAAAAATCAAACTTCTAAGCCAACGAAATCAACAGATACAGCTGTTAATGCCGCAAATTTTCGACACTCGCAAGGGAATCAACCTACTTCCCGTGAACTCAGAATCTTGAAATTTGGTACGAGCAACGTCTTAAAGCACAGATAAAGGAAAAATTGTGAAAACCGTAATTTTTTTATTACGTCATATAATAGAACAGTTGACTTAAAGGCCATCCGTGCAACTTCCCGCTAAGCGCTCAAATTTTATCTAATGCGTCATTTTTGAGCTTATCGAGCTCAAAAATCTGATGAAAGTTTAATAAAACACTATTTTTTGAAATTTCAAACTGTCAACTTTGGAATGAATCAACCGATTTTCACGCGATTGGCGGCAATCGATGGGGTTTTTCATGTCCTTTGAAAGAATTGACAACAAAGATTTTTTAGATGAAAAATTTCGGAGTAATCCCAAAAAAATCAATAGCTCTCGAACGAATCAATCGATTTTGACCGGATCCGGCGGTTGACGTGATTTTTCAAGGTTAAGAGCTGATTAGTTTTTGGAGGTGATTGATAAAGCCGTTTAAAAGTAATTCCCAAAAAAAAAAACACTTAAAAAACATTTTTTAAAGTTTTTTTCTTATATTTCTTGAAATCTATCTGTCCGAATCGGTCCAAATTGTATTCAAAATCTAAGTTTAGTCAAGCCCTTTCGAATGGCGCCAGCCGCAATAAAATCGGTCAAACCGTTCAAAAGTTATAAAAGGTTTACATACTCACACACACACACACACACACACACACACAAGCTTGCTGTGACCTCAGCCTGTCTATTCTCTAAGAACATTTTCAAATCTCGACAGCTGAATCCGCGGTTAGTGTCAAATTCGTATATGATATTTGACACTCACCGCGGATTCAGCTATCGAGATATATAGAGATAGATAGCACTGCAGAACGTCGAGATCTGATGAGAATTCTATTTTTGCCAATATCAAGTAAAACCAATAATTTCCCGATTTTAGAAAATCTTAGATTATCTTAGCGGGAAGATACAAATATTTTTAATAATTTTAAACTTACTACCCCTATCCTCTACAACGCGTAGAGGTATTAAATTTAAGCTGTAACAAAGTCACTACAGGGCCTCTAGGCCAAGTGACATGTCATTTACCGATGACTTATGTCAAATCCCATTCGTTTTTGATTTCGAAGTTCGCAGTCGAAATTATCGAATGCATCTTGACTAGAGGCCATGGTTTGTACAGAACACTCGGTGTGCGAGTCCGAATCGCACTTGGCCGGTTTTTTTTCAGTAGGATTACCAGCTGTTCTCGAGATAGAAGCGATTATAGATTTTATATAGCGATGCTCTTCTTTGAGATACGAGTGATGATGCATAAAGCTATAGAAATGTTGGAAAATTCAGGATTTTCAAATTTCTTTTCCCCCCATCATTAAGAAAATATTGCGGTGTTTAACTAAGGAGAAAGAAATTTATATTATTTTTTAGTAGGATGCATCATGCACCATTTCCGAGATAGAAGCGATTATAGAAAAAAGATATAAAGCTATAGAAATGTTGGAAAATTTATGATTTTCAAATTTCTTTTTCTCAACTTTTCATCATGAAGAAAATGTGGTTGCGGCGTTACTAAGGAGGAAATTTTCATTACTTTTTCAGTATAGAAAAAAACAATAGCAATGCTGTACTTTGCGGTACGAGTCATCGCTCGTATAAAGCTAGTAGCTGTTGCCCGCAGCTCCGTTCGCGTAAATTCAATATCTTTCGGGAATATTGTATTTTTTCATGATCAAAGTAGGCAAAATCCGCTCAATAGTTTTTACGCAAAAGAGTAACCTCACAAACTTTCACATTTATAATGTTAGTAGGATAGATATTATGTTGGAAAATGAGTTTTAATTTCCTTTTTCCCCCATCATGAAAAAAATATGCGATTGCAGGGCTACTGAGAGGGAGGAAATTTTCATTATCTTTTTCGGTAGGAAGTACCGTTTCCGAGATAGAAACAATTTTATAAAAAAATGTAAATGCTCTACATTGAGATACGAGCGACGTATAAAGCTATACCTAGAAGAGTTAAAAATTTATGATTTTCAAATTTCATTTTCTTCCACCCTAAAGGAAATATGTGGTTGTAGGGATAGTAAGGGGGAGCAAATTTTCATTTTTTTCAGTAGGACGCACCGTTTTCGAGATCGAAGAATTTTACAGAAATTGAAATACGGATGTACTTATATGAAATGATAAAATTTCAAAATAAATTAATTTTTGTAATTTACTTCCCCATAAGCCTAGAAAACGACACCTAGATTAATTTTATTAAAAATTATTATTATACGCTCTTTGAAATTCAAAATTAATATAATTTTTGTGTTCAGCGTCCCTAAAAACCTCGAAGGCGACACCCTAAATATTTGAGAAAAATAAATATACTTATGTCATTTTTAAATTTTAACAAAATCGAGAAAAATTAAAAATTTCCTTTACGTTTTTTTTATGTGCGCTATGTTTTTTACATGTTTTTTGAATTGCCTACATCAGGGAAAACACATGTGCTTATTTTTTTATTATATGTGTACCTACTCAACAATTGTCACAAAGATGGTAATTTGTTAGGTAAAATAATATCTGTCTGCCAGTTTGGAATATTCAGTGAACAAAACTGGTATTATTTAGTCACCAGATTTGGAAATTTTTGTTTCTTACATTATTTCGCCAATCTAGTAATTTAGTATTCAATATTTGGTTTTTTCACACTCAAAATTTTATTGTTTTGTTGCAAGTTTAAATACCTACATGCCATTTTGTAAATCCTTCAAAAAACCAGACCTAAGTTCGCATTACATAATTTTCACGAAGGACAAAGGGCCTCGCAAACACCTGCCGCCCGGAGCCTCGCAATGGGTAAGGCCGCCTCTGCGGCACTTAACAATTTTAATAATAAAAATACATGTTAAGTAACAAAACTATATTTAATTTTAATTAATAAATTACACTAATAGCTATATCTTGGACCTATACGGTAGTAACCGCCACTGCTGTTGTATCGTCTCATCCATGTTGCCTAGTTGAGAAATTTTGCTTTGATCTGAAAATTGCACATTGGAGTAAATGAGATTTGTATAATAAGTATTGTCACGTGACACATCCAATAAATTCGTTAGGTATGCATTTTTTGAAGAATTATTATCGTTTTCTTTTAGCAAGCGGGCTTTGTGCCAGGGGCGTAGCTACCGCCGTATCTGCCGTATCAATTATACGGGGGCCAACGTGCGTAAGCAAAAATTAATAAAAACTTCCCAATTTTTATATTTCATGAATAACAAAAGTAAAAAAAAAGCATTTCTTTTCTCCCGCATAAAGCGTGCGTTCAAAAGTTGGCAACACCCTGTATCGGTTAGATAGATGATTATGATGAATAATTTTATGCAAATTTTTTTTTTGTGTGAAATCTTTACCCTCCCTAAGGGCTCCTAAACATATTTTGATACGGGGCCCCGCCAAGGTACGCTACGCTTCTGCCGGTTGTGCACATATTTTGGTGCCGACCGTCAATGCAACTGTGCGTGCGCTCACCTCGGTCGCGTATGTAATCGGCGAGCGGGCGCAGCAGCGCGGCGGCTGGCGCGGCCATGTTGACGTACGGGTGCGTGGCGCCGCCGTGCGACCGCGCGTTGCTCACAATCATCCCGACCACCGTCGCGCCGTCCGCAGATAGCCGGAATATGGGGCCGCCACTTTAACATAAATAAATAAATAAAGTAATACAAAGTTGGTGAGTTGAATAACAAGTCTGTGGTTGATAATCCAACCTAGTAAAATCGCTTTAAAAAGCACCTAAAGGGCTATAATATTCTCAAATCCAGCACCGGTACTAATAGCCGTAATGTCAATACTGTCAATCATTTAAAATTTTGCCTACAAGTGCACGGCCTTGAGCTTGCAGGCTGGATGGTCAGTATGGCCCTTTACTCACGGTCCAGCGTGCAAATCCAGCACCAGTACTAATGGCCGTAATTGCAGTCAATAGTGTCATTAATTTATAATTTTTTACAGAGCTGTCAATAGCAACATAACTTCCCGCGTAATTTCAAACAAGTGTTTCTCTTACTGGGACGCGCTCTACCGGCAAAAATCTGTCCCCTAAATTGAGACCATTATTTTAACATTACGTTCGGACTCCTGGTATCTATACTTCGTGGCAAAATCTATGGGATTTGACACAAGGCATCGCAAGCGACAATGCCACTTAGCGATGACTCTTGTCAAATCTCATGCATTTTTGATTTTGAACCTCACCGTCGAAATCGAATGAATCAGTCATGACTAAAGGCCCTGTACCTGAAGCCGGACTGCACGCAGCACGTGGTTTGCAGCATGGACGGCGACACGTTGCTGAGGTGGCCGCGCGTGACGGTCGGCCGCAGCTGCGGCACGCTGCTGTCGCTGAAGTACGGGTACCCGGCTGCCAGCACCGGCTCACCTGAAAATGTTACGGACCTCTGGTTGTATCGCAATTTACTTTATAGAAAAGGTTACGAAGAGTTTTGCCGGGAATGTCAATCAGCGACGTGTGTATTTGTGTTCCTTTCAAAATTTGTGTTATAAATTCGGTTTTTAATGTGTAATATTGATAGAATATTCCATTAGATATTCGTTGACGTGCACAAGTGTGGGCAAGTGATACAACTACAAAATGCGTGCTGTCTTGGGTTTACCGCCAAAATTCCCTACCACTTTACTGAATTGACTTACTTGACGACTCATTGATTACCCTGACTATTATACTTATTTGGACTTTGGTTATAATGCCGACGCAAGATTAGATTTATTTTTTGGTTATAATGCCGACGTAGCCTAGATTAATTTCGTTGCGGAGCCAAGACAGATTTAGCATGTCCCTCGGGTACCTCTAATATCATACCCAAGGGTTTTAGTGGCTGTCGCTGTCGACCCTGGCTCACAGGAAGTTCATCGGTGGGAATGTGTAGTGGGCCAATGCCCATTTAAAAAAAGTTTCAAATTGTTTAATCATCCATTTATCCTAGCTTCCTTCACCTACCTTTCTCGGGCGGCTTGTGCGAGAATTCCGCGGCCTTAATGCCGGCGTAGTGGCGCGGGTCGACGTACACTAGCGCGACGTCGTACGCGCGCCCGTCGCGCGACGAGTACCGCACCATCGCCGTCTCTTTCACACCTTGCCAGTACACTGACACTTTCTCTGATGTGTGCTGGAATTTATAGATAACTGATTAAGGTAAGAGCGTTATCATATTACGCGATATGATAGCCGATATAAGACTAAAAACGCTGTTATGTCGTCGGCATAAGGCATAAGGCCCGGAATAATTCAGAGCACTGAAATAGAACTATGCGCTAATCGAACTCGACACTCGATACAATAGATTTTTAATTCTATTGTATCGAGCGTCGAGCTGTCATATATGACATTGACATTTGACTCGACACTTGTATGTTCGATTATCTCTATTGTATTAGCGCAGAGTTCTATTTTCAATGCTCTAAATTTTTCCCGACCTACCGGATTCCGGATAAAATAGACTATAGTCCCAGCCTAAGAGCGTTTTCCAAGTCAATAAATGATATCGCGCCGATAATATGTCATAATTATGTTAATGACAATGGCTGTGTTTCGCGGAAAAAGCGCTTGTTAGGGCTCGCCAGCGTTAAAGAAAAAAAAAAACAGATTATTATCGGCCAGGACACGTTTGCTAACTTCAATACTGCTAACGTAATCCGCCATTTTGCTTATTTAACGCCAGCGGGCGCCATTATTTTCCGCGGAACACAGCCAAAGACTCATATAAAGGTATATAATATTATGTTTCAATATAAAAGTTAAAACGTATGCCACTCATATTATCGGTCGCGATATCGGATATCGTTATCGTGTATTGTGAAACGCTCATATACATATAAACTGTATTTCTGGTTGGAGGTCATGTTATAGAAGTGTACTGCACTCAATTATATTAGGTTGGGGAAAAAGTTTCTTCGCATTTTATATAAAAATTCAAAAGGTTTTTTTATAAAGTTTATTTACAAGTGACAAGTATATAGGTGCCATTTTGTTCGATAACTTTTTGCCATCTTGTTGGTAGGTACATGATCCCATTGCTATAAAATTTTTGGGGCTTCTGATGAAAAAACTGCGACAAGTGGTTTTGGCAGTCCTCTTGTGATGTCAACCTGACACTGCCTAAGGAATTCTGCAGCGACCGAAACAGGTGGAAATCTGAAGGTGCAAGGTCAGGACTATACGGCGGATGCATTAACACCTCCCAGCCAAACTCCCGTAATTTTTTCTGAGTGGCTAAAGATGTGTGAGGTCTAGCGTTATCATGGTGAAAAACCACACCCCTTCTGTTGATTAATTCCGGCCGCTTTCTCTCAACTTCTTGCTTTAATCTCATCAGTTGTTCGCAGTACAGTTCAGAATTGATGGTCCTGCCTGGCGGTAACAGCTCATAATGAATAATGCCCTTCCAATCCCACCACACACACAGCATCACCTTGTTGCGAGTTAACCCGGGTTTCGCCACAGTCTGTGAAGCCTGACCGGCCTTTGACCACGATCTTTTTCGCACGTTCTTGTCGTACGTGATCCACTTTTCATCACCAGTTATCAGCTTCTTCAAAAATGGTTCGGTTTCATTACGTCGTAATAAAGAATCACAAATGAGTACACGGTTCATTAGGTTTCTTTCAGTGAGCTCATGAGGCACCCAAATATCGAGCTTTTTTGTGTACCCAGCTTTTTCAAATGCGCCAAAACCGTTTTGTGGTCAATCCCCAGTTCTTCAGCTACATCGTAACTACTAATATGCCGAGCTTGCTCCACTTTTTCAAAAATGGCAACAGTTTTGTCCGTAACAGGGCGACCAGAGCGACGTGCATCTTTGATATCAAAATTTCCGGATTGAAAACGCTTAAACCAAATTTGCGCTACTCTCACAGATACTGCATTAGGTCCATAAACATCACAAATTTTTTTGCGGCTTGTGTTGCATTTTTACCTTTTTTGTAATAAAATTTTAAAATGTATCGAAATTCTTCATAAGAATCACTCATTTTAACAATAAGAGAAACAAATGAAAATCTCAAATTTACCTAATTTGAATTTGGAATTGTCTTCTGTAAAATTAAAACTTTTTAATGATACCAAAATCAGCCAGATACAATTGGTATAGGTATAGCCCAAGATATTTTATGACAAGTTCATACATACTATAATGCGAAAAGACTTTTTCCCCAACCTATTAGTTACAAAAAATCCAGCGTTTTATGAAGTTGGTACCCAACTACCCGTTCAAGTTAAAGCCAAAAAATCCAAACGGGAGGAAAAACTGCATTATCAGGTTAAAAAAATATTTTGTAAGTACGTGTCTGTCCTAACTAGAGTGTGAGTAAGACAGATATATATGTGCGAGCGAGACTGCACGGTTATACGTAGTACGTACGTCTCTGACGACGTGCGCGCACGTGAGCACGTGACCGCCGCCGACGTACACGCCCGCGCCCCACGCGCTGCCGCACCGCACCAGCACCGTACACGAGTCTATGAGGTCTGCAACAATAATATAATTCATTAGATGGTGCACGCGACTTCGTGCACGCAAGAGGAAATCCCACGATAACCGTCCATTTTGACGCGATAAGCCTATGTCCTTTCCCGTGGTCTAATCTATATCTGGACCAAATTTCATAAAAATCGGTCCAGTAGTTTCGGTGCCTATTCAATGCAAACAAACAAACGTTTCCCCTTTATTATATATGTATATAATAATGGGGAAAAGTCGCAATTCAGATATCTTGAAGCGAGAAGATGATTGATACCATAGTGGATATCCTCAACATCACATTTCAGAGGAGTCTAAAGTGATTTGTCCATCTGCATTGAGCCTCCGATAACTTATATCAGGCGTCGCCAGCGTCAGCTCCACCCACCCGCGGTGACGCCGCTGCACATCACCGTCCCCATGAGTGACTTTCAGCGGTGACTCACCCAAAATGGCGGCCACCTGGGGCGGCGCGATGGCGGGCACGATCAACTTGTGCGCGAGGACGGTCCGCAGCGGCGCCGCCAGCGTCAGCCCTACCCACTCGTCGCGCCACCACGACACGCTGCACACCACCGTCCCCACGAGCGATGACCTTCAGCGGGAGGTACTCACCCAAGATGGCGGCCACCCGGGGCGGCGCGGGCGCACTCGGCGGCGCGATGGCGGGCACGCTCAGCTTGTGCGCGAGGACGGTCCGCAGCGGCGCCGCCAGCGTCAGTCCCACCCACTCGCCGCGCCACCACGACACGCTGCACACCACCATCCCCACTAGTGACGACCTGAAAATATGTAATTGAAGCGGGGTTAATAGAAGAGTTATAATGATGTAAAGAAGTACATATACAGATGAATCCATTCTCTTATTTAACAGAATAAAATCGATTCAAACTTTAAACCCTGAAAGATTGTAGACTTCAGAATAAGACAATAGGTGACAATAGGACCTACTTGTGTTCAAGTCGTTCATTAATAGTTTTTAATTTAAATTTAATTGTTAATAAAGTTGAAAATTTTTACAGCGCCTAAAAATCCTGTTCGGCAGACTGCGAGGGCCGGGCCATGGACCAATATATAACCCCGAGGACGCTAGGGTCAATACGCCGCTGCTAGAGCTATTATATTGCCGCTGCCTCGAACTTCGCAGTGAGAAACGCGCGTAGGCGGGTGCCGTAGTCACCACAAAGACTATGGCACCTGCCTACGCCGAGAACATTTCTGACAAGCTGTGACTACAGCACCGGACTGCGCGCATCGCCGCTGCCGTCCCTGCCGCCGCTCACCGCGAAGTTCGGGACAGCGGCCGTAAATATCTAGAATCTACATGTGACATACTAACTCTGGCGCCTCGGAGTACACGGGCCCGCCCTCCGAGCCGAGCGAGCTGGCGCAGTCCGTCAGCAGTAGCGACGGCCGGTTACCCACCGCGCCGCACACTGTGCCCTTGGTGACGGTGTTCAGAAATACCTGACAGGAAGAGTTTTTAATTATAGTCCATTTCAGGAGCCAAAAAAATGTAAACGAACATTTAGCCCTGATTTCATACATACATACATACATACAATATATAATCACGCCTTTTTTCCCGTAGGGGTAGGCAGGACCGCCTCTTTCCCGTAGGGGTAGGCAGAGACCACTTCTTTCCACTTGCTACGATCCTTACATACTTCTTTCGCTTCGTCCACTTTCATTCTTACCATCCATTCTTCCTCTTATGTTCAACGTAGCCAAGCGTCTCTCCATGGTCCGCTTTTGACCTCCGCGAGAAACGAGACGTGATGGGTGGCAAACCACATCGCCGCCATTTTGGATAATTAAATTTTTTTTGTTTATCCATTGCGTTTCCACGGATTGGTGGAGAGGGTAGGAATAGGGAAAGGGATGGATAGGTGGTGTGAAAAGGAAGATTGGTAAGTTAGGCCCGTATTAATAAACCGTTCTCAAACTCGTTCTCAAGACCTTTCTCGGCTGAGACGGTCTCAAGTAGCGATTAGCTTCTCAAGAAGGTCTTTAATTCATAGTAGGTATGATCTCAAGACGAGAACGTCTTGAGATCATAACATAACATCTTGATAACATTCTTGAGATCACTTTCTCAACTTTTAAGCGTCATTTACACAACAAAGAACGAATGATATTACGTTTCGTTTACACTTCTACAAAGATCGGATTTATTGAATAAACATTCCTTCAATATTTATTTTTAAAAATGTAATATCTAATAATAAAAAGTTTAATTTGTATTTTTTATATTGAAAAACCTGATATTCATTAATTTTCACGTAGATATTATTGTTTAATAATCGATTACATAATAATATCTATATTTTTATAACAACTAGGTAAAACGGAATGCGGATCACAAACATTCGAAAAAGTTCTACTTCTTCTTTTTCTTTAAAATGGCTCCTTAGTGATTCGCCAAATGCCAATATCAGAGTGTGTTGACGAAAACTTTGCTGAGTGTGTTTCATGAATAAACAAGGGTATGGTGTATTGAATGAAGTCTGTTGAATTATAATCTAAAACCTAGAACAAACACAAACATTTAGGGTTAATACTTACCACAATTTTATTTTGTTAGTAACAATATATAGGTATGTACATAAAGTTTCAATAAAAGGAGTATTTACAAAACGCAGAACAGATTTAAGGGTGATAGGGCGAGGAATTGTAGGAGGGGGAGGGAACTGATTTAATGAGGATTGGTTTTTTGGACACCGAAAAACAAGTTCGGCTGTCAAGTGTCAAATCAAGTCACTTTTGTTTTGATATTTATCTTTGGTATTTAGTGCTATGATATATAAATCAAATAGGTTTAATGTAAATAAATAAATTAAATCGAAAATATTTCTATAAATACTCGACGCTGGCAGAATGGTGCAAAACCTTTGTAACCGCGATTTCCAAAAAAAAAGATGAAGAGGTATCAACAAAAGTATTTTTATTCTTATCTTTGTTTTGTGTTGAGTATGTAGCGTAAATTCGAGTTTGACTAATCGTAAGTATTTAGATTATAATTTACATAATTGTAAAACAATAAAAAACACAGCAAATAATTTTCTACTGTATCCCAAGCCGTTCTCAAGTCAGGTTTTGACCATACTTACGAAACCGCGTCTCAAGAAACAGTTTGACAGCTTACTGAGAACACAGTTGAGAACGAGTTTCGTTTATTATTACGTTCTCACTCAGTTGAGACGCCGTCCCTACAGCTGTACTCAAGTACGATCTATTAATTAAAACAAATTCTTGAGAACATTCTTGAGAATCGTCTCAACTATGAGAACGGTTAATTAATACGGGCCTTAGAGTGGGAAATAGGAAATGTAGGATATTACCGTCCAGGAGGACAAGGGATAGAACAGTAATAGCTAGGGAAGCCGGGGTCGCATACCCGTATACTATACCACAACTACCGGACAGGTAAGTTGGGATGAGTATCCCATGACATCTGATTTCACCAAACTTCTTTAAACGCGCTTTACGCTAAACCCGGCTCATTCAATGTTGGAACGGGTCAGACAGATCGCTAAACGCATAAATTACGTTTTAACGCGTCGCGTTGGTTGAATCGGGGTCTGGGTTTGCAATCCAAGTGAAATTGTTTCGAATGACACATAATAGTCCCTATTTCTATATTAGTTATTTAAACTAGTTTTATTGGTCCATGGTATAACGTTTCGTAAAATTAATATAATCATGAACAACGAAAATGAATATTTAAACTGATTAACCGTCTGCGCATTCATATTGAAATCAGCTATGTGAGATCAATGACCCTTTCAATGCGTAGAGAGTCTACTAAGTACTATTTCTTCTTTAACTTATTTTTCTGTCTAGAAACGTCTTTACGTAAGCTATAAATCAAGTAGGTACATAAAGTTTACGTAATAAATTTTCCGAAACGTTACTTAGATGATTTATATTTTATACTATACATGAAACCTTCATACCTCGTTACCGAAGGGCGTGGAATGTACCAGAACCTCGCTGCCTCGGCTGGGCGCGGGCCGCACCATGTCGAACAGCTCTGATAACGGCCGCAGGGGTGCCGTGCTCGCTGTAAATACATAAGGATATTTGTTACATAAGAAGGTTCTAGTTTTTGTACGATCTGAAACATAGGCTATGTATGAGCAAGAATAAGAGCGGTTCCGCATCACGTCCGAACAGAACCCGTGTAAATATACGAACGTATGGAAAGTCTACAAAAATTCCGATAATGCTAGCCGGGTCTAGTGCATAAACCTACTATGTATTGAAATAGTTCTACGGCTACTCCGGACTCTACGGTTTAGTAACCTACTAGTAAGTTTACAGGGGTTTGGATCGGATCGGTTACTACTTAATATAGATGAACTTTGTTGACATTGCTATCGAACTTGTGAGTGCTTATGATTCTGGACCGACGTGCTATAGCTTAACGGACCGGAAACGCTCTTATGTACGGTATAACTGCGTTTTCCTATTATCCATTCCGATATCCGATATCGAGCCGATAATGACAAAGCTAGGTATATGTTTCATTTTAATATATAGGTATATACCTGTCTTTCTCATGTCTTTGTCATTACCAGACACGATAAGCGATACCGTATCGCCTAATGTGGAAGCGCTCTTAAGGCCCCCACAGACGAGAGGCCGATCGTTTCAGTTAGAACTGACGTCAGTTCGACCTGAACGGATTCGAGCACACACACGGAAAAAATCGCATCCAACCCAATTTACGTCAGTTCGGCCTGATCTGATTCGAGCCCACACACGGAACAGTCGCATCAGTCCATTCTGGTTTGCCACGCGCTACGGTCGTGTTTATCAATTTTGTATTTAAACACCGCAAAACTCATACAAAGCTTGAACACGATACACGCCCGCACGGCCGCGGCTCGGGCAAGAACTGAAGGCTGAAGCGATTTGTCCACACACGGTCCGGACAGGCCGCGCGTTCAGGCCGTTCGGTCAGGCCAGAATAATTAATGTTGTCAACTTAGTTATTTTACTAAATTGAGTATTTTATTCACTCCTTGGTAGAAATTTAGTTATTAGTAGTGTTTTAGTAGGAAAGAGCCAGACAGTAATCATATGCAAAATGGCCTAGGTTAAACACAAAAAAAACCTATCATAATAATACATTTTCTTAAAACTACCCGTTTAATTACTATATACGTAATATTTGCTAGTATATTTTAATATAATGGTAAAATTTATAGTAAAATTCAATGAATGAAAAAAATTGAATATAACAAAACCTAAAATGCAATGGTTTTTGGGGGGCTTCAGGAATTCCTAAGTACCTAGCTTCTTTAGTAGTTGTTTAGTACTTTTTAGTAGAATTCAATACGAGTTTAGTAGTTTCACTGGAACGAATCGCTTCAGTCCGTCCGGCCGATTGACGCGATCTCGAAATGAACACAGACGATACGATTTTGCATCCGTTCAGGCCGAACTGAAAGCAGACCGGATCATGTATGGAGCCCCTTAGAGATAACGATATCCGATATCGAATATCGTTATCGCGTAACGTGAAAACCTCTTTTAGTATAATAAGACATTTCGATTTATATTGTCAGTCAATCTGACGATAATTGCAATTCGCAAATAAAACAAAACAGAAATTTTATTTTTATTTATTAAATTTATGTAAGAATTTAAAACGATGTGTGACTGTGAAGAGGACTGTAACAGTTATTCTACGAGACTAGTTGACTACAGATACTACGACACTCCGGATGGCTGTGATATGTGGAAGAAGGTACCTACGCAAAAAATATTTGAAATCTATACACGATCTTTATGCATACCAAATTTTCTCAATTTATATTCATAGCTAGCTGTCCCGACATATGTTCTATCCTTTTCCAGCAAATTTTACATCCTTTCTCACAGTTTAAATTTGCCTGAACTTTCACAACTATTTCAAGACCAAAATTAGCCAAGTCGGTCCAGCCGTTCTTAAGTTTTAGCGAGACATAGGAATTGCATTCCATTTTTATATATAAGAAGATTACAGATGCTAGAAGCGTGGTCATACCGACACACAGGCAGACAGACAGATAGACAGACGGACGAACAGAGCGAAACTGCAAGGGTTCTTTGTAGTACTACGGAACCCTAGAATCGCGAAATTGGTTGTAGGTGTTCGTGACGTCACGCTACGGGCTGCTGGTGGGCGCAGTGCTGTCCACGTACGACGTGCTCATGTACTCGCACGCCACCAAGTGGGGCGCCATCGCGAGACGGTACGTAGGTGTTCGTGACGTCACGCTACGGGCTGCTGGTGGGCGCAGTGCTGTCCACGTACGACGTGCTCATGTACTCGCACGCCACCAAGTGGGGCGCCATCGCGAGACGGTACGTAGGTGTTCGTGACGTCACGCTACGGGCTATTGGTGGGCGCAGTACTGTCCAGTGTCCACGTACGACGTGCTCATGTACTCGCACGCCACCAAGTGGGGCGCCATCGCGAGACGGTACGTAGGTGTTCGTGACGTCACGCTACGGGCTGCTGGTGGGCGCAGTGCTGTCCACGTAGGACGTGCTCATGTACTCGCACGCCACCAAGTGGGGCGCCATCGCGAGACGGTACGTAGGTGTTCGTGACGTCACGCTACGGGCTGCTGGTGGGCGCAGTGCTGTCCAGTGTCCACGTACGACGTGCTCATGTACTCGCACGCCACCAAGTGGGGCGCCATCGCGAGACGGTACGTAGGTGTTCGTGACGTCACGCTACGGGCTGCTGGTGGGCGCAGTGCTGTCCAGTGTCCACGTACGACGTGCTCATGTACTCGCACGCCACCAAGTGGGGCGCCATCGCGAGACGGTACGTAGGTGTTCGTGACGTCACGCTACGGGCTGCTGGTGGGCGCAGTGCTGTCCAGTGTCCACGTACGACGTGCTCATGTACTCGCACGCCACCAAGTGGGGCGCCATTGCGAGACGGTACGTAGGTGTTCGTGACGTCACGCTACGGGCTGCTGGTGGGCGCAGTGCTGTCCAGTGTCCACGTACGACGTGCTCATGTACTCGCACGCCACCAAGTGGGGCGCCATTGCGAGACGGTACGTAGGTGTTCGTGACGTCACGCTACGGGCTGCTGGTGGGCGCAGTACTGTCCAGTGTCCACGTACGACGTGCTCATGTACTCGCACGCCACCAAGTGGGGCGCCATTGCGAGACGGTACGTAGGTGTTCGTGACGTCACGCTACGGGCTGCTGGTGGGCGCAGTACTGTCCAGTGTCCACGTACGACGTGCTCATGTACTCGCACGCCACCAAGTGGGGCGCCATTGCGAGACGGTACGTAGGTGTTCGTGACGTCACGCTACGGGCTGCTGGTGGGCGCAGTGCTGTCCACGTACGACGTGCTCATGTACTCGCACGCGGGGTGCCATCGCAAAACGGTACATACAATCAGCAAAGACGTATCCGAATTAATGAAATCCCACCAAAAACATTTTAATGTAAAGACAAAGTGATACCAAGACGATAACACTCATGACTCACACTATCAAAAAGTTATCAGATATCTCAAAAAACTAACTTCTGACCATACACGCCCTCACTCTCGAAGACTAACTTCAAAATTAAGAAGATTGAGGAGAAAAATAGTTATAATTTTAGTATAATTTCTTAGCGCTTTTTTTCCGCCGAACACAGCCAATGGTTGACATTCGCCAGTGCTCTATCTGTCATTTGTAGAGAATCTGTGCCTATGGTGGACTTTCACAGATATCCATACAAAATTCACACAAAATAGTACGGATTACGATAGAATTTGGTGTGGCAAAGGGCTTTGGATTAAAATATGGCTTTATTTTATCCCGAAAAAGTACTTACAGTATTTCCGTGGAATACTATATAGAAGACGAAAGTGATGGTGTTTGAAAGAGATGAGGCAGTGACAGACTGCAATATCGTGATTGGAGATGAACAAATTGAACAGGTGAATGATTTTGTGTATCTGGGTTCAAAGTTTACAAGAGATGCAAAGTGTGAGAGAGATATTGAAAAATGAAAGAAGAGTGAATGCAGGAAACATGGTGAATGGAGCTTTGCACTCCTTTATGAACAGTCGGAAGGTGTCTAACAAGGCTCGTTTGGCTGTGCATGCGGGGGTGTTGGTTCCAACACTCATGTACGGAAGTGAAAGTTGGGTATGGCAGAAGAAACATGAAAGCAGAATAAATGCAGTTGAGATGAGAGCATTAAGAAGCATGATAGGAGTTAAACTGGGTGACAGGATAAGAAATAGTGAGATAAGGAAACGTTGTGGTCTGAAAGAAGATGTAGTGACAAAAATTGAGAAAGGTATGCTGAGATGGTTTGGCCATGTTGAGAGAATGAATGAAGAACGATTGACGAAAAAAGTGTATAATGCGAGTGTGAATGGAAGTGTTGGAAGGGGTAGACCTAGGCGGATGTTCCAAGACCAAATCGGGGACGTCTTGAAAAAAGGCCAGGTCAAGAGTACCCTAAACCGAAGAGCATGTATGAAGGGAATAATAAAGTGGATGAAGCAAAACAAGTATGTAAGGATCGTAGCAAGTGGAAAGAAGTGGGCTCTGCCTACCCCTACGGGAAAGAGGCGTGATTGTATGTATGTATGTATGTACTATATAGATTAGGGAATAAGCTTATATTACGCGGGCGGAGCCGCGGGGATAAGCTAGTTTTTTTTTTATATTGACGCATTATAGCAGTGGTACCTAATGTATTCTCAGATACGCTTTCCACACCACCCCGTTTGTGACGATGGGCGCGACGTTCGCCCTCGTGGCCAACGGCGTCCAGAACTGGCGGCAGAAGGACGACGGGTTGAACTATTTCTTAGGTACATAAGTTTTGAAGATAATTTTCTACATTAAGGACGTGCAGGTCTAAATTAGCCACATAAGGGAATCGTATAATAAAACATCATCTACATAATTTTAATAGATCAGGGGTTTTCAAACTGTAGGGCGCGCATCCCAGGGGGAGGGGGGGCCCAGAGACCTTCAAAGGAGGGCGCGGGGCACTTGTATTGAAGCCTGCGATAACTGAGAGAATGCAGTCTAGATTACTTGATACAAATAATAAATATAATTCATTTTTATTGAAAGGGAACAAAAATTAAAGATAAATTTAAAAAATATTATTTTTTGTTATTAAATACTTTTTAATTCTAATCTGATTATTTGGACAGGAGGATGGGGGACGTGAAACTTTTTTTATGGTCGAAAGAGTGCGTGTTCCAAATAAGTTAGGGAACCCCTGCAATAGATGATGAGCGTCGCACGTCGCGTGCACCGGAAGGTTACCTACGTCACGGTTTGAAACTAGGACCGGAAATTGGCTTAAATGAAACATAATCGAACATCATAAGCCACGAGAAAATCATTAAATAGGCAAGCGGACTGTTTTTTTTATTACATAAATGAATAGTACTCTTAAATATGAGTAACTTCTCAGAAGAAACCGTATATCAAAAGTCAATATTTTCAAAGGTACAGCGATTTGTATACAAAATTTCGCGGGTGTTTATACCAAAAAAAAGTTTTTTTTTTTTTGCGAAATTAGTAAACAAAACCTACATCATTAGTTTACTCACATCATATACAAAAATATTCATTACGGTAAGTATGAACTGAAACTGAAAAGTATGGAGCGTTTTTAGGAGGCTCGCGAAATTATTTATACAAATCGCTGTACCTTTGAAAATATTGACTTTTGATATACAGTTTCTTCTGAGAAGTTACTCATATTTAAGAGTACTATTCATTTATGCAATAAAAAAAAATTAGTCCGATTGCCTATTATAACAGTTACTTGATGAATAGTGAACTTTTAATTCAGCAGTGTGTTAAAATCAACGCCTATTTTCACACAAATAAGTAATCTAGTGTTGTTGATGATGTCCAGGTGGTCTAGCCTGCGGCCCCATACTCGCGCGCTACACGGGCTCAGCCCCCGGGATAGTGGTAGGCGGTCTAGCCCTGGGAGTGGCGGGGCTCGTC
Organism: Glaucopsyche alexis; assembly: GCA_905404095.1. Taxonomy (NCBI): domain Eukaryota; kingdom Metazoa; phylum Arthropoda; class Insecta; order Lepidoptera; family Lycaenidae; genus Glaucopsyche; species Glaucopsyche alexis. The sequence goes on from FR990057.1 coordinate 2,898,692, forward strand.
AAGAAGCACTCCATCCAGTATGGCTATCACTTCTTCCCCGATCATCCCGGACACATGGGCACGGTTACCAGCTGGAGACACGACTGGACCCTAGTCAAGGATCCCAGAGACGGTGGGTTCGTTAATTACCTTGATGTTATAATGCATTTCATAAAAAAAATTAAGTCTACATACATTTCGTGTCGTATGTAGACTTAATTTGACTTAAATCCTTTATTTATGTGAGCATCTTAAAGGGGATGTATAATGTATATGTCACCGTAAAATTGTAAAAACAGTTAGATTGTAAAATAAGTAACGAAACTGTAAAAATATGGCGAAAGATTCATTACTATATATTTATAATGTAACGAAAAATAATGTGTTAAATTATAGGCAGAATATTCGCGTCAGAAGTCCATAAGCATTTTACAATTTCACTAGTTACCCATATTACAATCTAACGGTTTTTATAATTTTACAGTAACATATATTATATACCATGGAAGTGCTATGTTTAAACACGAATGAGCCGGCTCGATCGGAGAAATAGGCCTCAAAGAAAACCAGCGTGAAATAACACTTACGTGATTCTAAACAATGTTAGTTTTTACTCTCAACTTAATAAATAAAATTTTCTTGTTTCACTATTAAACTTAAAAGATGGCGCTGTTCAACAATCGTATCGTGCTATATAAATATAATGTAAGGATTAGAAAACTTAATGTGTGTTTACTATTACAGATAACGTTTGTGAAGTACATAAGAAGAAGTAGCGCTGATTTAATAAAGCTTTCTTAGCGCAATGTTTTTTTTATTACCAGTTTCCGACCTACCTTTGTTTATGTTGTCACTGGCGTCTGCCTGGTCTAAAAGATGAACAAAAACACGGCGTCTTTTAGTGCGTGGAGTTTGCCATGACAGGGCATCTACTGCATAGATCTACTCTACCCATTATACCTCTGCTGCTACTTTCGAGGTGGACCAGCACTGACAGTAGCACCTTACCGAGCTGCGTTAGCGCGCACGTCGCCGTCGTGGGGACCAATCGTCCAGCTGGGCATGATCGCGTCCATCACCCACAACCATAAGCACTCACCTCTGCTGCCGCTCTCGAGGTGGACCAGCACGGACAACAGCACCTTGCCGAGCTGCGTAAGCGCGCACGTCGCCGTCGTGGTGACCAATCGTCTAGCTGGGCATGATCGCGTCCATCACCCACAACCATAAGCACTCACCTCTGCTGTCGCTCTCGAGGTGGACCAGCACGAACAGCAGCACCTTGCCGAGCTGCGTTAGTGCGCACATCGCTGTCGCGATGCCCATTCATCCAGCTAGGCATGATCGCGTCCAGCACTCACCTCTGCTGCCGCTCTCGAGGTCAACCAGCACGAACACGGACAGCAGCGCCTTGCCGAGCTGCGTCTGCGCGCGCACGTCACCGTCGCGATGCCCGATCGTCCAGCTGAACATGATCGCGTCTACGCAGCGGTCCAGCACACCGCACTGCCACGCGTGGACTATCCTGCGAGATGGTGGTGTCTTTAAGTGACTTCACTCTGGCCTAGTATACTCTGCTACTATTGTATAGAGATCGTGATGCGTGCACGATCACGATGCGACAAATAGAACTATATAGTACTAGAATAATATCTGTGGACGCTTTCACGTCGATCTGGTCTTGTAGATACCAAGTATGCGAAGTATACTTGGTATCTACAAGACCTAGAGCTAAAAGATAATACTTTTATACTATTGGTACCTTATATAGGTATATTTAAATTTTTTATTATATTATACATATATTTAATACATATCCAAGATCCAGGATCACGGAAAAACTTTTTGTCCCTTCGGCGGGATTCGAATCAGCGACCTCGGGCTTAAGCGTCGACGCGCTAACCACTGAGCCACAGAGGTAGCCGCTCTACCGACCTGCCCGTGAGCACCCGCACGTGGTAGCTGCTGTGGTCCAGGTCGCTTAGCCCGTCGCTCCTGGCCTTGCCCAGCCGCTCCACGCTGTCGTACACGCTGTCGCCGTCCCGTCGCTTCTCGCATGTGACGTATATCTCGGGCAGGTTGGCGTAGAACTCGTCGTTGAGGATCGGCCGGCGTTTCGCGTTGCTTATTACCTGTGAAACATTATTATACAACGTGTTTGGTAAAACTTAGTCAATCTTTCAGATCCGGGGATCAGACGTATTGACTACATTCTACTAACTCTACTTCTTTTCATATATTTTTTAGTAGATCCGGGGCTGCCGCTGTTACAACAAATACTAAAACTAGGGGCAGCTACCATACGTGATTTTTTGTCGTTTTGCACGGAACCCATCGTGCGCGAGTTTGACTCGCAATTGGCCGGATTTTTATATCAGTATACTTAAATATAATATTTTTATTAGTAATTATTATTCTATAATCTATTAATATTATTAGGTACCTATTATAGGTTTCTAGAATTTCACCCCGCTGTGCTTCCACTCTGCGCTAATAATACTTAGTTATTGAACACAAATCTGGGGGCACGGCAGTGCCCCCGTCAAGTCGAGCGCGAAGCAAACACTGCCGTACCATCCTTTACTGGAACCATTTCGCCGCATTTTCAGGCCCCTATTTGAGAACCTCTGGATAAGACCAGAATGCAGAAATTTTCGTCATCCAGTAAGCTATAATCACATACTTAAAATCCAAAATTTCAATTTAGTTCCGAAGTTAAGCGAAAGCAAAGTTTTGCATTTATGACACTCACTCACTCACTCATGATCATCAAAATAGAACTAGTACTTCCCATAAACTTAGAGAGCTGAAATTTGGTACAGAGCTAAAGTTTAATGGCCACATAAAGGGAAAACTATAAAAACTAGGATAATCGAAGATCTGGAGTACCTGGTGACCCTGGTTAGAAAACACAAGAGCCCAACCCAACTATTAGAGATCGACATACCGCCTTTACAAAAAATATTCAACTTGGTGGGCCACTTCATTTGATGTTAAAAATCGAAGGTCTGAAGTATCTGATGAAGAACCTTTAGCTGGTCTCAGCTGATTAGAGATATGGTAATGCCCCCTTCTACTATTGGTACATAAAAAAATCGACTGTCATTGCAAAAATACAGCGTAGTGGGACACATTTTCTAATTTAATCTAGCCTATAGCGTCCCACTGCTGGGCGAATGCCTCCACTTCTGTCGCCAGAACCACTAACCATTGACGATGGAAAATTGACACTTGGAAAACAAAATTGACTTATACCCACTATATAGTTACCCACGTATAAATAATGTTCAACGGCCAAGTCACATAACATTAACTATAATAATAAAGAAATCGCATAGTAGAGGATACGAACTAAGGTCGACCTTCACTGATGTGTTTACCAGATGAAAGTGATATTTTATCAAATAAAATAAGTTTCTGAACATATTTAAATTAGGCAACCCCTTAAAAAATGGTCAAGACTATAATTAATTCAAAGTCAATTTTTTTTAAAAGTAAATATAACATGTGACATATAAGGTATATCCATCCGAAACCCATGAAACTGAACAACTTTCTCCGAGGAACACAGGTCGAAATATGAAAAAAAAAAAAAATTTGGTTCTCCCATACTAATTTGATTAACTGACCATGCGGTTTATATGGGAGGTCCAAATTTTTTTTTTCATATTTCGACCTATGTTCCTTGGGAAAAGTTGTTCAGTTTCATGGGTTCACTGGGTTTCGGATGGATATACCTTATATGTCACACGTAATATTTACTTTTAAAAAAAATTGACTTTGAATTAATTATAGTCTTGACCATTTTTTAAGGGGTTGCCTAATTTAAATATGTTCAGAAACTTATTTTATTTGATAAAATATCACTTTCATCTGGTAAACACATCAGTGAAGGTCGACCTTAGTTCGTATCTTAGACCAGCAGTAAGGAACCTTAGACTTGGCACGACTTTGTCTAGATTTCATTACTTTTTAGAGATAAACAAGCAGCTACATCGAGACTTGGCTAGTTTTTTACAGAATGTTTTAGTGGGATATTTATATACATACTAGTTTTTGCCCGCATTTCCATTCGCGTAAATAAAGTTTCACACGGGAACCCTGTACTTTATCGGGATAAAATTAGCCTATATTTAATCCAGACCCTAAAACTACCATACCAAATTCCATTAAAATTTATGGCGTGAAAGAGTAACAAGAATCAATCCATCCGTCCATCCATCCTCACAAACTTTCACATAATATAGTAATAACTCCTCACACCGATTTCGGTAACCGGTTTCATTGAAACCAGGCCAGTTACGCAGGAGTAATTTTATAGTACCCAGGTGTGTGCGCAGTACACAAGAGCACTCACACTTCCTTTACTCTCATAATCCAGTGGAACGGATTACCGACACGACTGACGAGAGATCAGGTGCAGGTCCGACTTTGTTCATGCCCATCTGACGCATGGATCATCTTTCTTGTCAGATAAGCGGGTGATCAGCCTGCATTGCCCTAACCAAACTTGGAAACAACAACAACAAACTCGAACCCACGCCCTCCGACTCGAGAGCCAATGCCCCTAACCAATCGACCACGGAGGCTGTTAAGGAGAGGGGGGGTTATAATAGTAGAAGGATAAGTAGGTATCATGCCTGTGCCTGCTTCAGCGGGGACAGTATGGACCCGTGAGTCAGCACCCAGCGGCCAGAGAACATGATCCCGGACGCGGAGACGGTCAGGATGTTGGCCACCTCGTCGTCCTCCGAGTAGTCGTACGAGACCATCACGCCTTCCACCGACATTTTGGCTGAAAGAGATAAATTGTAAGCATTAAAATAAATATACGATACGCGCACTTCAATATACCCTTTTTTGGCAGTCGGGTAGAGACAGATAGGAATTTGTAACTGTTACACTTTCAGCTGTAGCTGTACAGTCTGTAGACCGTATAGCCAAGACGCCATTGCTAATTACGATGACGATGTTAGAAATTAATGCAACCATGCATGGTAAATGGTAATTGACGTATCTTATTATTTATCATTACTCATTCCCTTATTATTATTATATTTTTTATTTCGAACATCGTCATTGTAACTAGCGATGTCATGTTGGCTAAGCCAAGGGCTTTTAGTCAAGATACATTATATAATTTCGACGGCGAAGTTCGAAAACAAATTATATTAAGGGATTTGACATAAGCCATCGCAAGCGACATGTCACTTAGCGATGACTTATGTCAAATCCCATACATTTTTATTTTCGAACTTCACCGTCGAAATTATCGAATGCATCTTGACTAAAGGCCTACGGCTACGCGGGATACGCGTGGCTACGGGAGCGTAGCAGGGGCTACGAACGTTTGCTACGGCTGAAAAAATGAAAAACAAAAGACGGACACAGTCGTTTTGACGATAATGATATTTATACTAAAGTCTTTCAGATAGAATCTAATCTAGATGTGAACAAATAAAAATCCGGCCAAGTGCGAGTCAGACTCGCGCACCGAGGGTTCCGTACAAACCTGTAGTGATTTTGTTGCAGCTTAAATAATAAGAATAAGAGTACAAATTCAATTTAATACCTCAACGCGTTCATGAGGAAAGGGATAGTAAGTTTAAAATTATTAAAAATATTTTTATTATATTATGACGTAACTAAAAATTTACGGTTTTCGTAATTCGTGCCAAATTTCAAGATTCTGAGTTCACGGGAAATACCCTGTAGGTTTTGAGTTTGCGAGCGTCGAAAGTTTGAGTTTGCGGCATTAACGGCTGTATCTTTTGATTCTATTGGCTTAGAACTTTGATTTTTTCACAACTCTAAGGGACCGTAAACCTTAGTATTCGATATAAATTCCAGCTTGATACCTCCACGCGTTCCTGACAAAAATGGTCTTGACAGACAGACGGACGGACAACAAAGTGATTCTATAAGAGTTTTGTTTTTTCCTTTCGAGGTACGGAACCCTAAAAAAATACCAAATTAATACATGTCACTGTTTAATGCACAGCAGATAAGTGCGAATTAAATTAGTATTTGGTATCTAGCATTATAGTGTGGACTGTGGCGCACTAATTAGCGCCATAATCCTGAATCGCGCTATCGAAGTTTTCTAAGATCAGCGCTATATATACAACATCAGAAAATCATTACAGTGGGCATCGGCATGACCGAGCATAGCACCTCGCTCGGTCGGAGATCTCCCTTTGGGGCTTCCACTATTCCCACATTGGTGAACCTCGACAGAACACGCCTCCTTCTGTACATCATCATCATAACTCCCTACCCCTCCGCACCATGCCATCCAGCTTCAGCCTCATCAGGTACATCGACCACCAGCCTCAACGCACCGCGGCCTGGTCGAACCCTCATCGGCTTCAACAGGCACTCTCACTACACGGACCGGTCAGCAAGCAGAGCACATCTCTCCTGGTCAGCACGTATCATCGGCCCCGCACAGCAGCTCTCCCACTCACTGGAGACCGTGCAGCAGCAGCACAGTTCCGACTCACTGGGACTCTCTGTCACTGGGGACTCAAGATTCGATCTCGCGGTCATCCGGGGGGAGTGATGTGGCAGACCAATTAGCACCACAATCATGAATCGCGCTATCAAAGTTTTCTAAGATCGACGCTATATATACAACATCTGAAAATCACTACCCTTTTGGGGCTTCCACTGTTCCCATAATAGTATTCTATTGTCTTTTTGTTTACGTTTATCTCAGGACTCAATTTTATGGCATGTGTGATGTGTGTCATGTAGCCATTAAGTATTTGGTACAGTTACAGACTCATTAATTTTTACACGACCATTGTAATTCAGAGGAATATTTATTATTTATCCACGACTTATTCCTCTATAAAATTATTTCAAGTGACGTTAGTACTTTCATTATAATCATTATTTAGATGTTAACTTCGCAAAAGTATTCTACATTGCTGTTTTACTACTTATTAATTTGAGAATAATCGTCATTGAACCAGCAATGTATAACGCACATCGAGAAAGCTTCGTCGCGTAGATTGCCAGTATAAAAAAAGATTATAAGAAGATAGGAGGCGAAACCAATTACCATTTGCGAGAACCACACCCTTGATGATGAGGTGCATTCAGTAGGGGGTCAATAAGTATGTAATTTGTTCTGCTATAAAAGATATGTATTTCGTCATATCAAAAACCTTTTCGAAAGCGCCGTCGTACCAGGCGCACGTGTGTTTTTTTTAATATCGTAGAAAAATAATTTTCTTTACTGCCAGCAAATAAGGTAAGTCTATAAAACTATTTAATTATTTTTTTGGGCTTTTAACACTTTGATTAATTATTACATTAGGTACGTTATATCCTTACAAAACTGATAATATTTCTGTGACGCGAGTCGCGACACACATTGACACTCGAGCTACTCATCAACCGGCTCGTCGCACACTAACACAGAACACTATTACTCGCGGAGCACACAAACCAAAATTGGCCCGACGTCGGGCCAATTTGAGTCCTCACTTTTTACGCGCAATGCTATATAAAAAGCGTGAATGCAGTAAAATTAAGGTTAAAATAAAATAAAAATAGGGATTGAGACAAGAGACGACTACGTATATTACATCATATTTTATTTTATATATTACCAGTTATGTATTCGCTCTCTTTAGTTTTTTTAGTTCTAAACAGTAACTCCCTAATACTAATAAACGATGTATAAGCTTTATATTTATATTATAGTTATACAGTGTTTTGTTCACATCACACAAGTGACATTTTTAATTCGATAGAAGAAGACAAAACACTGTGTAACCTCAGATCAAATAAAAAACCAAGATAGCGCATGGCGTTTGTTTGAAGTGAAGCCTAAAAAACTACGCTACTTCAATTTTACACATGCGCTCACGCACACACAAGCAAAAAAGTACTTTACTTTTTGTCAGTATAGATAAGTCGTCGCGACGACTCATTTGATACTGTCGAAAAGTAGCGTACTTTTTTGCTTGTGTGTGCGTGAGCGCGTGTGTAAAATTGAAGTAGCGTAGTTTTTAGGCTTCACTTCAAACAAACGCCATGCGCTATCTTGGTTTTTATTTGATTTGAGTGTGTAACTATTCAAAGCATAAATAGCGTTTATTAGTAACGGCATTAAAGTATAAAGTCTAGTTCAGCAGTACATACTGATTTATAATTTCAACACTAGCTATCAAGTTTCCGTAGTGTAGCGGTTATCACGTGTGCTTCACACGCACAAGGTCCCCGGTTCGATCCCGGGCGGAAACAATACTTTTTTTTTATAAAATATTCGATTTTTCAGATTTTCTGAGTGTATTACAAACATTTTTTTACCAGAAATGCCCAATATATTTTATGACTTTAGTCTCTAATAAGTAATAAGTAACTAAGTACTAATCTAGGTCAGTGTCTTTTCGCAATTACAATTTAATCACAAATCGCTTCGACATTGAACAAGTTGGTCATATAAAGGATACACTGACCCAATAGATGATAACGGAACTATCGAATAGTATATTTATTTATACCACACCCATTTCGTTTATTGTGAGATAATAAAGTATTAAATATAAGACATTTGATTTTATATATGTTTACGCGAATATTGTTCATTTTTTTTATAAACGCTTACGGATTTTGTCGCGGTGCACTTTGCTTTTTCCCGACGTTTCGGCTACTTTCCAGGCAGCCGTGGTCACGGGAGGACTATATAATAAAGTACTCTGTGGGGAGGACTGAGGTATCAGTTGTCCTATTTGTTAAAGTTGTTTAGACTACCCGAAGATTCTTCAATTATTATTTGTGTTCCGACTTCCGATCCACGCAAAACATAGTAACGGTACCAGGGTGTCTTTGACAAAATTTTATTTTGTTTATTACTGGATCGCAACAAGATGGTCACAGTCCTTTTTAATTTTAACCGAACACTTTTGTGATTTGCACAATATTTCAAAAGATGTTTAAAAAATACCTCGCTAACACCGTCTTCTACATGAATATAGAAAATAATGCAACGCAAAAAATTATCTTATTGGAATGTGCATACGCGTAGTGTAAATCATTTTGTTTTTGAGCTTGGACCTTGCCTTAAATGCGGGTTTTTTGCCTACTGCGTTAATGCATGTCAACAAGCATAACAACTAGTGAAGATAGCTGGGCTATCGACCGATAGTTATGGCAATTTTGACATCGCAACTCTCAAGTCTCAAGTGAATAGTGATCAATTTGCTATTTAACTTTGGTATCCCTGTAAATACCAAATAATTCAAACTTGCTAATTTACATAAGTCCAGCACTGTAATCAAGTTATCAAATAAAAAATGGTCTTCCTAAATTTAACCACTAACAGCAATCTTAACTTAATTGGTAATCCTGTATCAAACTTTGAATGTTAAAATTGCGAATTAAACGTACGAATAACGAAACAGTCTCGGTCACCTAATTTGGTATGTGGGTATGTCTGTTACATCTACTAGTACTAGTATTAGTACAGTAATAGTCTTGCATCATTTTCCTAATCGAGTGGCCTCGGAGTCATCCTCGTAAATTCGGTTATGATTGGTTCGACCCATCCGATATGCCCATCCGACTGTACAGTAATAGACAGATAAACTGTAGCCTTATTACCAAGTAATAAGGTCGACAAGTGATACACCGGATCTGACGTAGTCACGACCACAAATTCTCAAAGAAAGTCAACGAAAATTGCATCATTAGATCATAGATGATGTAATGTTGGTCGGTTGGTTTGGAAAATTATGGTCAAAATATTAATGATAATAGCTTTAATATACACTTGACTGAGAATTAGCAATGTAATTGAAAACTGCCGAGTATCCTTCATAATTGTGAATGTGGATGTTGTCTCACCTATTTATGAATCGGGAGACTTCTCATGAGGGAGACAAGTTCTCGTACTAGTACTTCCGATCAATTGTACCTACCTCTTTTTCTGTTCAACTAAAAAGCCTCTTACAATGCCGTATTCGAGTGTGCGCCTACGCACGCATATGCACCTATAAACAACGCCTTGTTTTCTTTCAAATTAGGCCTGTGTTTGTTGATAACATCCTGCTACAACTAGTTCCGACTCATCCGAGTAGCATAGGTTATATGCCGTGTTAATACAACCGGATTGTTATCACTGAACCATCAGCAGTCGGTTATTATCGTAATAACACGAGCCATAGGGGTGAAATGTAAACAAAGAATATTCTTACTTTGTTAGAGATAATATAGGCGTGAGTCGTAACTCGTAACACGCATTTTCTTTATCCAGCTAAATGTAAAACATTACCAGCAATATTTGCTAAAGTTGTCGACAGAGAAAAATAAATAGTTGGACTTAAGTAGGTATAAGCACTCATGAAATGGACCAGCTTCTAGAATAGAACCCAACTCTAGTTCACTTAGTTGCCATTTTTCAAACCTGCAAGGAAGAGGAATACTCTGGTTATATATTTTTGGCTGCTTCTAAAGATAGTTCAGATAATTTTTCCGTTTTTTTAAGGATTAACATTGTAGAAGCCAATAATGGGAAAACGCTCTAACAGTTTCAATATTTGATCCTTTATTTGATCACTTTATTTCTCTATGTCTATGACTGCACCAGCAATATAGATATGCATTTCCGTTATTAATGTGTAAAATTCGTGTCGGAAGTTCGCCTCCGTCTTCATTGGCACTCGACCAATTGAGAACCTCAGTGAGTAACCTCGGTTCCGGTCACAACGGTATTGTTTTATTTTTAAAACGTGTTACATGCCAGTGACTAGTGGCGGACTGGCAGTCCAGGACGAAGACTCCCACGTTACGTTTATTTCAAAAACATTGTTAGATATTTTCGTTCCGCAATCCGCACGTGACTTATTTTATTACGCTTCTATGGTTGGATATTTCAAACTTCGACGTGTTTGTGCTTGTTAAGTCAGTAACTGTATAAATCATAGGCTATCACTGATTCTTATTGGCAGAATGACACAGACAGCATGTGACTGAAGATCCTTGCGAATTTAAGAATTTAGAGCATTTGGCCGCTAGTTCCATAAATTACGGGAATCATTAACAGACTTCATGGATCTACGATGGACGCCATTTTTTGTTCACATTACCAGACTTAAGCATATACTATCCGTCAGTGGTGAAGGCTGGTTCTCCTTCATACGGAAGCCCTAGCCTGTATAATAGGTAGGGATTTGGATGAAGGTCTTCAAAAGATAAGTGGTAAATGAAGCCGATAAGAATGGAATTATAAGAAACTCACGCCGCTGGTAGCCGTGCACATTCGGGCGCCACAAGGAACTCACTCTCTCGTTCGTGTATAAATATTTACACACGTTTATTTTCGAGTACAATCGTCCATCGGGTACCGTCGCTCGTTCTCAGAGTCCTGTGACACTAAGAAGCATTTGCCCACGACAACTCGACAATTTACCTAATGGACCACATCCTGCTCGGCCCAACACGCTACAGTCGACGCCAGTACTCTGTTTCTTTCGCACTTGCTTGGCAATCGATATTTGAGACTGGTTTTCTATCAGTCCACCTCTGACATATAAGGTTTTCCAAATATCCAAGTACGTAAAACGAGTCACGCGCAGACTACGGTAGAAAAAATTAACTTTATGGAATAAACGTAACGTGGGAGTCACGTCCTGGACCGTTTGTTTCCTTCATTGTCCAGTTTGCCGAACGACCTCCGAGGGAAACGATGTTTTGTGAACGAAAACGATAGTGTTTTTTTTGTTGAGGATGCAGTGATTGTGAAAGGAATTCTAGTGCCAACGGATATGCCTGTGTTTCGTCTGGCTCCCAGTGTCAAGAAAAAGTTGATACCGGTCTCGAGTTCCCGCTTGACGCGATAACGTTTTAGGTGAGTATGTGTCATTAGTGCTAAGTACGATTTCCGTAGCATTAAGGAGGTGTCGTTTATGGGGGATTTACACGGGTAAATAAAGCCGGACGATTTTTTACTCACACGGCGAAAATCGACCGTCTAAATGGCAATTCGGCGAGGTCGCAACTGCAAGATTTAGATTTTGGTCAAATCTAAATTGACATTTAAACGTGATCAATATGATTTTAAAATTTCGAATGTCCCTAGTGTTTTTATGGTACGGTTATTTTTCCATCTTTCTAGTTTGATTTTATTACCTTATAATATTTTTATGCTTTTTCATTTCTGAAAAGTAGAAGTTTTTAACTTGATGAGGTATAGGTTGGGGGAAAAGTCTTTTCGCATTATAGTATGTATGAACTTGTCATAAAATATCTTGGGCTATACCAATTGTATCTGGCTGATTTTGGTATCATTAAAAAGTTTTAATTTTATAGAAGACAATTCCAAATTCAAATTTGAGATTTTCATTTGTTTTTCTTATTGTTAAAATGAGTGATTCTTATGAAGAATTTCGATACATTTTAAAATTTTATTCATATTTTATTACAAAAAAGGTAAAAATGCAACACAAGCCGCGAAAAAAAATTGTGATGTTTATGGACCTAATGCAGTATCTGTGAGAGTAGCGCAAATTTGGTTTAAGCGTTTTCAATCCGGAAATTTTGATATCAAAGATGCACGTCGCTCTGGTCGCCCTGTTACGGACAAAACTGTTGCCATTTTTGAAAAAGTGGAGCAAGATCGGCATATTAGTAGTTACGATGTAGCTGAAGAACTGGGGATTGACCACAAAACGGTTTTGGCGCATTTGAAAAAAGCTGGGTACACAAAAAAGCTCGATATTTGGGTGCCTCATGAGCTCACTGAAAGAAACCTAATGAACCGTGTACTCATTTGTTTTTCTTTATTACGACGTAATGAAACCGAAGCATTTTTGAAGAAGCTGATAACTGGTGATGAAAAGTGGATCACGTACGACAAAAACGTGCGAAAAAGATCGTGGTCAAAGGCCGGTCAGGCTTCACAGACTGTGGCGAAACCCGGGTTAACTCGCAACAAGGTGATGCTGTGTGTGTGGTGGGATTGGAAGGGCATTATTCATTATGAGCTGTTACCGCCAGGCAGGACCATCAATTCTGAACTGTACTGCGAACAACTGATGAGATTAAAGCAAGAAGTTGAGAGAAAGCGGCCGGAATTAATCAACAGAAGGGGTGTGGTTTTTCAACATGATAACGCTAGACCTCACACATCTTTAGCCACTCAGAAAAAAATACGGGAGTTTGGCTGGGAGGTGTTAATGCATCCGCCGTATAGTCCTGACCTTGCACCTTCAGATTTCCACCTGTTTCGGTCGCTGCAGAATTCCTTAGGCAGTGTCAGGTTGACATCACAAGAGGACTGCCAAAACCACTTGTCGCAGTTTTTTCATCAGAAGCCCCAAAAATTTTATAGCAATGGGATCATGTACCTACCAACAAGATGGCAAAAAGTTATCGAACAAAATGGCACCTATATACTTTAGTCACTTGTAAATAAACTTTATAAAAAAACCTTTTGAATTTTTATATAAAATGCGAAGAAACTTTTTCCCCAACCTAATATCATGACTTATGTACTGTATATCAACAAATAACCTCCGTGGTCCAGTGCTTTAGAGCTTGGCTCTCGACAAGAAAAAATGTTGTTTCCAAGTTTGGTTATGACGATCGAGGCTGATCACCTGATTTTCTGACAAGAAAGATGATCCATGCGTCGGATGGGCATGTAAAAAGTCCTGCGCCTGATCTCTTGCCAGTCGTGTCGGTTATCCGTCCCACTGGGTTTCGAGAGTAAAGGAAGAGAGAGTGCTCTTGTGTACTGCGCATACACTTGGTCACTATAAAATAACTCCTGCGTAGCTGGCCTGGTTTCAGTGAAACCGGCCATCATCGCCGAAATTGGTGTGGGGAGCTATTAACATTATGTACCTAACATTTCGAAACAACCACTGGAGATAAACAGTTTCCATTTAGTTGAGATTTTGTTAAACAACTTTGTAGCATTAATCTCGGCATTAAAGTTTCGAGAAAGTTTTAGATCATTTTAATATACTACAGTCTCGAGTTACGAGTTACGTTACGAGTTTTAAAATCTTTGTCAGTATAATTATGTAGGTATAGTAAAAAATTTAGAAAAGTTATCTGACTGAAGATGTAACAAAATTGCATCTTATGTGTACAATTGTACATGTATCTACTCGATTTAATTGCATTTATGAAATTTAAGTTATTTAATAAAAGCCACATTTAATAATTCCAAATTATTACTTACCAATTTGTTTATATTTGAGGTTATATTAAAAACATTTACACTGAACTGTTTATAACGTACAGACTAAACGATATTTGTATTCATACTAGTGAAAGATAAGGGAGCGAATCGATCCATTTATCACAAATATAATAGGAAAATTACTGTTCATTAGATTGACCTATCAGCTGTTGTACGTACACTGAACTTTGTTTCATGTTTTCGAGATGTTTACTTGAAGCTAGTGTCAAGTTTGACAGCCGTTTGGCAGCTAATTTCGTCATGTTAGTGCCGACGTAGTTCCAAGAGTTGGCGATAGATGGCACTTTCTATGATATTGTATAATTTTAAAAAGTTTTGTAAATTACAATAACTATTGATAAGACGTGCGCCTGATTGAGTAAAATATGTAAATCTAAGCGAAATAATGGTGCATTTATTCACCAAAAATTCTATTAAACATGGCGCCTGTGAATTTTCTCAAAGCTCCTCCTACAGAGACCGCAATTATACAGGCGCAAAATAATTTATTTATATGATCTAAAATAAATAATAATTAATACGTGAAGCAAAAATTTCAAGTAGTTTTACGAGATACGAAACGGTTGCATACGGAACAGTGTGAAAGGCAACTTGAAAGTTTAAGCGGAGGAAGGCCTGCCGAAAGCTAATATTTTTAAAAATAACGCTTAGAAATAGGTACCTACCTTAAATTTATGAAAATATCAGCAACACACACTAAATGCATTTCATTTCATCGAATAGTTCCTTTACCTCTAGTGAAGGTATAAAAAAACTTAGGCCTTTACATCCGTTAATGGATGATTTATACAGTATTCTCCGAGCGAAGTAACCACTCTTGAAATACTGTAGTGCCTGGGACAGTTGGTTTTTAAATGTCGTATGGTTGCCCAAGCACATACGGCATTCTCACAACATAGTCAGCCTAGTCCAGAGGAATAAACTGGTTAATACGTCTGGGGCCAACTATGTGCGGGTTTCCTCACGATGTTTTCCTTCACCGTTAGAGCGTCCGTATAATGTACTTGAGATCTGAAAAAGTCTCATTGGTACACGCCTCAACCTGGGATTTGAACCTGCAATATGTCGTAATAATCAAAAATAATTTAATTATCCAAAATGGCGGCGATGTGGTTCGCCACCCATCACGTCTCGTTTCTCGCGGAGGCGAAAAGCGGACCATGGAGAGACGCTTGGCTACGTTGAATGTAAGAGGAGGGATGGGTAGTAAGAATGAAAGTGGACGAAGCGAAAGAAGTATGTAAGGATCGTAGCAAGTGGAAAGAAGTGGTCTCTGCCTACCCCTACGGGAAAGAGGCGGTCCTGCCTACCCCTACGGGAAAAAGGCGTGATTATATGTTTGTATGTTTAAGTATTATATGTACAGACAGATATAATTAGGTATCTATCTACCTATCTAATAGATAGACAGTTGTACCTATATCGTATATACCCTCAAAGGATGTCAAATTAAGTAGGTAGGTACTTACGTGTGTTCCCAGGCTTAATCTACTTCCTTACCTTTTTTCCTTACCTGGTATTATGATTAATCAAATTGCAATCAATAAAAAACGAGAATTCTCACTATATTCAATAGTATTTCTATAATAAGAGCATGCATCATGGTTAGATTCCATAACTTCGGGATACAGAATGAATCATTTCCGAATTTTTACATAAAATCTGTATAGAATCTTCAGATTATAATATAAGGTTTAGTAAAATCAATTACGGATATTTTGGGTCTATAATCTTCTGCTTATGTATAGATGTTTAGGCAAAATAATATTGTCATACTCAAAGTAAAAAAATCATCTCATGTAATGGATGAATCTCCGCCTCAAAGATCTCCGCTCAATGCAAACTCGCCCATATAAAAGATTAGCTGTGTCCCGCGTAAATATACTTTCCGGTATCCCGAGGGAATACTGTACTTCAGTGGCGAAGGGTGGTTTTTCCGCAGAGGGAAGCCACTATGGTCTTTATGCATATTAAACAAGTACATAGTAAATACATACCTAGAGGCTGCTTCGTGGGATTCTATCTATTTCGGTACAGAGTTAGAGTTTCGTTTGATTCAATATGACGTATTAACGCCATTTTAAGAAATTCACGATCGTTTCAATAATGTATAGTAAATACTATGCCTACTAGAATCTACTCACCACAATAATGCAATTTACAATCCAAATAAGTACACTTCACAATATAAATATAATATTTTACACTACAGTATACACTACAAATTACAATAATACAAGAAACTAGCGAATAATTTATAACGAAATTACAACGCATAATATGGAATGTAGTCGACTGTCGTTTGCGTAAAAATGGCAAAAGAAATTTTCTAATGTTTGGGATTTTCAACCAATGAGAGACCATAACCGGTCTCCGAGCGGCTTATTTAATGATAATTTCGACCAATAAAATTGTACAAATACTTTGTCATTCATTTCCAAAACGTAATAAGAGCCATTAGGCCTACAGTTTGAATTTAACCTTAAAACAAACGAAATAATGACTATTATAGAATGAAACATATATTTCATTACTGAAACCCTCAGACACCGTATTACAATTTTCAAAATTCGAACTGGCCGTCCAATAGGACGGCATATTTAAATTTCAACTTTATTTAGAACGAAATAAGGTCTTTTATACAATGCGATAAGCCGTTATTCATCGGGTTATGTGATATTGTGATGTCCGTTGCATATGATGGCGCTCGCGCGGCCCTACATCACGCTATAGCTTGTACAATAAGTCATTGCTGTAGTGAATTAGTTTTCGAAATAATTTGTCATAGTTACTGAAATGTATCCAACACAAAAGGGAAGCCGATGGGAATCGGCTTCTATACACGCTTCGCCACTGCTGTACTTTTCCGGCATAAAAAGTAGCCTATTTTAATCTAGAGCCTAAACCTACCATACCAAGTTTCATCTAAATCCGTTCAGTAGTTTTTGCGTGAAAGATTAACAAACATCCATCCATACATCCATCCATCCTCACAAACTTTCACATATAAAATAATATGATATTAGTTAATATATTTTTCCGCCTAAACATCAACACAATAAAGATATTTAAAAGCAGTAGGTAGATCATATTATGCCCAAAATTTGATTGATTTTACCGAATCATAAATACTTAACTATTATTAGGTCATTATTACATATGAAATTGGCGTATTGTAAAGTAGGAACATAAAGTCGATTTTTTAAACATAATATATTTATATAATCAAAGTACCTATATAGGTATAAAGTACCTATATATACCTTTGCTATCTATGCACTTTTGCCGTCTCATAGGTAGTTCATTAATTCCTTTACTAAAAATAGCTTTCGGACAGGAATCAATAAAATCTTAATCTTTGAAGGCGCTTTGGACTGCCCCATCGGAGTTGCATTTTTTCCCTTGCAAGAAGTTATCCAAATTTCGAAAAAAAAAAATGGTAATCTGTTGGAACAAGGTCCGGGGAGGAGTTTTGCCGGGAAAGTCAATCAGCAATGTTGTGTTTCTGTATTATTTTTCTAAATTCGTGTTAATTCGGTTTTTAATGTGTTATAGTGGTGGAATATTAACCATTAATTATTCGTTGAGGTGCATTAGTGTGGAAAAGTGATACATTCTACAAAATGCGTGCTAAATTGGGTTTCCCGCCAAAACTCCCTAGGAAGTTTCAGTAAAGCGTCTACCACTTTACTGAATCGACTGACTTGACTGATTGACTACCGTGACTATTTATTTGGACTTTGACTAGACTTTGGACTTGACGATTTAGAAATACAGTACCTACGTTGATGAAAATAATATACTTGACATTGGCAAATGGTGATAAGCCGACGCCATAAAAAAAAAAAAAAAAAAAAAAAAAAAAAAAGGTCCGGGGAGTACGGTGGATGTCATAGACATTCCAATTGAAGCTCCTCCTCTAATTTGGTAGCCGTCTGTTGTGCAATGTGTAGTCTAGCGTAATTGTCCTGAAGCAGAAGTGGCATAGAGCGAATGACCAACCTCGATTGTTTAGCAGCTAGCTTTTCCATCATGATTTGCAGTTGCTGCCAATAGACAATAGACATCTGCTGTAATCGTCTGGCCATATTTAAGAAAGCCGTAGGTAGTGAACGGCACCGGCACTAGTCCACCAAACGCTCACAAAGGAGGCGGTTATACTTTCGGCTGTATAATATAATATATACAACCTACGGCTTTCTTAAATATGGCCAGACAATTACAGCAGATGTCTATTTTCTATTGGCAGCAAAAAATATATTATATTTTTTTATTTTTGTATGTCCAACGGTTACTCCGCCGTCTTTGGACCGATTTTCAAAATTATTTTTTGATGTATAGGGTATAATCCCAAATTGGTCCTTTTGACATCAAAGTGATGACCTGAGCTGCTAAAAATTCAATTTGCAGGCTACGGAAAACCCATTTTTGGATACTGTTAGACTTTGTTTTTCTTTGGCATGGGTGGTCATTTTCAAGGTTTTTGGGGGTGTAGAATAATATGAAAATTAAATCCTTTTTGAAATTCCAAAATAACGTAGGTACATTTTTTATTAAAATGAATATGGGTTTACTTTTCTAGGTTTCTGGGGATGCTGAATACAAAATTGTCTTCCAATTTCAATTTCAAAAATGGAAAATCTTGGAAATTGAAATTGGATTTATAAAAAAAAATATAAATGCTCTACATTGAGATACGAGAGGTGTTTAAAGCTATAGAAATGTTGGAAAATTCAGGATTTTCAAATTTCTTTTTTTCTCATCATAAAGAAAATATGTGATTGAGAAAATAAGTGATTCCGTTACACCGTTTCCGAGATAAAATCAATTTTATAAAAAAAAAATTAAAGCTCTACATTGAGATATTAAGTGGCATGTATAAAGCTATAGAACTGTTAGAAAATTCAGAATTTTCCACTCACTTTTCTACTCCTAAGCAAACCAAAGATATTGGTCCCGCACCAACGTTAGGAACAGTATTTTCTATGCCGCTCCGGCAGCAAGTTCATGATCGGATCTATTAGACCTGATAACGCAGTGAACGTGTTAATGAAAAAGACATTACGAATTTTATCCCCCATGGGAGTGCAATGGGAATTGCGCACTAACGCCCGAAATTACTAATCAATCTTGATCTCATTTTAGCTAGCTATCTGTACCCCAAGCAGGAACATTTTGCGGATTCGTTACGTGTACGTAAACGAGAAATATGAGGAATATTGTATGAAAATGTTAGTCACTTTTACGTCCGCTAGAGGCGCTTTCATGGTTTTAATACAATATTTCTCGCTTACGTACACGTAACGATAACGCAAAATGTTCCTGCTTGGGGTACAGAACTACTGAGATCAAGTTTTCAATACATTTCAACGATCCTAAGATTGACTTTACGTCAAATTACGTCAATTTTTGTTTGAGAATTTAAGATTGAAATCAATCTAAGATTGTAGATACATTATTAATTTCGGCCGTAAGTCGCGTGCAAAAGCTAGTAATAGATAAAAAATTATAAAATTCGGTAGACATGACTCTGAAGTCTGAATACTTATGCCTGCAAAATTTTACTAAAATTAGTCGAGTCATTTCGAACTAGTAAATACGTAGGTAATATAAGGACTGTGCTTTAAAGAAACTCTACCGTGTCGTGTCTTGGCGGAGACTACCGTGGCACCAGATACGAATAAAATAGTTTTATAAATTCTTTATTATTGCTAACTATTTATAATAATAGGTTGGGGAAAAAGTCTTTTCGCATTATAGTATGTATGAACTTGTCATAAAATATCTTGGGCTATACCAATTGTATCTGGCTGATTTTGGTATCATTAAAAAGTTTTAATTTTATAGAAGACAATTCCAAATTCAAATTTGAGATTTTCATTTGTTTTTCTTATTGTTAAAATGAGTGATTCTTATGAAGAATTTCGATACATTTTAAAATTTTATTCATATTTTATTACAAAAAAGGTAAAAATGCAACACAAGCCGCGAAAAAAAATTGTGATGTTTATGGACCTAATGCAGTATCTGTGAGAGTAGCGCAAATTTGGTTTAAGCGTTTTCAATCCGGAAATTTTGATATCAAAGATGCACGTCGCTCTGGTCGCCCTGTTACGGACAAAACTGTTGCCATTTTTGAAAAAGTGGAGCAAGATCGGCATATTAGTAGTTACGATGTAGCTGAAGAACTGGGGATTGACCACAAAACGGTTTTGGCGCATTTGAAAAAAGCTGGGTACACAAAAAAGCTCGATATTTGGGTGCCTCATGAGCTCACTGAAAGAAACCTAATGAACCGTGTACTCATTTGTTTTTCTTTATTACGACGTAATGAAACCGAAGCATTTTTGAAGAAGCTGATAACTGGTGATGAAAAGTGGATCACGTACGACAAAAACGTGCGAAAAAGATCGTGGTCAAAGGCCGGTCAGGCTTCACAGACTGTGGCGAAACCCGGGTTAACTCGCAACAAGGTGATGCTGTGTGTGTGGTGGGATTGGAAGGGCATTATTCATTATGAGCTGTTACCGCCAGGCAGGACCATCAATTCTGAACTGTACTGCGAACAACTGATGAGATTAAAGCAAGAAGTTGAGAGAAAGCGGCCGGAATTAATCAACAGAAGGGGTGTGGTTTTTCAACATGATAACGCTAGACCTCACACATCTTTAGCCACTCAGAAAAAAATACGGGAGTTTGGCTGGGAGGTGTTAATGCATCCGCCGTATAGTCCTGACCTTGCACCTTCAGATTTCCACCTGTTTCGGTCGCTGCAGAATTCCTTAGGCAGTGTCAGGTTGACATCACAAGAGGACTGCCAAAACCACTTGTCGCAGTTTTTTCATCAGAAGCCCCAAAAATTTTATAGCAATGGGATCATGTACCTACCAACAAGATGGCAAAAAGTTATCGAACAAAATGGCACCTATATACTTTAGTCACTTGTAAATAAACTTTATAAAAAAACCTTTTGAATTTTTATATAAAATGCGAAGAAACTTTTTCCCCAACCTAATATCATGACTTATGTACTGTATATCAACAAATAACCTCCGTGGTCCAGTGCTTTAGAGCTTGGCTCTCGACAAGAAAAAATGTTGTTTCCAAGTTTGGTTATGACGATCGAGGCTGATCACCTGATTTTCTGACAAGAAAGATGATCCATGCGTCGGATGGGCATGTAAAAAGTCCTGCGCCTGATCTCTTGCCAGTCGTGTCGGTTATCCGTCCCACTGGGTTTCGAGAGTAAAGGAAGAGAGAGTGCTCTTGTGTACTGCGCATACACTTGGTCACTATAAAATAACTCCTGCGTAGCTGGCCTGGTTTCAGTGAAACCGGCCATCATCGCCGAAATTGGTGTGGGGAGCTATTAACATTATGTACCTAACATTTCGAAACAACCACTGGAGATAAACAGTTTCCATTTAGTTGAGATTTTGTTAAACAACTTTGTAGCATTAATCTCGGCATTAAAGTTTCGAGAAAGTTTTAGATCATTTTAATATACTACAGTCTCGAGTTACGAGTTACGTTACGAGTTTTAAAATCTTTGTCAGTATAATTATGTAGGTATAGTAAAAAATTTAGAAAAGTTATCTGACTGAAGATGTAACAAAATTGCATCTTATGTGTACAATTGTACATGTATCTACTCGATTTAATTGCATTTATGAAATTTAAGTTATTTAATAAAAGCCACATTTAATAATTCCAAATTATTACTTACCAATTTGTTTATATTTGAGGTTATATTAAAAACATTTACACTGAACTGTTTATAACGTACAGACTAAACGATATTTGTATTCATACTAGTGAAAGATAAGGGAGCGAATCGATCCATTTATCACAAATATAATAGGAAAATTACTGTTCATTAGATTGACCTATCAGCTGTTGTACGTACACTGAACTTTGTTTCATGTTTTCGAGATGTTTACTTGAAGCTAGTGTCAAGTTTGACAGCCGTTTGGCAGCTAATTTCGTCATGTTAGTGCCGACGTAGTTCCAAGAGTTGGCGATAGATGGCACTTTCTATGATATTGTATAATTTTAAAAAGTTTTGTAAATTACAATAACTATTGATAAGACGTGCGCCTGATTGAGTAAAATATGTAAATCTAAGCGAAATAATGGTGCATTTATTCACCAAAAATTCTATTAAACATGGCGCCTGTGAATTTTCTCAAAGCTCCTCCTACAGAGACCGCAATTATACAGGCGCAAAATAATTTATTTATATGATCTAAAATAAATAATAATTAATACGTGAAGCAAAAATTTCAAGTAGTTTTACGAGATACGAAACGGTTGCATACGGAACAGTGTGAAAGGCAACTTGAAAGTTTAAGCGGAGGAAGGCCTGCCGAAAGCTAATATTTTTAAAAATAACGCTTAGAAATAGGTACCTACCTTAAATTTATGAAAATATCAGCAACACACACTAAATGCATTTCATTTCATCGAATAGTTCCTTTACCTCTAGTGAAGGTATAAAAAAACTTAGGCCTTTACATCCGTTAATGGATGATTTATACAGTATTCTCCGAGCGAAGTAACCACTCTTGAAATACTGTAGTGCCTGGGACAGTTGGTTTTTAAATGTCGTATGGTTGCCCAAGCACATACGGCATTCTCACAACATAGTCAGCCTAGTCCAGAGGAATAAACTGGTTAATACGTCTGGGGCCAACTATGTGCGGGTTTCCTCACGATGTTTTCCTTCACCGTTAGAGCGTCCGTATAATGTACTTGAGATCTGAAAAAGTCTCATTGGTACACGCCTCAACCTGGGATTTGAACCTGCAATATGTCGTAATAATCAAAAATAATTTAATTATCCAAAATGGCGGCGATGTGGTTCGCCACCCATCACGTCTCGTTTCTCGCGGAGGCGAAAAGCGGACCATGGAGAGACGCTTGGCTACGTTGAATGTAAGAGGAGGGATGGGTAGTAAGAATGAAAGTGGACGAAGCGAAAGAAGTATGTAAGGATCGTAGCAAGTGGAAAGAAGTGGTCTCTGCCTACCCCTACGGGAAAGAGGCGGTCCTGCCTACCCCTACGGGAAAAAGGCGTGATTATATGTTTGTATGTTTAAGTATTATATGTACAGACAGATATAATTAGGTATCTATCTACCTATCTAATAGATAGACAGTTGTACCTATATCGTATATACCCTCAAAGGATGTCAAATTAAGTAGGTAGGTACTTACGTGTGTTCCCAGGCTTAATCTACTTCCTTACCTTTTTTCCTTACCTGGTATTATGATTAATCAAATTGCAATCAATAAAAAACGAGAATTCTCACTATATTCAATAGTATTTCTATAATAAGAGCATGCATCATGGTTAGATTCCATAACTTCGGGATACAGAATGAATCATTTCCGAATTTTTACATAAAATCTGTATAGAATCTTCAGATTATAATATAAGGTTTAGTAAAATCAATTACGGATATTTTGGGTCTATAATCTTCTGCTTATGTATAGATGTTTAGGCAAAATAATATTGTCATACTCAAAGTAAAAAAATCATCTCATGTAATGGATGAATCTCCGCCTCAAAGATCTCCGCTCAATGCAAACTCGCCCATATAAAAGATTAGCTGTGTCCCGCGTAAATATACTTTCCGGTATCCCGAGGGAATACTGTACTTCAGTGGCGAAGGGTGGTTTTTCCGCAGAGGGAAGCCACTATGGTCTTTATGCATATTAAACAAGTACATAGTAAATACATACCTAGAGGCTGCTTCGTGGGATTCTATCTATTTCGGTACAGAGTTAGAGTTTCGTTTGATTCAATATGACGTATTAACGCCATTTTAAGAAATTCACGATCGTTTCAATAATGTATAGTAAATACTATGCCTACTAGAATCTACTCACCACAATAATGCAATTTACAATCCAAATAAGTACACTTCACAATATAAATATAATATTTTACACTACAGTATACACTACAAATTACAATAATACAAGAAACTAGCGAATAATTTATAACGAAATTACAACGCATAATATGGAATGTAGTCGACTGTCGTTTGCGTAAAAATGGCAAAAGAAATTTTCTAATGTTTGGGATTTTCAACCAATGAGAGACCATAACCGGTCTCCGAGCGGCTTATTTAATGATAATTTCGACCAATAAAATTGTACAAATACTTTGTCATTCATTTCCAAAACGTAATAAGAGCCATTAGGCCTACAGTTTGAATTTAACCTTAAAACAAACGAAATAATGACTATTATAGAATGAAACATATATTTCATTACTGAAACCCTCAGACACCGTATTACAATTTTCAAAATTCGAACTGGCCGTCCAATAGGACGGCATATTTAAATTTCAACTTTATTTAGAACGAAATAAGGTCTTTTATACAATGCGATAAGCCGTTATTCATCGGGTTATGTGATATTGTGATGTCCGTTGCATATGATGGCGCTCGCGCGGCCCTACATCACGCTATAGCTTGTACAATAAGTCATTGCTGTAGTGAATTAGTTTTCGAAATAATTTGTCATAGTTACTGAAATGTATCCAACACAAAAGGGAAGCCGATGGGAATCGGCTTCTATACACGCTTCGCCACTGCTGTACTTTTCCGGCATAAAAAGTAGCCTATTTTAATCTAGAGCCTAAACCTACCATACCAAGTTTCATCTAAATCCGTTCAGTAGTTTTTGCGTGAAAGATTAACAAACATCCATCCATACATCCATCCATCCTCACAAACTTTCACATATAAAATAATATGATATTAGTTAATATATTTTTCCGCCTAAACATCAACACAATAAAGATATTTAAAAGCAGTAGGTAGATCATATTATGCCCAAAATTTGATTGATTTTACCGAATCATAAATACTTAACTATTATTAGGTCATTATTACATATGAAATTGGCGTATTGTAAAGTAGGAACATAAAGTCGATTTTTTAAACATAATATATTTATATAATCAAAGTACCTATATAGGTATAAAGTACCTATATATACCTTTGCTATCTATGCACTTTTGCCGTCTCATAGGTAGTTCATTAATTCCTTTACTAAAAATAGCTTTCGGACAGGAATCAATAAAATCTTAATCTTTGAAGGCGCTTTGGACTGCCCCATCGGAGTTGCATTTTTTCCCTTGCAAGAAGTTATCCAAATTTCGAAAAAAAAAAATGGTAATCTGTTGGAACAAGGTCCGGGGAGGAGTTTTGCCGGGAAAGTCAATCAGCAATGTTGTGTTTCTGTATTATTTTTCTAAATTCGTGTTAATTCGGTTTTTAATGTGTTATAGTGGTGGAATATTAACCATTAATTATTCGTTGAGGTGCATTAGTGTGGAAAAGTGATACATTCTACAAAATGCGTGCTAAATTGGGTTTCCCGCCAAAACTCCCTAGGAAGTTTCAGTAAAGCGTCTACCACTTTACTGAATCGACTGACTTGACTGATTGACTACCGTGACTATTTATTTGGACTTTGACTAGACTTTGGACTTGACGATTTAGAAATACAGTACCTACGTTGATGAAAATAATATACTTGACATTGGCAAATGGTGATAAGCCGACGCCATAAAAAAAAAAAAAAAAAAAAAAAAAAAAAAAAGGTCCGGGGAGTACGGTGGATGTCATAGACATTCCAATTGAAGCTCCTCCTCTAATTTGGTAGCCGTCTGTTGTGCAATGTGTAGTCTAGCGTAATTGTCCTGAAGCAGAAGTGGCATAGAGCGAATGACCAACCTCGATTGTTTAGCAGCTAGCTTTTCCATCATGATTTGCAGTTGCTGCCAATAGACAATAGACATCTGCTGTAATCGTCTGGCCATATTTAAGAAAGCCGTAGGTAGTGAACGGCACCGGCACTAGTCCACCAAACGCTCACAAAGGAGGCGGTTATACTTTCGGCTGTATAATATAATATATACAACCTACGGCTTTCTTAAATATGGCCAGACAATTACAGCAGATGTCTATTTTCTATTGGCAGCAAAAAATATATTATATTTTTTTATTTTTGTATGTCCAACGGTTACTCCGCCGTCTTTGGACCGATTTTCAAAATTATTTTTTGATGTATAGGGTATAATCCCAAATTGGTCCTTTTGACATCAAAGTGATGACCTGAGCTGCTAAAAATTCAATTTGCAGGCTACGGAAAACCCATTTTTGGATACTGTTAGACTTTGTTTTTCTTTGGCATGGGTGGTCATTTTCAAGGTTTTTGGGGGTGTAGAATAATATGAAAATTAAATCCTTTTTGAAATTCCAAAATAACGTAGGTACATTTTTTATTAAAATGAATATGGGTTTACTTTTCTAGGTTTCTGGGGATGCTGAATACAAAATTGTCTTCCAATTTCAATTTCAAAAATGGAAAATCTTGGAAATTGAAATTGGATTTATAAAAAAAAATATAAATGCTCTACATTGAGATACGAGAGGTGTTTAAAGCTATAGAAATGTTGGAAAATTCAGGATTTTCAAATTTCTTTTTTTCTCATCATAAAGAAAATATGTGATTGAGAAAATAAGTGATTCCGTTACACCGTTTCCGAGATAAAATCAATTTTATAAAAAAAAAATTAAAGCTCTACATTGAGATATTAAGTGGCATGTATAAAGCTATAGAACTGTTAGAAAATTCAGAATTTTCCACTCACTTTTCTACTCCTAAGCAAACCAAAGATATTGGTCCCGCACCAACGTTAGGAACAGTATTTTCTATGCCGCTCCGGCAGCAAGTTCATGATCGGATCTATTAGACCTGATAACGCAGTGAACGTGTTAATGAAAAAGACATTACGAATTTTATCCCCCATGGGAGTGCAATGGGAATTGCGCACTAACGCCCGAAATTACTAATCAATCTTGATCTCATTTTAGCTAGCTATCTGTACCCCAAGCAGGAACATTTTGCGGATTCGTTACGTGTACGTAAACGAGAAATATGAGGAATATTGTATGAAAATGTTAGTCACTTTTACGTCCGCTAGAGGCGCTTTCATGGTTTTAATACAATATTTCTCGCTTACGTACACGTAACGATAACGCAAAATGTTCCTGCTTGGGGTACAGAACTACTGAGATCAAGTTTTCAATACATTTCAACGATCCTAAGATTGACTTTACGTCAAATTACGTCAATTTTTGTTTGAGAATTTAAGATTGAAATCAATCTAAGATTGTAGATACATTATTAATTTCGGCCGTAAGTCGCGTGCAAAAGCTAGTAATAGATAAAAAATTATAAAATTCGGTAGACATGACTCTGAAGTCTGAATACTTATGCCTGCAAAATTTTACTAAAATTAGTCGAGTCATTTCGAACTAGTAAATACGTAGGTAATATAAGGACTGTGCTTTAAAGAAACTCTACCGTGTCGTGTCTTGGCGGAGACTACCGTGGCACCAGATACGAATAAAATAGTTTTATAAATTCTTTATTATTGCTAACTATTTATAATAATAGGTTGGGGAAAAAGTCTTTTCGCATTATAGTATGTATGAACTTGTCATAAAATATCTTGGGCTATACCAATTGTATCTGGCTGATTTTGGTATCATTAAAAAGGTTTAAATTTAAAGAAGACAATTCCAAATTCAAATTAGGTAAATTTGAGATTTTCATTTGTTTTTCTTATTGTTAAAATGAGTGATTCTTATGAAGAATTTCGATACATTTTAAAATTTTATTACAAAAAAGGTAAAAATGCAACACAAGCCGCGAAAAAAATTTGTGATGTTTATGGACCTAATGCAGTATCTGTGAGAGTAGCGCAAATTTGGTTTAAGCGTTTTCAATCCGGAAATTTTGATATCAAAGATGCACGTCGCTCTGGTCGCCCTGTTACGGACAAAACTGTTGCCATTTTTGAAAAAGTGGAGCAAGATCGGCATATTAGTAGTTACGATTAGGGAATATTATTCGAATATTCGAATATTCGTTTTATTCGAATATTCGACGATTTCATTATTCGAATATGACTGGATTCAATATTCGAATATTTCGAATAAAACGAATAATAAAAATATTTTATTTATTTATCAAAAATATGTTATTAATTAGTAATAAACTTGTACATAAACCTGAATGTTTCGTTATTTAATACATTACTTTTATTATTTATTAATATTGTCGTCAATAATATCCTAAAACAGATTTTACTACACTGTTTGTGAAAGAATACAAAACTATTTTTAAATAAAATAATATTTAAGGTAAATATTTCCTACAGGCGTCAGCGAAAGAAATCCATACTCACACGCTTGTCAAAATAACCTAACCAAGAGCGTGTTAAGACGTGTCTAAGGAGGGTTCTGTTACTATAAAGCGTAATACGATTTTTAGTATCTTAATCTTACTGTTCGATTTCGTTAAAAATAACTTTCCTAAAGAGAATTTACCATGATCTACTAGCATGGAAAATTGTAAGTTCCTAATCCTAATAGTTCAGAAATGACAGAGGAGGGTAAAACCAATTTGGAGGCCGATTACTTGGAAATGGTTGACTTCGTAAATGTCATGTACCTATAAACTAACTTTCCCTTTATTTTAAAAGACATTTATTCAACACACACTTCACATGTATGGAAAGCCGGGATGGCTTTCCATACATGTGAAGTGTGTGAAGTGTTTATAACTATATAATAAAATTATATTTTTTTATCAAACCAAAACCGATATCTAGACGCAATATAGCTAGAAGAGCAGATAGAAAGAGAGACAGGTGGACGTGAGATAGAAAGAGAGACAGGAGAGTGAAACGATAAAGGATACCTGTTAAGTTGATTATAACAGTATTACACTGGCCTGCAAAAGTAAGTACAAATCGTTTCAAATTTTATACTTTTCAAAATATTATAACAAGATTTATCAGCTTTCTTTAAAAGTAATAAATTATATATATATATAAAAAAAAATAAATTATATATATATTAAAAGTAATAAATTATATATATATATATATATATATATATATATATATAATTTATTACTTTTAAAGAAAGCTGATAAATCTTGTTATAATATTTTGAAAAGTATAAAATTTGAAACGATTTGTACTTACTTTTGCAGGCCAGTGTAATACTGTTATAATCAACTTAACAGGTATCCTTTATCGTTTCACTCTCCTGTCTCTCTTTCTATCTCACGTCCACCTGTTTCTCTTTCTATCTGATCTTCTAGCTATATTGCGTCTAGATATCGGTTTTGGTTTGATAAAAAAATATAATTTTATTATATAGTTATAAACACTTCACACACTTCACATGTATGAAAAGCCGGGATGGCTTTCCATACATGTGAAGTGTGTGTTGAATAAATGTCTTTTAAAATAAAGGGAAAGTTAGTTTATAGGTACATGACATTTACGAAGTCAACCATTTCCAAGTAATCGGCCTCCAAATTGGTTTTACCCTCCTCTGTCATTTCTGAACTATTAGGATTAGGAACTTACAATTTTCCATGCTAGTAGATCATGGTAAATTCTCTTTAGGAAAGTTATTTTTAACGAAATCGAACAGTAAGATTAAGATACTAAAAATCGTATTACGCTTTATAGTAACAGAACCCTCCTTAGACACGTCTTAACACGCTCTTGGTTAGGTTATTTTGACAAGCGTGTGAGTATGGATTTCTTTCGCTGACGCCTGTAGGAAATATTTACCTTAAATATTATTTTATTTAAAAATAGTTTTGTATTCTTTCACAAACAGTGTAGTAAAATCTGTTTTAGGATATTATTGACGACAATATTAATAAATAATAAAAGTAATGTATTAAATAACGAAACATTCAGGTTTATGTACAAGTTTATTACTAATTAATAACATATTTTTGATAAATAAATAAAATATTTTTATTATTCGTTTTATTCGAAATATTCGAATATTGAATCCAGTCATATTCGAATAATGAAATCGTCGAATATTCGAATAAAACGAATATTCGAATATTCGAATAATATTCCCTAATCGTAACTACTAATATGCCGATCTTGCTCCACTTTTTCAAAAATGGCAACAGTTTTGTCCGTAACAGGGCGACCAGAGCGACGTGCATCTTTGATATCAAAATTTCCGGATTGAAAACGCTTAAACCAAATTTGCGCTACTCTCACAGATACTGCATTAGGTCCATAAACATCACAAATTTTTTTCGCGGCTTGTGTTGCATTTTTACCTTTTTTGTAATAAAATTTTAAAATGTATCGAAATTCTTCATAAGAATCACTCATTTTAACAATAAGAAAAACAAATGAAAATCTCAAATTTACCTAATTTGAATTTGGAATTGTCTTCTTTAAATTTAAACCTTTTTAATGATACCAAAATCAGCCAGATACAATTGGTATAGCCCAAGATATTTTATGACAAGTTCATACATACTATAATGCGAAAAGACTTTTTCCCCAACCTATTATTATAAATAGTTAGCAATAATAAAGAATTTATAAAACTATTTTATTCGTATCTGGTGCCACGGTAGTCTCCGCCAAGACACGACACGGTAGAGTTTCTTTAAAGCACAGTCCTTATATTACCTACGTATTTACTAGTTCGAAATGACTCGACTAATTTTAGTAAAATTTTGCAGGCATAAGTATTCAGACTTCAGAGTCATGTCTACCGAATTTTATAATTTTTTATCTATTACTAGCTTTTGCACGCGACTTACGGCCGAAATTAATAATGTATCTACAATCTTAGATTGATTTCAATCTTAAATTCTCAAACAAAAATTGACGTAATTTGACGTAAAGTCAATCTTAGGATCGTTGAAATGTATTGAAAACTTGATCTCAGTAGTTCTGTACCCCAAGCAGGAACATTTTGCGTTATCGTTACGTGTACGTAAGCGAGAAATATTGTATTAAAACCATGAAAGCGCCTCTAGCGGACGTAAAAGTGACTAACATTTTCATACAATATTCCTCATATTTCTCGTTTACGTACACGTAACGAATCCGCAAAATGTTCCTGCTTGGGGTACAGATAGCTAGCTAAAATGAGATCAAGATTGATTAGTAATTTCGGGCGTTAGTGCGCAATTCCCATTGCACTCCCATGGGGGATAAAATTCGTAATGTCTTTTTCATTAACACGTTCACTGCGTTATCAGGTCTAATAGATCCGATCATGAACTTGCTGCCGGAGCGGCATAGAAAATACTGTTCCTAACGTTGGTGCGGGACCAATATCTTTGGTTTGCTTAGGAGTAGAAAAGTGAGTGGAAAATTCTGAATTTTCTAACAGTTCTATAGCTTTATACATGCCACTTAATATCTCAATGTAGAGAGAGAGTGAAACGATAAAGGATACCTGTTAAGTTGATTATAACAGTATTACACTGGCCTGCAAAAGTAAGTACAAATCGTTTCAAATTTTATACTTTTCAAAATATTATAACAAGATTTATCAGCTTTCTTTAAAAGTAATAAATTATATATATATATATATATATATATATATATATATATATATATATATATATATATATATATATATATATATATATATATATATATATATATATATATATATATATATATATATATATATATATATATATATATATATATATATATATATATATATATATATATATATATCTGTATATTATTTTTATCTTTAAACAAAAATTAACCATTTTAATCTTAGTCTTAAAGACTACATTTACATGTTATATAAAATTGCAGTTTTGAATAACTCCTCGAGGCCTGACAACAGCGGAAAAAAAAGGAGGTTTTACAGCTGAATGCAATATTCTCTCCCATTCTTATATCAGGGCGTGTTTTAGTGCTGTGAGGGTACTTACTGTAGGTGATAATTTGCGGCTTCTGACTAGCCTTCTAAGCTCTTCTCAGGGTATACTTAAAATCGGGTTGAGGTGAGGACATTAAAGAGAATCTTTAAGAATCTCTTGACCATATCTTTCTCCGGGTAGAGGTCCAATTGTCATTATGTGGCCACAGCGCACACACACACTCAACGCGGATTCCTGAAAGTATGCCACCCCATTGTATATGTACTATACCTGAGCATACTGGACTCTATCTGAAAAGTAAGCTTGAAGATATCCCCTACCAGGCCACGTTTACTTAGCCTCCCTTCAGAAGTTCACTTTAACTTGTGAAGTTAGTGAGTAAATCCACTCACCTGGGACCAAAATTCTGGACCATTCTCGTTCATCCATTTGTATGTGTTCACGAACGTATCACAGTGTTGCTACTCGATACTAGGGCTCTCGAGTTTGGTCTCGAGGTAAGACCACTCGCACTTCGCCTCGGTCTTCAGGGATTCAGATTTACTTAAGCAAATGTACTTCACTGTGCCGTCAGTAACATAGTTCCCTCGGGTGTGAAGAAGTTGTTTCTGAACTTAACTGCATTTAAGTGTTGATTTTCAACAAGTGGAAACAATTGAACGATCTTGCCGAGCGGTGAGTCTGCCATTCAATCCAAAGTCTTGCAAGGCCTCGTCAAATATTTTTCAATCTCTTTGTACCGTCGCTTCATCTTCAGACAGTTCGTAACACGACACACTCTGTTCTTGCAGTACAACGCCTGATGCCTACTTCTGCACTGATGCCAACTTTCAGAAAAACCATCAACACATTCTTCAGGCTATGATACTATTTTTAAATCTACTGTTTTCTAACTTTCTTTTTGTAATAAGGCTCATCGTTCAAGAAAATTGAAAACATAAATATTATACCAAAAACACGGA
This sequence comes from Glaucopsyche alexis, assembly GCA_905404095.1. Taxonomy (NCBI): domain Eukaryota; kingdom Metazoa; phylum Arthropoda; class Insecta; order Lepidoptera; family Lycaenidae; genus Glaucopsyche; species Glaucopsyche alexis. The sequence goes on from FR990057.1 coordinate 2,931,629, forward strand.
TAACTTGAAAATGGAAAAAGGTTATTTTTGTTTTAAAGATTTTCCTCCTACTTTTTACCAACTATGAAGTTTTTTGTTATGATAACATAACATTAAAATCTTTTTTGAGTGCTTTTTATTTTGACGGTTTATCTTGTTTACTTATTACGGTTTATGTACCTACACATGTACCGATTAGGTCTGAAGCAGACCATTATGACAGCACGATACTCGTGTGTTTAGAGTTTTCAGCTGCACTACATTAGAACAGAGCACTATTTACAGTGCATTCCGATTTCTGTGCAGTGTTCCAACTCTGCAAATATATTTCTCTCCAATCCTAAACAAACTGATATATTGTAAATAATAAAGAAATATTTTCTGTAATATTCGTGTTCTTTATAGGTATACATTAAATTATACTACCAATAGTTTAATTTAAAAAGTCAGACTGTAGGTCTGACTCTTTAAATCGATTGACTATGTTGAATCGATCAATAGCTTAACTCAATTAAAAACCAAAAAATACGAACCTCTAAAACAAACCCCAAAAATTCTCTCCCCTAGAGGATCTTTTCCTTAATTTTTGGAAGAAACCTCTTAGTTGACAACCAAATCCATGATCTCTGTGGGTGCTCCAGACCTAAACCGTTCATGTGTTTTAAAAAAGTAATTGCGATTTAGTATTTTAAGTTTGAAACTTAAAAGAAGATTTTTTTTATCAAAAAGACGTTGATTTTTTTAGAGTAATTTGTGAAACATGTCACATTTTGATATTATTAAATATGCAGGTATAAATAAACGCATTATATTACTTGTATTTAAAGTTTATTACTAATATTCGTATTATTCGAATTATTCGAATTTATTCGAATAGTGTTTTGCCATTATTCGAATTATTCGAATAGTAAAATTTGTCGAATAATAACATTCCCTAGTTACGATGTAGCTGAAGAACTGGGGATTGACCACAAAACGGTTTTGGCGCATTTGAAAAAAGCTGGGTACACAAAAAAGCTCGATATTTGGGTGCCTCATGAGCTCACTGAAAGAAACCTAATGAACCGTGTACTCATTTGTGATTCTTTATTACGACGTAATGAAACCGAACCATTTTTGAAGAAGCTGATAACTGGTGATGAAAAGTGGATCACGTACGACAAGAACGTGCGAAAAAGATCGTGGTCAAAGGCCGGTCAGGCTTCACAGACTGTGGCGAAACCCGGGTTAACTCGCAACAAGGTGATGCTGTGTGTGTGGTGGGATTGGAAGGGCATTATTCATTATGAGCTGTTACCGCCAGGCAGGACCATCAATTCTGAACTGTACTGCGAACAACTGATGAGATTAAAGCAAGAAGTTGAGAGAAAGCGGCCGGAATTAATCAACAGAAGGGGTGTGGTTTTTCACCATGATAACGCTAGACCTCACACATCTTTAGCCACTCAGAAAAAATTACGGGAGTTTGGCTGGGAGGTGTTAATGCATCCGCCGTATAGTCCTGACCTTGCACCTTCAGATTTCCACCTGTTTCGGTCGCTGCAGAATTCCTTAGGCAGTGTCAGGTTGACATCACAAGAGGACTGCCAAAACCACTTGTCGCAGTTTTTTCATCAGAAGCCCCAAAAATTTTATAGCAATGGGATCATGTACCTACCAACAAGATGGCAAAAAGTTATCGAACAAAATGGCACCTATATACTTTAGTCACTTGTAAATAAACTTTATAAAAAAAACCTTTTGAATTTTTATATAAAATGCGAAGAAAGGGTTTTTTTGCCGGGAAAGTCAATCAGCAATGTTGTGTTTCTGTATTATTTTTCTAAATTCGTGTTAATTCGGTTTTTAATGTGTTATAGTGGTGGAATATTAACCATTAATTATTCGTTGAGGTGCATTAGTGTGGAAAAGTGATACATTCTACAAAATGCGTGCTAAATTGGGTTTCCCGCCAAAACTCCCTAGGAAGTTTCAGTAAAGCGTCTACCACTTTACTGAATCGACTGACTTGACTGATTGACTACCGTGACTATTTATTTGGACTTTGACTAGACTTTGGACTTGACGATTTAGAAATACAATACCTACGTTGATGAAAATAATATACTTGACATTGGCAAATGGTGATAAGCCGACGCCATAAATAAATAAATAAATAAATGCGAAGAAACTTTTTCCCCAACCTAATATTAAATATTAAGTAATTCTAATTAATTATTATTTAAGCTTAGTTAATAAGTAAATTTTCCAATTTTCACATTCAGGACGTATACGAACTCTGTAATTTCATCAGATTAAATAAACATAGTATAATAATGTGAGGTAATTACGATAACAATAAAAACTCTGGACATTTTTACTCTTATTAGACCCACTTGCGCCAATCCGGGTTACAGTTAACCTTGGGTTAAAATATCATGCTTTCTCTTTCACAAATACGAAGAATGAGAGAGATAACATTATTTTTAACCCAGGGTTAACTTTAACCCGGATTGGCGCAAGTGGGCCTTATTATACTTGATGTTGCCCGCGACTTCGTGCGTGCAAAAGCAAGTTTCGCGGACACCTTACAATAATAGTTTTCGAGCCTATTCAATGCAAACAAACAAACATATCTTTCCTCTTTATATTAATATAGATGAAACCCAGGAGAGTATATGTAACTGCATACAAGCCTCAACGCAATAAAATCTCTTTGCGGAACCCTAAAAAATGAACGGGAATTGGCCCGCTAGCAAAGAATATATACTTACTAACGTACCGCTAGTCCCTACTATGGATGGCTGTATCAATTAAAATGTTATTTATTCAATAAATTGGCAATTGGTTTGCGCTAGAAATTTTTACGTTTATATTTTAATTTGTTTATGGTTTCCGACCAATTAGCTATGCATTGTCGTGTTAAACAATTTTGTGAGGTTTTTTCAATTAATTTCGTGTTTGTTTAACGTGGATTGGAACGTGACTTTAATGGAAATTGAACGTTTATACAGTTAAACCCTTCATATCTTTTCATTCTGGATTTATAGGTAAGCTATCCCACGGGAACACTATACTATTTCGGCATAAAACGTAGTTCATTTAAGTAGATCGTTTTCAAGCATTTCAAGCGAGTTTAGCGTACCTATAGGCTATACCACTTGTGATATTAATTACTCTTTGCCTATACTAAGGGTAAGCGCGCTTTTATAGGTAAGCTATCCCACGGGAACACTGTACTATTTCGGCATAAAACGTAGTTCATCTAAGTAGCTCGTTTTCAGGCATTTCAAGCGAGTTTAGCGTATACTAAGGGTAAGCGCGCTTTTATAGGTAAGCTATCCCACGGGAACACTGTACTATTTCGGCATAAAACGTAGTTCATCTAAGTAGATCGTTTTCAGGCATTTCAAGCGAGTTTAGCGTATACTAAGGGTAAGCGCGCTTTTATAGGTAAGCTATCCCACGGGAACACTGTACTATTTCGGCATAAAACGTAGTTCATCTAAGTAGCTCGTTTTCAGGCATTTCAAGCGAGTTTAGCGTATACTAAGGGTAAGCGCGCTTTTATAGGTAAGCTATCCCACGGGAACACTGTACTATTTCGGCATAAAACGTAGTTCATCTAAGTAGCTCGTTTTCAGGCATTTCAAGCGAGTTTAGCGTATACTAAGGGTAAGCGCGCTTTTATAGGTAAGCTATCCCATGGGAATACTGCACTATTTCGCAGTGGCGAAACTTGATAGTGATATTGAAATTTTGTATGGAAGCCGAACTGCATGCGGACGAAGTCGCGGGCAAAAGCTAGTTATCCATATGAGTTATGAATTCTGGTCTAAGGAACTTATTCATTCGATAAAAAGTTGGCAGTTTAAAAAAAAACAATCAACATAGTGATTTTGTTGTTAGCTTTAATTAAATGGCGCCAAAGTTTTTGTGTGTCTAAGATTTCGCAAGTTTGTTTTGTTTTTTACTTACTATTATTTTTTATTATTAGACAATAAATCAATAATGCAACAACTTCGTGCTAGGTTTTGGTCGCCTTGTAGATAAAGAAATCTTCTATGAGCCCTGGCATTGTACTGTTGAATTGAAAATAATAAAGTTGCACTGACTTGTGTTGAGGCTGCGAACAATATTCTATTTCTATTTCGCACGTCAAAGAAAAAGAAACAAATTTTACGATAGTGAATTACTAGGAATTATTGAAGCAAACAAATGTGTTTATTATGATCTGTGACGTAAACAATCCGCATTCCGACTTTTACTAGACGAATCTCTTTGAAGTTAAAAAATAGCATTGCAATAAAACTACATTTATGGATTGCGATTTATTTTGATGTTGCGAGTTGCGACTTTGTTCGCGCAGAAACAATATCGTGTCCGACAAAATTGTGTCCGAAAGAATTGTATATTTTTGTGTGGCGCGAATAAAATAAAGAGCTTTTCTTGGCTCGTCTTGGCGGGAGTACTACCGTGCCCCATATTTAAAGGAAATAATAGCCACTGCACTTTTAAGAAACTTAATAATTTACCCATAATCGTTCACAGTATTCATTTCTGTATTGACATGAATCAAAGAAAACTTTTAACACCAAACGAGCAATGTAGGAAAGACATTACATAATTTACAAAGTAAGCCACCAGACAGCGCGTCGACGTTACGCAGCGCTAAAAATAGATTCCAATAATCCAATTTGAACCGTTTTACCATATAATAAGAGATAAATTAGAACGGCGTGTTGAGGCATTTTGTTAATGTATTCCTGGCATTGTTCAGTTGGGTTCCAGAAGGGTTCTAGTATAATATTATTAATTATTCTGTGGTTCCAGTTACATACCAAAAGTTACATTCCAGTTACATTAAAATAAAAAATAAAACAATACGCGCACATTATGTCGGGCCGCAATGGGTCGTGAGCGGGCCGCATCGCAAAAATGCACTCCATACATTTTATAATATTATGAACTATCGCACACTGCCGATGAGCAGCGGGCCGCATCGCTCCGCCGCGGATTTTGGTTATTGCGACGCGATGCGGCCCGAAATTGTCAATAGTTAAGTATCTAATCCAGTGGTCCCCAACCTTTTTTTTACGCGGGCCACAAACCCGTTGTACTCCTTGTGTCGCGGGCCGCAACCAAAATTTTTTAGGGGCAAAAAAATATGTTGTTTAAAAGAGATGTTTGATTTTGGGCCAGCTCTATGTACTACCGAACAAGTTACCGCTCGACCAGGCATAATATGAAAATCGCTCAACAGCGCCGTTGAATAGTGAACTCGCAAACATACTCACGTGTATATACGTAGTTCAACCTCGTCTGCAGTCGTTGCGGTTACTTCCTTTTCGTTTAAATATTTTGAGGCGTCCTAGTCAAAGGGGAATGTTTAGAGACTGGTTGAGCGGGAACTTTGTCGGTGGTACATTACATAGGTAAATAGGAAAAATATAAGGGAATTTCATAAAAATACAAAAAAAAGTAATTTGAAGAAGGGTACGTGCGTACAAAAATGATTATTTGAAGAGTTTTTTAATGCGAGAACCCTATTTTAGGGCGGCATTGACAGTTGTTTTGACTTGACTTTTGACGTAGTTGATAGTTTTAGGAAGAGACATCTTCTTGAGTGTCATACGTCTTTCTTTGTGAAAAGTCATGTCATTGTCAAAATGATACAGTCTGACAAGGATCTTTTGGCACGTGGACAAAATCAGAACTAACATCGCCGTCTTGTAAAATTTCACTTTTAGTAACAAGTATTGTTCTTATTTGCGACACTCACGCCCCCATCCAAGTGCCAAAAGATCCTTGTACGACTGTATTCTTTGGTTAATTCTGATCTAATCCGCCATGTTTTATTTTACGTTGTGTTGCTCTCCTTGACGGATTTATTTTAAATGTGCATTGAAACGAAGTGAAATAAAATAAAATAAAGGATAGGAAACAGTTACTATATTATGTAGCTATATTTATATATAGTGTACATCTCTTTTAACGATTTAATAATAGAATAACACAAGGTAGTTAAAAGAGTGAAACTAAACATTTAAGATGAGCTAACGACACAAACTAAAATAAAATAACAAATATGTATTAGAATAATAATATGTTCACTCAGTGAGATTTTTGGAATTGTGAACGCTTTTTCACAACTTTATCTAACGGTTACAGATTTCACGCGGGCCGCAGATAAAGGGCCGCGGGTTGGTGATAGCGGATCTAATCTATAACTACTATACTATACTATCTCTAATGTAATATATTACTTTATACTATATTTAATATTATAATAAAGAGTAAAAGTTGGTTTGTTTGTTTGCATTGAATAGGCTCCGAAACTACTAGACCGATTTTGATGAAATTTGGTACAAATATAGATTAGACCACGGGGAAGACGTAAAATGTACGGTTACCGCGAGATTTACTTATGCGCGCACGAAGTCGCGTGCAACATCTAGTCTAGTACTTACTTAAGGCTAGGACTATATGCAACGGAATCCGGTAGGCCGCAGAGAATTATGAGCACTGAAAATAGAACTCTGTGCTAATACAATACAGTTGAAAATCGAACATCCGAGTGTCGAGTCAAATGTCAATGTCATATATGACAGCTCGACACTCGAAACTTCGATTTTCAACTGTATTGTATTAGCACAGAGTTCTATTTTCAGTGATCATAATTCTCTACGGCCTACCGGATTCCGTTGCATATAGTCCCAGCCTTAAGCGCTGCGTCCCGGCCCGCCCTGAGTACGCGTTTTGCGCTGCGATGCGGAGTGCCCGTTGTGTGCGGGTTTATCACATAGGGGGCCAACGAGCAAACACATCACCTGATGGTAAACTACTTTGGCGGTCATAGACACACCTCAGGATGCCGACCTCAATACGTCTAAACTCTAAACATAGGCCATCACGGCTTACAGAAAACTGAGCGGTTTCCACGTGGTACCATCCTACACCGTTTTGAGGTGTATTTACATAGATAGAGAAAAATATTTTTTGTAGTTGTATATTAAAAAAATAAAATTTTATATTTGGCTCCAATTAAATACATAATATTATATAGGTACTTATTGTTTTATATTATTTTTCCCTGTCTAGGTGTTCTGTTTCGCCAATCGTCAGCTCTATGTTGCAATAAGGCAACATTCTCGAAAACTTAGGTAATTTAATAATGTGTACTATTATTAAATAATAAGAACCTAAGTACCTACTTTTTTAATGAAATGAATCAGGAAACGAGCAGATGGATCGCCTGATGGTTAGCGCTTATCGCCGCTCATGGTCCATGGACACTCGCAACACCAGTGACCAGAGGAGTCACGTCTTGTAATTTCACAAAGGGGCATTTCTGCTAAACTAAATAAAACCTGCAATAATACAATTACAATCAAGTGCCGATACAGTCAAACTTTCACACGGTATTCTCGTAAACGTTAAACCCACGTGTTACGCGTTCTTGTTGGTCCAAACTTCACAAACTCAGTTTATGGTAACATGTCGCTTCCCTAATAATAATAATACAATTAAAGTAAAATTGAAGTCTAATTTAAATACGAGAATTGAGATTCTGGTGTTGCGACTGTCGTTCCCAGTCCATAAGATCCCAAACCCACCTTGGGCCTCCGGTATCCTCACCTCTATAGGAGTAATAGTGTTCTGTGATCCTCACTCACTCGGCGAAACAACGCAAGCGTTATTTCACGCCGGTTTTCTGTAAGGCCATAGTATTTTCCCGGTCGAGCCGGCCCATTCATGCCGAACCGTGGCTCTCCCACGTACAATCACAGTGTACAATGCTCGAAGTTCAAACACTTTATTTTAAACCGTGAAAATCTGATGAGTCATAGAATAATATTCGAAGTTTATAGCTTTTTTGTTTGCTGTGTTCCTCGGAAAATAGCGCTAACAAAAAAAAGTAAGCAAAATGGCGACCGCTGGCATTAAATAAGCAAAATGGCGGATTATGTTATCACTATTGAAGTTAGGTAACGTGTCCTGACTCCTGGGGCCGTATTACGATCTTTTAAAAAACCAGGCAGTTTCCAGGCAATTCAATATACGGCCCTAAAGTGGCTGGTTCTTTTTTCGTATTACAACGACATTTCATACTGACTGGATTCATCAAGGATTCATCCTAGTTTGGTTCTCGCTGGCTGGTATACGAGCGTGAAAGTGACATAAGGAAACGTCAAATTCGACTCAAATTTGACAATCTGTTTTTTTATGGCATGCTCTCAGTAGGCACAGAGTTAATAAATAACGGAAAACTTGTACTGTTGGAATTATTATTATAAATTATTAAAATAATATTATTTAAAATAATGCGATATTTAGATGATGTATTTAATGCGATATGGGACATTATTTGGAACGGTATTTTAAAAGTAATGTATTTTTAACTATAAATCGAATATGTATATAGTATATTATAATAGGTATATAGTATCCCGCGGGAACACTATTTTTTTTCGGGATAAAAAGTAGCCTATATTTTAATCCAGAGCCTAAACTACTACCGTACCAAATTTCATCAAAATCCGTTCAGTAGTTTTTGCGTGAAAGAGTTACAAACATCCATCCATCCATACGTCCATCCTCACAAACTTTCACATTTATAATATTAGTAGGATGGTGAATTGCTTGGTGATTTTGGTTCTTCTCGTGTGAGGCATTATTTCTAGAAATTCAAATACATATTTCAGACACTCGTCAGCTGTGCTCGTCAGCCGTTACACATGATTATTTTCTATGAACATATGAATAAAACCTATATCTTAAACATAAACTAATATTCGAAATTATTTTAGCAATATTTTACGTTACTAAAATACCCAAAATAATGTTAAAAAAGAACACTATAAAATAAACCAGTCAGTTTAAGTTAATATTTTGTGGCGTAAACAGCAGTGTTATTCTGTAAGAACATTTTTAAATATCTCGACAGCTGAATCCGCGGTAAGTGTCAAATATCATATACAAATTTGACACTCACCGCGGATTCAGCTTTCGAGATTTGAAAATGTTCTTAGAGAATAGACAGGCTGAACGGCTTTGTTTGACAAGCCAGCTAATGTCAGATATATTGTCGTAATACGAAAATACCATTCAAGTTTCAATGCAGAAGCAAGTCAAGTGTCACGTGACTGCTGACTGGCTGGCAATAGGTGGTCATAATACGAAAATGCAAGCCAGTTTGTTTCATGGCGTAAACTGGCTGGAATTAAGAGCTTGTAATACGCCCCCTGGCCGATAATATGTTTCTTTTAGCGCTAGCACGCGCAAACAAGCGCATTTTCCACAGATGATGGAACACAAAAAGTGACATAAGTTACAAATGTCACTTTTTGTCGAAAATTCAATAAAAATGTGACTTCTGTGTGAAATAAAGTATTTTAAATATATTTTGCGATAATTGTATTGCAGAATAAATAGATGTGCATATAAATTTATGTAGTAATAGTATGAAATTACCTAAATAATGTCCATTGTTTTTTTGTATAGGAAACGAACCACCTTAAAGGGTAACGGTCGATTACTGAAACGATGGATAAACTCAAGTTACATACTGTCATAGTCATTTCGGCTAGCAGAGACAGCGACCGCAATGGTCTATGAATAGGAGGGCCCCTAATTTTATAGCGTTTCAGTATTTGGGCGGTATTCAAATTAAGAATCATCGATTCATTGGATGTCTTTCCAATTAATCGATGATTGTCAATTTGAATTAATGAAGGATATTGGATGAATTATTTGAATGTAAAAGTTATCTCCTTTGTAAATCATGTGGGTTTGTTACCATGTTACTATACTATGTTTTTAAAACTGACCAAAGCCAGCGAGCTCAGACGATGACGTAAAGCCTTAGCAGACATGAGAAAAAAAAATCAAAATCTTTTGACCGTTCATCGGTATAATCATTCAAAATTGACCCTTATTATTAAGTCGTTATGAGGTCCGTAAATTTTAAGTCCCTGTAAGCTGTCACACAGATAAAGTACAGTTCGGTATAAGTAGTTTTTTATTGGTTTTTTGTTCGGTCGTCGATTTAAATATATTTTAATTGCCAGTAACATTTTATACAGTACCATCATCATCATCACCACCCACCACCTCAAAGGCAAAGCTCGAATGCCTTTACAGTGCCAGGAGAAAAAGAACGCACTATTGAATGAAAAAGAGAACATAATAACTCCCCACACCGATCTCGGTGACGGTGATCGGTTTTATTGGAACCAGTTACCCCAGGAGTAATTTTATAGTACCCAAGAGTGTGCGCAGTACACAAGAGCACTCTCTCTTCCTTTACTCTTTTAACCCAGTGGAATAACCGATACGACTAGCGAGAGATCAGGCGCAGGTCCGACATTTTACATGCCCATCCGACGCATGGATCATCTTTCTTGTCAGATAATCAGGTGATCAGCCTGCATTGTCCTAACCAAACTTGAAAACAACATTTTTTTTATTCCAACACGGGAATCGAACCCACGATCTCCGAGTCGAGAGCCAACGCTCTAACCACTAGACCACGGAGCATATTCTCTGTCTAACACTACGAATGTGACATTGATATTTTCTTTCGTACAGCTTGGTACAGCTAAGATGCAAAATAATACCTACTTAAAAAAAATAATCATGGGCGAATTTTGACCACTCAAAATTCAAATCGAACCCGATTACCACCCATTACCTAAAATTCGATTTGAATTTTAGGTAATGGGTGGCGATGATGATGATTATCACTAGTAGGTATTAGTAGTAACTAGTAAGACAATCGGCACCACACCCGCATTCCATTCCACTTTTACCCAAATCTAACGTAATTAGCGCCTTGTTAGGGTTGTCACAAAAAAATGAGCTTTACATAGTTTTTTTGGTCTTACGGCTGAGTACTTACTCTACTACTTAATGCCACTTAAATAGGAGCCCCCTAGTCACTGTCACTGCCGGGCAGGATAACAAGGACAGCATGTGACCTAAGCGCCTAGGTCTTTGCTACAGCTCCTTAGCATTCAACCGTTTGCGAGTAAAATGTGTCGAAACATAAGTCATAACTCTATCTCTTCTATTTTTTTTTACTTCCGTGGCTCAATGGCTAGCGCATCGGCGCTTAAGCCGAAGGATTCGAATCCCGCCGAAGGGACAAAAAAATGATCATAAATTTAATATTTCATACATCATACGCCGAAGGACGTGAACAACGTGCTTTTACTGTACGAACTCTACAGTCTACGTAGAGGCTAGACTGCTAGACATACGTATAACATTAGTATATAGTAATATAGTCACAAACTTTTTAGTACAGCCCTTAAAATGAACGTGTAAACGAGACTAGTGTCCTTTCACACCGACACGCGACGCGGCGCGCACTTTTTATGATAGCGCCTTAAAATTGAACTTTATTTACACAGATGCATGGTTCATTGCAAGAGTTCGAATTGCGAGCCGCACCGCTTTTGCAATGAAACGTGTGTCTTCTACAGTAGTGAATAAAGTTCAATTTTAAATCACATTCTAATAAAAAAAAAATAGAAAAACAGTTGACCTAAAGACCATCCGTGCAACTTCCCGATAAGCGCTTAAATTTTATCTAGGTATTTTTGAGCTTATCGAGCTCAAAAATAAAAGTGCTTCTAAAAATGTTCACTGATAATTTTCTTTCCTCCGAGCTCAAAAGTCTGATGAAAGTTTAATAAAACACTATTTTTTAAAATTTCAAACTGTCATAACTTTGGAATGAATCAGCCGATTTTCACGCGATTGGCGGCAATCGATGCAATTTTTATGTCCTTTGAAAGAATCGACAACAAAACATTTTTTCGATGAAAAATTTTGGTTTAATTAATTCCGAAAAAACACTCTTTTCGGTTTTTTTCCTTCACGATATCTCTCGAACGAATCAACCGATTTTGACCGGATTAGCGGCGATCGACGTGGTTTTTTAAGTTTGAGAGCTGATTAGTTTTTGGAGTTAATCGATAAAGCCGTTTAAAACTTATTGCAAAAAACCCACTTTTAAAAAAAACTGTTTTTTTAGATTTCTTGAAATCTGTCTGTCCGAATCGGTCCAAATAGGCAATCGGACAATTTTTTTTTATTGCATAAATAAATAGTACTCTTAAATATGAGTAACTTCTCAGAAGAAACCGTACTTATATCAAAAGTCAATAAAAATCAAAATCAAAATCAAAAAAGTTTTATTTCCATATGGGTTACAAAGTAACGCTTAAAGAATTGTCCCTACTTGATGCCTACCACCGGTTCGGGAACTAACCCGGCGAGAAGAACCGGCGTAAGAAACTCGCACGGGGCCATCTTTTAGCAAAAAGATGGAAAATTGTTCTTTTTAAAAAAAATGAAGTTGTTTACAATTTGAAAACTTAGGTCTAGGTATATAATATTGACAAAAGTCAGATACATATTGTAGTACATAGAAGTAGCCTTGCAGGTGGTCATCCTATTCCCAAGGTGTGCGATCGTCAATAAAATCATTGACCTTATAATAGGCTTTTGCACACAAACGTTCTTTAACTATTTTTTTAAATTTATTAATGGAAAAATTTTGAACGTTTTCTGGGATTCTATTGTATAGGCGTATACATTGACCTTTAAATGATTTGCTTACTTTACTTAGTCTGATCACCGGTATATCTAGCTTGTGCTTATTTCTAGTGTTTCTACAGTGATTGTCGCTTTTAGTTTTAAAATTACTAATATTCTTTCTAACATATAATACATTATCCAAAATGTATTGAGAAGCGACGGTTAGAATACCTATTTCTTTAAACTTTTCTCTCAGAGATTCAAAGGGGGACATTTTGTAAATTGAACGTATTGCTCGCTTCTGCAGCACAAATATCGTATTAATGTCTGCGGCACTTCCCCATAAAAGGATGCCGTAAGACATTCTACTATGAAAGTAACTAAAGTAAACAAGTCGAGCGGTGTCTTCGTCAGAAATTTCTCTAATTTTTCTGACTGCATATGCTGCAGAACTGAGCCTATCTGCAAGATTAGCAATATGAGGACCCCACTGTAATTTACTATCTAGTGTTATACCTAGAAATACAGTGGTGTCCACAAGATTCATTTTCTCATCATTTAATAGTATATTGGTTTGAACTTGCCTAACATTGGGCAATGTAAACTTTAAACATTTTGTTTTTTTGGAATTTAAAAGTAAGTTATTAACATTAAACCAATGTACTATTTTTGAGAGAGCACTATTTACCTCGTCGTAGTCTGACTGCTGTCGCTTCACATTAAAAATTAGTGAAGTGTCATCGGCAAAAAGTACTATCTCGTTATCATTATCTTTAACAAGATAAGGTAAATCATTTATATAGATGAGAAAAAGAAACGGGCCCAAAATAGATCCCTGTGGGACACCTAATTCTATTTTGGTCCCAGTGGACTTTTTACTATTTATCTCCACCCTTTGAGTTCTATTGTTAAGGTAAGAACTCAAAAGTTTGAGTGCAGAGTCCCGAATGCCATAGTGGTGCAATTTTCTGATCAATGTAGAATGCTCAACACAATCAAAGGCCTTGGAGAGATCGCAAAATACACCTAATGCATCCTGTAACCCCTCCCAAGCTTCAAAGATACTACAAAGAAGACCTATACCAGCATCCGTTGTGGATCGACCCTTAGTAAAACCGAATTGATTATTATGTAATAATTTGTTTAAATTAAAATGCACTAATAACTGTCTTAAAATAATTTTTTCAAATATTTTACTAAGAGTCGGTAGAATTGATATAGGCCTGTAGTTTGTCGGATCAGATTTATTTCCTGCTTTGAATAAGGGTATTACCTTGCTATGCTTCATTAAATCAGGGAATACACCACTTTTTATACATTCATTGAATATTGTCGCTAGATAAGGAGCTACGATGTCAATTATTGATTTAATAACTTTTGTAGACATGCCCCAGAGATCAGCAGTATTTTTAATATTCAACAATTTAAATGTGTTAATAATATCTCTGGAGTCAATTTCTTTAAACTTAAAATTGACATCACATTCCTTTACATTATCTCTGAGTAGTTTTTCAGCAGCTGCAGGTGAGGAATTTAAATTTTTTGTAGTTGAGACCGGAATGTCAGCAAAAAACTTTTCAAAGACCGTCGCAACTTCCAAATCAGTAGTAATTTTTTTATTTTCAAAATAAAGTTCAAATTCAGAGCTACGACAGGTGACGTTTCCAGTCTCACCAGCTATTACCTTCCATGTAGTTTTAATTTTATTTTTAGAATATTTAATTTTATTCTTTATATAAAGAGCCTTAGCAGCTTTACATACTTTTTTGAAGGTTTTTGAATAGTTTTTAACATATGTTTTAAATGTTTCATTATTATTAATACTTTTTTCAGCATATAATTCGTATAGTCTTTGCCTGCTAATTTTAATTCCTGCAGTTGCCCATTCAATAAAGTTACTTTTTTCCTTACAATTTCTAACCGTTTTAGTTGTGAATACTGAATTAAATTGGGTTCTTATTACCTTAAACAATTTACTAAAAGCTTCATCTGAGCTATTTGACCCATCCAATAATTGAATATTTGTACTTAAATTATTTCTAAATTTCTCAATACGTTTTGTATTCACAGGAATAAACACAAACTCTTCGTTTTGGTTACGGTCATAATTAATATTAAAAGAAGCTAACTGTCCACAGTGATCAGAACTGAGCTTATTAATTATTTCTTTTTTACATGGAGTAATATTCGTGAAAATGTTATCGATACAAGTAGCAGTTGTGTCACACACTCTTGTCGGTTCAAGAAATAAATTAAAGAGGTTATACGATTTAAACAAAGATGTGAATCTAACAGTTGTGGAGTTTAAATCTAATAAATTTATATTAAAATCGCCACATATAATAACTTTTTTGTTAGATGCACATATTTTTGACAATACTCGTTCCATAGTTTGTTCAAATGAATCGTATAACCCTGATGGAGGCCTATATACGCTTACAATAATAAGTTGACTCAACTCTATGCAAGCTACTTCAATAATTCGCTCAGTTGAGAGGCTCACGACATCTTTGCGTTCCTTGAATTTCAAATCTTTTCTAATTAATATTAAAGAGCCACCTCAAATGGCATTTTCTCTACTGAACGAACTTGCTAACTGGTGATCATTAAAATTGAAAATAAGTTCATGTTGCCTGAACCAATGTTCAGATATACAAATAATGTCAACATTAAATTCATTTAAAAATAACTCAATTTCAAGTTCTTTACCTACCATTCCTTGTAAATTTTGATGCACCAGGTTAATCACAGAAGATATATTATAATTTAATACATTTTTTATGGTAGGATTTTGTACATTTAAACTTATCTTATTTCTGCAAGAGACATCCTCCATTGTCTTATTATCTAATTTAAATAAGAATTTGGAACATATTCCAATTCGTTAATACTACTAGTACTAGTATTCTGCTCAATAAAAGCAGTAGTCGAAGAAGCCAAATCCTTGGCTGGTTTTAAAAATAAAAAGTTTAATAGCACCCTAGCTATATGTCGCTTACAGAAGTTAGATAAGAAATACTTATCTAATCTCATATTACATAAATTTAAATTGTTTATGTCCACAATCTGACATTTTTGTTCAATATTTTCAAAGGTACAGCGATTTGTATAAAAAAATTCGCGTGCCTCCTAAAAACGCTCCATACTAAAGTCGACGTACAAGTGACGTCACTTGTAGGTTATAGTATATGAAGTAGTATATGAAATATATGGCCGCCGGAATATATTTGTTAATATCACCCATATTTGTGCGTTTAAGTTCATACTTACCATAATGAATGTTTTTGTATATGATGTGAGTAAACTAATGATGTAGGTTTTGTTTACCAATTTCGCAAAAAAAATTTTTTTTTGGTACTTTTTAAATGTATTTTATTAGTAAACTACACATAAAATAATATATTTTTTTACATTTACCAAGTAGTAATGCCTCAATATTTCTAAATATATTAATGAAACCAAATATTTCAGATGTAGTCCGATCCCCTATTGTATTCAAAATCTGTTTGGCTAAACCCTTTCGAATAGCGCTAGCCGTAATAAAATCGGTCAAACCGTTCAAAAGTTATTTAAGAGGTTTACATACTTAAACACACACACATACATACAGACATACAGACCCCCTCGCGGGGGTAGTCAGGGAAGCTTCCTGTGACCTCAGAACCTCGAAATTTGATGAGAATTCGATTTTTGCAAAACGGTGTAAAACAATAACTTCCCGATTTTTGAAAATCTTAGATTTTATTAGCGGGAAGTTTAAAATGAAAACCGACTTCCAAAGTATTAATCACAAAAAATATTTCTAGAAATAATTCTTATTTTCTAATTGATTCCCCTTTAGAAAAATTCGGCTATTTTAAATACTTCTCTAATCAATATATTGGACTACATCTAAAATATTTAGTTTTATTAATATACTCAGAAATATTGAGGCAGTACTACTTGGTAAACGTAAAACATATATTAATTTTATGTGTAGTTTACTAATTAAATACATCTAAAAAGTACAAAAAAGTTTTTTTTTTCTAAATTAGTAAACAAACCCTACATCATTAGTTTACTTACGTCATATACAAAAACATTCACTATGGTAAGTATGAACTTAAACGCACAAATATCGGAGATATTTACAAATATGTTCATGCGGCCTTATAACTTCATACACTTTTACCAACGTGTGACGTACCCACGTGTGACGTCTACGACTTTAGTATGGAGCGTTTTTACGAGACTTGCGAAATGTTGTAGGTATATGTCACCGTAAAATTCTAAATACCGTTAGACTGTAATATTGTACGCGTTATTTTTCGTTATATTGTAATATTTACCGTGCCGATTGGTTATACGGTATGTACCTCGCGCCGCCATATTTGTTTGCTTTTTGATAATAATAATTATATCGAAAAAGAATGCGTACAATTGTAAGGAGAAATGTTTATTTGACAATCTGTCGACTTTTTATAATATCTCTAGTAATAATACAATCTAACGGTATTTACAATTTTACGGTGACATATACAAATTACAAGTCGCTGTACCTTTGAAAATATTGACTTTTCAAAAACTGTTTCTTTTGAGAAGTTACTCATATTTAAGAGTACTATTCATTTATGCAATAAAAAAACCAGTCCGTTAGCCTATTTTCATAATTCGTGTCGGTACCAGGCACCAGGCACCAACCCAAACAATGATGAAAACAATATTTTATAGAACTCACATTCAAGTTGGTTGGTAATTTGGTATCGACTTCAAAGAACAAAAAAAATTTACAGTCGAACGTATAACCGCCTCCATTTTTGGAAGTTGGTTAAAATTGCCGCGTCGCCTTTCAATGTAACTGATCCTAAATATCAGTTGCAACTTGCAACCAACTTACAAACAATGGCCTTTACCGTACCGAGTTGCTGACGGCTGTCCGTCACAAGTTGCATCAGATTTTGAGGATCGCCGCTCTGTCTACGCATTCTGTATACATTCTGGGTCATCTTGAATGGATGGTAATAATTATATTCTTCATTTTTTTATAGAAAGTGCAAAGCATTAGGGCTTAATTTAACTGTCAACGTCATTAGGGTTCTTTTGTCTCGGCCAAGCGCGAGTCTCTTGCCAGTTTTTATTTACTGTATGTGTAACTGTGTACTGAGCAATTTTTAACCCTACACCGCTCGATTTACGGGACAGCACTTGTCCCACGAAATATGGGACGTCTGGCAACACTACATATTTTACATATAATTACGTATATTTAGAACCCTTTTTTTAACGGACTTTTTTTTACTCCTTATAACAGCATCTGAAAATAAATCCAGCCGTTTCAGAGATTAGCCGGAACAAACAGACAGCGGGACGGAATTAAAAAAAAAAGATTATCTATTGTAAGTAGGTACCGTATATACTTTCATATGCATTTAGTGAAAATATGTTAATTTAAAATTACAGACGCTTCAATTTTATTTATGTATATGTATAGATCAATGCCAGTATGTACCATCTCGTACCTTGTAGTCATGCAAACTGAAATTTCGGGAATTTTTTACAACCCTCGCGAAAAGCTGAGTCACAGTTGAATGACCGGAAATAAGGAAATTTTTGAATCATTCGCCAAACTACCTTTTGCTATCGAATAATGTTACAAGAACATATTTTTGCGTAGAGTCTAGAACGCCAGGGCCTCTATTAGTCAAGATTTCAAGAATCAAGATACATTCGATAGTTTCGACGGCGAAGTTCGAAATCAAAAATGTATGGGATTTGACATACGCCATTGGTCATGGATGTATATTGTATTTATATATAAAATATGTGCAAATTGGGTGATTTTTCTGTTTCGAAAGAAACACGGCATTTTTGCAGGACATTTTTTTTTTTCATCAAAAATATAATACACTAGCATAAATTGCCCGCGGTTTCGCCCGCGTGAAATTAGATTTTAAACTTTTATCCCCTTTTTTACCCACTTAGGTCCTAGGTAGAAAACGCTGAAATACGTAACTCGTAATTTTTCCGTACTGAATTCATACGAAATATCATGCAAATATAATATGTTCAAGGAATAATGAGTTTCATACAAACTTTTATTACATATTTTACCTCCTTGATGGTTGAATTTTGAAAAATAGTTGCCTATACGTCATATGAGAAATACGTACCTATTTAAAGTTTTGAATTTCTAGCCTTAAGGGTCTGGCCTGTGCGTTAATATATCAGTCACTTAGCTTTGCCTTTTATGTAGATTTACAAAAACATTTGTGTCGAAGCTCTATTAAAAATATCAAGTTACAAAATATGACTCTTTTCAGTAGTGTAGGTCATAATCATCAAATATGTAAGCAACCCAGTGGCGTAGCGTGGGTGTCTGCCGCTCGGGGCGGATGTCAATTTTGCCGCCCCATTACTTAGGTTTTGCCGCCCCCTTACTTAGGTTTTGCCGCCCCCTTAAATGTGCCGCCCGGGGCGGGCTGCCCTTCCCGCTCCTACTACGCTACGCCACTGAAGCAACCCTATAAGGGGGGTATTTTGTCGATAAAATTATACCTATTATCTGCTGTCAAATCTCTCAGCATCAAAACGACAACACACACTGTATAACTTCAATAAATTTTTGATTATACAGAGAATTAACATGCATATAGAGGATCAGTGACAAAACATTGTACGTAATCACGTGAAACTTGTGAGTTGTGACATAATTAGTCATATGACAGTTATGTAAACATTTATCAGAAAAGTCCTGATGACGCTTTATTACTTGATTATCTGGATTTTTAATTTTGAGGGAAAATAAATAAAAAAAATATTTATCGTCTGTTCAGTATTAGAGAACTTGTTACGTGGTCATAAATAATATTAAACCCATTTACCCGATTACGGCGAAGGCAAAAGGAAGGGTAAAGATTTTGGTAGTCTAATTATGGATATATGTATGTTTGTTCCACCGTAGCGCCTACATTACTGAACCTCAGTTCTCGTATTTAAAGTAGACTTTCATTGTACTTTGATTTTATTATAAGAGAAGCGACATGTTATCGTAAACTGATTTTATGAAGTTTCGACCAATCAGAACGCGTTTCACGTTGGTTTGACGTTTACGGAATTGACCCTCTGATCAGATTTCATTAAACGAGGTGTCAATAGGTTCCCGATGGTTGCACGCCTTGTCGTGGCGGTGGGGCTTAGTAACCGTGGACTGGTCACCCACGGTGAAGCTAAGAGGCAACCGGGGCCGGCCTGTTTGCCGCCGGCTGGCCCGAGGAGGGCGCTCCCAGCGGACTGAACATGCCCGCAGAGGACGCGCGTGGAGGTGGGACCGCAGAAGAAGAGGAGTGCCGGTATTACGGTGCGCCGTTCTCCCTATCTTCTGCGGCCGTGGAGGGATCGCAGGGGGAGAGGCGTGATGGTATTACGGTACGCCACTCTCCCTACCCCCTGCGAGCTGGCGGGGCCGTTCCGTCGAAACGGCGTTGGTGGGGCCGCAGAGGAAGAGGCATGTCGGTATTGCGGTGCGCCGCTTGCCCTATCCTCTGCGACCGAGGTGTGGTCGGTGGAACCACAGCCCCTCTTAAATTCGGCTAAAATTTTAACAATTTCTCTACACAATCTTCATTATTTTGAAGTCGGTACCAGCCAACTTAAGCGTCATACTGTGGTTTAAGTAGCTGAAAGTTCGACAGAAGCCTGTAGGACATAGCTGCCTGTGTGCGACTGATTGCTCCTGCAAGCTGCGAGCGATCAGTCGCACACAGGCAGCTATGCCCTACAGGCTACAGTCTGCAGGCGCGCAGGGGTCACGCTGCAACCTTCAACCTTTTTCAGGATGACTGACCTTCTCTGAATATTGTGTTTGACGGCTTAAAAGTATTCTTCGTGTGATTACAAAATCATTTTATTAGAGAACACAAGTAAATTATCATTGCTTTAGTCTTGACATGAGCCCAAGATTTATATCTTGTTCTTGGGCTTTCAGTTTTCTCTATTAATTGACGACTGTATATTTAGAACGTTAATTTCGGCTACGCCCACTCTAACGTAACTCTTACAAACTGGCTGATGCAATTTATGTAATGTATTAGACTAGAACACCTGTCACTTGGCCGAATGAACTATTGCGTTCACGGTCAAAGGCTATAGTAGGCAGACGTCTCGACATTTACCCGAGGATATTAAGTGGGACGTGCGGATTTCAGAATTAAAATAAGGCTCAGTTCCGCTTTTCGAGGATAACTCGGCCAGGTGGCTCAGAGAAGTAGTTTCTATACTAATATTATAAAGAGGAAAGGTTTGTTTGTTTGTATGATTGTTTGTTTGCATCGAATAGGTGAATTTGATGTTTGGTCCAGATATAGATTAGACCACGTGGAAGGACATAGGCTACTATTTATCGCAGCGAAATGTACGCTACGGTCTCTTGAAGATTTGCTTTAACGCTAACATCTAGTTTATATTATGAGTACGAAATAGGCTAATAGACATAATAATTTCAATTTGCAAGAAGGTGTTACGAAAAAAGTAATTTAAATGGGGTCATTCACATTCTCTCCTCATCTATTCGATCAACCAACAATGTCAGACATTACAGTCAGACCACCGGAGTATCTTCAGGAAGCCGCAAGTGGAGCGCCGAGCGGCTGACGCAAGTGTCGCGCCGCGTTGGCTCGCGGCTTGCTGTCGGTCAAGGGCGGCGAGCTCTGTCTAGCGAGTAGCGGGCCGTTAGTAGTCAAGATGCATTCGATAATTTCGAGTTTTCGACGGCGAACTTCGAAATTAAAAATGTATGGGATTTGACATATGGCATCGGTTAGCCGCACACACACATTTTATTGACAATAATGCTCATACTGACAATAATAGCCTTATTAATTGTGTGCCGGGGGCCATATTGCCGTTTTTTTTTGTATGTGTTGAGTAGTATTGACAAATTTATTCCGTCATTAATATTGCCGTGTGCGGCTAGCCATAGTCAAAGTAACATATCGCTTGCGATGCAATATGTCAAATCCCATACATTTTGTTTCAAACTTCTTTGTCTAAATTATCGAATTCATCTTGACTAGAGGGCCCGTACCTCAGTAGTCATCAGAGTGATGGCCAGTGCCGACGTGTAGACAGCCGATTTTCCTTGCCCATCGCTCGGTGACTCTCGGTGTCGCTCGCCTAGTTGGCCGAGTGAAGCCCAGCGCCAACAGTCAGATCCGGATCTATGGGAGGGCAACTGGGGTTACTTGCCCCGGACGGCAGTTTCATGGGGGCGCCAAATCGGCCAAATCCTTGAGACAATAATTCAAAATATCGAACAAGTATCAAATATGAAGCCTCTTTTCCTACAATCTTATAGGTTGTTATCGAGTAATCGAATGGTAATATTATGTTTGAAAAACGATTTTTTCTATTTCCATACGCCCAGTTAGTTTTTAAACACATACTTAGTGATTTATGAACCCATCGTAACAGATCAACAGAGCCTCTAGTCAAGATACATTCGATATTCGATATACGACGGCGAAGTTCGCAAACAAAATGTATGGGATTTGACATAACGCATCGCAAGCGACACATGACGATGACTTATGTCAAATCCCATACATTTTTGATTTCGAAGGTCGTCAAAATTATCGAATGCATCTTGACTAGAGGCCCTGTTCAAAAAAGTCGTAGATCCGCCACTGCCAACAGTACAGCTCTCTTTTTGCATCTTGTCTTCGCTCGCCGTCACTCGTGATCACTTGCCTCACTTCAGACCGGTGTCGGTTATTGTGCACATTATCAAAAGCACAGAACACTATTACTCGCGGAGATCAAAAGGCGCTCGTCTGCGCTCGGCCAATGTGTGGGCAGCCCGACAAAAGACATTGGCCGCCTGTAGTCCAGTAGTTTCGGGGCCTATTCCATGCAAACAAACAAACAAACTTTTCCTCTTTATCATATTAGTATAAAGAAAATCTTTTGAAATAAAGATGGCGTAAATTTTTATTGTTTCAAGATTTTTTTTCTGTCCAATATGCGTCCTAGCCTCCTAGCTCATCCTAATGTTTTGAAATCATTGGTTCTAGGACTCTTTATGAGTTATGACCTACATTAGGTATAAAATCTATAATGTAACCTCTACATTCTATGATCCTATTACTATTATAAATGTGAAAGTTTGTGAGGATGTATGGATGGATGGATGGATGTTACTCTTTCACGCAAACATTACTGAAAGGATTTCGATAAAGTTTGGTATGGTAGAAATTTAGGCTCTGGATTAAAACACCGGTTACTTTTAATCTCCAAAAAATATAGTATTTCCGTGGGATACCCAATAATAAATTTACGCGGGCAAAGCCGCGGGTAAAAGTTAGAAAACGTAATTTTTCACAAAGAAATCAAGATACGTAATATGAAATGGGACTTTGCGCTGTAACAGAAAATTATCAGGAAAAATCAAGATGTTTATACAATGTTTATAACATTTATTTACAAACAAATTCTAGATCCTGTGAGTCAAACGGTAAATATACGTGAATTTATCAGTGCAAGTACAGCAGAAGACAAACACACAGAGCCTTAAACTATCACAAGATTTAACTATTTATTTACTTTCAAAAATTATGTATTGGTGTAAATTGTACATAACAGACGAGGTGAAAATCACGTGCTTGTAAATGGAAGTATCTACAATTTGTTTTCTTTATTTAATACAGGGGGCTGGAGGTGTAATAGATGTAGAGACAAAAAATAGAGTGAACTGGTTTTTTTTTTCATTTTAAGTTTGTTTAAACTTTAGAGGGTGGAATAAAATAGAGAATTAATATAACGGCGCGCGATTTATTCGCAACACGACACATCTAAAGTAATTTAAATTGTACAATCAGTGAATATTATATATCTATTTAAGTCTCATGGGTGTCTAATATGTTAAAGTTCTATTTTGATATTTAAAAATCGCACGAAAACGTAAAATAACATTAAACAATTACATTTTTACAAAAATACGTTTTTGTAACACCCTATATAATTTAAACAATAACCCAGTAGGCGCGTGACCTCTTATTATGACGTCACGCGTGATACGGAGTGTTATATTTTGTTTCCTTTTATATTTATATCACTTCCTTATCTGTAAGGTTTCTTATCAACTGATACCCTTTATTATGAAACATTCATAATGCCTTATATACGTCATGTTATATAAGATTTTGAGCAATTATCTGATTATTATAATAAATATATAGTTACAGGTTAATATATAAAAAGTTTTGTATTTCAAATGGTATCTTAATTACATTTAAAAAACATGTTCTAGAAATGTATGAGGCGTGGGCCAGCACTATGTACACTACGAGTATATGTAAATATAGCTACATAATATAGGAATTGTTTCCTATTCTTTATTTTGTTGAATTTCACTTATTTTCAATGTACATTTACCTCGTCTGTCATGGCCGCTCTAAAAATAGAGATATCGCATTAAAAATCTTTTAAAAATAATCATTTTAGTACGCATGTACCCTTCTTCAAAATATTTTTTTGGTATTTTTATGAAATTCTCTTTTTTTACCTATGTGGTGTACCTACTACGTGTACATAGAGCTGGCCAAAAATCAAACACCTCCTTTACATTAAACATATATGTACTTACATTAAAAACATACAACATATTTAATACCTTGAGAAGAACTACACAAAAAGTCAGTAAAAAGTCAACAGAAAATGTTTTTCCTTGTTTAGTTATGTTGTTGCATTCATTAATGTAGTGATTGCGATATCTTCCAGAATATCGCTGCCTAATGTAGGTAATAGGTATGACAAGAACTTTTACATCTGTCACTTACGTAAAAAAACTTTGTACAGAATACAAACTTACTATTTAGTGAATAATAGTAGTATACCTTAAAACATTTAAACCATTTTCATTAAAAAAAGCTATAAAAAACTATTTTAACCTGTTAACCCCGGCTATTAATTACGAATCCACAAGGAATCCACTGACACTTCATTTATCAATATCGGATCAGTGGTTTAGGTGCGACGGTCAAACAAATATACAATATTCATACATATATCCATACATATACTGCCAAAATCATTACCCTCCTTTTCCTATCTTGGCTTCGCCGTAGTTGGGTAAAAAGAAGATAAAATTATTTAGAATTTTGTAATAGTAAATGAAATGAAACCTTAGAGAAATAATAATACTTTACGAGCAGTCAGCAGATGTCATTGCGCTCATAAAGCTGAAATCAAACCCATGCAAAAACCTAGAAAATTCTCATATTTTTAATACCTATAATTTGAACCTTTTAGAAACGAATAGATATTTTAACCTTTCGGTGGGTCATTAGATTTTGTATAATTTTTTGCAGACAGATCACAGATATATACTTTTACCTCTAGATGTATAATTGTCATATAATTTATCACTTTTTGACAGTTCTTGGAAAAATCGCCGCGTATTAAAATATAATTTTGTTCCTAGTCAGTATACTTTATAATATTTATTTAGTGATGAAATTATAAGTCACAAATTTTCCTGAGAGTAACACCTCAGCGAACACTGCCGAAAATAGCTTTCATAGGAAAACTGACGAAAAATAAACACGCAAATATGTAATACCTACTGGTAATATAGGACTAAGTTTTCTTTAGATTGCAGTAAATAATATATATACTTACTAATATAATAAAGAGGAAAAGTTTGTTTGTTTGCATTGAACAGGCTCCGAAACTACTGGACTGATTTTGATACGATTTGACACGGATGTACAGTAGATCACGGGGAAGGACATATGCTACTTTTTATCGCGAAAAATGTACGGTTTCTGCGAAATTAACTTTTGCGCACACGAAGTCGCGGGCAACATCTGGTAAATTATTAATTCTCTACATTTTATAGGTAAATAGTACTAATAGTGATCGCCCTGTGGTCAAAAGCGGCCATAATAATTGATAATATAATTTTTAAGTTTGAACTTTATAAGGTATAACAAAATTCAAAATTGTATTTATCAAACTCACAGTATTGTCTTAATAATCTAAGGTAGTGTGATGTGTATTTCTAAGCATTATTTAAAAAAATATATTAGTTTTCTGCACACATAAATGACTATGATGACCTCACATGATGTATAGACGCTTGCACAGCGTAACCGCTAATAGTAGAGTTTGGTAGACATAAATTAATAACAACTTATATATTAATAATAATTAGATAACCACACTTGGCGTTAGTAGAAACAATTGACTACTACGTATTCGTAGATCGTAACGTCATCGATAGAGAATTGTATGAAAATTATGACGGCGTCCATACAATTGACATTCAATAACGTTACGCAGGTCAATTGTAATACGTCAATTGTCAAATTGTTCCTGATTGAGCTACTGTTTTAAAACAGTAGGTTTAAAATAATATAAACGCGTAAAAGAACATAGAAATATTTCATTTTAATTTGCTCTCTCATATTTAAATGAAGATACGAGTATCTATCGAAAAATAAATTACGAGCCATTATCCTACTAATATCATAAATGTGAAAGTTTGTAAGGATGGATGGATGGATGTTTGTTACTCTTTCACGCAAAAGCTACTGAACGGATTTCGATGATACTTTTACATGGAAGTAGTTTAGGCTTTGGATTAAAACACAAGCTTCTTTTTATCCTGAAACAGTACAGTTTTCCCGTGGGATACCCGATATTTACGCGGGTGGATACGCGGGAAAAAGCTAGTTCTTTCATAAACCGTAGCACGAAGGAAAGTAATCTTAACAAAATATTTAGGTCTAACCAGTGCGGTCTAACGCTGTTTGTCCACCGTCACCGGGACGTCACCGAGAAAGACATGACGACGCCGAAGTAGCGATACGTACATTTATTATAGCCGTCTGTCCACCGCACGCCCGTCACGTCCATCTAATCTCGACCAGAAATCATCTCGTTCTCATTGACGTCCTGTTGACAGCGGTGGTGGACAAACAGCGTAAATCACTCGGTACAGGTCGCGCATCGGTTTATGAGCGCTCAGTGAAAGTGGAGGGGATCGTTCGCGCATGTGACCAATAGCAAAGAATGTATATTACTAACGTACCAATAGCGTGTCGGCAGCCACGTTCGGCATGCGTTCGGCGCATCCACACCTCCCCGCCCGAGCCCGCTACCGCCAAACACACCCAAAAACTGACTTCTGCGCATACCCCCTCTACTTTTGTTGAAAGATCTTCATTCGTTGCGCGACCTATACTCGGTATGCAATACGCGGCAAAATCGCGGGCCCTAAATACTGCGAGGTGTGCCGATACTCCGCGATCCATGGAAATAAGGCCGCGAAACAGAATGCCAGGTGTTTGTATTAGAATTTAGTCTGAGATTTAGTCAATGAGGTATTGGCTTGTAATTGTCGTAAGTACGAGCAGCATTGGGGCCAATGTGAATCTCGAGAACGCACGCATAATGACAGGACAAGTAATGTCAGTTAATAAAGGTTTATGAGGCCTTTAACAGCCTCCGTGGTCCAGTGGTTAGGAGTTTGGCTCTCGAAACAGTGTGGCGGACCAACAGCGCATAGTCCTGAATCGCGCTATGTAAGTTTCTGAAGTTCGGAACTATGTATACGACAGTTGAAATGCATATAAGTGGGCTTCGGCCTGACCGAGCATACCACCTCGCTCGGTCGGAGATCTCCCTTTGGGGCTTCCACTTCCCACATTGGTGACCCTCGACGTGCGCTGTTGCCTGTTGGTCCGTCAAAACAGCCTCCGTGATTCAGTGGTTAGGAGCTTGGCTCTCGACTCGAAGGTCGTGGGTCCGATTACCGCTTTGGAACAACAAAAATGTTGTTTCCAAGTTTTGTTAGGACGATGTAGGCTGATCACCTTTGACAAGAGAGGTGATCTATGCGTAGCATGGGCATGTAAAAAGTCGGTGCGCCTGATCTCTCGCCAGTCGTGTCGGTCCCACTGAGTTTCGAGAGTAAAGGAAGATAGAGTGCTCTTGTGTACTGTGCACATTGTAGAGCACTATAGAAATAACTCCTGCGTAGCTGGCCTGGTTTCAATGGAACCGGCCAACGTCACCGAAATCGGTGTGGGGAGTTATTATTATTATGTAATAATGGCCTGTTTCACGATCTCCAATTAAGTGTCGGTTAGCTTATTCGGATGTTTGTCGCTGCTTACTTTATATCGAGCGACTAGCTATCTGACATCTATACTTCTTACTATTTACTATACTACTTACTATATTATAAATGCGAAAGTGCGTCTGTCTGTCTGTTACCTCTTCACGCTTTAACCACTGAACCAATTTTGATGAAATTTGGTACAAACTTTGAGTCCTGGAAAAGGTCATATGATACTTTTTATCCCGAAAAAGTAGTGTTCCCGAGGGATACTGTATTTACGCGGGTGGAGCTGCGGGCAACAGCTTGTTTATTATAAGATTTTATAGCAGTGGCGTGGGGTTCCTATAACTCCATTCCTATCGGCTTCACTTACCACATACCTTTTGAAGACCCTCGTCCAAATCCCTACCTGTTATACAGATTAGGGCTTCTCTATCTATGAAGGAGATCCAGCCTTCGCTACTGGTTCGAAGGGGCTCGTCCTTACGCAATTAACGCTAGGAGGAAAATATATATTTTATCCAGCTCAAAGCTATACTTAACTAATCTCGCTGTCGATAATTGTTTGACATTTCTGCTTACCTTTGAATTGAATCATTAGGTCAATCTGTTGGAGTTGCATAATATTTCCTATGGGTGATTCATGGAAAATAAAGTCCTGTGGAGGTTTTAGCGGAAAACTGTGGTAATTACTGAAATACCTAGCGCTTGGACATGACTGTGTTGTTTTTACAAAAACGATTTATTTCTATTTTTTTAGGGTTCCGTAATTCAAATTGGTATATTTTTATAGATTTCGGTGGCTCTCCAAATTCCATTCATATTTTTCATCCCCACTTATGTTGACCCCACATGAAAAATATGTTTTAATTCTGCCCCATCGTGTAGGGTATTATCGAAGAGGTCTTTTTAAATAAAGGCAAGTAATTCATACATTACTTTTTTGCAAAGTAAACCATTTATTGTAATGAATAATCAGCCAGTAATATTCGTAGTAATTGGCCTCCAAAGTAGTTAATAAGTTGGTTATTATTCTCTATTGTTATAATATACTAGATGTTGCTCGCGACTTCGTGCGCGCAAAAGTTAATTTCGCAGAAACCGTACATTTTTCCGCGATAAAATCTAAAATCTGTGCCAAATTTCATTAAAATCGGTCCAGTAGTTTCGGAGCCTATTCAATGCAAACAATCAAACAAACAAACAAACTTTTCCTCTTTATTATATAAGTAAAGATTATCTCTATTATTACCCTCCCTAGCATTTCTAAACTATATGCGATAGAAATTTATAAGTTTCTATGCTGATAGACCATGCTTAAAACCTTTTTGGGAAAATTATTTTGAGCGAAATCGGACAATAATTTTTGAAATAATTCAAAGAAAACCTATTGCGCGTTGATAGTTACGGAACTCTCCTTAGACATCTTAGACATATTCTGACATTCTCTTGGCTATGTTACTAAATATTTTAATTATTCTAAAAGTATTTTAATAAAAAAACAAATGTTTCTTTCCCAGGCAAAAAATTGGGCAATAGGCATGTTTAGAAAAAAATGCCACACGTTTCAGCATGCAAAACCAGCTGCCTGTTTATACTAATTAAAATGTTTATTTATATAAGATTAATATGCAATAAAAAAACAAAATTAAAAATTTGAAAATAAACTCCTAATTTAAAATAAACGTAAGTAACGTAACTTTTTTATGTATACCTATACCCCCTTACTAATAAACGCTGTATAAGCTTTGAATAGTTACACAGTGTTTTGTCTCCTTCTATCGAATTAAACATGTCACTTGTGTGATGTGAACAAAACACTGTATAACTATTTAAAGCTTATACAGCGTTTATTAGTAAGGAGGACAGAGTTGATCCCTCGCGGAGTCACTCATAAACAATAGAGCATAATTCATAACAGTTCGGAACTTTCTTCCCGTGTGGCCTGTGGACCATAGACCCATTATACATATACTGACAAGGCATGTGGTGGCAAAGTGTCCACACTCATACTGCCCTACTTTTTGGGGTAGTTTGGCGCAGTCGAGGTTAGACATTTGCCATCTTGACATTTTGACATCTGCTGTCCGCAGTTTAATCAGACAGCATTTAATTGACAAAATCTTCTGAAATCACGATGGCGTAAACTTTTCTTGTATGAATTCTTGTAACATGGCCATAATTTGGAAAACTTTACAACCCGTACCAATTTGTATATGTATGCCATACTATGACACTAATTCGCCGGCATTTCGCACCCGCATCTGTAGTGATAACATCTACTAATATACCTCTATATATTACAGTAGAATACTAATAGAGCGTTTACCATCTTTTCAATTGACAACCTATAAAAAAAAATTACGTCATACTGACACAGCAAAAAAAAATATCTCCGAAAATCAACTACGGATACTTCGAGCACATGGACCACTGCTTATGTAAAGACGTTTAGGCAAAAAAATATTGTCATACTCAAAATAAAAATTCATCTCATGAGACTCCGCAAAACACAAAAACTAAAGAAAAACATTTTTTTCTAATATGACAATCATTATTTTACATTTAAATCATAAGCAATAAATAATATGCCCGAAGTATCCGTAATAATTGATTTTACCGAACCTTATATATTATGTATTTTAAAAGTTAAATAGCTTTTAACAATGTGCGTGTGGTTTGAGGGACCTACCTGAATATCCCCAAAATAAGTATAGCAAGTTTTAGTAGAAGTCTAAAAAAAATTGTAGAACAAATCTGGGAATTTGTAAAAAGATAGTTTAAAAGATATAGCCCTCAGAGTGTGGTCCCTCAGTTCACACACCGCTATTTTCCAGATCTCGAAAAGTATGTGGAAAATTATGGTTTTTTCACTACAGAATTTTAGTAGAACTTTTGTAAAAGTTTTTACAAATTTATCAAATACATAGCATTAGAAATAAAAAAGCTACAACCACCGAAGTGTGGTCCCTCAGTTCACACAAAAATGACATACTCATTTCGCGATATATTACTGACTTTTTTAATTATTTTTCTACGTAGAGTTTTAGTAGAAAATTTGTAGAATTTGTAGACAAAATTTCAGCAAAATCTATCGGCGCATTTGGAAGATAATATATACCATTATGTTGGGTCCCTCAGTTCACACACTTGTGTATAAGAAAAACTCAAATAACTAATAAACGAGAAAACTAACAGAAAGTCTACTTACTATACTTAAATTTTAGTAGAAGTTTTTTTCTCTTGGATTAGCACATAAAATATTTAATTTCTTGCTTCCTAGCCGAGATAATGTTAATTTTTTGATTGTATGAAAGTGCAGAGTAGGTTACCACACAAGAGGCAAAATGAGGACAAGTCCTAATATTATTGTGTATGTTATACCTTATTAAATTTACGTTTTGCTCGCGGTGTCGCACCTTTTCACTATTTTAGGGGTTCATAGTACTACAAACAACCCATATACTTACCAATTATTAACTATGTAGTACCTATTTGTGGTTTCGCTCTGCCCGCCCTTTTCTCTGTCCGTTCTTGCTAACTCCTTATATGTAATTACATAATACATATGTATTATATGAATAAAAAACTGGCCAAGTGCGAGTCAGGCTCGCGCACAAACGGTTCCGTACAAAACGGCAAAAAAATCACGTTTGTTGTATCGGAGCCCTCGTTAAATATTTATTTTATTTTGTTTTTAGTATTTGTTGTTATAGCGGCAACAGAAATACATAATTTGTGAAAATTTCAATTGTCTAGCTATCGCAGTTCCTGAGATACAGCCTGGTGACAGACAGACGGACGGACAGAGAGCGAAGTCTTAATAATATTTTGGGTCCCTTTGGGTACGGAACCCTCATTGATGAAATTTCATATTTTTATTATACCTACCTATTTTCTATAAAAAAAAATATAGAAATCTTAGGTCTTCAAATTAATGTCAAGCTCTTATGAAAAGGAAAAAGTTAATTTGTGGGATGTACGGTGTACATAATGTTATACTTAAGTGTGTGTGCTTTTTTTTGTTGTGCATTTTTTTTTGTAGGTACACCAACACACGATAGCATTCCACTCTTAAAATAGTGGTCTTAGTATTTTTTACCACTTCGTAGATGTCCAACAACGAAAGCATGACGCAACGAATGTATATTCATTATTCAAGCGCGACAAATATAATATTATGTATAATATATCAAGCGGTCGCTCATATCGTGTCGAGGCGAAACTCGGAAGGGTCAAATTTTTAACCATTTGCATTGGGTAAACCTAAAAACATTTCATCAGTATTGTATCAGAAGTATATTGCTGTAAGTAGAGACTTAGAGAGTTATTCGCCGAAGTAGTTTTTTCTCCAAGAACACTATTCCACGCGGGCGAAGCCGCGAGCAAAAGCTAATATAACAAAAATATTAGGTGCAGTCATAATATTACATTGAGTATGTATAATCTTTGGTGCTGGGGGCGAGACGACGACGAGACGAGGACGAGGGCTCCGATACAACAAACGTGATTTTTTTTGCCGTTTTGTACGGAACCGTTTGTGCGCGAGCCTGACTCGCACTTGGCCAGTTTTTTATTCATATAATACATATGTTATTACATAATATAAGGAGTTAGAAAGAACGGACAGAGAAAAGGGCGGGCAGAGCAAAACCACAAATAGGTACATAGTTAATAATTGGTAAGTATATGGGTTGTTTGTAGTACTATGAACCCCTAAAATAGTGAAAAGGTGCGACACCGCGAGCAAAACGTAAATTTAATAAGGTATAACATACACAATAATATTAGGACTTGTCCTCATTTTGCCTCTTGTGTGGTAACCTACTCTGCATTTTCATACAATCAAAAAATTAATATTATCTCAGCTAGGAAGCAAGAAATTAAATATTTTATGTGCTAATCCAAGAGAAAAAAACTTCTACTAAAATTTAAGTATAGTAAGTAGACTTTCTGTTAGTTTTCTCGTTTATTAGTTATTTGAGTTTTTCTTATACACAAGTGTGTGAACTGAGGGACCCAACATAATGGTATATATCTTCCAAATGCGCCGATAGATTTTGCTGAAATTTTGTCTACAAATTCTACAAATTTTCTACTAAAACTCTACGTAGAAAAATAATTAAAAAAGTCAGTAATATATCGCGAAATGAGTATGTCATTTTTGTGTGAACTGAGGGACCACACTTCGGTGGTTGTAGCTTTTTTATTTCTAATGCTATGTATTTGATAAATTTGTAAAAACTTTTACAAAAGTTCTACTAAAATTCTGTAGTGAAAAAACCATAATTTTCCACATACTTTTCGAGATCTGGAAAATAGCGGTGTGTGAACTGAGGGACCACACTCTGAGGGCTATATCTTTTAAACTATCTTTTTACAAATTCCCAGATTTGTTCTACAATTTTTTTTAGACTTCTACTAAAACTTGCTATACTTATTTTGGGGATATTCAGGTAGGTCCCTCAAACCACACGCACACGTTTTTTTCTACTTTTTTAAACTGTTAAGTTTTGAATTTTAAACTTTGAATGCCGGGCAAAAAATAATATACATTGCCGGCGTTAAATGTTAAAATATATTTTAATTATTTTGTCAGTGTTAAAATATAGTTCAAACGACAAATAATTATTGTGATGACTATCTAACACTAAAACTATTATTTAAACAAAATTTGACTATTTGTGACTCACAGGACTAGACTACATAATATTATGGGCTATATCGTCACTGGTTTTTACCAAATTTAATAGTAGGAAATTATTAATATTATTATTTCTTTTTTGAATTATTTGGTTAATATTATGACTAAATGTACGTATATGTTAAGTATAATAGGTATCAATAATATTAATAATATACCTTTGTTATAAATATTTTCGGCATTCGAAAAAAAACCATTAACAAAAGTGGGTTTTTACAATATTTCATAATTTTCAAGTTAAATGACGTCAAACGGCTTATTCCTTTGCCCATTTAAAGTTCAATAAAAAAAACGGACAGAAAAATAGAAAGGTAAAGTTGAAATTGTTGCGACTGTCGACTGGTGACTGGTGCCCATTAACAGGGAAAATACCTCGGAACATTAACGATTGTAGAGTATTTACGTTTCTTTTAATTGCTTTACCTTGTAATTGGAAGTATTTAATTTGATTACTATGGAACTGATTTTTTATAGGTTTATTCGTGGAATAATATTTTAAATAATAAGATTATAGAGTTTTATTCATCAAAGTAGAGACCATGGTAGTTTTTTTAAACTCTTCTAAATTCTGCTTTTACAGTACAACTTTGCGTGCCCAAACACTTTGGTATTTTCTACCTGACTTCATATAGAGGGTTATAATTTGGACATTTTTCAGAACGCGAAGTATTTAGGCCAACAAAACTCGTTTTTTGATGAGTCAGCGTGACGTCACCTTCGTGACGTCACTTGCACCGGTCACCTACAAGTTCAACACTTAATCTCTTTCACTAGCAAAAAAACAATTAATGCAACAAAGAAAAGTGAACGATAATCCTTCGGTGAACCGAAAAAAGTTTACAAAAAAGCGCACTTAAAAAAACTAGACTAACGAACGGTTATTTAAAAAAACGTATATCAGCGCGGCCGCATAAAAAATGTATCAGGCTTTCCACCGTGTGACGTAGCGGGACAGGCAGCGGGCGCGCCGGCCGCGAGCCAATGGCGGGCCGCGCCGCGCCGCAATATAGGTGTATATCCGCCGCCGCCGGCTCAAACCTCGTACGCCGGCCGCGTCCTCCGCACGCCTCTCGCGAGTGACTCCCGTATTACGCTGTCGCGAAAGTGTTTGTGTGTTCATCATCTTTATCGGATTTAAAAGTGAGTAGAAATTCATTTTACACCACGTAACCGGCCCCGCAGCCCGCAGCCCGTGCACACGGGTAACCTCCTTGTTGTAATACTCTATATCTATGGTCGACAGTCGCCCGCGACTTTGACAGCTCGTAGATTTGCGTGCGATACCCACTCGCTTGTTTATAAGGGTTTATTTACCTTTATTAATTGAGTGATAAGGTTCCTTTCTGTGCGGTGAAGGTTTTGAATTACTTTTTTTACTTTTACGAAGATTTAACATTAAAAAAATAAAGATGGCGCGGAGATTTTTGACGTCCTTGACTTTTAAACTTTTGACGTAAAATCTTAACTGAAATAATGAGAATGCAAATTGAAAAAAATATTATGTTGTACGTTTTGAGATGTGTATCCTTATCTTATCTACGTTACGTTAATACGGTGACATAAAAGATAAAATAAGAGAAAGATAAAAAGTACTTATTTATTAAATTCAGAGAAATGTAATCAATACGTCTGATGTCGATAAACATAATTATTGTATTTATCTAAATATATTTTTATTAAAAAAATAAGCGAAAGGCTCTAAACTCAGTAATTAACTTTTTCTTATTAATTGACATTAAAATGTTATCACAATAATATAATGAATCTCAGTGAAATCTAAATAGAGTCAAGGCAGCCTCTCTCTTTTCTAAGGCTTTATTCAATACGATTTTAAAGTACCAAATACACATATTAATCATATTTTGTTGTATTAACCCAGTAAATTACTCATACTTACTATGTATAATAGGGTTTATTATTAATTATTTACGTATGTCACTACTATTATTCTGCCCCCCATTGGCCGTGGTAATCTATCTTGCCCGGTGATAGGCAAGCTCGGCATTAAATGGTTTAAAGGTTAAAGAATAATATTATAATCTTACTAAGGGCCTTTTTTGGATAACTGTCGGATAACTTATTCGGAAGTTTTGCCGCTGCTTACTTTTTATCGAGCGACATAG
Source organism: Glaucopsyche alexis (assembly GCA_905404095.1). Lineage (NCBI taxonomy): Eukaryota > Metazoa > Arthropoda > Insecta > Lepidoptera > Lycaenidae > Glaucopsyche > Glaucopsyche alexis. The sequence goes on from FR990057.1 coordinate 2,967,057, forward strand.
ACAAAACATGTAAATAAGCTGTCTGACAATTATCAGTAGATAATGAAACAGTCCCATAAAATACCTAGCATTGCCTCAGATCAAATAAAAAACCAAGATAGCGCATGGCGTTTGTTTGAACTGAAGCCTAAAAAACTACGCTACTTCAAGTAAACAAATGCGCTGACGCACACACAAGCAAAAAAGTACGCTACTTTTCGACGGTATCGAACGAGTCGTCGCGACGACTAATCTATACTGACAAAAATTAAAGTACTTTTTTGCATGATTGTGCGTGAGCGCGTGTGTAAACTTGAAGTAGCGTAGTTTTTTAGGCTTCAATTCAAACAAACGCCATGCGCTATCTTGGTTTTTTATTTGATCTGAGAGCATTGCTAAGTATTGTAAACTCTACCTTGATTGATATGAGATAATTGTATATAGGTTCTGTATACGTTTTCCTTCCTCTATCTGAGACTAAGAGGTAAATTGGCAGATAAAAAATCTGTAGAGTGCAGACTATAAGAAATAATTAAAAGAAAGATTAATATTAATTGAATTGAAAGTTTAGATGTACCTATGTATGTCAATCCATGTAAAAGTGCTGACTAATGCTAAAACGTAATCTTAATCCCTCTTATGTCTGCATACGTAATTTACGTCACCAATCAAATTGATAAAACATTGACATAAAATAAATAAGAACAATTTTTCCTTAACTTTGAAGTAGGAACAAAAAGGCTGTCAAAAGTCTTTATGTAGTTCGATAGTATTAAAAAAAACTTTAATGCTGGCCACGAAAAATGCATGACTTTGAATTTCGAATCATTTAAGTATTATTCAAATTTTTGCTGAGTAATTTTTAAAATAAAAATAAAAGGACAATGCAACTGGCGTTGTAATTTTTTGAGAACTTGTAGCTTGGGTTGGGTGACAACCATAAATTACGTATTTAGGAAAAGGGGGGAGGAGGTCCAGCCGAATCTCACTTCGTGGAAGGGGGTGGGGTCTCAGCAAATATCACGTAATGTTCTTTTGGCAAAAATAGTCTCCAAAATGCGAGAAAATTAGGTTAAATTAAAACGTTTAGTAAACTAATAATTTAAATTTCTATTCTTTATTAATCTTAATAAAATTAATAAAACAAATTGTGTTTTTTTGAATAAATCAAAACATTTCTACTCTACTGGCCTTTTCCCGCGGCTCCGCCCACGTAAATATAGTATCGGGTATCCCACAGGAATACTGTAATTTTTCGGGATCAAAAGTAGCCTTTGTTTTAAACCAGAGCCTAAACTACTACCATACCAAATTTCATCGAAATCTGTTAGTACTTTGAGTAAAAGAGTAACAAACATCCATCCATCCATTCATCCTCACAAACTTTTACATTTATAAACTTAGTAGGAAGTAGGAGGATATTATTTTTTAAAATCTCACGTGAGATAAGAGAGAGAGAGGGAGTCGAGGCGAACCTTACGATATCTCACCAAGTTGGGGGAGGGAGGTAAAAAATACTCAAAAACGTCTTACGCAATTTATGGATGAACCGTAAAGTAGGTTTCATATAAAATAGAATTGTTATAAAAACCTAGATCCTTACATTCATCTCGTACCATTCTCAAAATGGTTACCATACTCGCAGCATGACTAACAAATGTCAAATCAGGTTAGCAGCCAGCTCGTTGCTCCTCACGGTCGAATGGAGAAAACGAAGATCGGGTTACGAGTCAATATTGATCTTTTAAATGGAAGTAAAACTTTTAAAAGGAAGCACGGTTTTCAAAATCAAATCCTTATAAAAACTAAAAAAAACCTTGAAAATTTAAGATTTGAAAATTTCAGGACGTTGAAAAATTCTAAATAAAAAGAAACGGATTACTATAGTGATTAATGCCATAGACTCTAGCTGACGTAAAATTGTGTTATGTCCTGTAAATACCTATACGACGACCTAAAGGGCCAGCAACATGTTATAATTCGGACTATACCTTCGTCCGGAAACCGTAAGGCCGGAGAAAACTTAGAGCACTGAAATTAAAACTCTGCGCTTATACAATAGAGTTGAAAATCAATGTCGAGTGTCGAGCTGTCATACATGACATTGACATTTGTCTCGACACTTGTATGTTCGATCTTCAGTGCTATGGTATTGGCGCAGAGTTCTAATTTTACTGCTCTGAAATTTCCCCGGCCTTATGGGTCCCGGACAACATAGTATAAAACCTACTTTACTATTGTAAGTAGATGTTGCCCGCATCTACGTGCGCGCAAAAGGAAATCTCGCGGGAATCGTACATTTTGCCGCAATAAAAAGTAGTAGTCTATGTCCTTCCCTGTGGTCTACCCTATATATGTGGCAAGTTTCATCAAAATCAGTCCAGTAGTTTCGGAGCCTATTCAATGCAAACAAACAAACTTTTCCTCTTTATAATATGTATTAGTATAGATAGATAATCCTAACTCTTCTAGTGTAGCGGGTGTTGAGTTCTCATTGCCCAAAGGCGATGGTACCTACTATCATGTGAACCGTCTGCTCGTTTGTCCTCATGTGTACGTGCATTAGGTCATGAGCCGTGACTTTTGCGCGGTTTCATCCAAACGTGCACTTATCATTAGATGACTAACTCTGCTCGTAAAAGTTATCTCTGAGACACAAAATATGCTCAAAATTTCCGGTGTGCAATCATAATTTTGTGTCATTTTTAGGGTTCCGTACCTCAAAAGGAAAAAACGGAACCCTTATAGGATCACTTTGTTGTCCGTCTGTCCGTCCGTCCGTCTGTCAAGACCCTTTTTCTCAGGAACGCGTGGAGGTATGAAGCTGAAATTTATATCAATTACTCAGGTCTACTGTCCCTTGAAGCTGTGAAAAAATCAAACTTCTAAGCCAACGCAATCAAAAGATACAGCCGTTTATGCCGCAAATTTTCGACACTTGCAAGGGAATCAAAACCTACAGGGTGCTTCCCGTGAACTCAGAATCTTGAAATTTGGTACGAAGCAACGTCTTATAGCATAGATAAAGGAAAAATTACGAAAACCATAAATTTTTAGTTACATCACATAATATATTTTTTTTTAATAATTTTAAACTTACTACCCATTTCCTCATAAACGCGTCATTTTGCAATAAAAATACCATAGTTATGACTCGATTGTCGTAATGAACGAACTTTGTAAACCTTGCAGGTTTGTACGGAACCCTCGGTGCGCGAGTCCGACTCGCACTTGGCCGGTTTTTTTGCTATTTTATTCGCAGACATTTTCATGGGGCATTGAACTAGCATCATCATTTATATTAATTTATGCTAGATTTTTTGTGGCATAGATAACAAATGAGCAAATCGCCTGATGGTGAGAGAGCCACATACTGACACAAGTAGTAGAGGATGCCGCAAAGTTGGTAGTAATAACTAATAGTCGTCAGTAAAAACGTTGATGCGTATGGCATAGAGCGTTCAAAGTTGTTTTACATTGGAGTTTGAGAGAGGACACTTATGTAGTCGGCATAAAGGTTCTATAAGAGGTAAAAAATTCAAAAGGTTTTTTATAAAGTTTATTTACAAGTGACTAAAGTATATAGGTGCCATTTTGTTCGATAACTTTTTGCCATCTTGTTGGTAGGTACATGATCCCATTGCTATAAAATTTTTGGGGCTTCTGATGAAAAAACTGCGACAAGTGGTTTTGGCAGTCCTCTTGTGATGTCAACCTGACACTGCCTAAGGAATTCTGCAGCGACCGAAACAGGTGGAAATCTGAAGGTGCAAGGTCAGGACTATACGGCGGATGCATTAACACCTCCCAGCCAAACTCCCGTAATTTTTTCTGAGTGGCTAAAGATGTGTGAGGTCTAGCGTTATCATGGTGAAAAACCACACCCCTTCTGTTGATTAATTCCGGCCGCTTTCTCTCAACTTCTTGCTTTAATCTCATCAGTTGTTCGCAGTACAGTTTAGAATTGATGGTCCTGCCTGGCGGTAACAGCTCATAATGAATAATGCCCTTCCAATCCCACCACACACACAGCATCACCTTGTTGCGAGTTAACCCGGGTTTCGCCACAGTCTGTGAAGCCTGACCGGCCTTTGACCACAATCTTTTTCGCACGTTCTTGTCGTACGTGATCCACTTTTCATCACCAGTTATCAGCTTCTTCAAAAATGGTTCGGTTTCATTACGTCGTAATAAAGAATCACAAATGAGTACACGGTTCATTAGGTTTCTTTCAGTGAGCTCATGAGGCACCCAAATATCGAGCTTTTTTGTGTTCCCAGCTTTTTTCAAATGCGCCAAAACCGTTTTGTGGTCAATCCCCAGTTCTTCAGCTACATCGTAACTACTAATATGCCGATCTTGCTCCACTTTTTCAAAAATGGCAACAGTTTTGTCCGTAACAGGGCGACCAGAGCGACGTGCATCTTTGATATCAAAATTTCCGGATTGAAAACGCTTAAACCAAATTTGCGCTACTCTCACAGATACTGCATTAGGTCCATAAACATCACAAATTTTTTTCGCGGCTTGTGTTGCATTTTTACCTTTTTTGTAATAAAATTTTAAAATGTATCGAAATTCTTCATAAGAATCACTCATTTTAACAATAAGAAAAACAAATGAAAATCTCAAATTTACCTAATTTGAATTTGGAATTGTCTTCTGTAAAATTAAAACTTTTTAATGATACCAAAATCAGCCAGATACAATTGGTATAGCCCAAGATATTTTATGACAAGTTCATACATACTATAATGCGAAAAGACTTTTTCCCCAACCTATTATGAGATTTTTTATACCTATACATACATACACACGACACAGACAAGTCGTTGTAGAAAAATAATATGAATATTGTTGGTGCAGTCGCCGGCATGTCTGGTGTACGATTTTGAACCTTATTGCCAAGTAGTAAGGTAGTAGAGTGGTACAGACAGATATGTCTTCGATCCTATGCGATCCTCTATCTATGCCATTTACTTGTATTTTACCACCAATTTGCAAGGTTGCTTCTATGTACGTATGTATATTTTATTATATAGGTTAAGTTACTGTATTGTATTTTTTTTTCTAAAGAATATTATCCCTCCTTTTTACTAAAAGGTGGTTCCGTGGGAGTTTCTTACGCCGCCGCGCCGGTTCTTCTCGCCGGGCTAGTCTCTGAACCGGTGGTAGGCATATAGGGTCTATAAGTGTTATTTGACATATTTATTTTTTAGTTTAGAGTTGGAATGAGATTTTTTGTACTACCAGTGGCGGGGGGTTCTTATATACTCTTATCGGCTTCACTTACCACTTACCTTTTGAAGACCCTCATACAAATCCCTATCTATTATACAGGCTAGGACTTCCGGAGAACCAGCCTTAGCCACTGGTAGGTACAATATAATACGTACGTTCGAAGTTCAAACGGTGTAGGTAACTACTAAGTAACTAGGCTAGCATGGCCGACTACAAGCAAACCCTTTTCCCATCGAGGATATATTACGAGCGAAGATTTCAAAACTAAAGATAGGTTACGTTTATTTGACAGAACAAGTCATACAAGAAAAATTTACGCCATCTTGGTTTTCACCATACCTCAAATGTCAGCCTTATTGATTTCACCATACCTCAAATGTCAAAATGGACCGAAAATATTGAAAAGTGGGAACATTTAAGTGGGGATAGTTACATATACCTACGTCTATAATTACGAGTCCCAAATTGTCTTGTTTTGTTATGAACAATGTCTCTATATAAAAGACATCAACGAGACACAGAACTGTTTCAAAAATTTTTTTTCCCACAAAAATTCAAAGAAATTATTTTATTTTTAACGATTTTATTATTAATTTTAAAAATCTATAATACAATTTATCACGTTTTCCGAGACCAAAAAATTCAATATTACGTACTGAAGGGAGCAGTGGCGAGGGGTTTCTATGACTCCATTCCTACTTCCTTCTTCTTCCTTCCTTCCTTTACCGCTTACCTTTTCATCCAAATCCCTACCCACAGGCTACGGCTTCCCTATGAAGGAGAACCAGCCTTCGCCACTGGAAGGGAGACTACTTAAGTCACGATATTGTTAAGTGATATTTTGTTTTTATTCAACTATAATAATATGTTAGACATAAAATATTATAAAAAAGAAGAGTTTATTTAAATATAAATTTAATGACATCATAAATTGTATAATTAATTCACGAGCAACATAAATGTCATGTAATATAATTCAAATGGGACAACAAAATGGCGACGATAAATTTTCGTAAGTCACATATAAAAAAAAACTGATTTGAATATTCTCGCACACCTGTTCAAGATATGGACGTAATTTATTCAAATTATAATTTTATGTAGAACGTTTGGTATTGTTTTTCATTTATGTTCAAAATGTAAAGTTAGACGCTCTGGCGCCCGTCATGTGGATAGAAATATCTATTTTTACATTTTTAATGTGCAAAAATTATAGACGTATAGATGTATATACTATAAAAAAGAGGAGACGTAATTATAATAAATATTATACATACATACATACATATAATCACGCCTTTTTCCCGTAAAGAGGTAGGCAGAGACCACTTTTTGCCGCTTGCTACGATCCTTACATACTCGTTTCGCTTCGTTCACTTTCATTCTTACCATCCATTCCTCCTCTTACATTCAACGTAGCGAAGCGGCTCTCCATGGTCATAAATATTATAGACAAGACATATTGAGGCAAAAAGTGTATTTTGTTAAATGGCCCCACTTTTGATATATTCGGGCCATTTTGATATTTGAAGTATGGTGAAAAAAGGGTGGCTGACATTTGAAGTATGGTAAAAACTAAGATGGCATAACTTTTTATTGTATGAAAATTTGTTGTGTCAAATGTACGTCATATCTTGAGTTTTGAAATTTTTGACAAAAAATGTATTATATTCAAAAACACAATATAGTATAGTAAGTCCCCGCCGCGTCTATTTGTCTGTCTTTTTGCGAAAAAATCGAAAAGTACTGCATTAATTTCTAACTACTGGACCGATTTTGATGAAATTTGGCACAGATGTAGAGTAGACCACGGGAAAGGCCATAGGCTAATTTTTATCACGGAAAAATGGACGATTTCTGCGAAATTAACTTTTGCGCGCACGAAGTCGCGAGCGACATCTAGTAGGTAACAAATTTTAAGAAGGTAGTTAAACTAAACTTACCTATAATAAAGATAGATAACATTAAAATAGAGTTGAAATTCAGTTCTTAGGTCACTGAGCACTTACCTTTATCTTGTGAGGCGCGCCCTTTGGCCTCAGTACCTACTCTACATAAATTCACCAAGCGACATATCTAGTAGATAAAGACGACAAAATGTTTCAACACTTAATTTAATAAGAGAAAGGTATTTTTTTATTTTTATATAACACTAGCTTCTGCCCGCAACTTTGTCCGCGTGGAGTTCGATTTCCATACAAGGTTTTAACCCCTTTTTCACCCTCTATAGGGCGAATTTTCAAAAATCCTTTCTTAGCAGATGCCTACGTCATTACAACTGTATGCCAAATTTCAACAAAATTCGTTCAGTAGTTTCGGCCGTGCATTGATAGATGAGTCAGTCAGGTTTGCCTTTTATATATTTAGAAGAAGATTTTTTTGTCTCTCTTTGGATTGATGTTTGTTATTCTTTCACGCAAAAACTGAACGGATTTTGGTGAAATTCGCTATGGTAGTAATTTCGCTCTGGATTTCTCGAAAAGTACAGTGTTTCCGTGGGATAATGTATTTAGGCAAAAGCTAGTACGAAATAAGCAGTTAAATTTTTTAAACTAAGCTACGTCTGTGTACTTAAATACTTCTTAAAGTAAGGGGCTCCTATAATAATCGGAAGCGGTTTGCTTATCAGAATAACTCGAGAACCTCTTGAAGAAAAACTCTACATTGAAACTCTATATTCGATAAAATGGCAAAATTTTAATGTCAATTAATTTTAATATATTCGGCAAAATTAGGTGTAACAACTTTTTGAAATAATATTTAATATTATAAAACTAAATAATATATGAAATGTAAATTTATGTAAATATACACAATATCATATGTCGAACAAAAAGTATAATAAAAAGTATATTCTTATTTTACAAGTTTTAATGTGATACTGTACGAATCAAGTATCCTATGAGATGTTGTTTAGAGGACAAACAATTATTATTTTATTATATAATATAATATTAATTAAATTATTATTTTATTTGAAACAAAGTTTATCTATATTTAAATAATACCTACTAGATATCGCTTGCGACTTCGTGCGCGCATAAGTTAATATCGCAGAAACCGTACATTTTGCCGGGATAAAAATTAGCTTATGTTCTTTCCCGCACAGATATAGAGTAGACACTCTACATCTGTGCTAAATTGCATCAAAATCGGTCCAGTAGTTTCGGAGTCTATTAAATCTAAAAAAAAACAAATAAAAGTTTCCTCTTTATTATAATAGTAATCTTTTATCTATACTAATATAACAAAGAGGCAAAGCTGATTGACTGATGTATCAACACACAAGCCAAACCTTCAAGGCTAAAAATTTGGAATTTTGCACACGTATTTCTCATATGACGTAGGCATCTACTAAGAAATGATTTTTTAAAATTCAACCCCCAATGGGATGAAAGTTTAAAACCGAATTTCAATTAATAATATAAGGTTATAAAATCATAATTGTACTCAATACTCAATACTTTTTATTTGCATAAAACATGATAAATTAAGGTGTTCCTTGTGTATCCTAATATTGTATCAGCAAAGTTTTTAATGATAATTAAGATTTCTGTAGGATTTTACGCGCAAACAGCTAATGGTTTTCAATATTTTGTACATTGATAGTTCTATGTTACAATTTGAACTTACGTCTGAACTAGGACTAGACTTTGATCTCAGAGAGAAGGAGGTAGTATTTTAAGCTCTGGAAAACACATAGGCTACTTTTATTCCGAAAAGTACAGTGTTCCCTGTGCTATTACGTGAGCCGTGGGGCAAAAACTAGTAAAATTTAAGTCGCGCCTACGTTTCGCTATGCCGTTGTCGCCGCCGTGTCTGTCGGCGTATCCCACTCGCACTTAACGTAGCGTCATTATGTGGAGACTGGAGACTAATAAAGGTACGCACACATAAGTCCTGCCGTAGCGGGCCGCATCGCAAAATATGTACTTAACACATTAACACGAGACTGGCCGCGTCGCATTGACGGATTTTGAGCCAGAGTTCAGAACCTCAATTCTCGTATTTAAAGTAGACAATTTAAAGAGTCAATTTTACTTTGTTTGGTTTGAAAGTATAGCGACATGTTACCGTGAACGGATTTTATGACGTTTCGACCAATCAGAGCGCGTTTCACGTTGGTTTAACGTTCATAAAAACACTGTTTGGGAGTATAAGCGTATCGGGACTTGATTGTAATTGTATTAATGCAGGTTTTATTTAGCAGAATTGCCCCTCAGAAGTCCGTGTATTGTATACGTAAACCATTCATATCGCATTATTAAGGTGAACGCGCACCCATCCGCGCCGCAGGATTTGTAGGTGCGCGGCGTTGCATACGATTTCATACAAAGATTTATAAAATTCGATGACTTCGGCGCGTGCGGCTCCTGCGGCGCGTATAGGTGCATGTTCACCTTTAGCCAGAGCGTAGCGGTACTCATCACTCCGCCGAAAATTTTAATAATTGCGATGCGCTCCGACAAATTGTGCGTCACTTACAGAATACAATTACACGTACTTCTTGCTCAAAATCCGTCAATGCGGCCCGCTGCGGCCCAACATAATGTGTCCGTACCTTTATTGGTCTCTAGTCTCCACATGGGCACAGCTAAACAAACAACATAGTTGTAGCCATACAGAGAATAGACCATTGACTACAGATATAAGAAATGGACAGATATGTCACTACGGTACTTAATGGTGACGATAGCGTCACTCGTCAGTACTCGAAGTTTCGTAATGCATATTACTCGATTGCAAATTCGAGTGATTAAAAGGATATTATTGCAATATGCATTTCACATAGCATTTGCCCGTGACTCCATGTGTATTTAAAGCTTATATTTTTGAAATAATTATGCAATATACTTAAACCTATAACGCTCCTAACCTAAAACGCTCTAACGGCGAAGGAAAATATCGTGAGGAAACCCGCACATGGTTGGCCCCAGACGTATTGACCAGTCATTCCTCTGGACTAGGCTGTGTTGTGAGAATGCCGTATGTGCTTGGGCAACCATACGACATTTAAAAACCGACTGTCCCAGGCACTACAGTATTTCAAGAGTGGTTACTTCGCTCGGAGAATACTGTATAAATCATCCATTAACGAATGAAAAGGCCTAAGTTAAGTCTATAAACCTTCCTCAGTAATCTTTAGGACTTAGACTGTTGAAGAAAACTACATTCGAACCTGCAATATGTGTAGTTTAAAAAGTTACTGTATTACAGTATAACTATAATTCTATACTATTATAACAAATATTTGTTTGTTTGTTTCAATTGAACTGGTGAAATGGAAACTGGAACATGCTCCGAAACTACTGGATTAAAATCGTTAGTGAAATAAAGATTAGGTAATCATTTGGACTAAAAATATATACAGCCGAACGTATAAACGCCTCCTTTTTTTGGAAGTCGGTTAAAAGCTGGTGAGTCGGTTTGGCCGGCAAACTAAATAAACAAGTCTTATTTATGCTCCACTCAGGTATATCCGAAATTATCCAAAGTTTTACAATCAAAGTATATTTTAGTTATTTATTTCGGATATCCGCTAGTTTCGGTTACGATTACGGACCTCCATCTTAATGTAACATGAAATTTGTACGGGTGTTGTCATGATTTTGACAGATTTTCATATCTCAAATGATCCTGCTAGGCCCACAGACTAGCGCTACATACCGTCTACGCTACGGTAGAGTTGGAGACGAGGCGGCGACTGCTTATCACAACCGGTCCGGTATAAATACTCCGACCACCCCGCTGTGGGCAGGCGCGGTGGTGATAGCACATCTAGTTCTATAGGAGGCTTATATATTATAAGAGATGGGCCGGGATGTGTCGAGGCTAAAATGTATTCACTTTGAGCACAGATAAAAAAGAGGAATATATAAACAGCAACATAGTTAGCTTTCGATTTATTAAGGTGTCCACGATTATGTAGAAAAATTGTTAGCCGTTAAAGGGGACGTAGGAGATTAAGGTTTGGTAAAAAATCCGACGAACTGAGAACGTCCATGTGGAATTTCTTTTGGATTTTTATATTATAATTTGTGTTACTACTGTTTATAATATGTACTTTAAAAAATTCGTGAATTTATATTACTGTGATTATTCCACCAAGAAAAAGTTTTAAAAATAAAATAGTATTTTAATTTGTCTTTGCCAAAACTCATACTTAATATAATTATAACATGTCTCTCAACGCTCTGTACGCATACATAATACTTTGATTTTATATTTAAAGTATTATCAAACATTAAAGAAACACATTATAAAATGTCGTGTTAACTCATTCGACATCAAAGGCGAAATTACATTAATATGAGAGACATTTTACATAATTCAAAGTTAAATTATTATTAGTATTTTTACATGAGAGCGCGTGCCAACTATAGTCGACGTGATTGATGATACTTTACTTTTTTTACCTATAATTCATAAGGAGTATCGTTATGGTGTGCCAAATTTTCTTAAAAATATAAACAAACAATTCTTTAAGAGCCAGAAGAATTGATAACGCTTTGACATTGATAAACATTTGAAAATTCAGCGTGTACTTATGTTAGCACATAATATATACTTAGAAATCCCCATACCTTCACAGTTTATTTGTTTAAGAAATTGTAGAGCAGATAGAACAAAAGATAACAAATCCGTATAAAAATGTTTGAAGAACAAAATAATAAAAAAATGAAACACTGGCCGGTTACATTTTCCCTTGTTTTTGAAATTGCATATTATAGAATATTTTAAGAATGTTATATTTTCTCTTTAAAAAACAATGTAATATTATATGCAACTAAGAGCGATTGTTAATTTTTTTTACACAAATCGTTATGATTCTTTTGATACATAATATTTTATGCGACTTAATTTTCCTAACGACTTTAGTATTCTCTTTTTAATTGTATTTTTCTTTTTATAAATAAAAAATCTGAATAACAGCCTCGTACCCGATTCCTTCCTCGTTAAATGCGATCAGATATATTTCGAATTATTTGCGCTATAATTTTATTTTATTTTGTACTAGATTCTGACGCAAAAGGAAATCTCGCTTGAACCGTACATTTTACCGCGATAGAAAGTAATCATATCCTTCCCCGTGGTCTACTGTATAACTGTGTCAAATTTCATCAAAGCCGGTCCAGTAGATTCAGAGCCTATTCAATGCAAACAAACAAACAAATCTACTTCTTTTTAATATTAGTATACCGTAAGTTAAAGTATCGAAGCCGATTCCTTAGCCGCTAAACGCGCAGTTCCACGTCCACCGGATAGGCTGGCTGGTGAAAGGTGGCTATATCTTAATTAAATCTATCGCGTTTCCTTGGCTCTGATTAATTTTGCCGACAGGTCTTACGCTGTGCGTTCTATATATAAAATGTGGCAAACTAGTAATTAAGTACTCGTGAGCCGTGAGCAATGATTTCAAAACTAAGGATGGGCTCCGACGCACTATCGAACAAGTTGCCGCTCGACCAGGCACTAGATGAAAATAGCTTGACAGCGCCGTTGAACCGTGCGCACGCACATACGTGTATTTACTTAGTTCTACTTCATCTGCATTCGTTGCGGTCACTTCCTTTTGTTTAAATATTTTGAGGCTCCCTAGCGTAAAGAGAAATGTTTAGAAACTTTGTCAATGTTAGAAAAATCTTCATACAAGAAAAAGTTACCATCTTGATTTCAGAAGATTTTGTCAAATATGAAACTTTGCCTTTATTTTAAAGACCTATTCAGCGATTCAACGAAAAAATATTTTTCATTCCCTCTTCACTTTCATTCCAACCCTAAAATATAAATACACATTATATTTTAACTAACTATACCAATATTCATCAATTAATATTCATAATTACAGAAGCTAGAAGGACGGACAGACAGACAGACCGAAACTATAATAGCGGTTACGCACTACGTCCGATCCGAATCCGATCCGAACCCGTGAAAATATGGATCTAGAAAACTCGGATCGAATTCGGATATTGCTTACGCACTACTCAGGTCTCTGATACAAATCCAAGCGATTCAGGAGCCATCTTCTGGAATACGTGATTTTACGCGGAGCCACAGCAGTGTGTTCACGTCGTTGATCATGAGTCCTTTCATACCAATACAAGTCGTTCATACAAATAATACTATACCTAACTACTTCGGTCCCTTAAAAAAATCCTCCGTCTCTTCCGATTTCCTTCCGTCATGAAGATTCTAGAATGACGGAAAGAAATCGGATGACGGAAATTGGATCTAGTGCGTAAACTACCATAGAAATAGCTCTACGGCTACTCCGTACCATATTTTCACGGGTTCGGATTCGGATTCGGATCGGACGTAATCCGTAACCGCTCTTAGGCTCCCTCGACTAATAATATTACGGAACCCTTAAAATAGAAAATGTCTACTCAAGGGAAATTATTATTCAGCTCACTTTAGTTGTCTATTAGCTAAATCCCGCGGCTCCGCCCGCGTAAGCACAGTAATCCACGGTAACCGTAAATGTCCCGCGATAAAAAGTAGCCCTATGTCCTTCCCCATGGTCTACTTTATATGCCAAATTTCATTATGATCGGTTTAGTAGTTTTACGTGAAACTTTAAATAAAGTATCCCAAGTAGCATATGTCCTTCCCCGTGGTTTACTTTATTTCTGTGCCAAATTTCATGATATTCGGTTTAGTAATTTTTACGTGAAACTGTAAATAAAGTATCCCACGGGAATCGTACATTTCCCCGCGATAAAAGGTAGCCTATGTATTTTCTCAGGCTATAGAATATATGTGTACCAAATTTCATTTCAATCGGTTCAGTAGTTTTGCCGTGAAACTTGAAAGACGGACAAACAGACACACACACTTTCCCATTTATAATATTAGTATAGATAGCCGAATGTTTAAACTTAACAGGCAAAGTCAGGGTGCACCACTAACACACATCTAAACCAGAAATGCGACGGCGCCGGGCGAAGGGAAGTCTCAAGGGCGGCACTAGCTTCCTTAATATTGTAAATATTGTTATATCCACTTCCGCATCTCATATAAAAGTTCCATAGGCAATAATTAAAGTTGTCTCATGCCACAGACAATTATAGTCCTTGTCTCAGATTAATAACTATAGCATAGATACCCGGCAATTAGTAAGAGAAGAAACGATGTTTCTTATCCCACATGCTAACAAATATTATGAGTGCCAAAAAATCGTAATTCCAACGTCATAAACAAGCTCAAAGATCACCAAGTCGGGACAACCTTTGAAAAAATCGTAAAGATATGTATCTGATTTCTCTTTCACTCCTATGTGATATTGCTATTGATGATTTGTGAGACAGATAGCTTACCGCTTCGATTTAAGTGCTCATTCCATGTATATTCTTCTTCCAAGGTCCTTGTCTTATGCCATAGATAAATTACTAGGGCTTGTTGTACCTATGTCAATATTTATTTGTTTACTCCACACTCCACGTGCCACTGTATAGAGAGCCAGGTTGTACCTTGGCCAGTTGCCTTTTTATAAGTACCTACATATTTCTGAGTAGGGTCTTGGCTCGATCATATTATATAGAGTAAGTTGTTCACCGCCAATAAGCCAGTCTTTGATTTTATAGGCGTTTGAATTCTTTTTGGGTGAAATTTTTTTTTTTTTTTACCAATAGTTATTAAATGTCTGATTTTATAACTTTTTTAAAAGTTTACTCTTTTATGCGAATAAAGAGATTGATTGATTGATTGATCATGTTACTACTAATAATAAATTATCATTAAATATGAAAATTAATTATTAAATATTTTGGTTAAGTATGCGCAAATATAACCGACCTTACAATAGATATATATGCAATCATGGCTTATGTAAGATGGAATAAGTTTCGAATACCTGAAAAAAAAAGGCTAAGGCTCTCCTATAAGAACTTTTAACTGGACTGTATGTCGTACTACAATTATAAATTTGAAAGTTTGTCCTACTAATATTATAAATGGAAAAGTTAGTGAAAATGTATGGATGGATGGTCGGATGTATGGATAGATGGATGGATGTTTGTTCCTTTTTCACGCAAAAACTACTGAACGGATTTTGATAAAATTTGGTATGGTAGTAGTTTAGGCTCTGGATTGAAACATAGGCTACTTTTTATCCCGAAAAAGTACACTGTTCCCGAGGGACACTATATTTACGCAGGCGGAGCCGCGGGGAACAGCTAGTAGACTATACATGGCGACTATTTCTTAACTTTGGGAACAAATATTAAAACAGTTAGGTACCTATGTCAAACAGCCTTAACGACGCACTTGTAAACAATTACAAAACATTTGCATGATGTAGTAATGACTAATTAACATTGTTACAGATGAGATAATTTTATCTTTGCAATAAGATGAGTGATTACTCTAAAACCTGCTATTCATTACTCATATCCTATTCACGTCTTTTGCCTCTTAGATACTTAATTACTAAATTACTCCGAGGTAAAATAAATCTAAACGGAAACGATAGGTCAAGGATTCAAATGCATCCTATGAAAATCCCTTTGATAAAGAGACATATTATATCATTTCAAGTTGTTCTAAATTCAAATAAATGTCAATTCAATACTTTGCAAATAAAATATTAGCCTCCCATATCATTTCAAGGTGTTCTAAATTCAAATAAATGTCAATTCAATACTTTGCAAATAAAATATTAGCCTCCCATTTACATTAATAGAAAGTAAACTTACACAACATATTAAACTTTACTACCGTTATACAACAAGCGTTCTGCTAGGCGTCATGTAGTCTGTAATGCCTTAGTCGTAAAACCATGGAACATGAAAACCATTGAGCACTAGAGAAAACGAGATTGCAACTTGCGATGCACAACGAACGTTGCATCTCTTTCTATCATAGACGGTGGAGTAAAGACCGTATACGCATTACGCTTAGAGCGTCTTCCTATTGTCCGATCAGATATCCGATTTCGGATGGAAAAACGATCTTATGTCGACGGCATAAGTAGTTTTTCCTAATAACTGATAATATAACGGTCCAATATCGATATTGGGAAAACGCTCTTAGATTAATAACTATAAAATATAGATACCCTGCTATTAACCTTATTCTCATTATGAGCCATGCTAATAGGGAGGAAAGAGATGTCTAATAGTCTAATGTGTCATTCCAAATTTTTCTAGGTGTCCCTGGTCGTTGTTGAAGGAGTCCCTAGTTTGCAAAAGACACAAATTCGGTTTCTCTTTCAGTCTTGTGGGTTTTTGCCTTTGGTTCTTTATAAGACAGATTTAACTTTTCCGATCCTTCCATGTATATTCTTCTTTCAAGCGTATAAAAAATCAATAATATTTTCATCATTTCAATTTCGAATTTCAAATATAATTAAATTAAAAATAAACTGAATTCTTAATAATAATATCAAGAATTAACAGAATATTCTACATACTGCTTTGATTTTAAACAACTAAACTGAACTAAAATGAAGTTATTATTACCTATCAGTGCTATCACCGACATTTGTTACGTGTTAGTAATATGAATGACCAATAAAATTATTTATGGTAAACGAGGTAGGTAAACCTTATGTTACATTGAAAGTTAATACTAGCTTTCGTCATTTAAGATATAAGTAAGTATTGTAACGATTGTAGATACTATTATAATAATCATTATATAAAATAAAAATGTTTATATTGTTTACGAGAAGATAAATAATTATATAAAATAAAAACAAAAGATATAAAATAATCCTTTTATAAAAAATAAAAGAGACCATGCCCCGTTGACTGCAGTTTAAATAAGGTTCTACATTCTAATAGCTAACCTAACCAGCCAGTATCAAATAAAAAATCTACCATTTGAGCGCAAAGGAAGCTGGCGTTTATCGGAGAATGTAATTGGTACATCACCTGTGATTACGTGCACCGCGTCGTTAAAAACTAGTAGAGACCTGGGGTATAGACTTGTGATAGATTAAAGGCTATTAATAAATAGTAACCGTGTGTATAGGCCCTAACAGTGTGCGTTGCCAAGAAGTCTAGCGGGCCGCGCACACATAAGCTAGATAAAGGAACACACGCACACACATACGCAGAAGGGAAATCGTACGCATCCAGCCTCATAATCCTATGGTATCGCATGGTGATTTTTACAATAGCGACACAGTAAAACCTATTCTAGTCTATTGCTATTAAGCGATAAGTGTTTTAAATATCAGAATCACTTACAGCACCGAGTATATAATATATTTTTACAGCTTGGCCAAGCTGTATCTATCTGGGTTCATCTTAACAATATTATCATGAATATTTATTATAAACGGCAACGTCAAAATCATTCATCCGTCTGCGGTCTTTTGAATTAGAAAAAAAACACTTTGAGTACAGCTACTACAGGCAAATTAATCATTGGTACACTAGGTACGTTTAACTAACAGCCAATAGGCAACATTTTTCTTAGTAGACAGAAAAATGTACAAAAATTAGAAAATTAGATAATAAATTCGCTAATTTATTATCTAATTTTCTAATTTTTGGATTGATTGCAGCGTAAGAAGCTAACGTATATTATGATATAATTAAATTGTAAATAAAACTATTTTTCCATGTTTTTAAATTTCGTTTATTTATACAATTCCAAATTTAAATCTCAAAAAAGGAAATAAGACTTTAATGCAGCCATCATGGCTGCTTTCGTGTGTCTTTGAAAACGACACATTGCATTAACTAAATGAAATACGAAAATAAGATAACTAATATATACACGAGTAAAATGTCACTGTAAAGTGGTACTAGCTAAAATACACTGGTCAGCTGCTTTCACGGAATATAGCGGCAAAAGTGGAAGTACTTTGGTGACAGACATAATTTTCCAATATTATCATCATCTTTATACTTTAAACGAGACAATCTTGTATATATTATACTAGCTTTGTCCGCGACTTCATCCGCGTGGAACAGTTACTTTGAGATATCGCTAAAATTTACCCGCGACTGCATTTACGTGGAAGGAAAAGCCCATCCCTGGGAAACTGAACTTTTTTAAGTTATAATAAGTATGATTTTTCTTTCGTCGTGCAACAATAAAGTACATCAATAATTTCGATTCTAATATGTCAGTCCGATGGGCAGTTTGGTATATTATGTATGTGCTCAGATCAAATAAAAAGTATAGATGGACTTCTACGAACAACATAGTGAAGCCGGTTTTTTATGCATTGTGTGCGTGAGCCGGTGTTGCCATACTAAATTTTCATTACCATATGTTGGCTAAACTTTCGAATAACATCCCACATTTGTACTATTAATTGGTTTATGGTAATTTTACCGCTTAAAGTTCTTTTACTGTCGCAGTAATTTCGCAAATTTTCAAAATTATAAGATCCGTAGTTTTCGAGATAACAATATAATAAATTTTCGAAAATTGTATAGGAATTCGGCCATGTTAACGTTTCTGTGATATTTATGTTTCGTTTTCCATAGCTTTATGTCAAAAAACTTTGCAGAGCCCTATTTTACGTAAAAGTTGTAACACGGCCTCACAAAAACCTGGCGCGAAATAACGTTGTCACAACTCTCCCCAACTATGGAATTCTAAAAATGGGTTAGATTAGAATATTTTTATTGCGTTCAAAACGTCTTTAATAATAAAAAAAAAAAACAGATAGTGATAATTATGTTTATTATTTATTTATAGATAAATTTAGATAAAGGGTAGGTAAAGATGAAAAGTTTTGATTTAGGTGTACCAATACATAATATTATGGTAAGTAATAGGGTAGTTAATATACGGTCACCAGTCACAAGTCAGTGTACCACTTGCCTATTTTTTTGGTAGCATAATATGCTTGTGTTATTTCAGAAAAAATCTAAATCATTATATGTGTCCATATAAATTTCAAGGAGTTCCCTCGATTCCTCGTGGATCCCCCATCATCAAGTTTCCACTTTAGTGACTAAAAGACCAATTTCGAATTTATACCCTTTACAGCAATAAAATAATTTTGTTAATAGGTCCATAAACGACAGAGTAATATTCAAAGATCTTCGTGTTGGTGTAAAATACTATAAGAAGTACCTTTTATATCATCAAAATGTGATGATGTATGGTGTGATTGTGGTGGTGATGATGATGATTACTTTAATTGACAAGGTGGCATATGCTTGCAGTTCTTTAAATAACGCCGAAATCCCCAAACATGTATCTATAAGGAGTCAGGAGTTCTGTTCTGCACTTTTGGATCCAGAGTATAACTTGGAGCAAAATCTTCCATAAAAATTTCGAGGAGTTCCCTCGATTCCTCATGGATCCCATCATCAGGTCACTACTTTTTTGAAAACCAGACCAACTTGGGATTATACCCTTTATATAAAAAAAAAAGAATTTTGAAAATCGGTCCACAGACGGCGGAATTATCGTTCCCGATATTTTCCGTATACCGAATATACGGGCATTTACCTTAAATTACTTCAAACTTCAAAACTTCCTAATTAAAAAATAAAAACACAGTCTGACTCTCTACTTCATAATTTTGTTAAGAATTTGCCTACAAATTACTTACCTTATTTTAGGCTATTGAGAATATGAAATCCTCTCTCGATCCGCCATTATGAAATTGTCATTATTTGTTTCGAGTAACCTCCAAATTGTGATAAATTATCTTAAACAAACTACAGTTTTGTGTGTACTTACTTATGAAATGTTATTCCCTGACACTTTTTGTTCGCCTTCGTTACGTTAGTAATATATATTCTTTGCCTTCGTACAGTTTTTACACCACTTAATAGCGCAGGACGGCATTTTTGTGGCAAAATCACTGCACGACGACTCGTTCGATACTGACGAAAAGTAGCGTACTTTTTTTGCATGAGTGTGCGTGACTGCGTGTGTTTACACAAAGTAGCGTAGTTTTTGAGGCTTCAGTTGAAACAAGCGCCATGCGCAATCTAGTTTTTTATTTGATCTGAGTGTATGTGTAAGTTTTGCGTTTTTCCGAAATTCGTAATGAGGTGGGTTAGAACCCCGGTAAAATATTTTTTGTGATTATTTTTATTTACTAGAGCTCCGAGCAAAGCTCTGTTACCCAGGTACTGTATCTATACTAATATAATAAAGAGAAAAAGTGTGTTTGTTTGCATCGAATAGGCTCCGAAACTACTGGACCGATTATGATGAAATTTGGCACAGATGTAGAGTAGACCACAGGGAAGGGCATAGGCTACTTTCTGGGTTACTTCATAGGCGAAAAATGTATGGTTTGTAAATAGAAATGACTGTGACAAATGAAGTCTTAATACAACACATCAAGCGTGTAGATTTTATTTACTCGTACCTACTTTATATTTTAATCTTACCTCCTGTTGCTAAGTACTGACTTAGTTTTTGTGCCCTCATTTTGAAATATTTGGCCATAATATGTATTATTTGAAGTTTGATCATGTAACAAACATATTTACATCACCGTATTAAGTTTCGTTAAATTCAAACCAAATTATATGAATAACTTACTTCTTAGTATCCCTCTATATTAGAATATAATCGTTTCAAAATGTCCACCCGTCTTTCGGTTTGAAATCCTTTTTCGTTTTATAATGTTTATAATTTTATTATAAACTTCATAAAAACTTTACTAACATAAGTTAAACTAAATATAATAAAGTACTGGAAGATATTATTATGAGGTTGGTAAAAACTAGGAGATAAATTATTTAATTGTATACCTAGTTGTACGTCAAAGTGTTTTATAAAAATTTGATATAGCCACCTACGCAAACGTATTACAATAAAATTTTCTCATAAAATACTACCTGTACCTTAGATATTACCTACTTTTTCTCGACTTTTCTATACTAATAATTTAAAATGGAAATATTTGTTTGTTTGTTTGCATCGAATATGCTCCAAAACTGCTGGACCGATTTAATGAAATTTGGCAAGTACCTATCACAGAATTACTGAAAAATCCAGAAACCGTCAACACGCTTGAAAGTGAGGCCGTCACAACCACTCCAAATTGGAATGGTTATCCACTCATAATATGTTGCCACAGAGTAACGGAATATTTTACCCAACTTTTTTGCAATTAATATTTATTGAATACCTAATTGTCGTAATATAACACCGCGATTTGTTTTGTAAGTGTAAAGAGTAAAAATTAAAAAGTGCGGGCGGGGCGGTATTTCGCCATGGTTTTGGACTCAGTGCGCTGCATACAAATGTGATCGAACACTCATTCTGTATTTTTCTGTATTCTGAGATACCTATATAGAATAGGTCACTGAGAAAGACATACACAACTTTTTCCATCTGTATACAATACTATGTCACCTGTTTAGGGGGTGGGGCGGTCTTTAAAATACTACGTTTGATCAATGGTTGGGGGGAGGCGGTTTTAGGTTTTTGTCAGTTAGTCAACAACTCAACATCTTTTAAGAAAATCTCGCACGAGGGCCATTAGTATAGTTAGTACTACGTGAAAGGGAAAGGGAGGGGTCTCGGTATATACTACAGATGGTTACCGTAGGGGGAGGGGGTTGAAAAATGGGTAAAGAATGGTCACGTATTATGGATACGTTACCTAAAATTGAAATGCGTTTATCGGGTTTTGCTTGAAATAATAACTCCCCACACCGATCTCGGTGACGGTGGCCGGTTTCATTGAAACCAGGCCAGTTACGCAGGAGTAATTTTATAGTGCCCAAGTGTGTGCGTAGTGTGTACTACGCACACACTCTTGTGTAAGAGCACTCTCTCTTCCTGTACTCTCGTAATCCAGTGGGACGGATAACCGACACGACTGACGAGAGATCAGGCGCAGGTCCGATTTTTACATACCCATCCGACGCATGGATCATCTTTCTTGTCAGACAATCAGGTGATCTGCCTGCATTGTCCTAACCAAACTAGGAAACAACATTTTGTTCTTCCAATGCGGAAATCAAACCCACGATCTCCAAGTCGAGAGCCAATACTCTAACCACGAACGGAGGCTGTTTTGCTTGAAAGTCGATGCATACAGCATACATTTACAATATTATCAGTATGAAAGAGCTCTGTAAGGCGGAGTATATTTTTAGCGAAGGCGTCGGTTTCCGAACCCCATGAGACACGAGCCCATAACTTACTACCCTAATTAGATTGACACTATAACGATAGTGGTGAAATCAATAAGTAAATTTTAGTTTTGTATCTATTTTTAACAATTCTCACCCGAACATAGTGACAATAGAAGCCATTAATTTTTTTTTTAATACTTTTACTCCTTGAGGTTTTAGCTAAGTATAGGGTAAGAGCGCAGTTTTTGGAACCTTTGATAATCTTATTTAGTATTCTAATTTTGATAACTACTCGTATACAATTTAATCTTGTGTCAGTAACAACATTAATGTTAATTTCTTTTGTTTTAATACACACTACTATTAAATCGGAACTTTCCCCTCAGAACTAGTATAATGAGTGATGAAATATGAACTAATGGTATATTCATTATTGATCTGCAATTTGTTCTATTGTTAAGAGTTCCAGAACTGTTTGTAGGACAAAATAGTCTAGGGCAATATTCAGTTTCTAAATAGAAACTCACCTTCTCTAAAGTCGGTTAAGGAAATATATAGGATAGTTAGGTTGTATTGTGCGGTTAGCGATGTTCAGCCTCGACGGCGACCGCTGTCGAACTCACGCGGGTATTAATACACATCAGTGATACTGTGTCATAATATATCTTATAACAAATGCTAAAGATTAAACGAACCAAGTCATTAAATCATATTCAAACACAAAAAAATATCTAAAAACATCAAGTCCAATATAAATATAGCAAAAAACTTGACATTTAAAAACTCATAGACAAAATACATGGCGCCAATACAGACGTTTTGAATTATTACATCGTTTATGACGCAAGATTAACTATTATATGGAATAATTGAACGTTTACAGCACGAGCCAGCGTCGACTGTAGTCGATAATAAATTTCGTGATTCATTTTATTTACACTTTACACTAGCCCGTGTTTATACACGATGGCGCCACTTGTTACTAATCACGATAAACATCATCGTCGTAGACTATACCTAAATAGAAACAAAATGATTGTTTGAGATAAATTTTTCAAACAGTCTAATATCTAAACTCAATCAATCAGCTTTCACAACATAAATTAGTTTTACACAGACGTATAAAATGCAGATCAAGATATTTGCTCAAAAGTTAAGCACCTAGTTCTTTCAAATGTGATCCCTCGATTACAAAATGTTCTAAAAACCAAGCATCGAATCGTTCGGTTCGTTAATACATAGTGGATGACAGCATCCAACCGCCAACAACATCCCTTTTAAAATAAAAAAATAAACAGTAAAAAAGACCGGACTCAACCGCTAGGTTAAAAACACTAGGTAAATCATAAATGAACTCAACAATCTTAATTGAACTTGACATGGAACAAAAAAGGTGGTAAAAAAATATTAGATCCTTTAATGGTTCTAGAAGTTTCTAATGAATGGCGTACCCACGCGGCGGCGGCGTGAATGAATCTCGCCTGGCGCACGGCCAACGTGAAGTAAGGAACATTCAGGGTTTACTTGTTAATAAATAAAATGTAAATGCAGAGAGCCAGACACCGCTGACAACTTTACTCCGCAGACGTTTTTATAAAAACAAAACATCAAAGACGATTAAAACACTTATATCTAATGTTTATCGCTGTTCGATGAAATAAAATTAAAATTAATTATTATCAGTATCCTTTCCTGTCTTGATGCTTTAAATACTGCAGTGCAGTGGCGTGCGCTCCATAAAGGCAGAAATGCAGTGCTTTACTTACTTACCATTCACAGATATTTTAATAAAACGTTCGGACGTTTTATATGACTTTAATTAATAGTAAATAAATGAATAAACAAAATATAATAACTTAAAAACGCCTAATATTTTATAATAGCACCTATTTACAAGTACATTATGTTTGGCAGGCGTTTAGCGACATGTTGGTGATGCGACTCCTGCCTTGTCGTGTAGCAGTAGATTTGTTCGCATGTGTGTAGTAATTTTAGTGTCCGTACACAGTTCGCAAACGCACACACCTATGAATATCCCAAGGCGCGAGTCGTCCAACTCCTACGGCATGCTTATAGACTTCGGCGAAGTTCGGCAGTTGTCGGGACACGGAAGTAATCGGGTATATTCGTGGCACGGTGGCCTATAATGCGAGTAATTATAATTGACGTAAAATCTAATTACTCACTACGCACATGATGCGTTTTTGTTTTAGTAAGGTTTTATTTGTTTAAATATCAGATTCAAGGAAGCCATTTTTTCATGTGAAAACGCATTGTTATTTTTCGGTTGCCATTATATTTAATATTTATAGTTTTCTTAAAAGATTTTTCATTTTAACATTTGAAAGTGTGTACATTAACAGTTTATTACTGAAGTTCTATAAAAATTGTAGGTAGTGATTTGCTTTTTAATTGATTTGAGTGATAATAAGTTCTCACAATTGTCATTCAGTAAAAAGATTCAAATTGTGTCTACTAAAGGTAGGTGTGTATCCGAGTTACAATAATTAAATCAGCAAAAAGGGAATGTAACTCAAAAGTTTCATGTTAAAAGTTATGAAGTTCTGTTAGTTCTGTTGGCATGGTTTCCGATTTAGAAATCCGTCGCTTGGCTGTGGCTATGCTAATTGCAGGGGGGTGAAACTCTCATACATGCACAAATTAACAGAGAACAGAGACATCTAAAAATGAATATCCGGTACTAACAGTTTGAAAGTTTTCGGATAGTCACAACAGATGCCACTAAGCGACTTCTACATCGCGCTATCGGTAACACAAGGCGTATACAGTATAAGGGCTCGCGAACATTTTACTATGCAGCAACCATATCCCACTATTAAAGAGGAACTTGGTCGTTGTTGTGTCTACGACATTCGATAAAACTTAATTTCTGTCCATAATTCAGTTCAATAAAAATTATCAGGCGGTACTACTTCCATCTAGCGGGTTTGATAGTAACTAAAACGGTACAACGCCATCTAAAAACGACATTCCGAAACTTTTGTAAGACTCAGTTTCAATTTTAGAGTTGCGCATCTATACTAATATATATCTGTATTATCTATGGCTAATTGCTAAAAATCTATAAAAGAAAAAGTTTTTGTGACCGACTACTCCGCCGCATACCCAGTGTCATAACCGTGTGCACGCCGCTGCTGCAGTGCCAAGGTTCGTGAGTTTACCCTACGAGTTTTCCTTGCCCGTCTTGATGTTTAAAATACTGGGCGTTGTTGGTGAGTTTACCCTACGTTTTTGTACCACATGTTTACGTTTTGGGGTCGTTGTACTATTTGGGTGCCTACATCAATTGCGTAATTTACTTTTTTATTTGTTCGGAAAACTTACAGCTACTTTAACAGTTCAATTAAAACTATTTACAAGCCATTTATAAGTTTACACAAGTAATCACTGTATTACAATGTATACATGTGTAGGTATTATATAATGTAGATACCTATAAATATTTACCTTTGAAATATGTAATATAAAGGTGAGAAACAAGGTCAAGTATTATATTTTGGTATAAGCTTACCCTTCACTGAGTAACACTTGTAATATAAATGTTTTATACCTAAAACAATGTAAATTAAAAATTAAAGTTAATTTCTCAGAAACCGTACATTTTCCGCTGTGAAAGTATCATATGTCCTTCCCGGTGGTCTACTCTACGTCTATGCCAAATTTCATCAAAATCAGTCCAGTAGTTCGGAGCCTATTCAATGCAAACGAACAGACAAAACTTTTCTCTTCATTATATTATTATAGTATAGACATGTATAGATAAGAAACACTACCTCAGATTATTAACACAATCTAGTCTCTACTGTGCGCTTAATAGATACAATTTTGTTACACGTTGACGTACTTTGTTAATTGTCAATTTAAAAATATGTATTTTCAATTTAAAAAAAAAAAAAAAGAAAAAAATCGACGCGGTGCTGCATTTTTAAGTAGTGATTCAAAACTTAACTTTATTTAGTACACAGGTAGATTATAATAATAATAATAATAATACTCTCCACACCGATTTCGGTGACGGTGGCCGGTTTCATTGAAACCAGGCCAGTTACGAAGGAGTGATTTTATTGTGCCCAAGTGTGTGCGCAGTACACAAGAGTACTCTCTCTTCCTTTTACTCTCGTAACCCAGTGGGACGGATGACCGACACGACTGGCGAGAGATCAGGCGCAGGACTTTTTACATGCCCATCCGACGCATGGATCATCTTTCTAGTCAGACAATCAGGTGCGTCGGATGGGCATGTAAAATCTTGGACCTGCGCCTGATCTCTCGCCAGTCGTGTCAGTTATCCGTCCCACTGGGTTTCGAGAGTAAAGTAAGAGAGAACGTGCTCTTGTGTATTGCGCACACACTTGGGCACTATAAAATTACTCTTGCGTAACCGGTTTCAATGAAATCGGCTACTGTCACCGAAATTGGTGTGGAGAGTTAATATTATTATAGTTCGATATCTTAAAATGCACCGCTGCGTCACGTATTGTTTGAGTGTGACCTGATAGGCAATAGGGAATATGCACGTATTTTTTTTATTATTTTATATAGATCTATCTTGTTTGGTAAATCGTATGGTAAAATCAGTTTTTTGATATCATTAAAAATAACTAAGATATGAACGTTTAAAGTAGTCTATTAGACAGAGAGATCGGACGTGTATCGTGACGTCACATAACACGACTTTCATAGAAAGTTCATACTAAATTTCGTTTTGCTAGAAAGAGATAGATTACAAACTTTGATCGCTCATATCTTGCTCATTTATCAACAGATATTGAATTTTTTTTCGCCATTTCCTTTATTTTTCAGTCTAGTATCATATTAATATGTTTTATGCTATTTTTATATTTTATGCATATTCCCTATTGTGCTAAATAAAACCTGCATTAATACAATACGCTAAAACACTCAAACGGTGTTTTTATGAATGTTAAACCAACGTGAACGCTCTGATTGGTCGAAACGTCATAAAATCCGTTCATGGTTTCCGTTCGTGTCGCTTCACTTACAATCCAATAAAAGTAAAATAAAAGTCTACTTTGAACACGAGAATTGAGGTTCTGAGCTGAACCTTAGTATAAGAAATTATCTGATCATTTAGCTATACATATTTTGGCTAAAGGTTATAGATATAACGCTGCAACCACAAACTGTAACCACAGATTTAAACATTCGGTGTGAAACGCTAAGTGAGAACTGTGACGCATGGCACAGAGAACTTCTCGCGTGACTTCTCAAGTATAGAGTACACGTTAAAAATAGACTTGTACAATAATGAACGAATTCATAACATTGATTCATCGGTTTAAAGTTGTGTCGATTTGCGTCAGAGAGCACTCGAAAATGGTGCGGACTGCGGTTAGGGCACTTTACCTCGTTAGTTCATAATTATTAGTGGTGAACAGCTGACACTACAGCATAAATAAGGTACTTATTATATTAAAATAAATAATTTTATAATTAGTTTAAATGGATTAGATTCAACTAGCTTTTGCCCGCGACTTCGTCCGCGTTGAGTTCGGTTTCCATAAAAAGTTTTAACCGGTTTTTCTCACCTATAGGGGGCGAATTTTCAAAAATCCTTTCTTAACGGATGCCTACGTCATTACAACTATCTGTATGCCAAATTTCAGAGAAATCCGTTCAGTAGTTTCGGCTCTGCGTTGATAGATGAGTCAGTCAGGTTTCCCTTTTTAACACGCTTATATTAATTTATATTTAGATTAATTAGGTTAGGTTAGGTTAGGTTAGGTTTACCAGACCACAAATAAATGAATTATTTATTTCATATTTTGTGGAACTTCAATTATACTTAGGTACTTGTGCTATAAATTGTAATAGATGCCTATTTATATCAAATAAATGTAAATGTAAAAGTTTGTGAGAATGGATGGATGCATGGATGTGGAAGGAATGAATACGGAACCTTATTTTTTAATCAGGACCCTAAGATAAGAGGAGCCTAAGTTACTCCTTATAATATATCTGCCAGTGAAAGTCCTAGCCGTTTCAGAGTTAAGCCGGGACAAACGGACACGCAGACAGAGAAACAGACCAAATTTTATAAATTTGATATTTTGGTGTAGGTACCGTATATTATAATATAATATGCATTTAATACAAAGCTGTTGTTCGAATTTGAAATTACAACAGATACTTCATATTATTAATTTATTTGTCGAGGTTTAGAAGATGTATAGATTGTTTTAGGATTAAACAGACAGAATATAAGCATAAACATATACATTATAGACGAGGCATGAAGTGTCTCCAGTCAATGAAAAAATGGCCCCACTTTTGACATTTTTGGGGCCATTTTGACATTTAAAGTATGGAGGAAACAAGATGGCTGACATTTGGGGTATGGTTAAAACCTTTGGTTAAAACCAAGATGGCGTAACTTTTTATTGTATGAAGTTTTGTTCTGTCAAATGATAGCCATCTTGAGTTTTGAAATCTTTGCAGATTAAGATTAAGATCACGCTATTAACTTATCTAAAGCGATCTCTTTGCAACTAATAAACGCATATCCATAATTTACATAATAGCGTATATTTCCTTGTGCTCGTTTCCGTTTATTATTTTATAGGACACCGTGAGAAAATAGCGTTTAATTTCATTCAGGTGTTTAATTCATTCTAGCATTTATTTATTAACTTTTTTGTCCCTGAAATAGTCCTTTACTGGGTTTTTACATCATTTATAAATATTTACCATAATATTGTAGATGAGTCATGTCGAAGCAAAAAGTGTCCACACTTATACTTTTGCGATTGTTTGGGGCTAAGAGTATATATTGGTTTGGAGCAGTTGAGGTTTGACATTTGTCATCTTGACATTTTGACATTTGCTTTCCGCAGTTCAGTCCTCATTTTGACAAAATCTTCTCAAATCAAAATGGCGTAACTTTTCATCTTTGGTCATTGGTTTCAAGCACAAACACATGAGTAATTGTTATTATTTTCTTTACATTGAATGAAGGTTTGACATTTGTCATCTTGACATTTTGACATTTGCTTTCCGCAGTTCATTCCTCATTTTGACAAAATCTTCTGAAATCAAGATGGCGTAACTTTTTCTGAATCATTGATTTCAAGCACAAACACATGAGTAATTGTTATTATTTTCTTTACATTGAATGTTCATTCGTTGAATAAATGAACACTTTATTGCGCACCAAAAAGTAAAATCAAACAATACAGGGCACAAAAGGCGGTCTTATCGCTACAAGCGATTTCTACCAGACAACCTTGTTGAATTTGGGAAAAGATTTGTACCTAAGTAACTTGTTACAAAGGTAGGTGACTTTAAATAAACGTTCAGGGATATAATACATTGATGGCTCTTGTTGTCATAACTCTTACAGAAAGTAGAAACATTTAAAAAGTCTATTATTTTACTATTATTATGTTTTTTCAACATTAGTATTAGTCATTACAACGATGTACAGCTTGGCAAATAAGAGTATGACGCGATGACAGGAGGAACTAAAAACATTTTCGACTCTATCATCTTTTCTCCTTATTAGATTGGAATGACGTACCTTAAGGATACTAATATAAGGATACTTTTATCCTTCCTCTACCCTTTTTTGAACACTTCTGAATGAATCATTTCATTTCGGCGGCAACATTGATGATAAATAAATAGATGTAGCTTCCTCAAACGCTCAGCTCTGTAGTCTATGCCCGCGCGTCAATATAGTTAGACTCTATTATTATGCCGTATTAAGTTTATCTCTCGTAATCCAAGGCCCACCTGTGCAGTTCAACGGCACTACGACCAGTCCGTCTGGTTATTTTAACTGGCAACATCGATTTACATCTATCGATCCATATTTACACGAATATAACCCTTAATGAGTATAAAATAAGTCGCATCCCCGCAGTTTGCCGCCAAAGCGCCATTTATGTATTTATTTATTTTTTTAATCTGTATCACGGTCTGGACACGATTAATGGTCTGTGCAAAAGTAGACGGACGGTTGGCAGTATGTAGATTCATATCGATTGCTTAATATTCGACTTTATACCCTTGTGATAGAGGTTGAATTGCTCTGCGTGCAATTATTTCAGGGTGGGCTAAAAGTGAAGCGATTGAGAAACGATAGACACCGATCTTCTTGATCGTTTTATGTTTATTTACTTAGGAGCTACGCGCGGCAGCTTTAACGCAGGAAAGAAAACGCAGTAAGGATGGATTATGACGTAAAATTTACATAAAAACAAAACAATTACGCCATATTGATTTCAGGAGATTTTGTCAATTAAATGCGGACTGATTATATTGCAAATATGAAATCATAATTTCAAGAAGACAAATGTCAAACCACGACTTTTTTTTTAATGTAATGAACCAGGAAATGAGCAGACGGATCGCCTGATGGTAAGCGATTACCGCCACCCATGGACACTCGCAACACCAGAGGAGTTACACTTGTAACTCCTCTGGTGTTGTGACTTGCGTTCCTGGTCCTTAAAATCCCCGATCCCTCCGGTAACCTCACTCACTCGGCGAAACACAACGCAAGCGTTATTTCACGTCGGTTTTCTGCGAGGTCATGGTATTTACCCGGTCGAGCCGGCCTATTCATGCCGAAGAGTGGCTCACCCACAGTTAACTACGACTGCCCCAAACAACCGCATAAGTGAGTAATTTGTTCAACTACAACTATTACAAAAATACAAATATTTTCCTTCATAATATTAGCATAGCCATAGATGTATAATATAAAAAAGAGGAGCATAGAATTATTTCAAATTCGGGTAGATGTAATATAGGTGCAATGAGTTTAGGCTGTTGCGAATATACTAGTATTCTAGTGTTCTCGACGGTT
Source organism: Glaucopsyche alexis (assembly GCA_905404095.1). Lineage (NCBI taxonomy): Eukaryota > Metazoa > Arthropoda > Insecta > Lepidoptera > Lycaenidae > Glaucopsyche > Glaucopsyche alexis. The sequence continues at coordinate 2,998,149 of FR990057.1, forward strand.
CCATGAATTTCCTGCCCTGACGAACGTTCACTCAGTTTTTCGCGTCACTACTTCACTAGACTGCGGGCGGATTACCTAACTTCGTTGAACTTCATGAACTGCTTCTTGGTCTTCTTCTTCTTCTTTTTAAAATGGCTCCTGAGTGAACTATAATAATTGTATTGAAATTTGCGTTTTGTTGTGTGTATTAAAGCACCACGTAATTTATAAAAATATAAATATAAAATTTTATACTATTATTTAATTATAAAAACTATTAAGGACCTAAAAAGAGCATTTCAAATGAACTGATTTTTATACTTTGAAACACCGCCGATGTTATAATTTAATATTTAAATCAATTTATATAATTTTCAAAAAAGTCCATTTGGAACATTCAAACGCAATTTTACCTATTGTCATTTCACTTCAAAATTATTTTTTTAAATTTATAAACATAAATTGGAGTTTTGCCAGAAATATTAAGCGACGTTGTTGTTCTTATATTTCCTCGAAAATTTGTGTTATTATAATTTGGTTCCTAATGTGTAATATTGGTAGAATATTAACCATTAGAATTCATTGACGTGTACAAGTATGGGCAAGTGGTACAAGAGGTGAAGGAGATTGTCTAAATATTTATTTAAAAGAAAACACTTGAGTATAATCACAATTCAAAATCCGTATATTCAGACACCACAATATACTTAATACACGGTAAACTGTAAAGGCGTTGTAACGGGAGTCGTTTTAGTTGGGCATGCTATATATAATCTGCTTTAAATTTGCTAGTTGCTCTGGGGCTATGTAGACAAAGTTACATCTGCAAAATCCTTACTTTAAAAGAGGGCGAAAAGAAGGTTGACTGGTAAATTTTTGCGGGCGAGGGGGAGGTGGTGCTTGCAGACTTGCAAAAAAAGCGCACGGTGGAGGACTGCCACTCATCAAGGTGCTGAGGATGATAAATATTTTGTCGCATGGAACGGTGGCGAAAAGTTGCAGCAGGTATAAGTCCGAACAGTTCCTCGGAGCACTCCCCGTAATATAACCGATAGAGGACGCAGAGCGATGCTACATCTCTACGTAGCTCTAAGGAGTCAAGCCTATTTGAAAAACTATGGCAGTCGACAATTCGAGCGGCCCTACGTTAGATACGATCCAGAGGGAGAAGCTGGTACTTTGGTGCCCCTGCCCAGAGATGAGAACAGTATTCCATGTGAGGCCGAACCTGCGCCTTATAGAGTTGTAGGCGTTGTACCGGACTGAAATACTGCTTTGACCTGTTCAGAACACCAAGCTTCTTGGAGGCTAACTTGGCCTTGCCCTCCAGATGATATCGGAACTGGACCTCGCTCGATATGTTAATACCAAGTATTGCAATGTTGGAGGAGACAGTTATGGGTATGCTTTCAAAACGAGGACATACGACCATTGGTAACTTTTTAGCGGTGAACGCGCAAACTTGTGTCTTAGAGGGGTTGAATTGGACTAAGTTAAGTCTACCCCATTCGGCCGCGGAGCGGGACAGAGAGAACGATCCATAAGCGGATAAAACTCGAAAAACGTAAGACTCACAATATATTTTAATACATATGACAGAAAACAACGAGAGTCAAGAGCGGTTATTGGCGATTTCGAATTCAAATTTGAATTTGTATTTGCGATCAAGGTGTCATAGCCTCATACGTGTACTAACGAGAACAAATTTATTAATAATCTGTGCCTTATCCGTCTTCTTTTTGGAAGTGTCGAAGCCGGGATTACAATAGGCCCCTGTTTTGTTTGACAGTTCTCATTTCATGAACTATGTCATAACGCTTCATGAACTATGTCAAAAGCACTACGTCACACGATTTAATTGGTCGAAAGAGCGTTTTATTCGTTCTATGAAGGACAAAATGGCGGACTATTTAGTTTGACATGACAGTAGGCTTGTCTTTTTTGACATTTTCACTTTTTAAATTGTGTTTTAAAAAGTTCGAACGTCAAAATGAAGCCCATCCCGATTGTCATAATATTAGGTAATAGCCCTACTGGCTTTTGAAACTAACTGGCGTAATACCGGTTGTAGATCAAAAATAGATCTAGTTCGTACTGAGTGACCATAGATCATTAAAGTCATGTACATAATGTTGTTTTTAAACTGTGGCTTATATAATTTAAAAATAGAATAAATAGAAAATTTTATTTTCGTTGTTAATGCAATGCACTTCTAGAGTGATTATATAATTTTGATCTTCAAGTTGTCTCAATTCTTAGATACCGCCCGAAACCGATATGTGGATAGAAAGTCTGTTAGATTAGAAATATTTATATTATAACTAGCAGTCCCGTGCCCACATTAATAAAGTCATCCAGTGGATCAAATAATAAATCAACCATTCTCGAATCCACTTCAACACATACAAAAAAATTATCAAAATCGGTCTAGCCGTTTAGGAGTTCAATTACAAACTTCCTTACTTAATAGTATAAATGTGAATTTGTTTATTTGGTTGTTACGTTTTCACGTAAAAATTCGGCACAGACATAGAGACAGTAGAGTAGACCACGGGAAAGAACATAGGCTGCTTCTTATCGCGAGAAAATATACGGTTCTCACGAGATACTGTTTTAACGCGGGTGGAGTCGCGGGAAAAGCTATAAAATAAAATAGGAGCTTGTAAAATTTCTCTACTGCCGTCCTCAAACTAAAAGGCGGTTAAACGACAAAAAAAAGTTTTTGAGTAGAGCTAAAAAACACGGGATTATTTTGAAATTGACGATGATGATTTTCTATAAACAATTGTTAAAGTTGTCATAGGACATTCATGACAACATTAACAATTGTTTATACAAAATCACTAGCATCAATTTCAAAATAATCCCGTCTTTTTTAGCTCTATCTATAACTCTTTTTGTCATTTAACCGCCTTTTAGTTTGAGGACGGCAGTCTAGTTCTACAGTGAACTCGACTATACTATTTTTGCGACACCCTATATAGTAAACTTGCACAAGACATTCCAAAAGAATTAGTCAATACCGAAGCGGCCAACAATGACAATGCAAATCCATAGACAATTTGCACATATCTTGTCTACGCTATGCCAATCACGCGTCTTAACACAATGCGTAATTTATATCGAATTTCAAGTGCCCTTGTACAACCGTTTATTATAAAGCTCTAATGGACGTTCGACTGCAGTTAGCAATTTAGTATTAGAAGGGATTCCGCCCATAGACAATTAATGATAAGGCTACGTTCCCACGAGACAGAAAAAACAGCACTGTAAATAGAACTCTGCGCTAATACAACAAAAAATCAAATAATTAAATGGGGAGTTTTGCCGGGAATGTCAATCAGCAATGTTGTGTAATTTTGTATTATTTTTCTAAATTCGTGTTATTTCGGTTTTTAATGTGTAATATTGATGGAATATTATTCATTAATTATTCGTTGAGGTGCACTAGTGTGGAAGAGTGATGTATTCTATAAAATGCGTGCTAAATTGCATTTCCCGCCTAAACTTCCTAGGAAGTTTCAGTAAAGCGTCTACCACTTTACTGAACCGACTGACTTGACGTAATAGTGTTCTGTGGACTTGACTGATTGATTACCGTGATTATTTATTAGGACTTTGACTAGACTTTGGACTTGACTATTTAGAAATATGTTGATGAAAATATACACGACACTGGCAAATGGCGATAAGCCGACGCCATAAATAAAAAAAATAAAAAGGATTAAATATCAAACGTCAGATTTGACAACTCTACATGAATATAAGCTCTAATGTATAGCGCACAGTTCTATTTACAGTAAGTACTGTTTTCTCTGTCGCGACTACAAAAACGCTGGTGGGAACGAGGGCTAAGCAAATAAATTATATTGCTGACAAAGTTATAATGATAAGTGCAGTAAGTACTCGTTGTATTTCAAGGATATGGGCATCTACATTCTACAGAACCCGGTCCGAAAGAATGTACATAGCTTTAAATATTGATACTCGTCAAGCCTCGTCTTTGTAGAGCATTATCTCTGTTAAACAATAATAAATCCTAAACTTTGATGTCCATTTCATTTTCTTTGTCAATATCGGCGCTATATCAAACTGGATAGTTGTTAAAACGCACACATGTCAAAGAAATATGAGCGGTTCCGGTCACTCTGTTATCTATACTAATATAATAAAGAGGAAAATTTGTTTGTATGTTTGTTTGTTTGCATTGAATAGGCTCCGAAACTACTGGACCGATTTTAATGTGTATCCGTAATCCGTTGTCTGATTGCCATAAAACAAGTCTTAACTTAGCATGGGATTAGATTGATGTGATGTATATTACATGTTTATTCTATTGTATGTTATTATGTGTGTTTAATAAAGAATTTGAAGTTGAATTTGAATGTAATTTGGCACAGACATAGAATAGACCATGGGAAAATGTATAGGTTACTTTTTACTGCGGTAAAATGTACGTACATCTAATCGGATTAAAGACAAAAAGAATTAAATTATATATTTGAAAAAAAATACACACTGCTGTAAGAAAACACGTCCATAATGTGACAATTTTTCAAATTAATTAAAATTTAAATTATAGCGTTTTCACACTTGTCTGGACACATGGGATTGGATAGTGTGGACGTTCTTAGGGTACTAAATAGATACTAGAATACTAAAGTAATCTACTAGAATATCTATTAAGATCCTGGTTTTCCTTTCGAAACGGGATCAAGCCCATCTAGATTGTCGAGCAGCCTTCAGTACAATATTCTAGACGCGATTTCGCAGCTGTTTTCCTTAGGACGTGATAAAATCCCAAATTATATTCATTCACGCCTTTGAATGCAGTTTGCACAAGGCTTCTTGGAAATATTATTGTTAAGTTGGTAATAGAGCAGGTTATTTTTACAAAAAATGGGGTTCATTTCAGAGTCATGCTTACTTACTTTTTTCTGCAATTTCTTTGTGACAGACTGAGGACAAAGAATATATTACTAACGTACTAAAAGGCTACTACATAGACGTATATAAATATTATAGACGATGCAAAAACTGTCTCCAGTTATATGGCACCACTTTTTGAGTTTATTATTAGTTTATTTTGACATATTTGAGGTATGGTGAAATCAAGATGGCGTAACTTTTTCTTGTATGAAAATTTATTCTGTCTCAAATGTACTCCATAGCCCAACTTTAGTTTTGAAATTTTTGGTCTGCCACAAAAAAATCCAAAACAAAACTACTAAAAATATTGTCTTTGTGTAGATAAATATTAGCCAGACTTTAATTATAAAAGCATACCTAATATCTACTCATATTAGCGCAAAAAAGTTATTTTTTTGGGTACAGAAATCAAGCCATATATCTAAGTTATAATATTACAATTTAATGCCTAATTATAAAAAAAAAAAACATTTGAAGAAACAGGCCTTGAGAGCAAAATTAAGCTGATTGTAAGTCGTAACAATATTATGTTAAAATCGTTAGGTAGATATATAAATCCATTAACCAAATAACCTGACTTTAGTTTCTAAAACAAAAAGGAAACTGCATTTTTTTATTCGAAAGAACTAAGACTGTAAAAGCCTCAATGATACATTTATTTGTAGTTCTAGTTGATTAGACATTTTGAGGCTTTTACTTGTAATTTAGGGCTGTTTGATTTTGTGCTAGTTTGTGCACCAAATGGAACTTGCACTTACGCAATCCAGCTCGCAGTGCAGGCGTGTTGCGTGCTTGTGTGCGTACGCGCGTGCGTGTGCGTCCTCGCGTGCGTGTGTGAGTGCGTGCGTGGCGCAGACTGCAAGGCGCTGCTCGAGCCAACTGCATACTATTACAAAACTGTTGAACCTAGATTAACATACAAGTTTTTATATGCATCGCACAGATGTTTCTGAGAATTGTGCGTGTGCGTTTCGATTCTCTCACAATATATTTAACCTTAAACTACCATGCGTGTTGACAGAGCCTATGGAGGCTTTATTTGCAAATATTTTATACAGTTTTATAGTCACAGAAATAATGTATTTTGGAGCCGTTTTTGGTACAAAAAGAAACCGGACAACCGGCGTTACTTTGGGTGCACCGTGCAAAGCAACACAGAGTGATGCAAAAAATGTATTTCTTTTTATTATGATGGATTATAATGACGTTATGGTGTACATTACGTCCTTGGAGGCTAGTTTGAGACAATGAGAACATTTAACAGGGAGTTAACAAGTTTACACACAAGCCATTAAGACGCGAGCCCAACCGCTGACGCATCGTTAACGATCCGTCTTATCGATCAAAATAGAACAAAGCAATATATTTAAGTGGTTTAAAAATAGCTAATGTCCATAAATGGCTTTTTGTTTTGTTGTTTTTAGGGATTTCCTCTGTGGTATCTACATCTACTCAAGTTAGTTAGAAAGCAGTTACATTGACATATTTGTAGTACATTATTAATTTATTACGGCTACACTATTTCTTATTATAAAATATGTGAATGTAAATTTGTTTGGTTGTTACGCTTTCAGGTAAAAGCTACTTAACCGATCATCGTGAAATTTGAAACAGATATAAAGTTGACCACGGGGAAGGTCATAGACGACTTTTTATCGCAGGGAAATGTACTGTTTCCGCGGAATTTCCTTTTGCACATACGAACTCGCGGGAAATACCAAGTTCTTAATATTTTTCGGGAATCGTCGTCCTCCACACTCCGATTTTAAAACTACAAAATGCCAATTTTTCTGGACTTTTCCCAAGAAACTTCCATAAGAAGGATAGAGCATTGCATAATATGTGGTGGCGTGATGGTAGCAGGCAATTAGCCACGTGCCTATCTAGGTCACAGACTGAGCTACCGCGTCACAGGGCTGTCACATACACAAAAATGTACGTGAATTGTGACAGCCGTGTGTCGAATGACGAGACCGGCAGAATCGCTTGCCATCAGGTGATCCGTCTGCTCGTTTTCTGGTTCATTTTATTAAAAAATACTCCCACAAATACCACCGAAGTATACATGTCTGCAATTAGGTGGTAAGTGGTAACCCTGAATTTGACGAAATGCTTCTGATGCCAATCAGTACGCGTTCACCTCGAATTCCTACAACTTTTATACTACGAATATTACAGGAAAACTATAAAAATTACTAGTCTTTTACGTTTTACATGTAAATAGTTGTATCGACAAAAAAGTAAAACATTTTGTTCTACCATGTGTGTAGGTACCAGTGCAGTGGCGAGTGTACATTCAATTCAACATTGGTTTGGTACCTACAAGTTACAACTCGACATCATATCGGCTTTCCTTATAAACATTACTTACATTAATTATAGATGGCACTAAGTGCAATCAAAATAAATATCGTTATTCTGTACTAGCTCTTGCCCGCAGCTCCGCCCGCGTAAATATAGTATCCCAAGGGAACATTGTACTTTTTCGGGATAAAAAGTAGCCTATGTTTTAATTCAGAGCCTAAACTACTACCATACCAAATTTCATCGAAATCCGTTCAGTAGTTTTTGCGTTAAAGAGTAACAAACATCCATCCTCACAAACTTTCACATTTATAATACTAGTAGGATTACAATACTCAAGCGGCTTACCATTCCGCAGATCTCACTTTAAGCCACTGCCAACTACCCACTCAGATCTATGGGTCATTTAAATTGGTAGCATTATAGGTGTATTGTTTATTTTTATATTAATTTGGATTTGAACACTCCGCTTACAATGTCCACAAAAATACACCAGCAAAGTATTAAATGGTTCGCCCGCATATCGAACAGCAGTTGTAAGCTGATGCGTGTATGACTGTTTAGTATTTCTCCGAACAATTCGCTCGCTTATCGTTCTCAAACAATACATTTTCAGGAAGCTTGTCCCACTCGGTGGCCGCACGTTTCGCACACTTATTAGGACAAAACTCCTAATTAGTGAAGGCTGACCAAAATTCTGGACTTTGCAGGACATATTTCATTTGATATATTTTCTTGTGCCTGTTCAAATATAAAATTAATACAAAATAAGCTACGTTTATATTCAAATTTAATAATTCGTTCGACGTACGTAATCAATTATAATACTTTATAATTATAAATAAATTAAATTCACAGTTGAAAGTAGGCCCTGACCGCTTTATAAACCAGAATTCACGATATAATCTTTAAAATTATGTATCACATGAAACTAATTACAGGTTCTAAAAGTTAAACATTTATCTGGACACTAATTTATTTTGTACTTAAGATTTCCGGAGCTTAGTTCATTATAACTCGTTAATTATACTCGTATCTACAAGTGAATGGTGACAAGTTACCACGTACAAAAATTTCTGTACCAATGAATATTTGAATATAGGATAAATATATGTTTTAGATAGATATGGATATCGATCTTAAATATTATTCTCTCTCGGGTTGAATTCGCAATAGTTAGATACGTATAAATTCTTAAATTCTATTAAACAAAAGGTTTACAAAAATCCAAATTTTTTTTGCTAATTTTCTCATTGATTGCTAACGTTTCCCATTCTTTCTGTTTTTTTTTTCGGCTTAGTAGTCCAGATCACTAGTCTACTGCGGGTTTTACGACCTAATTTACGGGACATTAAAGTCAATACTCCCGTCAATACGTTCAGGATGCAGCGTAAGGCCGCGCTCGTAGAGGCCGGCGAAGGTTGCGAGTTGCGACAATGGACACTTCCGATCTGGATCATTTCGATATTCATCGTCATCAGCCATGTCCCATCGTGGGAGAGCCATGCATAGATATCACGGCCTCACAGACAACCGGATTGAAATAACGCTTGCCTTGTGTTTCACTGAATAAGTGAAGAATGGTCGAGAATTTTAAAGATTAGGAAAGAACTCGTACAAAAATGTAGGACCTTTGAAGATACAAAACGAGGTGTGTTATAAGTTTGATATGTCTGTCTGTCTGTGTCAGTCCGTAGCATTGTAGATCCTAAACGAAAGATCCGATTTGGATGCGGTTTTTTTCATTCGAAAGTTGTCATAATCGTATTATGCGTATATATTTCTTAACTATAATTCATCATTATCAGCTCGCTCACTGCTTGACAATTCGGTGGTTACTCCCATATTTTAAATTTGTTTTTCAAAAGTGCATTATTTTCGGTCGGGACATGGTAAACCGTAAATGACAAATTTATGATAAGCGTTATACTTTCAAAGAAATGTAAATGAATATATGAAGATAAGTTTCAAAAAATTATAATATAAATACTGAATAGTAATGTAAAAACCATCACAATTTAAAAAGATACTAACATTTAAAATCATTCATAATATAAGAAAGACAATAATGGAAAATTTTGATTAACATAAAATTCTTATCACAATTATTTTTGTATTTTATTGCTGGTGTGTAATTAAAAAGCGAACAAGATACAAAAGCGATCGGTTTCACGGCGTTGAATACTAGCATTGGTGCCATTTAGTCTATGGTCGCGACCAGCGTAGGTGGACTCGCGGAACCCGTTTGTTCCCTACAAATGAAGGGAGCGCGGGGACCATGTTAATTTGCCACTGTAAATTGTATGTCTCAAGTTTCTGTGGTTTTTTGTAAACAAAATAAACTTTATATGTTTATAGCTTTGTCTCTGTTGCTGCTGTGTGTAGTGACAGCATATCGTGTTTATTAAATGTGGGATAGATGGGATGGGATTCCATCCGTAACAATCTATCCATTTAGTCGCTAATCCGTCATTTGGAAAAAGGTCGCAAATGATATGATCCCATTTTTTTTATTTAAATTCAGTCCTCCACAGACATGTCCTCCAGTTTGTCCATAAGCGACGGTAATCGCTTTCTATGAGGCGATGCGACTGCTCGTTTGCACCTCATATTTCAGTAAAGAAAAAACTTCTGGGAAGAAAACTAAAAGTATAGTAATTCGTTCGATAAGTACCCAAGAACCAATCATATAAATAACATATTTTAAAATAATTTTGTTTCAACTATTAAAAATTCGTTTGTCTTTTAGCACAAGTAGGTTCTTACGCAGCTACCGCCTACCACTATACCAGTTAATCGTCAAAGGTTGATTTATGACTTAACCAAGATCGGGACGGAATGAATTTTCTGATCCATGCAAATTAATGCAAATATGGAGATATATTCTGACTTGATCGCAACTTATAAGGTAATGAGATGGCGAGAAATTAGCAAAAGCGGGAAAAAACGCGGCGTGGTATCTAGGGCCAGCTCTAGAATCGATAAAGCTGGCTGCAATTATCCCGACTGCATTCTTTAAAAACCGGCCAAGTGCAAGTCGGATTCGTGCAACAAAAGGTTCCGTACAAAACCTGAAAAAAACACATGTGTCGTATAGAAGACCCCACTTAAATATTTGTTTTATTCTGTTTTTAGTCTTTGTTATTATAGCGGCAACAGAAATACATCATCTGAAAATTTCAACTGTCTAGCTATTATGGTTAAGGAGATACAGCACAGACGGACGGACAGACAGACATGCAGACAGACAGAGAAGTCTCAGTAATAGGGTTCCGTTTTTACCCTTTGGGTACGGAACTCAAAAAAGCAACATGACTCTCGAATATAGTGACTATACAACAATGTTGTCATAGGACTAACAGGACTAAACGAGTTTAACGACTCACAAAGGCTTCTGTAAATTTTAATTAATAAATAAAAGATAGGACTAATATTATGTCATAATGACATACTAATATTAACTAATATTATGTCATAATGACAATTAAGGCCTCCATACAGTCAATTTTGTAATAAGTTTAGGTATAAAAATATTTGGGATAACAAAATGACATTCTATTTTTAAAACAGGTTTGTCGTGCGTCGTTTATTGCGTTTTAATTGTTAATATGATAAAGTTAAGTCATTTCTAATTACTCTTCAAGTCTTCAACAAAACGACCACAATTTTCTAAACGTTGCATGCTGTTTTAATTTTAGAATACTTAAGCATTATTTTTTTAATGTTAATTTTCTTTAAACAGTCCTAATTTAGGCATATTATTATTTTTCGCGGTCACCATGAAACACGCGTTTAGAGGACAGTCGCAATTTAAAAATAATAACATTTTTAAATCGGGAGTGTCCTGCAAACGCGTGTTTGATGGTGACCGCGGTGACTGGTCACATTACGGCGGGTTGTGCGCAGTGCCGAGCAGTCTAGCTCGACTGCCACATGCAATCATCACCATCACCCATCGTATGAAAAATAGTATGTAGGTATTGCTAATAAGACGATCTCTGTGTGTCAGTGGTTGAACGTGTTGGTCCTCTAGCCGGAGGTCGCAGGTTTGAATCCCGTCGAAGGAACAAAAAGTTTTTCGCTGTCCCTGGCCATGGATATTGGATGTGTAATTGTGTATTAAAATCTTAATACTTGTATGTATAATACAAGTAAGTACAATACAGAAGTATTAAATATATTTCTGTTATTTGGTACCCGTAAGGCCGTAACGCCCGTAGGTAAGACAAGTTCTTAGAAAACTTAACACGGAATCAGATTGACGTGGTGTGAAGCGTCCGTGTTCCCAAAATCCCATTCGAGTAGTTATAGTACCTACATAATGACGATGACGTAGACAAAAAATATTTTATAATATTATTATTAATTTAGACCTTCAGACAAAGGGGATTTCCCACTTAGTAAATTATAAATGTTTGCGGTTTTCAAAAGTGCTTTAAAAACTCAAAAATAAAATATTGTGATAATAAGTATTTCTCTGAAGGATAATAAAATTTATTTTAATTGTTTTTACCTATTGAATTTGGATTTATTATGTTTCATATTTATAATTTACTTTAGAATTAATAATGTTATTCTTAGAAATATACTTAATTTAGTAGTTCTAACAATGGAAAATTAGGACATAAGATCTTTAGTTCGACTATGAATTTAAATCGATACTTATTGTATAACGCGTTTCAAATGAGGATAGGAACGTCAATGACCTTTTTCTGTCAAATGTCACTTAAAAAGTGCGATTTTCAGAAAAACTTAAGTGATTATAAATTATAATAGTCTTGTATCGAATTTAAATAAAAACGATAAATAGTAATCAATTATCTAAACATATTATTTAACCATCACATAACAGTGATAGTTAAATAACCTATTCTCATTTGAATCACACTATATCGGTTATTATTATTGTATTGTGGAAATTAACGAAAGCATCTTGATTCTTGACTAAATGCCCAGATTATAGTTTAGTCTATGGTCATCTTTGCTTCATGGAGTTAGCGTCAGGTGTAACTAGCTCAAGCCCGCCGCTCCGTCTGACGCGTCACGCGGTCGTGTTGAGTTACTACTAACTACACGAATTGTGAAACGTCCGCGTCCGTCTGTCTGGTAAACAAATCAACGGTTGCATGTACTATTGAACAAGTTGCCGCTCTACCAGGCAGCGCCGTTGAATCGTGCGCGCTGCTGCGGTGGCTGTAATCGTAATCATTGGCTGTGTTTCGCGGATAAAAGCGCTTGTAAAACATATTATTATCGGCCAGGACACGTTTGCTTACTTCAATACTGCTAACATAATCCGCCATTTTGCTTATTTAACGCCAGCGGTCGCCATTTTGCTTAAATTTTTTTGTTAGCGCTATTTTCCGCGGAACACAGCCAACGTTTTGTACAGAATACTGCTTTTCCCTGGCTTGGTTTTGACCCTAAAAACAAATATTTCAAAACTAAGAATGGGCTACGCTGACGTACTTATATTTGCCAGAAAAAATCTTCATACAAGAAAAAATTGCGCCATCTTGATTTCAGAAGCCTGATTTTACTGCGGAAAGCAAAGGAAAATGTCAAAATGTTAAGATGACAAATGTCAAACCTAAATGGCCCCAAACCATACCCAAACAACCCCATGTTTGGATTCATTGGTGTAGACTCTTTTTGCCTTGACATACCTCGTGTATAATACATAGGCCGGTATTCTTGGTCGATTCTTATTTCTAAGTTCGCCTTATAGACATGCTTAAGGTGACATTTCGATTCACAGTCGTAACTTAAGCATTGTCTTAAATATTATTTCATACAAACAAGGCGTACTTATTCGAAAATTCTTAAGTCTTTTCATAAGCAACGACCAAAAATTCCGACCATAGTCTATGAATTAAAGTGTCTTTAGCTCAGACTCTATGTAATAATTCTGTACACGTTATGGGTCTCTCAAATTAGTCAGCGTGTATTTATAGCAATTGTACTTATTTAATGTGAGGAGTGCGTCAATGATTATGGCAGTTATGGCACTCATTAGTGTCATTACATAAGATTACATCCTAGAGCAGAGTTTCCCAACCTTTTTCACACGGAGACCCCCTCGAATTGTAAAGTAACAACCAAATATAACGACATTGAAGGGACCGATAAATTGTGGACTTAAAAGACGCCTATAATAATTAGACTGGGACTATATTATGTTTCTGTTTTCCCGGGCCCGCTGAATTCCGGATTATGTAGTCTCAGCCTAAGCCTGGGACTATATGCACCGGAATCCGGAAGGCCGTAGACAATTCTGAGTATTGAAAATAGAACTCTGCGCTAATACAATAGAGTTGAAAATCGAAATGTCAGGTGTCAAGCTGTCATATTATATGACATTGACGTTTAACTCGATACTCAATTGTTCTATTTTCAACTCTATTCTATTGTATTAGCGTAGAGTTCTAAATATTTTCAATGCCCATAATTGTCTATGGCCTTCCGGATTCCGGTGCGTATTCCCCAGCCGCAGCCTTAGGTCCACAAATTTAATATTAACATTTCAACACGACGGACCTCAACTCTACGTCGTAATGTGTAGTTTGTCTTTGTAAATGATGTCATTGTAAAAGATGTTAACCAGGTAATACTTCATGCCACCTGATATATTTTTTTAAAAAATATATTTTTATCGCTATCTGTTTACATCCATACAAAGCTCTTTTTGTATGGAAATAAATAAATACCTATTGCAACTCTGTCGAAACTGACTGAGTATAATTAGTAGTAATTGCCCCCGGCTTCGCCCGCGTAAAATAAGGTTTTAAGCTTTCATCCCCTATTTTACCCCCTTGGGGGTTGAATTTTGTTTTAATCCCCTTAATGGTTGCATATGTCATATGAGAATTACGTGTGCAAAATACCAAATTTCCAGCCTTAAGGGTTTGGCCTGGTCGTTGATACATCAGTCAATCAGCTTTGCCTTTTATACATGAAGATTAGTGATTTGTCCCCCTTGACTTAACTCCACGCTCCCCTAGGTGAGCGCCCCACTAGTTGGGAACTCCTGTCCTAGCATACAACTAAAGTCATGTGACTAGTGGCTGAGAATCATAAATATGTAGCAACTAGCAAGTAGGTCGGATTTTAGATAAGCGTGTAAGCAATTTGTTTTACTAAAGAAGAAATAAAAGAGAAAACATTTGGTAGAATAAAATGGAAAACTAAAATAACTAAAGCATAAGCGTCAGCTCACGCCGAAAGATGATACGCGACGGAGCGTTGCATTTTTAAGATAGCTATTCAAAATCAAACTTTGTTCGCTACACTTAAAGATACACGTTTCATATAACATACACTGCACGTGCGCTGTGCAGGGCGGTGCAACCTGACATTCGAACTATTAGACTAGGGTTACACGGTCAGTCTGCCATCAGTTCAGTCCATCAGTCTCAGACTGACGCCAGAATGATGGCCGGAAAGTACATAATAAAAAAATGATCAGTCCGTCAATCACACGGTTACACGATCATTCTTTCGTCAAGGGCCCCATACATGATCCGGTCTGCCTTCAGTTCGGCCTGAACGGATTCAAAATCGTATCGTCTGTGTGCAATTTCGAGATCGATGCGATCGGCCGTACGGACTGAAGCGATTCGTTCCAGTGTTGCCAGCTCTGTTTTTGTGAAACTACTAAACTCGTATTGAATGCTATTAAAAAGTACTAAAAACTACTAAAGAAGCTACCTACTTAGGAATTCCTGAAGCCCCCCAAAAACTATTGCATTTTAGGTTTTGTTATATTAAATATTTTTCATTCATTGAATTTTACTATAAATTTTACCATTAAATTAAAATATACTAGCAAATATTACGTATATAGTAATTAAACGGGAAGTTTTAAGAAAATTACGGACGAATGTATTTTTATGATGATGTATTTTTTTTTTGTGCTTAACCTAGGCCATTTTGCATATGATTACTGTCTGGCTCTTTCCTACTAAAACACTACTAATAACTAAATTTCTACCGAGAAGGGAATAGAATACTCGATTTAGTAAAATTTTGTAAAATAACTAAGTTGACAACATTAATTCTGGCCTGACCGAGCGGCCTGAACGCGCGGCCTGTCCTGACCGTGTGTGGACAAATCGCTTCAGTTCTTGCCCGAGCCGCGGCCGTGCGGGCGTGTATCGTGTATAAGCGTTGTATGAGTTTTCGCGGTGTTTAAATACAAAATTGATAAACACGACCGTAGCGCGCGGCAAACCAGAATGGACTGATGCGACTGTTCCGTGTGTGGGCCCGAATCAGATCAGGCCGAACTGACGTAAATTGGGTTGGATGCGATTTTTTCCGTGTGTGTGCTCGAATCCGTTCAGGCCGAACTGACGTCAGTTCTAACTGAAACGATCGGCCTCTCGTCTGTGGGGGCCTTCAGTCTGATGGACTGAACTGATGCCAGACTGACCGTGTAACCCCAGTCATAGAGTTCAGTTTAGTTCAGTTCACCGCCATGTGTATATCCTTATGTAGTGAATAAAGTTCAATTTTGAATAGCAATCCTGAAAATACAGCGCCATGTCGACCAATGTAAATAGTAAATACCGTATAACGAATACTTCATTACTTCTCTGATAATAATTAATACATTACTCGTATGTTTATGCCAAGTATAAGGTTATAAGGACCTTATAAGAAGGCAGTAACAAAGACGCAACGGTATGAAGCGATGACTATAACATTAATAATAAACAAGAGTTTACCTTATTTGAGTAATAAAATTACAAAACAATACTTATTACTTACTTGATGATGCCCCAACTTCGTGCGCGCAAATGTTAATCTCTCGGAAACCTTACATTTTTCCGCATTAGCCTATATCCTTCCCCGTAGTCTATTCTAACTCTGTACCAAATTTCATCAAAATCGGTCCAGTAGTTTCGGAGCCTATTCAATGCAAACAAACAAACAGAAGGAGGAAAAGTTTGTTTTTTGTTTGTTTGCATTGAATAGGCTCCGAAACTACTGGACCGATTTTGATGAAATTTGGTACAGATATAGATTAGATATAGACCACGGGGAAGGCAGAATGTACAGTTACCGCGAGATTTCCTTTTGCGCATACGAAGTTGTGTGCAACATCTAGTAAAGAATTTTTTAAGATACTTCACTTCTTAAAAATATTTTCCAGCTTTTTATAGTTTAAAAATCGCCATTAAAAAGCACTTAAACAACTCAATAAACGTGAAATGTGTTATAAGTGTTCACTTTCCCGACATAAACGTCCATCAAAAGTAACTGTTGAGTTCAGTCGAAATATCAATTAGTACGTAGCAACCCGTGACTCATGAGTCATGGCATAGATGTGGAATATGAGATAAAACGAGCTTCAGTAATCTATAATACCTGGGTGATCGAGCTTTGCTGGGAGCCGAGACACCAACAACTTACAACGCAAAACGCGTAGCTCAGAGCCATACGCTTTGACCGTAATAACTTTATAATAATATTATTAAATCTTAACTAGCATTAATTGCCCACGGCTTCGCCTGCGTGAAAATAGGTTTTCAACTTTCATCCCCTATTTTACCCCCTTGGGGGTTGAATTTAGAAAAATCCTTCCTTAGTATTTTTCCTACGTCATATTGAGAAATACTTAATTTCAAATTTCTAGCCTCGAGGGTTTGGCCTGTGCGTTGATACATCAGTCAATCAATTTTGCAGCAGCGTTTATTGTATTACCAACGCCATCTGTTGGTCATTCATGAAAAACTATAACTAGAAAAACCTCTTAAAAAATGATCGCAAAACTTATTAAATTACAAGAAACGAATTTCTCTAATAATTATTATTATTTAAAAAATGCAATATAAAACAAATTGGAACCTATTTACAAACAAACAGTGCCTCTACGTATTAGGCACCCTGGGTTTAAATAACATGGTATCTCTTTCATAAATACAAAGAAGAAGAGAAATAACATTTAACCCAGATTTGCGTAAGTGGGCCTTTCATACATAAGAACGAGAGATACTTATAACATAATGCTTACCCCAGGGTTAACTTTAACCCAGAGGGTCAATTCTGTTAAATTAAACCTACAATAATACAATGACGATCAAGTCCCGATACGCTAAAACTGCCGAACGGTATTCTCGTAAACGTTAAACCAACGTGAAACGGCCTTCTGATTGGTCCAAACTTCACAAAATTAGTGTATGATAACATTTCGCTTCACTTATAATACAATCAAAGTAAAATGAAAGTCTACTTTAAATACGAGAAATAAGGTTCAGATCTGGACAGTGGGCCTCACTAAAAACTTCGTCAACAGAAACAAGTGCATCTACGTATTCTACGTCTCTCAAATCCGATATACAGTTACGGCCGTTAGCGAGCGGGTTACCGTGAGTCCTAACTCCTAGTGTTTATTGTGACGGCACTACCCATGCCCAACCGACAACCTGCACATTATTTGACAACTTTATCACCTAGCATATGGGTTACGGAACCAGTTGTTTTGGTGTTGGAGAAACTCCTTATGTTCACCCACTTGGGTGGATATTTACCTATTTATAGCAAGATGTCGCCTTTCAAGAATAAAAGTTCCAATCAATAGTTATCAGCGTAATAAACAAAATTAGGTAACCCTCAAAATTGTCAAGCAGTAGCGAGCTGATAATGATGAATTATAGCTAAGAGCACTCTCGATCATGTCAGTTTAAAAAAAAACAGATCACAATTCGTTCATCACTTTGGGAGCTACGATGCCACGGACAAAAACACAGACAGACGGACAAACACACAGACAGACCGACAGACACGTCACACTTATAACACCCCTCTAGTTGTCGTGGGTTAAAAAGGTTTCGGCATAGGTTACGATAGGAATCTACATAAGAGCAGTTCACGATGAAATTTTTTCATAACTACAATTATTTTAAAAAACTAATACTCTAGCTATTATAACGAATCTATTGACACCTCATTTATTAATATTGGACTAGTAATTTGGACGCTACGGTGGAACATACATACATAGAGTGCCAAAATCATTACTATTCCTTTTGGCTAAACCATGGTATGGTAAGAAGAACATGATGTCTATCTGCTTGCTAATATACCTCCCCGCGCTAAGCGCGAGGGAGCGAGAGAACAGGGACACATAAGCCAGTACACCCTCTGGACCCTCTCACTTATCTCAACGAGGTCTGCTAGAGAGGTACCTTGTTATTTAGGACACAATAAGGCGCCTAACACATAGGTACTTCATTTCGATCCGGAGGGTTATGTCAAAGTCGTAAAATGACCAGATGCCCAAGTCTCAAAATAACCAGGTAGTAAAATAACTGATTGAATGTACTGTTGGTTCTTGGTGGAAATTCATGTTCATAATAATGTAACACAACTTTTTATACACACTTTTCCACTTTATTTAGATTTTTACAATAATTTATATATAAACACGACCGGTTTCGATTAACTCATCATCAGCTGATCATCAACTCACCTGATGATGAGTTAATCGAAACCGGTCGTGTTTATATATAAATTATTGTAAAAATCTAAATAAAGTGGAAAAGTGTGTATAAAAAAGTTGTGTGATATTATTATCAGGTAGTAAAATGTCAAGGTTTTAGAATGACCATCGGGTCTGGTCTGGATGATGCATCTTCTTTTCAGCAGGATAACCATAAAGTTCACAATTTTTAAACAGTTACGGATTTTGTCGCGGTGCACTTTTCTTTTTCCCGACGTCCTCCCGTGTCCACGGCTGCTGGGAAGTGGGCGAAACGTCGGGAAAAAGAAAAGTGCACCGCGACAAAATCCGTAAGTGTTTAAAACAATGAACAATAGTCTGCTGAAAAGGAGTTTTTCAGATGTTCCTAGTAGCGGCATAAGGCGTCTTTGTCATGTTCGAGTCCACTATCCGTGACTCTTGACCCCTACCTCAATTATAATCATTCATTCATTGCTCACCTCAAGTCTCCCATTGCAGATGCATCTAAGCTCGCTCCAAGTGTGTGTGGCCGTGCTGTCGCTGGCGGTGTCGGCGTGGTCGTCGCCCCCCGCGCCCCCCGCGCACCACATCACCCGGCGCTCCTTCTTCAACCTCCAGTGTAAGGGGGTGTTCGACGCCGCCATCTTCGCGCGTCTGGACCGCGTGTGCGACGACTGTTACAATCTGTTCCGAGAGCCGGAGCTGTATACTCTGTGCAGGTGAGGGTGGTTCGAGGGTCGCAGGATGCAGGATGAATAAAATGGTAGTAGCAGCTGGTGGTTATCTGGGGAGGGCCCAGGGTTTCGTGGGAACTGACTGGCCCGCGTAGTATTTGCCACGATAAGTGCGAAAGAGGGGAGTTAAAAAGCGACACACTAAGATACTCCACTCCAAGGACTCTAAGATACTCCACTACTTTGTTAGTAGTTGTTTGGCTTTGGAACCTTCTCGATTGCCTCGTGTTAATCGCGACGAATTATGCTAGTGATTTTAATCATCTCTCCTGATTACAAAATAGTTTTTCAAATTTCAACCATTTTATTTGTCCTGTATTTCGCTAAAATTACTGTTTGTGCCGTTTTTCAGACGGAATTATTTTGAGTGAACGAAGATTCAGTAGCATGGCTCATAAAAATAAAGAAAGCTCCTAGTGCAATAACAAACAAAAAAAATCCCCTATTAAAAAGAAGTTGAGTAGTTATTTTCATAGCCGAACTATTTTTCCAAAACATTTTTCTTTTTTTTTTCTTTAGGCCAGTGCCCAGTAGCTACTGAATCTTTGACATTGACGTTTGTGTTCGATATTTGAAAATTGTTTCTTGGAAACAGGGACGGCTGCTTTACTACCGAATACTTCAAGGGCTGCGTCGAAGTACTACAGGAGCAGGAAAACCTTGATCAGTTCAAGAAATATATAAATATAATACACGGGGCGGATCCAAAGATTTAGGTACAGGTCATATTATACCTACAGCTATGGAAGCACCTACGCATGGCTACATCTCTAACTCTTAACAGCTTTTTCTAATGCGACATGTCTATGGGTTTTTTCAACTATTTATAATTTTCTGTATATTTTACAATTATTTACTTTTTTATTCTATTTATCATATTTTGTGACGGGTATTATAATATACGTATAAACAGCATTTTTGCATTATGGAATATTGTCTCTGGTCGCTGGTTTCAAATCTGTATCTACCTACAATATTTTTCCTAGAACATAAAATATTTCTAATATAGACTAATTTCGTTGACCACTATAATTAATTTATGTATTTACTTTTATGCCCCGTCCAGACTGCTCGCGAAGTAGGCCGAGGAAGTGCTCCGCGAAGTAACCCGAAGTATGAAAAGGCGAAACGAAGTGCGTGCCCACACTTCGGCCAACCTCGGCCTACTTCGGGAGTAGTCTGGACGAGGCTTTATATTTGATTACTTACCTCTCACTCTGGCATGAATCTTTAGACTGAAGCAAACTGCCTTTGCACTGTTTTACAATTAACTATACACTCAATCTCTAAGCTCGCACTCAGTCAAATATTTGAAAACTCAACAGTTCTTGAATAGCAAAAGAAATTGCAAATACAACTACTTTTACGAGTTTTATCACGGCTCATATTTTTTTTTTTATTAATATTTTCTTTCATAAAGCACCCGTGATCGCAGGTGGACTGAGATGACAGGTGTCATTTTAGTGTTAAAATTAAACAAACTACCCGCGGATTCTTCAAATCCGGCCGGAACCATAAAGCATAAAACCTAACCTACATGTTTTTCGCATAAACCTAACGAAAAAATATTCTTTGAATGGTTTCCTAGTGCTACCCATATTATATTATTATGATATTATTTATCGTAACTAATAATTAAGCAATAAATTGCCTGATACTAACAGCATGACAAATATGTAATTATTTAAGTTAAGATTAATAATATTAATGTAAGAATATTGTAACAATAAACAAGAGGAACAACTTTAATGATTTAGTAGATACTTGTTAGATTATTCCTTATAAAGAACTCATAATAGAACTGAACTAATTCATAATTCATTTTATTATTCTAAAATCTAAATAATCATTGGAATTGAAAAAATGGTGCCAGTTTTACTACGTGAGTTATCGTACTAAATCCTAAATAGGTATTTAAAATAATAAATGTGGAAGTTGGTAAGGATGGATTTTGAAATTTGATATGGTAGTAATTTAGTTACGTAGTAGTTTCTTTTTGCGCTTCGTCAAAAAATTGCGGGTAACGTGTAGTAAATCTAGGTATTGGTAGCTTTCCGACTTTTAATCTGTCAGTAAAATGCACTGTCTAACTAAATAAAGATAAAGATGAAGCGAATAAAATTAGATTCTTATCTTACTGACTGATTAAATCTGCGTTTATCTAGATCTGAAACTTTCTTATTCCTCACGCCCATCGCGCACCAATGATTGCCTCAGCTAATAAGTATGTCTGTGCGTTTGCAGGTCGAAATGTTTCACCTCGCCCTACTTCAAGGGTTGCATGGAGTCCTTGTACCTCTACGACGAGGAGGAACAGCTGGATCAAATGATCGACTTCATCGGGAAACGCTAACCAGCCGCCATCTTGACAAGACCGCCGCACAAAATGGCCCCCATCGCTTCGCCGAATAGAAAGCGAGTTCCTCCGAGCTGATGCTTTCTAGCCTCAACGTATTCTAGTCTGTTGCGACATAAAAATTATGTTTGCTACTATTTGTAATGTTATCGTAATTTAGATAATGTTTATACAGTGTTAAGGACATTTATTTTGTGTTAAGTATTGTAAGGTACTGTATATTGAAGATTTGTTTTATCGCTTAAGTATTCCGAGACCGAGTCGTGGTTCCGATGCTGGTCATCCTATCTATCCGTCTCCAACATCCGACTGACGCCGCAGACGCATTCCATACAGTATTTTACTAAACTTTTTAGAAATTTCCTTTCTCTTCCAATGGTATTTAGTAGTATTGTAGTTGCAGACTCACAAACGTGGCTTATTACATGTAAATACATTTTAAGTTTTTGGATGCATATTTATTAAGTACATTTATGGCTTTCGAGCTACAAACAGACACATCGGATATGTGATAATTAATATTAAAATCTGCTTTTGTGATTTATATTTATATAACAATTTGATAAACTTTTTGGCCCTAATTTACAACATTTTCTATAAGCCATAAGGCTACGTTATAAGAACATTTATCAACAGTTTAATCCTGTGTATGAATTAATATGAAATTGACCAATCACCGCAAATCCACCGAGGCAGGGTTGTTAGGTATAAGTATTTAATGTATTTTTACTTCCGAACTATTTATTTGTTACTTTTACTTATTTATTAAACGGCTTAGACCATAGAGAATACCAGTGTTAAGGGGCCATCCATAAATGACGTTATTGATGTGACGTCACAGTTTTCCAATTTTATGCACACACGTAAAATTATCTTCCGTAAACCAATTTAACAGACGAATCATTTTTTTAGCAAAATTTACTGTTCCCGCGGGATGTCGTTTGGCGCTTACGAAGTGGCGGCAATATCTGATGAATTAATACTGAGAAAGGCTTTATATTATGACATAATGTAATTGAAGTATTGTCATTGGCGTAGCCAGTGATTTATTTATTAATTTATTCACATCTTATAAATATAATTATTCAATAAAATTGTAATTTAATATTTTTTCTTATTTCTTGTTAATAATTTGACTTGTTTATTTATAATTCTGATATGACCTCTGTGGCCCAGTAGTTAGCGCGTCGGCGCTTCAGCCGGAGGTTCGAATCCCGCGACGCTGATCCCACCTCCCTTTAAGGTGTGATGTAATTTATGGTTGACCCCTAATCTTTCTTTTTTTTATCTGTAAGTTGCGGTTAATACTTATGACTTTGTGCCACTGAATTCTCTTCTGTGTTCGAATCTCAACTGTTTAGTCTCTTTTAGCGTTTCTTACCTCTCAAGTTTGAGCATAGACAAATTCCCGTTCAAACTTGCGGGGTCTATACGAAAACGACAATGACTTATAATATTTAGAAAATATGGTGCCAATTATTGTCCCAAGTTAAATAGATGTAACGAATTTAGTATAATAATGAATGTGAGACGTGAGACAATTTATATTACGTATATGAAATTATTGTATAAAAAAATTAGTAAAATATTTATCTATTTGTATAAATTTTATATACAACCGCTAAGAAACGCTACGGGTTCATTAAAATATATAACAATTTGAAACTGACTTTCGAATTTTATTTGTATCCCTAATTTTACCACCATCAGAGTAAAACTTAAATTCTATTGAATTAGTAGCACTTAGTATTTTAGGGGCCACCCTAAAAACCTACATAAAATGGACGAAACGCGGTTAAAAGGCGGGTAAGAACTAAGATGTCTGTTGTACCTTCAGATATAGACTGTTACCTGAAACTTCTATTGTATTGACCAAAGTTTGTCAAAAACCTAAATCCTGTATTAAAAATTTACATGATTTAGGTTTTTGGCGCAGTTGAGCCAGAGGGTGTAATGTATGATGTACAAAATGTATTTATGATGTCCAGTTGCTACTGTGTCCAGTTGGATACAGTAGTAACTGGACGTAATATCAAACGGACGTATTTGCAAAAAAAGTAGTGAATAGAAATTGTGCAGTGCAGTCATGGTTCAAATATGCAAACACTTTCAGTAGGAATAAAATTGCCAAACTATTCCGCTAGAGGCGCCACCGCAGTTAAACGTAAACAAAATTGACATTTGATTTGTTACTTTAAGGTCCGGACGCACTAGGCGGAACTGCACTTCGGCGGAACTGAGCGACACGTCGCGTCAAAATATTCTTTATATGAAATTATATGAGATAACACGCACTAAGCGGTAACGGAACTACACTGCAGCGAACTGCAAGACAAACTTGATCAACTGACAAAAAGTGTCGCGAACTGCAATTAACTGCAGTTCGGTTTGGCCAACTTCATTTTCATAGTCAGTCAACCGAGATACTTGGGAGCGCGATAATCGTTCATCAAAAATGTCGATAGATGAATAAAATTTATTGTACTCGTGGGCCAGTATCCGGAGACATAATAATATTATGACGTCCAGCATAAAAAGTACATGAACACTTCTATGAAAAAAAAAACCAAGTGAAACGACCTCTGTGGCTCAATGGTTAGCGCGTCGGCGCTCAAGCTGGAGGTCGCGGGTTCGAATCTCACCGGGAGACAAAAAGTTTTTTATGTTCCTGGGTCATGGATGTGCAATAAATGTGTATTATATAATAAAAATCTTAAATATATGCGTAGTATAAAAGTATTAAATATATTTCCGTTGTCTGGTACCCGTATCACAAGTTCTTCGAGAACTTACCACGGGACCAGATTGACGTGGTGTAAAAGCGTCCATAGATAGATATTATTATTAAATAGTTCAAGAAATGGGAATAAATGGTAAGTTAATTTTTCTATTTCTTTTTCCAGTGGATGAACGACGACCTCTCCAATGTTAATTGGTTTCATAGTGAAAATTATAATAATAATAATATCTATGGACGCTTCACACCACGTCAGTCTGGCCCCGTGGTAAGTATCCGAAGAACTTGTGTTACGGGTACCAGACAACGGAAATATTTTTAATACTTTTTATACTTTACTTATAAAGATTTTTATTATATTATACACATATTTAATACACATCCTTGACCCAGGAACACAGAAAACTTTTTTGTTCCCTGGTGGTATTCGAACCCGCGACCTCCAGTTAAAGCGCCGCTGCGCTCACCACTACCACGGAGGTCGTATGTAAATTATTTAGATTGTAGGTATGTAGGTACATATTTATTAAAAAAAACCTTTTAAATTTCAATTGTCCATTCGTCCATCTTGCTCGGATGTTGCCTAGCTACTAAATATATTTTTGTAGCGCTGCTGCAGTTCAAGTGCGACTTACCAAAACGTGTCGCTCAGTTCCGCTGAAGTTCAGTTCCGCCTAGTGCGTCCGGACCTTAAGTCTGCATCGAAAAAAGAGAAAATGGGAAATAATATTCATCAGTTATAAAAATAAAATCAAAGAATAAAACAACACACTAATGACACTTTGGGATTTTACCGCGCTATAAAAAACTGGGTCTCTAGTCAAGATGCATTCGATAATTACGACGGCGAAGTTCGAAAACAGAATGTATGGGATTTAACGATGACTTATGTCAAATCCCATACATTTTTGATTTCGAAGTTCGCCGTCGAAATTATCGAATGCATCTTGATTAGAGGCCCTGCTTATAATATGTATGTAGCGCCCTCTGGCTCTGCGATTAGCTTTGCGTAATATTTATAACTAAAAATTAAACACAACATCCGATCTCTAAGATTTAAAAATAGAACGCAGAGAGTAGAAGTAAATTCTACAAGGTCTAATGGGACCAAAATAGAATTAGGTGTGCGACAAGGGTCCATTTTAGGCCCATTTCTTTTTCTCATCTATAAATGACCTTCCTTATCTAGTTAAAGATAAGCACGAGATAGTACTTTTTGCTGATGACACTTCACTAATTTTTAATGTGAAGCGACGACAGTCAAATTACGACGAGGTAAATAGTGCTCTCTCGAAAATGGTACACTGGTTTAATGTTAATAATTTACTTTTAAATTCCAATAAAACAAAATGTTTAAAGTTTAGCCTGCCAAATGTTAGGCAGACACAAACCAATGTACTATTAAACGATGAGAAAATGAACCTAGTGGACACCACTGTATTTCTAGGAATAACACTAGATTGTAAATTACAGTGGGGTCCCCATATTGCAAATCTGGCTGATAGGCTTAGTTCTGCAGCATATGCAGTTAAAAAAATTAGAGAAATTTCCGATGAGGACACAGCGCGGCTAGTTTATTTTAGTTATTTTTACCCGACTGCGCGACGCAAAGGAGTGGTAATGTGTTTATCAGCCTATGTACATACATGTATGTATGTATGTATGTATGTATGTATGTATGTACGTATGTATGTTCCTTTGAAGCACTATACAGACCAAACGCCTGGGCCGATTTTTATGACTCACACGTCAATCGATTCCTCTTAGTCCGGCGAGTGTCACTAAAGACATGACGTTAGTGAAAATTCAATATGGCGACTACTGGACGCCATATTGTGAAAATGAAAAAAATTGAAGTCAACGAACTATATCAAGTGGGGTATCGTTGAATAGGTATTTAAAAATCATGGTTAGTTTTCTCTCAACCGTTTAGGACAGTGGTCCCCAACCTTTTTTTTACGCGGGCCACAAACCCGTTGTACTCCTGGTGTCACGGGCCGCAACCAAAATTTTTTAAGGGCAAAAAAATATGTTGTTTAAAAGAGATGTTTGATTTTGGGCCAGCTCAATGCACACCACATAGGTAAATAGGAAAAATATAAGGGAATTTCATAAAAATACAAAAAAGTAATTTGAAGAAGGGTACGTGCGTACAAAAATGATTATTTGAAGAGTTTTTTAATGCGAGAACCCTATTTTAGGGCGGCATTGACAGTTGTTTTGACTTGACTTTTGACGTAGTTGATAGTTTTAGGAAGAGACATCTTCTTGAGTGCCATACGTCTTTCTTTGTGAAAAGTCATGTCATTGTCAAAATGATACAGTCTGACAAGGATCTTTTGGCACGTGGACAAAATCAGAACTAACATCGCCGTCTTGTAAAATGTCACTTTTAATATTATGTATTGTTTTGTAGTTGCGACACTTACCTTTTGGCACGTGGATAAAATCAGTACTATATAACATCGCCGTCTTGTAAAATTTCACTTTTAGTAATAAGTATTGTTCTTATTTGCGACACTCACGCCCCCATCCAAGTGCCAAAAGATCCTTGTACGACTGTATTCTTTGGTTAATTCTGATCTAATCTGCCATGTTTTATTTTACGTTGTGTTGCTCTCCTTGACGAATTTATTTCAAATGTGCATTGAAACGAAGTGAAATAAAATAAAATAAAGGATAGGAAACAGTTACTATATTATGTAGCTATATTTACATATAGTGTACATAGGGCTGGCCCACGCCTCATACATTTCTAGAACATCTCTTTTAACGATTTAATAATAGAATAACACAAGGTAGTTAAAAGAGTGAAACTAAACATTTAAGATGAGCTTACGACACAAACTAAAATAAAATAACAAATATGTATTATAATAATAATTATGTTCACTTAGTGAGATTTTTGGAATTGTGAACGCTTTTTCACAACTTTATCTAACGGTTACAGATTTCACGCGGGCCGCAGATAAAGGCCCGGCGGGCCGCATGTGGCCCGCGGGCCGCGGGTTGGGGATAGCGGGTTTAGGATATATATCGATTTAAAGTTGCGTAACAACCATTCTCACATTCCAGTGCAATTGTGATGTAGTACTGATACTGATAGGAAATCCAGTCTGGTAAATAGCTAGCTAGGTAGATACTCATAACTAAAAAGTATAAAATAAAAAATAATAATTTAAAAAATTTAAAAACCCGACTGCGTAAAAAGTGAACCAAACTAAGTAGGTACATAATTAAAACTGAAAAGAAAAAAACAAGCACTTAGATATCCGGTGGTCTAGAATTCTATAATATATTATTGAATTAATACTATTGGAACATAACAACTGAACAGTCGGGATCCATTATTCGACAGCCAATCTAATTTTTCAATGGATCCTGACTGTTTATTTGTTATGTTCCAATAGTATTAATTCAATAATATATTATAGAATTCTAGACCACCGGATATCTAAGTGCTTGTTTTTTTCTTTTCAGTTTTAATTATGTACCTACTTAGTTTGGTTCACTTTTTACGCAGTCGGGTTTTTAAATTTTTTAATCATAGTATAATGTCATATGGCATTCTTCTATGGGGAAACGCTGCGGACATTAACACAATATTTGTGCTGCAGAAGCGAGCTATACGTTCTATTTATAAGATGTCATATTTTGAATCTCTAAGAGATAAGTTTAAAGAAATAGGTATTCTGACCGTCGCTTCTCAATACATTTTGGACAATGTGTTGTATGTCAGAAAAAAATTAAATAACTTTAAAAAGAAAAGCGACAACCATTGTAGGAATACTAGAAATAAGAACAAGTTAGAAATAAAGGTGATCAGACTAAGCAAAGTAAGTAAATCGTTTAAAGGTTCATGTATACGCCTTTACAATAGAATCCCAGAAAACGTTCAAAATCTTACCATTAATAAATTTAAAAAAGCTGTTAAAGAACGTTTGTGTGCTAAAGCTTATTATAAAGTCAGTGATTTCATTAACGATTGCACACCTTGGGAATAAGATGGCCCCCTGCAAGGCTGCTTTTATTTACTTAAGTATGCTCTATGTACTTATGACTAATGTTATATAGATTAAGTTACAACATTGTAAATATTTTTTTGAAAAGAACAATTTTCCCATCTTTTTGCTAAAAGGTGGCCCCGTGCGAGTTTCTTACGCCGGTTCTTCTCGCCGGGCTAGTTTCCGAACCGATGGTAGGCATCATGTAGGACAATTCTATAAGCGTTATTTCATAACCTATATATGGAAATAAAAATTTTGAGTTTGAGTTTAAGCATATGCTACCAAAAAGTAAGATTTTGCTCCAAGGTATACCCTGGACCAAAAGTACAGAACAGAACTCCTGACTCCTTATAGATACATGTACGTGGTAGACATTGTACGTGGAAGAGCCATGCTTCGGCACGAATTGGGCCGGCTCGACCGGAGAAATACCACGGGCTTACAGAAAACCGGCGTGAAACAGCGTTTGCGCTGTGTTTCGCCGAGTGAGTGAGTTTACCGGAGGCCCAATCCCCTACCCTATTCCCTTCCCTACCCCCCCCCCCCCATTACCCTATTCCCTCTTAAAAGACCGGCAACGCACTTGCAGCTCTTCTGATGCTGCGAGTGTCCATGGGCGACGGAAGTTACTTTCCATCAGGTGACCCGTTTGCTCGTTTGCCCCCTTATTTCATTAAAAAAAAAAATGATTGGGGATAACGGCCATGTTTAAAGAACTGCAAGCATATGCCACCAATTAGAATAATCATCTAGTTTTGACGTTCATATCTTTGTTATTTTTAATGATATCTAAAAACTGATTTTACCATACGGTTTACCAAACAAGATAGATCTGTATAAAAATTATTAAGTGTCATTTAAAATACATTTGCATATTAAAACTCTTTATTAATAAGATAGGAACATTGACATACATAATATAGTAATATTGTGCATAATCATCAAGAATACAACAGCTAGCACTGAATGTCAATAAAAATAATATAAAACCTTAAAACATAAACAAACATCTACAATAAAAATACAAGTCTAAACCATTATACTTTTTACACTAGGCGGTAAATGAATCAAAGGTTTTCGGACATAAGTCAATTATATAACCTAAGTATTCAAACGACAGTGTTTTAAAAAACAAAATTAGCAACAATTTTTGCTCAAATATAACTCGAATTTATCATATCCAAAATATACCATATTCTGTCGTCATACAAAAATACTTTTCCATTTTTAACTTACTTAGATTATCACTTAATTTCATATATAAAAAAACTAAACTAATTAACTCATTCGCAATTGACACAAAAAATAATTACATAAATCAAAACCAAAAATTGACGAGTTATCGTCCGAAAAAAGAGCCGAAAAAAAACATTGTCATTTAAAGCAAATTACCACAGACAAATCTCTTCTAATACTACACCTAACCTTTTTGACAAAGCAAAATTATTTTCTTCACTAAGCCCAAGTTCCCACGTGTGTTTTGGTGGTCGCGATAGAAAAAAGTAAATAGAACTCTGCGATGAACAAAGGGGTAAAATTGGTAAACCGAAGTGGCAGATTTGACAACTCGACAATAATTGACACTTCGATTTTCAGCACCGACTTTGTATGAATGACCTTGGACCAAAAAGGGGGCAGTTCGGTGCGACAAGAATGGTTATATTTCAATATATCGCTCTCTGTCTTACATGGTTAATGTTACATAAAAGGGATCCTATTTTTTCGCATAATTTTATTTGTCATAATTTCATTTGGCATACATCACTTGGCATAATTTTATTACGCATAATATTACTTTGGCATAATGGTTTCTTTGCATACTACATCATTAGGCATAAATATCATTTAGACTAATATTTTTTATCCTAATTTAATGAGGCATAATTCGTAAGGCATAATTTTTCTTGTCATAATAATACTTTGGCATAATTGTTTTTTGGCATAAACTCGTTAGGCATATTTTTTGTCATAATAAATTCAAGGCATTCTGTCACAAGGCACAAATATGCATAAAGAGGAAGAACATAATGAAAACAAGGTTATGGTATAAAAACGCATATTTATGAAACATTAAAAGCAGGTAGTATACTCATTATACATAGTGTAACAGTAGGTTAAGTTGCGGCGGGGTGGTCCTTGGGCCACCCGTAAGCCGCTAACATGTTTAAAATAATAATTACGAATGGTTATTCATGCAAAAACAAAAATTACTTTATCCGTAACTGGATTGGGCTCGTTGTTATTGCTCGGCATATTCTTAGATCAGGTCGTGTTGTTTGTCCGAGTTTAATTTCGTAATCAGTCGAAAATTACAATTATAGTTGTTATTCCGTCTTAACTCGCACACCCAGTAGAATTTATCGTTCATTAGTATGTGAAAAAAAATGCTACAAAGAAGTATGCCTTAATATAATAGTATGCATAAATATAATTATGCGTAAATATATTTATGCTTTTTAATATTATGCATAAAAATATTCTTAATAAATATTATGCGTAAAAAAATGTATGCCTTACAATAAGTATGCCTAACAATTATTATGCTTTTAGTAAATATGCGATAAAAATTATGCTTAGAAAGTTATGCCAATTGAATATTATGCGAAACTACTATTAGGCAAAATGAAATTATGCCAAGTAAAATTATGACATATGATTTTATGCGAAAAAATAGGGAACCTACATAAAAGTTACTTAAAAACCACAACAGATGACACTATCCCGCTTCTAGATCGCGCTATCGAAAACACTAGACGTATGTATATAAGGGCTCACGAACATTTTGTGACGTAGTAGTTATGATTTGTGCGTGGAGGTGGTTGCTCGGTTTTGTTGGAATGCAAAATTTAACTCTAAAGAAAAAATTTAACGTTAACTTAAACTTTAATTACGTATCTTCAATTTCCCGCCATATTCATATAATCAAATATTTAGTCCTCCTTTGTTAGAAGGCGGTTAAAAGTTTGAGGGGGCAGCTCACTAGAGGCGCTATTTGGTCCCAATTTTTTTGTATGAAGTCGACCTTCTTCTCCGCGAGTAATAGTGTTCTGTGATTAGCACAAAGTTCTATTATTTACAGTCCTGTTTTTTCTGTCGCGACCACAAAACACATTCGTGAGCTTACTATTATATATACAGGAATACTTTTTCATCGGTACAATACATTTTACCACGTCATTGGTATCGATAATAGAGTACATTTCACAAATAATAAAATTTTTTTTTTTCATTTCAATTAATTTATCTAATACCGCATGGGCGTCTAACTACAAGGCGTCAACGGGTGCGGTATGAGGTAGGGGGCGGCGGGGTGGGGTAAGCGCTCGGCCGGGCGGCGCACGAGTTGGCAACAAACTATTACGTATGTTGGTTTATTGTACTGGTGAAAAAATAATCCTGTATAAAGAAATTATGCTTTACTTTTTTTATAAGTTCAATTTACAAATGTCTTAATCAGTCTTTCCAACTTCAATTTATTAATAGAAAAAAAAAAAGAAAATTAAACCTTCAAACAGGTACAACTTTGAATATTATAAATTATTATAATAATGTGTTAAATTACTGTTTTAGAAGTTTTATTTTTTCAAGAACTTAACCATATATTTAGCTGGAAAAGTAGTCTTGAATATAATAAAAAAACAATTAATTCAAACTTTAACATACTGAATGACAATGTAACCCTTGAAATATTACATATCAGTTATACCGTAGGTAACTAACTAAAAATCTCAAACCTAAGGCTGCACTATCCGGAAGAAATCTCAGTAAGGCAATATAATCCCAATTATATTGGCCGGGATCCGGAAGGCCGGGTAAAATTCAGAGCATAGAAAATAGAACTCTGCGCTAAAAAGATAGAGTTGAAAATCAAACACACAAGTGTCGAGTCAAATGTCAATGTCATAATAATATGACAGCTCGACCCTTGACACTTCCATTTTAAACTGTATTGTATTCAGCGCAGAGTTATTTTTTTAATGCTCTGAATTCTCCCCGCCTACCGTATTCCGGACTATATTGCCTTACTGAAAGACATTCTACTTAATGAATACATCATTTATACATATTTTATACTGAATTGAATTTATTACTGTATCTCACTATCAAACTATGCGTTAGTTGACTTAATAAACATATTCAAAACATATATATTTCGCTCTCTTACTCTAGATATGGCAACAATTTAATCAACTAGAAGACTTTTTAATATATTTTTTTTATTTACAGCTACAAGCAAGTAATACCACTTGTATTTAAATATCTACTGAACGGATTTTGCTGAAATTTGACATACAGATAGTAGTAATGACGTAGGCATCCGCTAAGAAAGGATTTTTGAAAATTCGCCCCCTTAGGGGGTGAAAAAGGGGTTAAAATTTTGTATGGAAACCGACCCCACGCGGACGAATTCGCGGGCAAAATCTAATAACAATATAAAGTCGGACCGGAAAAATAAAAAACCTCCCAGTGCATGCGCTTCATATTTTATTTGCATCAACACTACGAACAGCTGGTTTGTGATTGGTTAAATCTCAAAGATTTGACATATAATTTAATGCGGAGATTTCCCGCAACATGCCGATTGGCGAGGTTTTTATTTTTCCGGTCATACTATGGAATGCAAGTCGTTTTTTATACTTCTTGAACGCCTTACCCTTATGTGTATCTATTTTATTATATCTATATATTACCTGTAACGTTTAATTTCTGGTAAACATAAATTGTTCTAAGGTACCGAAAATGTTATCACATTTTTTTTTTATATTAATATTTTAACGTTTTAATAATCCAATGAATCATATTTTACTCTTAAATCTAAAACAGAATTTTAGAATTATACACAAGTAAATATACTTTATCATATTCCAAACTATTTGGTTCTTAAACTTAATTTCTACAGAATGCCTCGAAATAAAATAAACATGGATAAAATTGTTCAACTAAAATATTGTTCCTTTTTTCCTTTGTACTATCAGGGAATTCAATCCTTAAGCATGTAATTTATATATTTATTTATAGGGGGGGAGAATCATAAATTCAGTATAGGCATATTTTACCACAAATACTAATCGACGCCTTGTCAGTCACCTTTAGACAAGATTCGGCAAGTTAAAATATTTATTTACATACAAATGGAGATTTGTATGGAAATTTTCCGCACGCAAAAAATGTCGCAGGCATTAAATTATTTATAATACCAGGGCGGGCGCCGTAGAAAAAAAGGCTTTTTTTCTACTTTTTTAAGGATTATAATTACTGATAGTACAATGAAAAATCGTCATTTAAAATAAAATCAAATACTTATCGGGTATGCACTTAGAAGTCGTCCAAACAGTAGCCGAAGTGTTCCTCCATCTTTGCATAGTCGTTGCTTCGGAAAACGAAACACTTCGGGCATGTGAAAGCCTGTTGAATGAAAAATAGATATAAATATACCGTTACAGAGTTTTTACATAAGGGTCCATCCACATATTACGTCACACCTGATGGGGGAGGGGGGGTCATACAAAGTGTAACAGTACATGTTAAATACAGGTACAGGGATACTAAAAAGCGTGACATGGGGGGGGGGGGGGTAGGGGTTCAAAAAGTCGTAATTTTGCGTGACGTAATATGTGGATGGCCCCTAACGCGATACAACAGCCGATATGGGACCGGAAAACGCTCTTATGTCGTCATCATAAGAACGTTTTCACGTTGATATCCGATATCGCACCAATATGTAATGACTAATGACAAAGACAGGTTATTATTAGTGTCCGACCGAAAGTTCGGTTTCGGTTTCGGCCGAGTTTCGGCCAAAAATTAAGTTTCGGCGGCAGTTTCGGTTTCGGCCAAAAGTGGCCGAAACTTTTGCCGAAACCGAGGTTAATATTTTGTTGCTGAATTGACAAGCAAGTCAATAGTACGGAAGTATAATCGACGGGAACACTAGCGCCATGTTGTTTGGTGTTGATAGAATCCGGTCGACCAGTTTGCGCGCTCGGTGTGGTGGGAGTTGTGATCACGTTTTCCCTCCAAGGAATGATCATAGATTATTATGCTACCAACCGTCGTGGCGGCAGGTTCGCCTCGGAGACTATCGGTGTTCTTGTTAGTGATAGTGAATATAAGTGCTAAGTAATGAAATGAGTGCAGTCGTTATAATTTTAATAGACAGTGAAAAGTAATTAAAACAGTGTGAAGTGTTTAGCTTTAGTACTATTGAGAATAATGGTGAAGTAATGCTGTTTCTCCTCTTTTCATTTTGTAACCAACATTACCCACGATAAGCCCACAATGTTAATTTGAGAGCCAGTACTTTAATATAGTGCGATATTTGAAGCATGTTTATCTCATGTCTTCTACATATAATTAATATTTTTTTAATATTATATTAAATAAATGATTACAACAAAATTAATATACCGTGTTTCCATTTCATGTCCTAATTATTGCAGAATAATGGATAAAATGCACCAAATTTCAGTATTTTAAGGAATTTTCTACTTGACCACGTGAGTTTCGGTTTCGGACGAAACTGAAGCCACGGCCGAATATTCGGTTTCAGTTTCGGTTTCGGCCGGAAAACCAGTTTCGGTCGGACTCTAGTTATTATACGTGACAATATAAAACATATAGCTGCTTCCTTCTCACATTATCGCGCGTGATATCGGATATCGTTATCGCGTTACGCGATAACGATCTTATGTCGACAACATAAGAACGTTTTCACATTGATATAGCACCAATGTCATGTAAAGACAAAGACAGGAATATGTGTCAATATAAAACATATAGCTGTCTCTTACATTATCGGATATCGTTGTCGCGTAATGTGAAAACACTCTGTATAGTGTAGCTGTTGTTTGTTAATTTTAAATGAATAAAAACTCCAATAAAAGTATGTAGTTAAGGTTTCGAATCGCATTCAATTATTATTAAAGGTTTTCTTTTTACCGTTAGTGTTTAACAAACTTAACAACAAAGACAACAAAACAAACAATTATTATATACAACACAAATTATACAGATTTACGTTTAAAGAAAATTCAACTTAATGTTAATACGCATAGAGCATAAAGTTATACAAAACGTAAGGACAGACAGCAAATTATTAATTTAAGATTTTTTGTTCAATTAATTTAATATTTATTTACTAAATTAATGCCTTTTAGACGATTTTAAAAACCATGCCGCACAATACACATGACACAACAATCAAAATATGTAATAAAAGGTACCTTTAAAAAGTATCTTCGATAGATAGTAGATGTTTCTTATGTATTTAAAATAATAAACCGCTATTAAAACGTAAAAAATTTACTATGTATAAAATTATTATAAAAACAAATGCGTCATAACTCTCATAAGGACGCGTTTGCCAATTTGACATGTATTGGCTGTTTTATGGGCGAATTAGCGACAATGAAACCAAATTCTACAAAACTAACAACTGTCACAAATAAACAATTATCTATAAAATGGTTAAAATATTTAAAAAAAATTGATTTCTGCGTGTGTAATGTAGTGTAGCAAAAACAATTTTAAAGAACCTGTAGGGGTAAAGACCCCACCCAGGACCCAAAATTTACAAAAAGATGTCGTTTTAGGATCATTTTTGTGCTCTCATATTTTGGTTGTTTAAAAATGCCCAATGAAAGCGGATATAATCACCTTTAAATTGGCAAAAAATAATCCAAAAATATTAGAAACTTATTTGGAAAAAGCACAAAAAGTCCCCTCAAAATTTACACGTGTTCCGCTACTATGCAGGAATTTTAATGCATGACAATAAGGTTTATTTTAAATCATCCACTGTCTGGATTGAAAATGTCAGTTCGCACTCGGCCGCTGCCAATTAACACATTCTGCAAACGCGTCCTTATTCAAATTTATTCTAAAACAAAATCATGTAAAAGACGCCATCTTGAAAATTATATTAGGGTAGCCATACACCACTAATCGTCCTGATCGGCCTGACGCTGCCGATCGGATCAGATAAAATTGACCGTGTATGGGCGTGGATTGGCACGACAGTTATTCGTTTGCATAAGGAGTATGGACGAACTGCAGATCGGATCAAGCGTCCACCGTCATGCCGATTTGATAATAGGCATTTGGTTTATGGCTGGCTACTGTTAAAGTCACCATAGAAAAAGATAATTCGTACGGCCAGTGTCTCTTTTTCATGTTTTATGTAAGAAAAGGATAACTACAGTCTACAGACCACTCGGCCAGGTTTTCTCTTTCTCTAGTCTTTCTACAGTCAATTTCGGCAGTTTATGATCATTAACATGATTGATTGAAAATAACTTGCTGCGTACAAGCAATTATACATTTGCTTAACTTTATTATTAACGTGGATGGCTCAAATTTCCTTATTTGTGTTGTTTCGATATTGCATAAAGCTAGTATCTATGTTTGCCTGGCGTGTGCAAGCTAATATGAACTTTACTTGTTACGGAGATGGCTCAGTTTACTTTGACATATTACATGAGACAAGTATCGACGTGTTGTTGCAAAAGTATGAGAGTTTTAAAGGGCTGGTCGCACACGGGGCAGTCATATCGCAGCGGCGGCGGCGTCCCCTCGTGCATCACATTCTCTTCCACTTTCTTTTTTTTGCGCACCTTACATCACAAATGAAGATTTTTAGTAGATGTTTTTTTCAGGATATTTAGGCACTTCACTCACGGTCCAGCCTGCAAACCCTTGAAGCGGCAAAAAATTATAAGTTATTGACACTATTAACACTAATAGCGACCATTAGTATCGGTACTGGAATTGCAGGCTGGACGTGAGTAAGGCGTTTTAGGTGCGCCTTACATAAATTTGAGTGATGTGACAACTGACATGTCAATTCAAATAGCGGCATTTTAGGTGTATGATTTAATAGTTGTTGATACTAAGACGTAATGCAGTCTGCAACTATGCGAACTAGGGAAAATAGTGGCGAGCTCTGGTAGCTCTGATTTAGTTAAAGTCGAAATTTTAGGTTACATAGAGATCTATAAAGAGGAAAGATTTGTTTGTTTGTATGTATTTTGGCATGCATTGAATAGGCTCTGGACCAATTTTTATGAAATTGAGACCACGGAGGACATAGGCTACTACAACAAAACAAAATGTACGGATCCCGCGGGATAACATTAACTAGATCTAGAAAACGATTCTAGATTTAGTTAATGTTATAAGACTATTCCTCCTATTTTAACGTTTATCTTTTCATTGCGTCATTTTTATCCCATTTGCAAATGAACGCTTAAAATAACCACTTAGACAATATTTACCTATTAAAATGTAAAAGTATTTCATTATATTTATATACTCACTACATCACTGGAATTGTCAGCCGGCCTGGCAGCGGCGCCGGCGGTGCCAACCGGCCGAGTGACGGCGCCAGCGGGCCGATCGACGGTGCCAGTCGGCCGAGGGACGGTGCCAGTCGGCCGAGGGACGGTGCCAGTCGGCCGAGGGACGGTGCCAGACAAACGCGTGACGGGAGTTTTTCTGACCGTACTAGTGGACGTCACTTCCTTCTGTGCTTCGGCAAGCTGTATACGGAAATTAAAGCTGTATAAGATTCAACAAATCATGGATGATCTTTGCATTTGGTTTTAAAAAACTTAAATCCATTAAAATATAGGACGACGTCGGTGGCTCAGTGGTTGAGCGGGCTAGTGCTCAAGCTGGGGGTCGCGGGTTCGAACCCCGCCGGTGGAACAAACATTTTTCTGTATTGCTGGGTAATGGATGTATATAAAATATGTGTACCTATAAAATACATAATATAAACAAAAATCTTAAATATAATAATAACTCCCCAGACCGATTTCGGTGACGGTGGCCGGTTTCATTGAAACCAGGCCAGTTACGCAGGAGTAATTTTATATTGCCCAAGTCTGTGCGCAGTACACAAGAGCACTCTCTGTTCCTTTACTCTCATAATCCAGTGGGACGGATAACCGACACGACTGTTGAGAGATCAGATGCAGGTCCGAAAATGATAACTTGAAAAAATGCCCATCTGCCAAATTATTTATCTTAAAAACTTAGTAGAATTGGCACACGGGAGCATTACTCTTAGGTTTGGAATACAAGACGCCATCGACCTATGGGATTAGCTTAGTAATGTCCGATTTTGAGGATTTCTAAAACACTGTGCATCGGAGCTGACACACACACTTTTATTTTTTCTACTGTTTATGGTCTCGCAACGTGGTGCTCTCACCTGCGTAGTGAGTTCTATAATCTTCTTCTGTGCGGTGCGCAGGTCAGTTTCTAGTGAGTCCTTGTCGCTCGCCATCTTCTCTCGAGACTGCCTCTCCGCTTCGAAGTCGGCCCTGAAGAAAAAAAAAAAGTATTTTTGTTAAAACAAACAACAAAAAATAATGTCAATTTTAGGACATACGTACCTACCTACTATCCTTCTAGTATTCTAAATGTGAGTCTGTGAGGATGGATGGATGGATGTTGGTTACTCTTTCACGCAAAAACTACTCAACGGATATTGATGAAATTTGGTATGGTAGTAGTTCAGGCTCTGGATTAAAACATAGGCTGCTTTTTATCCCCAAAAAGCCGCGAGTTGAAACGAGTCTGGTATTAATAAAGGTATTTGACTAATTATGTAAAACCAATCGCAAATTATTACTTATAGTACCGCTTTTAGAGTCCACCAAAGTTTTTATTTTTACGTATTTTTATTTAAATAGCAAATAAAAATGCACTTTTATGTTATGTCATCAAAACGCCATTTTGTGTAACATGGCGTCGGATGACATAATAATAATAATAACTCCCACACCGATCTCGGTGACGGTTGCCGGTTTCATTGAAACCAGGCCAGTTACGCAGGAGTAATTTTTATAGTGCCCAAGTGTGTGCGCAGTACACAAGAGCACTCTCTCTTCCTTTTACTCTCGTAACTCAGTGGGACGGATGACCGACACGACTGGCGAGAGATCAGGCGCAGGACCGACTTTTTACATGCCCATCCGACGCATGGATCATCTTTCTTGTCAGACAATCAGGTGATCAGCCTGCATTGTCCTAACCAAACTGGGAACTCCGAGTCGAGAGCCAAAGCTCGAACCACTTGACCACGGAGGCTGTCTAATAATTTTGTAAATATATAAAGACTGGACAAAGTTGTAGAATTACAGGTGTCCCGCTGGCAGTATCTATATCTAGCTGTTACTCACTTGTACAGCTCTAGCTGAGCCTGTAACACCTGCGCCTCGTCCTTGTGCGTGGTCAGCTGCGCGACCTGCGCCTGCAGCAGCGTCACCTCCTGCGCGCGCGCCAGCAGCGCAGATGTCAGTTGATCCACGCTTGGCGGCTTCTGCCAATTACAGGTGTCCCGCTGGCAGTGATCTAGCTGTTACTCACTTAT
The DNA here is from genome assembly GCA_905404095.1 of Glaucopsyche alexis. Lineage (NCBI taxonomy): Eukaryota > Metazoa > Arthropoda > Insecta > Lepidoptera > Lycaenidae > Glaucopsyche > Glaucopsyche alexis. The sequence continues at coordinate 3,038,036 of FR990057.1, forward strand.
ACAGCTCCAGCTGAGCCTGTAACACCTGCGCCTCGTCCTTGTGCATGGTCAGCTGCGCGACCTGCGCCTGCAGCAGCGTCACCTCCTGCGCGCGCGCCAGCAGCGCAGATGTCAGTTGATCCACGCTCGGCGGCTTCTGCCAATTACAGGTGTCCCGCTGGCAGTGATCTAGCTGTTACTCACTTGTACAGATCCAGCTGAGCCTGTAACACCTGCGCCTCGTCCTTGTGCATGGTCAGCTGCGCGACCTGCGCCTGCAGCAGCGTCACCTCCTGCGCGCGCGCCAGCAGCGCAGATGTCAGTTGATCCACGCTCGGCGGCTTCTGCCAATTACAGGTGTCCCGCTGGCAGTGATCTAGCTGTTACTCACTTGTACAGATCCAGCTGAGCCTGTAACACCTGCGCCTCGTCCTTGTGCATGGTCAGCTGCGCGACCTGCGCCTGCAGCAGCGTCACCTCCTGCGCGCGCGCCAGCAGCGCAGATGTCAGTTGATCCACGCTCGGCGGCTTCTGCCAATTACAGGTGTCCCGCTGGCAGTGATCTAGCTGTTACTCACTTGTACAGATCCAGCTGAGCCTGTAACACCTGCGCCTCGTCCTTGTGCATGGTCAGCTGCGCGACCTGCGCCTGCAGCAGCGTCACCTCCTGCGCGCGCGCCAGCAGCGCAGATGTCAGTTGATCCACGCTCGGCGGCTTCTGCCAATTAAAAAAAAAACATCAAAACGATACATACATTTATAGAGAATAAAACTGCATAGTAAGCTCAAGTAACACAAAATACATAAATAAAAAAACAGCATTCAAACTTTAAAAGAGCTGTAAACCTGTCTCACAATAGGGAATATGCATAAAACATAAAAATAATTTAAAACATAATAATATGATACTAGACTGAAAAATAAAGGAAATAGCGAGAAAATTTTCAATATCTGTTGATAAATGAGCAAGAAATGAGCGGTCCACCGTCAAAATTTTAAATCTATCTCTTTATAGCAAAACGAAATTACTTTGAACTTTCTATAAAAGTCGTGTTATGTGACGTCTTGTTACACATCCGATCTCTCTGTCAGTAGACTACTTTAAACGTTCATATCTTTGTTATTTTTAATGATATCCAAAAACTGATTTTACCATACGGTTTACCAAACAAGATAGATCTATATAAAAAAATACGTGCATATTCCCTATTATCTAATAAGTGACAAATAGGTTATTCGGAAGTTCTGTCTCTGTCGCTCAGTATAAAGTAAGTTTATTCCTTTATAATAACTTACAGGTTCTGTGCTGGTAACTTTCTTCTTGAGCAGTTCGTTGTAGTCCTTAAATATGCCTTCGAATATAGATAACGTGCCTCGGATGTTGGATCTGAAATCAACCAATACAATAACATTATAAATAACTAAATGTTGCCCGCGACTCCATGCATGCTAAAGGAAATTAGCCGATGTCCTTCCCCGTGGTCTCATCTATATCTGTGCCAAATTTCATCAAAATCGTTCCAGTAGTTTCGGAGCCTAACAAACAAACAAACCTTCCCTCTTTATTATAATAGTGTAGAAGTATAGATAATAATTTGCGACAATGTATAGTCAAAAGACCGAGAAGAAGATATTTGTATCTTGTTTGTAAGAAAGTACAATTAGGAAATGTAATTCATAAGCAGGTTGACTATTGTCATTATTTATTGATTTCAAACTGACTGATTGTATTGTGGTTAGTAACTGCATATCGTCATTATAATACAAACTAATTATGGGAACACTCTATTTGCTTATCAATTTTATTTTCTTGATAGTACTAATGAAATTACAGCCACACATTTCCCAACTAAGACTTTTTTCTCACCTTAACTGAAATGAAATGTTTGAAACAAAGATTTCAAAACTCAATAAGTTATGAGTACATTTGACAGAACAAATCTTCATACAAGAAAATGTTACGCCATCTTTGTTTTCACCATACCTCAAATGTAACCCATTTTTCACCATACTTCAAATGTCATAACGGCCTCAAAAATCTCAAAACTGGGGCTTTATAACTGGAGACACTTTTAGCCTCAACACGCAACTAATTTTGACGCGTTTTTTTAATAGATAGAGTGATTAAACGGGAACGGGAAACACAGATAATTTTAGAGGTTTGTAATGTCCTAAATCCTAAATAAACACATTTTTTGCGGTTACATTTCAAACGCTGCTGGCTGAACCGTACGAGGTAGATCAAAATAATGTACAATACTTTGTACAACTAAAAAAGGACTATAAAAAAGTCCGCGATGGTATATGTCTATCTCTTTCTAATGTCCTAAATAAACACATTTTTTGCGCTTACATTTCAAACGCTGGCTGAACCGTACGAGATAGATCAAAATAATGTACTACAGTATTGTACAACTAAAAAAGGTCTACAAAAAAGTCCGCGATGACATATGTCTATCTCTTAGGGATAACTCACAATAACCATTTGTCATCCTTTAGTATTTACGAAAAACTTTTTTACGAAGCGATTATCAGGAAAATAACTATCGTACCTACTCGAAGCACAAAAATCATTTCATGTATATAAGGTTTGGTGAAATCAAAACGGAAACTTTGGGTACATCATATACTGCTTGTGTAAAGACGTTTAGGCAAAAAGAAAAAAATTAAACCCGTGTAAAAAAAAATACAATCTAAAATTATTAAATTAAAATATTGCAAGAAATTAAATATTTTGCATAAAGCGTCCGCGCGCGACAAGGACAGCAGATGTAGCACGACAGAGACAGCGATACATATTGCATACACCAGGAGAGGTCATTCGAGTTCATATCTGAACAGCTGTTCGCGCGTGGTCGATATAATGCAATAGATGTAATTTCCTACAACATAATTTAATTTAATATAAAAAAAAACCACGAGTTTCAAATTTTTTTTTTTGCCTAAACGTTTTTACATAAGCAGTATATGACGTACCCAAAGCTTCCGTAATTGATTTTACCAAACCTTATATAGGGAGAATATCCACTCAACGCAAACTCGCCCATACAAAGGAAGAACTTTTTTCGAATATGACAATTATTTTTCTGCCTAAACGTCCTATACATAAGCAATAGATCATATGCCCAAAATATATGTATTTGATTTTACTGAACCTTATATTAAGCAGTTGCGCACGTCGCGTCGATGTGATAGGGTGCCGTTTTTACCCATTGGGTATGAAACCCGAAAAACATTTTCAATATTGTATGGACAGAAGTGTATTGCTGTAAGTAGAGTTATTTGCTGAAAAGAAAAATTCTCCAAGAACACATTTCACGCGGGCGAAGCCGCGGGCAAAAGCTAGTTGAGTATATTATTAAAGTATAGTAGATAGTTTATTAACAAAACTAAAGTTACTCACATAAAGCTTACTGTAGAACTGTGCTGTTTCTCCAATGTCGATTTCACGTCATTTAGAGATGTTTTCACCTGGTTTACACTATTCGGATCTATTTTAACCTCTTGTACAGTAGAGATAGCCATTAAAGTTTGTACCAAGCTGTCTGTCAATCTGAAAATAGATAATATTCCATTAGAAAATTGATACTTGACATCAGTCACTTTTTGGTGCAGGTAAATAATAATAATATCTATGGACTCTTCACACGACGTCAATCTGGCCCCGTGATAAGTATCTGAAGAACTTGCGTTACAGGTACCAGACAACGGAAATATATTTAATTCTTTTATACTATACATATTATTAGGTTTAATTTAAAATTGATCTCAATATTTACGAGTTTTTAACTATATCACCTTTTTAGTCATGCAGATTGAACTTACTTTTCATTGTATAAATTTAACTCATAAGTAATTCTATACGTACGACCGCAGGTGTGCAAAATGTAAACAAGTGTGGTTATTATCATTGCACGTGTTCCTGAATAACAACACCTGCATTGCAGGTGTCGATAAGCACAGCATAAACAACTACAAGTATCTAGTCATGTTAGGCTCTGGCAGCCCTAGCATAAGGATTATTGCTTAATTAACATTTTTGGGTTCCCAGCCATATTGTATTACCTGGGAACACCAGGATTGATGATTAGTTTTAAGAGAGAGACATGACATTCGTCTAGAGCATCCAACTCTGCTCAGACGTATTAATTAATTAAGTTTAAATTGTAATTAGTTAAATAAGTTTATTTTAATAAATTTTATAATCTTTTTTAAAAAAGTCTTTTCCGCTCCCGTAAATTTGACTATCTGAACAAGGAACGACAAGTTCCCCCACTCTCGGTTCATAGAGGAGGGAGATCTCTTCGATTTCTGGACAGTCAATATCGAACGGTCTAAGCGAGAAGACCTAACCAGTGAATCGTATTAAAGTGATAATTGTGAAGAGTTTTGTGAAGTGATATAGTGAAGTGATCATTTAGTGCGATAGCATCAAATTTGTTATAAATCGTAAAGTTTCTAATTTCATAACTTTTAGCCATATTTAGTTTCGAGTTTAATAAAATTTTTGTCACGAGTATAAGTGACTATTATTAAATGTTTTTATAAAGTTTTATACTTTTTGCTATTAATATATTTAAGATTTTTATTATATTATACACATATTTAATACACGTCCATGACCCAGGGATACAGAAAAACTTTTTTGTTCCCTCGGCGGGATTCAATCCCGCGACCCCCGGCTTGAGCACCGACGGGCTGTACCACTGAGCCACAGAGGTCATCTTTATTTCACTCCGGTTTACCGTGACGCCCCGCGCCGGTGCTGTTAAGACTTGGACTATATGCTCCGAAATGCGGAACGCCAGTAAAGATTAAGAGCACTGAAAATAGAACTCTGCCCTAATACAATAGAGTTGAAAATCGAACACATGAGTATCGAGTCAAATGTCAATGTCATATATGACAGCTCGAAACATCCATTTTCAGCTCTATTGTATCATCGGAGAGTTCTATCTTCAGCGCTCTGAATTTTCACCGGCGTTCTGGATTCCGGAGCATATAGTCCCAGCATTAACATGATCAATATCGGCAAAGCTCCTGCTCGACCAGTTCGAAACATTATCCTTTGCACGACGCCGCCTCAAAATATTTAAACAAAAACGAAATGCCCGCAGCGACTGCAGACGTGGTTGAACTACGTATTTACACGTGAGTGTGTGCGTGCGCACGATTCAACGGGCTGTTAAGCGATATTCATCTTATCGAACAAATGTTCGATACTACATTTTTAAGTTGCATTATTTCACGCCGGTTATTAATATAATATCTGTGACGCTACACCTGACCCTTACCAAAAAATAATTGACAATATATTTTCATAATATTTATGACGCGACCTTTAAACGTACGGTGCTGGAGCTGTCATCTGTAGAGAGTCGCCCCGTGCCCCTACCGAGCATGGCTCTCACACGTTACGACAGCAACATTGTAACTTCAAATAAGGGTCCAGTTATTAGTTAACAAAATATTTTTAAGCCAGCGACACACTAGTGAATCACTCTTTTTGGCGTCCAATAGGCAAGCGGACTGTTTTTTATTTTATTTTATTGCATAAATGAATAGTACTCTTAAATATGAGTAACTTCTCAGAAGAAACCGTATATCAAAAGTCAATATTTTCAAAGGTACAGCGATTTGTATACAAAATTTTGCAAGTCTCGTAAAAACGCTCCATACTAAACTTAACCTACAAGTGACGTCACTTGTAGGTTATGGTGTATGAAGTATACGGCCGCCGGAATATATTTGTAAATATCTCCGATATTTGTGCGTTTAAGTTCATACTTACCATAATGATTGTTTTTGTATATGATGTAATGTAGGTTTTGTTTACCAATTTCGCAAAAAAATTTTTTTGGTACTTTTTAAATGAATTTAATTAGTAAACTACACATAAAATAATATATTTTTTTACATTTACCAAGTAGTAATGCCTCAATATTTCTGAATATATTAAGGAAACTAAATATTTAAAATGTAAGCCGATCCCCTACTCCTTTACTTATGTCTTAGGCCCACTTGCGCCAATCCGGGTTAAAATTAACCTTGGGTTAAAATATCATGCTTTCTTATTTCACAAATACGAAGAACGAGAGAGATAACATGATTTTTAACCCAGGGTTAACTTTAACCCGGATTGGCGCAAGTGGGCCTTATACCCTTAGGCGACCATAAAAGCCAAAACAACTCACCCGTTGACAAGGCCGTTGAGATAATCAGAGAGATGTTTCACTGTCCTGTCGTAGAGTTTCACGTTGGACATGTAAGATGGGTCCGATGTGCCTTCCTCCGAGCCCATAGATATTTGTACTGGTTGAAATACCTACAGACAAACATCACATTATATATGGTGCTTCTTATGCCACTCATACTATCCATCTTCTTTAACAACAAACATTAATTTTACTTTCAAAATATCCTTAAAAAAAAAAAAAACATACTTTCCTAAAATAACTTGCATTCGATCTTTCCACCTAGTAACAAAGAATAATTTTAGAGAAAACCCAATTCTAATCATGATTGCAAAATAAAACGAGTGTGCTTTAGACCACACGACTGAAGTAAAACTCGCAAGCGAACTACTGACTGAGATATATATTATATATGTCACCGTAAAATTGTAAAAACCGTTAGATTGTAATATAACTAGCGAGATTATAAAATGTCAACAGATTGTCAAATAAACATTCTGATTTCAATTTTACGCATTATTTTTCGTTATTTTATAATATAACTAACTGAAATTCGTAAAATTGCAACTCGCGCGCTGATTGGTTAAACGTCATATTATGTCCCATGCCGCCATTTATTTGCTTTTTCATTATGTATATTCTATGAGATTTAGGAAGAAAGTAAATGTGCGCGCTCCCTTTTGCGTATAGTAATGTACGAAACGTAACTCTCTCTATTTTCTCCTAACTTTTCCCTCCCTCTCAACTTCCGTTCGCCTTGCCCGATCACATTTTTCCTAACGCGTTTACCAGCTTACTCCCCAAGTCAAGCATGCATAGAGTTTTACTTTTTTTATGTAATGAATCAGGAAACGAGCAGACGGATCACCTGATGGTAAGCGATTACCGCCGCCCATGGACACTCGCAACACCAGATGAGTTACACTTGTAACTAACTCCTCTGGCGTTGCGACTTGCTTTCCTGGTCCATAAATCCCCAATCCCCCCATGGGCCTCCGGTAACCTCACTCACTCGGCGAAACACAACGCAAGCGTTATTTCACGTCGGTTTTCTGTGAGGTCGTGGTTTTTACCCGGTCGAGCCGGCCCATTTTTACACTTCAAAATGAAAAAAACAAAAGTTAATACATAATACACACTAAGAAACCTTTTATTTTCAAAAACCCATCTATCCCAGGGGAACCACACTTTTTACAGATACGTACCGTGGTCTGCACGCTCTTAAGTCGACTCCTTAGTTCTTGTATCTGTTCGTTGTAGACGCGCACCGTGTCCGACACGCCCGACTTGTGTTGACTGTACTCCAGCTGAAACATTATAATACTAGTTTATTGAAGTGCTAACCTTCTTTAGGCGCGTTGAGAGTGAAATTTCAAGGACGCTAATTTGGATTTAAAATAACTAGTGGTAGCGCTGTAGTCGAAATTCACCCATAACAATTAATTTACTTTTTAAATTTGAACTTTATAAGAGTTATTTTGCCTCATACATAGATGAATTAATTTTTAATTACACGCGGGTAAACCTTACCTTGACATTCTCCAGATCCAATATCCTCATCTGTGCTTTCTGCAGCTCGTTCTGGAGTACCGACACCTTGCCCTGTAGCTCTTGTATCTGCCTGTCGCGTTCTTGAATCTCTTTGGGTAGAACAACCTAGAGCATAAAGTATTTGTAAATAAAAAGTTTTAGGTAACCACCGAGATGGTCAATTAGTAAGCGAGCAAGCGATGATGAGTAACGGACACACACACACACATACGCGCGCGCACGCCCACTCGAATCACGCAGAAATACGCCGTCTGTTTGTGAATGTATCTCCTGACCAATAATATAAAGAGCCATATTTCTGACAGTTTACAAAACTAAATTGAAATGTCACTAACGTCAAATCTTCGAGATTTTCACCAATCACAATAGAGAAGATGCATATATTTTTTTATTGGTTTTTCGAAAAGTACATAATTAATAATACTACGAAACCTATTATTTTCAAAAACCCATCTATCCCAGAGGAACAGCACTTTTTACACGTACCGTGGTCTGCACGCTCTTTAGTCTGCTCTGTAGCTCTTGTATCTGTTCGGTGTAGACGCGCACCGTGTCCGACACGCCCGACTTGTGTTGACTGTACTCCAGCTGAAACATTACAGGGTGCAATTAAACCTACCGGCCAAATTTCGATATATTGATCCTTGTTAAAAATAAAAATATACGTATTTTTTCTTTTATAATCACTCAGTACTAAAATGTTGAGAAATAGCATCCGAAAGTTTTCCTGAAAAACACCACAATAGGGAATATGCATAAAATATAAAAATAGATTAAAATATAATAATATGATACTAGACAGAAAAATAAAGAATATGGCGAGAAAATTTTCAATATTTGTTGATAAATGAGCAAGATATAAGCGGTCAAAGTTTGTAATCTATCTCTTTCTAGCAAAACGAAATTTAGTATGAACTTTCTATGAAAGTCGTGTTATGTGACGTCACGATACACGTCGGATCTCTCTGTCTAATAGACCACTTTAAACATTCATATCTTCGTTATTATTAATGATATCAAAAAACTGATTTTACCATACGGTTTACCAAACAAGATAGATGTATATAAATAAATAAAAAAAATTCGTGCATATTCCCTATTATGGACACTGCGCCATGCGCCGCCATCCCGCTTACGCATTTCATTGATAACCATAATTCTTGTTATTATCATAAGTTGCAAATTTTCCCTTCATACGGTAAAAATTTAGGACCATGCCCCCTTATTTAGGGGCGAAGAGGTGATGAGGGGGGTAGGGGGGAGAGGGGCGAACCCCCCTGTACCACACTCCCCTCTAGGAGACCCCCTGTTTAGAAGTTATTAATGGTTAAAGTTCGAAGTTATGTCTATGTTTAAGAGGTGTTATTTCACGCCGGGATTTTGTGAGGCCGTGCTACCACTCCGAAGACGTTTTGAACAAGATAAAAAAGTTCTAACCTAACTAACCTAACCCAAACTACACAGACGTTATTTTACGCCGGGTTTTTGTGAGACCGCGTTATCATAAAAATATTTTTTTATGATAATGCGGTCTCAGGTCTCAGTTTTTGTGAGGCCATGTTACCACTCCGAAGATGTTTTGAACAAGATAAAAAAGTTCTAACCTAACTAACCTAACCCAAAAATACACAAACGTTATTTTACACCGGGTTTTTGTGACACCGCGTTATCATAAAAATATTTCTTATTCAAAATATTAATATCAAACTAATATTTAGAAGACTTTTCTGCCGTAAAATTACCATAAACCTACTAATAGGATAAATGTGGGGCATGACTCTAAATTCTAGCCCTAAAACGCACTTGGTGGTAATTTTCTTTTATCTTGTGTGGGTTTTGATACGACCACCAATGTTCGTTGTGTTGGTTGTACTGTGTACAAACCCACACGCGTAAACAGGCACTCATCTGTCCACAAAATAACTGCGTCAGGGTGTGCGATTAGCCACTCGCAAAAAGTGCGACAGGGTGCGGCGTCTGCTTCGTTTAAAGCCTGAACCTTTTGGAAATGATATGGGTGTAAGTTAACAGTGTTTAATAACTTCCACACCGCAAATCGACTCAGGTTAAAGCGGCGGGCGGCATCTCGGGTACTCGCTCGTGGTCTCTTTCAAAGAACTCCAAGATGTCGTCTTGGAGTTCAATCGGTAAACTTTGCCTTCCTCCTCCTCCTCCTAGAGCGTGTGCAGGTGTTGTGAACTGCCCATAATCCAAGAGTCTTTGGTTAACGGACAAAATTGTTTGGCGATTCGGTACAGCTGCATACGTGAATCCACTGTTACGAAGACGAGGAAGGCTTTCTTGTTCGTACAGTCTCTGGGCTCCGCGTAAACTTTCGCCACTCAAAATGTAGCACCTCACCATCTCATAACACTCGCGGTTAGAGTACATTGTCACACACTCTAATTACGCGCGCGGCGGGCGGCGACAAACTAAATAGGTAACCGGCACGGACCGGCCGCGCAAGCGCATGCCACCCGCGCCTCCCTGGCACCACCCCGCGTTACCATGGCGACAGACCGCCCGGCGCATAAATAGCGCTATCGTAATTCGTAGGTACGAAATGACCATTCTGCAAGGATTTTGATTAGGATAAAATATGTTACTGTAAAAAAATTGACATCCTATTTTTTTGTTTAAATGGACTCTCCTACTGATACCTAAGCCCTAAAAAAAATTTGGCCGGTAGGTTTAATTGCACCCTGTATAATACTAGTTTTATTGAAGTGCTAAACCACTTTAGGCGCGTTGAGAGTCAAATTTCAAGGACGCGAATTTGGATTTAAAATAACTAGTGGTCGCCGTGTAGTCGAAATTCACCTATAACAATTAATTGACTTTTTAAATTTGAAATCTTTAGGCGCGTTGAGAGTGAAATTCCAAGGACGCGAATTTGGATTTAAAATAACTAGCGGTCGCGCTGTAGTCGAAATTGACCCATACCAATTAATTTACTTTTTTAAAATTGGAATTTCTTTAGGCGCGTTGAGAGTGAAATTTCAAGGACGCGAATTTGGATTTAAAATAACTAGTGGTCGCGCTGTAGTCGAAATTGAACCATACCAATTAATTTACTTTTTAAAATTGGAGTTTATTTAGGCGCGTTGAGAGTGAAATTTCAAGGACGCCAATTTGGATTAAAAATAACTAGTGGTCGCGTTGTAGTCGAAATTCGCCCTTAACAATTAATATACTTTTTAAATTTGAACTTTATAAGAGTTATTTTGCCTCATACATAGATGAATTAATTTTTAATTACACGCGGGTAAACCATTTACCTTGACATTCTCCAGATCCAATATCCTCATCTGTGCTTTCTGCAGCTCGTTCTGGAATACCGACACCTTGCCCTGTAGCTCTTGTATCTGCCTGTCGCGTTCTTGAATCTCTTTGGGTAGAACAACCTATAGCATAAAGTGTTTGTAAATAAAAAGTTTTAGGTAACAACCGAGATGGTCAATTAGTAAGCGAGCAAGCGATGATGAGTTACGAACGCACACACACACACGCGCGCACGCACACGCAAGCACGCAGAAATACGCCCTCTGTTTTCGTCAGGGAATGAAAAAAATTTATTGTTTCTCCTGACCAATAATATAAAGAGCCATATTGCTGACAGTTTACAAAACTAAATGAAGAATGTTCACAAATTTTGTTTTTTAGCTCTCCGTAAACTCAGTTGAAAATAAAAAATATGAGTGAAATAATTATTTCGATACGCCGTGTAGTTTCCGAGATATTTAATTCCAAAGTAAGTGCGCGACTCGAGATTCCACCAGGCCGGCGCTCGGGGCGATGACGTCACTGCACAGTACATCGCAATACTCGCTCAGTAACACCGCGTCGCCCGTACCTATAACTTACTATTAAAGTTAAAAATGTCTAATCTACATGCTAGAAAATCATGTGTTTTAGGTAGGTTATACGATTGCCCTATTTAACCGACTTCCAAAAAAAGGATTCGGCTGTATATAGACTATATTGTTTTATTTTTTTATACGTTCAACGATTAGGTACTCCGCCGTCTGTGGACCGATTTTCAAAATTGTTTTTTTTATGTATAGGGTATAATCCCAAATTGGTCCTTTTGACATCATAGTGGTGACCTGATGATGGAATCCATGAGGAATCGAGGGAACTCCTCGAAATTTATATGTACACAATACACATTAGGTAATATGTGTGGTGTGGTGATTGAAACTTTTGTAAAGTTGTCCAAGCATATGCTACCAAAAAGTTAATTTTGCTCCAAGGTATACCCTGAATCCAAAAGCACTGAACAGAACTCCTCAGTCTTTAAAGATACGCGTATGGAAATTTCGGCATTGTTTAAAAACCTGCAAGCATATGCCACTATGTAACTTACAGTAATCTTCATCATCATCATCTTATTTACAATACCTAATAGAAGCTAATGGCGCATTTTCAGTATTATACATCGATCGTTTATTTAAAGCTATCGTATAATGTTTTAATAATTTTACAAATATCAATAGAAAAGTGAAAAAAATATTTTAAACAAAAAATTAAACCGACTTCCAAAGTAAAAGTCCAAATGCACAAAAAAACATGAAATAAAACATATTTTTAAATAGGTACTTAGGTAATTGCCCTTTTAAATTTGACTAAAATTCTAATTTATTTCTCTACTCAATCTTCATAATTTTGTAGTCGGTACCAGCCAACTTGAAAGTGAGTTCTATTTTAATTAAAATATAACTAATTTATAATTTTTAAATATTGTTTCATCTGGGTTGTTCAGGCTGGTGCCGTTTCAAATTCAAATCCGTCATCCATTGCACTGCACATAAATAACAATATTATATACACTAATATTACACTACCAAATACTAATAGACACTTATTAAACTTAATATTACTTAATGTACGGAGAAACAATATAAAACACTGCAATAATAGCTGAGCGCAAGCAAGATAATATTATGTACTAGGTAACTCGGCCGGCATTGTGCAGTAACGTCACACTCTCCACGGGCGCCTGCTTCGGGCCGCGAAATTTACGAGAATTTGAAATGTCTATAAATCCATTAATACTTGGTATTTTTCAATGAAACAAAAACTAGTGTATTTGTATAGATACAAGCTTTAGGGGCCCCATACATGGTCCGGTCTACCTTCAGTTCGGCCTGAACGGATGCAAAATCGTATCGTGTGTGTGCAATTTCGAGATCGCATCAGGCGGCCGTACGGACTGAAGCGATTCGTTCCAGTGTTGCCAGCTCTTTTTTTGTGAAACTACTAAACTCGTATCGATTTCTACTAAAACTACTAAAAAACTACTAAAGAGGCTACTTAACTTAGGAATTCCTGAAGCCCCCCAAAAACCACTGCATTTTAGGTTTTATTATATTAAATTTTTTTCATTAATTGAATTTGATTATAAATTTTATCATTAAATTAAAATATACTAGGAAATATTACGTATTTAGTAGCTATTTTGCATATCATTACTGTCTGGCTCTTTCCTACTTAAACACTACTAATAACTAAATTTCTACCAATGAGGGAATAAAATACTCAATTTAGTAAAATTTTGTAAAATAACTAAGTTGGCAACATTAATTCTGGCCTGACCGATCGGCCTGAACGCGCGGCCTGTCCTGACCGTGTGTGGACAAATCGCTTCAGTTCTTGCCCGAGCCGCCGCCGTGCGGGCGTGTATCTTGTACAAGCGTTGTATGAGTTTTCGCGGTGTTTAAATACAAAATTGATAAACACGACCGTAGCGCGCGGCAAACCAGAATGGACTGATGCGACTGTTCCGTGTGTGGGCACGAATCAGATCAGGCCGAACTGACGTAAATTGGATTGGATGCGATTTTTTCCGTGTGTGTGCTCGTTTCCGTTCAGGCCGAACTGACGTCAGTTCCAGCTGAAACGATCGGCCTCTCGTCTGTGGGGGCCTTTACTGGGAGAATCGTTTTAAGCAATTTTGTATACCTATTAACATTCTTCATTGAAACGTCACTAACGTCAAATCTTCGAGATTTTCACCAATCACAATAGAGAAGATGCATATATTATTTTATTGGTTTTTCGAAAAGTACATAATAAGCCAGGAAATATTGTAATTGCAATGGCATATCTACGATCAACAGTAACAGTAATTATTGATTTGCGATCAAAGCAAAAAAGAAAACGTTTTTCTTTTTTTTTAATCCTGTAACTTTCACCAGCTTACTCCCCAAGCGTGCGTAGAGTTTCACTTCAAAATAAAAAACAAAAGTTGATACATAATAATACTACGAAACCTATTATTTTCAAAAACCCATCTATCCCAGGGGAACAGCACTTTTTACACGTACCGTGGTCTGCACGCTCTTTAGTCTGCTCTGTAGCTCTTGTATCTGTTCGGTGTAGACGCGCACCGTGTCCGACATGCCCGACTTGTGTTGACTGTACTCCAGCTGAAACATTATAATACTAGTTTTATTGAAGTGCTAAACCTCTTTAGGCGCGTTGAGAGTCAAATTTCAAGGACGCGAATTTGGATTTAAAATAACTAGTGGTCGCGCTGTAGTCGAAATTTAAACTTTACGAGGGTTCTTTTGCCTCATAGATAGAAGAATTATTTTTTTATTTACCTTGTCATTCTCCAGATCCAATATCCTCATCTGTGCTTTCTTCAGATCGTTCTGGAGTACCGACATCTTGCCTTGTATCTGCCTGTCACGTTCTTGAATCTCTTTGGGAAGAACAACCTAGAGCATAAAGTATTTGTAAATAAAAAAAGAAAAGTAACCCCCGAGATGGTCAATTAGTAAGCGAAGAAGCGATGGTGAGTTACGGACGCACACACAAACACGCGCGCACGCACGCACGCAGCACGCAGAAATACACGTCAAACTTATAACACACCTCTGTTTTCGTCAGGGAATAAAAAAATAATATTTCTTCTGACCAATAATATAAAGAGCCATATTGCTGACAGTTTACGAAACTAAGGGCTGATTTTTCAATCGTCAGATCGTCCTATCTGAGGAATAAATATGTAACTTTGGCAGATTTATTTATTTATCCGGTAAGAGTTATCTGACGATTGAAAAATCATCCCTAAATTGAAAAGTCGCTAACGTCAAATATTCGAAATGTTCATCAAATACAAGACGACTTTTTGTATACATACTTACTCCTTACTAAGACGAATTCTTACCGAGTTCTGTTTTATCTTCTTCTGCAAGTCGTCGATAATAAAGTTTAACTTGCTCACTTCTTGCGCGTGTTCGTTGTCTATACTGAGGCATTTTAGCTGAAACATTCACGATTAAATGACATTACATTACAATATTATTTTGTATTTACAAAAATAATCAGATATTTATCAGTTTTACAAACTTTTGAAATTGGTCACGTATACTTTGCACAATGTGCTGTCAGGGAATCTAAGTCATGACCAGGTTGACGGTTGGCATAATTTGTTCGTATTATAGTAATACTAGCTGCGAAACCCGGCGTTGCACGGGTTAAAATGTACACCGTATGTTTAATGGTGTAAAAAATTCATGAAGATACATTTTTGATGTAGATATTATAGATTCCTATCGTAGATATTAAGACTTATTCGACCATTAAACTTACGGTGGATATAGAGTACATCTTATAGACTAATAATTAGCAAATCGAAATAATGTAAAGAAAGAATTTAGTAAATATAAAATTTTTCATTTTATTTATATAATTGTCTATACATCATATCATTCATACACAGATTACATAAAACGTTATACACTAATACTATTACATATTTACATTTGTTATTTTAGTTTTATTTTTTGTTTTAAATTTATCTTTATAATATTTGCTTGTACACTACATTTATGGTTCTGTTGTTTGGACTGTAAATAAACAAATGTTGAGGTGATCCAACTCGTGAGCATGCGACATATAGTTGGCCATGTGCAAAGCATGGTTCCTTCAAGTCAACCCCACAGTACTGAAATGTTTGACCTTGTGCTTTATTCACTGTCATACTGTAAGCCAACTTTACCGGGAATTGTAATCGTTTAAAAGTAAAGGGCAATCCATTTGATATCAAAGGTATCCGTGGTATAAATACTGTCTGTCCTTTCTCTTTACCAGTCATTATACTGGCTTCGATAATGTTATTGTGTAATTGTTTGATACAAAGTCTCGTACCATTACACAGTTTCGGCGAGTTCAGATTTCGTAGTAAAATAACTGCTGAACCAATTTTTAATTTAAGGCAGTGTAATGGCATTCCTGGAACATTTAATGAATTCAAAAATTCAGTAGGAAAATTAACGCTTTCTACCTCATCAGTCATTGTATCGATTGACGTGTAAATTTTCTCTTCTCCCGGAATCATTCCCTGGATGATGTTGTTGATGTCGTTGACAATGTCGTTCTTTGTGGCTAGAATAATTCGTTCACGTAACCATTCTGAATGAGTATAATTTTCAGCAATATTTGGATATACTTCATTTATTAGTTTTTCAGGTGTTTCAACGACATTACATAACTCCTTAGTTAATACTATTTGACCAGTATTTTCGTCTACTGGATAGTTGCCTTCTCCTATTTGCAATAGTTTTTCAGAGAATTCCTGTGCCATTTTATCTCCTGACATTTGCGCTCTCATGTTTGTTGTTAACTTAATAATTTTCACGTGGTCCCATATGAACGATTTCTTCAAGCAAGCATTAATTTCATCAGCCGGCGTCGATTTGGGAATAACAGGCAGAGTTTGACGAAAATCGCCTGACAGTATTAACAGCACACCTCCCATTATATTATTATTGTTGCATATATCTTGAAGTGTTGTATTGAGCGCTTCTAGAGATTTTTTATGGGCCATTGTACTTTCGTCCCATACAATGGCTTTGCACTGTTTCAATAATCGTCCACGCGCTGATGATTTTGAGATGTCACATACCGGAAATTCACAGTCAGCTACATTTAATGGTAATTTTAAACCAGAATGTGCTGTCCGTCCACCATCCATAAGAGTAGCCGCTATCCCCGATGACGCCAGGGCGAGAACGATATCTTTATTTGCACGGATTTCAGCTAGAATTAAATTGATTAGAAATGTTTTTCCGGTGCCACCAGGTGCATCTATAAATATTATGCCACCTTGCTGTTTTCTATAATAGTCCATTATTATATCATATGCTTGTTTTTGACTCTGAATTAATAGGGATTTGTTGTGTTGGATGTAATGTTTCAATTCTTCTATATTATAATTTGTTTCTCTTAAAAATTCACTATTCATAGCATCTAAATGACTTCGTTGAGGAGATGGAACACCTAGTTGTTCTAATGTTGGTTAGATATTGCTAAACATTTGTCTTCTATCAATATCAAAGCTTTGTTAAAAATTTCTTCATTAAAAGTTATTTCTAAGTCCGGATTTTGCCGTCGTAGTTCAGCCAAAATGTCATCGCTCATATATTCTCGATATTTTAGCCATAGTCGATTTGGATTAGAAGGGTTACATGCAGTTATTATAATTGCAAATAGCTCACGAGTTTGAGTCGCTGTTGCTGTTTGGGCTGCTTCGTTCATAGCTAACTCCCAATGATTATCGTTTTCTAATAGACCTAGTCTTTGACATGCCTCACGATATGTTTCACAAATGAAACCATTGACACTTCTGAGGTCTTCAAAACACGTTGGGCCACGAATATTGTGTAGTAATAAACGCAGATAAAAACATTCTGCGTTTTTTGGGTGCACTGTATAGACTCGTCCTATTGCGTTACTTTTAAATATTCCATCATGTCCCTCTACTGGTATTCCACGTTTTCGAGGATTAAATTCTTTACTTGTTGCATTCCACGTATAATAATATGGTACCTCTGAATAAAATAAAGTCTTAGCAAATGAATCTTTCTGGCATAATACAAAAAATGCTGTTAAAGTTGTTCTTGCTGGTGGTTCTGTCGCAACTTTCTGTGCTGTTTCTGTAGTAAAAAACACACGTTGTCCATTTTCTAAGTGCACGGATAAATGGAGAACTGGCGGATCTCGATCGTGAATTGGGAAACTTAAAATTCGCCAAACCGCTTCATTAGTATTAATGTAACGACCCATTTGATATTGTACTATTTCATCATGCTGATTTTCATTGGTCACCGTAAAAATAGCCATATCACTGCCTTTGTTAATATACTTGCATACATATTTAATTGATTTGACAGAACTGCAGTATTCGACATTGATATGGGCATTAAACATTTTGGATAAAAGTGGATTGTATGGAACTACCCATTGATTGTTAATTAGAATTTCTTGATTGCCTCGTATATTAATTTTAGCTGTAAACCCACCTTGTTCTGGTGATCGACGCCTGTATTTCGTCCATCTTCACCCGTAATTGTTTCATTCAAAAATGGCTTTGGATAAAGTTTTGTACATGTTTCATCTTTCATACACGGAGAACTTTTATTTAGTACACCACACGGGCCATGAATCATATTTCTCACGACTATATTATACAGGTCAGGATCTTCGTCCGGGTTTGGAAATTCAGCCTTGATAATATTATCTATTTGATCCGGATGTATTTTATTTTGAAGCCAAATTAAGTTGTGAGAATGTGGCAGTCCTCGTTTCTGCCATTCGATTGAATACATCCAGCAGATAACAGCACCAAATATTTGATTTTTTACGATGGCATCAATAAACTTAATTTGTTTTTGGCGAAAAACTCGGGCAACAATATCATGTCGATCGCTGGCCGTTTGCTTATATTGTAATTCATCTTTGATTTCCACCCATGAAGAATCACATGTAAATGTTATGAATAAATCTGGTCGGCCGTGTTTTCTGACATAAGTTATCGCATCTTGGGCATATTCATGCATGTAACGTGGACTTCCAGTAAACGTAGAAGGCAAGATGACCAATTTTCCCATGTTATCAACGTTTCCATCATTTATCATAGCATCTCTCAAATGAATGTATTCATCAGAACGCAACTTTCGTTGATTGTGGCGAATAAATTGTAATCTTTCTGTCTCTATTTTAGCATACATATCCACGATAAACTGCTGAAATAACTGACGACAATTTAAAATATGGTTATATTCATTATTTCTAGTCATAATTCGATAAGCATAAAATTGCATAGCTGACACTTTTTTATTAGTTTCTACACCTGTAGCCGGATTGATCTGTTGAATGTTAAAGTGATAACCATCTTCACCTTGCCAAAAAATTAACGGGTATTGTAGTGCATCATAACTGCGATGTGTTTCAGCAATACGTTGCAATTGATTACTTCTACGTTGAATAATAATATCACGATGGCTATATTCATTATCAACAATTACTACAGCAACTTCTTCCGTTTGAGGAGCATTAAACCTTCGTTCATGTTGACCGGCTGGTCTTTTATCCGCTCGAATGACGATCTTGTAATTGTCTGCAACCATTTTATCTAATGAAGTTTTAAATACATTGATTAGTTGATTATTATCGTGAAGTAGACACTGTAATTTTTGAATGATGTCTCGTTGTAGCCCCTGAATTTGAGAACAACGTTGATCTATTTCAAGCTCTTCGTTACAATAAAATATACTTGAAGAAACTTTGGAGTTCCATCTGACATCGGCATCAGAGATCCTATCCGATGGTAAATTTGGCCTTGAACCTTGAAAACTGAATTGAAATTTTCTTCCTGACATATTAAAGTCGCTCCAAATGAAGTCATTTGAAAACAACAGTTATATCGTCGTATATTTTGTAGAAAATGAATGGAATCTGGTGTTTCTCCTTTCATATATGCGAGTAATTCTGATGGCGGTGTATTCAATGGTGGTAAATTTACTTTACCACTTGAGCAACACATACCGGGAGTTTCTCCTGGAAATTTGCGTGCATTACAATACTTGCATATCGTATCCATTTTTCCAATAATTATATTCGGATGTTCACTATATTGCTTTTTACAATCATAATGGAACGCCTGAAGTTCTAAGCTTTGTCGTAATCGATTTCGAATTGCTTGTACTCGGGACTGGGTTTCTTCGTTAGTGCGAACTCTTACTTCGGTGGTTTGATTTTCTCTGAGTTTCTTTATACGTTCACGATTATTCGTTTTTCAGTTTGTTCTTCTGTTTCATTTTGACGTGCTTCTTTCATTTTTTTTGCTCTCACTTGAGGTTTTGTAAATACTTTTTTAAGCTTTGGCATTGTGTATATCAAATCAAATCAAATCAATTTATTCAAACACACATAAAAATATATACAGAACAAATATACATTATAATATAATATATATCACGTCAATCCGATCCCGTGCTAAGTTGAACTTGTGTTACGGGTATCAGACAACGGATATATATTTTTATACTATACACACACAATTCTATACTATACAATACTATACATAAATCTTATTTTCTATATTAGTCACATTCACTCTTACACACACACTGTAGTTTATCACGTATTGTCTTTTTTCGGCGACGTGATGCGCGCTTCGTTGGGGAGCCTTCCCCGAAACCTCCGGTAGACTACGTCCGTCGGCCAGAACTCCTCCACCTCGAAGGTCGGTAGAAGATGCGTCGGTACTCTCACCACAAAGGAACTGAAGTTGACCTTGTGGCGAGACTCCAGACGCTCGACCCTTAAGGTGAAAGACGTCTTCTTTCGGATGTAGTCCACAACGTCCTCGACCGTCGTCGACCAGTGCAGGCGGGACACGTACAGCTGTGTGGCGCGTACTTCGCACCGCAGACGCTGCTCGGGTTCACTGGGTGCGGTGCCGCGGGGGTTGCGGACGGCGGGCTTCCTCTTCTTTCTCCTCTCCACCAGTGTGAAGCCCTCCTCATCGCACCTCCTGCTCTCGTCCTTGACGGTTCGAAGAGGCTCAGCCTTGCGGCGCTCTTCCACCCCTCTTGTCTTCTTCCGCGGGGGTGCAGTGGGGCCAGCGACGATACTTGCGTAATTTTTCGGAGTCGCTGGTGTCCTCGGTTTCGGCTCGACCGCAAGCGGTGAGCAGTCAGCGGCGGTTGTTGACCCGTCGGATTTTGCTGATGAGCAAAACGTGTCAGCTTGCGCGCCGCGTCGCCGCGTGTTTACGAAGTCAAACGAATGATCGGGTGACCTACATAAAGAATTATTACTTTTTATTTGCAATAATTCTTTATGCAAATCACGGATAGTGGATTCCGATCTATTCAATCGACCTCGCATCTCGTCCAGCTCCGCCTTCATGGTGTTGACATTCTTCAGCAGGCTGGAGACGTTGACGTGGTCCATGGTCACCACCGGTAGCTTGTGGAGATCCCTAGCCACGAAAGCTGGTATAGCCCCTGGACCCGTCTGCTTTAACAGGGTGATGATATCCTGCAAGCTTCTTTCGCCACCATCTTTGAGTCGCGATGGCATCTGCGCCTGCTTACCAAGCGCCTCGTCCAGCATCAGCTTTCCCGTACAAATCTCCTCATTGCTGAAGGTGGACATGCAGAGCTGCACGATGCTGTCTTCGTCCATGGCGTTGATGGCGTGTTGGATAAACGCCAGCAACTCGTTGACTACGAGCGCCATGGTGACGTGTAGCGGTTGACAACCGCGCGATTCGCGAAATATTAAATTATTTTCATTAATATTTTTGTCGTGTGTCGTAATGCGGAACGCGTCCGTTCACCAGCGCTCAACGCATGATATGTAATGTAATAAAATTACACAAAGTCGATCTCTCGCATATAACGATGATAACACTAACAAACTCACTAAATTTTGGTATATAAATAATCGAACATGAAAAAATCTAGATTTGGAACACTCTAGAACCGTCCAAAAGTTTATTTTGTTTTATTTGTCAAAATCACGTAAATCGTTTTAAGTACTGGTCACTTTTAATTCCAACTGATCTTCACTCGACTGCAGCCACGATTAAACTAACGAAAAGCTACTGATTTCGGGTGTATATACTGTCAGATATAGAAATTTCTAGATTTGGAAGACTCTAGAACCTTCCAAAAGTTTATTATATTTTTAGAACTTTCTGAAACGTTCCAGAATGATAATAACCGATATTATTTAAGAAATTTTCAGAACTTTCCTAAAGTTCTAATAAGTTAGAAAAGGACAGATTATTAATTTCAGTACTTTCTAAATCATTCTAGAAAATATTAGAACTTTCCGGAACATTCTATAAATATTAGAACTTTCCAGAACATTCTATATCAACTACATTAAGTTTTATACATTTTGGAACGTTCTAGATCATTCTAGAAAATATTAGAACTTTCCAGAACATTCTATATCAACTACATTCAGTTTTATACATTTTGGAACGTTCTAGATCATTCTAGAAAATATTAGAACTTTCCAGAACATTCTTTATCAACTACATTCAGTTTTTTACATTTTGGAACGTTCTAGATCATTCTAGAAAATATTAGAACTTTCCAGAACATTCTATATCAACTACATTCAGTTTTATACATTTTGGAACGTTCTAGATCATTCTAGAAAATATTAGAACTTTCCAGAACATTCTATATCATCTACATTCCGTTTTGCACATTTTGGAACGTTCTAGATCATTCTAGAAAATATTAGAACTTTCCAGAACATTCTATATCAACTACATCCCGTTTTGCACATTTTGGAACGTTCTAGATCATTCTAGAAAATATTAGAACTTTCCAGAACATTCTATATCAACTACATTCAGTTTTATACATTTTGGAACGTTCTAGATCATTCTAGAAAATATTAGAACTTTCCAGAACATTCTATATCAACTACATTTAGTTTTATACATTTTGGAACGTTCTAGAACATTCCAGAAAATATTAGAACTTTCCAGAACATTGTTTATCAACTACATTCCGTTTTGCACATTTTGGAACATTCTAGATCATTCTAGAAAATATCAGAACTTTCCAGAACATTCTATATCAACTACATTCAGTTTTGCACATTTTGGAACGATCTAGATTATTTTAGAAAATATTAGAACTTTCCAGATGTTTTTAGAACTTTCTAGAACATTCCAGATCGATTGAAACATTTACACACATTCTGGACTTTTCTAGATCATTCCACAAATTTTCAGAACTTTTCTAAAGTTCTCATGTGTTAAAGAAGGACAGATATATATTTTTCACATTTTCGCCACCCACAGCCACCCACTTCCACCCACCGCGCCCAAACTCCCTTACTTTTTTCTAGGACCCAAGGGGTGTCTACCACCACAATGGGGTGTTGATTGGAATTGGTGGTGATATAGAAAACCGGTCACATACATTTTCACCCAAGCATTATATATATATATATATATATATATATATATATATATATATATATATATATATATATATATATATATATATATATTAGATTAGATTATTACATCAAACTGTCATTTATTTTATTTATTTATTAATTTTCTCAAAATCTTAAACAAAGACCAAAAAAACTCAGTGTCACAAAAACCTGAAGGGTTTGTCCGTACACCGGTGCATCTATAATGAAATGCTCAAGATATTTAAAATATAGCTACTTACAAAATATCAACTTTAAACACAGTATTGGTATTTAATAACATTATTAAATTATATTAGGTATGTATGGTTGTGTGCCAGTGGCGAGGGGTTCCTATAACTCCATTCCTATCAGCTTCCCTTGTTACATTTTGCAAACCTTCATACAAATCCCTCCCTATTATACAGGCTCCGGCTTCCCTATGAATGAGAAGCAGCCTTCGCCACTGCTATGTGCTAGGTATATTTTACAGTTTCAATCGTACTCATGGCAGGCATCTAATGCGAGAGCGATGCATAGCGCACAGCGAGTGCGCCGCGCGCTACTCGACCACTAGGTAACAACTTGCTCGGAACGGGTACCGCACAAGTACGTGACACAGGAGAAATTAAATGGAAGGTATATAGGAAGAAATATATATTTTTTCTTTGTTCCGATTTTAATTCATTAATTAATTACGGAAAACAGACATCATAACAATGGCAATTGTATTGTAAGTTGCAACTGTATATTGCTGACACTGACACTGGCTATTCCTCAAGGGAGGTCATTTTAAAGAAGATGAAGACAGCATATTGCCTTTATTAAAATTAAAAAATATATGAGATTACTCTATTACTGCTGTTTTAGATTCCCTGACAGTCTCTTTGTAAACAAAAAGGTTAAATTCGACCAAATTGATTGTGTATTTATTTTATTTAGGTGCTATTTAAACAATATTTTATAGTATTTTTCTGCCTAAACATCTGTAAATAAGCAGTAGATATTAATATGCCCAAAATATCCGTAGTTGATATTAAACAACCCACAGTGTTCTATTTCACTCAAAAAATTTCCCTATGCTGTTTATTGCATAAATCGATGAAGAAATGCATTTTAGTAAAACACCCACGTGTCTATTTGAAATACTTTTTTTTATAAAAAAGATTTTATGTTTCGTGACCTCGACATAAAAAAAAGACTTAATAAATTCTGTAAGCGTGTCTGATCAATATTTATTTTTTTGATTAATATGGTTTGATGAAGGACCTTTAGGCGCATATTTTCCATGTTTTATTTTTTGAAGATCACTTCTGGCTACCGAGTTATTAATTTTTATTCAGATTTTTGTTTTTATTTTTTTTCTCCCAAAAAACTCAAAAGTGCGACTTGTGACTGGCACTGAAATATTCATCTTAAATGTGTCTATCACTGATAAAAAAATCAAGTTGCACTATGGAAGCGTTTGGCAGTTTTTTTTTTTTTTTTTTTATAAAACAAGGGGGCAAACGAGCAAACGGATCACCTGATGGAAAGCGATTACCGTCGCCCATGGACACCCGCAACATCAGAGAAGTTGCAAGTGCGTTGCCGGCCTTTTAGGAGGGAATACGCTCCCTTCTTGAAGGTTTGCAGGTCGTAGTGGTCCGGAAATACTGCTGGCGACAGTTCATTCCAGAGTTTTACAGTACGCGGCAGAAAGCTTCGGGTAAAGCGCACGGTGGAGGAATGCCACTCATCAAGGTGATGAGGATGATAAATATTTTGTCGCATGGAACGGTGGCGAAAAGTTGCAGCGGGTATAAGTCCGAACAATTCCTCGGAGCACTCCCCGTAATATAACCGATAGAGGATGCAGAGCGATGCTACATCTCTACGTAGCTCTAAGGAGTCAAGCCTGTTTGAAACACTATGGCAGTCGACAATTCGAGCGGCCCTACGTTGGATACGATCCAGAGGGAGAAGCTGGTACTTTGGCGCCCCTGCCCAGAGATGAGAACAGTATTCCATGTGAGGCCGAACCTGCGCCTTAGCGGTGAACGCGCAAACTTGTGTCTTAGAGGGGTTGAATTGGACTAAGTTAAGTCTACCCCATTCAGAGACCTTCTCTAATGAATTTTCAATTTGAGAGACAAGTTTGTTTCGACTCTCAATGACATTTTGCCGAGAGATGTTCGCGTGGCCAGTATATAAGGCATCACCCGTGCTGTCATCTGCATAGCAATGAATGCCATTGGTTTGTAACATATCATTGATATGCAGTATGAACAGGGTAGGTGATAGCACACAGCCTTGTGGGACACCAGCATCAACAGAAAGAGTATCCGAGCATTCACCGTCGACTACGACCCTTATGCTTCTGTCTGCTAAGAAACTCGTGACCCACTTGCATAATTTCTCGGGGAGCCCATAGGAAGGAAGCTTCGAAAGAAGCGCTTTGTGCCAAACCCGGTCAAAGGCTTTCGCTATGTCCAAACTTACAGCCAATGCCTCTCCCTTAGACTCGATCGCCTGTGAATATCCGACATGATGCTCTTGCATCGCGGTATAGTCGGCGGTTCCTGTCCCCCGTCATCCAGGGTCGAGTTGGACGCAAAGAGCTTGCCAAGAAGTTCAGCTTTCTCTTTTGCGTCATGGGCCAACGAGTCATTTCCTACGTGTAGGGATGGAAGAGATGGCTTACAGAAATTCCCTTCGATAGCTTTGGCGAGAGACCAGAATGCACGGGTTCCCAAAGGGAGACGCTCGAGTCTCTCGCCAATTCTACTGATGTGCTGTTTCTTCGCCCAAGCGATCTCTCTTTTGAAGGACCTAGAGGCAAGGTTGTACTCCTTTTTAAGTTTGCTGGTGTTTAAATCCTGTGCTGACACTGCATTAGCCCAGGTTTGGTAAGCTTCCTGCTTCCGGCGAGAAGCTTTTTTGGAAGATGAACCAAACCAGGGACGGAATCTGCTGCCAGTAGGGACCACAGAGGACGGAATGAAAAGTTCCATTCCTTGTAGCACCACGTTGGCAACAGAGTTGGCAGCGGCGTCAGGATCATCCGGCGAGAAGCACGCCTGCCTCCAGGGGTAGGAAGCAAAAAATGACCGCATCCCATCCCAATCTGCTAACTTGTAGTGCCACACACGACGGTATTTAGCAACACGCTGTCGCAACGCGCTCGTGAGTTGCACAGAACTGCGGACAAGGCAATGATCCGATGAGCCAAGTGGTGCGACCACGGATACTTGGTAGCCGTCCGGATGTGACGTCAGCAGAAGGTCCAACAGGGAAGGAATCTGACCATCCACATCTGGAATTCGCGTAGGCGCAGTAACCAGTTGTGTAAGGTCATATGCAAGGGCAAAGTCGCAGGCAGATCTCCCCGCATGATCAGTTTTACTGGAATTGAGCCAGTCGGCGTGGTGGGCATTAAAATCGCCAAGTAGTATGATCTCTGCGGATGGGATCTGCCTCTGCATGAAGTCTGTAGCCATTTGCAGATGCTCAAAGAGTCGGTCTATTTCGGGATCACCGCTATGGGACCTATAGAGGCACGCATAGACGCGGGGATGTTCGTCGCACTCTATGCGGAGCCATAAGATTGAAAGGTCCCTAACTTCAAGATTGCTGAGGCGGCGAGAGCTGATATCATCTCTGACGTACACACACACTCCAGCTTTAGGCAGAAAAGAGTGCTCAAGATTATACCCAGGGTGGGAAAGGTATGATGTGTCAGCCGGAGACGATATCTGCGTCTCGGTTAAGAAGAGCAACGCAGGCTTTGCTGTCTCAAGATGGTAATGGACGGCATTGAGGTTTGAATGTAGTCCCCTGATATTGCAGAAGTCCACTTTCAATATCTCAGGGGGTGCCTTAGCACGTTTGCTCTTGCCCCGTGCAGATTGGAGCGCAGTTTTGCCCCCCCCAGAATACGAGGGGCAGCCTAGACGTCCACGCTCAGGTCCAGGGGCGCCTGAGCGTGGACGTCCAGAGAGGGATTCTCCAACGCAGTTGGTACCCTCCTGGGGTAACAAATTAGTTTTCAACTGCGGCATCATAGGGGGGTAGGTCAATATAATAAAGGTCAAATGGTACATTTTAGGGTTATCACTAAAGGTCAAACAATAGGCGATCGGACTTTTTTTTTTACTGTTTAAACGAATAGTACTCTTAAATATGAGTAATTTATCAGAAGAAATAGTATATCAAAAGTCAATATTTTCAAAGGTACAGCGATATTGTCACCGTAAAATTGTAAAATAACTCACGAGAATGTAAAAATTATGTCGAAAGATTCATTACTTTAATCATAATTGTAAATCATATAAAATTTTGTAGTTAAAGAAAAAATTGCATTAATTTGAACAAAAATGAAAGGTCAAGTTGAGTTACACCCCTAACACAATATTTTGAAATTCGATTACTCGTAAACGCTTCCATAGTGCAACTTGATTTTTTTATCAGTGATAGACGCATTAAAGGTAAATCTTTCAGTGTCAGTCATAAGTCGCACTTTTGAGTTTTTTGGGAGAAAAAAAATAAAAACAAAAATCTGAAGTGATCTTCAAAAAATAAAACATGGAAAATATGCGCCTAAAGGTCAAACCATATTAATCAAAAAAATAAATATTGATCAGACACGCTTACAGAATTTATTAAGTCTTTTTTTTACATCGAGGCCACGAAACATAAATTATTTTTTATAAAAAAAATTATTTCAAATTTTTTTATAAAAAAACCTGGGTGTTTTACTCGTGCATTTAAAATGTATTTCTTCATCGATGTATGCGATAAACAGCACAGGGAAATGTTTTGAGTCAAATAGAACACTGTGCAACCTAATATATTTGTGGCGGACCAATCAGCGCACAGTCCTGAATCGCGCTATTGAAGTTTTCTAAGATCGGCAGTATAAATGTCACCGTAAAATTGTAAAAACCGTTAGATTGTAAAAAACTAACAAGATTGGAAAAATATGTCGAAAGATTAAAAACTATATATTTATAATCTAACGAAAAATAATGTGTTAAATTATAGGCAACATATTCGCGTCGGAAGTCTATCAACATTTTACAATTTCACTAGTTTTATTACAATCTAACGGTTTGTACAATTTTACGGTGTCATTTAAACAACATCTGAAAACAACTCCAGTGACCTATGTCCTGACCGAGCATAGCACCTCGCTCGGTCGGAGATTTTCCCACATATTTATGTTTTTATTATATACCTCAAGATCCTTAAGTTTCTCCTTCAAGTCATCTCTCTCCCTGGAGGTGGCGTCTGTCATGTGCTCTAGGGATTCCTTTTGCCATGTCAGTTTCTCATTCTCAACAATCACCTGAAAACACAATGTAGGTATCAATATTATTTTTGTTATAATTTAACTAAAATTAGACAGAAAAAAATAAAAACGATGAGTATTTGAAAGCACTGTTTTACTATTTTTGCTGAAATAAAGTTTTTGAAGTAAATACTTCTTTAGCGGCTGAGGACTTTTCTTGGGATGGGTAAAAACTAATAAACTCGCGCGACAGGTCACGTGTCCTGATCGAAAATGCGTAAGATTCAGCTTGCAATTGTTTGCTGTCTTTTAGTTTTATTAGTATTATAGTTCGTATTGACTATTAACCCCAACCTCCCCAACACATTGACCTTTGACTTTGTCCTTTGACCTTGACCTTTGACCCCAACCATCCCCATCACATTGATGAGCGTGAGCGTGCGGGAGATATATTAGATATGAAATTGGCGTTTTGTAAAATGTAAACTTCGTTTGTGTAAAAGTAATGGAAACAGATCCCTATTTTTTTAAATGGTACCATAAGATAAAATTTGCCTAAGTTACTCCTTATAACATCACCTAGATATGTGATGTTATAAGCAGATTCCAGTGAAAGTCCCGTGAAAATCAATCCAGTCGTTTCAGAGATTAGCCGTAACAAACAAACAAAAATATTTAAAATTTATTTGTTATTGTAAGTACCATAATATACACTTTCATAAGCATTTAGTGAAAAGCTGTAAATTTAAAATTAGGAACAGATGTAGCGTATATTATTAATTACAGGTCCACACCCTTATAATATACATATATTTCGCAGTGTTAAAGTGCATTGTCAGCTCAGTTGATTGCAATAATGTATTTTGTACCAGGACAGACAACACTCCTGCTGCGTCAACCAGTCCTCTGCCTACCACCACCTAACGAGGGTGTGTCAATAAATTATGAAGCCGTAATATTCCATATTCAATAGCTCACCTGTCTCCTCTGCTTCTCCACCAGCTCCAGCTGAGCAGTCAGCTTGTAGATGGTATCGTCTTCTGGAGATGTGACAAACTCCACAGCGGATGACGGTCCCACTTTGTTTTCGCCTGTTTCCTTATTGAGTGCCTGACCGGTTTGCTCACACTCCGACTGTTTTGTCAGGTCCAACTTCAACTGTTTGTTTTCTTTACGTAGCTAATAGTAAACAATGTGTAAGTTATACATATAATGTAAAAGTTTGTGAGGATGGATGGACGGATGGATGTTTGTTACTATTTCACACAAAAACTACAGAACGGATTTTGATGAAATTTGGTATGGTAGTAATTTATGGATTAACACATAGTGTACTTTTCATTCCAAAAAAGTAGTGTTGCCGTACTACTGTATCTATGCAGGTTGAGATGCCGACAAAAGTTAGTACCTAATTTGGTACACTGATTTATGATAATAAGCATAATATAAAATTCTATTGTAGCTTATGTCTTAGATAATGATGAGAATCCTAATATAATGATGATTTCATTATTTGAATATTATATGAAATCATCTAATGTTTGAACATTGACAAACATAAAAGGAAACAAAAAACCTGATAGTTGTATAGATATAATATTTATAAAACATAAGGCTGCGGCGGTGTGGCCAAGAAACAAAACAATTCTCACCCTCTCCACCAGTTCTCTGGTCTCGTCAAACTTTTCTCTGTGAAGTTTGTGTGTCTTCAACATGTCCTCTTGACATGACGCAATCAGCATGAATTGTTCTTTCATGCTGTCATTATTCTGTTTTAACGTCTCCTTGAGCACGACATTCTCATCGAGTAGCTCCCCAAACCGTTTTTGCAATTCTTCTGTACTTCTGTCATCGGTTATCAATGTACTGGCCACCATGAGACTGGCCGGAGAAGGCTGAAAGAATAGTATATTGTTCAGATCCAATTGAATATTTTTATAAACAAAAAGACAAAAACACACTATAATGCTACCAAATTGTCTTTTATTTAATTAACATAAAATAAAGAAAATGACACATTAATTTGGTTAAATTTGATCATTTTTTTTACAAAAAAAAATTAAATTAAGCAGAGTATTATAAAGTCTGTGTGACTCACTACAGTTAGGAAACCTAACCATGTAAGTATCTGGCGAAAAATACTTGCACGGGTGCGATTAAAGATTATAGGCTTTATACTTACTCTCTGGACATATTTTAAGTAAACAATTAATGTCCAGCCACTATAAACTATTAGGTATATATTTTATCTCTGTAAAAATGAACTAAGATTTTTAGAATGCTATCTATATATAATATAAATGTTATGTTGGATTGTGTACGCTTCAAAAACTCAGAGCTCTGCACCAATCGAGCTGAAATTTTAGCATGATATATAATCCGCATCAAAGATTGTTTTTATATATTTTTTGCATCAGACACATATCCGTGACCGTGAAAAAACTATATTTACGCGGGCGAAGCCGCGGGCAACAGCTATACTTTAAGAATGTGAAAAGCACCAAATAAAAAGTATGTAATGAGCAAAAGTAAAAGCTTGATATAAAATATGCGGCGGGATCTGGTCTGATCTGATTAAGCTATCCGCCACATAATAGAAGATTGTGAATTAGGCCTTAAAAAAATATTATAATAACTTGTGAATGCATTTTCATTGTAAGGTTTCTTCTTACACTTTCTCCAAGATGGAACTGCGCTTTAAACGCCCGACTTGCATCTTCCGGTAAGTTTCTCATGGCATCATCAATTTGAGATTTTTGCATAGTATCGCCATTTACTGTTGTACCGTTGCACTGTACAGTGCCATTGGGTGATGTCCCAAGTATTAAAATGAATGAATCATCGTCATTTTCTTGATTAGAACTCATTTTGTTTTGATAACAACGACAACTGCTTTAATTAAATCCCTGTGTATTAGAAACAATCACTTTCACTGACTCGAGAGATTTGAGACAGATTTATCGCTAAACGAATGTATAAATGCAACAATTCGCAACAATGATGATTAATTGTGTAGGTATATAGGTATCAATAAAATATAAATGTAATTTGTAAAATACAAGGATACTCTTCTTCTTCTCAGTGTTGCCAACCTGTTCCAAATTTTACCCCCATGTTTTATTTTAAATACCACTGAAAACCCCTAAATATAGGCTTTAATAACATATTTTTATGTGATATTTTACTTATTGTCCAAGTTATTCGCAACTCATAACTAAATATTTTTTTATTGAATTTGCAATTTTTATTTAATACACATGCATTTACCCTGAAGTGCTACTCTGAAATTAGAATTTCATAATATCATGTCGCCCCTTTCACTCTTATTTACAACCTTTCAGTACGGGATCTGTCTCCCAGGATTTGATATACTTTTGCTGATATTTTTTTACCGACTTCCAAAAAAGGAGGCGGTTATACGTTCGGCTGTATAATTTTTTTTTTTTTTGTATGTTCAACGATTACTGTACCGCATGTGGACCGATTTTCAATTTTTTTTCTGTGATGTATAGGGTGTAATCCCAAATTGGTCCTTTTGATATCAAAGTGGAGATCTGATGATGGGATCCATGAGGAATCGAGGGAACTCCTCGAAATTTATATGCACACATATGGTGATTTCGACTTTTTCTGAAGTAGTTCACGCATATACTACCAAAAAGCAAGATTTTGCTTCAAGGTTATACCCTGGGTCCAAAAGTACTGAACAGAACTCCTGACTCCTTATAGATACGTGTTTGGGGATTTCGGCGTTGTTTAAATAATTTCAAGCATATGCCACCCTGTCAATTAGAGTAAACATCATCATCACCACTACTATCACAGAATACATCATCACATAATGATGATATAAAAGGTACTTCTCATAGTATTTTACACTAACACGAAGATCTTTGAACATTACTCTGCTGTTTATGAACCTATTTGCAAAATTCTTTTGCAAATTGGTCCTTTAGTCACTAAGGTGGAAACCTGATGATGCGATCCATGAGGAATCGAGGGAACTCTTCGAAATTTATATCGACACATATAGTGATTTTGACTTTTACTGAAGTAACACAAGAATATGCTCCCAAAAAATAAGATGTTGAAACCAAGGTATACCCCAGATCCTAAAACACTGAACAGAACTCATCAGTCTGTACATAAGGTTTGGTAAAATCAATTACGGAAACTTTGGGTACGTCATATACTGTTTGTGTAAAGACGTTTAGGCAAAAAAAAAATTGAAACTCGTGGAATTTTATTTTTACAAAATTAAATACGCGTTTGGAAATTTCGGCATTTTTTAAAGAACTGCAAGCATATGCCACTTTGTAATTGTAACTTACAGTAATCATCATCATCATCTTAATAACAATACCTAATGGAAGCTTGGCGCGTATTCAATTATACATTCGATCGTTTATTTTAGATGTTCTTAAGACGTAATAGGTAATAACAACAAAATATATAACTAAAAAGGGTGAAAATATTATTTTTAAACAAAAAATTAAACCGACTTCCAAAGTAAAAATACACAAAAAAGTATGAAATAAAACTTATTTTATAAATAATTCCCCTTTTAAATTTGGCTATTTCTCTACTTAATCTTCTTAATTATGAAGTTGCTACCAGCCCAAACGATATCCTACAACATTTTATAGAACTCACGTTCATATTTGCTGGTACCGACTTTAAAATTAAGAAGATTAAGTAGAGAAATAGCCAAATTTAAAAGGGGAATTATTTATAAAATAAGTTTTATTTCATACTTTTTTGTGTATTTTTACTTTGGAAGTCGGTTTAATTTTTTGTTTAAAAATAATAATTTCACCCTTTTTAGTGATATATCTTGTTAAGTAATTATTAATACGTCTTAAAAACGTCTAAAATAAACGATCGAATGTATAACTGAATATGCGCCAAGCTTCCATTACGTATTGTTATTAAGATGATGATGATGATTACTGTAAGTTACAAAGTGGCATATGCTTGCAGTTCTTTAAACGATTCCGAAATTTCCTAACGCATATCTTTAAAGACGGAGGAGTTCTGTTCAGTGCTTTTGGATTCAGGGTATACCTCGGTACAACGTCTTATTCTTTTTATAGCACATGCTTGTGTTACTTCAGAAAAAGTCAAAATCACTATATGTGTCGATATAAATTTCGAAGAGTTCTCTCGATTCCTCATGGATCGCATCATCACGTTTCCACTTTAGTGACTAAAGGACCAATTTCGAATTAAACCCTTTACAACAACAAAGGAATTTTGTAAATAGGTCCATAAACGGCAGAGTAATGTTCAAAGATCTCCGTGTTAGTGTAAAATACTATGAGAAGTACCTTTTATATCATCATTATGTGATGATGTATTCTGTGATAGTAGTGGTGATGATGATGATTACTCTAATAGGCAAGCGGACTGATTTTTTTTTATTGCATAAATGAATAATATGAGTAACTTCTCAGAAGAAACCGTATATCAAAAGTCAATATTTTCAAAGGTACAGCGATTTGTACACAAAATTTCGCGAGTCTTTATACCAAAAAATTTTTTTTTTGCGAAATTGGTAAACAAAACCTACATCATTAGTTTACTCACATCATATACAAAAACATTCATTATGGTAAGTATGAACTTAAACGCACAAATATCGGAGATATTTACAAATATATTCCTGCGGCCGTATACTTTATACCTACTTAATACACTTTATTCCAATAGTGACGTCATTTGTGTGGCGATTTTAGTATGGAGCGTTTTTAGGAGGCTCGCGAAATTTTGTATAAAAATCGCTGTACCTTTGAAAATATTGACTTTTGATATACGGTTTCTTCTGAGAAGTTACTCATATTTAAGAGTACTATTCATTTATGCAATAAAAAAAAATTGTCCGATTGCCTATTGACAAAATGGCATATTATGCTTGCAGTTCTTTAAACAACCCAAAAATCCCCAAACATGTATCTATAAGGAGTCTGAGTTCTGCTCTGTACTTTTGGATCCAGGGTATACCTTGGAGCAAAATCTTACTTTTTGGTAGCATATGCTTGGACTACTTCAAAAAAAGTCAAAATGACCATATGTATCCATATAAATTTTGAGGAGTTCCCTCGTTTCCTCTTGGATCCCATCATCAGGTCACCAATTTTCTGAAAATGGGACCAACTTCGGATTATACCTTCTACATCAAAAAAAAGAATTTACATACAAAAAAAAATATACAGCCGCACGTATAACCGCCTCCTTTTTTTGGAAGTCGGTAAAAATATATCGAATATTATATATAATATAATAAATATAATAAAAATAAAAGTCGAATATCGTTTGGGCTGGTATCGACTTCAAAATTAAGAAGATTAAGTAGAGAAATAGCTAAATTTAAAAGGTGAATTATTTAGAAAATAAGTTTTATTTCATACTTTTTTGTGTATTTTTACTTTGGAATCGGTTTAATTTTTTGTTTCAAAATAATAATTATCATATTCTCTCGGCATTGTTCTCAAATTCACACTCTTGTCTTATAATAGCACAAACACAGTTATATTTAATACACAAAAGAAAACTTGCAAACCCGAAAGGATGCTAAATAACTTTTAAGATTTTAAACGAACCGAATGGACGGAACGCAACGATGTATGAATGAGTGAGATGTCCTATCCCTCAACACAGTTATCTGTT
Source organism: Glaucopsyche alexis (assembly GCA_905404095.1). Lineage (NCBI taxonomy): Eukaryota > Metazoa > Arthropoda > Insecta > Lepidoptera > Lycaenidae > Glaucopsyche > Glaucopsyche alexis. The sequence continues at coordinate 3,072,938 of FR990057.1, forward strand.
AAGACCTCAGATCAAGTAAGACAGACGACAGTTTCATAACTGAGCTTGTTATAAGAAAGAGCCCCACTTCGTTCAATTTGTATCGTGCGTTCCGTTCTACGCACAGGGCATAGGATTTTGTTAGTTTTAATTAATACAGGTTTAGTTTGAATTGAAGACCCCTAAGAAAAACCCTGAAGGTTTTCTATAAGTTATAGTTTTCTATAATAAGAGTTTATTATTACGCAAAAAGTAAATTTACGCAAAAAAATTCAAATTTAGAATTCGACAAAAAAAATTAATATTTAATTTTTTTAGTTACAAGAAACAATAATTTTTAGTTTTTGTTACATTTAAATTGATACAATTAATAAGCATCCAAAAATAACGGACTTCACTCTTAGTAAATTTTTAAAACCTCATAACTCAGCAATAAAGCATGATACGAAAAAAATATTGTATGTATATACACATCGACGTCACCTAGAAGTATATATATATCCGATTCGGCCAATCATGTGTCTGTATTTGGCCACCATTACACTTTGTTTAATATGGCGATCAGTGGTCTCGATCTTACCGATTTTTCGGTATTTCTACCGATATGGGCTCTGTTCTACCGAAATACCGAAATATAACGATTTTTGCAGTATACATGGAAATTCTTTTTAAGTTGGCAACCCTTTTCATATATGTTTAATGGGGGAAGCCCTCAATAGCATGGACCTATGGACGGGGCTTCCCCACAGAACACTATTACTCGCGGAGAAGAAGGTCGACTCATTGAGGTATATACATGGAGGGGCTTATACATACTAGCGCTTATACAATTAATATGATGGAAATATGAGACAGACGGTGAAATATCATTTGGTCTCTTTCTATCTAATGGAATAATTTTCATGTTAGAAGAAACAGCAATATTTTTGTTTTTGCTCATTTTAGAAACATTAGACTTCAAAACTTTGACAATTAACGAAATGTGGAACGATCCGCCATTATTTGCTCATTAACTGTCAATTAACTGTGGTAGGTAGGTATCCTGTCAAAAGGTTGTTTATGTTTTGTTTAATTATGAATTTCCAAGAGATTATAAGGACTTATTCTTTAAAATTTTATTTGAATGTTGTAAAAGTGATAATTAACATGCCTAAACGTTATATTGCAAGGTGCAATGCATTATAGAGTATAAATCAACCTCAATTGTATTTACGCAGGTTAGTAGCCGGTTTTATGCAATACTATAAACATTTCATGAAATAATTGCGTTGCAATTTGATTTTTTCATTTATTATATTCATATCCACTTAAATTTCATTAGAACAGTCCTTTAAATTGCATTTTAAGTAATTAGATTGTTTACTTTTGACTTCGTTATTGACACTCAAGTGGGAACATGCCAAATGATACCTCATCACACACATTACGGAGAGGAAGGAGGAGGACGACCTCATTCCCTCATGACAGATGCACGGAGTACCGACCTCTATAAATCATATGACGTTTCCCGTCGTGTTTTTCTTCAAGATTATAATGTTTTAATGTGAATAAAACATATGCATGTTATATATATTTAGAAAGGTGATTAAATTTCCTAATTGATAATATAATTGGAATTAAGAAAAATACTAGTTTAATAAAAGAAATCTTGATCCTAACACAACACACGACTTTTTCTTATATTTTTATTGCAAATCTAAACTAAGGCCAAATTTATGTTTCTATATAGTAAAATTTGCTTAATTTACGTAGGTGCACACATTATATATAAAATTTTAATTCAAAAACCGATATAAAATAAGTTACAGTTACCTACTATAAAATTGTCAGTCTAATTTCGATTCCCGCGATTTTTATTTCTCCAAATTATATTGTTATAATTTATGTACTACCTATGCATGTGATATATATTTAAAAAGTAGAATAGATTTCCTAAGTGATGACGTAAATGGAATTTAGAAAAATACTCATTTAATAAATGGAATCTTGATACAAACACATAAACTTCGTCTTTTTTAATATTTTGTTTTAAAACTCAAATAAATATAAAATGTATGTTTTTATACAGTGAATGTTGCTTTATTTACGTAATTGGATATATTATACATAAAAATTTAATACAAAAACAGTTGTACTAACAAGGATTGGAGCAAAACTAATTACAATTACTATGAAAAATATCTGACATAGTACATATTTTGATTGCTCAATAAACTGTAACTGGGACATAATTAAATACATATTTTTATACATTTCAGGATGTTAAATATTACAGTAACTCATTATTTTTTTACAATGTACAATAAGGGAACTCCCTCATTGAACCCTCCGAAACTAGGCCTATTTTGACGGTAATGTCTTACAAAAACAATCATAGTAATAAATTTACTTATTCTTATCCATATATTCTATTCGTAGACTCTAGAATAAGTACCGTTCTAATAACATTTCTACTAAAATGTTCAATTCAAAATGCATTTCACAAGAAAATCATAAACTCACTATGAAATAAAATAGCAATAAAAACGTATATTTTTCATTCGATTTTCTGAAGTAATTTGTAGTAGATTTATAGAAAATACTTAGTATAAGCATAAAAAACTTAATATTAATTACATAAATGTATAAATTATGTGGTACAAACAAACCACTTATAAATTAGAAATTTATTCTATGGGCGTGCCCACCTTGCCACCAGGCAGCAAGCGACGCTTGAGAGCCATGCTGTCACTTGCTGCCGTGCAGCAAGTGACGCTTGACAGGATAATACTTGTTTTTTATAGGTTTCCAAAAAGTGATACAATAAGCAAATTATGGTTGAAAGCTGGAGAAGGAAATATTAATCCCCGGACCCAGTCAAGAGAATAGCATAGCCAGTTTTTGAACAAACTTAATTTTATTTAGAAATGGATAGACTTATTCATTTTAATATAAGTGGATATATTCCTTTGTCTTTTATTTCTATTCCACCTTAGATAGTTCAAAAAGTTTTTAGTTCCATCTGTCGATGCCACAAGGACTAATTATTTGCCAAGCTGTAAAAATGTAACACCTATTAATTGTAACCATATTTTCACTAAATAAAGCATCTTGTCATTATGTATAAGATTAGGTTACGATGGGACTGACTTACGCTGTACATCAAAAGTCATATACCAATTTATACAGTTGGCTCAGCTCGTATGAAAATAAATATTTAACCATATTATAACCTCTAAGGACCTAGGAGTTAAAGTATCCTTAAATAATAAAAGATAAACGTGTTGACTTCAATTAAGAAATGGCACTTCTTTCCCATGGTAAATAAAGTTAAGTCTTACTTGATTAATAAAGGTATTACAATTTTTAAAAAAAAAATGGTCCAGTTAGAACAAATAGAATAAAACTATCCTCAGCAATCAGCATAGAATACTCAGGATGTCGGTTAAAAGATATTATCGATTAATAAAAGTAGTTAAATGTACAATGTCATTAGTAAAATAAGTTTTTTTACTTACGTATGCATAAATTAAGAATAAAAAAGCATAATTTCATGTCATAAACCAATTTATACAGTTGGCTCAGCTCGTATACAAATAAATATTTAAGGATATTTTAACTCCTAGGTCCTTAGAGGTTATAATATTATAACCTATAAGGACCTAGGAGTTAAAAGATCCTTAACTAATAATTATACTTAAGCGTGTTGACTTCAATAAAGAAATGGCACTTCTGTCCCATGGTAAATAAAGCTAAGTCTTACATGATTAATAAAGATATTACAAAAACTTTTTTGAAAGTGGTCCAGTTAGAACAAATAGAATGTATACCTAAATATATCGTCAGCATCGAATACTTTTTTGGATGTCCGTTAAAAGATATTATCGATTAATAAAAGTAGTTAAATGTACAATGTCATTAGTAAAATAAGTTTTTTATTTACGTACATGTACATGTAAGTTATTGTAAAACTTATGAAAATTTAAAATATCGATATTGTCGATACCCATAATTGCAACTCTAGTTTGGCAGCCATTTTTTGCTCATAATCAGCTGATAAATTGGACACGTTTTTGTCATAGGTAGGGCCTGTCCTTTGAATTCTTTAGTCATTGGGTCGACTTCATACAAAAAAATTGGGACCAAATAGCGCCTCTAGTGAGCTGCCCCCTCAAACTTTTAACCGCCTTCCAACAAAGGAGGACTATATATTTGATTATAATATGAATATGGCGGGAAATTGAAGATACGTAATTAAAGTTTAAGTTAACGTTAAATTTCTCTTTAAAGTTAAATTTTACATTCCAACAAAACCGAGCAGCAACCACCTCCACGCACAAATCATAACTACTACGTCATAAAATGTTCGTGAGCTCTTATATACATACAACTAGTGTTTTCGATAGCGCGATCTAGAAGCGGGATAGTGTCATCTGTTGTGGTTTTCAAGTAACTTTTAGGCCGGGACTATATGCAACGGAATCCGGTAGGCCGTAGAGAATTCTGAGCATTGAAAATAGATCTCTGTACTAATACAATAGAGTTGAAAATGGAACATCCGAGTGTCGAGTCAAATGTCAATGTCATATATGACAGCTCGACACTCGAAACTTCCATTTTCAACTGTATTGTATTAGCACAGAGTTCTATTTTCAGTGCTCATAATTCTCTACGGTCTAACGGATTCCGTTGCATATAGTCCCAGCCTTATGTAATATTAACCATGTAAGACAGAGAGCGATATATTGAAATATAACCATTCTTGTCGCACCGAACTGCCCCCTTTTTGGTCCAAGGTCATTCATACAAAGTCGACCACCCCTGGGCTTCCCACTCGGGAATTTACCTGTCTAGTACAGGAATTCGGTTTTATTTTTTCAATTTTCAATTTGACTTTGAAGAGAGAGTAAAGTAAAGAGTGCCTACAAAATCAGATAATTAAGTTAAAATATCCGCAGGGTGATTCTGTATCTTGCAACAGCAATGCAACAGGCGTAAATTGTACAATATCGCTGTCAAACATAATTATTGTATTACGTATAGGTCGCGCAACGAATTAAGATCTTTCGACAAAAGTAGAGGGGGTATGCGCAGAAGTCAGTTTTTGGGTGTGTTTGGCAGTAGCGGGCTCGGGCGGGATATAGAAGTCTTTGTATCAAAGAAATAGGAGTTTAATAGAACTAAAACAAAAATCGAAGCCGTAGGCAGCTATTTGTCTCACAAAACATCAAAGGCAAAACCAATAAGAGTGAAAGAGAAAGCCATCTCTATGTCTATACGTTTTTTTCCAAGGTTGCTCCACTTTGGAGTCCAAATTGGAGTCCAATTTTAGACGTTGGAATTACGACTTTATTACTTTAACAATAAGTGACATTTTGAATTAGTAGCAGTAGATGTGGCCTGAAGTTAGCCACTGACAGCTAATGTCATTTGTTTACGTGTGCATTATGATACAAGAAGAAGAAGAAGAAGCAAATCATGAATTTATAGTGTGTTATTTGGTAAAAAATAAAAATCTTAGTTTATAATAAAAAGTCTTATTAGAAAACAAAGCTGTGCTCAAGTTAATATGGCCCGTTTGGTGGATGGCTATAAATCACACTCTGCGAGGAAAGAAAATCGTGAAGAAGTGTTAACTTTTCACCAGTATGTTGCGAATTGTTTCAGGTTATATAAATACAAGCAATTACACTGAAGTTATTATATTCTTGTAGATAAATGTGTTTATTGTCCATTATATGCGCATTTCAACAATATATAATAGAAATTTTGTATAAATTTCAGAGGTTGTGTATTTACATAGTGATGTTTGGATATCGATAAACCTTCGAAAGAGAAAATATGTTAATCTGAAAGAAAAATGTTTTGCCTACTTTATATTTACCAAACACCATACAATTATACAAATTAGTAAGATCTAAAATATAAACTAAGTGATATATAATATAAAATAGTGTGGTGTATTTTTTTATTAATTATAATTATTAATTAATAATTCCTGTATATTATAATGGAGTTACGGTTGTACATCATCACAAAAACATGTCACAAATTTTCAAATTTAACTTTGCTTTTTGGTTTTGCAGGGAATTAGGTGGCCTTTTGCAAGGATACTTCTATGTACTTTTTTAATTGACCAGAAAACGGGCAGATTGATCGCCAGATGGAGAGCGATTATCGCCACCTATACATACTCGCCATACCATAATAGGAGGAGTCACAAGTACGATCCCGGTCTTAAAATCCGCAACTACTCCTTGAGTACCCGGAGACCGTGGTATTTATCTGGTCCAGGTGGACCGTTCGTGCCAAAGCATGGCTCTCCCACGTAAACGGACTGCTGTGCTCTGTTTTCTCCACATATTTAGCTCCGTGCTGACAATCTGAGAGCTTTTTGGTGTATCGTAACGTGTAAGCTAATAAATGATGTCCAATTGTTAACAAATAATAAATATATCTATTAAAATTTCCTATTTTTATTTATCATTCCACGTAGGTACCCCAACTCAAGGGAGAAATGCATAAAGACATAAAAAGTCTATACGTCTACTGTTTATATATTTACCAGCTGTATCCAAGGGAAAAGTATCCTATGTTTTAATCCAGAGCTTAAACTACAGCCATACCAAATTTCATTGAAATCTGGTCAATAGTTTTTGCGTGAAAGAGTAACAAACATCCATCCATACATCCAGCCATCCTCACGAACTTTCATGTTTATAATAGTAGTAGGATATAGAACTGCAGGGCCGCCGTAAGCGGGCGTGCAAAGCGTGCACCGCACAAGGGCGGCACGCCCAGGGGGGCGGCAAATCGAGCGACTCATCACGTATTACCTAATTCAAGTCATTGTCATAATACCCACCCCACTTTAAGAAAATACATACAATCATTATAGTTTGGAAAAAAATCCGACCGAATGACGTTAACACCGCAATCTATTGGCATCCGTTAAAACTGAGATGCAATACCAAACGCTATATGTTATTCTTTGAAAAACACCTCCATATTATATTTTAATCCTATGAAAAACAGGATAGCGAAGTTAGGGAATACAAATTCTGAATGGATTTTTCTCTATGCAGTTTTCTTAAATTATGAGACGCATTAAAAAAAAGTGTTTATTCACTAACTGAATTCAGATCTAAGATCCGGCTGTATGTGAGCTTCCTTACTTATATGCATTCGAAGTCCAGTGGCGTAGCGTGGATGTCTGCCGCCGGGGGCGGATGACAATTTTGCCGCCCCCTTACTTAGGTCTTGCCGCCCTCATATTTAGGTTTTTTGTAAGTATACAGTACATTACCTACAAACGTTAATTCTAGATAACTTTTCGGTACGAACAGTCATTGTTATTTTGCATCTAGATAACTTTTCGGCACGAATAGTCATTGTTATTGTACTACGAAAAAAAAGTATGAAATAGGTATTATAATTATGACAAACCTAACGTAATAAGTTATTTGTCATCTATTTTGCAACATCAGAAATTACACTAATTTTACTTTAATTTAAATTATAAAATTATCTTATATTTACAGTCTTTTAGGGCTTAAAATTTGAATAGATTTACCTATTAAACAGGAAATAAATTTTGCTCGCTCGCTTCGCTCGCTCGCGTTTAACATAAAACATGTTATATTATTTAGTAGCGATGTTCTGTTTTAGCCGATTGATTTTATGATATTTTTTCGAAGTTCACCGTTATTCAGTGTTTAAGTATATTGTATGAATAGATTTTAACCTGTAAAATAGGAAAAAAAATTGCTCGATGGGTTCGCTCGCTCGTTTTTGGCTTAAAGAACATATTATAAAATTTTGTATCGACGTTTAGTTTTAGACTATAAATATTTGTATTTTTCCGAATTACTTACACAGTCTTTCAGGGTTTAAAGCTTAAACAGGTAAAAACGAAAAAATTATTATGTGTATAGGGCCTCTAATAACTTAAAGACGGCCCTGATTATTTAATATAGGTACTTGTAGTCGTTTTATCCCCCCCCCCCCCTGAAACTAAAATCTGGCTACGCACGTGAGTAGCTACATAATTTTTGAAATAAATGTTTTATCTTCGTTATGTTGTTATATAACTTTTTTTGACAAAACTCAGAGTAATTAAGTAATCGTAGGGCGGCATAATCGCTATTGCACGCGGGCGACGAAACAGCTAGCGGCGGGCCTGTAGAACTGACAAGTCGATCAGACGATAGCCTGCATAGTGTGTGGGTGTATATAGGTCTACCAGAATCTGATGGCATTTTAAAAAAAATAAAAAATGTGATTTTCATATGGCAATGTCAAGTTGAACCCGTCAAATCAAAGTACGTGATCTGTCAACAGCTGTTAAAATTTTGTGATTATGTTCTTGGAATTTGTTGTTTTTGTGAAAATATCCAAAAAGGCAATTCGATCTCAAGCGAGAAATATTGTTTTCTATGTCTATAGTAAAATACAGAAAGAAGAAGGTGTAAATCGAACTCAATCTTATAATTTAAAGCTTGTGGTAGAGTTGACCGGTAAGTTAGAGTGAGCTGTTTTGATACTTTTAGTTTTTTTTATATTTTCTTAGGTAATTATTGTGACTTCTTTAAATGTGTTTCCAGTACTACTATAAGGTGAATCGTAGCTGATGGCACATCGAATGATGGTTTGTTTTCCATGCCTGGTAAAAGGAGGAGAGGAGGAAAAAAGAAAATCAATATAAGACAGTTTCGATTTATAGTTGATTAAGAATTAAGTAAACGAGTTCTATACAGTTCGGAAGGAAATTACAACATTAAATAAACTGTTGCTAATTTAATTGTATGTTATTCGTAATAAATAAGTATATAAAGTAATTCACGATTGATTTATTTTTCATGAAATATCATTATCATTACATAGTATAAAACAAAGTCCCTTTTTTGTCTGTCCCCTATGTATGCTTAAATCTTTAAAACTACGCAACGGATTTTGATGCAATTTTTTTAACAGATAGAGTGATTTAACGGGAAGGTTTTTAGGTATGTAACATGCATAACATAGTAGAGGTACACAAATAATTTTAGAGGTTTCTAAAGTCCTAAAAAATCACATATTTTGCGCTTACATTGAAAATGCTGGCTGAACACTACGAGATAAAGATATTACAGATTTAAAATGCAGGGATATAGTGTTGCTGCGCGGCGCGGGCGCTCGCGTTTCTACATCGCGCTATCGAAAACGCGGGACGTATACAGTATAAAGAGGTTCACGAATATTTTGAACTGCAGCACAGAATACATAATAGTAACGGCAGTTCTTAATTCTTATGGAATATCCAGAGGTGGTTTGTCAGTTTTGTTGGAATGTCAAATAACTTTACTTACTACATAGTACATAGTATAAATACTATGTACTATGTAGTAAGTAAAGTTTGTTTTAACAAGTCGCTTTATCTGTCTTTCCCTATGTAGGTATAGTATATTGTATGCTTAATCTTGTATGCTTAGATCTTTAAATCTACGCAAATCTTTAAGTATTTAGTCTTTAAGATTATGGTAAAAATTATATTCAAGTGCCATAAATATAATATTATGTAAGTATATTATCAAGTGGTCGCGCATGTCGTGTCGAGGTTATAGGGTCCCATTTTTAACAATTTGCATTGGGCAAACCTAAAAGCATTTTCAATATTGTATCAGAAGTATATTGCTGTAAGAAGGTAGAGCGTTATTCGCCGAAGTAGTTTTTTCTCCAAGAACACTATTCCACGCGGGCGAAGCCGCGGGCAAAAGCTAGTTTTCTATATTATACACCGAACATTCTTCACACAGTCTTATTATAATTCATGTTCAATAATACTAAAGACATAATTAAAAATTAACCAGTATCAAGATCGTTTAATCCTGTTTCCCCAGTATTGCACACTACAAAATTTTATTTCCCTATTTGCCATGAGATTCTGGTACACCTATAGTTCAAGAGACTAGCTTCCCCAACATACTTCTGTTTGTTGTAGACAATACTGCATAGATTCGTTTTTGTTCGACTGATAATAATTTATAAATCACGAAGGTGCATAGATCATTACGCATAAATCTTCCACTTTAATCATTCTATCTATTGGCTGCAAACTGCATTTAAATTCATTTAATAGTTTAAAAGATCTAATCAACCATAAAGCGGAATAAAAGACTTCATTTTATGCTATGAAAAGATTAACATTTTCATCATCATTTTGATTTTTATCGACACAAAATGCCGACTAGGGCTTCACTGGCGGACGGGAATATATTTACATATGAAGTTGCTGATAAATACGAGCAATGCCACTTGTAACCAACTTCAGACAGCCGATCTGTCTGAAGATGGTTACATATGTTCAAAACCTGTAACCATCTACAAAAAACGAAACTAACGAACAACTAGATATCTCTTTCTTTCTCATTGGCATGTGTCATATAGGGGGATAAGGTACGATATATAATTTTCCTCTTGCTAATAGCCTTTACTCTTTATACTCTATGGACTAGATCCTAAGCACGAAGTATAGATAACAAGGAGTCCGAACGTAATGTTAAAATAATGGTCTCAATTACGGGGACAGATTTTTGCCGGTAGAGCGCGCGACGGTCCGACATGCACTCGTTTGAAATTACGCGGGAAGTTTAAAGTTGCTATTGACAGCTATGGAAAGATTGAAATCTTATTAAATAAAAGTTTTAGGAAATTCTTAGAAACTGTTCTCGAAAAATAGATACCGTAGAACACGGTAATTGCCTAACGGTAATTTAAAAATAATTGTAATAAATAATAGTATTGGCAACACTCGGTATAATAGTATTGGCAACACTCGGTTCTCGTCGGTCTCGCACGCCTAGCGGCAGAAAAGAGAACTAAGATCTGGTCCTATTATTGTGTACATAATTATTATTAAAAAGCCTATACCGTTCGGACTCCTGGTATCTATGGCTACACGAAGTATAGATAACAAGGAGTCCGAACGTAATGTTAAAATAATGGTCTCAATTACGGGGACAGATTTTTGCCGGTAGAGCGCGCGACGGTCCGACATGCACTCGTTTGAAATTACGCGGGAAGTTTAAAGTTGCTATTGACAGCTCTGGAAAGATTGAAATCTTATTATATAAAAGTTTTAGGAAATTCTTAGAAACTGTTCTCGAAAAATCTGGATACTCAAAGCGAAAAATAGATACCGTAGAACACGGTAATTGCCTAACGGTAATTTAAAAATAATTGTAATAAATAATAGTTTTGGCAACACTCGGTATAATAGTATTGGCAACACTCGGTACTCGTCGGTCTCGCACGCCTAGCGGCAGAAAAGAGAACTAAGATCTGGTCCTATTATTGTGTACCTCATAGAGTATAAAGAGTAAAGGCTATTAGCAAGAGCAAAATTATATATCGTACCTTATCCCCCTATATGACACATGCCAATGAGAAAGAAAGAGATATCTAGTTGTGCGTTACTTACAATTTTTGTAGACGGTTACAGGTTTTGAACATATGTAACCAACTTCAGACAGATCAGCTGTCTGAAGTTGGTTACAAGTTGCATTGCTCGTATTTATCAGCAACTTCATATGTAAATATATTCCCGTCCGCCAGTGAAGTCCCTAGTCGGCATTTTGTGTCGATAAAAATCAAAATGATGATGAAAATGTTAATCTTTTCATAGCATAAAATGAAGTCTTTTATTCCGCTTTATGTTTGCTTAGATCTTTTAAACTATTAAATGAATTTAAATACAGTTTGCAGCCAATAGATATAATGATTAAAGTGGAATATATTTTATGGGTAATGATCTATGCACCTTTGTGATTTATAAATTATTATCAGTCGATCGAAAACGAATTTATGCAGTATTGTCTACAACAAACAGAAGTATGTTGGGGAAACTAGTCTTTTGAACTATACACCCAAACACTATGCAGGCTATCGTCCAATCGACTTGTCAGTTCTATATCCTACTACTATTATAAACATGAAAGTTCGTGAGGATGGCTGGATGTATGGATGGATGTTTGTTACTCCTTCACGCAAAAACTATTGACCAGATTTCAATGAAATTTGGTATGGCAGTAGTTTAAGCTCTGGATTAAAACATAGGATACTTTTCCCTTGGATACAGCTGGTAAATATATAAACAGTAGCCGTATAGACTTTTTATGTCTTTATGCATTTCTCCCTTTAATTGGGGTACCTACGTGGAAAGATAAATGAAAACAGGAAATTTTAATAGACATATTTATTATTTATTAACAATTGGACATCATTTATTAGCTTACACGTTACGACAACACCAAAAAGCTCTCAGATTGTCAGCATGGAGCTAAATATGTGAAGAAAATAGAGCACAGCAGTCCGTTTACGTGGGCGAGCCATGCTTTGGCACGAACGGTCCACCTGGACCAGATAAATACCACGGCCTCCGGGTACTCAAGGAGTAGTTGCGGATTTTAAGACCGGGATCGTACTTGTGACTTCTCCTATTGCGAGGTGGCGATAATCGCTCTCCATCTGGCGATCAGTCTGCCCGTTTTCTGGTCAATTAAAAAATTACATAGAAGTATCCTTGCAAAAGGCCACCTAATTCCCTGCAAAACCAAAAAGCAAAGTTAAATTTGAAAATTTGTGACATGTTTTTGTGATTATGTACAACCGTAACTCCATTATAATATACAGGAATTATTAATTAATAATTATAATAATTAAAATATACACCACACTATTTTAAATTATATATTATCACTTAGTTTATATTTTGGATCTTACTAATTTGTATAATTGTATGGTGTTTGGTAAACATAAAGTAGGCAAAACAATTTTCTTTTATTTTATTATTTTCATATTTTCTCTTTTATTTTGATTAACATATTTTCTTTTTCGAATGTTTATCGATATCCAAAACATCACTATGTAAATACACAACCTCTGAAATTTATACAAAATTTATATTATATATTGTTGAAATCCGCGTATAATGGACAATAAACACATTTATCTACAAGAATATAATAACTTCAGTGTAATTGCTTGTATTTATATAACCTGAAACAATTTTCAACATACTGGTGAAAAGTTAACACTTCTTCACTATTTTCTTTCCTCGCAGAGTGTGATTTACAGCCCTCCACCAAACGGGCCATATTAATTTGAGCACAGCTTTGTTTTCTAATAAGACTTTTTAATATAAACTGAGATTTTTACCAAATAACACACTATAAATTCATGATTTGCTTCTTCTTCTTCTTGTATCATAATGCACACGTAAACAAATGACATTAGCTGTCAGTGGCTAACTTCAGGCCACATCTACTGCTACTAATTCAAAATGTCACTTATTGTTAAAGCAATAAAGTCGTAATTCCAACGTCTAAAATTGGACTCCAATTTGGACTCCAAATTGGAGCAACCTTCGAAAAAAAACGTATAGACATAGAGATGGCTTTCTCTTTCACTCTTATTGGTTTTGCCTTTGATGTTTTGTGAGACAAATAGCTGCCTACGGCTTCGATTTTTGTTTTAGTTCTATGAAACTCCAATTTCTTTGGTGTACCTACATAATTATTATTAAAAAGCCTATATAACGCGATTCAAATGAGAATAGGAACGTCAATGACCTCTATCTGTCAAATGTCACTTGAAAAGTACGGTTAGCAAAAAAACTTATTTGCCAATAATAATAGTCGAAATAATTCTTTGTATACTCGACACTAAAAGAATGGTGCAAAACCTTTGCAACCGCGATTGCCATAAATAAAAGAAGAGGAATAATAGTCTTACATCGAATTTAAATAATAACGTTAAATTATCTAAACATTTAATTATAATAATACATATTCATAGATCGTTTTCAAAATCATAAATTAACATTGTTTTTCATTGTTGGTGCAATGCAACATACCAAAATTATATTGTTTTTGTTATTGTCATACTCATTTTGCTCGAAAATGAGTAAACGAGGCGCTGTGTTACATAGACGACGATGACCATTCGGACAGTAATATAGAGATGAGCGAAATTGAAGAGCTAGATTCAGATAACAGTTTTTTCACTCAATTTTGTAAATAAATTATATTAAAAGAAAAAGAACTTTTTTTGCTCACCCTACCTAATTAGGTACCCAATTGGGTAAAATTGACAGCTATGACGTCACAATATGGCGCCGACTCGATCCTATTCTCATTTGAATCGCACTATACCGTTCGGACTCCTGGTATCTATGCTTCATGCCTGGCTAGATCCAATAATTTGACATCTTCTTGACATCAGCTGTTTTGACGTTAGTTTGACGTAAACGTCACTACTTCGCACTCCTGGGAGAATTTGAAGCTGTACGTACTGATAGTGTTTGGATAGTGTTCTATAATTTATTTTGCAATAATAACTTAAAAATGTCGAATGAAGACACTCTAGACTTAATTTACGTGAATGAGTGCTTTAAGAAAAGTCTAAAAGACGAGGACGATGTGATCATAGAAGATTATATAGATGGTTACAACGAACTCGTAAAGTATGTTTTGTCTTGACTAAATTTCTTTGTACCATATGGTGTTCCTTAATTTATATAATTATTTTGTGTAGGTTTCTTAATTTAATAGGGTCCGTTTTCTCATTTGTGAGCAGCGATGTGAAAAGTAAAATTAAAGTTATGGAGAAATTGAGATCAGAAGACGACTCTATTTATTACGAATCGTACAAGAAAATGATGAAGTATGAGAAAGAAACTAACCTGTATGAGAAGAAAGGGTTTGTGTCGGGTTCGAGGACAATGCTTCGACTGCACAGAGGCTTAGGTACTTATAAACATTACTTACCCAGTCCAGTATTTTAGAGCCAGGCTCTCGACTCCAGTAATTGTGGGTTCGATCTCGCATTGGAACAAAAAAAAATGTAGGCTGATCACCAGATTGTCAGGAAAGTCACCAGTCGCCAGACATGTCGGTCATCCTTCCCACTGGGGCAGGTTAGGTCTGATCTCACAAGGATGTGGGGGTCCTATTATATGTTACTTAATATCTAATTAATCTGGAAATCAATTAAAATTTTTAGTATAGTAGAATTTAAAGTGCACATCTATATATATAAAAATGTTATGTTGGTTGGTGTACGCTTCAAAAACTCAAAAAGTTCTGCACCAATCGAGCTGAAATTTTAGCATGATATATAATCCGTATCAAGGATTGTTTTTATCTATTTTTTGCATCAGTCACATATCCGCAACTGCAAAAAAACTATTTACGCGGGCAACAGCTAGTTTGTTATAATAATTTTAAATCAATTTGTATACTACATAATGTTTTCAACATGTTTTATTTTAAGTACTGCAGTCTTGTTCTTTATCAATTTCAGATTTTATACGCCTGTTTTTAAAACGCCTTAGTGAAGAAAACGAGAACACGGATACTTGTGCAACGTGCCAGACGTCATATAATGAGACGTTAGCAGAATTTCATCCCTGGTACATTAAAAAAGCAGCCATCTTAGCTATGTATGCACTTCCAGCTAAACAAGATTTACTGAAAAAGGTATACTTAAAAGACATGTTTGATTTTGGGCCAGTTCTATGTACACTACATAAGTAAATAGGAAAAAAATATGGGAATATCATAAAAATATGAAAAAATTAATTTGAAGAAGGGTATATGCGTACAAAAATGATTATTTAAAGAGTTTTTTATTGCGAGAACACTATTTTCAGGGCGGCCATGACAGATGTTTTGACTTGACTTTTGATGTAGTAGACAGTTTTACGAAGAGACGTCGTCTTGAATGTCATACGTCTTTCTTTGTCAAAAGTCATGTCATTGACAAAATGACATTCTTTAGTTAATTCTGATCTGATCTGCCATGTTTTATTTTACTTTATGTTGCTCTCCTTGACGAAGTTAATTTAAATGTACATGGAAACGAAGTGAAATTAAACAAAATAAAGAATAGGAAACAGTTACTATATTATGTAACTATATTTACATATACTGTACATAGGGCTGGCCCAGGCCTCATACATTTCTTGAACATCTCTTTTGCTAATACATATTTTTAAGCAATAAGTGATCAGTCAATCCAAGGATTTGGATAGCTGAGAAATTATAAGTAAATAGACAGAGAAAATACAAATTGTGGTTAAATACTAAAAAAATAACTACATAGCCAAAATAAAAAAATAAAAAACAACTCTAAAATCTAAATATATAATGTGATCTAAGAATTAAGCTAATTTAAATAATAAAGTTTTATCATATTAGTATCAATCCATATCTAGATAATATTATTAATTTATCAAATGCTGACAAGGTGATAATTAATAATATTAGACATAAATTTTAATGGATCATATATATTTCACTTAATTCCTCTTTTGATAAGCTCTTTTGTTTGATAACAACTTCCAATAAATAAATAAAAGGCAAACCTGACTGACTTATCTATCAACGCAAAGCCGAAACTACTGAACAGATTTTGCTGAAGTTTGGCATACAGATAGTTGTAAAGGCATCTGCTAAGAAAGGATTTTTGAAAATTCGCCTCCTATGGGGGTGAAAAAGGGGTTAAAATTTTGTATGGAAACCAAACTCCATGCAGACGAAGTCGCGGGCAAAAGCTAGTGAAATATAAGGGTACATTCAAATACAAAAGACAATGAACCAAAAAGAGTAGGTCCAAAATTGACCCAGGCAGAGTCAACTGGAACAAAATAGTTGGTAATTTTTCGGGATTGCCCTTTTGCTGCCATTAAATACGATAAAGGAACTTATTGGCAACCCTTTTTTTCTGCTTCCGTTCCGTTCCGTTTTTTTTTTCACAGTACCAAGCCATGTTACATTCCCAGCTTGTAATTATAATAACATCCATTCTATGGCGTTAGTGGGAAAACGCCAACCATGTGAGGCTGATGACGATGATACTATTTAGCTACTCATGTCTAACACGAACACTAAAACAGATGTGTTGTAAATTAAAATTAATTGTCTGATAACATTGCATTGAAATCAATAATCAAGAGTTGTCAAGGTGAAACATATTGCGAGCTCCAGTTTTATTGAGTGGCAATCAATATTGATTGTTTAACAGATAAATATTATTGACTATAATATAACAGGAATGAAAAAGAATGATGGGTTTACAATAAATATTGGGAATTACCCAGTTGTTATAGATTCTGCTTGGTGTTACTATTAATAATAATTTCTTGTTTAGATATGGAAGAGCATTGTTACCTGATACAGTGTTCTACTAGGTGACTTCTATTTCTTTTCACTCGCTTTTGTAACTGTTTTTAAGGAAATAAACATTTATTGGTGCGAGTGTGCGTCCGAATGGTGCGAGGCACATTAAACCTAAATATCAAATTCGAAAGAGCTCGCTTGGTAAAGTCTACGCTCCGACCGTCTCAAACCGGAATTAGAAACCCCGAAAGCTTTCAACTCGAGCTACAAAACCGCTTTGCTAGCCTGGAAAACTACGCGTCAGTGGACGAAATCAATGACAGGTTCACAGAGACTATCCATGCGGTCGGGTCAAAGTACTGTGAAACCCGCCGTAGAGGTAAGCCACAGAAAATCTCCGACCACACGTTTACACTAATGGCTAGGCGACGCACCCTTACTCTTCAAACCTCTGACGATGCTAAGTCTTATAGGCAGCTTAACAGACAGATATCAAAGTCTTTGCGGCACGATATTCGTCTCTTTAATACTAGAAGTATTGAGGACATGATACAGCGAAACAAGGGCTCAAAAGTGTTTGCAAGAGACACGTCTGTTGGGCAGAGCCAGTTGACGAAGCTGAAGACAGAGGATGGGAAAGTTGTGTCGGCCGGGCCCGAGGTGCTCGCAGAGCTCGAGAGTTTCTATGAGCAACTTTACACCTCAGTTGCCAAGCCTGTCGTTAATCTGGCTGAAGATCCTAGAGCTAGACTAACCCGACATCACACGGAAGATATCCCGGACATCAGCCTGTACGAGATTAGTATGGCTCTTAAACAGCTTAAAAACAACAGGGCGCCGGGCGAGGATGGGATCACCTCGGAGCTGCTGAGGTCTGGTGGAACACCAACACTCAAAATGCTCCAGAGACTTTAATTCCGCCTTGTTCGAGGGCAAAACGCCAGAGGCATGGAGCAGGGGCGTGGCAGTCTTGTTCTTCAAAAAAGGAGATAAGACTTTGCTGAAGAATTACAGACCCATTACGCTGCTGAGCCATGTCTATAAGCTGTTTTCAAGAGTCATAACGAATCGTCTCGAACGGAAGCTTGATGACTTCCAGCCTCCCGAACAAGCCGGTTTCCGAAGAGGCTTTAGTACCATAGACCACATACATACGCTACGGCAGGTTATACAGA
Source organism: Glaucopsyche alexis (assembly GCA_905404095.1). NCBI lineage: Eukaryota > Metazoa > Arthropoda > Insecta > Lepidoptera > Lycaenidae > Glaucopsyche > Glaucopsyche alexis. The sequence goes on from FR990057.1 coordinate 3,091,227, forward strand.
AAACCGAGGAGTATAATCTGCCACTGTGCTTGGCGTTTGTGGACTATGAGAAAGCCTTTGATTCGATTGAGACCTGGGCGGTGTTACAGTCTCTTCAGAGATGCCGGATCGACTACCGGTACATCGAAGTGTTGAAGTGTTTATATAGTAAAGCCACCATGTCCGTGCGAGTACAGGAGCATAGCACAAAGGCGATTCCATTGCAGCGCGGCGTCAGACAGGGAGACGTCATCTCTCCGAAACTGTTTTCCGCTGCATTGGAGGATGCGTTCAAACTCCTGGACTGGCAAGGACTTGGGATCAATATAAATGGTGACTACATCACTCACCTTCGATTTGCCGATGACATCGTGGTTATGGCAGAAACTCTGGAATACCTTAACACTATGCTAGAAGACCTCCGTAGAGTTTCACAACAGGTGGGACTTAGTATGAACATGGATAAGACTAAAATTATGTTTAATGCCCATGTTGTACCCACCCAAGTGACCGTTGGAAATTCTACTCTCGAAGTTGTTGACGACTATATATACCTAGGGCACAAAGTCCAGTTAGGTAGGTCCAACTTCGAAAAAGAGGTCAACCGTCGAATCCAGCTCGGCTGGGCAGCGTTCGGGAAACTCAGAAACATCTTCTCGTCAAAAATTCCTCAGTGCCTGAAGACAAAAGTTTTCGAGCAGTGTGTGTTACCGGTGATGACATATGGAGCCGAAACGTGGTCATTCACAACGGGTTTTATTCAAAAGCTTCGTGTTGCTCAAAGAGCTATGGAGAGGGCTATGCTTGGAGTCTCTCTACGTGATAGAATCAGAAATGAGGAAATCCGTAGCAGAACTAAAGTTACCGACATAGCCCAGCGCATTAGCAAGTTAAAGTGGCAATGGGCTGGACATATAGCCCGTAGAACCGATGCCCGCTGGGGCCGAAAGGTTCTTGAGTGGAGACCACGAACTGGACGCCGAAGTGTAGGACGGCCTTCCACCAGGTGGACATATGACCTGAGAAAAGTCGCAGGAAGTCGGTGGATACAGGCCGCGAGCGACCGGTCGCACTGGAAATCTATGGGGGAGGCCTATGTCCTGCAGTGGACGTCACCAGGCTGAAACGGAACGGGAAACATTTATTAATATTAAAAATTAAAAATATGAAAATTGAAAACACATTGTTCATAAGGCATGTTGTAATTTTGCTGTCTTTGCTGCGTAACTCGTAAGTCATTTTCAAATACTATATGCTGTAAACCAGTAATAACTAATAAGCATTTCGTGGCTGGTAACTGTTCCTCACTAGAACAATAACAACAAAGACCACAAAAACCTTAATTGCCCTTGCCCTTAATAGCAATAGGCATGATCACTTAAAAATATTTTTCATCTATTCAATGTTAGACGACATGATAATAAACAATATAAGACCGATTAAAAAAAAAATGAAGATACAATCAATTTAAATTTACAATAAGAAAGAGAGCGATATATCGGCCTGTGACGTCACGAGGTGCTACCGCTATACAATCTCAAATACATTTGTCATTAAACAATGTATGGTGGTAGCAGATTGCGACGTCACAAATCTTTTTGCGAGAAAGAGAGGGGCAAAATTTTTCATTGGCTCATATTTTTGATCGCGTCAACCTAAAAACAGTTCCTTTTAGACTTAAGTATGGAGCTCTATTCAACATTTTATTTAATTTGTAAAAATATGAGATTCGACTAGGCAACATCCCTCATAGCACAGAGAGTCTTGAAAGAACATAAATATAGTCTATTCGCGGCAAGAAGGCAGTAATATGTCAAATTAAATGCGTATTATAATAACATGTCAAAATGGTTTACTTTATTTGGTTAATGTGAATACGGCTTTTATGCGTCATTGGTCAATTTTGACCTTTTCGACATTTAACTGACTTCTGAACGCGAATTCTATTTGCGTTATAAGTGTTCTAATAAGATATGGCTCTCAGGCATTTCAAGATCTTCTAAGTTCTAATGAGTGCAGCAGCGAAAAACTTTCTAATAAGATATCCAATCTTATTAGAAAGTTTTTCGCTGCTTACTTTATTAAGATTTATCGAGCGATAGAGACAAACATCTAATTAGCATCTGACAATAGCTGTGTTCCGCGGAAAATAGAACTTGTAAGCGCTTGCTAGCGCTCAAGAAAAAAAACATTATCGGCCAAGACACGTTTGCTAACTTCAATACTTTTAACATAATCCGCCATTTTGCTTATTTAAAAGTTATTAAAATGTAATAAGTCCATAGTTCCGGTGGTTACACTAATATTAACTTGTTTGTGACGTAGCCTTTATTCACGAAGTCCACTTCGTTGCACATCGGGTTTTATCGGTCGTACCGTCTGCGCCTGCGCTGCGGTAAACAATATCTTAATATTATAAACTACCCACTGTGAATAATGGCTGCGAATATTAAATTAAATACACTTCCTTGATTTTGTTTTGTTACACTGGAAGTAACTAGTGCTTAAAATACAGGCTAGGCCTAGTTTAAGTACTAGAATAACAGATGGTATGTAACTTACTTTTTAAGTGGTATAAATAAATAAATAAATTTAAAAAAAAAAATTAATGCCAGCGGTCGCCATTTTGTACGTTTTTTTGTCAGCGCTATTTTCCCCGGAACACAGCCATTTAATATCAACTTATTACAGGCCCTAAAAGTCATAAATCCATTTCAGATATTCGGCTCCGAGGACAAGCTATCGGAGGCCTTAGCCGCGCTGCCTCAGACGCTACAGTCGTGCGACGAGGTTTACCAGAGAGTACAGAATCTGTACACAGACTTCGACTTTCACGGGTTACCATAAACTATAGAATATAGATGATGGTTACAAATAACAATCATGTTAATATATGTGCAATTATGCGGTCAGCGAGTTCTGCGTTCACTGTAAACCTATGCAGTGCACAGAACACATAATACTCGCGGAGAAGAAGGTCGACTTCATACAAAAAAATTGGGACCATATCGCTATCGCGCGCTGCCTCTAGTGAGCTGCCCCCTCAAACTTTTAACCGCCTTCCAACAAAGGAGGACTATATTATATTTGATTATATGAATATGGCGGGAAATTTAAGATACGTAATTAAAGTTTATGTTAACGTTAAATTTCTCTTTAGAGTTAAATTTTACATTCCAACAAAACCGAGCAACCACCTCCACGAACAAATCATAACAACTACGTTACTAAATGTTCGTGAGCCCTTATATACATACGTCTAGTGTTTTCGATAGCGCGATCTAGAAGCGGCATAGTGTCATCTGTTGTGGTTTTTAACTTTTATGTAATATTAACCAGGTAAGACAGAGAGCGATATATTGAAATATAACCATTCTTGTCGCACCGAACTGCCCCCTTTTTGGTCCAAGGTCATTCTTATAAAGTCGACCACCCCTGATGCAGTGGCTCAGAATCCTACAAAAGGCGGTCAAAGTGGACGCGCGTATAACTCTATAAGAGATAAAGGAAAGGTTTATCTCTGTATACTAGTATCCAGTAGTAGTAGGTATTCTTCGCCAGTGGTGGGGTGATACATGCCACGACACACGCTCTTTAAAAAAATAAAATTTCGATACAGTCAATCAGGGTAACTTTGAATCATCATCGACATATTTTTTAAACAAACTTTTACTATGTTAAGAATTAGTCAAAAGAGTTTAGTTAATCTGTGCTCTCAGGTTGGTTTTCATGCTATAAAGTTATAAAACGTCTTTAAAAATGACTAATTATATTAAAAACTGGCAATTTTGTCGTGTGTCAAAGTTACCACCTAACTTGGGTAACTTTGACACAGACTAACTTTTAATTATTTTACAGCTTCAGGATAACATTAGTTTATGTTTTTATCAAATATTGATGTAGTGGGGTCATAGACAAGTCAAAAAAACCATAAAGTTATTACATTGCATTATGTTTTTATATACCTTGATAGCAGCAAAGTTAACGAGATTTTTTTTAAAAGTTTTGCACTGATTTTTACCCATTATGTTGCGCGCGGTTAAAAACAAAAGTTTTTGATATTATCTTTTGACAGCTGCTTTTTTTTAGATTTCGTTTACGAAGTATGTTACGTACCTACACGAATTGTTATTAAATTTTAAGCGCCAATTGTTTCCCACATAAAACAATAGAAAAGAATTTTGTGAACAAACTGTCAAAGTTACCCTCGTGATTCAAAGTTACCCTGAATGACCGTAGTAATTCTCTATCCTTTTCTTGGGCAATTTCCGTTAAAGCATTTGCCTTTTTTTGTCGAATTTTATAGTCCTCGTAGCGCAAATCATAAAGGAAAGATATTTTATATATTACTAACTCTATTAAATGTTCGATATCGTCGGACATCGTGCTTAATCTTGATTTTGAGAAAAATGTAACTCGGACAGAACGCGCGTCCACTTTGACCGACTGCTTTTGTGTGTGTGTAGGATTCTAAAGGTGAATACGCACCTACACGCGCCGCAGGAGCCGCATGCGCCGAAAGCATCGAATTTTATAAATCTTTGTATGATTGCGTATGCAACGCCGCACACCCGGAATCGATTCCTGCGCGTTCACCTTAAGCCACTGCATAGGTTACAGTGAACGCGGAACGCAGAACTCGGAACTCCGACCGCAGTACCCCAAGCAGGAACATTTTGCGGTATCGTTACGTGTACGTAAACGAGAATTATGAGAAATATTGTATGAAAATTTTAGTTACTTTTACGTCCGCTAGAGGCGCTTTCATGGTTTTTATACAATATTTCTCGCTTACACCCACGTAAAGATACCGCAAAATGTTCCTGCTTGGGGTACTGATCGTGCACAGTCGGCCGGGCCGGCCGCGCGGCGCCTTAGAGCAATCACGGCGTAATCTATTTAAAGCAAATAAACATTCTTCATTTACTTACGAAGAATGTTTGGTTGCTGATAAATCAGCATACGAGGAGCTTACGTCATTTTAATCTGTAAAAACACGTGATTTTAGATAAAGATAATCCGCAAAATTATTTTTAGCAAACAAACGGATCAGCTCAATGTATTTACATGTATTCGGCTCAATATTAAGATCCGTTCCAATTTATATTATCTGCACCTTAAGAACAAAATTAATCATAAGCATACAAGCTACTGTTGTTAATATGTAGTTATTACTATAGTCAAAATAAATAGCTCTCACAAAGCTTCTGGTGACGGTTTCATTGAAACCAGACCAGCTATGCAGGAGTTATTTTTATAGTGCCCAGGTGTATGCGCTACACATGAGAGCACTCTCCCTTAACTCTCGTAACCCAGTGGGACGGATAACCGACACGACTGACGAGAGATCAGGCGCAGGTTCGACTTTTTACATGCCCATCCGATGCATGGATCATCTCTTTTGTCAGACAATCAGGTGATCACCAGGTCCTTAACAGACTTGAAAACAAATTACTACCACTGGAGTACGGAGGGGTCTTATATTATTACTGTTAAAGTACTTATGATCCTTTTACGACCCGTTTCAATAACCTATCTTATACCAATAACTATTTGTTAAAAACGCCAAATTTGTATCACAAAAAACCGGCTAATAATTGATTGACGACGTTTTAAACAAATAGTTATAGATATAAATGGGATAATAAAACCGGCCGTTAATGACATGCTAGAACTGTCATAGTAGGTACATGTGTTTGATTATGTGGCGTGATAGGGAAAAAGGCTGTGATAGGCAATAGGCTAGTTGACTGCTAATTTTGATTGTATAAATGGATAGTACCTACTCTAAATATCAATATTTTCAAAGGTACTTCAGAACTTCGAAAGTCTCAAGAAAACGGCCCATACAAATGTCGCCAAACATATGATGTCACGCGTTCCTAAAATAGACAATCGGACTGTTTTTTTTATTGCATGAATGAATAGTACTCTTAAATATGAGTAACTTCTCAGAAGAAACCGTATATCAAAAGTCAATATTTTCAAAGGTACAGCGATTTGTGTATAAAATTTCGCAAGTCTCGTAAAAACGCTCCATACTAAAATCGACATACAAATGACGTCACTATTGGATTAAAGTGTATTAAAGTCGGTATAAAGTATACGGCCGCAGGAACATATTTGTAAATATCTCCGATATTTGTGCGTTTAAGTTCATACTTATAATAATGAATGTTTTTGTATATGATGTACTTAAGTAAACTAATGCAATGTACGTTTTGTTTTACCAATTACGCAAAAAAAATTTTTTTTGTACTTTTTAAATGTATTTAATTAGTAAACTACACATAAAATAATATATTTTTTTACATTTACCAAGTAGTAATGCCTCAATATTTCTGAATATATTAATGAAACTAAATATTTCAGATGTTGTCCGATCCCCTATTGTATGAGCTACATAGGTCGCAAGAACATAATATTTGCTAATATCTCCGAAATGTATGCATTCATACATACTTACTATGATTAAGGTTATTGTACGTCATATAAGTAAATTAATAATGTAGGGTTTTTACACTAATTATGCAAGAAACTTTTTTGTAATTTTGAATTTCACCTGATTACAAAATTTTATGTTTTTTACATTTATCCATTTATTACATTTTTAATAATACCTCTATATTTCTGAATATATACTATATAACCAAATATTTTATATATAGTCAACTACCCTATAGTCTATTGCTAGAGCTGTGCCCCCGGAAGAGAAAACAGTCGCTGTGAGATTTTCTGTTTCATACATCTCTATAGACTTGACAAGGACGACAAAACAAACACCTTTTGTGAGTCGTTTCTTCAAATTAAATCTTACAATAATACAGTTTCGATGTATCTCGTTAATCATTATGTTAATATAAGCAAAATGGTATTCTAGTAAACGTCAACTCAACGTATGACGCGTTTTGATCGGTCCCAACTCTAAAAATCAGTTTATAATATATTATGAGGATTAATTTACAATTAATTTGATATCACATTGAAAATTTTAAAAATTTGTTTAGTAAAAAATTTATTGAAAAATTGAGAGTTTTAAGTTAAATACTAGAATTGGGGTTCTGTTGTCTTCCTAAATCCCTTACAAGTCTATTGAAATGTATCAGACAGAAAATGCTAGTAACAACGTCCGTAAGACCAAAACAGCTCAAAATATTACAGCTCAGGTATTAATGTAGCATTTTGTAGTTTTATAATAAAAAAGTCATGTGAATTTTAAAATAATAAGCTTAAGAATGTCTTTGGCGTGTGAATGGAACAGTGTTCCCCAAACTTTAATTTAAAAATAACATGATTGAATGATTTAGGTTTGTGAGAGCTTTAGATAGTTCTAAATTTATTGGCTGTGTTCCAGAGATAAAAACCCTTGTTAGCGCTTGCTGGCTCTGAAAGAAACAAAACAGATTATCGGCCAGGACACGTTTACTAACTTCAATACCGCTAACATATTCGCCATTTTGCTTAAATAAAGTTTAGCGGTCGCCATTTTGCTTACGTTTTTTTGTTAGCGCTTTTTTCCGCGGAACGCAGCCATTTTGTAGACACTTTCATAATAAGGCTAGGACTGTTAATAAATATCTGACCCGGAACCCGGAAGGCCGGAAATATTTCAGAGCGCTGAAGATAGAACTCTGCGCTAATACAATAGAGCTGAAAATGGAACAAACAAGTGAAGAGTCAAATGTCAATGTCATATATGATAGCTCGACACTCGACGACACTTCGATTTTCAACTCTATTGTATTAGCGCAGAGTTCTATTTACAGCGCTCTGAATTTTCTCGGGCCCGCCGGCTTCCGGATCATAATAGTCCCAGCTTAAGAACAAACTCTGGTTACAAACTGAAAAGAGTAATAATACACAATTTTTATATCAAATCATAAACATAATAATTTAAAGATTAAGTTTCGAGCATTGCCATTAGGTTAGTTACCTAATAAATATAGTATACCTATATAGTAAATTGTATTAGTTAATTAAATACTAAAATATTACATATATGTACTTTATTTTCATATCTTTTATCTTTCTCGTGTTTCAAAATGAAAACTTTTCTCACGTTTACAAATTTTAAAGGTTCAAGCTTATAGAAATGAAGCAATTTCACACACACAGCAATTTCATTGAAGTTTGAAAGAATTTCTTCCTTAATATAACATTTTGTAACTTAGAGTTTAGGCACATGATTTACGATGTCTGTAAATCATGTTTAGGCAAGTTTAAAAAAAGCAACTACTTAGTATGAATGAATCTACTGCACTGAGAAGGTCATTGAACTGTCACTGCCACACAGCTGATTTCAAAACTTTTTTTACTATAAACTTACGTTTTGAAATCAGCTGTGTCAGTGTAAGGTCAATGGCCTCTTCAGCGCAGTAGATATTACATTTTTTTCGAATTTCTGCCCAAACTTGTATACATAAGCAGTAGGTAAATCATGTGGCCAAAGTATCCGTAAATGTTTTTATTTTGCAAAAACAATTACCTACCTCTTGTTACGTTATATTGTGCTTCCTTAAGCTTTTGCTTATACACATCACAATATTTTTGTACCATATTTACATATTTTTTAATATCACCACTTTTAAATATAAATGCAATACAACAATAAATACAACAAAAAAAAAATATAAATGCAATAAGTACAACAATACAATACAATAATGTAAAGCTATTTTGTCAAATTCCATGCTTTTTTAAATTCATGATTCATGAATATTGGGTATAACATCGACACGTTATTCTGGTCGAAAAATTTGTCAACATTTACTGGAAACTTAGGGCTGATTTTTCAATCGTCAGATAACTCTAACCTGAGGAATAAATATCTGACTGAAAGATTTTTCATACAAAATCTGTCAGTCACATATTTATTCATAACTGACGATTGAAATATCAGCCCTAAATGTCATATATTTTGGTACACGTATGTACAGTGAAACCTATTATAACGACATCACTTATAACGACTTACTGGATATTACGACGAAGTGTTGATTACCGTCATGTTAAAATATGTACATTTTTACATCGGTTTTAAATACATATCTGCTATAACGGCCACAATGTAGTTATAATGAGTTTTCACTATATAATCTTTAAATTGTGTTCCTTGTATTTTCTTAGACGCTGATTATGAAATCAGCCTGTATCATTGTTTATAATAATATGTAAATAGTTATTTATTATTTAGAACTAATAATAAGCTTCAAGCGCTTTTGTGATATGTAAAACCATGAATTAAAACCTGAAAGCAGAATTATATTTTTGTTTGGTTTTTAAATGGTTTGTACCAGTGGCGTGGGGTTCCTATAACTCCATTCCTATCTTCATTTACCACTTACGTTTAGAAGACCCTCATCCAAGTCCCTACATATTGTACAGCCTAGGGCTTCCTTAGAACCGACCTTCGCCATTCGTGTGTACCAAACTATTAAGATTTTTTATAATAACAACCAAAATTTATTTCCTACTCACACTACACAGTAACGGCTGAGACAGAAGATTCGTTTGCTTTGTAGTTTGTTTCAATAAACTTGTTGTATTTTTTCCTTTTGGAAATTCAATTTCTTTTCTATATTTTGGATGTTTTGTATGATTCGTCTACCATAAATAGTATTAATATTTTATATTTAAAGCACAAGCTTTTTTGTTATATTATTTCTAAGATTTTATTTGTATATTATGCTTTATAAGTGTTAGGGGTGATTCATAGTTTAAAAGTTGAAGTTTAAACTGTTAGGTTCTTTCACACTTGCTAATAGGTACTCTCTACGCGGCACTGAATTTTTAAGATAGCCATTCAAAATTGAACTTAATTCAGATCAGACATCAATCATACGCGGTGCAACGTGACATTCGAACGTGTATGTTCTTGAGCAGTGTTTTTCAACCTGTGGGTCGCGACCCCCTGGGCGGTCGCGAAGCTTCTGTAGGGGGGTCGCCGGAGGTAGAAAGAACTTTAGTAAAAAACCAATGAAGATTAAAAAGATTGATTTATTAAGTAAGAGAATTTTAACAGAAGGATATATACTCATAAATCTATCATCGATGTATGTACCTAATTGTAAAATAATTTTGTTTGACGTACTATATTACATAATATATTTATATCCGAATCCTAATTATGGAGACTAATGATTGAATGATTATTTGTAACACTGTAAAGTTTAACATACACATACATACATGATAAAAAAAGCGAAGCGTCGGGGGGTCGCGAAATATTTTTTCATACAAGGGGGGTCGCATCATGAAAAAGGTTGAAAAACACTGTTCTTGTGTAATGAATAAAGTTCTATTTCGAATAGCTAGCAGCGCCGTGTCAGCATCATCGTTTTGGTGTGAATTGACCCTTAGGCCGGGACTATACGGCGCCGGAATCCGGAAGGCCGTGAAAAATTCTGAGCATTGAAATAGATCTCTGCACTAATACAATAGAGTTGAAAATCGAACATCCGAGTGTCGAGTCAAATGTCAATGTCATATATGACAGCTCGACATTCGAAACTTCCATTTTCAACTGTATTGTATTAGCACAGAGTTCTATTTTCAGTGCTCATAATTCTCTACGGCCTACCGGATTCCGTTGCATATAGTCCCAGCCTTAGGCTAAAGACAAACTTTCTGTCTTGCCTCAACTAACAGTAATACATTTAGTCAAGTCCTAATATTTTTTATCTATGTTACCGTATAATTGTAAAAACCGTTAGATTGTAATATTACTAGAGATATTATAATATGTCGACATATTGTCAAATATAAATTTCTACTTACAATTGTACGCATTATTTTTCGTTATAATTATTATTATGAAAAAGCAAACAAATATGGCGGCGCGGGGGCACTTGCCGTTTAACCCCATTCGGCACGGTAAATATTACAATATAACGAAAAATAACGTGTACAATTTTAAGGAGAATTTTTTATTTGTCAATCTGTCGACATCTTATTATATCTTTAGTAACGGTTTTTACAATTTTACGGTGACATATTATATAAATAAATAAAATATTTTTTATATATATATAAAAAGAGATTTCAGGCTCTGCTAACCCCTTAACTAATAAAAATGTTTATACAGTAGATAAGCTATACAATGTTTTGTCTTTGTCTGTCAAGCGACTTTTCCAACGTATCAGACAAGGACAAAACGTTGTATAGCTTATCCATCGTATTAATATTTTATTAGTTAGGGGGTAAGTTTAATGGTAACTAGTTTTGTATGCTAGTTTAGCTAAATATATTAGTAATTCGTTATGTATGAGTGTGTGTTGTAGAATATTGTATTTTGTATTGCAATAAAATGTTTTTGGCTATTGCAAAATTTATTTTTTCTCTCAAATGAGTCCTACAAAGAATGAATAATTTAATTTTGATAATTAAAAGTAAATTGAAACGGGCGGCGGATGGCCTGATAGAAAGATATTGGCCGCTCATGGATATCCGAAATATCAGTGGAGCAGGCCCATCGCTAGCTGTTTCGTCGCCCGCGTGCAATACCGATTATGCTATGTTATTATTATTATAACATTACTGAGTTTTGTCAAAAAAAGGTGATGAGTCGCTCGATTTGCCGCCTCCTGGGAGTGCCGCCCTTGTGCGGTGCACGCTTTGCACGCCCGCTTACGGCGGCCCTGCAGTGCAGTTAAGTCTACTGCTCGGTCTTTTAAATTTGTTTTACCCGACTACGGCAAAGCCAAAGGAAGGGTTATGATTTTAGCAGTCTATGTATGTATGTTTATTTGTTCCACAGTAGCACCTAAACTACTGAACCGATTTTAATGAACGAAGTGTCAATAGGCTCGTAACAATGGCCCGGGTAAGATAGGCTATAATTTAAGTAGTCGGGTTATAGTGTTTTATCTTCTAAATATATAAAAGGCAAACCTGACCGACTCATGTATCAACGCACAGCCGAAACTACTGAACGGATTTCGCTGAAACTTGGCATAAAGATAGTTTTGATGACGTAAGCCGGATGCTTAAGAAAGGATTTTTGAAAATTCGCCCCCTAAGGGGGTGAAAAAGGGGATAAAATTTTATATGGAAATTGGAAACTGAAATCCACGCGGACGAAGTCGCGGGCAAAAGCTAGTAAAAAATATAGTTTTTATTACTATCATCATTCATCAATGTTAAAATATTGAGCATTAATAGCAGTGTCCATTCAATACCAGAAGAAGAAGAAAAAAAGAAAAGCCAAAAATGTATTTCATACATATTTATTTATGAATTTCTATGTGATACACACATCGGTACATAGGTATCCTAAATATTTAACATGAAAACTAAATTATATACAGACATGTATTTACAAAAATTTAGGTATTATTCGTAAGCCTAAATAATTAGAATGTATAGGACGTTCTTAAATATCATTCTAAAACAAGTTCATAGCGAATCAATAATTATTAAACAAAAAATAAGATTAAAAACAAAATTACAAAACTAACTTACTTATTAAAAACAAAATATAAAGCTCAAAGATAATTATGTATTCAAATAGCCGAATATTGGGTACCTCCATACAAAAATATGGTGCTATAAAAATATAGATTGCGTTAATATGTATTATGATAAAATATAAGCTTGGTTGGTTTAGCAGACTTACATGTTATATGTATCGACGAAAAGGTGCGAAAGAGAAAATTGACGGACTTTAGACTAAGCCTACGTTCCCAAGAGCCTATTTTTGTGGCCGCGACCGAGAAAACAGCAATGAAAATAGAGCTCTGTACTAGTACAATAGAGCTGAAAATCGTGTAGTTTTCAAATCTGGCACTTCTTTTTATCTCGCTCGAAAAAACACTCGTGGGAACGTGGCCTAACAGTTCTTTAGTACTTCACTTCTTAACAGCACTTATTTGCACCTGTCTCTACATGACAGATGCATAATGCATACAGCCAGGTAACCAACAACAGTTAAATATTCAATTATCGGGCGAGTTTTAATCTCGTTTGGATTTTCAGGCTGTCCCGCTCGCGCGCACGATTCGACTCGTATGCGAACAGCCCATTGACCGAACCGAGATTATATACAAAATAGTAAAGTGAATTGGACTTACAGTATTATTATGTCAAGTTGACTTGATTGGTACCCGAGAAAAAGGGAATAGGGAGAAAGGAATACAATTCATGAGATGGGCTGATGATAATGAGAGGGACTACTTGGACTAGACTGGGGAGGAATAGGGAGCAATGGAAAGCCCTGGAGGGAGGCCTTTTGCCTTCAAGGCATCAAGCAGAACAGCTGGAATAATATAATAATTAACATTGTGCTTGAATAAAAAGGCTTGATTGATTGATTGATTATTATACGACATTTAATATAACGCGTTTGAAATGAGAATAGGAACGTCAATGACTTTTATTTGTCAAATATCACTTGAAAAGTGCGATTTTCAGAAAAACTTTTGTGCACATTTAAATATTAATAGCATTGCATCAAATTTAAATAGAAACAAATAATAATCAATTATCTAAACATAAATTTAACTATCATAACAGTCTAAATTCGAAACAATATGGCGCCGATTCGATCCTATTCTCATTTGAATTGCACTATACAACATTTTTTAAATAACCTCATTCTGAGCTTGTAGTAAGTACCTATTATAGCGTTATCGGACGTAAGTGCGTTTTCACATTATCCAATGCGATATCCGATATCGCGCCGATTAGGGGTCGTCCATTAATTACGTGATGCCTAAAGGGGGAGGGGGGGGGTCCGATAAAAAATCACCAAGTATCACCAAGGGGAGGAGGGGGTATAAGGAGACATCACGTGTATTAATTTTCGAATCTAGTCTATGCATACCGAAATTATTATCGGCTGTAGATTCGTAGTGTTGTTTAAATACTTACAAGACAAATGACTCGTATTCGATTAAACGGTTTTTTAAGTTAAAGTTTTTCTTCAAACATGACCTGCTTACTATGTAAAAAAATACACGTGATCTTAGGTGGGGGAGGGGGGTAGTATAAAACCTGGTAACGTTTTATACGTGGTGACGTATCACCAGGGGGAGGGGAAGGGTCTAAAAAGTTGTTAAAAACATCACGTGATTAATGCACGGCGCCTTATGTCGAACGAAGCCTGCAGGTAAGTATGTGTTACACATTGAACAGCGGCGTAACTATACCATTCGAGGCCCGTGGAATATTCATCGGATGCGCCCCCACCCCCCACCCAATATAAAGAGTTCGAAATGATTTGCTGGAGTTTGACCTTTCTTTCTAAGTTTGTTTTTTTTACAAATACATTCTTTACTCGTGTATGCAATTAAGTAGGTAACTTAAATAAATTAAAGACAAAACAATTTTTTTACTAAATGTGTAATAAAGAACTCCACTGGACCAGCTGGCCGATTCTGTATCGTACATTTTGTGAGTTAATCAGTGAGACTTTCCGTTACTCACTCCTCCGTTTCGTTACTAACTCAGTGATTAACTCACAAAATGTACGATACAGAATAGGCCAGCTGGGGCCCGTGGCATTTTGCCAACTTGCCACTGTGTATTTACGTCACTAAAATTAAAACGTATTAAGCCTGTCTTACACATTATCGGACGCGATAAGCGATATTGTATCGCGAGGTGTGAAAACCCGCTCATGTCTAAAGATTGCCGAATGTTAGATATGTCACAGATTAGTAACATCAAAACATTGATCATAACAATTTCCATATAAAACCTTATTATAGGTCGATAGTAAATACTTGGCGCCTACAACATGTACACATGTAACGTTGTGTGTCGTCTGTGAATATAAACATTATGTGACGTGTTACGTCATGACTATGCATAGACAGCACACAACGTAACATGTGTACATGTTGTAGGCGCCAAGTATTTACCATCGACCTATACGACATTCACTTTAACTTTTGTTTAGAAGCTTCTATTTTTTTTTGCCGAAAGTTCTTAAAGCAGTGTGCCTGAAACTTTAGTATTTAGTTCTTTTAATCTTCGATATAACAATTTTTTTATATTGAACATCTATAAAATGGACACAGCTATTTACAACAGGTATTATTATATTGTGCTCGTCACATTTATTATGCTGAAAACCTAAACCGACTAGAGGGGTTAGCCAACATGACATCGGTGATTACAATGACGATCTTCGAAATTGAAAATACATGGAATTGACATGTTCGCTAAGTAACATAGCGCGCGATAAAAACCTCCGTGGTCCAGTCGTTTAGAGCTTGGCTCTCGACTCGGAGGTCGTGGGTTCGATTCCCGCGTTGGACCAGCAAAAAATGTTGTTTCCAAGTTTGGTTAGGACAATGCAGGCTGATCACCTGATTGTCTGACAAGAAAGATGATCCATGCGTCGGATGGGCATGTAAAAAGTCGGACCTGCGCTTGATCTCTCGCCAGTCGTGTCGGTTATCCGGGACGGATGACCGACACGACTAGATTATGAGAGTAAAAGAGGACAGAGTGCTCTTGTGTACTGCGCACACACTTGGGCACTATAAAATAACTCCTGCGTAGCTGGCCTCGTTTCAATGAAACCGGCCACCGTCAACGACATCGGTGTTAAGAGTTAAGGCCCCCTCAGACGAGAGGCCGATCGTTTCAGTTAGAACTGACGTCAGTTCGGCCTGAACGGATTCGAGCACACACACGGAAAAAAATCGCATCCAACCCAATTTACGTCAGTTCGGCCTGATCGGATTCGGGCCCACACACGGAACAGTCGCATCAGTCCATTCTGGTTTGCCGCGCGCTACGGTCGTGTTTATTGAGTGATTAAAAATATCGACCGCGAGTGACAGTCATATGTTCAAAGTGTACCCACTGTAATTTAAATTGCCTAACGTTCGTTACATATAACTAGGACTTAATTATATTTAATTTCAAAATAGTTATTTATTAGTTATGCCTAATTACAAATGTACCTTATGCGCCAAATTCCTGAGCTTCGCTGACAGTGCCAAGTGCACCAGATGCACGGGAATGTTCCACCCCGGCTGCGCCAAAGGCTATCAACCCAAGAGCCAGAATTGGCTTTGTCGCACTTGTACAACACCACCTACGACACTAAACACGACAAACCCCGCACACAAGAGCCCAGGTTCACCGAACGTCGCATTTCTCGATGCGAGTGGCACATCATCTCCGAATTTGTTAGCGGAAGAAATGCGACTTCTTAGGGAGTCTGTCAACACAGTCTGCGCAGAGATGAAGTCCCTGAGGCAGGAGGTCGTGAAACTGAACACGGTCATCGGTGAAGTCACCAAGCGCGTGGACACCGTTGAGAAACGTGTGGCCGCGGTAGAGGAGAAGCTGAACGCGCACACGAGTGTCCGCGCGCAAGACCCGGCGGTCACTGACCTTATCGCTCAGCTTAAGTCCGAGCTTAATCATCGAGAGCAAGAAAACCTGCTCAATGACGTTCAGATTGCGGGCCTGCCTGAACGCTCCGGGGAGAATGTTCAGCATATGGTAGGCCTCATAACAAAAAAAATTGGCCTCGATATCAGCGAACACGAAATAGTAAGTGTTATGCGCAAAGGGGTCAAAAAAGGTACCACCTCGGATGAAGAACAGCAAAAACCGAGGCCGATCATTGTCCGACTGGCGCGGAGAACGGTGCGCGATAGTATCCTGAAGGCAGCTCGTGTGCGGCGTGGTGTGGATACCGCAGGCATCGTAGAGGGCCCGCCTCGGCGTATTTATCTCAACGAGCACCTGACGAGATGCAACCGCGCTCTGTTCTACAGGGTCCGCGAGGAGGGGCGGCGGCACGGCTGGCGGTATATTTGGACCCGCGGAGGATTCATATTCGTGCGTCGGGAGACAGGCTCCCCGGTAAAAAGGATTAGGACTGACCTAGACGTAGAACAAATTTTTGGTATTGGTGTCGTTGGTCAGTCGGAGTAATATTATACACCAGAACAATCTGCATAGGCATAATTATTATTTTTGTAATAGCACATAAGCCTCTGTTAGTTTTTAGAAATCTGTTTGATGTATATTATTATATTTTGTTTGTTGTATATATTTTATTATGTGTGTTAAATAGTTGTGTACTCTCTAAAAAAAATTGTTTGGATAATTTATATCCGCTAAGTACTGTGTCTGTAGTTTGTTTGTTTGGGAAATGGTACGGTGGTGTAATGTTTAAGTCTCTGCCTAACATAAATTATGTCCAATCCGCTCACAACAACATCACGGTAATGTCATTTTGTAGGTACAGGTACACCACTCGCAAGGCTAACACGCGATTCAATATTGTATTTACACTATTATTATTACTATTATATTATATCATATGTGGAATATATTTACATTATTTTAGCTTCTGTATTAACCTGACATCGTTCTATGTAAGTTTATTGCTTGTATTAAGCTGTTATTGCATATTATTTTATAACTTACTTATTTATATTTATAATATCTTTTATCTGTTATATTTTATATATAATATCTTTTTGGGAAATAATTTTATTTTAAATGTACATAATATACTGATCAAAATTATAACTAAAAATGATCAACCCTAAAAAACTTAAAATTGGTTTCATAAACCCTGGCTCTTTAGGCTCGAGGCATGACGAGTTTCTAGTGGCTGCAGACCGACATAACTGTGACCTCATAGCACTCAATGAGACTTGGCTAAGACCGGGCGAGGCAGGGCGTGCGCCACGGTTACCGGGCTACCGCCTCTTGCATGTACCCAGGCCCGACACCGTACGCTCCCGAGGCGGCGGTGTAGGTTACTATGTTAGGCAAGGACTAAGTGCGCAGACGGTTAAGCTCAATTCCGTAACACCTAACGTAGAACAAATGTGGCTGTCATTAAAAGCTAACGGTAAGCTCGTTTTTATCGGTACGGCATACCGACCCCCGTGGCTTTCGGTGAATGTATTCTTGGATGCGCTAACAGATACAATCAGTAGTCTATCGGGCTATGACTGTCTGTACCTTGTTGGTGATTTCAACATCAATTACTTAAACACTGCTACAACACATTTTAGAATATTGCGAGATTTTTTGACGACCCATAGAATGCACCAGTGTACAACTGAACCTACACACTTCACTGCAGACTCAGAAACCCTCCTCGACCTTGTCTGCACAAATGCAGACCTGGACCGAGTCGTGATTGACCATATACCCGATCTCAGTGCTCATGCGTTTCTGACATTTCATATACATGTGCCTAAACCAAAGACCGTAGCAAGGAAAATTACATATCGACCACTTAAAGACATTCCAAGTGACGATTTAGAGTACGTAATGAACACTGTTGATTGGCACTACATCGAACAGTTGTCTAGCGTTCATGACATGGTGCGTGTCTTTACCAATAGTGTCTTATGGGCTTTTGATTTGTTGGCCCCCGTCAAAACCCTTTATGTCAGAGACCGTCAACACCCGTGGGTCACTTATAACATTAAACAAATGATGAAATGTCGGGACGAGGCACACAGACGTGCACGTATTACTAAAAGCGAATCGCATATTAGCTATTATAAAAATCTTAAGCGGGAAGTATCTAGTGCGCTTATCAGGGAAAAAGTAGCATATTTTAATACATACATCAATGCCAATATTAAGTTTCCACAAGTTATGTGGAAGCATTTAAAGAAAAGAATAGATGCACATAAGCCTAAGTCTGATTTATTACTACCTTGTCATCTCTCTGACACCAACCTGATCAATAACTTTTTTTTGGACATTCCCGGCACTGGTGCTGTGCCCCGGTCAACGCTTGACTATTTTAATCGTCACATGTTTGGTTCGTGTAAGTTTAGCTTTTCTATGGTAAACGACAGCGAAGTCCTCAAATATATCAGAAGTTGTAAGTCTAACGCGGCGGGCGCTGACGGCATCTCCTTAGACATGTTATCCATCGTTAGTCGTTTCCCCAGATGTCTAAGTGTCATTACTAAAATAATTAACACTTCTCTTAAAACTTCTACTTTTCCAGAGTCGTGGCACCTAGCAATTGTTAAGCCGTTGCCTAAAAAGGATAGTGTAAGTCATTTAAAGGACCTTAGACCGATCAGCTTATTGCCGTGTATGTCCAAAATTTTAGAGAAGGTGGTAAATGACCAAATGAGTAGATTTTTAGATGAGAACGATATATTACCTCCAGTACAGTCTGGTTTTCGCAGTCGACATAGCACGACTACTGCGCTAATTGATGTCGTGGACAATATTGTTTCAGCTCAAGACGCAGGCGAAGCGACCATTTTGGTGTTGCTGGATTTCTCGCGCGCGTTCGACACTATCAGTATCCCCTTGCTGTTAGCCAAATTAAAATTTTACGGATTTGATGACGACGCTATCGCCTGGTACTCAGACTATCTAAACAACCGCCTTCAAGTAGTCGAACTAAGAAATGATAACGGCACATCAACACGCTCTGATCCATCAGGAGTCGATAGGGGGGTACCTCAGGGATCGGTAGTCGGCCCTCGCCTCTTCTCGCTCTACTGTGCAGATATCATTCATCACATCAAACACTGTAAATATCACATTTATTGTGACGACATCCAGATATACATATCGTTTAAGTCATGTGATGTCAATAAGGCAGTAAAAAAGCTAAACGAAGATCTAGCACGTATTTCTGAGTGGTCTGATGCGAACGCTTTAGTACTCAATCCTAGCAAAACTCAGTACATGATACTAGGTACGAAACATCAGATACAAAAAACTGTCCTCGCACAACCGCTAATACGTGTTCGTGATGATAATATTGTAAGGGTTACTGAAGCGCGCAACTTAGGAGTTATAATGGACGAAGGGCTGAAATTTGAGAAACATGTCGTTAGAACAGTCAGTCGTTGCTTCTACAGGTTGAAAGTACTATATAAGATAAGAAATCTCATATCGGAAACATTGCGTCGAACCCTTTGCGAGTCGCTAGTGCTTTCAAACTTAAATTATGCAGACGTGGTGATAGGTCCCTGCCTACTCGAACGGTCTAAGAGGCTTATCCAAAAGGTACAGAATGCATGCAGTAGGTACTGCTGTGACATCCCTCCGCGTGCTCACGTGACACCTTATATAAACAACTTACGGTGGCTCAAAATGGATGGTCGCAGACAACTACATTTTGCCACTCTTTTATTTGGAGTAGTAAAATTCCAAACCCCGGCCTACCTTTATGATAAGTTACAGTGGGCGTGCGATAAACAACTGACGATGGCCACTAGGGGATCGGACTACCTAATAATTACTCCGTTACACCGCACTTCTATGTTCCGAGGTAGCTTCAGATACCTAGCAAGCAAAGTCTGGAACAACCTTCTGCCGCCGCAACTTCGAGCTCTAAAAACAATAAATAATTTTAAAATGAAATTTAAATCTCTGCTCCTGCAAGAACAACTTGCAATATTATAATAATAATATTATATATTTTTTATTTAAATGATTCAATGACATACTTAATATAATATTATTATTATTATTATTCTACTTATAACATTTATTAATTTTTTATACTTATTATAAATTGATAGAATTCTATTCTATGAATTTTTATTTTTTAAATTTATTATTATTTAATTATGAACTGATTTTACTAATTATTATGCTAATTATGACATCAGATAAACTACTTACCGTTCGGATTGTAAGCTGACTCATGGCGGTTCATAGGTGGTCCGTAGTCGCCTTCAAGGTCAGGTATTCTTCAGTACAAATTAGAATTATGCAGCTAACAGCTGTACTGCCCACATCTCATAAATAAAATATCAATATTATATTATTACACTCTGGGGTGCTATTATTTTGTAGCACATACCTGAAAATATAAATATCTATTAATATTATAAGTATATTCATTATGTAATTATATTAATGTATGCACCTATGTTTAAAAATATAATATAAGATCAATGTTAAATTCATAAACTTACCTTTCTATCCTTGTATTGCGCTGGTAACTGATATCTAGTAAATATGTATATAATTATATTTTGTTATCTATAATTTATCTCGAGTTAGCTGCTATGGATAGGCCTATGGTGATAACTGGCTAGCCACGCGCGCGTCCGCGTTTGTCCCTCGCAAGTTGCAACCTAATTAGTGATTACTATAGTCACTATGGGAAGTGCATGCGGGGCGTGCGGAGGGCGCGGGTAGCGAAATCGCTGCATTGTTCATAGTATGTCACACTATGAATTATATTATAGTATCCCATTATGTATTATCTTTATCTTATTTATATTATATTTATTTAACTTTTTTAATGCTGTTGCTAAGTGTAAATCTGTACCTCAAATGACAAAGACAACGGAGCCACATAATACCAGGCACTGTGGTGTTTACGCCGCAGTGATATGCCTGAGTGGTCTCCTTTTCGGCACTAGGACTGGGACATTACACTACCTACCTTCCTATCGACTATCCACATACACGTTATATTTTGTATTTGTTAATATTTTGTCAATTGTATCTTGGTTTGTTTGTTTTTTTTTTTTTATATATTTTTTTGTTTTGTTTTCATGTTTTATGTAAATCAAATATTATGTTATTGTGTTTTTGTAGCGGGAATCCATATTGTTTGTAATGTAATGTCCTATTTTTGTCTTATGTGATCGAATAAATGGCTTATTATTATTATTATTATTATTATTATCAATTTTGTATTTAAACAACGCGAAAACTCATACAACGCTTGTACACGATACACGCCCGCACGGCCGCGGCTCGGGCAAGAACTCAAGCGATTTGTCCACACACGGTCAGGACAGGCCGCGCGTTCAGGCCGCTCGGTCAGGCCAGAATTAATGTTGCCAACTTAGTTATTTTACAAAATTTTACTAAATTGAGTATTTTATTCCCTCCTTGGTAGAAATTTAGTTATTAGTAGTGTTTTAGTAGGAAAGAGCCAGACAGTAATCATATGCAAAATGGCCTAGGTTAAACACAAAAAAAAAACCTATCATAATAATACATTCGTCCGTAATTTTCTTAAAACTACCCGTTTAATTACTATATACGTAATATTTGCTAGTATATTTTAATTTAATGGTAAAATTTATAGTAAAATTCAATGAATGATAAAAATTTAATATAATAAAACCTAAAATGCAGTGGTTATTGGGGGGCTTCAGGAATTCCTAAGTTAAGTAGCTTCTTTAATTCTAGTAAAAAGTACTAAAAAACTACTTTTAGTACTTTTTACTAGAATTCAATAGGAGTTTAGTAGTTTCACAAAAACAGAGCTGGCAACACTGGAACGAATCGCTTCAGTCCGTACGGCCGACTGACGCGATCTCGAAATTGCACACAGACGATACGATTTTGCATCCGTTCAGGCCGAACTGAAGGCAGACCGGATCATGTATGGGGCCCCTTATTTTATTATTATAGCGCGATACATCAATACCATACATTTTTGATTTCGAACGTCGTCGTCATAGTTAGCGAAGGCATCTTGGCTATGGGTTCTGCTGTATCTATTAACATCAACTGTAGATTGCGCTTTATATAAAAAAAGCTTTATAGACTAAATAGATCTAAATTAATTGAACATGATTATAAAAACGATTTAAGATTTGTACATTACAACGAAGTGTTAGTAAATAAAATAAAAAATACGATTAAACGATCACAATTTTTAGGTCTACAGGTTCGCAGTTTCTGTATTTCATAGAGGAGAATGAAACACATTGGTCCATACAAATATTACGATGACGAAAATACTGCATGACTATGGAAGCAGAATTTCGGAGTTGAAAAACTATAATGAAGTTAGAAAACAATAAAATGTATGGGATTGACAGATTTCATCGCTAAATTACGTTAATTTCATACATTTTCTCGTATACTAACTTCGTCATCGATTCGATATTGTACTTTGTCTCCGGCTCTTAAGGTAAGAACGCACTGGGCGGCTGCGAAGCGACGCGACGCGTCCCTGTTAGTAATACCGCAATTAAGGCTCTGTATAACGCCAATCAAAACGCCTCGAGCGTCAAATCCCATACTAATTTTGTAGGCGACAAGGGCGTATCACGCCGACCGGAGAGTATTTAAATCGGATAAAAATTGCTATAAATATTTGAGACAAAATTCGCAAAAACTAAAACGACCTTCCCCAGAGTCTTGTCTTAAAATACTGAAATCATTTTCACACTCGTGTGACCTTTAGAAGAAGAGGAAAATCCACCACCTTTTCTTAAGTTAAAACTTTTTTAACAAGGGGTGGACTTTGCATATTTTTAAATGAATATTTAAATAAAAAATTCAATTTAAAATTTAAAAATCGGCTCGGCTAAATATAAGGCAGATTAACATATATTATGTTGGGATTTTTCAATACAACCATGACTGAGAAAAAAGGTTTCAAATAATTCCAATTTTCAGTTATATCCAGCGCACAACCCTTATGCGCCGCGTCGCGCAGTTACGCCTAGTGCGGTCCCACCTTTAGACACAATGCTGACATACATTTTGGATGCTTTACGAATTAGTAGACCATCTGATTCTGTACGCGTACGGGTTGGCCTCGCCCACCGCGCGCGAGTCCCGGATGTAATCCCCGAGCCCGGTTGTATTGGGGACATTTGTCCCGGGCGACAAACCCTCGGGGACATTTGTCCCGGGCGATAAACTCTCGGGCACATTTGACCCGGGCGAAAAGCTCCTCTCTATATCCGTTTCGGACGGAAAGTGTACGGTGCCGGGTAATATTTGTTCCGTACCTGTTGCGACTCGGCCCGTGCGGGTAGCGAACTCTCTCGAGCGAAAGGGGATGTTGGGCACCCCGGTGGGCAGGCCGAGGCTGTATTGGCCCGTGCCCGCTCTGGCCTCTAGCCTCTCGGGCCTGTGAGCTCCGGCCTCCAAGGTCCTAGGTATCCCCACAGAGGCCAGGCGTCAGGCCTGCGGGGGCTCGTCCAGTGGCCCAGGCCGGGGTAGTCCAGGGTCCCCGTCCTCGGTATCGGAGCGAGGCTCGAAGCTGGCTGACGAGGAACCGCTTCTGCTGGTGGTTGAGGATGATGATGGTGAGGAATCGCACTGGTTCGAGCTTCCAGAATCCCTGAAAATGGTAAACATTTGTTATATTTTGTTTGGAGAGATGAGACTGGATAATATTTAAATTTTTACACTGGTTTTGAGTTAAGAATTGTATAAGTTTATATTATTATTAAACTGTTTTGGCAACATAATCGCAAGACCATAGAGATTTGAGAGTACAATACAAAATGCAACAGAAAAAGACATTGGGAATTTTTTACATGCTGTTTAAAAAGCAACGACCACAAACCAGAATGCTAATGTACAATTTTCATTTCCCGTAATATTAATGCTGATCCTTTGAGAAGTTGAAGTAATTGATAAATTGTTAATTATAGGTATTTTATGTGAATAATTGAATATTTGTTGAAACTTGAAACTTTGACCGACCACTCTAAAATTATATATGTTGAAATTGAAAACTAATTGACGTATCGAAATTATTCTTTCATGAGTTTTTTTTTATTTCACACGGAGATTACGATAGTGTACATTCAATAAAATTTATAAACTTGGCAAGAGAACCAAGTAAAGATAAGCAATCATAGTATACTGTCTTCTTGTTTACACATATATTAAATCTGGATCTGAACAGGGCACACTCACTTGTGGAAGCCGTTGGTCTGGCAGGTGTTGTAGCCGCCGCAGTGCTGGCACTTCACTGTGGACAGCTGGAATAGTAAATCTGGATCTGAACATGGCGTACTCACTTGTGGAAGCCGTTGGTCTGGCAGGTGTTGTAGCCGCCGCAGTGCTGGCACTTCAGACCCACCACGTGAAACTTCACCGTGGACAGCTGGAATAGTAAATCTGGATCTGAACATGGCGTACTCACTTGTGGAAGCCGTTGGTCTGGCAGGTGTTGTAGCCGCCGCAGTGCTGGCACTTCACACCCACCACGTGAAACTTCACTGTGGACAGCTGGAACAGTAAATCTGGACCTGAACGGGGCGCACTTACTTGTGGAAGCCGTTGGTCTGGCAGGTGTTGTAGCCGCCGCAGTGCTGGCACTTCAGACCCACCACGTGAAACTTCACTGTGGACAGCTGGAACAGTAAAACGGCCACTCTTTATTACTTTCTTACCTTACTAATATTATAAATGTGAAAGATTGTGAGGATGTATGGATGGACGTTTGTTCCTCTTTCACGCAAAAACTACCGAACGTATTTCGATGAAATTTTGGGGTATGGTAGTTTAGGATCTGGCTTAAAACATAGGCTACTTTTATCCCGGAAAAGTACAGTGTTCCCGAGGGATACTAGATTTACGCGGGCAACAGCTAGTTATTAACTAGCTGTTGCCCGCGGCATATTTGCTGTAAATGTTAAGTAAACTAGCCATAATTTGCAAACATCTATTACTACATCACAAGAACGGAACGGATACCTGCCCAACATTTTAGACACGAGTGTCCCGTACCAAACGGCAAAATCATGTTTGGTGTATTGGAGACATGTATTGGGTCGAACGATTTATGAAAAAAATTAATTATTTAATGCCTTTTTAACCATTAAACCAATTAAAGTATAATTCATTTTGATGGTTTTGAATTTAGCGCCAAAACGTTCGGCTCGTTGGAGTCTACTGTGTGACGTCAACTCTGTGTGAACAACAAGTGAAATTGAGATAGTAATTTACATTTAGCGGGCAGTGGGGCAGTCTAATGGATTGACTGTCAACCCCTCGTTAAAAAAACGTATAGTTTACTATACAATAGAGCTTTACAAAGCAAATTTTGTAGTAAACAAAGAGGCGTTAGTTGAAACATTCAAAAATAACTTTTTGACACGTCTATTCTTATTGGACAGATTTGAGAGACGGGGAATAATTTAACCATACCTTGTGACAATCCTTGCAGAGTATGGTGGTCTTGTAGTCCGCGTACTCCGGCGGCATGGGCGTCGCCGCCACTTCTGAATCCAGGTAGTTCCACAACTGAAACCGTCAAGACAATATATTTTAACAGCCTTCGTGGTATAGTGGTATAGAGCTTGGCTCTCGACTCGGAGATCGTAGACCATGGGGTAGGACAGGCTACTCTTTATCACGGGAAAATGTACAGTTCCCACGAGACTGTCGTTTGCACGTACGTCCATCTGGTCCTGGTCCTGTACTAAGTATCCAAAGAACTTGTATTACATGTAGACATGTACTAGACAACATAAATACATACATTTAATACTGTTATACGATACACACATCCAGGATCCAGGAACACAGAAAACTTTTTATCCCTTTGGCGGGATTCGAACTCGCGAGTCGCGACCTCCGGCTGAAACGCCGACGCGAGTCAATTGCGCGTCCAGTGAAAAAATATTTTTTTTGTCAACAAGCCTATTGAGTTATAGGAACCGCACGCCACTGGTGAGTAGAGAGTGCTAGTTATTACGTTAAGTACATAGTTGGAGCTGAAAACTAGAAGTTGCCAGCGACTTCCTTGGCGACCCCTGTATACTCAATAGGCTTGTTGACTAAAAAAAATATTTTTCGTGTATTCAATGCTAGACAACATGATAATGAACAATTTAAAACCCAATTTTATAAATCTTAAAAAATAAGGAAGATAAAATAATTTAAATTTACAATAAGAAAGAGAGGGATATATTATCGGCCTGTGACACCACGATGTGCTACCGCCATACAATTGTCATTATATAATGTACCAGTGGCGAAGGGTGGTTTTTCCGCAGAGGGAAGCCACTATGGTCTTTATGCATATTAAGCAAGTACATAGTACCTACATACCTAGAGGCTGCTTCGTGGGATTCTATCTATTTCGGTACAGAGTTAGAGTTTCGTTCTTCGAGATGTACCAACCGCAGCTCACCTTCATTATATAAGTAAGCACTGATATTATAAAACAGCGTCTTTCGAGAATGACAAAAGGCGGCTTTGGAAAAGCCAGTTAATATTCTACTCACACACTAATCTACTCACCACAATAATGCAATTTACAATCCAAACACTACATGTACTACACAACTTC
This sequence comes from Glaucopsyche alexis, assembly GCA_905404095.1. NCBI lineage: Eukaryota > Metazoa > Arthropoda > Insecta > Lepidoptera > Lycaenidae > Glaucopsyche > Glaucopsyche alexis. The sequence goes on from FR990057.1 coordinate 3,118,189, forward strand.
ACAACATAAATATACTATTTTACACTACAGTCTACACTACAAAATATTACAATTACGCATCATTTTTTTTTTCGCCCATGGGACAGGCTATAGTATTTCAACCATACCGCCTAGTCAATTACGCATAATAAACGATATGCAGTCGACTGTCGTACTGTCGTAAAAATGACAGAATTTTTTTTCTAATGTTTGGGATTTTCAACCAATGAGAGACCAAAACCGGTATCCGAGCGGCTTACTGAATGATAATTTCGACCAATTAAAATATAAAGAATATTTTGTCATTCATATCCAAAACGTATTAAGAGCCATTAGGCCTACAGTTTAAATTTAACCTTAAAACAAACGCAATAATGACTATTATGGTTCCGTTTGACGTCCAAAGTCCTTTATGAGAGTACATCGTCTTCTTTCCGCATGTGAGCCGCTAGATGTCGTTTACCGTCACAGATCAGCTCCCTGCGCAGCTCCCTCTTACGTTAAGTCTGTGAACTAGATAAGCCACAAGCCGCCATATTTGATATAACTGATCATTGTTGCGTCGTTTTTGCTACCATACAGTCGCTAAAAACAGACTTATTTAAGTTCAATTATAACTTAACTTTTATTTTCAAAATACTTTTAAAATTTCTTTATGAGTCTATTATAGTCGTGAAACCGTCACATTTCATCATTGGAGTTCATTTATAGTATTCTTTATCGCGGTCGTAGCTTTGGGTAGACGAAAATCACGCGATCGGGTAAAAAGTTCGTCGTTTGAACTCATTGTCGGCGCTACGCGGCGGCATACTTCAGAAGCGCGTTCGCGGTAAGAAGCGTTTAAAAGAAGATTTGGACCGAAGAAAAGGTTTGCCGCAACATTTGGTGAGTCATGTACTTTCATATGCGGTAATAATGATCAATTGCATGTGATCGTGACTTAAAAAACCTGATTCGGTGACCTCCTATTACATTGTGAGAAACCCGAATAGTTTAGAAGTAATTAAAAAACTATTTTTAAACTTTTTACGACAACCGCCATTTTTTCGAACGTAGACGTATTATTTAAATTTAGACGTATCTCTTCAAGAAACCGCCATCTTTATATATTTCGAATAGTCATGCAATGTATTTATACAACGATTTCATTCTTAAATCGGATTTCCGTCCGTTATATAGAATGTTGTGTGCAGAGCCTGCAGACGCATGCTAGTTAAACGCAGGTAGTTAAAAATTAAAGCATAACAAAGCAGAGTTGTCGCTTTTCTACTGCAAAATGAACCTGTACGTACAGTTCTGTAGATATTTAATTCAAAATACAATATACTTATTACATATTTGATCGAAAATTAGATCGATGTTTGCATTCGAGGTTCAAATTTTCCAGACACCTTCAATACATTAGCGTCTTGACTGTTTGATTCCAACAATAGTTAAGTACGCCTGAAATACTTTTGCGACACATACCTAATGCAAAGAGAAAGCTCTAAAATACATGTTGGTCATGGATATCGAATACTTAACAAGCTATTGTTAGGTAGATAAAAAGTAGGCAAATATAAAGTGGGTACTCGAATAAAAATAAAAGTAGCGATCCAAGGGATTTCCCGAACCATCCTCACTTCTCAAAGACGAGGAAGAGGGGGAGGGGATAAAATAGATATAACAACATATCCAGGAGATCGAGACTACAGAATTTTTTTTATTGTTTTTTATTAGACTGATTACTCCATGGTTTATAATAAAACTTACGATACATTATATCTTTAGACACAGTACCTATATTATTCATATTTAGACAAATGATTGAATAATGTGTACAGTCGGTACCCTCACAGAAATTAGCCTATATTGACAAATCTTATTCTTTTTGAAAATTCTACCTCTTTTTACTATTGTACAGTCGACGCCCTCACGATAATTACTCTTTCTTTTTAAAGAGGTTAGAATACTATGTAAAGTCGACGCCTGCTTTCTCTCTAACAATCTCGTTCTTTTTTAAAGAAAGTTAGAATATGTACAGTCGGTGCCCTCACGAGTTTCCAATCTTGTTACTTTTGAACTGGAAGGCTTAAACTGTATTATGAACATAAAATGGACAGTACATACACCTTATTACTTAACCATTGATCTAGACGATAAAATACATTTCCTTTTGGAACAGTACATCTGACCAATACAATCAGGCTTAAATAATTCTAAAGATTTTGAGGAGATCTTATGCTGGGTGTCAATTACAAAAGTAAGTAGCTTACCGCGCTTAGCGTATTAAATTTTGTTAGCATTTGTTGGCTATTGTCCACACAGTACTCACTACAATAGTTCAAGGCCATACAACTTCGTAACGGATGAATCCCCCGCCGAGGAAGGTTGTTTCGCCGTACACTCACACCCCCCTAGAGCAATTTTATGGGATACAGTTTACTATACAAAGTCCCTGTTTAAAGTCAATAAGTACGGAAAATTAATTACAATTGTCAGTGGCTTACCGCGCTTAGCGTATTGAAATTTGTAAGCATTTGTTGGCCATTGTCCAGACAGACAGATCTTGGTTTGCACATATACTCGCTACAATAGTTCAAGGCCATACAATTAGCTTCGTGACCTTCATCCCCCGCCGAGGAAGATTGTTTCGCCGTACACTCGCACGCCTCGAGAGCAATTTTATGGGATACAGTTTACTATACAAAGTCCCTGTTTAAAGTCAATAAGTACGGAAAATTAATTACAATTTACGGACTCTGCAGTCAGTAGCTGGTTCTTCAAGCAGGTCTTACGCCTCTTGGAGTATAATATCAGCAGCATTCGCGACAACTCCTGGTATAGTAGCATTGCCGTAGTCTGCAACGCCAGGCTTTCCACCCGTGAGTTTTCATGCTATTTGATTTTCTCTCAATTTACATAAGACAGAATTAAAACCAAAAAAGATACCGTAGAAGTACGCTATTCGGCATTTCTCACATCGCGAGTATCGAAGACGCGGACATACTGCGCGCTACATTATATTGACAGAACATTACCATCCGTAAGACACTGTAGATTTACTAGGGCCTATGGAAGTCAGTGCAGTCAGCAGGTAATCGTTCAAACTGGTCCAGCCTCATAATGTTATACTTCAACCGTCAACTTACTTTGGGAATGATAACTTAACGACGCTTACATACAAAGTCAAGAGGTTTATGGCACACTTTTTATTACGAAGTTCCTATTGAAAACCATGATATCGAATACGCTATGCTATACATATGTTCTCTCTGCAGCCGGCAGTTGGCCCCAAAAGCAGGTCCAGACTGTTCAGGTTACTCGGACGTTCGCACACTAAAGCTTCAGAGAAATTAAACTTACGAACTTACTTCGCAATACGAAGTTCTTGGCAAAAAACTAAGATACTGAGAACGTAATGTATTTTGCAGCTTTTGAGATTTTTATTAGGATTATCACAACACGAAGTTCCTTTTGAAAAGTAAGATAGAATGATGAGAATGATAACTTAACGACGATTACATACATAGTCAAGAAATTTATGGTGCACAACACACGTCCTTTTACGAATTTTCTATTGAAAACGAAGATATCGAATACGTTCTATGCCATACCGATGTAATCCCTCTGCAGTCGGCAGTTGGTCCCAAAAGCTACTGAGGTACTGAGGACGTAATGCATTTTGCAGCTTATTTTAAGGATTATTATAAGGAATTATTGTTAGGATTATCAAAACACAAATTTCCTATTGAAAAGTAAGATACACGTATTCACGTGCACTATGCACTGTATACGTGCTACAGCTTATGGAGTCTTCTGTGCAGGTGGCGGTTGGTCCCTCAAGCAGGCCTTGCCTCTTAGGGTAACATGTATTTTACGTGCACATATGCACTGTATACGTGCTAAAGCATATAGTCTCCGGTGCAGCTGGCGGTTGGTCCCTCAAGCAGGTCTCGCCTCTTAGGGTTTATCAACTTCGCGACCTTCATCACCCACCCTGGGGAAGGTTGCTTGCCGAACGCTCGCACGCTACAGCTTCAGAGAAAGTGAACACTTATCGCAAAACGAAGTTCCTGTCAAAAAGTAACATACTGAAGACGGAATTCAGCCTATGGACATCTATTCTCCAGTTGCTGGTTGGCACATAACCAGGTCTCACACTCCTGGAAAGGTACCAATGCGACACGATCGGTAATATAAACATGAACTTTTCTTTTTCTCATTTATTCTCAGGAGTTGGTCCAGAGTTGCTGAGGTTCGTCTAGGTACCCTAGTACATAGTACCTATACTATCGAGCTGTTATTTGTTCATAGAATCGAATGTGGCATTTTTTATTTAGCTCTGCGAGACGTTTTGAACATTGTAGTCAGTCCTTATCACCAGCCGGGCGTCTACAATATCAACGGTGGTCAACTTTCTTCCATTTTTACCCCAGTGGCAGGGACTTAAAATGAACCGCAATACGGTACATGTAGAATATTTGTTTCTTGGTGAATTCCTAAGGCATGTATGAATTTGTATCTCAAAAAACGCATAACGCGTCGTAATAAATTGTTTTTCAAACATCTAAATTTTTGCTCGTATTACATTATACCAAATTGCAAATAATAAGTGTTTACACACTTTGGAGTGCAATTCTCTTACACGAAACTAGTATTAGTTGTAATGGGAAGTTATTTTAATTCTATAGAATAAATTTAAAAAGGCGATTCAATCGTGGTGCTCTCAGAACAGAATTACTGCACCAACTAGGCCGATATGGGGAAGCATACACGAGTACAATAATTGTGGCGTATGTAAAGCTATATTTATATTAACAGTACGCCTTGAAAGCTTAAGATCAGCATTCATTTTTGTGAACTTATATCACATTGTTGCATTATTTACAAGCCACCAGGAGATAACAAACACGTCTCTCATAAAGGACTTTGGACGTCAAACGGAACCATAATATAGAATTTTACCTTCCAATAAAATTGATATTATGTTCTTAGACGTCCAAAATCCTGGTAAGGGCTTCCTGGTGTTCAGCCTCATAATTATGAGACTAACAATGATCAGTTATATCAAATATGGCGGCTTGTGGCTTATCTAGTTCACAGACTTACCGTAAGAGGGAGCTGCGCAGGGAGCTGATCTGTGACGGTAAACGACATCTAGCGGCTAACATGTGGAAAGAAGACGATGTACTCTCATAAAGGACTTTGGACGTCTAAGAACATAATATCAATTTTATTGGAAGGTAAAATTCTATATTATAGAATGAAACATATATTTCATTACTGAAACGCTCAGACACCGTATTACGATTTTCAAAATTCGAACTGGTCGTCCAATAGGACGGCATATTTAAATTCAACTATATTTCGAACGAAATAAGGTCTTTTATACAATGCGAAAAGCCCGACTCAAGGAATCGGCATCTATACACGCTTCGCCACTGCAATGTACGGCGCGGCGCACAGTGTATTTTTTGTCCAAAAAATTGGCCATGCCTTTTTTTTTGGAAATCTCATACAGAAATGTTATGTAAATAATTTATTAGTATTTACATGCGTTAATTTCTTATTATGAACAATAAAAAAACACTTTTTATTTTTTTTTCAATAAAATAAAAAATTGCCATAACTTTTTAAATATTTACTTAATTGTCTTCTTGATTATTCTGATCGACAATAATCAAAAACACACACAATTTAACCTGATTTACATATTTCTTAAATAAGTTTTTAAAGATTTATTTACGATTTAAGTTTTTTTTTCTTTAATTTTTTATGAACGTATTTCTAATTATTTGGATTTTATTTTTATACAGAATTGTTACTTAAATGTACTAGAATTCGTGTAAAAAAATTAGGTCCAAATAATAAAGGGCACCGAAGTTAGAGGCTTCTAAAGTTTTCTATGGTAACTATGGCTTTAGGGTTGTCAATATTTCTATACCTATTTTTTTTATTCATTTGAACTTTGTTTTCTTTATTCCTGACTAATACTTAAACAGAAGATTAGAGAAACTGCATTGAGTCACTAAAGTGACTCGAGAAAATATTTTATTAATGCCGTGAAATATTTTTGAGCAGAAACAAATAAACGATTACTTTTTATTTTAGTTTTTAATATAATATGCAAATATATAAATAATATGTAAAGCAATATGCTATTACAAAAGCAAATTTGCAGTTTTCATATTAATTTGACCTGTCAATCCTACAATACTGACTTGGAATTTTTTTAACAAATTAATACTTTTCTAATGTACACATGGTGACCCATTTAAAATCTTTTATATATTTCCGGTATAAAATGGACTCGTATAGGTTTAACTATAACCGAAAATCTATTGTTTAGTAGGTAGCCGGTGCACACCGGGTCCGGTTTCGGATTTTATTACCTGGTTTTAGCTGTAGCCTAACGAGGGCGGAACCCTTCCCTGCACCACATATTACCTTTCATTGGATTTTAAATAGAATGCCCGTCTGTCTGTTTGTTTTGCTTTTGACTAATCTCTGAAATGGCTGCATGTATTTTTAACCGTGACTTTCACTGGCAGACCGAATTATCAGCATATTTGTTGTAAAAATATTAGGTATTTACAACGCCGGATAATAATTTGTATAGAAAATATTAAAAATTATCAGACTCTCATTGAACTTAAAATAAATCTTTGGTATTAAAAAAAAGGGATATAATTAATCTAGCGAACAAAAAATAAGTTGGCGGCTGCACGTGAGCATACTGTATTACTGAATTTGGCAGCATATTAATATGTTGGCGACTAAATTACTAAACTGGCGAAATCACTCAGGTGACAAAAAATTCAAAAGTCGGCAGATAAAAAGAGCGAAATTTAATCCAAATTAGCACCGACATTTATAAGTTGGTGACTTAATTTCCGACTTGGTGACCATTATACCATAATATAAGCAGCTATAAAACCAGATTTGGTTGATAAATTAATGGCTGCTAAAAATTCAATTTGCAGGCTACGGAAAATCCTATTTTTGGATACTGTTGTAACGCGAAAAAATGTAAACTGTGGATAACATAATGAATTTCCACACAGGCGGAGTCGCGGGCTGCTGCCCTAAATACTATTATATAATTTTTTACTTACTACCTGCTGGTAGTAAGTAAAAAAGACTATTACTATTTGTTTTGTTGAAGTTACGAACTTCATTAGAAAAATGAGCATATAAAAACCTACTTCAAATATTATTCAACTATGCGGTGATAACCCTATCCAAAATAATATAAAATTGAATAACTCCGATGCCCCGCCTCATTTGGATCCCATTTTTTTTTTGGTTATAAGTATCAATAAAAAGAATATTTCAGTCTTTCAGTGACTTAATTTCCGACTTGGTGACCATTATACCATAATATAAGCAGCTATAAAACCAGATTTGGTTGATAAATTAATGGCTGCTAAAAATTCAATTTGCAGGCTACGGAAAATCCTATTTTTGGATACTGTTGGAGTATGTTTTTCTTTGGCATGGGTGTCATTTTCTAGGTGTCTGGGGGTGCAGAATAATATGAAAATAAAATCTATTTTGTAATTCCGCAATGGCGTACATTTTTGTTATTAAAATTAATAAGGATGTCCTTTTCCAGGTTTCTGGAGGTTCTGATTACAAAATTGTCTTCCAATTTCATTTTCCAAAATGCAGAATATTCAATCTTCGTAAAATGAATATAAATACTAAATTAAAAGATCTTGGGGATTCTGATTAGGATTGATGATTATTATTACAGTATGTTATGTAGTTCAAAGTAACAGCTATGTATAGAAATTTTTCAAAATTCAGGATTTACGATTTTTTCTGCTATTCATGAAGAAAATATGCAATTTCCAGTTTTATAAGGGGGAGGAAATTTTCATTATTTTTCCAGTAGGATGCACCGTTTCTGAGATAGAAGCGATTATAGAAAAAAATGGCAATGCTGTACTGAGATACGAGGGATGTATAAATCTATAGAAATGTTGGAAAATTCAGGATTTTCGATTTTTTTTTCTCCCATCATGAAGAAAATATGATGTTGCGGGTTTTCTAAGGGGACGAAATTTTCATTATTTTTTCAATAGGATGCACCGTTTCCGAGATAGAATCAATTTTATAAAAAAAATGTTAATGCTGTACATTGAGATACGAGAGATGTATTATATCTATAGAAATGTTGGAAAATTTCGGATTTTCGATTTTTTTTTCGCCCATCATGAGGAAAATATGATGTTGCGGGGTTCCTAAGGAGGACGAAATTTTCATTATTTTTTCACTAGGATGCACCGTTTCCGAGATAGAGAATCAATTTTATAAAAAAAAATGTTAATGCTGTACATTGAGATACGAGAGATGTATTATATCTATAGAAATGTTGGAAAATTTCAGATATTCGAATTTTTTTTCGCCCATCATGAGGAAAATATGATGTTGCGAGGTTCCTAAGGGGGACGAAATTTTCATTATTTTTTCACTAGGATGCACCGTTTCCGAGATAGAATCAATTTTATAAAAAAAATGTTAATGCTGACAGTGATTGAGATACGAGAGATGTATAAATCTATAGAAATGTTGGAAAATTTCGGATTTTCGAATTTTTTTTGCCCATTATGAGGAAAATATGATGTTGCGGGGTTTCTAAGGGGGACAAAATTTTCATTATTTTTTCACTAGGATGCACCGTTTCCGAGATAGAATTAATTTTATAAAAAAAATGTAAATGCTGCACATTGAGATACTAGGAATGTATAAAGCTATAGAAATGTTGGAAAATTCAGGATTTTCAAATTTCTTTTTCTCCCATCATGAAGAAAATATGAGGTTGCGGGGTTACTAAGGAAATTTAAAATGGATGACTTTTTTGTTATCAGCACCTCAGAAACCAATAAAAGGATACCCATATTATTTTTATAAAATTAAGTATGTCCGCCATATTGGAATTTCAAAACGAATGTCATTTTCGTAATCCAGCACTCCCAAAAACCTGATAAACGATACCCACATCAGTGTTGCCAACCCTACTGTTTTAACAGTAGTTTTACTGTTTTCGGCCTGACATCCCTGTTTTCTGTTTAGTTCGTATTTCTACTGTTTTCATAATAATAAATAATTCCAAATGGAAATAGGTCATAACCAACAGGTCAAACCGCAACAATATTTAAGAGAAAGCAATAAAAATAGTTCTCGTATGCGTCGTTCACGCGCCTTTTTACAATTGTGAATTGGCATCAATAGCGGGCCTCTTGCAGGCTGTAGCATAGTGGATCCCTTTACTGAGGCAATCCTTTTGACTTACAGTAAAACAGAATAACTACATTTGTAGTATAATTTTATGTGGAACAAGAATAGCTGTGCTTTACTTGTATTTGGAAAATTATTTTAAATTATATTTTGACTTTATTTACTTTACAATTCCCAGAAATTCCTTAAATAAATTCAATTTGTGGTAAATCTAACAGTAGTTGTATAACTATTTATCAATTCTCCGAATGTTATGTCGGAGATTTGATGTCTTTAAATTACTATTTTACTGTTTTCTGCTGTTTTTTCCAGTACCATTTACTGCTATTTGCTTTCCTGAGGTTGGCAACACTGACCCATATCAATTTTACGAAAAATAAATATCAGCCATTTTTAAATTTCAAAATTAATCTACACAATATCTAATATTTTATGCTGAAATAAATCTGAACACTTAAATATTTAGATCGATACTTCTTACAAATATGGAACACGGCGGAGGTACATCATATAATATGCAGTATAATAAACATAAATAACCAAAAACAGAAAGGTTCAAACCAAATAGTGACCTTGAGCTTCTCAGTATCTCACTGACTTCAAAACTCAATATAAGAGTGGAACAGCAGTGAAGCAAAGGGGAGCAAAGGTATTACGCGAAAAAAATGTAAACTGTGGATAACATAATGAATTTCCACACGGGCGGAGTCGCGGGCTGCTGCCCTAAATACTATTATATAATTTTTTACTTACTACCTGCTGGTAGTAAGTAAAAAAGACTATTACTATTTGTTTGTTGAAGTTACGAACTTCATTAGAAAAATGAGCATATAAAAACCTACTTCAAATATTATTCAACTATGCGGTGATAACCCTATCCAAAATAATATAAAATTGAATAACTCCGATGCCCCCGCCTCATTTGGATCCCATTTTTTTTTTGGTTATAAGTATCAATAAAAAGAATATTTCAGTCTTAGTTTCAAATCCAAATATGAAACGGCATGGCGAAAAAAAAATTAAAACATAAATTTACAAAATCAGTCATAAATACGTTATCATGAACAAATAAAGCCGCTATCGTAGTGCTTTTAAGACACTATTTAGACCAATTAATAAAATCTTAAAAGAATATCAAACTTTTGAGCTATAACTGTTTCTATGTTTTTTCTGGAAACCATAGAAATTTTTTTCAAGTACTAATTTACATTCTTCTATATGAAATGGGCAGTCGGGTGTTCTCGTCCTGCATTTATAATCACAAATCCTATAAAATTAAGTAATAAAAATGGCATGGCCAATTTTTTGGACAAAAAATACACAGTGCGGCGGTAGCACGGCGTGACGTCACAAATCGTTTTGCGAGAAAGAGATGGCAATACTATTTATTTGCTTATAATTCTTTATCGCGTCAACATAAATAGCTAAATGTATGAATGTGATATTCGACACTAGGACACAAGTCACATCCCTATTCCTATCGGCTTCACATACAAGCTAGGGCTTCCCTATAAAGGAGAACCGCGGGTCTAAAAAGGCCACTTGCGCAATATCATCGCAATATTGCTATTTGACACTAAAGCAATTCTGCTTGTAAATCTGTCAAATGAATGCATTTCAGCCAATTTCTGCATATGAATTGTATCCAAATCATATTATGAATTGCAATTCAAGTGGCCGTTTTACGATCGCTGCCATCTTTCTTACAGCAATTCATAACAAGAATTGAAAATGAATTGCCATAACGGCCTTTTTAAACCTGGTGGTCTTCGCCTCTGCAACTCACATTGGTCATATCGATCATGCTGGTCTGGCACGTGGGGCAGGCGTAGTGGCCGGACTTGAGCATCTGCTCGAAGCACGGGCGATGCAGCAGGTGGCCGCAGTCCGGGATGTGGCAGGGGATGCGCGACGTGTGGATGTCCTCCAGGCACACGGGACAGTTCGCTCGGGACACGTTCTCCACGCACTGGAACATATTCCGGTTGGTTCAGTTCAGTGTGCCTATCAGAAACATTTGACAGCGGCGTTAACGTTATCGAATGAAAGGAGATGGTTCTATAAATGTATAAGGCGTGGGCCAGCGCTATGTACACTATATGTAAATATAGATACACAATATAGTCATTGTTTCCTATTCATTGTTTTGTTGAGAGCAACATAACGTAAAATAAAACATGGCGGATCAGATCATAATTAACCAAATAATGTCAAAAGTCATGTCCAAACAACTCAAAAAGGCCGCTCAAAAAATAATAATAAACAAAAATAAACTTTTAAAATAATATTTTAGTATGCATGAGATGACTCATCGTCATCAATATAGAGAGATGACTCATGAACTATTCAGACATTGTAGGTAATATTTGTTTCCTTCTACATTAAAAGTTACACTTGTGAACATCTTCTCGACGAGTTAATATATATAATTTGATACTTACTGTGTTCTAAATAATTCTGATTATACTTAAGATTTCTCAAGATTTTTGCTTTATACAAACGCGCTACTGTCATGGTCGTCAACCATGACATGATCTCTACGAAAAATTCGCAGCTACAAATCGAATGAATTTAAGCCTAGGTAAAGCGCCGGACTAGCCCGCAAATCCAGCACCGGCATTAATACCAGTCATTACCATAGATATACAGTATGTCCCAGAAGTCGACGTCGTCCCTTCGAAGGCTGATATACCAGCTCATGACTCACCAGAATATCGTAATAATATGACCTTAGTAAAAAATCTTTAGTTTTCGAGATATTGGCACTTTTAATAATTTTTAAAAAATTACACCTCATGTCAGTTTTTAGATTGCCGCAACTACAATTTCCCGTATTGTGGGATACAAATTTGTATTGCGGAATCCTGACCAGTTCTGCTATTGACCACGGTTATAAACGAAGCTAATAGAGTTTGAACTTTGTAGAAAACAAGAAAACTTTTCCCTAATCGTGATTTCAAAAACATTTTCTCCTAATTTTCACTATCCATACTGGAAAAAAAATACACCACACTAACCTGGGTTGTTACTTTAAAAAGTTGCTCATTTTATGTAGTTTTCGAAATAGTAAAATAGTTGATACTGAGCTACGTCAAAAAATTTTTTTGCTATTTTAAGTGCACAGAGAACACATTTTGAATGTTTTTCTTTAGTTAGAACTTCGAACAAAAACACTCGTTACATTGAAATCACCCGGATGTTTACTTAAAAATTGTAGGTTGAAGTGTAAGATGCTTACTAAACTTAGAAACTAAACAGAATACAAGGATTTTTTTTAAACTGTAAGGATAAATGCAAAGAAGGAGAACACATTAATAATATCATTTAATGAGTTAGACTCATTAGAGTAAGAGAATAGGTGACGCCACGCACGTCTTTTGTTTGTTCTATACATGAGTTTGTTTATTAGTTACTAGTACGTTATGCTATTGATGTGCATCGTTTTGTTGTTTTCTTACTTTTAACGGATTTTGCATTGTAATCTGGACTTGAGTATTTAACCTTTCACGATACAGATTAGCTGCAGCAGCACCGTTGCCACTGTATTCCCCGTCGACTTCTGGGACATCCTGTATAATATTAAAAAGAGGTAGATATGTTATAAACGCGTAAAAATGAAGACTCGAATTAGCCCGACTCGGGCCAATTTTGGTTAGTGTGCTCCGCGAGTAATAGCGTGTTTTGTGTTACTATGCGACGTTCACTGAAAAAAGTAATTAACAAAACTAGTTGAGCTAACCGAGGAATAGTCAAACTTTCTTTACTAACAAATAAATTTCATTTACGCCTAGACAAACTGCTACTGTTGCATTTTACATAATCATTTTAGTTAATTCAGTTTGGTTCTCGGCTACCAAAGTTTTTGTTATTTACTGTCAAACTCGATTTCGGCACCTTGTAACATAACATTGTGTTGCTTTATTAACCAAAATTTAGGTTATTATTTACCTAAAGTTGGCCTAGCCATTTTTTTTTACCATAACTAAAGGGCTATTTATTAACAGAGTAAAAAATTGTTTGCAACTCAATAGCTTTGTTGAAGATTGTTAAAGAAAGTAACTACAAATAAAATAAAAATCTCAACAATTTTGTAAGCGGTAATTAAAGTTATGTTGCGCGTAACGAAACATTTTCGGAATTTTCCCGTCCGCACTCGTGTCAACCGAGACCTGTAAAAACTTTTCGTCATGCGAATCATGGTGTCGAGTTCTGTTTGTGCTTTAATTTTCAATTAAGTGCATCAAGTAAATGATTAATCTAAGCCGTGGTATTATGAAGCCGCTTACAAAAATGGAGGTGCAGCCAGCAGACGAGGCAGTGGAAAAAACTATTTCTGATTATCTGCGGTCGTGGGGCCTGGAAATGTACGGTACAAAGTTTTGGGTGAGTACTAAGTTTAACTTTTATTTCTAAATATAATTAGACAATGACGTATACTTAGAGGGCTTCGTTATAGATATATCAGTATCCCCGCCAGGAAGATGCATTTATTATTTTTTAATTTTTAACCTTCATGCAATATTTGAACTTTTGTGAACCTTGTACTCTATGCAGGTACTCAATAATAGTATACCTACCTAATAACTCTTTCCTAAAAGTAGCCCAATTTTATATCAGACTAACTGATGCCCGCGTCGCCACCCGCGTAAGTACAGTAACCCACGGGAACCTTATGTCTCGCGATAATAAATAGCCTATGTCCTTCCCCATGGTCTACTTTATATCTGTGCCAAATTTCATTTAAATCAGTTCAGTAGTTTTGGCGTGAAAGACGGACAAACAGACAGACACACACTTTCCTATTTATAATATTAGTATGGATTAGAAATATATAGTATAATTATTGTTTGTGTGATTCTGAACAACTTTACCAATAACATCTGTAATATGATTAATTGTATGAATCTGTTTAAGTACAAATTTTTATTGATATTTCAGAACACTCCATTGATCTGGAAACACTTCAAATGCTGTCAGAGGCTGATTTAAAAGAATTAGTGCCAATAATAGGACACCGGGCTAAGCTATCCACTCAAATAAAACTTTTAACGAATATAATATCAAACGCCTTTGAGAACACTGTAAGTAATATTATAATATTAAAAATATAATGAGATAATTTCAGTAAATCCTGTCAAATAATGAAAAATAATGTTATTCGTTTATTAGCTTCTGAAATGTTAATATTGATTAACTATTTTAATTTTTTATTATTATATGTACCTGATCATATCAATATTAACCGGGATGGTAAAATGTACATTACACAGAGAACTGTTATGGCATCTATGTTATGTATTTTCATTTTACAAGAAAAACTTTTACTTATTTTTTTAAAACAAGCCAATTTTGTATATATCGATCTTTGAAAATCCGCTTACCCTTCCCGGGAATCGAACCGATAAAAACCGACAAAATAAAAGTACAGGATGTTATTTTTGTATTTTCGTCGGTTCGATAACCATGCTTGGTAAAGGTATTAAAAAATCATTGATTTTGGTTTATAAATAAAGAAATGTTTATTTTAAGTATAATCTGTTATTTTCAGTATTTTTAAGTAATCTTATACAATGTGGGGTGCTGAATCCAAATCTGAGGTTTGCTTACAAAATTTCGTAACAAAACAATGATAAAACCTCAGATTTGGATTTGGCACCCCAAAATTAATAAAGAATAGAAGAAATCTGAACTACCCCAAAACTTTCCTAGTAAAAGCAATGTAACTGTATTAAAAGTTTATTGTTAATTAATTGTTAATTAATATATATGTATATAATATATAAGAACATGTGAATGATTGCTTTGTTAATTATATTAGATAATAAATACAAAATAGTACAAATCAAGTTTTTATTTTTATTACTGTAGATTTCTTAAAGTTTGTAGTTGAAATTATTATATGAGAAGTTTCAGCAAACTTAGGCACATGCCAATAAATTTTGCTTCAACTTCTTATATACATAATTATTTGTTTTGGCTATTGGCTAAAAACCTATAAATAAATAAAAAAACACGCTTATGGTATGATTTCGAGATTTCACGCATCAGCAGTCGCGTCTTCGGTTTCTATGTATTTCTATGAAATACCATCGCTAGCTTCGTGTCCCTACGAAATACGGATGGTGTTTCATACATAGAAACCAGTAGTGGCGCGACTGCTGCTGCGTGAAGTCCGCTGTGAAATTATACCTTTACTAACTACTAAAAAGTAATGTAACTGTTAAACAAAAGGTGCAGTTACGGATTACATGAAAGTACTGTTGCTACTAAATTGAGAGTAAAGCTATTATTAATCAGTCATTCAATTAATAAATAAGTTACGAATAACAAAATATTTTGGTTACGATAACAGTATAGCGATGCTATACTAAATTAACCATTCTGTAAGCAATAACTGAAAAAGTATGTGTAAAAACACCAAACCCATAGTTATTTATAGCAAAACATTTTTATACGTAGTAACATTACAATTGGTCTACTTTTACACTACTGTTTATTCATCATAACACAAATATTAAGTAATTTACTCGAACACTTTGGTTAATGTTAAATTATAAATTTATTTGTAAGAAATGAATTTTGTTGAGCTATTGATAACCAAACTATTTTAACAAAACCGAGTTTGTCTAATAAGAACTATACTTATGTAGTCACTATTTTTATGTAACAGGTTACACAATTGTTGGCTATTTATAACTAAAAACTTTTTTCAGTGTTGACACATTGACACGCGTCCCATGTCAATGTGTGTCGTGGCACAGAAATATTGTCAGTTTTGTAAGGATATAACGTATCCATGTAATAATTAATCAAAGGTCATTACCGTCAATCATTTATTATTTACGCCTACAAATCCGCTAGGTCGCAATATTGGATATTTGCAGGCTGGACGGTGTTAAGGCGTTTTAGCTGGACATCGACACTCAAAATGTTTGACAATAGGCTATTTGCCTATATTTTTATTACATAAATAAATAGAGCTCTGAAATATAAGAAAGTATACAAAAGGAATAGAACACTTTAATCAATGTTATGTCACGTCATACACCTGTAAGTTGCAACGAAATGCACAAAATTTCCCATATCTCCGAAGTTTGCGCGTTTATGTTCTTACTTAAGGCCAGGACAAAGCTAAAAATAAAATGATTTTCAATACTCGTATGCACATTGTAATAAGAGTCATTTTTGTGTAGCATTATTTTCTATATTCTTGTAGAAGACGATGTTTGCAAGGTATTTCTTAAATATCTCTTGAAATATTGTACAAATCACTAAAGTGTTCGGTTTAAGTTGAAATATAATATACATGTTACTGTAAAAGCTCGAACTACGGTGAATCCTAAGATTTTCCAGTAAAACCTAAGATTTACCAATTCTTAATGCTAAATCTCCAAAAAGGTTTGCAATTTGAACTTTTACCACCATTCACTTGGTAAATTTTAAGATTTACATTAAAGGCACGGTAAATGTTGAAAAAATCA
The DNA here is from genome assembly GCA_905404095.1 of Glaucopsyche alexis. Lineage (NCBI taxonomy): Eukaryota > Metazoa > Arthropoda > Insecta > Lepidoptera > Lycaenidae > Glaucopsyche > Glaucopsyche alexis. The sequence continues at coordinate 3,134,874 of FR990057.1, forward strand.
TGTCATAACGTTAAGAAGAAGGAAGCTGTTCATTACAGGCGTATAAACTGCTTTGATATTTTGACTATAGGCGGTGAAGAAGAACTTATTATGCCGATGAAGGAAGGTAATATTTGAAGCTATGCCAACCTTGTCAAAAGTAACAAGACTTTGGAAAAGGGTATTGTCATCAAGCCTATACTTCATAGTGAAATGAACTCACGTTGTCAAGTAGATCTCGTTGCTCGTAAAAAATGCTCATCGAAGAAATGCACTTGCAAATCATCAGCATTACTTTGTAATTCTAAACGCATAATAGCACTCCGTGCTGTAATAAGTAGAAATATTTATTTACCTCACCTATTAATTAATTACAATATAGTCTTTTTTAGGGTTCCGTAATACTTAAGGAACCCTTATAGTTTCGCTCTGTCCGTCTGTCTGTCTGTCTGTCCGCGCCTCTAGCTCCTGTAATTATAAATATAAATTGATGAAATTTGGTGCAGTTATAGATTGTGTATAGATCACGGTTTCGGGATCATAAAAAATAATAATTTTATATTTTAGGGGTGGCTCTCCATACATGTGAAGTGGGGATGAAAAATATTTTTTCACTCTACCCCATCGTGTGGGGTATCGTAGAATAGGTCTTTTAAAATAAAGGCAAGGTTTCATACGTTACTTTTTTATAAAGTTGACCATTTTCGAGTAATCGGCCTCCAAAGTAGTTTGTAAGTTGGTCCCCCCCCCCCCCCTAGCATTTTTAAACTATAAGAGATAGAAACTTGCAAATTTCCATGCTGATAGATCATGCTAAAAACTCTTTAGGAAAATTATTGTGAACCAAATCGGACAGTAACTTTTGGAGTAATTAAAAAAAAAAGCATATTACGCGTTTATAGTTACGGAACCCTCCTTAGACATGTCTTGACATGCTCTTGGTTTTTTTTTTTTTTTTTTTTTTATGAAATATGGGGGCAAACGAGCAAACGGGTCACCTGATGGAAAGCAACTTCCGTCGCCCATAGACACTCGCAGCATCAGAAGAGCTGCAAGTGCGTTGCCGGCCTTTTAAGAGGGAATAGGGTAATAGGGGAGGGTAGGGAAGGGAATAGGGTAGGGGATTGGGCCTCCGGTAAACTCACTCACTCGGCGAAACACAGCGCAAACGCTGTTTCACGCCGGTTTTCTGTGAGCCCGTGGTATTTCTCCGGTCGAGCCGGCCCATTCGTGCCGAAGCATGGCTCTACCACGTAATAAATTAGGTTAGGTTATTTAAGTTATGTTTTCAAAATAATTTTTAAATGAAAACTTAAAACGACTTCTAAAGTAAAAATAAACAAAATGGTATGAAATAAAACTTATTTTCTAAATAATTCCCTTTATAAATTCAGCTAAAATTTTAACTATCTCTCTACTTAATCTTCTTAATTTTGAAATCGGTATCAGCTCAAACAGTATCCTATACAATATTTTATAGAACTCATATTCAAATTTGCTGGTAGCAACTTCAAAATTAAGAAGATTGAGTAGAGAAATAGTTAAAATTTTAGGTGAGTTTATAAAGGTAATTATTTATAAAATAAGTTTTATTTCATACTTTTTTGTGTATTTTTACTTTAAAAGTCGGTTTAATTTTTTATTTAAAAATAATAATTTCACCCTTTTTAGTGATATATTTTGTTAAGTTATTTTTTTTTATTAGGTATTGTAAACAAGATGATGATGATGATTATTGTAAGTCACAAAGTGGTATATGCTTGCAGTTCTTTAAACAATGTCAAAATTTCCAAACGCGTATCTTTAATGACTGAGGAGTTCTGTTCAGCGCTTTTGGATCCAGGATATACTTTGGTGAAACATTTTATTTTTTTATTAGCATATGCTTGGACTAATTCAGTAAAAGACAAAATTACCATGTGTCTATATAAATTTCGAGGAGTTCCCTCGATTCCTCATGGATCGATAATTTTACTCATGTTATTTTTTACTACTTAGGAAGTATTTTAAAGATTTTAAAATTACTAGTTTCTAAATTTATTAATAAAATAATATCCGAAATGAAATTAATTTAAATAGGTTAGGATTAGTTATTTAAATTACTATCGTTTGATACCTAATATATAATAATACGATATGTAGGTACCTAAGGTTTTGACCAATAGTTAATTGAAACAGTTAATTGAAAATTAAGAATTACTCATTGTTTTATTCCTAAAACCAACATCTACCAGCTGACAGCGGTAAAACCTAGCTTTTACTGAATTCGAATGGTAAAAGCCCGAAAAAATTGTGCCATTTTCAGAAATACTTACATTTACCAACTGTCGGTAAATCCTAAGACTTACTCTTAAATCTTAAGATTTACCGTTGTTCGAGCTTTTACAGTAACATACATATTAATTATTTATCAAAAAAATATATATGGTGCTGCACAAAATTTTACGTTTTAGGAGATTTCGTGATTTTTAAGAGGTGATTTTAAGATTTTGTAACTCCAGAATTATAAATTTTTTTTTAAAAGGGGAAAGGTTCAGAACATGTCAAGGATTGTGTACTTAATCCCATATTTTTTTACACTTCGTAATTCAACTCTGACTAAGTAGACTAGGTGACGGGAAATGACAAAGTAGCCTATGACCTCACCTTAATATAGTAAATATTTTTGTATTTGATTTGAGTAAACTAAAACATTCCAACTTTTTTGTAACTTGGAAATGCTCCTTATTACAAAAGTACACATAAAATCTTAATTCTTTTTACTAATTATCAAGTAATAATATCTAGTTTCTGAATGTTTAAAAACAACTAAACTTTTACATGTGTGCAAATACTGAATTGTGCAGCATTGGCGACCAGTCGCCCGTCGGTAGCCATTTTGCGTAGAGCCTAAGGCTGGGACTATATTATCCGGAATCCGGCGTACCGGGGAAAATTCAGAGCATTGAAAATATAACTATATGCGCGAATACAATAGATTTTCATCGAAGTGCCGCGTGTCGAGCTGTGTGCTGAGTGTGAGTCCCACAAATTTTTTCGATTACTTTACTACCTTGTAAATCGAGTTAGCGCAAATCGAATCGAAAATTAAAAGCTAACGAGTGCGAGTCATTATCCAATCTAACTAATCGAACGCGTTTCCTCACCGAAAGTACGCTTTATTATTTTTGTTATATTGGTAGCACGACTTCACTGAGAGATTAACCGTCCAAATTGAATGTCATTTTCACTGTATTATTTTGTTAGAAGCTGCTGTCATCAAGATTGTGACGGGTTATATCGAGTGTTATTGTTTGTGACACTGACATAAGTCGTCGAAATTTTGAATTTTATTTGCAAAGAATTTTACACAATTTTACATTTCGTTTATAATAAATTGTATTTAAACTTAAAAATGATGATAACAAGTTTTCACTCGTAAGACTTTTGAAACAACCAATCAAAGCGCTGAAACACCCACATTCGAACGTGAGTTGATGAGTGAGACGCTCGATTAGTTAAAATCCACAAAACTCACACTCGCTAATTATGTTTCCTATTTTTGCCACTAGGGGCGTTGTTTCGATACCATACAAATTGTAGTTTACTTTTTCATGTCGAATAGTGATAAAAACTCGCACTAAGCACACTGTAATATAGGTATGACATTGACATTCGAGTGTTCTATTTTCAGCTTTAATGTATAAGCACAGAGTTCAGTTTTCAGCACTCTGAATTTTCCCTTTTATACTAGTTTTAGTAGTTAACAGCTTACCCTGTGCCCGACCCTCTGCAGCTGAACAGGCAGGCACATGTTGCAGCGTTCACAGTGGAAGAACCTATCGCGACCGCCGACGCGGCAAATCCCGCAGCCCTCGCAGTGGTACTGCTTCTTATCCTCGTCGTCAAACAGGTTGCAAATCAGACATGTGTACTGTAAAAACATAATATTACTGTGTATTTTAATCTTGTACAGTGCAGTACCAAAGGCCAGATAGCGGCACAGCATAATATAATATTATCTACTAGATGTTGCCCGCAATTTCATGTGTGCAAGAGGGAATCCAGCGGTTTGAGAACCGGACATTTTTCCGTGATAAAATGTAGCCTATGTCCTTCCCCGTGCTCTACTCTATATCTGTGCCAAATTTCGTCAAAATCGGTCCAGTAGTTTCGGAGCCTATTCAATACAAACAAACTTTTCCTCTTTATATATTAGTAATAGATGGAAGCTTTCACATCTTGTGGCAAGTTCTTGAAGAACTTGTGTTACGGGTACCAGACTTAAGAAATATATTTAATACTTTTACACTATACACATTTTTTAGATTTTTATTAAATAATACACATATTTAATTGCTATCCATGACTTAGGAACACAGAAAAATTTTTGTTTCCTCCTGGGACACAAACCACATCCGGCTTCAGGGCTAAGGCACTAACCACTGAGCCATAGTCTATATAGGTTATCAAACATCATGATTATTTATAGGATTATGTACCCATAGGGTACAAACATGACCCTATTACTAAGACTCCAGTATTGACCATCTGCCTGTCTGTCTGTCATTGGGCTATTATAACATACCTCATAAACAGTGATAGCTAGATAGTTGAAATTACTAAATACAAATACTAAATACGGAATAAAATAAATATCTCAGTGAGACTCCAATCCAACATGATTTTTTGGTCTGGAACCCTTTGTATGCGAGTCTGATTCATATTTGGCCAGTTTTTGTATATTTCATGATCATGAACCAATTATTGATTGATATTGAATTTTTCCTTAGATTCCTGTTCATTTAAAATTACGAACAGCCACTTCAATTTTATTTAGATGTATAAATCACCGTACCTTTCCAAACCTCACGCCGCAGTTTTGACATTCCGCCTGTACTGTCTGACGAGTGTCACACTCGGTGCACATCAGCTCCGTGACGAGTTTTCGGTTGATGTAGTGGTTCTCGTTCTCGTCGTGGCAATACCGGCACATGTACACTTTGTTGCAGCATGGTGTCTAAAACAATACAAACATAATAAGGCTGGGTATATAATCCGGAATCAACGGGCCCGGTAAAATTCCGTTCTGGAATCCATAAGGCCGGGGAAAATTCAGAGCACTGAAAATAGAACTGAGTGCTAATTTATTTATTTATTTAACACAATACAATAGAGTTCATCTTTTTCAGACAAAACGACAATGAATAATATGTTTTTGAATGTTTGGAGCACGCAATATGGATAGCATGGTCTACTTGTTTACACTTCAATGTATATTTATTTTGTTATTGATTTATTGTTTTCCGGCTATCCCAGCTTCCTGAAAATTTTGGCATGCGCAAAATAAGTTCAATGACATCTTTGTTCCTTGTTTAAATTTGCATATCATACCATGCATTTAGTATTTGCGTTCAATAGATTAAATATAGATTTAAGCATTCGTACGTGGTACAAACTAATTGAGTACCTATCAATTTATTAACAATACTCACGACAAACTTTGCCCGCCTCTTGTAATGAGCGCATCCAATTCGTTTTTCATTTATTTGTTCAGGCACTGTCGATGTTTCCCCGTTGGTAGACTCAGAGCTTTCGTCTGACATTTTTGTTGTTCTACATCCAATTGATTTCCAGGCTATGCGTAGATAACACAAGCACAATTATCTACGAATAAATTCTAATTTTCTTTAGTTTACTACTGATAAATTTTTCATCGAAATTTTCCCGAGCTGCGAAACGTGACATTCGACATTCGACGAATCATGTCAATGTCATTAATGACACTGACAATAGATGTCATTCGCGAAGTGACATAATTTTTTTTCTTTTATACATGGCGTCGGCTTATAACCATTTGCCAGTGTCAAGTATACTGGGTGTCCCAAAAATACCGTCTCATAGTGACATGGGAGATAGATTAGCCTTATATCTCTCGGATAAAATAAAAATGACCTTAGTAAAAGTTGCTTAGTTTTCGAGATATTTGGATTTTTTTGGTTTTATTCAAAATCTCCATTTTTAGTTAGTTTTTATTTCCGCATTAGTACAAATTCCTTTAATTTATTCATTTTTTTTTTTAAGTATCTCGAATAGTTGTTTGATGCATACAAAATAAATTTTTGTCAAATAGTAGTGTATTTTTTAAGAAAAAAATATTTTTGTGTTGCGTTTTAGCTCTCCCAAAATTTCGAACAAAATTTTGACAATCTGCCGTGAAAAAAAAAATGTACTAAAGTAAACTGGAAAATTATTTTAAAAATTACTCAATTTATTGCAGATTTAGAAATGGTATAACACTTACATAAGAATTTTACAGAAACTTAGAAATTGCCATTTTTATCATTAAAGTCTGATTCAAGCCAGACTCTTATGTAGTAAAGAAGATGAAAAAGTACCAGGAATTTTCATCGCAATCTTATTATCTATCGACCTTTATTATCTTTTGTATCTGTAGACTTGTAAAACTGAATGTACTATTGCAACCCTAATTTGTTATTTCGTTCTATCCTTCGCTGTTATGGGGCACTGTGATAGTAAATAAAATTAGAAAAAAACTTTAGAACTTAGATTTATTACAGTAAATGCTCGAACTGTCGACCTCCAACACGAATGCACAATCGACATCTTCTGATAAAATTATTCTTTAATCTTCTCAAACTTATCTGAGATATTTCTTGAGCCGCTGCGGTGACTCTGTCGCGTAGTTCCCTTTCGTTGCGTATTGGTTTACCATAAACTTTGTCTTTAAGACATCCCCAATAAAAAAAATCCAGGGGATTAAGATCAGGGGATCGTGGTGGCCATAAGATTGGCCCCAGTCGCCCAATCCACCTTCTCGGGAACCTGCGGTCCAGGTGTGCTCGAACGTCTCGAGCGTAATGTGCTGGGCAGCCGTCGTTTTGAAACCACATCGTTCGTAATGATTCCAGTGGCACATCCCCGAGGAGCGTTGGCAATTGGTTTTCTAAAAATTCCAAATAGGTGTGACCATTTAATATTGGAGGCAGCTCCACTGGTCCTACTATTGTACCGTTGTAGATTCCGGTCCATAAATTTATTTTAAACATGTGTTGCGACCGATCTTCTCTATTCTCGTGTGGGTTTTCTAGCTGCCAGCTATGAATATTATGAAGGTTTAAATAACCATCTCTTCTACATTGCGACTCGTCACTCCACAGTACTTTATGAAAAAAGTCGGGATCTTCCCTATTTTTTTCCAACATTCGTTGACAAAATTGTACCCGTCTGGCATAGTCACTCGTAAGGAGAGTTTGCACTCTTTGTATGTGGTACGGATGATACCTGTTCCTTTTTAAAACGCGATGAGCAGATGATTTCGGTATTCCAGTCCGACTTTGAATCAAACGAACCGAAGTTGACGGATCTTCGGTAACTTGCAGTAACACGACATCTTCGTCGGTTGTTTGCGGTCTCCCTTCACCACCTCGAGTTCCTGGGACTCTACCCTCTCTGTAGGCAGAATCCAATCGTTCAATCACATGATACGATGGCGGTGTACGGTTTGGATAACGTTCCGCGTACAATCTTGCAGCTAATCTTGAATTTAAAGTTACTACGCCTCGATTAGAAACACGCCTGGTTTCCCCATAAATTAAGTACATGTCGGCGTACTCACGATGAGTAAATTGTGTAGCAGCACCTCGTGGATTTTCCATTCTTAGCACAGTAAAACCAGCCAGCTGTCTGTAAGAGCGCAAACCGTCGTTGTTGTCACCAAATCAGTTCAACAATAGTCCAAATCGAAAGCAAATCAGAGTCCAAAAATAACGCCTAGTAATAAAAAAAATGAGAGAAACGAGAGCAGTACAAAATAGCACGTGTATCGCACAAAACGGAAGAGAACGTACTAAAGTCCACGAGATCGTTCGTGGAACACGGTGTTGTAAAATGTGGGAAGAGAGTAGCGCATATTGCGCGCTCCCTTGCACTTATTAGGCCTTTAACAAACATTACCGTTGATCATTGACAGCTATCTCACTCAGTTTTTAACCTAAGAACAGGATCACAAACGCCGAACACAAAGGACAACATGTGGCCTTTTCATTGTGTTTGAATATTGAATATTCACTTCATAGTTGAGTCCGGCTTGAATTAGACTTTAATGATAAAAATGGCAATTTCTAAGTTTCTGTAAATTTTTCATGTAAGTGTTATACCATTTCTAAATCTGCAATAAATTGAGTAATTTTTAAAATAATTTGCCAGATTACTTTAGTACATTTTTTTTCTACGGCAGATTGTCAAAATTTGGGTCGAAATTTTGGGAGAGCTAAAACGCAACACAAAAATATTTTTTTCTTAAAAAATACACTACTATTTGACAAAAGTTTATTTTGTATGCATCAAACAACTATTCGAGATACTTAAAAAAATTAAAATGAATAAATTAAAGGAATTTGTACTAATGCGGAAATAAAAACTAACTAAAAATGGAGATTTTGAATAAAACCAAAAAAATCCAAATATCTCGAAAACTAAGCAACTTTTACTAAGGTCATTTTTATTTTATCCGAGAGATATAAGGCTAATCTATCTCCCATGTCACTATGAGACGGTATTTTTGGGACACCCAGTATATTTTCATCAACGTGTTTCTAAATCGTCAAGTCCAAAGTCTAGTCAAAGTCCAAATAAATAGTCACGGTAGTCAATCAGGCAAGTCAATCGATTCAGTAAAGTAGTAGACGCTTTACTGAATCTTCCTAGGGAGTTTTGGCGGGAAACCCAATAGGGAATATGCATAAAATATAAAAATAGCTTGAACCATAATAATATGATACTAGACTGAAAAATAAAGGAAATGGCGAAAAAAATTTTAATATCTGTTGATAAATGAGCAAGATATGAGCGGTTAAAGTTTGTAATCTATCTCTTTCTAGCAAAACGAAATTTAGTATGAACTTTCTATGAAAGTCGTGTTATGTGACGTCACGATACACGTCCGATCTCTCTGTCTAATAGACTACTTTAAACGTTCATATCTTAGTTATTTTTAATGGTATCAAAAAACTGATTTTACCATACGATTTACCAAACAAGATAGATCTATATAAAAAAATAAAAAAAATACGTGCATATTCCCTATTAAGCACGTATTTCGTAGTTGTGTCACTTTTCCACACTAGTGCATGTCAACGGAATTTGGGTGGAATATTAACCATTACTTAATGTAATGGTTAATATTCCACCCAAATTCCACCAATATTACACAATAAAAATCGAAATAACACGAATTTAGAAAAATAATACAAAATTGACAAAAACACAACATTGCTGATTGACATTCGCGGCGAATCTCATTTTTTTTTCTTGAAGCACTGACTTTCATTGATTTCAACAGCATTACTGTGTTGGCTTTTTTTTCTAAAATATGGATAACACTCAGTTAAGGGCCATACTCACGGCGCGTTCAGCAAATCCAGCACTACTAATGTACTGTCATTTTTGTCAATAATTTATAATTTTTGCATACAAGTCCGCGGCCTTGGGCTTGCAGGCTGGATGGTCAACTTATCTACGGCTCATAGACTACATTTTATAGAAATGCCCAGACATTATTTATAGTCTTATAGCGTTTGCTATTATTCTCTTAGTCTTACCAAATATTTCTGTCGGTGGCAAATATGCATACCTACATTCTGCCCAATAGTTAAAGCCATGGAGGTTAGAGAACAGAACCTCAATTCTCGTATTTAAAGTAGACAATTTAAACAGTCAATTTACTTTGTTTGGATTGAAAGTGTAGCGTCATGTTACCGCGAACGGATTTTATGACGTTTCGACCAATCAGAGCGCATTTTACGTTGGTTTAACGTTCATAAAAACACCTATTGGGAGTATAAGCGTATCGGGACTTGATTGTAATAGTATTAATGCAGGTTTTATTTAGCAGAATTGTCCCTCGGGAGACCGATCGCTACGTGTTGAAGCATTGCCCGCCTGTCCCTGAAAATTTGTAGAATTTATAATTCATTTTTCAGCCACCAGCCGGCCGCGCTGCCGTAAGTAGTATAATTTTCTTCACGGCATTGGTGGGCTGCTTTTTCTGAGACAACTTAGCGATCGCAGCGCCTCGCTTATTTTGTCCATATTTCTGGGACACTATTTTCTACAGCAATCGGTCTCCTGTTCTCTAACCTCCATGGTTAAAGCAACCGGAGGCTGGAGCAGTCATCGAATGATTTGGAAATATGCAATACCAACAATGCCGACACACTGCTACTCAGTTTGGCAGGTTTAATACGATTTGTAAAAGTTATTTGCCAATAAAGTATTTTTATTATTATTAACAAGATGTATCACGGCCGTTGTTACGTTTGCGTTGTCTCAATATTTTTGTATTTTTGTTGTTCGTAGTCTTAGTTCGATAAATATGTACATTCAAATATTATAAAACGAGGAGAAAAAATCGGGTCTGATTGAAAACACAATGTAATAATTTAAAATTTATTTAAATATACAACATGATCTACAGCTAATCATTATATTATGTGTCTCTCATGTCAATCGTTATAATTCGTTCTTACCCTCAGTCTTAGTGTGCCGGTGTGTTATTCATAATGCAGGCCCGCTACAGTCTACCTGTTCAAGTATCACACAATCAGAAAACTGTACAGGTTTAGTGCAAAAAAAAAAGTAATCACAAACACTACAGACGCTGTTCTACTGACCGCTTTATTCTTAAAAGCGTGTTATGGCCTCATTTTTGTTATTTTTGGGTCCATTTTGACATTTGAAGTACGATGAAAACAAGATGGCTGTCATTTGAGGTATGGTGAAAACCAAAATGGCGTAACTTTTTACCTATGAAGATTTGTTCTGTCAAATGTAGGTACATCATAGCCTTTTTGAAATCTTTGACACGAATGTTATATAAAGACGGCAACGCTGACATAGGAAACGCGAAAGAAAAAACCTGCGCAGGAAGACCGTAGCGTGTCGAGCCAGAGGCATTTCGTGCTCGAATCTATTCCATTATTTGGGGGTGGTTCGTTACTTCTAGTACCAATTGTGTGTAAAAATGACAAAATATACATTGTATTTTTTTTTGCTTTACAAATATTCCGTGTCTTATGCTAATGTCGGAAGAAAATGTACGCGTTTTGCCAATGTTTGATACACTTTTCATTATATAAAGAAAATGGTGACCTTTTTACATTAACATACAGAGATATTGCTTTTTATTCAAAATTGGACCAATTATTGATAACTTTAACCAAAATATTATTTTGATAATTCTAATTATTACAATAACTACATGATATAACAATCTACTATAGTAAAAGAATATGTTCATTGCTCATCATCTGGAAAGCCAATTACAATTTTAGAAGCAAAGTCCACAAACACATTATCATAATTACATAATATTATGTAGGTTTATGTAACTATTTACATTACGCTATATTATGATATCGCTTATAGCGCACGATAATGCGAGAGGGACGCTTTTATGTCGTCGGTATAAGAGCGTTTTCATTGATTCGTTCCGATATCCGATATAGCGTGAAAATGTAATGACAAAGACAGCTATATGTTAAAATGTAAAATGTATAGCTTCTCACATTATCGCGCGCTATAATCGATACCGTATAGCGTGGTCTGAAAAGAGCTTAAGGGCCTGTTTTACAATCGCCTGATTGTCGAATAGCTTATTCGAAAGTTATACTTTCACTGAGCGACAGAGACAAAATAAAGCTATCTAACGCTTATCATACAGGCCCTAAATCACTTAAGCCGTGGTAATCTAGCTAATTAAATCGTTTATTAAGTTTCATGTACCGATCAAAATATATACTGTGTTCGCGTTATACAGTGAGTTATCAGTTGGCAGTTCTCAATACTGACCAACGACCATAGACGTATATAACATAGACGAGGCAAAAACTGTCACCATTTAAATGGCTCCACTTTTGGGGTTGTTTGGGGCCATTTTGACATTTGAGGTATGGTGAAATCAAGATGGCGTAACTTTATCTTGTATGAAGATTTGTTCTGTCAAATGTACGTCATAGCCAATATTTAGTTTTGAAATCTTTGCAAACGACCTTTTAATCCGTGTTTACATTCATTACTTGAAAAAAAAAAGCCACTTTGACATTTGCACAGATGACTCACCGCATACTTAATTCGAATATGTATTATACTACGTAACACATTGCATTGAGAAAATAGTGTGATATCATAGTCACTCGTACTGTGAAATAATTACACCAAAATTGAAAAAAAAAGACTAGAATCTATCGCAAATTATTTTTATTATAGTTTACCCCGATGGTTTGGCTACTTTACACCAACCGTGGTCACGGAAAGACATAAGTAATTACATTTGCAATTATTGTTAATTTGCTATTAAATATTATGTAACAAATTAGGATTATTTAACAGTTAAATATTATAATCTAAAATTTACTAGTCACAGTTAGATGATTTTGTCATTTGTAGTTTAATTTATCACCTTTGCAATTTATAATAATTAAATACACACTTCCGACTTTAAAATAATTTTCTAAGCCATAATAAAAACACATTCCCGAGATTTTTCGATTTTGATACCACTAGCAACACTGTATGTCGTGCCAATATTAAAGATGGAAATATTAATCGAAGACATGAAAATCCCAACGTTTTAAGAATTATTGGGTTTTACTTTATAATCAAACACAAGTTTCACACCAGTTTCTTTCTTTTATCATTTACCTACATATTAACACATACCTACATTAATATGATGAAAGCTAAATTCATTTTATTGTATGGAGACTAGAGACTAAAAGATCTAGAGAGAAAAAGAATAGAAAATATATTTAAGAAACACTACTGAGTAGGGTCACATAAATTGTGTTGCCAAGGCACAAAAAGTAGGAAGTTTCAAGTTAAAAATTAATTTAATATTCATGAAATAAATAGATTAATAAATAGATTAATAATATTTAATAGGAAACTAATAAACATACTTCGATTTCGTGCACTATTTTTTAAGTATTTACCCTTGTAGTTTCTAGTCTCTATGATTATAATATATTGGCAAAATGGCAGGACTCGGAATATATAGAAGAAGGAGAACTTGCACAGAACTTCAAAGTCATATTTAACCCTAAAGTGGAAAAGCGATCTAATATAATATTGTCTTTTTTTAAGATTTCAACTTCATTAATTTGTGCAGAGTTATAAAATTTGTTGCTCTATTGTTTTAAAGGACAGATATGTGTCAGTTTTACAATCAAACATTTTAAAATCCGAATAAAAAACCGTACTGTTCTTGAAATGCGTTATTAATCTACCTAGTTCATCTACAGAGGTATCTTTGTAGAAAAAGAAAAAAAAAATCAGAAAATTGATTAAATATTTACAATTATTGCTTAGTCGTAGGCCCCAATATAAAAATACATTTCTCGTATCTTTCAATATTTAAAATGGAATAGCACGTAACTTTCAGTGTATTTTGTAAATAAATACATACCATTTATGTATAGTTAGTTGTCGACATTACACGGGTACCAAAAAGGGTATAGGTACCATTTTTTACTCATTGGTGATAATCAATATTTAAAAAATTCAGTTTATTTTATTTAAAACAGGAATTTTGTAACGTTTAACCCCCCAACGCTTATTGATACCTACAATTCGTTAAATTATAGAGAGGGTAGTTGGAAAAATTATAGTAATGTCTTTTGTTAACTTTTATGCCGTTAGGGACTCACAACTCTTCGCCTTACTAGATTAGATTTAAGAGAAAACCATACTTGACCATTTCAAGTTTAAGATATCGCGAAAATTATAAGCGATAGACAGCCGATAGTACAAAAGTGCCCTAACCCACATTTTCAAAATTAACATCTTCAACTGAAAGAATAAGTGCCTGATTTACACATTTCAATATTTTTGTAGTTTTGCCTTTCATAAAAATAATATTCTACTATTTTTTTTACAATCTCAGACCACTTTAGTACTGGCAGCCGTAAATATTGGTGCGTCACGAAAATATTTGTCTAAAACCAAAAGTCTGTGACGTAGAAATCTCTACCTTAATATAATGTATTTAAAGTCCATAATACGATTGGGAGTCCATTATCTGGTCTCCGCATTTTCTGGCGACTTTTTGGGTGTAGTATTGACGGGTTCTAGACGTTTCTTCAGCGGTGTGTTGTATTCCCAACCTTCTTCGCCTTTCGGGCTGAATAACTGAAAAAAAAAAAAAATTTAAGATCTACTTTCTTAACCTCAATTTTACTTTTTTTATTTGCATTTCAAAAATTACATAATAAGCTGGGAAATACTGTCCTGGCAATGGCATATCTACGATCAATTGTTGACAAAATACAGTCATCACAAAAGTGAGATCGTTGGAGAGCATTAAAAACACTATACATAAAAAAAATGCATGAGTGACGTCACTAGTCACAACCGCAGTTGAAAATGTATGGAGATTAATACGAAATTGATTTTATTAACTTATCTACTGGATTTATGTATATGATTGTTTCAAGAAAAAATGTCACAGTGAACATAAGGTTTGAATGGTAGTTTCCGTTTTTCAATTATACCAAAAAAAATTCGTTTTTAGTCCTGTATTTTTTTATTTTGCACTGATTACTGTACTTTTTTGCATTTTTTCGGTCTATATTTATGACTCCTGACGGAAAATATACGACTTTTACTGACCTAAAACATATTGCGGCTAATCTCAAAGGTCACGTGATTACTGACTAGTGACGCAAAACTTGCATTTGCTATACGATATACCGCTTAATGTATATAGCGTTAACTTTCCTATGTGACCAAAGGAACACTCAAGCCTGCTCACGCCGCGCCGTTTAGCAGTATCGGCGGCTCGCGGTGCAGTAGTAACTTGTCGCCATACGACAATTGACTCTAAGTATATAACAACTGAGTTCACTTTACCTGTGTAACCCACGGCTTGTTCAACTCGAGCCGTCGTTTCGCGGCGTCTCTCTGCGCCTGCTCGAGCCGGCGTTTGGCGGTGGTGGCGGCGTCCGTGTCTGCGGCGCGCAGTGCGGCAGTAACGTGTCGCCACACGACAGTCGACTCTAAGTATATAACGATAGAGTTCACTTTACCTGTGTAACCCACGGCTTGTTCAACTCGAGCCGTCGTTTCGCGGCGTCTCTCTGCGCCTGCTCGAGCCGGCGTTTGGCGGTGGTGGCGGCGTCCGTGTCTGCGGCGCGCAGTGCGGCAGTAACGTGTCGCCACACGACAGTCGACTCTAAGTATATAACGATAGAGTTCACTTTACCTGTGTAACCCACGGCTTGTTCAACTCGAGCCGTCGTTTTGCGGCGTCTCTCTGCGCCTGCTCGAGCCGGCGTTTGGCGGTGGTGGCGGCGTCCGTGTCTGCGGCGCGCAGTGCGGCAGTAACGTGTCGCCACACGCACCGCGATTCGTTGGCGTCCTGCCGACTCACTGCGTTGACGAGCTTGCGACGCGGCTTCATGTTCGTCACGTCGAATAGCACTTCGGTACGCTGAAATGTAAAATGTTGTTGTGTTAGAACCATGGAGAATAGAGGCAAGGAGAACCATCTTGTAATGGGGGATAACTTTAAAAAGTGTCCACCTGTAAAGACCAAGTTATAGTTCGAAAACTCACCGAAATAGCGCTAGTGTAGAAGATGGAAATGATATGAATTTAGCAACAAGAGATGGAGTGAAATTATTTGAAAGTTAGTTATTGTTTAGTTACTCTATTAATTTATGGCCATTTTGTGGCGCTCTTTTTGAAATTCTTCCACCCGCTACTATAGCGCCATCTTATCTTGTTCCCTTTCAACGGACACATACACGAGATGGTCCTCCTTTCCTCTATTCTCCATGGTTAGAACGCTACAAAATGTAGTTTTTTTTAAATTATATTAGGCTACCAAGGAACAGACCTACATCGTCGGTCGGTGAGCGTTTGCCGCTGTTACGAATAATAAACACACATCCACACATAGTCAAAATCTTTTGCATTTCTGTCACAGAATAAAGAAAAACAGAAGGCAAGCTCATGTAAATATATAACATTGTTCAAAATAAATTAGATACGGATATTATGGGAATATGATGTACTGCTTAATCTTTTAATTTTGTATACAATTATAGCGTAGGTATTTTCGCATTTGTATAGGAATGATGTATCTGTTACGTACATGGAGAATAGAGGTAAGGAGAACCAACTCGTGTATTAAAAAGTGTCCGTTGAAAGGGAGCAAGATAAGGTAGCGCTATAGTAGCAAGTGGAAGAATTTCAAAAAGAGCGCCACAAAATGGCCACAAATTATTAGAGTAACTAACCAATAACTAACTTTCAAATAACTTCACTTCATCTCTTATTGCTAACTTCATATCATTTCCACCATCTACACTAGCGTTATTTCGGTGAGTTTCCGAACTATAATTTGGTATTTACGGGTGGACACTTTTTCAAGATATCCCCCATACAAGATGGTTATCCTTACCTGTATTCTCCATGGTTACGTAGTAGTGATGTAACGAATTTTTTTTTTAAGCATTCGCGAACGCGAATGCGAATATCTACTACCGACATTCGCGAATGCGAATGCGAAAATTCAGTTTTTGTTCATATTTGGCGCCAATTTGTCTATGGCTTGGCGGCAGTCGCGTTCGGACAAGGTTCGTTATGGGTTCGTTACGTTCGTATCTTCCGAGTATTGCCGTGTTCATACGAACTCATCTATGATCTAAATAAAGCGTCATTCATTCCGCTCCGCTCACTCAAACTTAAACTCAAAATTTTTATTTCCATGTAGGTTATGATATAACGCTTATAGAAATGTCCTACATGATGCCTACCACCGGTTCCGAAACTAGCCCGGCGAGAAGAACCAGCGTAAGAAACTCGCACATTTGCTTTTGTTTTCTGATATTCATATTCGCAAAACATTCGCAAAAAATGCGAATGTTTTGCGAATATACAAAAATGTGCGAATATTCGCGAACGCGAATATTCGTTACATCACTATTACGTATTAACTATTAATTAATCTGTGGTACTCACCCCTGTCTCCGTCCACCGCCCCTCCATCCTGGTGTTCCACTCGCCCTGCGCGGTGTAGTACGGCTTCTTGTCCGCGCCGCCGTATATGTCGCACGTCACGCGGTGTTTCTTCCCGCCGTAGAACGGCTTGGTGAGGAACTCGATGTTCGCCTTGTGGCCCGTCTGCACGCACTCTATGACTACAGAGCCGCCTAGCTCGATCCAGGGGACTGTTAATATTGATCTGGAAACAAAAAGGTCTGTTGTAGTAGGTAATAAAATAACTCCCCACTCCGATTTCGGTGACGGTGGCTGGTTTCATTGAAATTTAAAAAAAAAATTGAAAGGGTCAATTCTGCTAATTAAAACCTGCATTAATACAATAACAATCAAGTACCGATATGATAAAACTGTCAAACCGGTAGTCTTGTAAACGTTAAAGCAGCGAGAAACGCGTCCTGATTGGTCGAAACGTTACAAAATCAGTTCATGATAACAAGTCGTTTCACTTACAATACAACCAAAGTAAAATGAAAGCCTACTTCAAATCCGAGAGTTGAGGTTCAGGCCAGTTACGTAGCAGTTATTTTTATAATGCAGCACTCTCTCTTCCTTTACTCTCGTAACCAAGTGGGACGGATAACCCACACAACTGGCGAGAGATCAGGCGCAGGACCGACTTTTACATGCCCATCCGACGCATGGATCATCTTTCTTGTCAGACAATCAGGTGCTCAGCCTGCATTGTCCTAACCAAACTTGGAAACAACATTTTTGTTGTTCCAATGCGGGAATCGAACCCACGACCTTGATGACGAGTCGAGAGCCAGGCTCTAAGCCACTGGACCAAGGAGGCTGTTAAATTTAACTTTAAAATTGAACTTTAATCACTACACAATTCATATGTTACCAGTCATAGACACGCATACGCTGTGCAGCGGGGTGCAACCTGACATTTGAACTCTTACCAGGCCTGTCCCACTCCCCGTGTAGGTATCAAAAATATAAGTACGTGCGGCGGCCTCCCTAAACGGGCCAATTAGAAGGGACTCGCGCGCGAGCAGTGAGCGACGTATGCGTGAGATTTGTTCGTCGCAATGTTTTATGGATTGGATTTAATACCTTATAATATGTGCACATAATATTACAATACTGTGTTTAAGTAAGGTAAAAATCACCCGGCCAGCAATAACTATAATACCATAACATAATATTTAATAATATAGTTAGAACTACTGCAATTACTTGATAACCAATATTTAGTGTCTAGGTGTTGGCTCCACCTGAACTATCTGTAATTCGCGTCTTATGTTATTCCGATGTGATACGATTTGAAGAGTCATTTGTTGACAAAAGTACCTAGGAATAGTAAGGTGGCGTGATTCAACTTCTTTGAGTAATATCAGGCCGTGAAGGTATCGAAAACGCTTACGTTTACGCATAAGTACATACTTATAGGTATGCGCGAATTTATTAGGTACAATTATTCAAGTACTATTAACACCTACCTTAGGTTTATTTGGAAAGCAATTTGTTTAGTTAAGTTCAGTAGGTAGGTACTCGTAGGTATAGACGGGTCTGGATATGTTTTGAGGGTGCAAAAATTCTAAAGTCTTTTATTTTTTGCATATAGTTTCCGGACCTTCTTCTTAGTCTAAAAAATTTTGTGCCATTTTGGATGGCTGCGTTTGTAGCAATTTAGGTTTTTGTGTCTTTCATGGATATTGGCCCAAAAGTAAATTATAGCTAAAAATTTTACTTTCACGATATTAAGGAAAGAGTAACCGATGCACATATGCAGTTTGAGTCGTATCCAACCAGGGGTTTCCTGGTATTCGGCTACTATATAAAACATGGTCCCACCAGGCCCACAACTATTCTAATGTCTGACAAATCTTAAAAAACTGTTCAGAGTGTTAATATCTGAGTCTGTAAGAAAGATGTGCCACATTCGGTAATTTCGTATAAAGATATTCCATTTTTTTTCCTCAAACTCGCTATAAAAACTACTAATGAAACTTTTAGTTAGTAGAGTTCATATCTATATGATGATTATGGTGTTACAAAACACTTTCTATAAGTTTAACCATGTTTATCCGCGGGTTTTTTTATTAGAATGTAAAAAAACAACTTTTATCATGTATCAATGGCGAATACGGGGTGCGGGCCTCTCGCCACGCGGGGAGGGGCCCAAGTTTCATATTAATACGACAAAATGAAATGACAATTTATGTGACAACTTGACAAGTAATAATGTTCTAAATGCGAAATTTATAATTTCAATTTTAAATTTATTTCATGTTTAATGATGCCAAGACGAGACAATAATATTATGACTCGCCAATAAAAAATGTCTTCATATCTCGTCTAGAACCTTCTGACTCCACTCTACGTTCTCTAACTCTATAAAGCTTGAATTTACAAACTCGTAAAGTAGAAAATAGGCTTAAGATAAAAAATATTTTAGTCACTGTTCATAGCTTTTCTGTTAGAGAACACAATGTTCTGGCACAACGACGACGCTCGAATATTGCTAGTGTGGGGTGCGCCTTATACAAAAGCTCATGAAGTAATGAAACGCTCAAGCTATGCATTTTGACTCATTAGACGGATCGCGCTAGCTGTTTTTAGTGGGAAGTGGAAAAATTCTAATGTTGCTGAATTTTTTCTGTACCTATATGTAGTTGATAGAGTAGTCCCTAGGGAGTTAATAATTAAGTTTTGTGCCATGTCTGCCTATTGCCTTTTCAGCAATTCGATTATTTGTGGTTAATTTTTCCGTGGCTGCGTAACGTAAGACTTTAAAAAAATAAAAAGGCAAGGAGTGTTCCCAAAAAGGCAAGCAAAGTTTAAAATTGATGTAATTAAAAGGTCAGTTATACAAAAAACAAAATAACTTAAAGATAAAAAAATCATAGCTTCTAATACTACTTACTGTACCTACGCGGGCGAAGCTGCGTGCATCAGCTAGTTTTAACATAAAACTAACAAGCAATAATAAATAAATAAAAATTCAAAAATAAAAAAACCTTTTATTTCCAGTTTCACAAATTAATGCTTTTTATAATACTAATTAAAAATTATAATAAAATTACAAATTAAATTAAGACTAACGTTAGGTATTATAAATCAATTATTTTATAAGACTAACATTATTATAAATTAATGCTAAATATAGTAAACATAATATATCGAAAAGCAGTACAAGGATCGGTCCACATTCGTACGTAGTGCTCTGATGTTTCACTAGGCTCGACTTGGCGGGGCCCTGCCGTGCCCCTAGATATAAAATTGTCAACGGGATGAACAACAATATATACAAATATTATTTTGTTGGTTTGTAAAATGTATTTAATTATATAAATTATTACAATCAATTAATAACCTAATAAATAAGTCCTTAACCACGAGTATTAGAAACATGTATTCAGCAACCTACGTATAAAATTCAAGCGTAGAAATAATTTATTTATTTTTTATTAAATAATACTATATATACAATAAATATGATGTAGCTGAAGAGACTATTCGGTTAAACGACTAATTTCAAGAACTAAAATTAGGTATTTGAAATTGTATTTTTTTTGGTGTTAGATAACCGAAGTTTCATGTGGAAGCCTATCGGATATAAAAATTTATTGTGCATTTATGTATTGTATAAAATCAGGCGACAATTACACTCAGCTTCGTCATTCGTGCTACGCAAACAAAGTTGCGGGCAAAAGCAAGTTTAAATTTTGTAATCGCTGTAAAATTATGCGAAATTATATAAAAAATTTGAAATGTAGTCGAATGAATGACATTTTATCACACACATTTACGTATATGTGTAATGTCTAATGTGTATGTTGTAGTGCGAATATTCCACAATACTTCGACCGCATATTATAATAATATTATTTTTGCATTTTATTATTTAAACCCTCCATGAAAAATGCACAAACTTGGAATATAGATTCTTTATGACTTAATAATATTGAATACGTGAACTTTATTTAACGATTATGTGTTTTTGGAGCGCTTTTAGCTTAGGGAAACTAAAAAACTTAATTTCTCGAATCGCAGTCGCTTAATGTGGCACAAAATTTGGAATTAGGCCTATTTTAGTGGTCTTAAACAGAAAATAGTCGTTTATCACACTTTAGAATTTTTGCCGGTACTGTTTTCAGAAAATGACCCTAAGTCATTTTTTACTGGACGAAAACGACGCAAATTAAGTCTCCATACTCTGGAAGCTGTCCCAGTTAAGATACCATTAATATTTTAAACTTTAAATCAATATTGCCACTTTTATAGCCATATAAAAAAATCAACCACAAATAATGGAATTGCTGAAAACGCAGTGGGCAGAAATGGCACAAAACTTAATGATAAGCTCCCCAGGGACTACTTTATCAACACACAAAAATTTAGCGACTTTAGAATTTTTTCCACTTACCACCTCGAATACGCCTAGCGCGATCCGTCTAGTACTAAAAAGTAGGTAAAAAAAGTTGTAATTAAATATTAAGAAAAATATATATATACGTATAACCGCCTCCTTTTTTGGAAGTCGGTTAATTATTTTCTAAAATGAGACAACCCTAATGTCATTAGAATGGATAAGAATTACGCGATAGAAAGAGACGCAACTTCTAGGTAAATATAATCGTAGGAAATCAAGCGCTGCGTTAGCTGAATTGAACCTTATCGTATCGCAGTAAGAGTCCCTATTTCTTCAAATGATTTGTCGGAGTGGTTCTTCTGTACCTGGTACTATTATTTATTCTGTGCTCTTACGATGAAATGTGTATCTTGTTGTATAATGAATTAAGTTTTTTTAAATAGCTATCTTAAAAAGCAGAGCCACGTCGTGTATTGTTTCGTTTCTGTGTAAATTGGCCCTAAATACCAACCGGTCATAATCATTCGGGAATGTCAAATTATTCCTCACCCAGCATTGCAGACCAATGTCTCTAAGGGGTCGTCCATTAATCACGTGATGCCTAAAGGGGGAGGGGGGGGGGGTCCGAAAAAAAAAATCACGAAGCATCACCAAGGAGAGGAGGGGGTATAAGGAGACATCACGTGTATTAATTTTCGAATCTAGTCTATGCATACCAAAATTATTATCGGTTGTAGATTCGTAGTATTGTTTAAATACTTACAAGACAAATGACTCGTATAGTTTTTAATTGCTTAAATTATTCGATTAAGTTGTTTTTAAGTTAAAGTTTTTCTTCAAACATGACGTGCTTACTATGTAAAAAAAAAAAAACGCGTGATCTTAGGTGGGGGAGGGGGGGGGGGTAGTATTAAACCTCACCACGTATCACCAGGGGGACGGGAGGGGTCTAAAAAGGTGTTAAAAACATCACGTGATTAATGGACGGTGGTGTCAAATCAGTATAAGAATTCGACACCTCACGGCGGATTCAGCTGTCGAGATATGAAAATGTTCTTAGAGAATAGCATTGCAGGTCCAGTAGAGTGACCAGGCCTCGACCAATATTGTGGACGCCTATGGACAGTCCCAGGAACTTGTTCTTCGTCCACACGTAAGCATTGAATAGTTATCCTCTTGTTGACGTATTCGTTTAGTGCTTTAAGTAAGGCAGAGCTATGGACCCACTTACCGGCCATAACCATTCGGGAATGTCAAACTGTACTCCTCCCCCAGGTCCAGCAGGGTGACCAGGCCTCGACCAATGTTGTGGACGCCTATGGACAGCCCCAGGAACTTGCTCTTCGTCCACACGTACGCGTCGAACTGTATCCTCTTGTTGACGTGTTCGGCGTAGAAGGCGGAGATGGGCGGGTGATGGGAGACCTGCTCCGCTATGAAGGACAGCTGATCCGGTGAGCACCAGGGCACGGGGCCGTCGCCTACTTCTTGCTGGAAAGTAGTACAATTGTTTCTCATTAGTTCTGTTAGTGTTTTGTTAGAAAATCAAGGAAAAGCCACGCTTTGTCATGAGTGAGGTCGACCAAAGTGAGACCATAGATTCAAAATATGAAATCAGTGTGAAATAACAATAGGCTACTTAACTAATATTTAATTTCATACATTGAAGGAGTATTCCCTAGAGCTGTAGCGAAACCGGAGTTGGTATTCTGTACTGAGTAACGGGTGCACCATCTAGTACCAAGTAACGATACGTTACACACGAATACATTTCGTTACTCGCATTTTTCGCAGTATCGTGTTATAATTCATTCATTTGACGACCTCTGTGGCTCAGTTGGTTGAGCGTGTTGGTGCTCAAGCCGGGGGTCGCGGGTTCAAATCCCGCCGAAGGAACAAAAAGTTTTTCTGTGTTCCTGGGTCATGGATGTTTATTAAATATGTGTATAATATATTAAAAATCTTAAATATGTGTATACTATAAAAGTATTAAATATATTTCCGTTGTCTGGTACCCGTAACACAAGTTCTTCGAGAACTTAACTAGATATTATTATTATTAATTCAAAAAGTGGTTGAAAATACGAAAAGGTGAAAAAATGCATCTTACACAGCTTAATATGTAATGCATAAGAATATTTTTTCCAATTACAAATGTTGCGACACCACGACATGAAACTATACGCGTGCGCAATACGACTTGATATGATGTATGATATGATGTATCAGAAGTAACAAGTACCTAACGTAACGATACTAGTAACGAAAACTAATAATTAATACTCGTTACTATAGTATCGTTACCAGTGGCGTAGGGTTCCTATAACTCCATTCCTATCGGCTTCCCTTGTCACTTTCCTTTTGCAAACCTACATAGAAATCCCTACCTATTATACAGGCTCCGGCTCCCTACCTATTATGAAGGAGAAGCAGCCTTCGCCACTGATCGTTACGTCATTCGTATATCGTATCATACGAGTACGCTTTTTTGTTACTTTTACACCTTTAGTATTTCCTTTAGTACTTGACTTAGGAAAACGTATTCGAGCGATATCATAAATTTAAAAATAGGTATGTTTTTGTTTTTTAATTTCTATTAATGAAAACATCTCGAAGTAACTTCCGGCAATGATGTGACGACACAAACACACTAAACAAATACGTAGTAGTGAAACGGAATGTGTTTCTCTAAATAAACAGTTCATGACATCTTGTTATTTATGTCAAAACTTCAAACGGAACGTCACACCGCCATTTTGTCAGAGCGCAATATAGCACAGATCACAAATAGTACTAGTATGACGTCACGTTCAAAAATATAGCTGTTAGTTATTGGAACGAAGTTCCTTATCGCGCGTTGTGAAAGGGGGCTAGACGGAAAAAATTCTGACGAAAAGTTGTCACGACACTTTTTTAATTACAAAAGATAATTTTATTTTTTATAAAAATTAAATATTTACGCGTATACATTTATTATATTGATGTATGTATGTATGTAATGTATGTATGGATAATATCGGTTCGGATATTGTATTATTATTTATTTTATATATACATGTACAATTGTCTGTCTGTATGTCTTTTTTTTTTGCTATAGTAAGCTATTGTAAGCTGTCCGGCGTCGCATGTTTCTCTGTCTGTCTCTCTCTCTCTTATAGAAAGCAAGCCAGATATTTTCATCCGGAACTTCGTTCCATCCGGGTGTCCCTTGACACCTCTCAAGTTTTTTTAATCATTAATCGTCATAGCTAACACTACCTTATCCGAGCTGTGCGTCTCGCCCTCCATATCCCAGTGACACCGGAACACCTCGCCCAGTATGGGGTTGTAGGGTTTCTTGGCGACCTGCGACTTGCGGCCCGCGTGGTACGAGCTGAGGTACCAGCGGACCACCTGCACCATGCGCTCCTTCGGCGTCGGCTGCTCCACTATACTGAGGAATATACAGGGTGTGTTGATGATATAAGTATCTTATCGCTTCGAGCTTGGCATTTATGTGCAACTGGCGGTTACGACTAGTTTCCTCGGCGGAATTCGCGCGACTATGGCATAGGATTAGAAGTGGACTAGAACGCCAAGAGAGAGCAAATGGAAGCGATTAAGGACGAAACCTAGATGGTAGAACCACCCAGTACTCACTGTCGGAAGACACCGAAGTCGTATCTGGGTTGTCCGTCCCAGAAAGGGGAGAAGGACTTAGGGAAAAAAGAAAGACATTAAAAAACTTGTAGGCAATCAAGAATTGCGCACCCGAAGGGAAGAGTCCAGGACAGTAGGGTGCGCATTACCATGCTTCGTCCCGTATAACTACGATCGGTTGATGGGCCATGGGTTGGTGGAGGGATTTGGCGGTTACGACTTATGTCTGTGCGATTGTCTATAGGCTAGTCAGTCAGTAAGTGGGGACATCTCCTTTTATTATAACATAGAGTGAAGAATTTACCCTGTGTGAATAAGTTAGTTCCTTGACGGCATTTTTTTGTGAGAAAGCTCTTAATCAAACTCACTTCTGGGATGTATTTGTCTATGATACATACTCCTATCTCCTCCTCCTAGATCCTACTACAAATTATGAATGTGAAAGCATGTGAGAATGTATGGATGGATGTTTGTTAATCTTTCACGCAAAAACTGCCTAAGTACTGAACAGATTTTGATGACACCTAGAGTCTAAACTACCTACTACCGTACCAAAGTACGTTTAGGCACTGAATGTTCACAAGGGCTACCTATTATACCGAAAAAGTATAGTGTTCCCCTGGGATATTGTATTTATGTAGTCTTTGACGCCCGATGGGCTGAACGGGTTTTATTGCAAATTGGTATAGTAGTGGTTTAAGCTTTGAATTTACACAGGCTACTTTTATGTCAGCAAAATGTACGGTTTCCGCGAGATTTATCTTTTGTCGGGCAACATCTAGTCGGTCACAGAACATCTAGAGACACTCACCTGACGAACTGGTCGGGATGTGCGAAGGAATCCGCGTACATTTCCAAAAGTGATCGCCTCTCTAATATAAATGTTGGGAGCACGACCTGAAAGTCGTTAAAAATAACTGTTATTAGTTATACTGCAAGTCTATGATGCCTGTTAAATATGCGCGTCCTAATTATATTTGTATTTAAGAACAGCATAATACATAAGGGTCCATCCACATATTATTACGTCACACCTGATGGGGGTGGGGGGGGGGGGGGTCAAAAAGTCGAAATTTTGCGTGACGTTATATGTGGATGGCCCCTAATATATACCTATACTAATATAATAAAGAGGAAAAGTTTTTTTGTTTGTTTGCATTGAGTAGGCTGTGAAACTACTGGACCGATTTCAATAAAATTCGGCACAGATGTAGAGTAGACCACGGGGAAGGACAAAGGCTACTTTTTATCGCGGCAAAATGTACGGTTTTGGCGAAATTAACTTTTGCGCGCACGAAGTTGCGGGCAATATCTAGTAGGAAATATATATATGTAAGGTTCGGTAAAATCAATTACGGATGTTTTACTGTTTAGGTATCCTTTAGGCTGGAAAGTAATCGGCAGGTCTGATGAGACCCTAATACAGTCAGAACTATTCATGGGTATGAGAGTTGAGACACAACTGACCTTGGTGAGGTCCATGCCGATCTTGACCTGGGACAGCAGGTGGGTGACCACCGAGCCGTGGTTCTCCATCGAGCCCAGGTCGCTGTCACTGTCGTCCTCGTATAGAGCTGGAATAGAATACGTCATCATCATTACTGGCAGCAGTTAGGGTCTGTCACAAACTAGCGCTAAGGGTCAATCCACAACGAAACGACAAGGCATTGCATTATAAGGGGCCGTCCATTAATCACGTGATGTTTTTAACAACTTTTTAGACCCCTCCCTCCCCCCTGGTGATACATGGTGATGTTTTATACTACCCCCCCTCCCCCACCTAAGATCACGTGTATTTTTTTTACATAGTAAGCAGGTCATGTTTGAAGAAAAACCTTAGCGTAAAAACAATTTAATCGAATAATTTAAGCAATTAAAAACTATACGAGTCATTTGTCTTGTAAGTATTTAAACAACACTACGAATCTACAACCGATAATAATTTCGGTATGCATAGACTAGATTCGAAAATTAATACACGTGATGTCTCCTTATACCCCCTCCTCCCCTTGGTGATACTTGGTGATATTTTTTCGGACCCCCCCTCCCCCTTTAGGCATCACGTGATTAATGGACGATCCCTAAGATACATACAGGAATACTTTTTCATCGGTACAATAAATTTTACCACATTGGTATCGATAATAGAGTATATTTCACAAATAAAAAAAGAATGTTTTTTTTTTCATTTCAATTAATTTATCCTATAACCAATCTAATACCGCATGGGCAAAGAATATATATTACTAACGTAAAGAACCGTCACTCCACCGATTTACACGACTCCGCGCTCGCAGCTATGTGTGCGTGTCTGGGCGAATGCGGGGGCGGGTGGGGTGTAACTTTTTCCCAGCCTGGACTATGGTTCACGGGGCTGGCAGTTTCGCCGACGCGATAGTGTAATTTCCTAAGAAAGACTTGTCGCGATGTTTATAAAAAATATTAGTTTTTTGTTTCACTAGTGATGTAGTCATGCAATAATTTGATTTTATCGATATTTTTAACGAAATATGCTTGGGTTGGGTAAAGTTTATAGGAGGTTAACCTCGAACGTATATCGAATTTTTATTAAAACCCGTTCAATAGTTATTGCGTTAAAGAGAAACAAACGTGTGGTGTGCCATTTGCCCGTTTAAGATTCATAATATAATATAATAATAATATAATAATAATAATATAATATCTATGGACGCTTCACACCACGTCAGTCTGGCCCCGTGGTAAGTATCCGAAGAACTTGTGTTACGGGTACCAGACAACGGAAATATATTTAATACTTTTTTATACTATACTTATATTTAAGATTTTTATTATATTATACATATATTTAATACACATCCATGACCCAGGAACACAGAAAACTTTTTTGTTCCCTGGCGGGATTCGAACCCGCGACCTCCGGCTTAAGCGCCACTGCGCTCACCACTGAGCCACGGATCCATTCATCCGTCCATCCATTCATCCATCCATACATCCTCTCAAACTTTCATATTTATAATAGTAGTAAAATATTAGTAAGGATTTCCGCATAATACTTTAGATTGAATATTAAATGTAGTAACTACTTAATCGCATTTAAATCTGTCGATACCTATCTATATTGTGCGACGATCTTAGTTGTGTTACAACACTTATTGAGTGGTAATAAAAATTTAAAATTGCATTGATATAATTCAAAATATAGTCTTTAAACTACTTAAGAATTAAGTACAAATTCAACCCAATTGCTAAGGACACAAGGTATATTTTTCCAATTTATGGGCCAATGGCTGAGTTTATTTTTGATTAAAAAATATGGCTATTATTCGTTTGCATTGGAGACTATTTTGAATTTTTATTGTAAATATCAGTATCGTTCAAAAGTTTAAATCGCACGCACCGTGTACCTAAAATAATAGAAATTTCCTGATCGGCATTAAAATGGGTGGGCTTAATTGTGGTTATATAATTGGTCGCCAGCCGTAATAACCAAGAAGAAAATTATGACAAAAGCTTCTTCCGCTTGCCTAATAATCCAGAAAGGTAAGTACCTACCTCGATAATTATTACTTATTTTTTCTAACCTAACCCTTGCTTTTGTCACACGCACTAGGTACATACAATAAATAACTGAGACGTGGATTAAATTAGTAGGTAGGTAAAAAGTATTATATTGACGCGGGCGTAAAAAATATTTTAAATTAATTCGATGTCAACCCTAGGCTTAAGTCAACATAGCTGACATTTGTCGGTGCTTGAACTGTCATTTGTAGAGAGAGTCGCCCCTGTGGCATGGGCGCACTAACTACAAGGCGTCAACGGGTGCGGTATGAGGTAGGGGGCGGCGGCGTGGGGTAAGCGATCGGCCGGGCGGCGCACGAGTTGGCAACAAAGCATCGATAGATGCGTAATGCATCCACATTTTTTATTAGTTTAGCGGATAAGTTCGGGGATTGATAATTTTGTTATTTTGTTCCAAAGGGGTAGTAACAAAAATCGCTAGTATTTTTTATTTTTGACAACTATTACGTATGTTGATTTATTGTACTGGTGAAAAAATAATCCCGTATATAATCACCCCTTTTTCCCGTAGGGGTAGGCAGAGACCACTTCTTTTCACTTGCTACGATCCTTACATACTTGTTTCGCTTCGTTCACTTCATTCTTACCATCCATCCCTCCTCTCACATTCAACGTAGCGAAGCGGCTCTCCATGGTCCGCCTTTCGCTTCCGCGAAAAACGAGACGTGAAGTTTGGCGAACCACATCGCTGCCATTTTGGATAATTACATTATTTTTATGATTATCCATTGCGTTCCCACGGATTGGCGGAGAGGGTAGGAATAGGAAAAGGTTAGGTGGTGGTGGAATTAAGAGTGAAAATTCTTTAATGTAGCTCATCACATAATTAAAGTTTTAATAAACGGCTTATTTTTTGTACTTATAACTTAAATGCTTTTTCGTGTTTATTCACTTTTTGTTAGTTGCGCTTTGCGGGTTGACGAAAACACGTTATATTACGTTACGCAATAATTCGTGTTTTAATCGTAATAGTGGTGTTTTGGTGGCTTACCGTGAACTTTTAATGTAAATCATAAATATAATAGTGGTCCATATGGACGTAATATAAACTTTTCGTGTAGTGTTTTAGTATTAAGTTTATTAAATTTTTGTCGTAAGATGACGACTAGACGACGTGAATTGGAACAGTAATTTATGGAACTACTTTGAAAGAAATGAGGTGGAAAATGTGTGTAATGTTTGTAAAAAGTTATTATTCTATAAGTCAACTATTACTTATGATAAGCAACGTTTAAGATTAATGTATATTATTATCAACATGTAAAAACATTTTTATGAGTTCATATTATTATATTAATAATTATTCAGATTTCAGACAGTCCTAAGCCTGCAAAGTACGAAGGAAAGTTAATTTAAATCAGTTTAAGCGATCGAAAAACGTAACATAAGTGCAAAAAACATTATAAGTGGCAATAAGTAGATAAGCAAATAAGCAACTAAGCAGTTAACAAAATCTGCTTTTGAATATTTAATAACGGATAAGTTAACTTTTAATTTTAAGCCGTTTATCACATCTCTAGTCGCATACCCGTATACTATACCACAACTACCGGACAGGTATGTTAGGATGAGTATCCCATGACAGATTATAAGATAGCCATTCAAAATTGAACTTTATTCATTACACAACAACATACACGTTTCATTGTAACAGTTCGAATGTCAGGTTGCACCGCGCTGTACAGCGCATGTGCAGTGTATAATTGATGTCATATTAAACGTGTATGTTGTTGTGTAATGAATAAAGTTCAATTTTGAATGGCTATCTTATAATCTGTCATGGGATACTCATCCTAACATACCTGTCCGGTAGTTGTGGTATAGTATACGGGACTCTTGCGTCTCTAGGAAACCCAACACCGTCCTCCTCTGAGTTGAGATTTTAAATATTTGCCGGTTCTCTGTCATATTATGCGGGAAATCCCGCATTGGTCCTTGCCTTACACACACACAAAGACGCACGAATTTTGCTACTTTACCACAATTAAGTCATTAGCACTATTTCTTTCTCATTCATTAAAACAATACAAGCATAACTTCACTCCCGTATTCACTGAGACCAGTGTATCAGTTTTTGCCTATTTCGTTCCGAAGCACGTATTTGCAATAAGAATGAAGTAATTATCACGTACTAAGTCGCGTATGCCGTGATAAACCCACATTTGACATGCCTTAGCGACGATAAACTCCACGGGACCACCTTCGTTTCGTCTCGCGATGTGTTATTCGGTATTCGAATGTTTAAAAAACTTGAGTTGGTAATAGGCATATGTAATAGTTAATAATATAATATCTATGGACGCTTCACATCACGAAAATCTGACCCCGTAGTAGTAAGTTCTCGAAGAACTTGTGTTAAGGCCCTAAGGGTACCCAGACAACGGAAATATATTTAATACTTTTATATTATACACATATTTAATATACATCCATGACCCAGGAGCACAGAATAACTTTTTGTTCCTTCGGCGGGATTCGAACCCGCGACGCGACTAGTTACACCGTTAATTATATCACGTTACCCAATCTAACCTGATATATGTAGAAACAACTAGGTTAAGAGAAATATACATTTTGTATGGCAATGTTAATATTTACGTTTGAATAATTATATGACCATATTATTCCCGTGGTGCTTCCCCTTTTAATTCTAACTTTTTCGCCATTTCAATTTTTGTTGTGGAAAGCTTCAACTAAAGTGGGAAACTACTGGTCCGATTTTGATGAAATTTGACACAGATGTAGAGTAGACTACGGGAAAGGACAGAAGGGGAAGGGGTAGATCCTTTCCCGTGGTCTAATCTACATTTGTGCCAAATTTGATCAAAATTAGACCAGTAGTTTCGGAGCCTATTCAATGCAAACAAACAAATTTTTCCTCTTAATTATATAAGTATAGAATTTAAAGGCATAATATTATGATATGTAGTATAGGTACTGTCTTCTTTTCCTGCTAACAGCTATCTATAGTTATAATACGAGCCCCCCACGGCATTCAAAGCATGTTGAAGCTCAGTGACACATTATTGCGACTTTACAAGGTTGTAAGGAGAGTCCGTGTGATATTCAGATATCTCATGTGGTATGTGACACCTAAGGGGCCGTCCATTAATCACGTGATGTTTTTAACAATTTTTTTAGACCCCTCCCCTCCCCCTGGTGATACGTGGTGAGGTTTTATACTACCCCCCCTCCCCCACCTAAGATCACGTGTATTTTTTACATAGTATTCAGGTCATGTTTGAAGGAAAACTTTAACTTAAAAAACAATTTAACCGAATAATTTAAGCAATTAAAAACTATACGAGTCATTTGTCTTGTAAGTATTTAACCTCTCGGGCGTCGGACTGTTAAAATTTTAAAAGCGGGTGGTGTCAGCGGGTCCGGCGTCCGGCACTGAAGGCGTTCGCGCGGTTTCTCCGGTTCCGGTTTTTCAAGATTATATTAATCAATTGATTTTAAAACTATTGCATGTTATATATATTTAGAAAATAGAATAAATTCCTTATATGATGATGTAACTGGAATTTAAAAAAAAAACTTAACGAATAAAAGCAATCATGATGTGAACACAAAAGAATTGTTTTTTTTTTCCCAATTCTTAGTTTTTAAACTCAACAAAAAACATTTTTAATTTGATTTTGCGTTAATTACATTCTGTGGATATATTGTTCATATTATTTAATAACAAAACAGGCCAATGTAAAAAAAAAATCCATGACCCCCCTTGAGCGTTACGCGGTATTATACGCCAGAAGGCACCCGCGCTTGTTTTTTCGATTTTTATTATTGAATTGTTAGTAAAACCTTGGCACATTATACATTTTTAGAAATTAGAAGAATCGTTCTACACAATGAAAAAATAAATTAAAAGAAATATAAACTACATAATGCAAAATATCAAACATGATTTCACTGGAAATGAATTTTTTAATGTTGGTTTTTGAAGCTAAATTATGGCGAAAATTTATATCACACGCATACGAAAGTTTTTATTTAATTAAATAAATACGTGTTCAAATAACGATATATATAAAAAATTCGTGATTTGTGCACAAAATTAACCAAACATCAATGATTAGTGGAGTGGAGTGAAATTGGTGTCAAATTTCTTTACTCTGAGACAAACAATTATTTATTTTATTATTGAGTACAACAGCAAAGACAAAAAACTATAACAGCTTTGTTTTATCCCTGTACTAAGTAAATAAATTTCAATCACAGATAAAAATCCAGATATTTACAAATGAGAATAAACAGAAAATATAGCAATAAAAATGGGCAAATGTGCCGGCCGACGCCCATCCTGGTGGTTTTTATTTGTATTTATGTGCCGCGCGACGCCCGAGCGGTTAAATACCTAACACTACGAATCTGCAACCGATAATAATTTCGGTATGCATAGACTAGATTCGAAAATTAATACACGTGATGTCTCCTTATACCCCCTCCTCCCCTTGGTGATACTTGGTGATTTTTTTCGGACCCCCCCTCCCCCTTTAGGCATCACATGATTAATGGACGACCCCTAACAGGAACCGTTTCCTGTCACACAAATGGCTTGTAAACAGGCGTATCGCCTTTCCTTTTGATTTATTATAATATACTAGCTGATGCCCGCGGCTCCGCCCACGTAAGTACAGTAACCCACGAGAACCGTATATGTCCCGCGATAAAAAGTATAGCCTATGTCCTTCCCCATGGGCGTAGCCAGGGGGGTGGTTTAGGGGGTTCAAACCCCCCCCGAAATGGGCCGGCAGGTATATATAATACAGAGATCTGACCAATATACAGAGGCGTATTTAGAAATTTTGCGCCCGAGGCCAATTAACATATTTTGCCGCCCCATTAACCCTATCTGAAAGATGATTTTTGAAGTTATTTTAGAAAAATAATCAACAGCCTAAATCAGAACTTTGATTACTACAACAACCCCCCCCCCCCCCCGGAGTCGTTTTATTTTCTTGAACCCTCCCCGAAACTAAAACCTGGCTACGCCCGTGTCCTTCCCCATGGTCTACTTTATATCTGTGCCAAATTTCATGATAATCGGTTTAGTAGTTTTTACGTGAAAGTGTAAATAAAGTTTCCCACGGGAACCGTACATTTCCCTGCGATAAAAAGTAGCCTATGTCCTTTCTTAGGCTATAGACTGTGTACCAAATTTCATTTCAATAGGTTCATTAGTAGTTTTGCCGTGATCAGTCAGTCAGACAAGTCAGTTTATGATAAAAAATTAGCTTCACTCATAATACAGTTAAAGTAAAATGAAATTCATCTCTAAATACCAGAATTGAGGTTCAGGATGTTTGTTTTAATAATTACAATAGGTTTTTTTGTGTCGCATCGTTTTTAGCAATTAAGCTAAGAAGCTAGTGTCCTTGGGGGACGGAACTATCGCTTAACATGAGGCGAACCGTCTGCTCATTTGACTCCTTATGCCATAAATAAAACTGCCTTAAGTTGAAGATAAATCTAACCTATTAGGATTATAAACCTTTTTTAATATAATACAATATCTATGATAATCTATACTAATATTATAAAGCTGAAGAGTTTGTTTGTTTGAACGCGCTAATCTCAGGAACCACTAGATCAAATTGAATAATTATTTTTGTGTTGGATAGTCCATTTGTCGAGTAAGCATTACGCTGTGACCAATAGGAGCGAAGTATCAGTGAAAAATGTTGCAAAACGGGGTAAATTATTCATATTTGAGGGCTTCCGTTGCGTGCACTGCGTAAACGGTTCAAGTTATCCAAATAATATATATGAACGAATTATTCCTCTTTAAATGATCTAAAAAAATGTCCGCGACAGTATATTATGTCTACCTTATAAGGTTGACTCACTATAACCTTTTTATGGTAATCAAATTTCGCGACGAAGTCGCGGGCAACAGCTAGTAATTATATAAACACCGAACAGCTTGAAACCAATCAAATTTTTTTAAAACACAACGCGCGTTAAGAGCAACATATATTTAATTAAAGTATTAACTATTTCCTCAGGTCGGGGTACGAAAATAGACAGATCTGTCCTAGCCTCTAGGTTAAAAAAATCTGGTTATCATGATAATGTCCTGCCAGACCTGATGGAGACCATGTAGACCACTCTGACTTACATACCTGAAGATACGCATTAACTTTAAATCCATAGTTAAATATTTTTTGTTGTATTTGTTTTAGAAAATGTGAATTTGTTTGGTATGGTTTTGACGACTGACTTATGTGAATTTTTAGTGTCATTTTTTTATTTTGAAGAAAGAACTGACAAAAGTTCAATTTTAAAGGTTTAAAATTTTTTGTTAAATCACTTGTAATTTTTTTGCCCAATTTCATAGGTGCTACTTGCTACATAGCATGGGTAAACATAAATGCTAGCAAAAATGCATTGGGAGTTTTTGACCCGCTGTTTATAAATTAAAAAGTGTGGCCAAAATACTAATAGATAGCGACCCGCCCCGGCTTCGCACGGGTACAATATTGATACTAATACTACAGATAACAGAATGTCTTTAAACCTCTAATAAAACGGGTGAAATTTAGTCAAAACAAACAGAAACAAATTAATATAGGTACCTACTAATACTTAATGAAATAAGTAAGTGGGTATACTTTTATCGTATGAAATACCTACACTTTTCAGAACTAACAATACAACAATCACTAAATAAATAGTTATTCAAGTATCTATCCATCATAGTTACAACGAACACAAAACAAAAAATTTACTCATAGATCTAAACTCGCACGCCTTGGCGACGACGCGACGCCCACTTCGTAACGGGCCGTGCAGCAGAAATCGTAATATTTTAATTTCGCCATAACTTCAAAACCAAACATCCAATTTTAATCATTAAAAGACCAAATATTATCTACATAAACTGTACTTAGTGATGAAATAATTTTTTTGATAAGGATTAATAGCATGAGTAAAATAAACGCGTTTAAATGTAGTCCAAAAAAAATTCAAGATTTCTAAATAAAAAAATGGTTGTTATGCCTCACTCGACATAGATAGGTATAGTGTGTCGCGGACTTTTTTGTAGATATTTATAAGATCTACAATTAATTAAAACATTTTATGGTTCTATCTTTTATAGTTTAGGCAGCGTACGCAAAATAAGTAACTTTTCTGGTTGATTTTTTACACCTTGTGTCCGAAAAACCCAAATATCTTACGGAACCCTATTTTTTTCCAAAATAAAATTTAGCCTATGTTACTCGTGGATAATGTAGCTTTCGAATGATGAAAGA
The DNA here is from genome assembly GCA_905404095.1 of Glaucopsyche alexis. Lineage (NCBI taxonomy): Eukaryota > Metazoa > Arthropoda > Insecta > Lepidoptera > Lycaenidae > Glaucopsyche > Glaucopsyche alexis. The sequence goes on from FR990057.1 coordinate 3,170,697, forward strand.
ATTTTTGAAATCGGTCCAGTACTTTTTGAGCCTATTCATTACAAACAAACAAACATACAAACAAAACAAACAAGTTTTCCTCTTTATAATATTAGTATAGAAGTATAGATAGTATTCGCTCCGTGCACGACTTCAGCGCCACCTAGCGTTCGCAACTTTGTTGGCTCTGACCGTTCTGGCGTTTTTTAATTTTTTGGCGGCATTGTGATAAAATATTAAAACAATAATTTTCCTAAAGAGTTTTTAGCATGATCTATCAGCATGGAAATTTGCTAGTTTCTATCTCCTATAGTTTAAAAATGCTAGGGGAGGACCAACTTACAAACTATTTTGGAGGCCGATTACTCGAAAATAGTCAACTTTAAAAAAAAGTAACGTATGAAACCTTGCCTTTATTTTAAAAGACCTATTCTACGATACCCCACATGATGGGGTAGAGTGAAAAAATATTTTTCATCCCCACTTCACATGTATGGAGAGCCACCCCTAAATATGAAATTATTATTTTTTATGATCCCGAAACCGTGATCTATACACAATCTATAACTGTACCAAATGTCATCAATTTATATTCATAATTACAGGAGCTAGAGGCGCGGACAGACAGACAGACAGACAGACGGACAGAGCGAAACTATAGGGGTTCCTTATGTATTACGGAATCCTAAAAATACTATTGTGTTATTAATGTAAACTTCAAAATTACTGTGATTTGGGTGGACAGTGTTGTGTAATCATTTTTGGGAATTCAAATTAAATGTGGTATGTAAAATCTATTCAAAAGTGTGTTTTATTTTGGTTATATCTGGGTTTGCTTACTTCTTTTTTAATTGTAGTTTTACTGTAAAACAAGAAGATAAAGCTACTTTAATGATTTTATTAAATAATAATAAATTTAATTTAATTAAATTTTAGTAATAAATTAAATATTGTTTTCAGATCAAAATGAGTATTATTTTAAAGACCGGGTTTGTGAGTATCACCCAATATAAAATTTCAACCACAAACCGTTTGTAAAGGAAAATTGTAGGTATGTAGGTATTGTAGGTTCTATACTTCAAGCCCGCATTATCAGACAAACATCTGTTACTTTGATACATAGATATATATAATATTAAAACTTTGATACCTTATAAAACGCTTTTAGAATTTTAGAAAATTAAAGATTGCTTCGGCATTGACAGATGACAAAGCCTACATTATTTCTACTTTTTGCCACCATGAGCGCTGCGATCGATTATGATACCCCCACCTAGTACTTCGCACCCAGCGAATAGAAGTATGGATAGTATAGATAGTACTATTTTCATTAAAATTTAATTTCCCGTAATTATTTTAATTCAGATCCATGGCGAATGGAGGTAATCAATAAATGTTTAATCATGCTCTGTAATCTATATGAATATTCGTTGAAATGAGTTAACACAGTATTTGCCCAACCTCCTACAGATTATGTGACCTATGCCGTTGTAATCCACGCTTACATCTACTTATACAATATGTATCTCCGTGTGCTTAATAAAAAAATTAGGAAAACAGTTGACTTAAAGGCCATCCGTGCAACTTCCCGCTATGCGCTTAAATTTTATCTAATGCGTCATTTTTGAGCTTATCGAGCTCAAAAATAAAAGTGCTTCTAAAAATTTTCACTGATCATTTTCTGAAGCTCGGAGAGCTCAAAAGTCTGATGAAAGTTTAATAAAACACTATTTTTTTAAATTTCAAACTGACTTTGGAATGAATCAACCGATTTTCACGCGATTGGCAGTGCAGTTTTTCATGTCCTTTAAAATAATCGACAATCGACAACAAAACATTTATGATGAAAAATTTCGAAGTAATTGCGAAAAAAAAAAAACTTTTTTCGGTTTCCTTTCCTGCACGATATCTCTCGAACGAATCGACCGATTTTGACCGGATTAGCGGTGATGGACGTGGTTTTTCAAGGTTAAGAGCTGATTAGTTTTTGGAGTTGATCGATAAAGACGTTTAAAAGTTATTAAAAAAACCACTAAAAAAACAGTTTTTTTTAAGATTTGTTGAAATTTGTCTGTTCGAATCGGTCCAAATTGTATTCAAAATGTAAGTTTGGTCAAGCCCTTTCGAATGGCGCTAGCCACAATAAAATCGGTCAAACCGTTCAAAAGTTATAAGAAGTTTACAAACACACACACACATACATTCATACAGACATAGTGACACCCTCGCGAGGGTAGTCAGGGAAGCTCAGGACCTCAGAATGTCGAGATCTGATGAGAATCCGATTTTTGCAAAACGGGGTAAAACCAATAACTTCCCGATTTTTGAAAATCTTAGATTTTCTTAGCGAGAAGTTAAAAAAACGTGTGTCAGCTAGACCTTTGCCGTTTGCACTTTGCTTACGGCGAAGTGTACAGATTACAAAGGAAACTTACCGTCATAGTCAATCTCGCCATCTCTCGTCCGGGGCAGGTCGACAGCGGGCGGCGCGGGCGTGGCTTCTGCCTCGGGCGTGCCCTCCGCGCCGCATGTACGGGCCACGCTGGAACAATGAAACGGGTCATGTTAAAAAAAAAAAAAAACAAAACACAAAGTACGCTGAATAAGATCGTTTATCGAGACAGCTAGTCTAACATATAAAATTCTCGTGTCATTGTGTTCAGGGACACACCCCTTTGAAACGGCTAATGACCGATTCTTATGATTTTTTTTGCATATACGGTAGGTCTGAGAATCGTGGTAATCTATTTTTTCAACCTCTAAATAATAAAAATAGCATACGTATATGACAAAACAACGTTTGACGGATCAGCTAGTAAAATATACTAGATGTTGCCTGCGACTCCGTGCGCGCTAAAGGAAATCTCGCGGGAGCCGTACATTTTCCCGCGATAAAAAGCAGCCTTTGTTCTTCCCCTCTACTTACTCTATATCCGTGGCAAATTCATCAAAATCGGCCCAGTAGTTTCGTAGCCTATTCAATGCAAACAAACAAACGAATGTTTCCTTCATTTAATTTTACTCCTCGAACTCTACCGTCAATAAAACTACATATTAGTTAAATGTTGTAACTTGGCTTTGTAATCCAAAAATACGGAGGCCGCTAGATAAATTTTGTCGTATGCTTGATCGAAGTAAAACGAGGCTTATTTGAGGGTAGTATAATAAACTTCAGTTCATTGGAATACTATCGGATAGTAATTGATACGCGCACTGTGCTTTCCTAAATTATAAAAAAATAAATAAATCACTGTTATGGCTGAGTTTACGCGGCGTGATGTTCGGGTGATTATGTTATATAATTTTCGTCGCGGTCTTACAAAGCAACAATGCTTTGAGGAAATGAGTGGTGTGTTGCAAGATACTTGTCCATCTTTAAGGACGATAGAAAGGTGGTATTTACAATTTCAACGTGGAAACTTTTATTTAGAGGACGAGGCAAGATCTGGTAGGCCAATTGAAGTAGATACTGAAAAAAATATTTCCACTTTAAAAAATCTAATAATGCAAGACCGACGAATCACATACCGCCAGATAGAGAATTTAATGAAGATAAGTGCACCAACAATTCACCATATTCTACACAACGAATTGAAAGTTAGAAAAGTTTGTTCACTTTGGGTACCACATTTGATGACCGATACTTTGAGGGAACAGAGAGTAAAGTGGTGCAAACAGATGCTTCAAAAATTCGATGACGGTCACTCTAATAATATCAATTCAATCATCACCGGCGATGAAACTTATATTTATTATTACGACGTCCCTACTAAATCTCAGAGCAAAATGTGGGTATTTGAAGACGAGGAACCACCAACATTAGTAAAACAAGCTAAATCTGTAAAAAAACTAATGGTCACAGTTTTCTTTAGGAATAAAGGTATTTTAGCTATTATTCCCTTAGAGACACAGAAGACTGTCACGGCATTTTGGTACATTAATGACTGTCTTCCAAAAGTTTTTGAAGCCTTAAAAAATGAGCGACCTAAGTCAAGACTTGATACTTGGTTCCTCCACCACGACAATGCTCCAGCACATCGAGCTGGTTCTACAATGACCTTTCTCGAGGAATCTAAAATAAAACTGCTTAGTCATCCTCCCTACAGTCCAGACTTAGCGCCGTGCGATTTTTATTTATTCCCTTACGTAAAGAAGAGCTTGAAAGGACGAAAATTTTCTAGCAACTCACAGCTACTAGGAGCGTTTGAAGAAATTTGCACTAACATTCCACCGTCTTTTTGGAAGGACACTTTTGCTACTTGGTTCGAGCGTATGAAGACTTGTATAGCTGCTGAAGGTGATTACTTCGAAAAAAAGTAAATTCTCTTTAAGTACGACAAAACTTATCTAGCGGCCTACGTAGATGAAAAATATTCACACTTATAAAATTTTATTAGTAATATATATGTATGATATATATGTATGGACGCTTCACACCACGTCAATCTGGTCCCGTGCTAAGTACACGAAGAACTTGTGTTACGCGAGACAAGACAACAATATTTAAGCTTATTATATTATACACGTATTTAATGCACATCCATGACCCAGAAACACAGAAAAGTTATTTGTTCCTTCGGCGGGATTCAAACCCGCGACCCCTGGCTTGAGCTCAACGCGCTTAACCACTGAGCCACAGACGTCAAACAATACCTAAAATACCGAAGTTCGTACAAGCTCACATTCCTCCTAATTAGCAACCAACAAAGCAATTACAGCATTCAGGAAATCACGTGACCACCTTGAAGTATGTCCTTCGGTCAAGCGTGGAGTGCCCCCTTCTCCCCTGATCGATACGGCATGGCATTGACCGTGGGAGCTCCCGGCTGCGGGCTGGAGAGGATGCCGGGGACATTCGATACCGACTACCGTAGACTCGAAGGCGACATAATACAAATACACAATGGAACGATGGATAGAGGCAGATAAAAAGTTTTTTGCAGAAAATATAGTTATAGGCTTTATGTAGAGTTTTTTTTACACTACGATTTTCATTTCAGCTGTTTTATAGGGTAGGTGAATACACAATTAAACAATTTGTACACCAACAAAATATTGTTGGTGTACAAATTGTTTAAGGCTGGGACTATATGATCCGGAATCCGGCAACCTCGGGAAATTTCAGAGCACTGAAAATAGAACTCTGCCTACAATAGAGTTGAAAATTAAAGTGACATGTGTCGAGCTATCATATATGACATTGACATTTGACTCGACACTTGTGTGTTCGATTCTCAGCTCTAATATTATATTAACGCAGAGTTCTATTTTCAGTGCTCTGAATTTTCCCCTGCCTTAGGAATTCCGGATATAGTCCCAGCCTAAAAGTCTAGAATCTGGTTTACAGGAATCGTGAGTCGAAATATCGAAAAGTGTAATAAATGTAGATATTTAGTTTTAGTGGTTGTTTTCCTGTAAAAAAATCATTGAGCGTTTTTTTAGGGTTCCGTAATACTTAAGGAACTCTTATAGTTTCGCTCTGTCCGTCTGTCTGTCTGTCTGTCCGCGCCTCTAGCTCCTGTAATTATGAATATAAATCGATGAAATTTGGTGCAGTTATAGATTGTGTATAGATCACGGTTTCGGGATCATAAAAAAATAATAATTTTATATTTTAGGGGTGGCTCTCCATACATGTGAAGTGGGGATGAAAAATATGTTTTCACTCTACCCCATCGTGTGGGGTATCGTAGAATAGGTCTTTTAAAATAAAGGCAAGGTTTCATACGTTACTTTTTTATAAAGTTGACCATTTTCGAGTAATCGGCCTCCAAAGTAGTTGTAAGTTGGTCCCCCCCCTAGCATTTTTAAACTATAGGAGATAGAAACTTGCAAATTTCCATGCTGATAGATCATGCTAAAAACTCTTTAGGAAAATTATTGTGAACCAAATCGGGACAGTAACTATTGAAGTAATTAAAAAAAAAAAGCATATTACGCGTTTATAGTAACGGAACCCTCCTTAGACATGTCCTGACATCCTCTTGGTTAGGTTATTTTGTAAAGTGGCGACCACAAACCTAGTATTAGACAAATTTCGGCAAGTTAGTAAGTTACATTATTCATTTATTTTCCTAAAAAGTTGTTTGTGTCAATCAAATTGTGAAATAAATAAATATCCAAAAAAAATGTCTATCTTTACAGTAAAAATGTCACCGGTAGGCATGGAAGTATTATTTAAAACCCCAGGCCATGTTTTGAATTCTGTGCCTCAGGCAAAGAGTAATTAATATGCCCCAGATGGGGACGCCGTGAATAAAAGGTTGGGAAACCCTGCTCTGAATATGAATATTCGTTGAAATAAATACACACATACATGCATAGACTGCCAAAATCATTATCCTTCCTTTTGGCTTCGCCGTAGTCGGGAAAAAAATCATTACATTCGCCTTACGCATACTGATTGTGGTGTTTGAATAAACAACTTCTATCGTCCATTGTTTAATTTTTAACAATCGATCCAAAATTAACAATATTTTTACTCACTCACTCACACTGAATCCCAATTCTCGTAACTATTTTCGATATAATCTAGGTTCGGACAACGCGCCGATTAATTCGCATAATATGCGTCAAGTAATTAGGAGAATTGAGGCCCTTATTAGAATTGTATTTTATAATACCTACCCGCATCAAACATGAAAGCATTCCTCTATCGTTATTCGTCTTGTAGAATATTTTAATAATTTCAGGAACTGCCCGTTCGAAATAAAAATAAAAAAACCGGCCAAGTGTGAGTCGGACTCGCGCGCCTAGGGTTCCGTACAAACCTGCTGTGATTTTGTTACAGCTTAAAGGTATTATAGATCTGAGTATTTGATATGAGTTTCAATTTAATACCCTCTACGCGTTCACGAGGAAAGGGCTACCTAGTAAGTTTAAAATTATTAACAATATTTTTATTATATATGATGCAACAAAAAATTTACGGTTTTCGCAATGTTTACCTTATCCGTGCTATATGACGTTGCTTCGTACCAAATTTCAAGATTCTGAGTTCACGGGAAGTAACCTGTAAATTTTGATTTCCTTGCGAGTGTCGAAAATTTGCGGCATAAACTGCTGTATCTTTTGATTGCGTTGGCTCACAAGTTTGATTTTTTCACAGCTCCAAGGGACAGTAGACCTGAGTATTTGATATAAATTCCAGCTTGATACCTCCACGCGTTCCTGAGAAAAAGGGTCTTGACAGACATTCGGACGGACAACAAAGTGATCCTATAAGGGTTCCGTTTTTTCCTTTCGAGGTACGGAACCCTAAAACAAAGGCACACAGGTTGTTATTAAAGAAAAAGCTGTACTGTCCTAAGCTTTTAAAAATTAACGACACAATGTTTCGGACTGTCCTGCTATGTCACTCAAACCTAGTCACCCTAGCTGTATTGAAACGCGATACCGGAGGTGAACGACCTAACCCCTATTAATTAACTTCACAGTTTTCCTGCTTAGGTATATCAATTAAGTTTCGTAATTAATTGTAAATTCGTAAATAGAAACTGTGCATAAAATATATAGCATATAGGTAGAGTAAAAACAAAATTAAAATTGTAAGCAACTCCCGAATTGTCAAGTAGTGAGCGTGTTGATGGTGATGAATAATATCGATCTAGAACAAAGCTAAGAACAATATCGATCATGTCAGCTTTCAAACAAACAAACAAACTAAACTAAATCAAAATCAGTCCGTCCGTTCCGTTTGGGAGCTACGATACCACGGACAGACACACAGACATACACGTCAAACTTATAACACCTATCTGTTTTTGTCGGAGGTTAAAAAGTTTGACTCACGAAAAATGTTTGCTTGAGGAGTAGCTTGTGTAGTTAAATATTAATACGTAATACCTATGTAGTGGTAAAATGTATGAGACATAAGACCTTTACAATCTATCCCCATGTCAATTTAACTTATCCAGTATCCTTGGATGGTTGCCTGGAAGATATCGCTAAATAGCGATAAGTCCGCCAGAATTGTATTGATTTTTCTGTTTTTTATAATGTTTCATTTTGTATTTTGTGGAATGTAATAAAGAATATTATTATTATTGCCTTATTAATATGCGCACCATATTTTTCGTTTAAAACAGCGTATTAATTGTAAAAACACATCGCAATAGCCATTTTTATTTCGTTTAGAGAGACTACACACACGAATTTTCATACCAAAGCTAAGGCAAGTTTTTCAATACAATTAAAAAGTACGGGTCAATTCACACCGTAACGAACCGACACGCGACCCGGCGCTGCAGTTTCAACATAGCTATTGAAAATCGAACTTTATTCTAAGTCATAACGCAAGAAGATACACGTTTCATTGTAAATTCTCAATTCTCTTTTTTTAATATAATATAATTAACAATTTAAACTCAATTTAGACAAAGTGGTAAATGACACAGAATTAATCACATTAACTGGCAATTTTATATAATATCTTCGAAGAATTGGATAAAGTAATAAAACAAGTAGGTGCAGGTAAAGATTATAAAATTGTATTTTAAGCTGCCTTTATTTAATAATAATTAGAATGTTTATTATAAGAATTATAAAAAAATTGCCATAGATACAATTTTATTGTGATCTATATAAAGTAATTTAACTTTATAATAGATTTTTTTTTTATGATATTTTTACCCTTTTTAGTGATATTTGTTAAATTATTAGTAAAACATTTTAAGAACGTTTATAATAAACGATCAAATGTATAATTATTTAATACGCGCTAAGCTTCCATTAGGTATTGTAAATAAGATGACGATGATGGTTACTGTAAGTTACATAGTGGCATATTATGCTTGCAGTTCTTTGAACAATGCCAAAATGTTTTAAACGCGTATCTTTAAAGATTGACGAGTTCTGATCAAAGCATTTGTGATCATCAGGTCACCACTTTAGTAAAAACGGGACCAACCTCGGATAATACCATTTAATAATCGAAACTTTTATAGCCGGCCGAACTTCACCTCTCTTCCCGCTGTAAACTTCCGTTTAGAGTTCTGTTATAAAGTTTGCGGGACCAGAAACGGAAACGAAAGTGAAAAGACATGCAGAATTTTCGCGGAAGCGGAAACAGAAGCAGAGTTCTGTTGCATCACTAAGTTGAATCGTGTTTATTACTTTAGCTAACATTGGCCCGCTATTATGAATAATATCCGGACAAAGTGATCAATTTATCACATTATCTAGACAATATAGCTATTATACATAATGACCAGTCATTATGTATAATAGCTATTTAATCACAATGACTGTAACATATACACACTGTAGTTACGACTGATGTAATTATGAATCGTGTATTTTTTGTGCCATTTTCAATAGCTATGTTAACACTGCAGCGCCGTGTCGCTTATCGTCGCGGTATGAACTGACCCTAAAGGCTTATTTTTCTCGTGTGATGTTGGAATAACAAACATCTATACATAAGCTATATTTCAAACCCGAGTGTTCCTAATCGCAACTTGACCTACAAACCTCGTGACTCATGTACAGTTGCTCGACAAATAGGTGTAACACAGTCTACATCTCTACCAGAAGCGTAGCGTGCCTTGGCCCCGTATAAAAATTTGTTTGGGGGCCCTTACGAAGAGTAAAGATTTCTCACAAAAGAAGAAAAAAAAAACCATAAAGTTAAAAGAAATATTTATTCATCATAATTATCTATCTAACCCAGTGGTCCCCAACCTTTTTTTTACGCGGGCCACAAACTCGTTATACTACTGGTGTCGCGGGCCGCAACCAAAATTTTTAGGGGCAAAAAAATACGTTATTTAAATTTAACGATTTATTAATAGAATAACACAAGGTAGTTAAAAGAGTGAAACTAAACATTTAAGATGAGTTATCGACACAAACTAAAATAAAATAACAAATAATATATTATGTATATTATCTATTATAAAAATTATGTTCACGCAGTGTTAAAAGTTAAAGTTTAAAAGTTATTGAGTGTTTGTTATTATCTATATTTCATAACAATGTCAGGAGTCTTCTAAGTTTATACATATAATGGTTTATACGTACATACGTTATGAAAAAGTAGATTGTTTCAAAATGAGTGGGAAATTGAATATTTTGTTGTGCCGATCAAAAACAGTGCGGCTTTCTATGTCATGAAAGTATACAGTGAAGTGTCATTTTTCCACCAAACATAAACCGTTTAACGATATTTCTTCCTGGGTCATCTGTATGATATGAGAAATAATTATATGCGGTGGCGGTGCGGTGGAAATTACTATTCTTCAATTTTCTAATTAAAAAAATTCTCTTTGCGCTTAGCTTTATTCAGCGATTTTTATATCTAAGGTACATAGAATACAATATAGACAGCAAACAGACGATCGAAATTGATTCGGGGCTCGGGCCGAACCACGACCTAGGTGCGCTCCGAACCAAGTTCGACCGTCTGTTTGTAATCGGGCACGACGGACGTTCTCTCATCATATCTATGAAGTTTATCGTACCAAAGGGCAAAAATGGGGCCGTATTACTAAGACTTCGCTGTCTATCTGCCCGCGCCACCCAGGCTGTATTTCAAGAACCACTTTATCTAGAAAGCTGATATTTTTATAAGTCACTTAATTCTGATGCCGCTATAACAACATAATATCATATCTAAAAAACAAAATAAAACAAATAATATAAGGAGAAGCCATTTTTATGACAACAAAACGCGATTTTTTGTCCTTTCTTTGGTCGATGTTAATAATGGCAATACTTTAAATATTCACAAGATACTAAATTGATTTCTACTCCAATATATAATTCAAAATAAAAATTAATATAAAAGGGGTTTTCATAAAAAACACAATGTTTGTCTATTTTTTTCCTAAAATGGTACGGAACCTCGTACGCAAGTCCACTCGTACTTGACAGTTTTTTAAGTTACAGATTTCACGCGGGCCGCGGGTTGGGGATAGCGGATCTAACCGATGTAGGGTGTTGCCAACTTCTGAATGCACGCTTTAGGCGGGAAAATATTGCTTTTTTGACTTTTGTCATTTGTGAAAAAAATTTTATGCAAATTTGAAATATTATGCAAAACAATTTTCCCTAATTTTAATTCACTTTTTTTTAAGTCGGTGCCTCCCTATGATAATTCAATTTGAAGACTTGAAATGTTGTATGGCAAAGACCTTTCCTGATAAATGTGCTACTCAATGGTGAAAATCCCGTCCAGTGATTCTTGAGAAAATCGCGGACAAACATACATACATACATACAAAGTACAAACATACAAGTCAAACTGAAAACCTTTTTAACCGACTTCCAAAAAAAGGAGGCGGTTATACGTTCGGCTGTTTATATATTTTTTTTTTGTATGTTAGACCACAATTCCACCGTCTGTGGACCGATTTTCAAAATTATTTTTTTGATGTAAAGGGTATAATCCCAAGTTGGTCCCGTTTTGAAAAAAGTGGTGACCTGATGATGGGATCCATGAGGAATCGAGGGAACTCCTCGAAATTTATATGAATACGTATGATGATTTCAACTTTTTCTGAAGTAGTCCAAGCATATGCTACCAAAAAGTAAGATTTTGTTCCAAGGTATACCCTGGATCCAAAAGTACAGAACAGAACTCCCGACTCCTTGTAGATACATGTTTGGGGATTTCGACGTTGTTTAAAGAACTGCAAGCATATGCCACCATGTCAATTAGAGTAATCATCATCATCACTACCACCATCATACCATACATCATCACATAATATATAAGGTACTTATAGTATTTTACACCAACATCTGTGTTTTTTGAACATTACTCTGCCCTTTATAGACCTATTTTTTGTAAAATTATTTTGTTGTTGTAAAGGGTATAATTCGAAATTGGTCTTTTAGTCACTACAGTGGAAACTTGATGATGGGATCCATGAGGAATCGAGGGAACTCCTCGAAATTTATATGGACACATATAGTGATTTAGTCTTTTCCTGAAGTAACATAAGCATATATGCTACCAAAAAATAAGATTTTGCACCAAAGTATAATACCCTGGATCCAAAAGTACTGAACAGAACTCCTCAGTCTTTAAAGATACGCGTTTAAAAATTTCGGCATTGTTCAAAGAACTACAAGCATAATTTATGCCACTAACTTACAGTAATCATCATCATCTTCTTCTTTACAATGCCTAATGGAATCTTAGCGCGTATTCAAGAATTATACATTCGATCGTTTATTTCAAACGTTCTTAAGATATATTAATAATAATTTAATAAAATATATCACTAAAAAGGGTGAAATTATTATTTTTAAATAAAAAATTAAACCGACTTCCAAAGTAAGAATACACAAAAAAGTATGAAATAAAACTTATTTTCTAAATAAGTCCCCTTTTAAATTCGGCTAAAATTTGAACTATTTCTCTACTCAATCTTCTTAATTTTGAAGTCGGTACCAGCAAATTTAAACGTGAGTTCTATAAAATATTGTTTCGGCTGGTATCGACTTCAAAATTAAGAAGATTGAATAGAGATTTTGTACGTGGTAGAGCCATGCTTCGGCACGAATTGGGCCGGCTCGACCGGAGAAATACCACGGGCTCACAGAAAACCGGCGTGAAACAGCGTTTGCGCTGTGTTTCGCCGAGTGAGTGAGTTTACCGGAGGCCCAATCCCCTACCCTATTCCCTTCCCTACCCTCCCCCATTACCCTATTCCCTCTTAAAAGGCCGGCAACGCACTTGCAGCTCTTCTGATGCTGCGAGTGTCCATGGGCGACGGAAGTTGCTTTCCATCAGGTGACCCGTTTGCTCGTTTGCCCCCTTATTTCATAAAAAAAAAAAAAAAAAAAAAAAAGAGAAATGGTTCAAATTTTATCCGAATTTAAAAGGGGACTTATTTAGAAAATAAGTTTTATTTCATACTTTTCTGTGTATTTTTACTTTGGAAGTCGGTTTAATTTTTTATTTAAAAATAATTCTTATTTTTTTGAAGACGGTTAATAAACGCGACTGTACGTACATATATCCCCTTTGTACAAAGTGTCCATGGTCAGTTTTAATCCACAATAAGTGCAATTAGGCCTCCGTCTTTTGAATTGCACTTGGCGGGATGCCGGTTCCATGATCGATCCCTAGTTGTATGACGTTATTGTGTACAATGTCGACATGGTTCTTGCTCGACCAGTCGCTAAACATTTTCTTTTGCACTAGGAAGTCTCAAAGTATCTAAAGGAAGTGGCAGCTTTGACTGCAGACGTGATTGAAGGGAAAATTAAGAAAGGAGATTAAAGAAAGAGGAGCAGCTGAACAGCTACATAGCTTTCGATTTGATTGCATTGCTACGAGCATACGTACGTGTCGACGATTGTGTGGAAAAATCCGTGGTGAAAAAAAGTGGAAGGAGACGTCAAAACTTTCAAAATTGGAGAGATTTGGCTCGTTGTATGAAATATGTTTCTCTAGGTACGTAAGTAAAGTCCTACAAGCAATATACCGGCAAGGATCTATTGGCGCGTGGCCATAATCAGAACTAATGCCGCCATCTTGTTAAATGTTACTTTTTAGTATTAGGTACACTTTTGAATCTAGCGCAGCCAGTGGCAGAAAAGAGGACTAAGATCTGGGTATATTATTGTGTACATAAATACTATGAAAAAGCCAGTACCGTACCGACTCCTGGTATCTATACTTCGTGGTTGCGACACTCACGCCCCGATGTCAATGTCATCCAAGTGCCAAAAGATCCTTGTAGGACTGTATGTATATTTCTACTCTGTGGTTGAAGTCCGTATTTACACGTGATTGTGTGTGCGTGCGAACGCGTTACGATTCAACGGCGCTGTAAAGCGATTTTTATCTTATGCTCGAGCGGCATCTTGTTCTATACTGCCTACCTATTAATACGGACGCTCCCGGCGTTTTTGGATAATCTTTGTAGGCAAGTGAAGTTTATTTAGCTGCAGTTGAAGCGGGCGTGGTATAGACAAACTTGGGAGTTGGGAGCAGCTCAATAGCTACTCTACTTATTACAAGAATAAGTAGCTATTGACCGCTTTATGTGACCGATGTAGTGTGATGCTCTATATGTCGAGTGTCGACCACGAACGATGGGGCCACAGTAAAGAAATATGTATAATATTTATGTACTGTGCTAGGGCCATACTAATGTTAAAAAAAACATACACACGAATCGAGAACTTCCTCCTGTGTTTCGGAAGTCAGTTGATAAACGCCAGCATTGAATATTACACTAATCATAATATGCATATTGCAAATACGTAGAGCAAAACCTTTAAGTACAGTTTTCCGAGAATTGTACGAACGGAGGAGTATGAGATTTGGCCCCTCAAAATTTATATCTAGGAAGAAAGAAGGTACACATTGTGAATCGTTTACAATTCCACCTAATTTATATGGCCCTCAGTGCATACTGCATAGATATATATATATAATATATATATATATATATATATATATATATATATATATATATATATATATATATATATATATATATATATATATATATATATTTAAATCGACGAAGACTTCTTGCGTCCTTACAAACTACCACCCTGTAGCGTCCACTGTATGTGGCAAGATTTTACATGTTATAAATGCGTATATGTGTAGTTTTTATCAGTATGATATCGAGAGTCGACGTGGTATCGCGTTATATAATGAAATATGAATATTCAGTTTTGGAAATTTCCAGGTCATTTAGTACTTCCGTTCACCGCCAAAGCTATCCAGCACACAGTATATATCCGTATACTTCTATACACTGCATGGATGCTAGTACTTCCGTTCACCACCAAAGCTATCCAGCACACAGTATATATCCGTATACTTCTATATACTGCATGGATGCTCTTACCTCCCATCAATTTGTTGAAATCAACTCCGTATAATGCCCTACATATATTACCAACATTATGCAGATAAAGCTACACCCTTCAATCTTTTATGAGATTGTGATTCCGAATTACTGTTTTTGTATTTTTGTAAGAAGGGTTATGTTTTTCGCGCGTATCTTTTATGTATGTATGTATGTATGTTAAATAGTCGTCTTTTTGATTTAAATCGACCAAGTGTGTGTAAGTTAAATTAAAAAATCTAAAATAAAATAACTAATTAAAAAAAATAAAAACAACCCGACTGACGACCGACTTCATAATTTTTTTGTGTATGATTACTTTGGAAGTCTGTTTAATTTTTGTTTAAAAATAATAATTTTACAATTTTTTGTGACGTTTGTAATTATCGAATACGCGCCAAGCTTCCATTAGGTATTATAAATTAGTGTCCGACCGAGTGTTCGGTTTCGGTTTCGGTCGAGTTTCAGCAAAAAAACGTGTCTCGGTTTAGTTTTGGTTTTGCCGAAACTACGACCGAAACCGAAACTGCATTCTGCATGTGCATGGAGTTCTCGGGCTGTGATCGGTAATGTTCGACGCTTTTTTAAATTCCAACTAAGCGACGCGCGACGCGACGATGACATTTTATAAGGTTTTGTTACAGGACATGATTTATTTAACTCCGTTGCATTTACTTGAGATGGGGTAAAAATAATAAAAGTAAGTATTTGATTTTACACATTTACAGTTGGTATACATAAAAAAAAAACACTAACTCGCGCATTGTCTAAACGTCATTTTGAAATAGCTATTGTAGACCAATGCCGATAATTTTTGAAACAAAAAAAAGTATAGTAGGATGAAACCCACTGGAAAAGGAAAAAAATATAACAAAAAATAAGGAAAAAATAAATTACGGGCGATTTGAGGTTGGGAAGTGTAAGGGGGTGAGTTACAAGGGGTAAAAAACGGCTTATCTCGATTTTCGGCAAAACTATCCTATGGAAAAAAGTAAAATAGCAAAGTTATAGTTAAATGTGATAAAAAGATCTACAACGTTTGTACTTATTTACAGTTTTTCCACATAACTTCATAATTTATGTGAAAAATTCAACTAACCAAGTGTTTGTTCTTTTTTTATATTTATGTTATTACAAAAAAATTCACGACATTTGGTGAAAACACACGGCTACGCGTGTGTTTCAAATATATTGTAATTTTTTTTATTTAAAATATTTATTTTTTCACCTTATTTTGACTTAATATCAAAAAATTAACCCTAATTTTCAGTCGAAAACTCTCACGTCAAAATATCTTTTTTTTTTAAAGTCGGTGGGCTTTTTATTCGTTGAAATCTCTCTTTTCTGATAATGTAAAAAAATACATTACCACAGTAAAAGTTCTCAAAAAAATGCAAAGAAAAGAACAGGTAGTAAGGCCCAGACCCGCTTAGCCCGTTCCCCACTTCTCTCTGAAATACCTTTTGATGGGCTAAAATTATCCGTAGGTCACTCATGTATATAAGATTTTTTTTTTTTTTTTTTTATGAAATAAGGGGGCAAACGAGCAAACGGGTCACCTGATGGAAAGCAACTTCCGTCGCCCATGGACACTCGCAGCATCAGAAGAGCTGCAAGTGCGTTGCCGGCCTTTTAAGAGGGAATAGGGTAATAGGGGAGGGTAGGGAAGGGAATAGGGTAGGGGATTGGGCCTCCGGTAAACTCACTCACTCGGCGAAACACAGCGCAAACGCTGTTTCACGCCGGTTTTCTGTGAGCCCGTGGTATTTCTCCGGTCGAGCCGGCCCATTCGTGCCGAAGCATGGCTCTACCACGTAAAAAATCTTAAAATAGCAATAAATAAGCATCTATGGATATAATTTAAAGACGATTGGACAACTTACACAAAATATTGTAGATGAAGATTGAAGACATCTACAATATCTTGTAGATATCTTCATCTAAAATATTTTGTGCCTAGCTTCAATAAGAATTGAGGCTAGACGGGTCTAGGTTATGTGAGAGGTGATATAAATATAAAGTTTGCACGCCTCACACGCGTTTTATACTATAATCAGGAAACCGTAAGATGAAAAATGATCGCTTAAACAATGACTGATGTACCACAGCATCAATACATATCCTTAAATAGAGCCAATAATATTATATTACAGTAAATTATAAACAGTTTATTTGGAATATTGATATTTTTTTACATCTCTATCATTATCATCTAGTACAAAATAATTTATGTATGCATTACGAGTATGATACATCAGCAAGTGACCCCTCTTGCCCCCATTAATACCATATTTTGATGATTTTACAATAAAACAAGGTATGGTGACTACAATAAATATTTCTTAGTGTTTTGTCATTTTTTATATATTTATTTACGTTATTTTTCTTGCATCCGTTGCACATAAAATATATAATATGCATTAAATGAACAATATTATGTAACAAATATGTAACAAACAATAAAAAAAAAATATCGGCAAGCGGTACTGAGAAATGGGAAAATAATAGAAGAGAACGGGGAACGAATAAAACTGGTTATTCTATCAAAAAATGTTAATTAATATATTTTTAACCATTTAGAATTTAATAACGCCAAGCAACAGGGCTCATCCTTAGGATAAACGGAAACGTTTAAAAAAGATTCAACTCATTTCATTGCCCATATTTTTCTTAATTTATGGAACAAACAGACCTACGGACAGCTTTAGTTTTTTTTTTATTATTTCATTTTATATTACATAAATTAAATTAAATAAGTAAAAAGCAAAACATTCTACAGTCATGTTTGAAGTTCCTAGTTGTAAAAACATCAATTTTTCTATAAGTTTATTATTGAATTTCGGGTATTTCAACAGATTTATGTTGTGAACTTGTCACAACGCGGCCTTTCAAGAATAGAGCACACCCGAGGCGTGCTTAAAGGTGTAGATCTTTCTATTAGGTACCTACAAATTTGCCATTTGACTTTTTCCATAGGACTTGTAGTTTTGCCAGAAATCGAGATAAACCGTTTTCTATCCTTAAAAACTCACTTCCTTACACTCCCCGACCTCAAATTGCCCGTAAAATACTTTTTCCTTTTATTTTTCTTAAATTCTCTTCCTTTGCCAATGGGTTTCATCCTACTATAAGTTTTTTTTTTTTCACTTTTGACCATTTTCAAAGGTAAAAGCACTAGTCTATTAGGCTTACGAGGTGTTTGACTAGCTTGCATTGTGCCTAATTCGCTTAAGAACGACTTCAATTTAAGCCTGAAATTTTGTTCATAGATTAGAATGATGGAACGTTTGACCATATTTAACTGTCACACCGTTGACCGTACACGACAATGACACTTTTGCGATATTCTATTTTCTCATAATTATGAGAAAGCCATGCTTAGTTAATAAGGCTAACTCTCGTAACCTACTTCGCGATTTGATTTAGGTATAACGAGATAGTCGTTTCGTGAATTGGGCTAAGCTTAAAGTATTTAAGATCCGTTGTACATAATAATATAGCTGTTTTACAATAAACAATTGTAAATATTATAGTGCTTTTTCGTGTTTTGCTTGCAACACAGATTTGTATAAATAAACTACTAAGCGGCAGTAAATCAAAAGCATGTTAGGACATGTCTAAGGAGGGTTCTGTAACTATCAACGCGCAATAGGCCTTCTTTGAATTACTTAAAAAGTTGTAGTCCGATTGCGCTCAAAATAAATTCTCTAAAAGGTTTTTAACATGATCTATCAGCATACAAACTTTCCAGTTTCTGTCTCCTATAGTTTAAAAATGCCAGCGGGGGACCAAATTATAAAACCACTTTGGAAGCCGATTACTCGAAAATGGTTCTTTGTAAAAAAGTTATGTATGAAACCACGCCTTTATTTTAGATCTTTTCGACGATATCTCACACGATGGAGTAGAATGAAACAATATTTTTCATGCCTATTTCACATGTATGGAGGAGCCAACCCTCTAAAAAATGAATTTATGATGTAGAACACGGATCTATACACAATATAAAACTTTACCAAATCTCTCCCATTTATGTTCAAAATTACAGAAGCTAGAGGGGCAGACAGAAAGAAAGACTAACTGACGAAGCAAAACTATAAGGGTTCCTTGAATACTATGGAACCCTAAAAAGACTGACTGATTAAACTAACGTTTCCTTTATTTTTCTCTCAAAACATGATCCTTGTACCTACGGAAGTTTCGGTTGCGGCCGAAACTGAGACCGTTACCGAAATTCGTTTTCGGTTTCGGTCGTGAAAACCAGCTTCGGTCAGACACTATTTTAAAATAAGACGATGATGATGATTACTGTAACGTACATAGTGGCATATACTTGCAGTTCTTAAAACAATAATGCCGAAATTTCCAAACGCGTATCTTTAAAGACTGAGGAGTTTTGTTCAGTTCTTTTGGATCCAGGAAATAGCATTTTTTTTGGTAGCATAATATGCTTAAGTTACTTCAGGAAAAGTCTAAATCACTATATTATATGTCTATATAAATTTTGAGGAGTTCCTCGATTCCTCACGGATCCCATCATCAAGTTTCCATGTTAATGACAACAACAAAATAATTTTACAAAATATAAGTCCATAGACGGTAGAGTAACGTTTAAAGATCACCGTGTTTGTGAAAAATACTAGGAGAAGTACCTTTTGTATCATCATAATGTAATGATGTATGGTGTAATGGTGGTGGTGATAATGATGATCACTTAATTGCCATGGAAGCATATGCTTGCAGTTCTTTAAACAACGCTGAAATCCCCAAACATGTATCTATAAGGAGTCAGGAGTTCTGTTCTGTACTTTTGGATCCAGGGTTTGGGACCTTGGCGCAAAATCTTAATTTTTGGTAGCATAATATGCTTAGACTACTTCTGAAAAAGCCGAAATCGCCACAAGTATCCATATAAATTTTGATTCCTCATGGATCCCATCATCAGGTCACTACTTTTTTAAAACGGGACTTTGGGGTTATACCCTTTAGATCAAAAAAAGAATTTTGAAAATCGGTCCATAGACGGCTGAATAATCGTCTAACATACAAAATAATAATAAAATATTATACAGCCGAATACACAACCGCCTCCTTTTTTGGAAGTCGGTTAACAAAATATGCGATGCGACCGCGCTGCTGGCGCTGACGACCGGCTCACTTCCCGCCCCCCGCACGCCCCACACCCGTGCACCCTAAAAGGCCCCAGTAGGATGTAGGCGGTGTACTGATGTAAGAAAAATTTTGGACGCAAGATGATGCTCGTAGAGAACTGAAAAAAACTTTTAGTGTATACTTAGGGAGACGCAATATAGTCGGTAAACTAAACGCTCAATATACGGTACAAAATATACGCTTCTCAGTAGCGCCCTCGAAATTCCACGCGGCCGATGGCTGAACTACGAAATACGCTGAAAATCAATCTAGTGATGAAATTGAGTCCATGCCAATTTTTTGTCTATGCATTCTAATGATGAAAAGACACCCTTGGACGAAAAATGAGGGTCGGTTAATCTTGCGTCCGTATACCGGACGCAACAAGTCGGTCGGACGCAGCATCATTCGTAAAAATCGCCATGTAGGACGCAACATGATTCGCAAGATGCATATATATATATATATATATATATATATATATATATATATATATATATATATATATATATAATTATATTATACGAGTATTAAAATCAGGGCAGCCGGGCTCAGAAGTGCTTAATCCGTATTTTGATATAATTTTAGCACGTAGTCTTTTTTAAATCGGACATTGCTCTTTTGATATTCTTTAGTGAAAAATGGTCATATAAATTGTCTCGATAAAATTAATATTTTTGAGAGCTATGATTGCTTAAAATTCCGAAATATTGTAAAATGGGTACTTTTGATCTAGTCGAGGCATTTATACAGATTATGGTAATCCTGGTGATGAGGAAAATGGAAGTTTCCCGAGTATGTTTAATATTTACAAAGCCTGTACACTGTTTGATGTGGCCAATCGGAGTAATTAGCGAACCGCCGCGCCGGGTACTAATGAAGTAAATTAAATATTTAGAAGCGTACCTAAGTAATATTTCATCTTTGTTTTCAGGCAAATGACCTGATTAAAATAGGATTTCTTTTTAGAAAAAGGTGATTATAACATACTAGCTGTTGCCCGCGGCTCCGCCCGCGTAAATACAGTATACCACGGGAACAAGTACTGTTTCAGGATAAAAAGTATCCTGTGTTAATCTATAGTTAAAACTTCTACTATAATCCATACCAAATTTCATCAAAATCCGTTCAGTAGTTTTTGCGTGAAAGAGTAGATATACATCTATGCATCCTCATAAACTTTCTGATTTATAATAAGTAGTAGGATATTACGTAGTAGGAAGAGTATTCATAGCAATGCCGCAGGTAAAAGCTAGTTTAAAATATTTTACTCCAGATTCCAGATTAGTCTATGTTACTTGTGCAGATGAAACTTTTAAACAAAACTTGCCTGTACCGGGTCGCGGGTGCTCCGTCTAAAGTACAGAACATTATAACTTCGTGTTTGACCAAAGTTACATGTTATACAGCTCACCGGGGTATACTCGTAATTAATTTTAATTTTAAAGTCGTTTTACAGTTCTCTAACTGTTTCAAAATACGTAATATGAAATAAGAGGAAAGTTTGTATAAAATGTCTCCGAATCAATTGCGGATACTTCGGGCAAGTGATCCACAGCTTATGTAAAGACGTTTAGGCAAAAAAATAATTGTCATACTCAAAAATCATCTCATGTATAAATGACTCCGCTAAACGCAAACTCTTCCATATAAAGTTTTTTTTCTAGTATGACAATTATTTTTCTGCTTAAACGTATTTACTTAAGCAGTAGATCATATGCCCAAAATATGCGTAATTAATAATATCTATGGACGCTTCACACCACGTCAGTCTGGCCCCGTGGTAAGTATCCCAAGAACTTGTGTTACGGGTACCAGACAATGGAAATATATTTAATAATTTTTATACTATACTTATATTTAAGATTTTTATTATATTATACACATATTTAATACACACCCATCACCCAGGAACACAGAAAACTTTTTTGTTGCCTGGCGGGATTCGAAACCGCCACCTCCGGCTAAAGCGCCACTGCGCTCATCATAGGCTTGTTGAAAAAATATCGATATATCGATATTTTGTGTTCGATATACCGATATTTTAAGCCGATATTTTTTGATTCGATGTATCGATACATCGATACAAAAAAACAAATATCGAAATTCGTATCAAAATAGATTTTTTTTTTAATTTATCATCTCATGACGATCTAACTAAATTCGCTAGAATTCAAAGCGGTAAAATATTGAAAAAAAAAAGTTATGGTTGTGCAGAATTCCATTAATCTAATCTGTGGTAGTGAGTGCGTAACTAACTGCCCTGTCGGCATAATGGATCTAGTAACTATGGATAGAAGACTCCGAATTTTGTAATTGCTAAAAAGAACTGTATTACCTTGGTAATAGAGTGTATTTCACAATGCACGTGTCATAGAGGCAAATCCGAGCCGAGCGAGATAACCAGAAGGGAGGCCGTGTGTCTCGTTCTTGCATGTTGCCAACCAGAAAAATGTTGGTATTCATAAAAAGTAACTTGAAAAATCTTACATAAAACGAGTGTACTTTATTATTATTTTAACAAATATTTATAACTATATTAAATTCTAATTAAAAAAGTTAGAAATAATCATTTAATACTAAATAAACAATAACAATAGATACGCCATTACACATATTTTATGCTGAACACCGGGATATATTAAAATTGAACATAGTTTTTATTTCTTATTTCATGTATCTCCGTAACTATGTTTTTATTATTTATTTGATGATTTAACAGTCAAAATGGCGAAAAAATGTTGTATATATTCTTGTCGAAGTGAAAGTTATGCTGGTTGCCATATTTCGTTTATTAGTAACATTAGTAAGTTAATTGTAATGTTAGTCTAGTTATTCTAGTATAAAAGTGTTAACATTAAAGCAACTGACGTTATTAAGAGTTCTAACAGCTGTACTACGTTTTGTTATAAACTAGTCAGTAGCGACTCGCCTAGAATCGTAGTAAGTACTGAGAAAAAAACGTGTGTAGTCGAGTATGATAATATTATAGTTACAGTTTTTATAGATTTCTCAACAATGAAAAAAATGGCTCAATAGTGTTTAAGTAAGGCAAGAGAATTACATAAAAATCTGTTGCAAATTGGTCGAAAAATTTAACCGATATATCGATATTTTTTCGCGATATATCGAGACCGATATAGATATTTTTCAAATATCGATGTATCGATATATCGATATTTTCTTTCATTTTCGACATCCCTAGCTCATCACTGAGCCACGGAGGTCGTAATTGATTTTACCAAACCTCTTATATGAAATTATGAACTCCTTCTTCACGCTGGAAATTGAGGAGAGGTTGCGCTTACCTGTTTCACAACTTACTGATGGGTGCCAGATAGCTTAACTGCGTGTTTTGTCTCAGATCTCGGTATAAAGTAAGTAAAGTAAGCAGCGACAGAACTTCCGAATATTAAGTTATCGGAGACTTAAAAAAAATAATGAAAGAGGCCCTAAATATCAAGGCGACCAGGCAAAAGTTTATTATTTGATAAATAAAAAACTGGCCAAGTGCGAGTCGGACTCGCGCACCGAGGGTTCCGTACAAACCTGTAGTGATTTTGTTACAGCTTAAAGGTATTATAGACCTGAGTATTTGATATGAATTTCAATTTAATACCTCTACGCGTTTATGAGGAAAGGGGTAGTAAGTTTATTAAAAATATTTTTATTACGTATACTAGCTTTTGCCCGCAGCTTCGCTCGCGTGAAATTGGGTTTAAGGCAGAGGGAAATCTTGTTCGGGAAAATACCAATACCAAAATTGAATACATAATGGTGTAGGCACTGCACAGCCGTATCAGTTGTCTTTTATTTGAATGTTTCTTGCAACTTCGTAGGTACACTCAAGAAATCTGCCGGGAACTGTACCAGAAATAAAATTTAATTAGCTGCAAAAAGTATTCTGTGTTAATTCTGGATAAACACTACCATACCAAATTTCATCAAAATTATTTACGTGTTTTCTTTACTGCACTTTATTGCATGAAAAACTAAACATATTATTATGTACCTACATACAAACTTTCACGTTTAGGTATAATATTAAGTAAGGATTTCTTTGTACCCGATAATTAGTATTTTAACGATTTCGAAAATCTTTTGAATGGGAAGACGTTTTGGACTTTGAACTTAATAAAAAAAAATTGGATTGTGATCGTCCAACCTAGTTGGGACCACGACAGAGTTTGAGAGAGATATGAGTTAGCAGTACGACCACGAAGCCATCTAGCTTCTCATTTATTCCTCATATTATAATAATCATACACATTAATGATTAGGTAATACCTAGGTAGTTTTAACTAATTCAAATATCTGGTTATTTTATAGCATTTTATACTATGTTATTCTTTAGACTGATACAATTTTTTGTAGGTATGACTATGAACCGATTGAATTGAAATACACAAAATTATAAGCAGAGTTATCCTAATTCCTACCGCGTGGAACCCGTAAATTTTCCGCGATAAAAAGTTAGTTCCATGTGTTTATCCAAGGCCTAAACTACTACGGTAACAAATTTTATAAAAATCCGTTCCGCAGTTTCTGAGATTAGCGCGCACAGACGTACAGATCAAAAATATTTTAGGAAAATCTTAAAAGTCATTGTTTTGGGTTAAAATATTCTACTGAAATAGTATGTTATTAATAAGTATTATGAATATAATTAATGCAGCAATCGCAAATATTTAAGGTGCCTAGTTTTTTTCATCAAATTTTACTTTCGCATTCTTGTCAGATTTATTTTTCAGAATGATGACAATATATTATGTCAAAATAAAAATAAAGCTCCCCACTCACGGGCTATCGATTGCTTCGATCAAATTGGAAATTAATTCGTATTTAAAAGTAAATTGCTAACGACAAACTATTACACAAAATGATTAGTGTAAGACCTACCAGCTAGTTTTTGCGCTGGGGGTCAAAAGTTAGAACAAAATTTACGCGTATATGTACGAGTTTCATATAAAAAGTATAGTAATGTGGTCCTAGGATCTCAGACTATATTTAATTTTTATCTAAATCGATTTACTTGCAACTACGAATCCAGTAAATGTTTAAATTGAAAAGACTAAATCGATCGATCGCTTGTGAGTGGGAGCTTTAAATCAAAAGCACTAAGGAGTATTTATATCAACTTTAAAGCAAATCGCTCCCAAACAACTTTCTTTCCCTTTTTATTCCCGCTAGGGGACGAATTTCAATAAACTATGATACACGAATTCCATCAATTCCGTTACATAATGTTTGTGCAAAATATGAAGTTGATTGGACCAAGGAATCACGTTGCCCCATAAAAACTGTTTTCCTCCTTTTCACCCCCTTAGAAGTCGAATTTCGAAAAATCCCTTCTTATCGGATCCCTACGCATTACAAAGAGCAAGCCCTGCAAGTTTCAGGTCTCTACGATCAGCGGTTTAGGCTGTGCGTTGATCCGTCAGTCATTCAGGACAAAGGATTTTATATGTATAGATGATGTAACTAAAAATTTATGGTTTTCGCAAATTTTCCCTTATCGGTGCTATATGACGTTGCTTCGTACCAAATTTCAAGATTCTGCGTTCACGGGAAGTACTCTGTAGGTTTTGAGTTTGCGAGTGTCGAAAATTTGCGGCATTAACGGCTGTATCTTTTGATTGCGTTGGCTTAGAAGTTTGATTTTTTTACAGCTCCAGGGGACAGTAGACCTGAGTATTTTATATAAATCCGAGCTATAGTATCAACCTCCACGCATTCCTGAGAAAAAGGGTTTTGACAGACAGACGGACGGACAACAAAGTGATCCTACAAGGGTTCCGTTTTTTTCTTTCGAACCCTAAAAAAAGTATCTATTTATAATTTCACTCCGAGTTCCGACATAATAGGCAAAACCGTGACTACACTTCTAGAGAAAAGAAGACAAAGTTTGACATTTGATAGAGTTGTACTCACCTGTCACTGTCCCTCGTGCTCTCCCTCCTCAACGACCACCGGCGCGACGTCAGAGCACGAATCATCGTGACATACACTCAACACATCACTAACGTGTCACACATACACATAGTACATAGTTACATACACACACACTTAAATACACTCACATTGCTTAGATTTGTTTAGTTCATCTTAATTTAAAGTCATTCGTCATTTTACCTGAAATTATTTATTTTAAATATTGAGAATTGTAATCATTTAAAGTCTCAACCTTAACCCGGAATGATCCGGATCTGAAGGCCTGAGAAAATTAAGAGCACTGATAATAGAATTCTGCTCAAAGAGCTGAGTGAGTGAAATCAAACACGAGTGTCAAGTCAATTAACGCTAATGTCATAGTTGACATATTATCTACACTCATGTGTTCCATTTTCAACTCTATTCTATTAGCCCAGAGTTCTGCTTTCAGTGCTCTGAATTTTCTTCGGCCTTCCGGATTCCGGATCATACTATAGTCCCAGCCTAGCCTAAACGTGCTTTACATCGCTGACGTTTGTGCGCCATATTGAAAAATGGAGCCACAAAAAAATTTTTGATTACCCTATTAATTTCGAGTACTGTTTTGCGATTGCTTCCCAAAAAATTTCACTACTCGAATGCCAAAGTGTTGTAAAATGCATCTTTAATTATTCACAATAACACAAGTCGTAGCAGTATTTTCATCCAAAACAAGTTAGTAATTAATAACAAACAAGTATTATAAAATCAACAACAAATTGAGATTGAATTGAAATATCCGAAAAAAGAGCAATATAAATGCAAATTGTATTGCATTAATATTAGCACAACATTAATTAATTTCATGCAAACGTATTTTGGGTTGAGTTTGTTTAGCGATATTGAGACTGAAATTTGAAGGTAGCGTCACGTCACGAGATGATTTTTGGATATAACGCAACCTGTCGAAAGCTACTAATAGGCATTAAATAACAACTTTCTAAAGTACGCTTCAATACACGGATGGCGCTATAATTAGTACTACATTCCACTGAAAGAATCACTTGACGAAAACAACAAGGATTAGCGTATCAATTGCGTAAATATTTTTTATTAATACCGGCCAAGTGAGAGTTAATCTAATGATATGATACTCCACGCTAGGTATGCGGTAGCCGCGAGAAAAAAATATTTATTTGATTTCAAATATTTTTAAAGTCCGAAATGCTAAAATTAAAAGCTATTTATTTACAAATTTGTTTTTCTCTCATTGAAAAAATAATACATTAGGTACCTAAACAAAGGATTTTAATACCTTGTTGGAAATAATAAAGGAGACAATGACTTTGTTTTTCAATCTAAATATCAAATAATATGCATTAAATGAAAACCGGCCATGTGTGTCCATATCCAACCGCGAAAACAAATTTTAGTCTCTTCGTGTTAAGAAGGCAGAGAATCATGCGTACATATTACTTTAGCAACATTTACTAATAACTATGCGTCATTGGTCAATTTCGAAAATTATAATTTATTATAATGGTTTTTAAATCGATACATATTATAAAAATAAATACTGTAAGTATGTACTCTATTTTTGACAACTGTAAGTTTTGTATGATTTAAAAGAAAGAAAAGATAATTTGGTAAAAACAGTCGGGTAATAAACACTAGATAACATAAATCTATACATCAATATCTATACAGATAAATAAAATTGAAGTGTCTGTTTTTAATTTAAAATTACAGCTTTTCATATAATGCATATGAAAGTATATTCGGTACTTACAATAAAATATCAATTTAAAATTTTTTGTCTGTTTGTCTGTCTGTCTGTTTGTTCGAGCTAATCTCTGAAACGGCTCGGCCGATTTTCAGGGGGATTTCACTGATAGATGAAGATAAGGTCTAACATAGGCTACTTTTATCTTAGGGTTCCGTTTTAAAAAAATGGAGTCCCGTTTCCGTTAGCTCTATGCAAACAAAGTGGCGGGCATCAGCTAGTAAACAATAAAAAGAAAAATGATAAAATTTACCAAATTACCACCCATTCAGTAGTCAGCATAATATGTTGCGAACAAAGTTTTGTTCGCAACGCTAATTTTCAGTAAGACAAAGAAGTGAAATCAAAATGTAAATTACGACATAGTAGGTAATTTGGTTTCGTTTGATCTAGATATGAGCGCCGCGCCGGCGCGCCGCCGCCGCCGCCGATTTATCCGCGCCGCCGCCGCCGCGAAAATACATCGGCGCGCCGAGTGAGCGAGAGGGATAGTCATAATGTGTAATTTCAGTCAGTGAATATGAGCATTATACATATTACCCAAGCCATATATACCCATATAAGCCTTACTTTATTCGTATTTTAAACGAGGAGACGAACGAGGACATCTACATAAGTGATACCTATCTCATCAAAAGAGTTCTGCATAAAAGACAACGTGCTTACTAGAAAGGCAGATCTACTGATTGATTGACTCGATCGAGCCAGTAGATCGCATTGATAAAGTTATTGAGAATAAAAAGTTTGCGCTATGCGCCTTCCTAAATATTGAAGGCGCGTTCGAAAAAAAAACTCAATAGCCTGGCTTCGAGAATTACTATAGAGGATCAAAGCTACGCTGAACAACAAAGTAGCGTCATCAACTATCACGGGCTTGACGCTCAGGACGCTGTGGGCCTTGGGTCGACTTGGGCCTTGGTCTTGAGGGGTGGGGTACTGTCTCCGCTGGAGCGGTCCCTGGTAGTGAATGGGCTGCTAAAAGAACTGAACAATAGAAGGTTCTACGTTTAAGGATACGCTATCAGACCTAATAATAATAATAATATCTCCCCATACCGATTTCGGTGTCGGTGGCCGGTTTCATTGAAATCAGGCCAGTTATAGTTATTCTAATAGTGCCCTAGTATGTGCGCAGTACACATGAGCACACACGCACTCTCCCTTCCTTTGCTCTCGTAATCCAGTGGGACGGATAAACGACACGACTGACGAGAGATCAGGCGCAGGTCCGACTTTTTACATGCCCATCCGACGCATGGATCATCTTTCTTGTCAGACAATCAGGTGATCAGCTTGCATTGTCCTAACCAAACTTGGAAACAAAATTTTTTGTTGTGCCAATGCGGGAATCAAACCTCCGACCTCCGTGTCAAGAGCCAAGCTCTAATCCGACCTAGCGATACTAGTGGTGGGCAAATGCGCATCAGTTGTCGTTGGGCTAATGCGATCAGGTGCAAAATTTGGTGCAAAAGGGTCAAGCAACGCTAATAGGATAGTCTCGACACCTAACACCAAAAAGAGGAAGTTGAAGGGACTAAAACCCCCAACACTCTTCGGTAAAACAAGCGAGGTCGAATATCTTGGAGTGATCCTAGATATTATGGGACTTACTTGGAATAAGCACATCGAGGACATTATGAAAAAGGCTAGATGTACTCTGTGATCTTTTTTTTTTGTTTCCGGGAGGAAAATGCATTACGCATACCACCCAGGCTTAGGGGGCACCCGAGTGGTTATGTAGGACTCCCGTATAAGCTAATGAGACCCACGGTATACCCACTAACCCCCCCCCCCCCTATCCTCGCCGCCCTGTGACAGAGGCACAGGAACGATAAACACATCCGCGACCCCTCCGGCGGCAGCCGCCTACAAGCGGCTCCATCTAAGGCCCGAAGGCCCCAGCGCACCAGATGGTAAAGTGCGCCTCTCTCCTCGGCCTTCACCAGTACTGTACTTACTCCCCCCGAGTCTGCTACTAGGAGGCCACGGATACCAGCCTCCACAATCGGTACCCGGTGGCAGATCTGGGATATGGTTCTGCCACCGACCGCACCTCAGCCGCAGAGGATAGGGCAAGCGGCGCACCCCGTAATACAGCCTTGCCTCTTCCTCTGCAGCCCCACCAATACCGTTAACATACGAAATCCAGCTCGCAGGGGGGTAGGGAGAATGCCACAACACCACCATGCCTCTCCCTCCACGGCGGCAGAAGATAGGGAGGAGTACTGCGCACCGTAATACCAGCACTCCTCTACTTCTGTGGTCCCACCTCCAAGCGCGTCCGCAGCGGACTCCTCCAGCACGCTGGGAGCGCCCTCCTCGGGCCAGCCGGTGGCAAACAAGCCGGCCCTGGTAGCCTCTTCGCTTCACCGTGGGTGTCCAGTTCACGGTTACTAAGCCCCACCGCCACAACACGACAAGGCGGGCGGTTGCCCTGGGGGTACTCTGTGATCCTGCCCAAGACTTGTCAGCTCTAAATGAGACCTTTGGTCAAAGGCAATGCTGTACTTGGTTATACACAGCTATAGTAACAGGCGATTGTCACATATACGTATATGATATGCCACACTACGCAGAAAAAAAGCTGTATAGGTCAAATGCATCAAAACATTAAATAGTGTACAGAGACTGGCCTGTCTGATAATCATGGGTCCTTTAGGAATGTCTCTTCGGCACCCATCGCTTCACTTAAACCCTAATTCACCTGGCTCCACTTCCTCTGTTCCTTGTTCATATTATGGAGGTTAAGAAGGTTGTTCTCAGGGCCTACCGACAGGTAGGATAAAAAGGGCCTCCACCCTTGAACAACTGCAACAGTCTCTTCTTGAGAGACCTGTTATGGCCATGCCATCGGACACCATGATCAAGGTGCATAGCTTCTAGAAGCTATACCCATTTAACATAACTTCCAGGGAGGACTGGGTCCCAATTAATGTTCACCTTAAGGACACAATTTGGTTTACGGACAGATCTAGGAAAGACAACCGGGATTGCGCTGGACTACGGGGGCGTGCCACCTACAGACAGATATGGTTGTTTGGAAGATTTTGCACCATGTTTCAGGCTGAGACCTCCGTTATTATTGGTTAATCACTAAAGAGCCTACGCAGTCAGTTATATAAATGGCTTTAACGTCAGTTCTTGAAAATGTGGTCGTTTATAAAACTAAAATAGAAAAAGATTACGCTCTTTGGAATCAAAGCACTGTTAACTGCTAATTCCAAAGTAGTTTCTACTTTGAAATTGTATTATTACGTTGTCTTTTTCATCACTAACAAAAAGTTCCATAAATAGTATTGCATTGTAATTGCTTGTTACCTAATAAATAAAGTAAACTACACTTTTTTTTACTATCAAGTACAAACTTCAACCCTTTCAAGGTCACGCCGCCGACGCCGCCGCCGCCGACCCAAAATAGCCGGCGCGCCGCCGCCGACCTACTACCCATCGGCGCTCATATCTAGTTTGATCGCACAATCGACCACAAACCAGCTAAGTTATGTCAAATCTGTAAACGTGCCCTTAATATAAGAAATAAATATAATAAGGAGCCAGTGGCCACACAAAACCATGGAATCCCAAGTAAACTATTATTATGCATGTCATAATATTATAACAATTTTATTTACAAGACTGTTTACCGACCGCTGCAACTGAAACGACCCAAAGTTCAACTTAACATCAAAATTTCAAAAACAAAACAGCTGTTTTTTCAGCGGAACTTAAAAACAAAGACAAGTTGATTTGAATTTAGTAATAGAATACTAAGAATTCAATAAACTTATTTACCTTTTACGAATTAAAAAAAAAAAGTAACGTTCCAAAGCGCAGCGGTGCATGAAGCGAAACCAGATTCTAGATTTCTAGAACATTCACAAAAGGCTCGAATCGGAGGGTGGTTTCATAATATTATTGATGGACTCAAACTTGTATAACATTATGTTACATTGTGTGCAAATGCCTTATTGATCGCGTCCGGAGGAGGTGCGTCGCGGCGCGCGCTCGCTCTCGCACTGAAGAGTGGAGGCACAAAGAGTAGCATGCAGAAGGATGTTCAGTGACCTTTTTACCTACTTGCATTAAATTATTTGCAATTAGTGAGTATAAATATATAATGGTTCATTAACTTAAAATGATAATAAATTATGTTGTTTATTTTATTACATAATCAATTCAAATTTGGAAAAATACAACATTTTCTTTGTGTCTTGTCTTTTCTCATCTTTGTAACTGCCATTTCGGTAATCTTATTGAGTTAAAATATTATGTTGCAATTAAGAGACTACAAAAAGGTTTAGGATTCTATAAATATTTCACTTCCTTGTGTGAATATATTGAACTTTAAATAATATTGTTATGCTCTATGATCTTTACCGACTATATAAATATGAATAAATTATATTTAAATATAATATTTATTGCAAATTTTAATATTTTTCGTCACATGTTGAGGTACGCCGTACGTAACAATGTAGGTACGTAATTAAAAAAACATGATGACGTATACAGTATACACGTGGCAGAAGTGAAACATCATTCATCATTTAAAATCCTAAATACTCTGATCACTTCAAAAAAAGAATAGCAAATTAAAATCTGTACACCTAGCGTCATCTGTGTATTGAGCCGTACTTTAGAAATAACTTTTTATGAAAGTAGTATAAGTAGCTTCCGACAGATGGCAATATATAGATCCAAAATCGTGTCGTGATGAAGTGAAATTTCACTCTCAACGCCACTACAGTTTCACTTTAATACACACTTTAGTACGCACCTAATTTTAAACAATTAATTGCAAGTTTACATGTGAAACATCTATTGCGATTTGCAGTAGGAAAGTTTGGCAAATGACGCTTTATCCCTTGCTTGGTAGGCAGTCCATGCAAAGCAAGGGATAAATCTTCTTAATAATTAATTAAGTACAAATAGTCCTCTCTACACTTATGATGCTCTATGGCGGGTGGCCCAGTGAGTCGGCGCGGTGACGTATGCGCTCCCGAACATCAAGTTGTTAATAAATAAACACACTGATATCAGCACGGTTTGTGATATAGTGTGATATTATTACACGAATAGTCCATCTCTACACCTACCTACTCTATGTCGGGTAGCACAGTGAGTCGGCGCAGTGACGTATGCGCTCCCGAACATCAAGTTGTTTATAAATAAACACACTGATATATTATCAGACAAATATTATGATGATATAGAAGGAAGAACTGATATTAATTATTAGGTTTGGTAATTTACTACAATTATTGTGGTAGGTCATAATGTAGGACAATAATTATGTACCTACAAGTTTGTTTTGACATCCGTTTTTGAAATTCCACTAACCCATAAGCGTCACCTAAGTCAAAAGACTTGACGCTTCCCTAAAAAGGGAGTCGATTTTTCACAAGTTATCTGCCCTCTAAGCCATGGGAATTTTAGAGGAGAAGAAGAAGTTTTAGAATTGAATTCTAATAGGTCGTTTGCAAAAAGAAAGCAGCTTCTAACTCTGGATCGTATCCAACGAAGGGCCACTCTAATTGTCGACTACCAAAGTGTTTCAAACAGGCTTGACCCTTTAGAGCTACGTTGAGATGTAGCATCGCTCTTTATACTCTATCTTATATTACGGGGAGTGCTCCGAGGAATTGTTCGGACTTATACCTGCTGCAACTTTTCGCCGCCGTTCCAAGCGACAAAATATTTATCATCCTCATCACCTTGATGAGTGGCAGTCCTCCACCGTGCGCTTTACCCGAAGCTTTCTGCCACGCACTGTAAAACTCTGGAATGAACTGTCGCAAGTAGTATTTCTGGATCATTACTATCTGCAGACCTTCAAGAGGGGACTCTTAGGAGGGAATACGCCCGAGGCCGGCAACGCACTTGTAACTCCTCTGATGGTGTCCGTGGGCGACGGTAATCGCTTTCCATCAGGTGATCCGTTTGCCCCTTAATCTATACTAATATAATAAAGAGGAAAAGTTTGTTTGTTTGTTTGCAATTTGCATTGAATAGGCTCCGAAGCTACTGGACCGATTTTTATGAAATTTGGCACAAATATAGAGTAGACCACGAGAAAGGACATACGCTACTTTTTATCGCAGAAAAATGTACGGTTTCTGCGAAATTAACTTATGAGCGCACGAAGTCGCGGACATCATCCAGTTTTATATATAAAAGGTTATCAAAACAAAACATACCCACTATGTTTTTACATAGCTTTTTTTCAATTTAAACGCAAAAAATAAAACTCGATCCAATTTATGTGACCTCTTATTTTAAGGTAAATCAGTGACACAAGTATGCTGTTCTCTTTGTTTACGTTAAGATTAAATTTGAACGCCGTATAGGTACTTCACACGAAAAGCTACTGAACTCTAACCGCCCACCCTAACGCTAATTAGGCCAATAGGGAGAATTTAATCAAGATACGGTAAGATGCCGCGGCGGGAGGCGGTAGGAAGGAACCAATCAGAATTGATTAAAGCGATGACGTCACTACTACGTACAAAATATTCAGGGGGCCCGGGGCCTAGTACATGGAGAATTGGCCTAGTAGTAACAATGGCTGTGTTCCGCGGAAAATGGCGCTTGTTAGAGTTTACTAGCGCTAAAAAGAAAATGACAGTTGTCGGCCAGGACACGTTTACTAACTTCAGCAGCGCTGACATAATCCGCCGTTTTGCTACTTGTTTATTTTGAAATCAGTAGGTACAGTAGTGTTTTTAGAAGATAACGTGTCCTAGAGGAAAATAGCATTTAGCATTGACAGCGCTTACCGCTTAGCAATCACCAATTTGCTTACAAGCGCTCACATGCGCCTTTTTCCGCTGATCACAGCCAATGTAACATGCATGAGCGCTATCATGATTTTGACAGATTTTCATAGAGTTCTCATTCGATAAAGTTACATTTACGCCGTTGTCAAATGTTCCTGCTAGGCCCACAGTTGTCCTATTAAACTCTGTTCAGATCTAATTTAATGTTAACGTAATCGTAAAATAATAAGTATTAATTTCGAACAAATTAAAGGGTCATTGTGTTTCTTTATTGCGCGGTAAATGACACTTAAAATGGCAGCATTATGTTATAAGTAGCTGTTTCCCGCGGCTCCGCCCACGTAAATACAGTATCCCTCGGGAACACTTTATTTTTTCGGAATCAAATGTAGCCTATGTTTTAATCCAGAGCCTAAACTACTAAGATACCAAATTTCATCAAAATCTGTTCAGTAGTTTTTGCGTGAAAGAGTAACAAACATCGACCCATCCTCAAAAACTTTCACATTTATAATATTCGAACGCGACCGAAACGCGAACGGAAGAGTACGAGAATTGTTAAAGTTAAAATGTGAAGGAAGGTGTGAACTGTGAACAAAGTAATATTATGCGCCACCGGTCCTTAAGGAGCTTAGGCCTTAGCGCAAGCGTTATTAGCGACGGTTTTCTGGATGACAATGGTATCTCTCCGGTCGAGCCGGCCCACATAGAAGACAACGTAATCATCCCATTGAAGAGAACATTCCTTTACTAATTGTGGTTCAAACACAATTAGTAAAGAAAACCACAGGGGTTCATCCTACTAATATTATAAATGTGAAAGTTTGTGAGGATGGATGGATGTTTGTTACTCTTTCACGTAAAAACTACTGAACGGATTTTGATAAAATTTGATATGATAGTAGTTTAGGCTCTGGATCTTTAACATAGGCTAATTCTTATCCCGGAAAAGTACAGTGTTCAAACTCAAACTCAAAATTTTTATTTCCATGTAGGTTATAAAATAACGCTTATAGAATAGGCTACACGACTACGTCTAAAATATTTAGTTTCATTAATGTACTCAGAAAATTTGAGGCATTACTACTTCATAAATGTAAAAAATTATAATATTTTATTTATAGTTTAGTAATTAGAGACATCTAAAAAGTACAAAAAAAAATAATTATTTTTTTGCTAAATTAGTAAACAAAACCTACATCATTAGTTTACTTACTTCATATACAAACACTTTTATTATGGTAAGTATGAACTTAAACGCACAAATATCGGAGATATTTACAAATATATTCCTGCGGCCATATACTTTATACACTTTAACATGGACGTGACGTCATAGCTACGTACGACTTTAGTATGGAGCGTTTTCACGAGACTTGCGAAATTTTGTAAACAAATCGCTGTACCTTTAATAATATTGACTTTTGATATACGGTTTCTTCTGAGAAGTTACTGATATTTAAGAGTACTATTCATTTATGCAATAAAAAAAATCAGTCGTGTAGCCTATTGTCCTACATGATGCCTACCACCGGTTCGGAAACTAGCCCGGCGAGAAGAACCGGCGTAAGAAACTCGCACGGGGCCACCTTTTAGCAAAAAGATGGGAAAATTGTTCTTTTCAAAAAATATTTTACAATGTTGTAACTTAATCTATATAACATTAGTCATAAGTACATAGAACATACTTAAGTACATAAAAGCAGCCTTGCATGGGGCCATCTTATTCCCAAGTTGTGCAATCGTTAATGAAATCACTGACTTTATAATAAGCTTTAGCACACAAACGTTCTTTAACAGCTTTTTTAAATTGATTAATGGAAAGATTTTGAACGTTTTCTGGGATTCTATTGTAAAGGCGTATTCATTGACCTTTAAAAGATTTACTTACTTTACTAAGTCTGATCACTGGTATTTCTAACTTGTTCCTATTTCTAGTATTCCTACAATGTGTGTCACTTTTCTTTTTAAAATTCGTTAAATTCTATTTGACATACAACACATTGTCCAAAATGTATTGAGAAGCAACGGTCAGAATACCTATTTCTTTAAATTTTTCTCTCAGAGATTCAAAACATGACATCTTATAAATAGAACGTATAGCTCGCTTCTGTAGCACAAATATTGTATTAATGTCCGCAGCGTTTCCCCAAAGAAGAAGTTCCCGCGGGATACCC
Source organism: Glaucopsyche alexis (assembly GCA_905404095.1). Lineage (NCBI taxonomy): Eukaryota > Metazoa > Arthropoda > Insecta > Lepidoptera > Lycaenidae > Glaucopsyche > Glaucopsyche alexis. Next base: position 3,207,289 of record FR990057.1, read on the forward strand.
AATAATACTATAAGGTTTGGTAAAATCAATTACGGAAACTTTGGGGACGTGATTTACTACTTGTGTAAAGACGTTTACGCAAAAAAAATTTTTGAAACTCGTGGAAAAATTATTATACAAAATTTTATTATATTGCAAGAAATTAAATCTTTTGCATTATATCGTCCGCGCGCGAACAGCTGTTCCGATATGAACTCGAATGACCTTTCCCGGTGTATGCAATATGTATCACTCTCTGTCGTGCTACATCAGCTGTCCTTGTCGCGCGCGGACGCTTTATGCAACAGATTTAATTTCTTGCAAAATAATTTTAAATTGCATAATTTATTTTCGTAAAGACGACGCGCGACGACGAAATTGAAACTTTGGGGACGTGATTTACTGCGTGTATAAAGTACACGCAGTAAATCACGTCCCCAAAGTTTCCGTAATTGATTTTACCAAACCTTACATTTACGCGGGCGGATCCGCGAAAACAGCTAGTCATAGATAATAATAGATAACACAGAATCTTATTTTTTTTTTAAATAATATCCAAGACTTACCTACAAAAAATATTTTTCTGGTTCAAAGTCATCATCAGAAGCCCTTCAGAGGCTTAAATCACAGCCTATAGAACTATTACCTACAGTCGTCCAACGGACACGTCTAGACAGAGCAATCGTGCGGGGCGTGCGGGGTGAGAGAGGGGCGGTAGCGAGCCCAAGCTGCCATACACTCGCTTGGGACACGTCAGCCGGGGTTGACGCTTTTTAATTTGATTGTTTTAAGTGGTTTGCGACAGTGCTTCGTTTGAGTTGTATGTAGGTACTTATTTACAATGGTCAATTATATGAACAGCTAAAGAAGATTAATTTTAATACATAACCATGCGCCTGTTTCCGTCAGAATTTTTAGTAAAATTGTATCTACGTATGAGAATAATTTACTAACTACATCGTCAAATTCAACAATCGCAATCTAAAAACTAGTAAATCCAAATGTCGAAAATACCTTTCAGTTTCGCATTTGTGGCTTTTGCAGGGTTCGTAAATATCCGATATTTATAATAAATATCAAAATATCAGATATCTTTGATATAATATATCCGATATTTTTGATTTTTTGATATTTTCAAAATTACATACAAATCTCATAGGTACTTACTCTGATATGTTTTTTCGTAATAGTTGAATCGAAATAATTTGTATGTCTGATAATTTGAAGATAGGGAAGTAAAATTAAACTCATTTATTTATAATTGATATTAAAAATTTTCAAATCAATTAAAAATCAACGATAGATACTTTTGAGAATCAATTTAAATAAACCATAAAACCATAAAATGTTGTAAACTTTTGTTTATAACCAGAAGAAAAAAAAGTGTATTAATTTTATCAGTCGAATTAATTTTACACATGGTATAAATGGTTAACAATAGTATAATAACAAACAAGGAATTTTCTTCCGAATAACAGCGGGTCACGTGGGTGTCATAAGCCGTTACAAGCTGCGTCGACGGCTATGATTAGTTAATGTCGTGTCAAATAGCAAGTTTTTGATGACCTAGGGTTGTGAAACTCTCGGAAAATAAGACCTGTGTTGATGTAAGATTTTTTACATTTAAAACATTCTTTTACATTTTTAAATATCAATATCAATTTTGATATAATATATCAAGCATAAATATCAATTGATATATATCATGATATATATACGATATACCTATATCAATTGATATATATTATATATCATGCTAACCCTGAGCTTTTGTATACGCATTTGTATTTTTTATAATAAAACTCTTCATTAATACTTCTATATATTTTTTTTGTTTTATTCCTAGTGCTCTACATACACATACTACGAATACCTACACAAAATGTAAAACAGATTATAATAAAACACATTATTGTGACAACCCTGCAGCAATGACGAATACCTACACAAAAGCGGCATTTCGCGCGACTTCAAACGCGTTGGACCACTGTATCTCTTTATTACACTGTGCTTAAATGTTGATGATTAAATCTCAGTTAGCCAATAAGCTACAGCCTACAGGAGCCAGGGACCGACCTCGAAACGTTCTTGACTCACAGATTTCAAAGCTTACTCAGGGCTCAAAAGACCTCTTTAATACATAACGAGGAACTTTAAGTAAATAACATTTCAATAACCTCTTTCAATATTCCACAATCTTTATCAATATTATTTTTGAGTTCCGTACTTTGTTTTAAAAAAAATATCCTACTAATACTAATAATATATGTACTAATAATTATAATAAAGAGGAAAAGTTGTTTGCATTGAATAGGCTCCGAAACTACGGGACCGATTTTGATGAAATTTGGTACAGATACAGATTAGACCACGGGGAAGGACATAGGCTACTTTTTATCGCGGCCAAATGTACGGTTACCGCGGAATACCTTTTGCGCGCACGAAGTCGCATGCAACATATAGTATATTATAAATTTTTAAGTCTGTGAGGATGGATGGATGTATGGATGTTTGGATGGATGATTTGGGGATTTTAAGGACTGGAACGCAGGTTACACTCACAACACCCGAGGAGTTACAAGTGTAACTCCTCGGGTGTTGTGTGAGTGTCCATGGGCGGCGGTAATTGCTTAGGCTGGGACTATATGCAACGGTATCCGGTAGGCCGTAGAGAATTATGAGCACTGAAAATAGAACTCTGTGATAATACAATAGAATTGAAAATCGAACATCCGAGTGTCGAGTCAAATGTCAATGTCATATATGACAATTGACAGCTCGACACTCGAAACTTCCATTTTCAACTCTATTGTATTAGCACAGAGTTTTATTTTCAGTGCTCATAATTCTCTACGGCCTACCGGATTCCGTTGCATATAGTCCCAGCCTTACCGCGGTTAGGCTATCCGTCTGCTCGTTACTTGGTCCATTTCATTAAAAAAACCTTTTTAGGTTAGTTCACGTCTCGAAACCCTTATAGTTTGGTTATGTCTGTCCTCATCCAAACGATTAGTAGGTACTAGAAAGATGAAACTTTGCATGGATATGTGTATTTACCATGTCGACAAAGTGGTAAAATAAAATAACAAAGTACCTTTCAAGGGGGCAAGGTTTAATTCATGACTTTTTTACAAAGTCGACCGTTGTCGATAATCGGCCTCTAAAGTGGTTTGTAAGTTGGTCCCCCCTGGCATTTCTTAACTATAAGACACATAAACACATCAACAGGCACGTTGAGGCAAAAAGTGTCTCCAGTTAAATAGCCCCACATTTTTTGGGGCCATTTTGACATTTTGTAAGGTGAAAACAAGATGGTTGACATTTGAAGTATGGTGAAAAAAAAGATGGTGGTTACAAAAAAATATTTTTCTTGTATGAAGATTTGTTCTGTCAAATGTACGTCATAGCCTATGTTGAGTTTTAAAATCTTTGACAAGAGATGGAAACTTGTAAGTTTCCATGCTGATAGACCATGCTAAAAACTCTTTAGGAAAATCATTTCGAGCGAAATCAGACAATCACTTTTGAAGTAATTCGAAGAAAACCTATTGCGCATTGACAGTTACGGAAACCTTAGACATGACCTGACATGCTCCTGGTTAAGTTATTAGTTTTTTCAATAGCATTCTTATATTAGGGAGAACAAAATATGTAGTATTGACGCGAGGCGCGAGCACTCAAGGAATTGTGTACTCACTGAAAACGGGTCAGTACGATTTACGTTCGGATTGGACTGCGGGTAAAAATACCCTGTTGAGAAATATACTCAATGAAACAACAAAAGAATACGAGTGCCGTGGTTGAAACATATTGTAATTCGTTTATGCTGATTTTAATATTGTTATTTTTTTTCTACAACGTCTCGAACATGGAAAGAAGTACAGAAGAAAAGAAATGCCTTCTCTTGACGACGATGCTGGGAACTTGCTACTTTATGGGCTGGGACTAAATGATCCGGAATCCGTAAGGTTGGGGAAAATTCAGAGCGCTGAAAATAGAAACCTATGATAATACAATAGAGTTGAAGCTGAATCAAATATCAAGTGTCAAGTCAAATGTCAATGTCAAAACTGACAACCCTACAATCGTGTGTTCGATTTTCAACTCTATTGTACTAGCCTAGAGTTCTATTTTCAGTGCTCGTAATTTTTCCTCCGGCCTTCCGTATTCCGGATCATTTAGTTCCAGATTTAAAGGGGTGGCAGATGCACGTTTTTTAAGTACGCGGACTTTAAGATCGCGAATTTATTTGGGTCGACGCGCGTCGTCACATTACACATACATGAACATACGAGACATACGTGATTCTTACCCACAAATGCGATATCGTCGACAGAAGAAGCTCTATGAATATTTGTCTATACTTACTAATATAATAAAGAGGAAAAGTTTGTTTTTGTTTGTTTGTTTGCATCGAATAGACTCCGAAACTACTGGATCTATTTTTATGAAATTTGGCACAGATGTAGATTAGACCACAGGGAAGGACATAGGCTACTTTTTATTGCGGCAAAATGTACGGTTCCCGCGAAATTTTTTTGCGCGTACGAAGTCGCGGGCAACATCTAGTGTGCAATAAATGCAGCGCCGCGTATCGTCGCGGTGTGAACTGAACCTAAGGCTTGGACTATATTATCGGAAATCCGTAAGGCCGGAGAAATATCTGAGCACGAAAAACAGAAGGTCGATTCTGCTATTTTAATTCTACAATAATGCAACTTCGTTACTGTTTCGATACAGTCCGGAACCTATCAAACAGCAAAATGGTATTCAACTAAACTTCAAACAAACGTCAAACGACGAATTACACCGCGATGCGAATTACATCATTGTATCACAGCTTGATTATAGATTGAGCGAATCACTTATCCATAGAAAATGGTATTCTCGTATGTTTATAAACTTAACTCCAATTTGACTCGAACCGATCCGTCAGCCGGATATTTTTTTCACTTTGACATGTGGGGATGCCATGACATAAAAATATTTATTTTACGCAAAAATCTCTTTTTTTGCCTTCCCCTCTCTAACCACGCGGGAAATAATTTTCCGTCCGTCTCAGAAGAGGATAAAATCGTGCACAAATGTGCATAGCCATTCCCCAAATTCGATGATTTTGTGTAATGTTTCAAAAAACCCGAGCAGGAGACGCGCCTTAACTGACAATAATTGGCAACACTGGATCGTACAAACGTCAAGCAACAGCTGTCTTTATACATGCTTTGTGCTCGCTTTATTTATAAATTGTAGTCAATATCATTGCAAAATGACTGTGTTGGGATTTTAAATTTACGAAAATAGTGTAGTAGAATACCGACTTTCGGTCAATTTATGATAACAGGATGATAAATTTATAATGAATTGATGGTAAGTTGATAGTCTAAGTTAATTAAGAGAATTGGCCCTCAGAACTCTGCGCTAATACAATAGAGCTGAAAATCGAACTCACAAGTGTCGAGTCGAATGTCAATGTCATATATGACAGCTCGACACTCGTCACTTCGATTTTACACCCTATGTATTAGCGCAGAACATCATTTTCAGAACTGAGTTTTCCCGGGCTGGATTCCGGATCATATAGTGCCAGCCTGAGTGTAAAATGCAAGTGACTCACCCGAGCGGCGGCGGCGGCGTGGTGGCGGGCTCGTCGTCGGCGTCGTAGAAGTCGTCCTCGCCCTCCGACGACGAGTACGACGTGTCCGGCACTAGTAGCGACATCGCCTGTCCTGTACAATGATTTCTTCATTATAAACCTTTGTAACAACAACTGTACAGACATGTAGTCCTCCTAGATAAGCATAGACGGAGATCGACATATTAAACTATTAGCCAATAGTCCACAATATGTCGATCTCCGCGAGCATGGCGACAGCTAAGCTTTATATAAACAAAATGGCGGACATGTTAGCGGTAAGTACTGTGTTAGTAAACGTTTCCTGGCCAATAATTAAATTAAATAAACTACACCAGTCTGGAAGAGTTTCAAGTGCTTCACCTATGTCACGCGCAACACGGTTTCTTGGCGTTATAATTCTATGCAATTATGTCAAAGCACCGAACGACCAGCGGCTAGCCCCGGGAACGGAAGTCCTGGCTTGGAAAACCCCACGTTCCGCGACCCCCGCATACGTCTAGCCGCGCACACATAGTTGCGAGCTGCCATTCGTGTAAATCGTTTTTATGACGGTTCTTTACGCTATATTCTTTAATATTGTGCAGGATACGGAAGAAACTAGCGAAGTAGTGTGTGTGTGTGTACTGTGGCGTATTTGCTTGTGGGGACGTAATCGCTCCTGTGGTAGGCTCGGTCTACTTATTCAAACTCACAACACGATTTATATCATTTATTCTTTCAATATGATATTAACATAAATAGGAACTGTACAACATACACCCTACGCGCTCTGAACCGTTTTCCAGTTTTTTTCTATTTTATCGTCTCTGACGTAGCGGACGACACATATGATTCCTAATTTAAAAACATTCATATATTGTGTGCCTAGCCTCCAAAGACTCCAGCCACAGTCATCCGCTACAGTACCGTTATTTTTTATTAAACGTATTTGAAGAATTATTATAAAAAATAGTACAGTTCATTCCTCCTCCATATAAACTTTAACCGTGCTTAAATGAAATTTGGCATAGTTAAAGTACAAAGTTAAACTCTCCGTTCGCACAATTTTTCGGAGTACAAAGTTTTTGCTTCACGTATTATACTGATCTTTACACGAAAAACTATCCAAACACCAAATAATATATGGACATATCAGCCTCGACCATAATAAGTTAATAATCATAACTCTTAAAATTAATAACTAGCTGTTGCCCGCGGCTCCGCCCGCGTAAATATAGTTTTTTCGCGATCATGGATATGTGACTGATGCAAAAATAGATAAAAATAATCCTTGATGCGTATTATATATCATGCTAAAATTTCAGTTCTTTTGAATTTTTTAATTTTTGAAGAGTACACAAACCAACATAACATTTTAATACCTATATATTATCAGGGTTTCTCAAACTTTTGGCTCCACGAACCCCTGTTAAAGTTTCCAGATGACAGCGAACCCCTTGACTAACCAATTATATCCCCCAAGGTTGTTGAAGAAAAAAAGGTTTTTATTTCAATATAAGGTAACAAAAACAGTGTCAAAAGAAATATTTTTTAATATTAGTTTTAACCTTAATTCTGACTCGGCATCAAGTTTATTTATGTATTTCGTTTTCATCATGCCCTGTGTGAAAACTGAAAATCCACTCTTGAGTCATCAAACCGCCATTACGTAAATCTTGCCGCGAGCCCCTTACCGACGAATGGCGAACCTCTAGGGGTTCGCGTACCCCACATTGAGAAACCCTGCTATATATAGATATATTAGCTGTTGCCCGCGGCTCTGCCCGCGTAAAAATTAGTTTTTTCGCGGTCGCGGATAAAAATAATATCAATATAATATAATCCTTGTCTACACTAATATTATAAAGAGGAAAACTTTGTTTGTATGTTTGTTTGTTTGTTTGTTTGTAATGAATAGGCTCAAAAAGTACTGGACCGATTTCAAAAATTCTTTCACCATTCGAAAGCTACATTATCCACGAGTAACATAGGCTTAATTTTATTTTGGAAAAAAATAGGGTTCCGTAAGATATTTGGGTTTTTCGGACACAAGGTGTAAAAAATCAACCAGAAAAGTTACTTATTTTGCGTACGCTGCCTAAACTATAAAAGATAGAACCATAAAATGTTCTAATTAATTGTAGATCTTATAAATATCTACAAAAAAGTCCGCGACACACTATACCTATCTATGTCGAGTGAGGCACAACAACCATTTTTTTATTTAGAAATCTTAAATTTTTTTTGGACTACATTTAAACGCGTTTATTTTACTCATGTTATTAATCCTTATCAAAATTAATTATTTCATCACTAAGTACAGTTTATGTAGATAATATTTGGTCTTTGAATGATTAAAATTGGACGTTTGGTTTTGAAGTTATGGCGAAATTAAAATATTACGATTTCTGCTGCACGGCCTGTTGCGAAGTGGGCGTCACCAAGGCGGGGTGTGCGTGCGGGTTAATGTTTAGTTTAGTTTAGTTAAATAGTTTAGTTATTTTATAAACATCAAATTGATAATATCTTAAAATATAATACATTATAATATCTATACAGTTAAATACAATTTAAGTGTCTGTTTGTAACTTCAAATTAACAGCTTTTTACATAATGAATCTGAAAGTATATTCGGTACTTTACAATAAAATACATTTTTTTTTAATTTTTGTCTGTCCTTCTGTCTGTCTGTCAGTCGGTCTGTCTGTCTGTTTGTTCCGACTAATCTCTGAAACGGCTGGACCGATTTTCACGGGACTTTCACTAGCAGATAGCTGATGTTATAGGGTCTAACATAGGCTACTTTTATTTTAGGGTTCCGTTTAAAAAAATAGGATTCCGTTTTCGTTAGTCATAAATAAAGTCGCGGGTGAATTTCAGCGATATCCCAAGTATTGTTCCACGCGGACGAAGTCGCGGGCAAAAGCTAGTAATATATACAATCCTTGATGCGTATTATATATCATGCTAAAATTTCAGCACGATCTTCGGTGCAGAACTTTTTGAGTTTTTGAAGTGTACACAAACCAACATAACATTTTTATATATAAGATATGGGAAAGTGTGTCTGTTTGTCCGTATTTCACGGCAAAACTACTGAACCGATTGAAATTAAATTTGGTACACATGTAGTCTCCTGAAAAAGGACATAGGCTACGTTTTATCGCAGGGAAATGCACGGTTTCCGTGGGATACTTTATTTACAGTTTCACGTAAAAACGACTAAACCGATTATCATTAAATTTGGCACATATATAAAGTAAACCACGGGGAAGGATATAGGCTACTTTTAATCGCGGGGAAATGTACGGTTCCCGTGGGAATATTAATTTACACTTTCATGTAAAAATTATTAAACTGATCCTCATGAAATTTGGCACAGATATAAAGTAGACCATGGGGAAGGACATAGGCTACTTTTTATCGCGGGACATAAACAGTTTCCGTGGGTTACTGTACTTACGCGGGCAGAGCCGCGGGCATCAGCTAGTACATAAATACACACCTTCGTGAATCGTCCATTGATAAATCTTTAGAACTCACAGCACTCACAACTAAATGAATAAATAATAATAGCTCCCCACATCTATTTCCATGATTGTTGCCGGTTTTATTAAAACGAGACCAGCTATACAGGAGTCATTTTGTAGTACCTCTCCCTTTACAAGAGCAATGTCTCCCTTTACTCTCATAACTCAGTGGGACGGATGACCAACACGACTGGCGAGAGATTAAGCACAGGACCGACCTTTTAAATGCCCATCCGACGCATGGACCATCACGCATACCACCCAGGCGCAGGGGGCACCCGAGTGGTGATGTGGGACTCCCGTATAGGCTAATGAGACCCACGGTATACCCACTAAAAACCACCCCCCACCTTCCTCCTCGCCGCCCTGTGGCGGGGCCACGGGAACGATAAACACATCCGCGACCCCGCCGACGGCAGCCGCCCACAAGCGGCTCCATCTAAGGCCCGAAGGCCCCAGGCGCACCAGATGGTAAGGTGCGCCTCCCTCCTCGGCCTCCACCAGTACTGTAGCAGACTCCCCCCGAGTCTGCTACTAGAAGGCCACGGATACCAGCCTTATCAACCGGTATCCGGTGGCAGATCAGGTCTGTGGTTCTGCCACCGATCACACCTCGGTCGCAGAGGATAGGGCAAGCGGCGCACCGCAATACCGACATGCCTCTTCCTCTGCGGCCCCACCAACGCCGTTTCGACGGAACGGCCCCGCCAGCTCGCAGGGGTAGGGAGAGTGGCGTACCGTAATACCATCACGCCTCTCCCCCTGCGATCCCTCCACGGCCCCAGAAGATAGGGAGAACGGCGCACCGTAATACCGGCACTCCTCTTCTTCTACGGTCCCACCTCCACGCGCGTCCTCAGCGGACATGTTCAGCCCGCTGGGAGCGCCCTCCTCGGGCCAGCCGGCGGCAAACAGGCCGGCCCTGGTTGCCTCTTATCTTCACCGTGGGTGTCCAATCCACGGTTACTAAGCCCCACCTTCACGACAAGGCGTGCAACCATCGGGGGGTGCCTGCATCGGCCTATCCAGACTACCTTTTAAATGCCCATCCGACGCATGGACCATCACGCATACCACCCAGGCGCAGGGGGCACCCGAGTGGTGATGTGGGACTCCCGTATAGGCTAATGAGACCCACGGTATACCCACTAAAAACCACCCCCCACCTTCCTCCTCGCCGCCCTGTGGCGGGGCCACGGGAACGATAAACACATCCGCGACCCCGCCGACGGCAGCCGCCCACAAGCGGCTCCATCTAAGGCCCGAAGGCCCCAGGCGCACCAGATGGTAAGGTGCGCCTCCCTCCTCGGCCTCCACCAGTACTGTAGCAGACTCCCCCCGAGTCTGCTACTAGAAGGCCACGGATACCAGCCTTATCAACCGGTATCCGGTGGCAGATCAGGTCTGTGGTTCTGCCACCGATCACACCTCGGTCGCAGAGGATAGGGCAAGCGGCGCACCGCAATACCGACATGCCTCTTCCTCTGCGGCCCCACCAACGCCGTTTCGACGGAACGGCCCCGCCAGCTCGCAGGGGTAGGGAGAGTGGCGTACCGTAATACCATCACGCCTCTCCCCCTGCGATCCCTCCACGGCCCCAGAAGATAGGGAGAACGGCGCACCGTAATACCGGCACTCCTCTTCTTCTACGGTCCCACCTCCACGCGCGTCCTCAGCGGACATGTTCAGCCCGCTGGGAGCGCCCTCCTCGGGCCAGCCGGCGGCAAACAGGCCGGCCCTGGTTGCCTCTTATCTTCACCGTGGGTGTCCAATCCACGGTTACTAAGCCCCACCTTCACGACAAGGCGTGCAACCATCGGGGGGTGCCTGCATCGGCCTATCCAGACTAAAACAAATTGTTTTATTCCAACGCGGGGATCGAACCCGCGACCTCCACTAAGCCACACACTCAGCCACATACACATTATCCTCACGTGATAAGGGGATCGAACCCGCGACCTCCGGAGTTTCGAGCCAAGCTCTACCACACACTCAGCCCAGCCACATACACATCATCCTCAAGTGATATTGGATGGTCTTACTCGCTCCGTCGAGCTCCAGCGCTGGGATGGGGTGCGTGGGCGTGGACAGCTCCCGACACTCCGATCCCATCTCGACCCGCGGCGACAGATCTGGTCCAAGACATGATAATATATAAGTTAAACACCAACCCCTATGTATAAATAAATGTAATTTAAATTATAACATACATTTACTTAAATAGGCCTTATCTATACTAACATAATAAAGCCGAAAAGTTTGTTTGTTGTTTGAAAGCGCTAATCTCAGGAACTACTGGTTCGAATTGAAAAATTATTTTTGTGTTGGATAGTCCATTTATCGAGGAAGGCTTTAGGCTATATAACATCATGCTAAGCCCAATACGAGCGGAGCACCAATCAAGGAATGTTTCAAAATCGTTTTTTTTCCTTTTGAGAGCTTTCGCTGCGTACGCTGCGGAAATGGTTAAAATCTCCCTAAAATTATGTATGACAGAATTGTTTCTCTTTAAATGTTCTAAAAAAAAAGGTCCGTAAATTTATATGCCTATCTTTTAAGGTTGGCTCACAATAACCTTTTCATACTAACCAAATTTGTTCTAAAATTAAGCATTATTTGTAAGGATGTTTTCATAAATATGATATTAATCCTTATCTAAGTAAATACATTGTTCATTACAAGCATTTAATTTAGAAGAAATTTGCCGTTACCATAATTTGATTTCAATGAGTATTTTAGAAGATATAATCGCAGTAATAAAATAATCATGCGCGCAATAACGGCGAGGGGCGGGCAGTCGTGAGGGGGAAGCGCTTCTTCTACGTAAATTAAGTCGCGGGTAAATTTTAGCGATATCCCAAAGTAACCGTTCCACGTGGACGAAGTCGCGGGCAAAAGCTACTTTACTGGTTTTTTTTATTTGAGTAGAAAAAGATATAATATTACGTAACGCGATGTTCGAACCCCCCTATCCCCCCATGTAACGCATCGTAACGTTTTACAAGACCCCCCTCCCCCAAATGGCGTTCCGTAATACTTGAACGCCCCCTTATACCGGAAAGTAATAACTACATACCTTCTTTGATATGCGTCTGTGAGGAGTTTGTTGGTCCAGTGTACACGCCGTTTACGGGGTTCACGGTGTTCTACAAAAAAAAAAAATTGTCACCCAGTGATCGAAATTCGCCCAAAATTCACATTTTTTAGAGTTCCGTAATACTTGATGACATCCTTATAGTTTGTTCTTTCTACCCCATCGTGTGGGGTATCGTTGAATAGTTCTTTTAAAATAAAGGTAAGGTTTCATACATAACTTTTTTATAAAGTCAACAACCATTTTCGACTAATCGGCCTCCAAAGTGAGACTTTCAATTTTCTATTCTGATAGATCATCAGAATAGAAAATTGAAAGTCAGAATCAGAAGTGATTTCACTGTGATTTTTAACTTATCACGCATGGTTTTGCTTTACAAAAGCCAAGCACTTGGCTTTTGTAAAGCAAAAGCCAAGCACTTTGTGTGTCTATAAATGTAATCTTATTGTAAATAGCTGTAAGCTGTAAGTTTTCCGAATACAATAGAAATAATATAAACATGGGAGATCCATGCCTCGGCAAAAATGGGCCGGCTTGACCAGATAAATACGACGGCCTCATAGAAAACCGACGTGAAACAAGAGATTGGTGATTTTAAGTTAACAAGAGGGGTTTCAAGTGTAACTCCTCGGTAATCGCTTATATCAGGTGATCCGTCTGATCGTTCCCCAATTCTCGTAGTTTACTAACACTTTTATTAAATTATAAATGGATCGTCTTGATATTATCATAAACTGATTCTTGGAGTTTGGACCAATCAAAACGTTTATGAGAATGTACCATTTTGCTGTTTTGACATATCGGGACTGGATTTAACTTGCATTATTGCTGGATTTAATTAGCAAAATCGACCTGGTACAATTCATAAAAAAATAAAAAATAAGTACGGGCCGACTTTCAAGTAAAGATATTTTTCAGTATCTATTTCAGTAAAAATATAATTTGAGTTTAAAATGTTTAAATCTTACCTTGGCTATCTGTAGGAGCACTATGGAATGTTTGATATGGTCCAGCATGGCCTGGAAAAATTAAACACATACATATTATTGATTTCAAAACTCACTACATAGTTGAAAAAGGATAGCAATACTATTTAATAGAGCTCATTTTTTAACCCCCGACGCAAAAAGAGGGGTGTTATAAGTTTGACGTGTCTGTCTGTCTGTCTGTCTGTCTGTCTGTGGGTGTGTCTGTCTGTCTGTCTGTGGCATCATAGCTCCCGAACGGATGAAGCGATTTCAATTTAGTTTCTTTTGTATTAAAGGTGACTTACATGCGAGTGTTCTTAGACATGTTTGATGAAAATCGGTTGAGCCGTTTAAAAGTTGTGGGGGTGAAAGCGGGGAAGAAAAACCGAATGTGCAAATATACTCGTGTAAGGTCTCAAATGAAAGCGCACTGAAAGAGAATATTGATGACTTAATCGAGAGTGTTCGTAGCTTCGTTGGATGAGAAAACTGGTGGTCCCACCACCAGATCAGCCGTTTGAAGATGATCAGCTCTTTCCTAGTTGATGAGGGGATCTGACTAACTTTCCAATGTCCGATCGATTCAAAATTTGGTACTGTGTTACTTCAACGATATTCAAAGAACATGGTAAAGTAACCATGACCTGATCAGCCGTTTGAAGATGATCAGCTCTTTTCTAGTTGATGAGGGGATCTGACTAACTTTCTTATGTCCGATCGATTCGAAGTTTGGTACCGTGTTACTTCAACGAAATTTAAAGAACATGGTAAGGTAACCATGACCTGATTAGCCGTTTGAAGATCATCTTTTCTTTATTAGTTGATGAGGGGATCTGACTATCGTCCACATGTCCTATCGATTCGAAATTTGGTACCATGTTACTTCAACGATGTTGAAAGTATGTATATATGGTAAGGTAACCATTATTTATACCTACTTTAAAAAGGATAAAATAAAAGTAAAATTAAAAATTTTAAAAAACCCCGACACAAAAAATAAACTCTAAAAAATAATAAATAATATTTTAAACCTATTGTAATTATATTATCACATATAATATTATGTAAGTTGAAATAATTTTATTTTCCAATCGTCGTCTCGTCGGGGGACCGCTATGTGAAAAAAACAGGTGTAGTCGCAGAATGAACAAAAGAATTTACTCCGAAAAAAATTTGCTCATACCTAAATGTAATTCGTAATAATTAATTAGCTGTTGTTGTAAAAATACTTTATAAACTTTAGCGGTCCCCCGACGAGGCGACGATTGGAAAATAAAATTATTTCAACTTACATAATATTATATGTGATAATATAATTACAATAGGTTTAAAATATTATTTATTATTTTTTAGAGTTTATTTTTTGTGTCGGGGTTTTTTAATTTTAAAGACATATCATCATATTATGTAACAGAATACTCTGCTAGTCTTTAATAACTAGAGAGTCCATGATGCTATGCTAAATGCTATTGATGTGTATATTATCGACAGGTGACAAGAAAAAAAGCTTTTGATAGTTTTTTATATTAGTGGTGCGATGAACGGGGACAGCCTAATTAAACTTAGAAAAAAAAGTTTTTTAATTTAAGGCAAGGACCAAGCAAAAACAAAATGATTTACACTAATCGTATGCTCAGTGTGAGCCACAGAGCTCATACGTATGTATGAGCTCTGTGGCCTAGTGGAGTGACCGTTTGATTCGCACTCGAGGAGTGCAGGTTCGATCCCCAGGTTGTGGCGTGTACCACAGAGATCTCAGTGACTGATTTTTCAGATCTCAAGTACATTATACGGACGTTCTAACGGTAAGAGAAAATATCGCGAGGAAACCCGCACATGGTTGGCCCCAGACGTATTGACCAGTCATTCCTCTGGACTAGGCTGACTATGTTGCGTAACATTATTTTATATATTCATTTTGCTTACAAACAGCGTCTAGAAGACGCTTGCAAGGTATTTTTAAACATCTTTTGAAATATTGTACAAATCACAAGTGTTCGGTTTAAATTGAAATATAATAAGTATTGCGCGTAAAAAGTGAAGACTCAAATTGGCCCGCTGCGGGCCAATTTTTGTGTTAGTATGCATCGAGCCGGGTTTACGCGTCCCGTGTCAATGTGTGTCGCGACCCAGAAATATTGTCAGTTTTGTAAGGATATAACGTATCTATGTAATAATCTATCTATATATTTCATCTTTAGTATTGAGTGCTCTGTGCTACTTACATTAGAATGGTCTAGAACTACTTGTCCTCTGCTTTTCTCGTGTGGGTCTGTCAATTCTGATACTCTTGTGGTCAATTTCTGAAACAATTAAATAATTTAGATTAAATAATTATGTACTATAAACAATAAAAAATAAAAGCTTTTAATTAGATAACAATGTTACATTCGATTATAGTTTCAGCGTCTCCATAGTATTTACAAGATAATTTTATTTAAGACACACACCAATAGATAGGCAATTTCATAAGCTAGATATTCGCCGTTTAAATTTTTTTCGGTCAATTTTGAACTAAGTTATGTGAAAAATTTTGAACTGAGTTATGCGGCTGACCGCCTCAAGGTCTTTTGCTCGGGGGATGGCCTTAAGGTGGGATCGCACTAGGCATAAGGCCAAGCGCGCACCACGATTTTGAAAAACTAATTTTGCGACACGATTTTAGAATCGCGCTGTAAAAGGCTAGGCGTGCACCACAATTTTTTGTAGTGCTATTATTTTATCGCAGAAATGCAACGTATGGGTGTATTTGTCTGTGCGCACATATGTGCGATTATTTTGTCGCAGAAATGTATGTAAAATTTCTGCTAGTTGCATTTCTGCGACAAAATAATCGCACTACAAAAAATCGTGGTGCGCGCTTAGCCTAACTGCGCGGCATCGAAACTACGCGACGCAACACTGCCGAATATTCTTTTAATGTCATTGTATGAGATATAACGCACTACGCGGCACTCCTTTATAAGATGTCATGTTTTGAATCTCTGAGAGAAAAATTTAAAGAAATAGGTATTCTGACCGTTGCTTTTCAATACATTTTGGACAATGTGTTATATGTCAGAAAGAATTTAACGAATTTTAAAAAGAAAAGTGACACACATTGTAGGAATACTAGAAATAGGAACAAGTTAGAAATACCAGTGATCAGACTTAGTAAAGTAAGTAAATCTTTTAAACGTCAATGTATACGCCTTTACAATAGAATCCCAGAAAACGTTCAAAATATTTCCATTAATCAATTTAAAAAAGCTGTTAAAGAACGTTTGTGTGCTAAAGCTTATTATAAAGTCAGTGATTTCATTAACGATTGCACACCTTGGGAATAAGATGGCCCCATGCAAGGCTGCTTTTATGTACTTAAGTATGTTCTATGTACTTATGACTAATGTTATATAGATTAAGTTACAACATTGTAAAATATTTTTTGAAAAGAACAATTTTCCCATCTTTTTGCTAAAAGGTGGCCCCGTGCGAGTTTCTTACGCCGGTTCTTCTCGCCGGGCTAGTTTCCGAACCGGTGGTAGGCATCATGTAGGACAATTCTATAAGCGTTATATTATAACCTACATGGAAATAAAAATTTTGAGTTTGAGTTTGAGTTTCCTTTGGAGCATGACTAATAGTGAAGCATCGCTGCCGTGCGGTTCCACCTTTACGGTCCTCACAGTCGACTTCATTTATTTTATCTCTACCACGACCTTTATGCCGGTGACATAGGGTTCACTCTCATAGACACCCCGAGGTAAAATAATGCTGGACGGATTGTAGAGATCCTCATTTAGTGTGCTGTGTGCGAGATTTTGTCATAGTTTGCTGTGATGCTCGCTAGAGGCGTTGTTCCGATGCCATACAAACTGTAGTTGACTTTAACTACAGTTTGTATGTCATCGAAACAGCGCCCCTAGCGGCAAAAAATGGTAACTAATTCGGTTCCAAACAAATTGTAGGTAATTTGTTCATAGCGAGTAGTGACAAAATTTCAAACTTAGCACGCAGTTCAGAGGGTCAATTCTGCTAAATAAAACCTGCAATTATACAATTACAATCAAGTCCCGATACGCTAAAACTGCCAAACGGTATTCTCGTAAAGGTTTAACCAACGTAAAACGCGTTCTTATTGGTCGAAACTTTACAAAATCAGTTTATGATGATCGCTTCACTTATACTACAATTAAAGTAAAATGAAAGTCTACTTTAAATACGAGAATTACATACATACATATATATAATCACGCCTTTTTCCCGTAGGGGTAGGCAGAGATCACTTCTTTCCACTTGCCACGATCCTTACATACTTGTTTCGCTTCGTTCACTTTCATTCGTACCATCCATTCCTCCTCTTACATTCAACGTAGCGAAGCGGCTCCCCGTGGTCCGCTTTTCGCCTCCGCGAGAAACGAGACATGATGGGTGGCGAACCACATCGCCGCCATTTTGAATAATTAAATTATTTTTATGATTATCCATTGCGTTCCCACGGATTGGTGGAGAGAGTAGGAATAGGGAATAGGAAGGTTAGGTGGCGTGGAAAACCGCCCAGGAGGGCAAGGGATAGGACAGTAATAGCTAGGGAAGCCGGGGTCGCATACCCGTATACTATACCACAACTACCGGACAGGTAAGTTGGGATGAGTATCCCATGACATTGACATACGAGAATTGAGGTTCAGAATTGATACTGACGGCGACGAGGTCGATCATGATCTGCAGATAGGCGTCGGCCTCCGCGATGCGGCGCTCGAGGTCGCCGCGGCGGTGCGGCGCGGGCACGCAGCGCCATCGGTCGCGTCGCCCGTGCCGTCCGATTGTGTCTTCCAGCGCGCGCACCCAGCGTTCGCGCTCGCCGCCGTCTCGCGCCTGGAAATTTAAAAAAAAAAGCTATTTAATGGCGCAACACAAGATCGGACTTTTGTACCAAAATCGGACTTACCATCGATACAGATAGAAATATCGGATAAACATATACCTACATAATTAGCTTTCGATTTGATTGCACTACTACAAGCACACTGTGTGTCCACGATTGTGTGGAAAAATTGTCGGCCGTTGCAGAGGACGTAATAATTTTCAAATATGGATCGATTTGGTTTGATCAATCGTGATATGAAAACTGTTTCTCTGTACGTACTGAGGTATATATATTTTCTACTCTGTGCTGTGAGCTGTCGCGCCATATAACAATGACGTTAAGGTTTAAAATATTCTGATTCAATTGGCATCCTGGCGTGATTGGTTTATACTCTATAGACAAGTTTACATTTTCGACCGTGCTAGCTCTCTCATCTCTATGCCTTAACCTACCTCCTACTGCTGATGAACAGTGAAGGAAAACATCGTTCCTCACTGTGGCCAAGTGGGTAGACCGTTTGGTTAGCTCTCGAGAGAGTGCAGGATGAGACTTTTTCAGATTTTAACTACCTACATTATACGGACGCTCTAACGGTGAAGGAAAACATCGTGACATTATGAGTAAACCCGCACATAGTTGGCCCCAGACGTATTGACCAGTTCATTCATCTGGACCAGGCTGACTATGTGTGAGAATGCTGTATGTGCTAGGGCAACCGTTCGACATTTAAAGACCAACTGTGCCAGGCACTACCGTATTTCAAGAGTGGTTGTTTCCCTCGGAGAATACTGTATTATAAATCATACATTAACGGATGAAAAGGCCTAAGTTTATACTGCTGGTGGGTCTCACCTGGAAGTGGAAGGTCTTGTGGTCGACCGTGATGGTGAAGGTAGAGTCGTCCTCGTCGTCTATGCCGATGACGGCACCGCGTAGCCGCACGCAGCCGCGCCGCACGCCGCGTGTCATTTTCTCTTTTGACTGGAATTGAACAAGATGGCGGATTAGATTTTGCTATTTAACCAACGATTACAAAACTAAAGATAACTAACATTTGACAGAACAAATCTTCATACATAAAAAAAATACCCCATCTTGATTTCACCATACGTCAAATGTCAAAATGGCCTCGAACGACCCTAAAAGTTGGGCGATTGAAGTTTTTACCTCAACATCCCTCGTCTATAACATACACGTCTATCTAACAATTTTACCATGTGGGTGTTTTTGAGTGCGAGTTTTTGTCATAGCTCGCCGTGAATGTTGACTCACTCGCTAGAGGCGTTGTTCTGATGCCATAAAGACTGTAACTTTAACTACAATATTTGTATGGCATCGGAAGAACGTATATTATATACGGTTCGGTAAAATCAATTACGGATACTTCGGGCACATGATCCACTGCTTATGTAAAGATGCTTAGACAAAAAAATAATTGTCATACTCAAAGTAAAAAATTATCTCATGTATGGATGACTCTCCTCAAACCGCAATCTCGCCCATATAAAGAAAAAAATTTTTTTTCTAATATGACAATTAGTTTTCTGCTTAAACGTCTGCAATAGATCATATGCCCAAAATATTTGTAATTTTTTACCGATTTTACCGAACCTTATATACGCATATTTTTTTAGATCGAATACAGCTCATAATCAAGCTCTGAGTTCTGAAGTCACTGCGACCCAACGTCCACACGTACGCATATCTATTATCTAGTAAGTAGATAGGCTGGATTACTACAAGCTAAAATATCTTTTATCGCGATGAAATGTGCGACAATTCCGCGGGATAATCATTATCCATTTAGTGCAAAACTGCAAACGAAGACAGAAACTAGGTACAAAATACAAATTGACCCATAAACATAATATATAATATACATACAATGCCTTATTATAGTAAGAGTTGAATGATAATAACAAAAGGTCAACATGTTATAACATACTACAGGCTGTGACTAAAATATCGAGGACAAAGTGAATATATTTGAATAAAATCCTACTGCATTATAATTTTTTTGGATTACTCAATTCATATCATTTAGGAGTAATCATAGTTAGTAAACCAAAAAAAGAAGTTATTCCTACTAGGCCCCGATATTGACTATGTAATAAGTAAATATAACCGGCCAAGTTACGTAGCATTATCTATAAATAACCTAACCTAACCAAGAGCATGTCCAAAGAGAATATAATCACTACGTTATAAGCATGTCAGGAAATATCTAAGGACGGTTCCGTAACTATAAACGCGTAATATTTTTTTTTCAAATTACTTCAAAAGTTACTGTCCGATTTGGTTCAAAATAATTTTCCTAAAGAGTTTTTAGCATGAATGCTTGTTCTAATGCAGCTCTATGCTGATAGCATAGAAAATTGCAAGTTTCTAAGTCTTATTGTTTAGAAATGCAAGGGGGTTGGACCAACTTATAAAACTTTGGAGGCCGATTACTCAAAAAGGTTGTCTTTATAAAAAAGTTATGTATGAAACCTAGCCTTTATTTTAAAACACCTATTCAACGATACCCCATACGATGGTGTAGAAAAAAAATCATTCCCACTTCACATATTATATGGAGAGCTAACCCTAGAATAAAGCTGTCGTGCCATATCAAGTGTCCTAACATCTTTCCTCTTCTGTTCTCGATGGTATTTAATATCTTTCTCTTCTCATTAACTAATTCCAAAACTTCTTCATTACTGTAATACCCTGTGTTTGTGTTGTAATGCACAGGCTTGATCACGCACTTAGCAGCAATAACTATTACACGTCCACTCTCGTCTACAACTCTCGTGTGACCACAGAACACATAATACTCGCGAAGAAGGTCGACTTCATACAAAAAAACCTAACCAAGAGCATGTCAGGACATGTCTAAGGAGGGTTCCGTAACTATAAACGCGTAATATGCTTTTTTTTTAATTACTCCAAAAGTTACTGTCCGATTTGGTTCAAAATAATTTTCCTAAAGAGTTTTTAGCATGATCTATCAGCATGGAAATTTTCAAGTTTCTATCTTCTATAGTTTAAAAATGCTAGGGGGGGGACCAACTTACAAACTACTTTGGAGGCCGATTACTCGAAAATGGTGAACTTTGTAAAAAAGTAACGTATGAAACCTTGCCTTTATTTTAAAAGACCTATTCTACGATACCCCACACGATGGGGTAGAGTGAAAAAAAAATTTTCATCCCCACTTCACATGTATGGAGAGCCACCCCTAATATATATGTAAAATTATTATTTTTTCATGATCCCGAAACCGTGATCTATACACAATCTATAACTGCACCAAATTTCATCAATTTATATTCATAATTACAGGAGCTAGAGGCGCGGACAGACAGACAGACAGACAGACAGACAGACAGACAGACGGACGGAGCGAAACTATAAGGGTTCCTTAAGTATTACGGAACCCTAAAAATTGGGACCAAATAGCGCCTCTAGTGAGCTGCCCCCTCAAACTTTTAACCGCCTTCCAACAAAGGAGGACTATATATTTGATTATATGAATATGGCGGGAAATTTAAGCCCTTATATATATACGTCTAGTGTTTTCTATAGCGCGATCTAGAAGCGGCATAGTGTCATCTGTTGTGGTTTTTAAGCAACTTTTATGTAACATTAACCATGTAAGACAGAGAGCGATATATTGAAATATAACCATTCTTGTCGCACCGAACTGCCCCCTTTTTGGTCCAAGGTCATTCATACAAAGTCGACCACCCCTGCGTGTGACTGACGTGGTGCGATCAAGACAGTGTTATGTCTGTTTGTATGTATGTATGTACGTGTGTAGTAATTGTTGTATTATGTATATATTATTTATTTATTAGTAAATCACATACAATTACTTTTCTTTTCAGTCCAATTTATTCTCTCCGTTCTTCGCCAACACCACATCTCGAATGCTTCCAATCTCTCTCTATCGCGTTGTGTCGTGGTCCACGTCTCGCTACCATACAAAGCAATGCTCCAGATGTATACTTTAATTAGATTTTTTCGGATGTGACGTGATATGCGTAATAATTGAAGGGAGGTAGAAGAAAACGTGGAAGGCCGAGAAGAACTTTTATGGACCAGGTGAAGGAGAAAGTGATGGTCGTATCAGGAGGTCAAGAGAAGGGCGGAGTGCAGAGAGGAATGGAGAAAGCTCCACCGACAAGAGCGAAGCTCTTAAATTAGAATGAATGAACCCTATATATTATATTATATCCTAGATATAAAATTATTATTATTTTATGATGCTCAATCCGAGATCTATACAAACTCTATGACTATACGAAATTTCATCCATTTATATTCATAATTACCGATGCTAGAAGCGCGGATAGACAGACAGACGGATGGACAGAGCGAAACTATAAGGGTTCCTCAAGTATTACGGAACCCTAAAACGAGTAAAAACATCACGTTTGATATTCAAATTTTTTTTTGTAGATATAATTTTTTTCAACCGTCTATCACGTTGACGAGATAGAGCCTGGTGACAGACGGAAAGACGTACGCGGAGTTTTAATAATAGTCCCGTTTTACCCTATGGGTACCCTAAAATAATTACCATGGTAAGATAATATATTATAATATAATATTCCACACAGCTGTAACATACTGTATACTACAGCACGTTACAGGTGTACTGAACTCCTGTTGGCCAGTGTATGCAGTAACGGTTCCCCGCACGATGGACGTCGTAGTGAGTGCTTACGACACGCTGTTCTATGAGAGAGCAGGTAGGTTTGTCATTGACAATTAATCATGGTTATAATATAAAAGTATTAAATATGTTTCCGTTGTCTGGTACCCGTGACACAAGTTCTTCGAGAACTTACCACGGGACCAGATTGACGTGGTGTGAAGCGTTCATAGACTTTAAAAAAATCATGATTGTCATTGACCACGGATTACGAAGACAGTCTTCTTATGCCCGGTTTCTGAGGTTTTTCGTCGGTATAATGCGTTTCAAATGAGAATAGGAACGTCAACCTTTTTCTGTCAAATATCACTTGAAAAGTGCGATTTTCAGAAAAACTTATGTGCATATAAATATTAATAGTCTCGCATCGAATTTAAATAAAAACGTTTAATAGTAATCAATTATCTAAACATAAATTTAACTATCATAACAGTCTAAATTCGAAACAATATGGCGCCGACTCGATCCCATTTGAATCGCACTATAGCTGTTTATCTATTCCATAGTAATCTTTTGATTGGACTACATGTACCACTTTGACCTATTAAAACTTTGAAAGCGCCAAAATTGACAAGTCCGCACTCCACTTTGACATTATCTGGAAGGTCAAGATTTATTTTTAGGCAAATATCGTCTAGAATTTTTACTTCAAACTCTACGGCAAGATTTTACTGCATTCTATAAAAAAAAAAAACAAAACTAATAAAAAATACTAGCTTTTAGGAATGTATTTAGTAGATAAGTACCTACTATACTAATAATATAAAGAGGAAATATTTGATTGTTTGTAAGTTTGTTTGCATTGAATAGAATCCGAAACTACTAGGTAAATAATTATGAATGAAATATGAAATAGATACAGTGTAGACCAAGGGGAAGGACAAAGGCTACTTTTCATCGAAAGGAAAATGTACAGTTCTCGCGGGATTTCCTTTTACGCGTGCGAAGTCGCTAGAAACTTGTAGTAAAATATAAGTTTATGAATCTTGCTATTAATTAGTATTTACCTATAGGGAAAAGCGTTTGTAGTTGGGTATTAGTTTAGAGCTAATAGTTTAGTCTCAAATTAATGTCTGTGTTTGTGATGTGTGTATCTGTATGTCTGTCTGTGGTATTGTAGCTTACAAAGGTTGTTTTCCCACCCACCGGCTCGACACCGGCAACCGTAAGGATGCCAGGGGAGCAGAAATGTAAGAGGAAAAGTTGCTATATGGGCAGCATAGGGCTGGGGACGGTACTACGAGTATAACGCGAAGGACATACGATAGATACACTTGGGTCGCAATAAAGTCAGGACTCTACATCTATACTAATATAATAAAGAGGAAAACTTTGTTTATTTGTTTGTATTGCAAAGTAACCGAAACTACTGGACCGATTTTGATGAAATTTGGCACGGATGTAGAGTAGACCACGGGGAAGGACATAGGCTACTTTTTATCGCGGAAAAATGTACAGTTTCAGCGAAATTAACTTTTGCGCGCACGAAGTCGCGGGCAACATCTAGTAATCTATACATATAAAATCCTTTGTCCTGAATGACTGACGGATCAACGCACAGCCTAAACCGCTGATCGTAGAGACCTGAAACTTGCAGGGCTTACTCTTTGTAATGCGTAGGGATCCGATAAGATCCGATTTTTCGAAATTCGACTCCTAAGGGGGTGAAAAGAGGGAAAACAGTTTGTATGGGCCAACGTGATTCCTTGGTCCAATCTACTTCATATTTTGCACAAACATTATGTAACAGAATTGATGGAATTCGTGTATCATATTTTATTGAAATTCGTCCCCTAACGGGAATAAAAAGGGAAAGAAAGTTGTTCGGGAGCGATTTGCTTTAAAGTTGATATAAATACTCCTTAGTGCTTTTGATTTAAAGCTCCCACTCACAAGCGATCGATCGATTTAGTTTTTACAATTTAAACATTTACTGGATTCGTAGTTGCAAGTAAATCGGTTTAGATTAAAATTGAATATAGTCTGAGATCCTAGGACCACATTACTATACTTTTTATATGAAACTGTAAATTTTGTTCCAACTTTTGACCCCCACCGCAAAAACTAGCTGGTAGGTCTTACATTAATCATTTTGTGTAATATTTTGTCGTTAGCAATTTACTTTCAAATACGAATTAATTTCCAATTTGATCGAAGCAATCGATAGCCCGTGAGTGGGGAGCTTTATTTTTATTTTGACATAATATATTGTCATCATGTTAAAAATAAATATACTACAAGAATGCGAAATGAAAATGTCTTTGAAAAACTAGGCACCTAAATATTTGCGATTGCTGCATTAATTATATTCATAATACTTATTATATTACATACTATTTCAGTAGAATAATATTTTGAGTGTAAGTATAATTAAATTTCTTTTTCTTTTGTTGTTATATGTAATATTTAAATTATTTGTGCTTGATTTATCAGTGTTTAATAGATAGGTTTTTACAAAGGGTTTTTAGTTTTTAACCCACAACAATGACTCTTAAAATTTTCTTAAAAGATTTTTGATCTGTACGTTTGTGCGCGCTAATCTCAGAAACTACGGAACGGATTTTTATAAAATTTGTTACTGTAGTAGTTTAGCCCTTGGATAAACACATAGAACTCGCTTTTTATCGCGGAAAATTCTTATAATTTTGTGTAGGTATTTCAATTCAATCGGTTCATACCTACAAAAAGTTTTATCATTCGAAAAAATAACGTAGTATAAAATAACCAGATATTTGAATTGGTTAAAACTTTACCTAGGTTAATCCTAATCATTAATGTGTATGATTATTATATGAGGAATAAGTGAGAAGCTAGATGGCTTCGTGGTCGTACTGCTAACTCATCTCTCTCTCAAACTCTGTCGTGGTCCCAACTAGGATGGGCGATCACAATCCAAATTATTTTTTAAGTTCAAAGTCCACAACGTCTTCCCATTCAAAAGATTTTCGAAATTGTTAAAATACTAATTATCGGCTACAAAGAAATCCTTAAGTAGGTACTTAATATTATACCTATGCGCGAATGTTTGTATGTACATAATAATATGTTTAGCTTTTCATGCAATAAAGTAAAGTAAAGAAAACACGTAAAGAATTTTAATGCAATCAGGTATGGTAGTAGGTTAAGCAGAATTAACACAGAATACTTTTTCAGCTTCTTAATTTTATTTTATGGTATAGTTCTCGGTAGATTTCTTGAGTGTACCTACGAAGTGCAGTGCCTACACCATTATGTATTCAATTTTGGTATTGGTATTTTCCCGAACAAGCTTTCCCTCTGACGCGAGCGAAGCTGCGGGCAAAAGCTAGTATACAAATAAAAAAAAGAACAGCCAACTGAATGAACCGATTTCGATGTAGCTTTTTTACCCCCCGACGCAAAAAGAGGAGTGTTGTAAGTTTGACGTGTCTGTCTGACTGTCTGTGTATCTGTCCGTGGCATCCTAGCTTCCAAACAGATGACACCTTTGTCCTATTACAAGTGAGAATGGGCTTCATTTTGACGTTTGAACTTTTTAAAACGCAATTTAAAAAGTTATGTCAAAATTTTGACATAAGAAGTTCATAAAATGGCTTGTGTTCCGCGGAAAAAGGCGCATGCAAAATGGTGATTGCTAAGCGGTAAGCGCTGTCAATGTTAAATGCTATTTTCTTATCATCTAAAAACACTACCGATTTCATAATAACTAAGCAAAATGGCGGATTATGTCAGCGCTACTGAAGTTAGTAAACGTGTCCTGGCCGACAAATTCTTACTCACGGTAACTTTTACTTTTTCAAATTTGTTTATTTGTTTGAAAGTCGATTTATTCAAGACTGCTTGAAAATTGCTGGTGTTACTTAAATTGTTTTTGTTACATATTTCAGATAGTCGCGTCGCCGACTGGCCTCTCATGAGGTCACCATGGCCGCTGTTCACCGTCCTCTCGGTGTACCTGGTCACCATCAAGATAGTGCCGGTGTCCATGAGGAAGCGGCCAGCGTATGAGCTGAGGAGCGTGATGAAGTGGTACAACGTGATGCAGATCGTCGCAAATGCCGTTGTTAGCTGGGGTGTGAGTATGTTTTTATGGAACTAGCTTTTTCGGAAGCGTATCCCACGGAAATGCTGTCCTTTTTCGGGATAAAATGTAGCCTATGTATTAATCCAGAGCCTAAACTACTATCATGCCAAATTTCATCAAAATCCGTTCGTAGTTTTCGCGTGAAAGAGTAACAAACATCTATCCATCTTTTGGTCATTAATTATTGTCATTGTGTGTATGTGTCACCGTAAAATTGTAAAACCGTTAGATTGTAAAATAACCAGCGAGATTGTACAAATATGTCGAAAGATTAAAATCTAAATATTTATATAATCTAACGAAAAATAATGTGCTCAATTATAGGCAGCATATTCGCGTTGGAAGTCTATCAACATTTTACAATTTCACTAGTTTTATTACAATCTAACGGTTTTTACAATTTTACGTTGACATATGCACACATCTCTATCTCTCCTATTTTTTAGTATGTAATTGTGTTTTGACATTTGACATAGACGATTTTTCTGCTTCATAATAAAATTAAATAGATATTGTAAACAATAGAGTCGCAAACGTCAACATATTACGTAGAGTCACTATAGTATTATGATTTATTGCTATGTTGGTCGTTACTTTACCGAACAAATATTAAAAATTCACATCGAGGTATTTTATCAAGATATATCAAATAAGGTGTAATTAATAATAAAAAAACTTTCAAAACTTCAAGCTACGCTCCATGAAGGTCTACCAAAGTAGCCCATACATCATACTATCGTCTTAAGCCGGCATAGCGCTATCGATTAGATCAGTTCCATAATGTCATGAAGAGTAGGTATAAACTGTCACGCCTATCTATGGACCACGCCCATACAATCACGTCAGTTCATACTGAGCCGATCGGTAGTGTCATGCCGATTGGACGATATGCAGTATGGTGTATGGCTACACTTAGGTTATTGTGAGAAAAATAAGGTTTTAAGCGGACCATAGAGAGTCGCTTTGCTACGTTGAATGTAAGGGGAGGAATGGATGGTAAGAATGAAAGTGAACGAAGCAAATGGAAAGAAGTGGTCTCTGCCTACCCGGGAAAAAAATTTGTGCATAAAATTGATAGAAATAATATCAACTGCCCAGATTTATTAAACATGGTACATTTAAAGGTTCCCCGATCTATCTCCTCACGTTCCAAGGACACTTTTCATGTTCCTTTCTGCCATACAAATTACGCAAAAAATACATTTCTCAGGCGTTCTTGCTCATATTATAATAAAAATTTAAAGGAAGTTGACATATTCTTCTCAAAGCTGTGCAGTAAAATAAAGTGCTTTAATTGTTCGAATTGTAAATTTCCAAAAATTTAAAATTGGGTATCTACACATAATGTAAAGTAATTTTAATTTTAATTTTTGTGACGGAGACTGTTATTTCATATTAGTGCGACGTTTTTCGAAATTTATAATTACTTGTAGCAATTAATGGTAATATAGGTTTTGTTGTTATCAAATTTGTAAACATTTTTGTAAACTGTTTTTACCTAAATAAATAAATAAATAAAAAAAGGCGTGATTATATGTATGTATGTACGTATGTTATAAGGTTTTAGAACGTAAAGGACATAATATAGTACTGACTAAAATTCATAGAGGGGTACTGGTAAGGACATTGGCTAATTTTTATAGTGGGAAAATTTACGGTTCTGTAATGTCTAGTATACAATATCGATGTCCTCTCTGTGTGAGGACTGGGGAGGGTACAATTAGCTAAGTAAACACGCTCGCTCTGAAAACACGATAGCTGTGAAAAATATATCAAGTTTTTTCATTACGATATGACACTTATTATAATTACGTTAAGGCTGTGTCAAAACAGATTTTATGCTGATTATTCTGAAGATAACAATGTGTTAGTAAATAGAGATACCTACCCGATATGTTAAAACTGAAAAACGGTATTCTGAAACGTCAAACCCGCTTTGATTGGTCCAAAATCCAAAATTATGTTCATGACATGAAGAAGATTAATTTATCTACACTAATATTATAAAGAGGAAAACTTTGTTTCTATGTTTGTTTGTTTGTTTGTTTGTTTGTAATGAATAGGCTCAAAAAGTACTGGACCGATTTCAAAAATTCTTTCACCATTCGAAAGCTACATTACCCACGAGTAACATAGGCTATATTTTATTTTGGAAAAAATAGGGTTCCGTAAAATATTTGGGTTTTTCGGACACAAGGTGTAAAAAATCAACCAGAAAAGTTACTTATTTTGCGTACGCTGCCTAAACTATAAAAGATAGAACCATAAAATGTTCTAATTAATTGTAGATCTTATAAATATCTACAAAAAAGTCCGCGACACACTATACCTATCTATGTCGAGTGAGGCACAACAACCATTTTTTTATTTAGAAATCTTGAATTTTTTTGGACTACATTTAAACGCGTTTATTTTACTCATGCTATTAATCCTTATCAAAATAAATTATTTCATAACTAAGTACAGTTTATGTAGGTAGTATTTGGTCTTTGAATGATTGAAATTGGACGTGTGGTTTTGAAGTTATGGCGAAATTAAAATATGACGATTTCTGCTGCACGGCCCGTTACGAAGTGGGCGTCGCCAAGGCAGGGGTGCGCGTGCGGGGGGAGTTTAGATCTATGGTATTTCATACGATAAAAGTATACCCACCTACTTATTTCATTGAGTTTTAGTAGGTACCTATATTTATTTGTTTCTGTTTGTTTTGACTAGATTTCGCCCGTTTTGTTAGTGATTTAAAGACATTCTGTAGTATTAGTATCAGTATTGTACCCGTGCGAAGCTGGGGCGGGTCGCTATAATTCAATAAAAGTAAAATGAAAGTATAAGTTAAGGATGGGACTATAATATGATCCGGAATCGGGAAGGCCGGTGAAAATTCAGAGCATTGAAAATAGAACTCTGTAATAATATACAATAGAGTTGAAAATTGAAGAATCAAGTGTCGAGCTGTCATTTAAGTAAGACATTTTACTCAACACTTGTGTGTTCGATTTTCAGCTCTATTGCATATTATTACAGAGTTCTATTTTCAATGTTCTTAATTTTCAATGTTCTTAATTTTCCCCGGCCTACCGAATTCCGGACTATATTATAGTTCCAGCTTTAACTACGAGTATTGGTTCTACTAATGGCTCAATGACCTTTCCTTTGGACCTGATAGTCACATTCCCCACCAGATCCTCACATCAGGCTGGACCACCACGTACCACCTAGGCTGCGTGCTGCCCGACTACTCCACGGACCCTGAACCCATGAGGATGCTAAGGTTCCTGTGGTGGACCATCATCCTCAAGATCCTGGAGATGGTGGAGACCGTCTTTTTCCTGCTCCGCAAGAGGGACAGGCAGGCGTCGTTTCTCCACGTGTACCATCACTGCAGCACGCTGGTCATCATATGGAGCGGCACCAAGTACGTCGGAGGTGGGTAGCACCTGTGAGCGTAGTGGTATTGCAGATGTCTTGAGCATCAGTTTTCTTATAAAAATTATCTCGTTTGTTTTCGGTAAAGATTGTGTTTACGTACTTTAGTATGAAGTTTTGAGGTATGACGAAAATTGACAGGTTTCAGGTTTATTATATTTTTCTCTTACTTATTATGAACTATAGTTCGTGCCTTGTAATTTCACAAACGGCTTTTGTGAATAGAACATGTACGACTACGTTTAGACGGGCGCCACACGCAAGCCATGCCACAAAGCTCTTTCGTATGTCTCTCGAAATAACAGACGATAATTTAAAATGAAAGAGCACGATGGAATAGTAAGAACATAGATAATACAGTATAATATATAGAGAAGTAGGAAAGCGAGTAAAGAATAGTGATGGCTAAATAATAAATAGACGCTTTTGAAATGTAGAGACGCGAACTTATACGGGATTTAGACGGATGATTTAAGCCGCAAGCAAAAATCGACCGTCTCAATGGCAATTCGGCGTAGTCACAAGTGACTAAATTGCCATTTAGTTTGAAACTATATTGTCCGGAATCCGGAAGGCCGGAGAATATTCAGAGCATCGATAATATAACTCTGGATTAATACAATAGAGTTGAAATACGGACACATGTGACATGAGTGTCGAGTTGTCAGATTTGATATCAAGACATTTTTGACTTGTCACTCATGTATTCGATTTTCAACTCTATTGTTATTAATTATTTCCCAGACATTTATTTTCAATGCTTTGAATTTTCTCCGGCTTCCGGACAATAGGGTTCCAGCGTTACGCTGTTTGCCCGCGCCAACGTCAACGGGACGTCAACGAGAACGAGATTATATATTAGATTAGACGTGACGGGCGTGCGGTGGACAGTCGGCTATAGGAAATGTATGTATTGCTACTTCGGCGCCGACATGTCTTTCTCGGTGATGTCCCGTTGACGGTGGCGGTGGGCAAAAAAGGTTAAACGGTCGATTTTCGCCGTGCGGCTTTAGTCACCCGTGTAAATTCTGCATTAGTAAAAGTCAAGGATTATTTCTAAAAATACTTCTTACTGATATCTCCTTATCTTCATGTAAGTTCTGAGTAACTGCAAAGTTTAATCTTTAAAGACTTGAGCTGCTGAGTGCTGCTCTATTAACAACTTCAACTGACACGTGGGAATGGGCTTCATTTTGACGTTTAAAATTTAAAAAATTCTCATGTCAAAATTTTGATATTTTAACGTTTTAAAAAGTACAAACGTCAAAATGAAGTCCATTACCACGTGTCAGTCGAAGTTCATAATAGGGCAGCTGATTATTGAGATCCTAGTCGTTATATACAATAACAGACGCTCTAAATTCTCAAGTGTTATGTCGTCGAGTTAGGTCACACCGTCACACTTATTCCGTATTCCCTTCGTGTAGTTTCTACAGGATAATCGGTTTATATAATGAGTTATAATAGTTTATATTGTGCAACTGTTGCGTAACACAGTCACGACTCGGTCTAGATCTGCGGGTGACTTGCTAATCCATATCTATGAATCAGGAATCGAACCGGCTAGCTTACTGTATTCTGCAGTCAGCTTGCTGTCGTCATAATATCATTACTACATCTCTTTCTTTATCGTAAAAGATCGTATCTATAAATCAGGAATAGAAAGCTAGGTGATAGCTCTCTATAATATTCTTCTTTGTATTTGTGGTAGGTATCTATTTCTTCATCATATCGAGGCATGTTGAGGCATAAAAATGTCTCCAGTTAAATGGCCCCACTTTTGATATTATTGGGGCCATTTTGCATGAAAACAAGATGGCTGACATTTGAAGTATGGTGAAAACCAAGTCTACACCTTGTGACAACTGTCGAGTCTATATACCTAATACAAAATAATAAAGGTGAATAAAACTTTTCGAGGTTCGCAAATTTACTTAAAATACATATATAAAGTACTTATAAATTTAAAAGCGCCTTGACTTTTTATGTATCGGAGAATAGATTAGGTATAATCCGAACGAGTGAAATTGCGTACCTAGTTTCGTATGACACGTATGATACTTATTGGGAGTTGAAATGTTTGAATTTAGAATTATTTTTATTTTGACAACATTTTAACAGACGATCATTGGCTGTGTTCCGCGGAAAATAGCGCTAACAAAAAAACGTAAACAAAATGGCGACCGCTGGTATTAAATAAGTAAAATGGCGGATTATGTTATCAGTATTGAAGTTAGCAAACGTGTCCTGGCCGATAATCTGTTTCTTTTTTCTTAAGCGCTAGCAAGCGCTAACAAGCGCTATTTTCAGCGGAACTCAGCCATTGTTTTACCTACTATTATTATTCGTTCTCGCGGTTTTAAGTGTAGTTCCGTTTAGGTTTAGTCGGAGATGAGATTAAAAAGCCAAAATTCGATTATTTTTAAGATCGATGTTGGCCAATGGCCACGTCGAGAATGTGGCGGACCAATCAGCGCACAGTCCTGAATCGCGCTATCGAAGTTTTCGGAAGTTCGGTAGTATAATATATAGGTACGACAGCTGAAATGTATACAAGTGGGCTTCGGCCTGACCGAGCATAGCACCTTGCTCGGTCGGAGATCTC
This sequence comes from Glaucopsyche alexis, assembly GCA_905404095.1. Taxonomy (NCBI): domain Eukaryota; kingdom Metazoa; phylum Arthropoda; class Insecta; order Lepidoptera; family Lycaenidae; genus Glaucopsyche; species Glaucopsyche alexis. Next base: position 3,240,116 of record FR990057.1, read on the forward strand.
CCTTTGGGGCATGCCACCCTATTCCCACAAGAACTAGACGTGGTAGAGTCTACGTGTATATACCTATGTAAATAAAATTGTAAAAACCGTTAAATTGTAAAATAACTAACGAGATTGTAAAAATATGACGAAAGATTAAAAACTACATATTTATAATTTAACGAAAAATAATGTGTTGAATTATAGGCAGCATGTTTGCGTCGGAAGTCTATCAACATTTTAAAATTTCACTAGTTTTATTACAATCTAACGGTTTTTACAATTTTACGGTGACATATACATATAATATTTTATTTCAATATATTATGTAGGTACACCAAAAAGAGCCAGAATGTTCTGTGATCATAGCCCACTGGGCCGAATCGAAATTGTTTACTCAACTACAAACGTTCGTCCCAAAGACGGCTTCAGATTCAGAACTCTCTTGAAATTAATTATTCTATGCACGAATTTAGGGAATGTTATTATTCGACAAATTTTACTATTCGAATAATTCGAATAATGGCAAAACACTATTCGAATAAATTCGAATAATTCGAATAATACGAATATTAGTAATAAACTTTAAATACAAGCAACATAATGCGTTTATTTATACCTGCATATTTAATAATATCAAAATGTGACATGTTTCACAAATTACTCTATAAAAATCAACGTCTTTTTGATAAAAAAAAATCTTCTTTTAAGTTTCAAACTTAAAATACTAAATCGCAATTACTTTTTTAAAACTATTAACACATGAATGGTTTAGGTCTGGAGCAGACCATGGATTTGATTGTCAACTAAGTGGTTTCTTCCAAAAATTAAGGAAAAAATCCTCTAGGGGAGAGAATTTTTGGGGTTTGTGTTAGAGGTTCGTATTTTCTGGTTTTTAATTGAGTTAAGCTACTGATCGATTCAATATAGTCAATCGATTAAAAGAGTCAGACAGTCTGACTTTTTAAATTAAGCTTTTGGTAGTATAATTTAATGTATACCTATAAAGAACACGAATATTACAGAACATATTTCTTTATTATTTATATATCAGTTTGTTTAAGATTGGAGGATTTAAAATATATTTGCAGAGTTGGAACACTGCACAGAAATCGGAATGCACTGTAAATAGTGATCTGTTATAATATAGTGCAGCTGAAAACTCTAATCAGACGAGTATCGTGCTGTCATAATGGTCTGCTCCAGACCTAATCGGTACATCTATACTAATATTATAAAGCTGAAGAGTTTGTTTGTTTGTTTGAACGCGCTAATCTCAGGAACTACTGATTCGAATTGAAAAATTCTTTTTGTGTTGGATAGTCCATTTATCGAGGAAGGCTATATAACATCATGCTAAGCTCAATAAGAGCGGAGCACCAACCAAGAATGTTTCAAAATCGGGAGTTATTTTTTCTTTTTGAGAGCTTTCGATGCATACGCTGCGGAAACGGTTAAAGTTTCGCTAAAATGATGTATGACAGAATTGTCTCCCTTCAAAAGTTCTAAAAAAAAGTCCGCGACAATACATGTCTATCTTTTAAGGTTGGCTCACAATAACCTTTTTATGCTAACCAAATTTGTTCAAAAATTAAGCATTATTTGTGAGGGTGTTTTCATAAAGATTATATTAATCCTTACCCAATTAAATACGTTATTCATTACAAGCATTTAATTTAGAAGAAATTTGCCGTTTACATCATTTGATTTCAATGAGTATTTTAGAAGATATCACTGTAATAAAATAATGGGGCGTGCGGTGGGCAGTCGCGGTCAGGGAAGCGCTTCTCCTTCAACGTAAATGAAGTCGCCGGTATATTTTAGCGATATCCCAAAGTAACACTTCCACGCGGGTCGCGGGCAAAAGCTAGTGTGTATATAAACCGCAATAACAAAACAACATAAACCGTAAAAATAAAAAGCACTCAAAAAAGATTTTAATGCTATGTTATCATAACAAAACCTTCATAGTTGGTAAAAAGTGGGAGGAAAATCTTTAAAACAAAAATAACCTTTTTCCATTTTCAAGTTATCCGTGTTTTTGGTATCTTTATGTTTTCAATTTTTCTTGAACGATGAGCCTTATTACAAAAAGGAAGTTAGAAAACAGTAGATTTAAAAATTGTATCATAGCCTGAAGAATGTGTTGATGGTTTTCCTGAAAGTAGGCATCAGGCGTTGTACTGCAGGAACAGAGTGTGTCATGTTACGAACCGTTCAGAAGATGAAGCGACGGTACAAAGAGACTGAAAAATAATTGACAAGACTTGGGATTGAATGGCAGACTCAGCGCTCGACAAGACCGTTCAATTGTTTCCACTTGTTGAAATCAACACTTAAATGCAGTTAAGTTCAAAAACAACTTCTTCAGACCCGAGGGAACTATGTTACTGACGGCACAGTGAAGAAGATTTGCTTCAGTAAATTTGAATCCCTTAAGACCGAGGCGAAAGGCGAGTGGTCTTACCTCGAGACCAAACTCGAGAGCCCTAGTATCGAGTAGCAACACTGTGATACGTCCGTGAACACATACTAAAGGATGAACGAGAATGGTCCAGAATTTTGGTCTCAGATGAGTGGATTTACTCACTAACTTCCCAAGTTAAAGTGAACTTCTGAAAAACGTGACCTGGTAGGGGATATCTTCAAGCTTATTTTTTCGGATAGAGTCCAGTATGCTCAGGTATAGTATATATACAATGGGCTGGCATACTTTCAGGAATCCGCGCTGAGTATGTGGCCACATAATGACAATTGGACCTCTACCCGGAGAAAGATGTGGTCAAGAGATTCTTAAAGATTCTCTTTACATCTCAACCCGATTAAGTATACCCTGGGAAGAGCTTAGAAGGCTTGTCAGAAGCCGCAAATTATCACCTACAGTTAGAACCCTCACAACACTAAAACACGCGCTGATATAAGAATGGGAGAGAATATTGCATAATTCAGCTCTAAAACCTCGTTTTCAGTATGACAAACCTCCTCCAAGTTCTTGTCAGGCCTGGAGAAGTTATTAAAAACTTTATTTTTATATAACATGTAAATGTAGTCTTTAAGACTAAGATTAAAATGGTTAATTTTTATTTAAAGATAAAAACAATATACTGATATAATATAATATAATTTTTTACTTTTAAAGAAAGCTGATAAAATCTTGGTATAATATTTTGAAAAGTATAAAATTTGAAACGATTTGTACTTAGTTTTGCAGGCCAGTGTAATACTGTAATAATCAACTTAACTAGGTATCCTTTATCGTTTCACTCTGTCCGTCCACCTGTCTCTCTTTCTATCTGCTCTTCTAGCTATATTGCGTCTAGATATCGGTCTTGGTTTGATAAAAAAATATAATTTTATTATGTAGTTATAAACACTTCATATGTATGGAAAGCCATCCCGGCTTTCCTTACATGTGAAGTGTGTGTTGAATATTGTCTTTTAAAAAAAAGGTAAAGTTTTATACATGACATTTACGAAGTCAACAATTTCCAAGTAATTTCACCCCCAAATTAGTTTTACCCCCCTCTGTCATTTCTGAACTATGAAGATTAGGAACTTACAATTTTCCATGCTGGTGGATCATGGTAAATTCTCTTTAAGAAAGTTATTTTAAACGAAATCGAACAGTAATATTAAGAAACTAAATTACGCTTTATAGTAACAGAACCCTCCTTAGACACGTCTTAACATGCTCTTGGTTAGGTTATTTTGACAAGCGTGTGAGTATGGATTACTTTCGCTGAGGCCTATGGGAAATATTCACCTTAATATTATTTTATTTAAAAACAGTTTTGTATTCTTTCACAAACAGTGTAGTAAAATCTGTTTTAGGATATTATTGACGACAATATTAATAAATAATAAAAGTAATGTATTAAATAACAAAACGTTCCGGTTTATGTACAAGTTTATTACTATTATTAACATATTTTTGATAAATAAATAAAATATTTTTATTATTCGTTTTATTCGAAATATTCGAATATTGAACCCAGTCATATTCGAATAATGAAATCGTCGAATATTCGAATAAAACGAATATTCGAATATTCGAATAATATTCCCTATGCACGATACCATGAGGTCCATGACTCACAAGTAGGTAATAAAACTATAATTGCATTAAAATTATTCAACGATCGTATTTTTCGACTTATATAAAAAGGGGATATAATTAATCGAGCGAACAAAAAATAAGTTGGCGGCTGCATGTGAGCATACTGTATTACTGAATTTGGCAGCGAATTAATATGTTGGCGACTAAATTACTAAACTGGCGAAAACACTCGGGTGACAAAAAATTCAAAAGTCGGCAGATAAAAAGAGGCGAAATTTAATCCAAATAAGCACCGATATTTATAAGTTGGTGACTTAATTTCCGAGTTGGTGACCATTATACCATATAAGCAGCTATAAAACCAGATTTGGTTGATAAATTAATGGCTGCTAAAAAGTCAATTTGCTGACTACGGAAAATCCTATTTTTGGATACTGTTGGAGTAAGTTTTTCTTTGGTATGGGTGTCATTTTCTAGGTTTCTGGGGGTGCACAATAATCTATACATCTACTGGGTGTCCCAAAAATACCGTCTCATAGTGACATGGGAGATAGATTAGCCTTATATCTCTCGGATAAAATAAAAATGACCTTAGTAAAAGTTGCTTAGTTTTCGAGATATTTGGATTTTTTTGGTTTTATTCAAAATCTCCATTTTTAGTTAATTTTTATTTCCGCATTAGTACAAATTCCTTTAATTTATTCATTTTTATTTTTTTTAAGTATCTCGAATAGTTGTTTGATGCATACAAAATAAATTTTTGTCAAATAGTAGTGTATTTTTTAAGAAAAAAATATTTTTGTGTTGCGTTTTAGCTCTCCCAAAATTTCGAACAAAATTTTGACAATCTGCCGTGAAAAAAAAATGTACTAAAGTAAACTGGAAAATTATTTTAAAAATTACTCAATTTATTGCAGATTTAGAAATGGTATAACACTTACATAAGAATTTTACAGAAACTTAGAAATTGCCATTTTTATCATTAAAGTCTGATTCAAGCCAGACTCTTATGTAGTAAAGAAGATGAAAAAGTACCAGGAATTTTCATCGCAATCTTATTATCTATCGACCTTTATTATCTTTTGTATCTGTAGACTTGAACTGAATGTACTATTGCAACCCTAATTTGTTATTTCGTTCTTTCCTTCGCTGTTATGGGGCACTGTGATAGTAAATAAAATTAGAAAAAAACTTTAGAACTTAGATTTATTACAGTAAATGCTCGAACTGTCGACCTCCAACACGAATGCACAATCGACATCTTCTGATAAAATTATTCTTTAATCTTCTCAAACTTATCTGAGATATTTCTTGAGCCGCTGCGGTGACTCTGTCGCGTAGTTCCCTTTCGTTGCGTATTAGTTTACCATAAACTTTGTCTTTAAGACATCCCCAATAAAAAAAATCCAGGGGATTAAGATCAGGGGATCGTGGTGGCCATAAGATTGGCCCCAGTCGCCCAATCCACCTTCTCGGGAACCTGCGGTCCAGGTGTGCTCGAACGTCTCGAGCGTAATGTGCTGGGCAGCCGTCGTTTTGAAACCACATCGTTCGTAATGATTCCAGTGGCACATCCCCGAGGACCGTTGGCAATTGGTTTTCTAAAAATTCCAAATAGGTGTGACCATTTAATATTGGAGGCAGCTCCACTGGTCCTACTATTGTACCGTTGTAGATTCCGGTCCATAAATTTATTTTAAACATGTGTTGCGACCGATCTTCTCTATTCTCGTGTGGGTTTTCTAGCTGCCAGCTATGAATATTATGAAGGTTTAAATAACCATCTCTTCTACATTGCGACTCGTCACTCCACAGTACTTTATGAAAAAAGTCGGGATCTTCCCTATTTTTTTCCAACATTCGTTGACAAAATTGTACCCGTCTGGCATAGTCACTCGTAAGGAGAGTTTGCACTCTTTGTATGTGGTACGGATGATACCTGTTCCTTTTTAAAACGCGATGAGCAGATGATTTCGGTATTCCAGTCCGACTTTGAATCAAACGAACCGAAGTTGACGGATCTTCGGTAACTTGCTGTAACACGACATCTTCGTCGGTTGTTGGCAATTTCTAAGTTTCTGTAAATTTTTCATGTAAGTGTTATACCATTTCTAAATCTGCAATAAATTGAGTAATTTTTAAAATAATTTGCCAGATTACTTTAGTACATGTTTTTTCTACGGCAGATTGTCAAAATTTGGGTCGAAATTTTGGGAGAGCTAAAACGCAACACAAAAATATTTTTTTCTTAAAAAATACACTACTATTTGACAAAAGTTTATTTTGTATGCATCAAACAACTATTCGAGATACTTAAAAAAAATTAAAATGAATAAATTAAAGGAATTTGTACTAATGCGGAAATAAAAACTAACTAAAAATGGAGATTTTGAATAAAACCAAAAAAATCCAAATATCTCGAAAACTAAGCAACTTTTACTAAGGTCATTTTTATTTTATCCGAGAGATATAAGGCTAATCTATCTCCCATGTCACTATGAGACGGTATTTTTGGGACACCCAGTATACTCTATACAGATAAATAAAATTGAAGTGTCTATTTGTAACTTCAAATTAACAGCTTTTCACAAAATGAATCTGAAAGTATATTCGGTACTTATAATAAAATACCAATTTTTTTAATTTTTGTCTGTCCGTCTGTCTGTCTGTCTGTTTGTTCCGGCTAATCTATGAAACGGCTGGAACGATTTTCACGGGACTTTCACTAGCAGATAGCTTATGTTATAAGGTCTAACATAGGCTACTTTTATTTTAGGGTTCCGTTTAAAAAAATAGGGTTCTGCTTTCGTTAGTTCTGCGCAAACGAAGTTGCGGGCATGAGCTAGTATGAAAATAAAATCTGTTTTGAAATTCCACAATGGCGTAAATTTTTGTCATTAATATTAATAAAGTTGTCCTTTTCCAGGTTTCTGGGGGTTTTGATTACAAAATTGTCTTCCAATTTCATTTTCCAAAATGGAGAATATTCAATCTTCGTAAAATGAATATGAATACTAAATTAAAAGATATTGGGGATGCTAATTAGGATTGATGATTATTATTACAGTATGTTATGTAGTTCAAGGTACCAGCTATATATAGAAATTTTTCAAAATTCAGGATTTATGAATTTTTATACCATTCATGAAGAAAATATGCGATTTGTAGGTTAATAAGGGGGAGGAAATTTTCATTATTTTTGCAGTAGGATGCACCGTTTCTGAGATAGAAGCGACTATAGAAAAAAAATATGGCAGTGCTGTACTGAGATACGAGGGTTGTAATCTATAGAAATGTTGGAAAATTCAAGATTTTCGATTTCTTTTTCTCCCATCATGAAGAAAATATGATGTTGCGGGTTTCCTAAAGGGGATGAAATTTTCATTATTTTTTCAATAGGATGGACCGTTACCGAGTTAGAATCAATTTTATAAAAAAAAGTAAATGCTGTACATTGAGATACGACGGATGTTTATAGGAATGTTGGAAAATTCAGGATTTTTGAAAATTTTTTTCTTCCATCATGAAGAAAATATGATGTTGCGGGTTTCCTAAAGGGGATGAAATTTTCATTATTTTTTCAATAGGATGCACCGTTTCCGAGTTAGAATCAATTTTATAAAAAAAAAGTAAATGCTGTACATTGAGATACGACGGATGTTTATAGGAATGTTGGAAAATTCAGGATTTTTGAAAATTTTTTTCTTCCATCATGAAGAAAATATGATGTTGCGGGTTTGTTAAAGGGGATGAAATTTTCATTATTTTTTCAATAGGATGCACCGTTTCCGAGTTAGAATCAATTTTATAAAAAAAAGAAGTAAATGCTGTACATTGAGATACGACGGATGTTTATAGGAATGTTGGAAAATTCAGGATTTTCGAAATTTTTTTTCTCCCATCATGAAGAAAATATGATGTTGCGGGTTTCCTAAAGGGGATGAAATTTTCATTATTTTTTCAATAGGATGCACCGTTACCGAGTTAGAATCAATTTTATAAAAAAAAGAAGTAAATGCTGTACATTGAGATACGACGGATGTTTATAGGAATGTTGGAAAATTCAGGATTTTCGAAATTTTTTTCTCCCATCATGAAGAAAATATGATGTTGCGGGTTTGCTAAAGGGGATGAAATTTTCATTATTTTTTCAATAGGATGCACCGTTTCCGAGTTAGAATCAATTTTATAAAAAAAAAAGTAAATGCTGTACATTGAGATACGACGGATGTTTATAGGAATGTTGGAAAATTCAGGATTTTCGAATTTCTTTTTCTCCCATCATGACGAAAATATGAGGTTGCGGGGTTACTCAGGCAATTTGAAATGGGTGACTTTTTTGTAATCAACCCCAGAAACCAATAAAAGGACACCCATATTATTTTTATAAAATTAAGTATGTCCGCCATATTGGAATTTCAAAACGAATGTCATTTTCGTATCCAGCACTCCCAAAAACCTGGTAAACGACACCCATATCAATTTTACGAAAAATAAATATCCGCCATTTTTAAATTTCAAAATTGATCTACACAATAATCTACACCCCCCTAAAACCGAGAAAAATTAAAAATTGGAAATTTTGTACGCTCCTTTATGTTTTTTTTGTGTGCTCTCGTTTTGCTGCTTGTATGGTTTTTGGGTTACCTACATCAGGGAAAATATATGTGCCTATTCTTAAATTAAATGTGTACTCACAAATTGTCGTCAAGATGGTTATTTGTTCGCTAAAATATAATCTGTCTGCCAGTTTGGAAAATTCAATGGTATTATTTAGTCACCAGATTTGTAATTTTTTTGTTCCTCACATTCTTTCGCCAACTTAGTAATTTAGTATTCAATATTGGGTATTTTCACATCCAAAATTTAATTGTTTTGTCGCAAGTTTAAATACATGCCTATAAAAAGTTATTGTCCTCTGACTCCTATGTTAATTTTGCACTGACTTTTTGTTCTGACTGACTTGTTGTATCTGGTATATTTTATAATATATTAATAACTAGTATTCATTTGCCCGCGTGAAATTAGGTTTTAAACTTTCATCCCCTATTTTACCCTCTTAGGGGTTGAATTTTGAAAAATCCCTCCTTAGTGGGATGCCTACGTCATATGAGAAATAAGTGTGCAAATGTGTTAATACATCAGTCCATAAGCTTTCCCTATTATAATATTATATACTATAGATATTATAGAATATAGATAGATAATATAATATTAAACAAAGTGTACCAAAAATATTGTTATTCAAAGATTTCAGCAAAATCTGAAAATTTTATTTGTTTCTTTTATGATGCTTTATAGTGTTAAGACGTATGTTGACATGAAAAATCTACATGTGTATATTGTAATAAGACTATTTTCACTGGCTTTATCGTCTGTTTATTTAACATTTCACTGAAGGTACAGTCGAGAAAATTAAATATTTAGCAGTTAGACAATGTTTTGAAACTGGTTATTTTACTAGGGGAAAAATAGCGCGAATAAAAAATTGGAGACTGCACAGTCGCATATTGTATACTGAATATTTTGGCAGCGAATTAATAAGTATGTTGGCGATTAAATTAGTAAACTGGCGAAAGCACTCAGACGAAAAAAATACCAAAATCGACAGATAAAAGGTGGCGAATATTATTCCAGATTGGCACAGAAATTTATGCGTTGGCGACTTAATTTCCGAGTTGGCGACCGTTATAGTTATACGATGTAAGTTAACATTCAAATAAAAGGCTACAAAAATTGCATTTTCGGATACTATTGGAGTTTGTTAATTCCTTTTGTACGGGTTTCGTTTTCAAGGTTCTTGTAGGTGCTGAATACGAAAATTACATCTATTTCAAATTCCAAAATGGCGTTCACTTTTTCAATTAAAATTAATAGTATGGGTGACCTTTTGTAGGTTCCTGGGAGTGCTTTTTCAAAATTTTCGGGAGACTGATTATAAAAAATCATGCCTTTTGAATTTTAATGATGGCTGATTTTTTTTTAATAAAATGAATATATATTATATAGGTGTCCTTTTCCAGGTTTCTGGGGGTGTAGACCTCACCTTGGAATTTCAAAATCAATGATACCTGGAAAACGACACCCATTTTAATTATAATCTACATCCCTAGAAACCTAGAAAAAGACGAAGATATATATTAGTTTTATTAAAAAAATAAAACGTCCACCATCTTGGTATCAAAAAATGGAATTTTGTACGCTCCTTTACGATTCTTTGATGTTCACTGCTTATTATGTTTTTGAATAACCTATATTAGGGAAAAAATATGTGCCCATTATTGAATTAAATGTGTGCTCTCAAGTTGTCGCCAAGATGGTTATTTGTTCCCCAAAATAATAATTGTATGACAGTTTGGAATATTCAGTGAACAAAAGTGGCATTATTTTGTCGCCACTCGCTAGATTTGGATTTTTAGTTCTTAACATTCTTTCGCCAACTTAGTAATTTAGTAAACCATATTCGGTTTTTTACACCCAAATTTCTGAATTTTTTGTCGAAAGTTTAAATACCTACTTACATGCTTTTTACTTTTTCCCATTGGTGAAATGACTGATGACGTCATTCATAAAATTAAAAAACACAGGCTGTACCTCCTTGACCGTGATAGCTAGTCAGTTAAAATTTTCACAGATTATTTCTGTTGCCGCTATTACAAGTGACAACAAATACTAAAATCAGATTAAAATTAACATTTAAGGGGGCTCCCACACAACAAGTGATTTTGACAGCTACGTAATTAGGTATTATTTAGGTGTTTAATATATTTTTTCTAATTAATTATCACCAACTGTTAATTTTTTTCGTACTAGGACCTAGGTACTAGAACTCGGAGAAATACGAGAAGTTATTATCTATTCAGTCACGAATTTAACTATAAACTAGACTGAATGTAAGCAAAATTATAAGTCTTCAGTCTGCGCCATTAGGAAACGTACCCATACTACGTGACCCGTTTAGGGGAGGGGGTCTTCAAAATACTACGCTCAGTCACAGGAGCGGGCTTAAATTTTTGTTACGTAGTCGATTCGTCGGTCGCCGAAAGAAATTTTGCGCTTTTCCTGACCTATAATATGTTTTTACATTAGTTTTTCTTCTTCATGATAATATTTTAATATTTAATTTACTAATAATAAACGCCGTATTCATAAAAACAAATATGAGTAAAGTTATTTTCATTTGTTACACTTTCTGCCTGCGAAATGATTAAAAATCATACTTGTCAATCAGTGGCGAAGGCTGGTTCTCCTTCATAGGGAAGCCGTAGCCTGTATATTAGGTAGGGATTTGGATGAGAGTCGTCAAAAGTTAAGCGGTAAGGGAAGCCGATAGGAATGGAGTTATAGGAACCCCTCGCCACTGTTGTCAATACTACGTAAAACTTTAAGGGTGAAGTGTGTCTTGGCATATACTACGAGTGGTCATGGATAAGGAGGGGTCAAAAAATCTTAAAAAATAGATCACCTAGTATGGGTACGTTCCCTTAACTGATAGGCTGATAAACACATTACCACTCCTTTGCGTCGCGCAGTCGGGTAATTATAAACTAGACTGAACGTAAGCACAAAAAATCTTCAGTCTGCGCCATTATTTAATTATTTAATAAAAATACGAGTGCTTATGTCCCTGAATACCTCTGAATACCTATGCACAAATCCCTAATATCACGCAAGCTGGCGATCTACATTTGACGGCTCGAAATTTTCTCATAATTAATATAATTTTATGATTACTTATATGCTTCGTTTTCACTGTTATTAATAGGTCATTCTGACGATCTCTGTGGCTCAGTTGGTTGAGCGTGAGCGGCTCAAGCCGGGGGTCGCGGGTTCAAATTCCGCCGAAGGAACAAACAGTTTTTCTGTGTTCCTGGGTCATGGATGTGTATTAAATATGTGTATAATATAATCAAAATCTTAAATATGTGTATAGTATAAAAGTATTAAATATATTTCCGTTGTCTGGTATCCGTAACACAATTTCTTCGAGAACTTACCACGGGATCAGATTGACGTGGTGTGAAGCGTCCATAGATATTATTATTATTATTATTGCTGTTGTTCTTTGGAGCTTTGAGATATTAAAGAATTAAAATGATTTGTTTTTATTAAAGGTTTTTTAATATTAAATGTGTACCAATATCTTAAAATATTCTAGCCTACCCTACTCCTAGGACAGGGATGGCGAACCTTTAATTATTAATGTGCATAATAAATATAATTAATTTTGTAACGAAATATTTAATGAGGTGAGACCAAATGAGAGGTGCCATCAAATTTTCCTTATGTCCTTCCCCGTAGTCTACTCTACATCTGTGCCAAATTTCATCAAAATCGGTTCTAGTGGTTTCGGAGCTTTTTTTTATGTAATGAATCAGGAAACAAGCAGACGGATCGCCTGATGGTAAGCGATTACCGCCGCCCATGGACACTCGCAACACCAGAGGAGTTACACTTGTTACTCCTCTGGTGTTGCGACTTGCGTTCCTGGTCCTTAAAATCCGCAGTCCCCCGCCATGGGCCTCCGGTAACCTCACTAACTCGGCGAAACACAACGCAAGCGTTATTTCACGCCGGTTTTTTGTGAGGTTGTGGTATTTATCCGGTCGAGCCGGCCCATTCATGCCGAAGTGTGGCTCTCCCACAGTATTCAATGCAAACAAACAAACAAACAAACTTTTCCTCTTTATTATATTAGTATATTTTTATCCAGGTGGTATAACATCGTTTTCTCCCATGGTGAACAACGCAATACACGTCATAATGTACTGCTACTACTTGCTGTCCGCCGAGGGAAGCCCCACTGTCAAGGCTCACCTTAATAAATATAAAAAGTGGCTGACCGTTATGCAAATGGTAATTTAATCCTACTAATATTATAAATGTAAAAGTTTGTGAGGATGTATGTATGGATGGATGGATGTATGGATGGATGTTTGTTCCTCTTTCACGCAAAAACTACTGAACGGATTTCTATGAAATTTGGTATGGTTTAGGCTCAGGCTTAAAACATAGGCTACTTTTTATCCCGAAAAAGTACAGTATTCCCGAGGGATACTATATATATACGCGGGCGAAGCCGCGGGCAACAGCTAGTAGTTTAAATAATAATACATTGAAGTTTAAACATTTCCTGAACTTCTACAATAATTTCAAGACCAAACTGAGCCAAATCAGTCCAGCCATTCGCGATTGTTGAGTCCCCCGGGAACAGGATAAAAAGTATCCCTACCTACTGGTTTTAAGATACCTCCCCACCAATTATCAGCCAAATCGCCGTTTGGCTGATAATTGGTGGGGCCATTCTTGAGTTATAAATAGTTTAGCTAACACTACTTTCTTTTATATATATACTTATATAGATTCACTATCTTTTGCCCGCAACCTCGTCCGCATGGAGTTCGGTTTCCATACAAAATTTTAACCCTTATTTCACTAGGGGGCAAATTTTCTAAAATGTGTGCTTTAATAGATAAGTCAGTCAGGTTTGCCTTTTATATATTTAGATTTCTACCCTTTTTAACTGGTCAACACGGTCACAACAAAAAATCTTATCTAATCAGATTATGCTGTGTTACAGTTTCTCAAATTTACTTACATCGACATAATTTGTGGAAAGAGGCCTTTCTCCAAAAAGCCACTGACTAATAAAGGTTTTTTATTTTAACCCACAATGAAAACAGACAAACAGTGTTATAAGTTCGATGTATCTGTCTGTCTGCGGCATTGTAGCACCCAAACGGATGAACTGATATTGACCTATTATTTTTTGGTTTGAAAGCCGACACGATCCAGAGTGTTCTTAGCTATAATTTATGATCAGCTACAATTCTGCAATCACTGCCTTTTAAAAAAAAAAAATGTCGTCGGCTTGTAACCAACGTTGGCTTATAACCATTTGCCAGTGTCAAGTTAAAATATTTGTTATGGCAAGGCAGGAAAAAGAATATTTGTTCCAATTTGAGGGTTACTTACTTATTTTTTTTTTTTTAGGTTCAATTTACGATCTTGATACTGCACGCTGGCCAGATATTCCTGCCCAGCTGTCCAGCACCGTTGGGTCTCGCCTGGCTTTACTTCCCTAATGTTATATTTGTCTACTACATGTTCTACAATTTCTTCAGAGACAATTATTGTAAGAAGGTCAAGATGGGTGTTGTGAAGAATGGTAAAAGGAAGTTGTAATAAAAAGTTATAGATCATAATAGAGCTGCCGGCTATGCACTATAATATGTGCTAATGAAAACTCAAGATTGATTAGTAAAACTTAATTGTAGTTATATTTGTATGGTTTTATTGAACAACCTTTAAAGCTAAGATTCTATCTAGTCAGTAACTACTTACACTATACTTTTATTATGATGTTTTAGTATCATAGAATTGTATATATGCACATATCAGTAAGATAACTTGAGCACTGATTTGTTTTTTCCCATGCAGTGATATTTAAGACTTTTCGGTTTATTACCGGTATAAAACCACACCTAAACCTACAGTAAATAGTGACATGAATATATAAGTAAACAAAACATAGGTAGTACTCTTGCCAAATTGTATGTGCAAGGACCTTTGACATATGAGTTTTTGTTGTGAATATTGAAGTAGAATTTTCGCGAATATACAAAAGATAACGTACGAAACGTAAAGTGTATACTAAAACTGAATGTCTGAGTGCAAACAACAATAGAATTTAGGGCTTTGAATAATAAATTGAACGTCACGTACCGTGTAATACGAGAGAAGACCTGCGTTTTCGTCCAGCACGAACCACCGGTACTGCCAACCTTTCATCACATTTGTCCATTTACTCAAAGAACCCTCCATCATATTTAACTTAATTAAATCTTTTTAGTGAATGATCATGCAAGGGAAATTCTGGATTTATCACTGCGGCAGAAACAACACAGACAAATCTATACACTTGACATTTGACAAATGAGTAATGAGATTTGACATGTGACATCTTATTTTTTTATTTTTTTAAGGCGTTGGCTTATAGCCATTTGCCAGTGTCAAGTAAAAAAATCGGGCAATGGAATTATTCGTTCAAATTTTTATCACCGTATATATTTCTAAATCGTCAAGTCAAAAGTTTAGTCAAAGTCCAAATAAATAGCTGGGATAGTCAATGAGTTAAGTCAGTCGATTCAGTAAAGTGGTAGACGATTTACTGAAACCCACACTTATACACGTCAACTAATAACTAATGATTAATATTCTACCAATATTACACTAAAAACCGAAATAACACAAAATTAGAAAACAAAACACAAATACACATTCCCGGCAAAACTCCATAATACATGATATTTTTGACGTTTTTTTTTTTACTTTAATGGCGATAAGGCATAAAGCCATTTACCTAATATCAAGTTAAAAAAGTGGGAAATAGAATTTTAGTTTATGTTTTCAACACCGTATTTCTAAATCGTCAAGTTTATAGTCTAGTCAAAGTCCTAATAAAGAGTCAGTGCAGTCAATGAGTCAGTAAAGTGCTAGGAGCTTTATTGAAAATTCCTAGGTAGTTTTGGAGGGAACATAAAATAGCACGTTCATTGAAGTTGTACCACTTGCCTACATTTGTGTTACCAATATTATACATTAACCAGTAAACACATTTACGTAAAATTAACGTCAGGATGACATCATGCTATGTGTAGATTTACGTAAGATGTACGTCATATATGTGAGTCATTATATCATACCTCTTGACGTCAAAATATTACGTTAAATTATGACGTAAACGGTAAATATGACTAGTCTAAGAAAATTAGGTTCAGAATCGTCGATCTGACCGAATAATTCATGTAGTTTTGAAAGTTGCTACAGTTATTCCTTAAGGTGTCCAGATGAATATACTAAAAGCCCCCGAGGGAGGGACACGAGCCGGCGGTGGGGGAGGGGGGGAAAGGTCTCTTTTTCAAGGTTTTTGCTTGTGACTCGAAAATTATTTATAATATCTCTTTAGTGATTTCTACATTAATTATCTATATTAAATTTCCTATAAATTACGTCTTTAAATGTTTACTGTACGATCAATACTTTAGGAGATACAGAGTATTAAAGGTGATAAAAATAAGAAGCTAAATCGTTTTACAAATTTTAATTCTAAAAAATTAAACAATTTTTTTTGCACGAGTATGCCGACTTATCAATAAAATTGTGTTTTATCTTCGTCATCTTTATCATTAACATCGATGGGGCTCCATTAGTACAAGCTCCTAGGTAGCCGTTACAGATCATAAGATTACACTTAATGCCTGCTTTTCGGCAACTGCATTTTCCAGAACAACAACTTTTACATCGGCAAAAAATTGAATTTAACAACGTGTCAGGAGCAGGAGGATCCAAGGTCGTGATTGGTTCTAAGTTTCCATCGACTCCTCGCTTCCAACCCCATATTTCAGGAGGCAGTTGGTTCCCAAGCCACTCCTGTACTTGATGGAATACTCTATAAGCGTGATATTTCGCTGACCCTTTGGTAGGGAGGAGGGAAGAAAGATCCAGTTTGGGCTTGGTACAAGATTTCAGAAAAACTGTGAATCGATGTCTGTTAATCTCAGACTGAGTACAGGGCGCTCGGTATACTTCAAGAAATTTGTGGTTCTATTCTCTTTCTGCATAGTTTCAGTGGGTGTGATACAACCTCAGCTATTTACAGGAAGGGCAAAACATCTATTATCAATATTTTTATCTATTATCAAAATTTGTAAAACGATTTAGCTTCTTATTTTTATCACCTTTAATACTCTGTATCTCCTAAAGTATTGATCGTACAGTAAACATTTTAAGACGTAATTTATAGGAAATTTAATGTAGATAATGAATGTAGAAGTCACTTAAGAGATATTATAAATAATTTTCGAGTCACAAGCAAAAACCTTGAAAAAGAGACCTTTCCCCCCCTCCCCCACCGCCGGCTCGTGTCCCTCCCTCGGGGGCTTTTAGTATATTCATATGGACACCTTTAGGAATAACTGTAGCAACTTTCAAAACTACATGAATTACTCGGTCTGAATTCCTTAATTTTCCCAGACTAGACCATAATCTTACCTTCATGTGCTCTCAAATTTATTTCAATGTGATATTACTTTACTCATAATCTATCTAGGGGATGCAAAATCCGTTTTTTAAACCCGGGCGGAAGTATAAAAGGGGCGGCAAAATATCTCACTAAAATATTAAACACCTACATGTGGTGTTTCTTGAGTTTCGCCATAAGAATTACCTTTTTACTAAGCTAGGCTATTTAGTTAAAGCCTAGGCTAAACCTGTGTTAGCTGAAAAAATAGTATGTGATAGTATCTATTATAATACAAAACAACGCTAGTTTGCATTTTTCGCGCTTAGTGCTATCTATTGGGCGAGATAGAGGTTTTAGTTCGCCTAGTCGACCGCGCGTGCACATAGCGCTCGAGTCAACAGTCAATATGAGGTCATGGCGATGTCATACATATGACATCAAACATAGTCACTATTATGTCATACCTATGTAAAATTTGGACTTTGGACTTGGACCTACTTCTGTGTGACCTATACATGACGGCACTTCAAAGTCATGTGTTCACTGGATAAGAACCAAAATAACACAAATTTTTAATATAAGATTTAATGCTAAATTATACCTACTGTGCGTGCAAAAGGTAATAAATTTATTATGTACTAAATTAGAATTTTAGGAGTAAAAAAAAAAAAAAACAAAATTTGAAAAAGGTCTTTTATATAACTCGATTATCACTTATAAATTAACAACGACTTGTACACATCACGTTCATTTTAATTTAGTAACACTAACTATACTATTTACAACACCAAACGCTCTCTCTTATATTTTATTGTCTTCTAAGTGCTCTACCGTGTTTTGTTTTACTGTATCCAGATGTTATTGAGATTTGATTGGTGTTACCATCATCTAAGCTTACACCAGACAAGTCTACGAATAATGGCACATGTTCGGATTCTGCAGTTTGCTCGTCGTTTTTAAAGTCTTCTGGTGTTCCTTCACCTTCAATGGCGAGCTTTTCAATGTCTTTGCTCAACGAATTGTTTTCTGCGGCTTCAACAAACGCGTTAGACAGGTCTCCGCTCAGTTTGCTCACGTTTCCAGAGCCAACGTCATACATGAAGATTTCTCTTTCATCGGTAGATTTGGCATTCCTGAAATTGAAAATGATAAATCTTATTTCATCTGTTTTATAAATTTCTTCTTTAGTAGACAAATGCACCTTTGGGTTCAATGCTTACTATAGTAATGAAAATTTAAATTTTAAGTGAATAACTAAGTAAATATTAATTTATTTATTCGTATGTTTACAAATTTCACACATCAATATGTTATGGCAGAATGTACAGATCCTACGTAGGTAAAAATTAAATAATGAACGAATGTGAGTTAAAAAAACAAACATAGGTAACTATAAATTCTAACGTCCTTATTAGTTTCTTCATTTAATACTTTACTATTAGGTACGATTTAAATACGAATCTATTAAAACATTATTTTATCATTAATAAAAGATGCTTACCCAAAAACTAAGAGAACAACAGACTGTTGATCAGTAGCCGTCTTTTTTTCGGTCTGTAGCCATTTTTCAAAGTTATCTTTAGTTGGTTTCTTCAAAACGTTTTGTAGACTATCCCCAGCAATGAATTTGATTCCTCTTAAGCCTTCGCTAGCTGCTCGTTCGGCTCTTGGATGTTCATTATTGATAGCTTCTGTTTCGACTGGTGCTAAGACTACGACTGAAGTAATTGTTTTGCCCTTTAATATGTCTGGCAACGGAAATTGATTCCCGCTTACTTTAAGAGGCAAATATCTATTATATTTTTTATCATTTAAAGCAACAGGATCAACGTGTGTCGCGTCTTCCTTTACATAATCACTAGCAATTTTTTGTCCTTCCGCAGTTTTGGGATCAAAATGTACTACTTTCATTTCTACTGCCTGCTTTTGTTGTGATGGTGGGCTAAGATAACTAGGTACATTTTCGGATGCTGCAATTTCTTGATCGTCGTCTTCTTCAACACTATCATCTATTCTAGATTCAATTTTGTCACCATTGGACTTGACAACTGTTGGCTGGTTTTCACTCGCAGATATTTGTTGTGCTCCTCCAGCACTAAAGAAATTAGCTAACTGATCTGGTGGCAAAGACTCTAGCGGTGTTTCCCCAACTTTGTCATAGTCCAATACACTAATATCAGCGTTGTCTAATATACCAGACGATAATAACTGCTGGCGAAGGTCATCTGGAACTTCATCGGGTAACTCGTAGGTAGGTTTTTTCTTTTCTTCTTTCTTTGGTTCAACCGTAGAGCTTACGGAGTTTGGTGTGGATGAAACGTAGTGTTGAGTGGTTGGTCTAATTTCTACTGTTCTTTGAGATGTCTGATAATATTTAGGAGTTTCGGTGCTCGTTACGTAGTTGACTGGAGCTCTATTTCTTTCTTGAACATATTGCGGGCGTTGAGAAGATTGCTGCGATTGTTGCTGACTGTATTTATTGTAATTGTTTTGTGCATCTATCTGTTGTTGTTGTTCATGCTGTTGTTGAGCATAGACTAATTGAGTTTGGAGTCGTTGAATCTCTTCTTGTTGTTTTCGCACATTTTGAGCTAGTTGTTGCTTTAATTGTTCTTGTTCAGAATCGTATTGTTGCTGCTGAGCATTATGTGCCTGTTGTTGATACTGAGCATTCTGTGCCTGTTGTTGATGTTGTTGATACTGAGTATTGAAATTAGAAGCAGTCGGTTGTGATTGCTGTAGATAATTCGGTTGAGTCGAAGGCCCATTCTCTGTTATATGCTGTTCGTATTTAGAGATGGCTGGTACTAATTCACCACCATTTGTAATATATTGGCCTATATTTTGTATATTATGTTGATGATCTTGTATACTCTGGTGGCTTGGAGGACGTTCTGTCTGACTTTGCGATTGCTGAGGTCTGTCTGAAGCAAAGCTTTGCTGATGATAGTTTTGTTGAGGTTGAGCTGAAGGCTGTGGATTGAAACTAAAGAAAGGAGTAGAAGATGGTTGTGGTAAAAATTGTGTTTGCGGTATGACAGAAGGCGAAGGCGATGGGGATGGTGAAAAGCCATTGAATGACACGCTCTGGTGTCCTTGGTTAGTAATTTCGACTGATGGTCTAGAAAGAGCTTGAGGACCCTGATGGAAATTAAATTGTTGTTGGGGTTGTGCATGAGGTGGTTGATGTAAGAATGGCTGACGATTGTTTTCAACGAGAGGAGGCGATGGTTTTAAGTTATAGAAGGGTGGTCTATTAGGAGTAACTGGGAACGACGGTTTATTTTGGTTTGAGTTAAAATTTGTGTAAGGTCTCTGTTGGGGCAATTGCTGATTGTATGGAATTAGTTGTTGAGCTGCTCCATGATGTTCCTGGCCAAATGATGGCGAAGGGCTCGGGCTTGGCTTTTGACCAAAATTAAACGACTGAGCTGGTCTGCTTTGAATAATGGGTTGATTAGGTTTAGGTGTGTTAATTTGATCAGTTGTTATCGTGTGGTAATTTTCTTGTAAATACTTGGGTTCATCAAAGTATGGCGGAGGTTGGGATTGATGTTGTTGTTGCTGGAATAATGGTCTTTGAGGCCCAGAATGGAAACTTCTAGGTGGTCCATTGAAATGCTGCCTTGCACCAAATACAGGTGGGTTGGGGCGGGGGCTAAACGACGGAGAACTTTGAGGCCTCGCAAAACTTTGGAAACTTGGATTAACAGGACCTGGTATAGTTGGCACAGAGGTAGGGGCATGATTGCTCGAGCTTGGTGATAATTTAGCGAAAGAATGGTGAGCACCAACTGAAGGATGTTGATTAAATAAGCCTTGTCGTGGCGCGTGAGATGGTAAAGCTCTAAACGGTACAGTTGTTGGAGTCTGCCGTGGTAATTGGGGATCATAGCTTATATACGGTTGCTGGAATTGTAATTGGCTTTGAGCATTTACTCCAGAATGGAAAGATTGCGTGTTCTGTTGCTGAGTCGACGCTGAACGTTCTAATGGCGCATAAGCTTGTGGCTGGTTTGGTAGGGCTATTGCTGGCCTAGGCGCAGTTTCTTCTTTATCTTCTGAAAACGAATGTTCTTCTCTTCTATTACCATAGCTACGTCCTTCATTTCCAAATGTAATTTTTACTTTGCTATCCGAGTGGTAAATTTCAGATTCTGGTTTTATAATTGCCCTTAAAGTCGTCGTTTGTGTTGGAAGATATATTGGTTCTGGAGTGACAGTCACATAATCCTCATGTTGATGGTCATCTTCAACATTCGATGGAGGTGTTATTGCTGGGACTGGTTTCTCATAAATTACTTTATCCTTAGAATGAGGGTCTTTACTATATTTCACATAGAATACTTGTACTGGCTCTTTCTTCTTTTTTACGATCGGTTGTGGTGCCGGGGCTGGCAAGGATTCGTTGGATTCTTTAATGATGATTTCAATGATCGGTTCTTGTTCCTCATAATTCAAATAGTGATGAGAGGGCTCGTTGCTATACAGAGGTGCAGTCGGTAGACCACCGTAGGGAGGTCCATAAGAATTTTCCAGATCCTGATCAACATTTAGAATTTTAGATTGGGCATAAATTTCATTTTTGTTCACGGCTGGGTTGTCAACGTTATCGTGATTGCGGTCATACAGCGGGTCTTTCTGTGAGTACTGAACGACTGGTTCCATTTGGACCGCGTAAGGGGGAAGTCTTCCAGCTCTGGGGGCCACATTGGATATCCGTCGGCTGCTGGTCAGCTGTCTGAAGTTGGTGACCCTGGAGTGAGGTAGTACGAGCGAGTACTGGAGGTTCTGTGGGGTTCTGATATTGTCCAATTGTCGTTTCGGTTTCGTTTTCACCGTCGAGTTTTTCGCGGTCGCTATACTGAGTACAGCCAACGTTGTGACCTGAAACAATAAAGTAAATTATAAGAAAAATTGTTGTGATATTACTGTGTTTTACGATATTATAAAATAAAGATTATTATAAACTAGATGTGATTTCGCAGAAACCGCACATTTTCCCGCGATAAAGAGTAGCCTATGTCCTTCCCCGTGGTCTACTCTATATCTATGCCAAATTTCATCAAAGTCGGTCCAGTAGTTTCGGAGCCTATTCAATGCAAACAAACAAACGAACTTTTCCTCTTTATTATATTATAATATATTATTAGTATAAAGATAGTATAGATGATATGCCTGGTTTACGAGGTTTGTGGCAATTATATATTCAATAGCGCTTTTAATTAGCTAGTGCAAATTCGTTAATCAATCAAAAGCGCTATAGAATAGAAGAATTACCAGCAAATAACCTTAGAAACCAGGCAGTAAATCATTTTATTTAATTCTTCAGTTTTTCGCTCATTTTACTCCACAATAATATTTATACTAACAATATTCGAATAACCAAATAAACAAATGTTGTGTTGCTAGTTAGAAAAGGTCAAAGTTGCAATTATGTTCCTCCTAATTCCTAAATTCAAAATTTAGAATGGGTCAATCATAATATCTTCTTCTCCCAATGTCTCGATAAAACTCGAGAATGGCTGGACCAATTTGGCTAATTTGTTTGGCATTACAACGTGTGTCGGGACAACTAGTTAATTAATATAATGAGCCACAAATAATAATAATTAATATTAAGAAGATTCTTACTATTCGTTAGTAAATAAATAAATAAATTACACAATATTGAAGGAACCAATAATATATTTGTGGAAACAGCTGTAAAAGCCACTGCGTGGGCTTCATCAAGTTGTATTTTGCAATGAGGTTAATGACAAAATAATAAAAAGCGGTATTTATATCGTAATGATTCTGTCCGTCTATTTTAAGTAGGCAATGGAAAGTGTGATTGAATCGCACTTTAGATATTTAATGAGTTTTCATTCGCGTACACAATTTAAATTGTCCAATGCTTCAAATCGTGCGCGTGCATATGTTACAATGTCGCTGAAGCTATAACCAGACGTATAATTTATATTATTAATATAGACGAGGCATGTTGAGGCAAAAAGTGTCTCAGTCTTTGATTACCTCTTTTTAATATTATATATCTATGGTCTCAGTTAAATAGTTGGGCATTTTAAGTTTTTTGCGGCCATTTTGACTTTTGAAGTATGATCAAAACAAGATAGCTAACTTTGAGTATATAACCACTAGAGAGAGTTTTAGCCAGCAAACACGTGTCCTTTTTCTGCTTGTGTGCATTGTATTAGTGTACGTGCAGGGATGTAACGTATATCGATATAATATCGATAAACTACTCGACTTTTTTGTGGTACCTATCGACGTTTGTAAATATTTTTATAATTCTGAATTTTTATTTTATAACACATTTTAAGTTTTATGACATCAGTTTGTAATGTGTAAAACTCATTAAGTACCTTTTTAATTTAAGATATAGGTATTTGAAATTAACAAGATTTTATTAGATGTTTAAAAAATATTGTGTTCTTATAAGGTTGGTTTGTTTGCATGGGCTCCGAAAGTACTTGACCGATTTTGATGAAATTTTGCACATATATAGAAAAGACCACATAGGCTACTTTTTTGCGGCACGGCATTTCTTTTAGCGCGCACGAAGGCGCGGGCAACATCTAGTTTTTATCATAAAAGCGTTTTCCCATTATCCGACATGATATCGGTAAATAATGCTGATAGCCGATACACAATAGCCAAAGGCGAGTAAAATGTATGAAATAATTAGTAGCATAATTCTTTCACACTATTCAGTCAATTGCGTATTTTAATTATAAAATAAGTATTATGAGAAAACGTTTTATTAATAACTATTTATATTAAATAAAATTACTCCCTATATCTACCAATTGAAAGTTTACAATTCCTAACAATTCTGCACTATTGTAATAGAAATAGACCGTTCATAAATATTTTTAGCCGACTTTAAAAAAAGGAGGTTCTGTGTTCGGCTGTATATAATATGTCAAATAAAAATTTCTTCTTACAATAATTGTACGCATTATTTTTAGTTTTAATTATTATTATGAAAAAAAAAAACAAATATGGCGGCGCGGGGCACTTGCCATTTAACCAATCGGCACGGTAAATATTACAATGTAACGAAAAATAACGTGTAAAATTGTAAGAAGTAATTTTTATTTGACAATCTGTCGACATTTTATAATATCGCTAGTAATATTACAATCTAACGGTTTTTAAAATTTTATGGTGACATATATTATAAAGCCGAACACAGAACCTCCTCTTTATTAGTAAGTAAGCCTTAGTAATACCGACCCGATAATATATCCCGACGGACATACTATCAGGAATCTGGAAGGCCGAGGAAAATTTAGAGCATTGAAAATATAACTCTGGACTGATACAATAGAACTGAAAATCGAACACACGAGTCTCATGTCAAATCTGACAACACAAAAATTTTGCGTTCGATTTCCTCTCTTTGTATTGTATTTGTATTTTTGATTAGCATCTAAATAGTAAATACATTGAGAGATTAGCTGAGTCAGTCAGATTACTCACTTGCTTGGGGGCCTAGCACTTAGCAGGAACAATTGTCAATTGCGTAAGCGTTACGTTATCGAAAGAGATTTGTATAAAAATTATGACAGCGCTCATACAATTGACATTCGATAACATTGCATTTACGCACCTGTCAATAGTTCCTGCTAGGCCCATATTAACAAGAATAAAAGTTATTTTCGATCCGATATCAAACCGATAATGTGAAAGACCTATGTGTTTCATATATTTTACTTGCCCTTGCATGGCTATTGAATATCGATTACTGTATCGGCATTCGATACCGATATCGTATTCGATCTGGATCGGATAATGGAAAAATGCTCTTTGTGCATTTTAATTGGAAACTAAATAAAAAAAATATGTTTAAGAAAGTATAATTATATTATTGTAAGTCTTCTTAATTGTCCGGTAAAACAGAAATATCTTCCCCGTATCAATACCGTCACACCAAGCTGTCTCACTGGTGGAACACACTCTTCTAATTTTCGCATCTAACTGCTTCAATCTATTCGCCTCTTCTTCCGGAGCATTTCCGAGACCTAATAAAACCGTTTAGTAAAAGTTTATTATCTTTATCGATAAACTCTTGTGTCAGTAGGGTACATCACTCAAAATACGCAGAAAAACAAAGCTTTTATTTTGCACAAATTATTACTCATTACGTGATATTCATCATTAAAGCGTGATATAGTACGAAAAAGGGTTCGTTAAATTTAACGATTATCTGTTTATATTATAAAAATATTCATTATTTAGTTCACAAAACATTGTTAAAACATTACGTGTAAAATGATAATTCCAAGTATTTGACACCTTCTGTCGTCATTCTTGAGGCACAATATGCAGCGGCGCAACACATATTAGATGTTTTAAAATTAATATCTCCTTTACACATTTATTTTCATTTATAAAACATAAAAAATACACAGAGCTACTGCTCTGCAATGGCCTACTGAGCTGGCCATAACATGACACGAAACACGTGTTTATACACCGATATAAGCTCTTTCATTCGCTCGTATTGATACATCGTTAGTAAGACAGAGCAACAGAAAACAATAGTACCAACTTTCAAAAACTATGACTCCGTCTTTAGAAGTCTTTGATAGCTAATATAAATTGAAGTATCTTATATCAGCCATCTTGTTTTCATCATTAACTTGACCATCAGTTATAAAGCCTCGTCCAGACTACTTGCGAAGTAGGCCGCGGTTGGCCGAATAAGACAGTGTGGGCACGCACTTCGCATCGCATTTTCGTACTTCGGGTTACTTCGCGAAGCACTTCCTCGGTCTACTTCGCGAGCAGTCTGGACGGGGTATAATGTATTACCAACAAAACAGTGAAATTAAACAAACAACAAGCTTATACAAATTTTTCTAATAAAATTTTGGCATATTATTATCTTAGTATTATTATTGCCGTCTGTGATGAAACTTAATATATTAAAAAACTTAGGCCTTTTCACCCGTTATTGGATAATTTATACAGTATTTACCGAGTGAAGTAACCACTCTTGAAATACTGTAGCGCCTGGGACAGTTGGTTTTTAAATGTCGTATGGTTGTCCAAGCACATTCTCACAACAGTTAGCCTAGTCCAGAGGAATGACTGGTCAATACGTCTGGGGCCAACCATGTGCGGTGTTCCTCACGATGTTTTCCTTCACCATTAGAGTGTCCGTATAATGTACTTGAGATCTAAAATAGTCTCATTGGTAGTTGGTACACGCCACAACCTAGGATTCGAACCCGCACTTTCTCGAACTCACTAGGCCACGGTGCTTTAAGCTCCTGCCATATTATCATTCGCACTATTCCAACAATGATTACACGGAACTATTAACGGTGTAGATATAGTTTGTGCAGTAAAACCGGTAGTTTTAGCAGTGTGCCGAACACTTGAATCAAGTTTTGGTGCGTCTGCGCTTTCACTTTAAACGTACGCTTCGAATATTAATATAAAACGTAATACATTACCAATGGCGTACAGTCGGCGTCAGATAATATTATGATAATTATTGATAAGCAAGTGTGAAGTAATAATAATAATATCTATGGACGCTTCTAGATCACGTCAATCTGGTACTGTAATTTAATTACTAATTAATTAAATGGCTAAAATAATTTTTTTGGATGGCATTGAAAACACCAATAGAAAGAGTAAATTAGTGCTATTTAAGGTACCTTATACCGTAAAATATAACACCCATTTTGTTTTGTATTCATTTAAAAACGCAAACCATGCGTTGTAGGTAGGTAGATAGGTACTTGTAACATTATCTAGATGCATTTTCGATTTTCAACCTTTTAACCTCAGATTTCAAAACAATAGGCTTTTAACTCATAAGGTATTTTGAGTGTACAAAATACAAATAGTTTTTTAATCGAATAGAATACTATTCTACTTTTTTAAGCGGACATTTGGTC
Source organism: Glaucopsyche alexis (assembly GCA_905404095.1). NCBI lineage: Eukaryota > Metazoa > Arthropoda > Insecta > Lepidoptera > Lycaenidae > Glaucopsyche > Glaucopsyche alexis. Next base: position 3,267,093 of record FR990057.1, read on the forward strand.
CACCACCACCACACATACCTATTACCCATTAGCCACCTGTAACTCTTGTGTAGGCAGGGGATGCATTCGATAATATCGACGGCGAAGCTCGAAAACAAAATGCATGGGATTTGACATAACGCATCTCAAGCGACATGTTACATAACGATGACTTATGTCAAATCCCATACATTTATTTTTCGAACTTCGCCGTCGAAATTATCGAATCCATCTTGATTCTTGACTAAAGAGTAAAGGGTAATGGCCCAGAATCGATAGTGCTAAGTTCTATTCTACTTTCATAAAGTTGCTAGTTTCTTATTACGTACAATATGCCGTTACACTTTATTGTCTCAAAAATATACTAACCCAGTTCTAACTGTGCTGTGGGTTGACCATTTCGCAAGCTAAACTACCTATTATCCAATTTACTGAACATCCAAGTGTAACAACAGTAGGTGTGCGAAGATCCCACACTTTGCCACTTTGCATAACGCTTTTCCGAACAGTTCTCATGTCCCACCGAGACACCGATTGCGACAGCACAGAGTAGAAATTACTTATAATATACTTACATTATCCTACGGGAACACTACTTTTTCGGGATAAAAAATATCCTATGTCCATTCCCGGGACCCAAAGTATGTCTATACGAAATTTTATAAAAATCGGTTCAGCGGTAAAACGTGAAGGCCCTAACTCTATTGTCATCTCTGTACGTATTTATGTATACTGGAGGTCAACCTGTGGTCTAAATTCGACCATAATTCACGTTTTAACTTTAAAGTTTCAACTTTTTTAGGTTTCTTTTGCCTCTTAGATACGCATTATAATATGAAATTAATATTGTTTATGGATTGTGAAAGAAATATCCCACCAAAAACATTCTGTAAAATTTAGCCAAGTCTCGATGGAGCTGCTTGTTTATCTCTAAAAAGTAATGAAATCTAGACAAAGCCGTGCCAAGTCTAAGGTTCCTTACTGCGATTTCTTTATTATTATAGTTAATGTTGTGTGACTTGGCCGTTGAACATTCTTTATACGTTAGTGGCTACAAGTCAATTTTGTTTACACGTAATGTTATACCTGTTGTAACTACATAATATGTCTGTTAAGCGAGATAATAGCCTATACTGGTATCGGTAATTGGGCGCTAGTGTCTCATTTTAGGCTGTTGTTAATTGTACAACACATGTATTGGAGCAATGGTGTCATGGAGCCCCTTTTATACCCTCGTGTACCCTTCAACGGCCAAGTCACAAAACATTAACTATAATAATAAAGAAATCGCAGTAAGGAACCTTAGACTTGGCACGGCTTTGTCTAGATTTCATTACTTTTTAGAGATAAACAAGCACCTCCATCGAGACTTGGCAAATTTTTTACAGAATGTTTTTGGTGGGATTTCACTTCTTTTTGTAGAAATGTGGGCATATTGATTTATTTTACTAGATTTTAGTTTAATTTGTTTATTTAATTTGTGTAATGTTCGAGTAGAATAAAGTTAATTGTTCGACTATTTCTTCTTGTAAACTTGTAACTATAAGTATCTGTATATACTAATTTAAGTATACTAATAGTTTGGTTGGGCTCTTGTGTTTTCTTATCAGGGTCACCAGGTACTCCAGGTCTTCGAGTATCCTAGTTTTTATAGTTTTCCCTTTATGTGGCCATTAAACCCTAACTCTGTACCAAATTTCAGCTCTCTGAGTTTATGGGAAGTACTAGTTTTATGATCATGAGTAAGTGACTAAGTGAGTGAGTGAGTGTCATAAATGCGAAACTTTGCTTTCGCTTAACTTCGGATCTAAATGACCTACAGACTTAAAATTTTGGATTTTAAGTATGTGATTATAGCTTACTGGATAACGAAAATTTCTGCGTTCTGGTCTTATCCAGAGGTTCTCAAATAGGGGCCTGAAAATGCGGCGAAATAGTTCCAGTAAAGAATGGTACGGCAGTGTTTGCTTCGCGCTCGACTTAGCGGGGCCATTGCCGTGCCCTCAGATCGACGTTCTGGTCTTATCCAGAGGTTCTCAAATAGGGGCCTGAAAATACGGCGAAATGTTTCCAGTAAAGAATGGCACGGCAGTGTTTGCTTCGCGCTCGACTTGGCGGGGGCACTGCCGTGCCCCCAGATCGATTATCCTAGTTTTTATAGTTTTCCCTTTATGTGGCCATTAAACTCTAACTCTGTACCAAATTTCAGCTCTCTCAGTTTATGGGAAGTACAAGTTCTATTTTGATGATCATGAGTGAGTGAGTGAGTGAGTGAGTGAGTGAGTGAGTGTCATAAATGCGAAACTTTGCTTTCGCTTAACTTTGGAACTAAATGACCTACAGACTTGAAATTTTGGATTTTAAGTATGTGATTATAGCTTACTGGATGACGAAAATTTCTGCATTCTGGTCTTATCCAGAGGTTCTCAAATAGGGGCCTGAAAATGCGGCGAAATGGTTCCAGTAAAGGATGGTACGGCAATGTTTGCTTCGCGCTCGACTTGGCGGGGGCACTGCCGTGCCCCCAGATTGACACACATTGACAATTATCGTTTCAAACCTAGGTAGGTACCTACTCTAATATATACAAAAATGCTAGTATGAGTGAGGTAGTGTGTGTTGCTGATAAATTCATAAACTTAAGGTATTTCTAAGCGTTATTTTTAAAAATATTAGCATTCAGAAAACTTTCCTCCGTTTAAACTTTAAATGTGCCAATTTTCACACTGATCCGTATGCACAATTCGCGTAAAACCGTACTTGAAACTTTTGCTTCACATATTAATATAGGTATAATCATAGATATATAATATTAATAAGAGGGGTATAATAATTTATATACCTACATAATTACGTAGGTATAGAGAAACAACTGTCATATCATATTATCATTGCACGATCCAAAATTGAAAATGTTGACGTCCCCGTCAACGGCCCACAATTATTATTCCAGACAGTCGTGGACACACCGGCTTTATACTAGTGCAATCAAATTGAAAGCTTACTATGTAGCTGTTTATCCGTTCCTGTTTTATCTGTGCCGAAAGTGAACTCAATTATAAATTTGCGGTTTGCTTAGTTTTAATGAACGTGAAAACGATTTGAAGTTTTATTTAAATATAGAGTGATAAATATTATTGCAACCGCCTGATGGTGATCGAAACCTGTAATACCAGAGGATTTTCAAGTGCTTTACCGGTCTTATAAGTCGCTACTGCCCCTTGAACTTTTGATGCCACAAGCACAATTCAAGTGTTATTTTATGTCAATTTTCTGTGAGGGCATAGTATCTCTGTACCGATCTATTCGTGCCGAAGCTCACTCCCACAGAATAAAAAAAATCAAATACAGATTATGAAAGTCGAACTGTTTATACAGAAAACACTTATTATACAGTAGGTACAATCTACTTTTAGAGTAAATATTGCAATCAATACATGTTACGTTACATTAATATATTACAATTGAAAGCAGTAGAGATGCTACCGAAGTGGCCTGGGGCAATACCGCCTACACTGGTAATGGACAATGGATATTTTTTATAAAGCGCCTTTCACACGTCCCGATTGGCAAATTGTCACGGATGTCCGGCAAAAGTGTCCATTAAAATTTACTTCCAGTCTAGTAGGTATTTAAACACAACCTAAAAACCTAGAACATAATATTATCAGTGCGGTTTCATTTTAATTTAATATAACTAAAATGTTTTGTTATGGTCAGTTATTTGTTCGTATTTTTTTAATTAAAATATCTATCCACACTTGAAAAAAAAAAAATGTATTTTAAGGGCTCTACGTGACCTCAGTTTTTATGACAGTATAAATTGCAGCTTGAGAAGTCTGACCTACACTTTTTGAGAAGTCAGTTAAAATTGGCCAATTCTTTTTTGATGATACTTTATACTATCAAATTACTTTTTGGTTGTTTCGTAATATTAGCGAATACGGTGTAACAGCTTAATGCTTCTCACGGTACGAGATTACATCTACAATGGCTGAGAATAATTAGATAAAACTCTTCTCGATTATAGATTTCTCTTTGGAAATTCGGTGTATTCGGTGAAATTGTTTAAATTGTAGTACGTAGAACATTTCCATCGTTCTCCATTCTACAAAGCTTCTACCGTGGCAGAGTCATGCTTCGGCACGAAGGAGTCTGAGGGCCAAAAAAAATATTAAAATTGCGAGAAATAACGGTTAGAGCGCGTTTTTCATTAGTGCGTTGTACTGTGTTGTCGAAGCGTCAACGCTGCGTCGTTTTTCATATATTTTTATGACACGCCTCATTAATGCAGTTATATTCTTTGTTATTCCGTTGCGTCGTCGATTGGAACGTAGGATAGCATATGAAGAGGGAGGGTAGATGATGCTAACACCCTCTGGTACTTGTACTATTATTTATTCTGGGCCTCTGGCATTGCGACGTCGTGCATCGACGCAACGCAGGAGTGTCACAATGGTGACGCGACGTACTAAAAGGGCCGCAGCCTGATTACAGTCGGACAAGGATCTTTTGGCACTTGGATGGGGGCAGGAGTGTCGCAAATAAGAACAATATTTGTTACTAAAAGTGAAATTTTACAAGACGGTGATGTTAGTACTGATTTTATCCACGTGCCAAAAGGTAAGTGTCGCAACTACAAAACAATACATAATACTAAAAGTGACATTTTACAAGACGGCGATGTTAGTTCTGATTTTGTCCGCGTGCCTAAAGATCCTTGTCGGACTGTATAACCACAATGCTATTTTTCAGTTGCATTGTTAGTACACAATTTTTACCCGACTTAGGGCTACCTATCTAAACTTTAGACTCTAAAGTCTAAACTGCAATATTAACGCCGTTAATTATTGGTTAAAAGTGGCTTCAACAACTCTCGACGTCCATAAAAGCCATTAATTAACGTCAGTTTAACAGGACTTTTAACTAGGACAAAATAAAACCTATATCTAGGACTAGTGACACTAGTCTAGTGTAAATAAAACTTAATAAGAGTGTAGAGCAGTGGTTTAAAGCCACAATTTCCTATAATTTCCCGTCTCTGGTCTCTGGCTTCTCACGGAGTAAGTATAGAAGATATTATAATGAACGGTTATTACAAATGCAAACAAGCCATGGAAACCAGGTTCAAATAGAACGCATTTTAATATTGGTATTTGACAAGAAATATTACGTCGTTATTATATACTAGAGATCGAATGCTCTGCCTGCCTGTGCCTGCCTGCTCGAATTTCGGATTTTAGGATAGCTGCATTCACACACACACACACACACACACACACACACACACACACACACACACACACACACACACACACACACACTATTATTGGCAATAATGGTCATAATGACAATACTATTGCATATTTGCGGGCCATATTGCCGTTTTTTGTATGTGTTGACTAGTATTGACAAATTTATTGTATCGATAATATTGCGTGTGTGCGGCTAGCCTTAAGTTTGTACTTTATAAGGGTTCTTTTGTATCTTAGATAGAAAAATAATAACTAAAAGTTTCGTAAAAAAATAACTAATCGGACTACGTAAATCATGTTATATTATTACGAATCTATTGACACTAGGTTGCCACCTCATTTATTAAAATTGGACCAGTAATTTAGGCACTACAACGGAACAAACATACATATTACATACACAGACTGCTAAAACAATTGCCTACCTTTTGGATTCGCCGTAGTCAAAGAATATATATAAAGTACGGCAAAGAATATATATTACGTTAGTCGAGTAAAAATAAATGTAAAAGTTAAAAGTTGCGAGTTGCGACTTGCGACTCACATACACACAACTCGTATTACAACTGTCTCTATCAAATACACGGTAGTGTGTGTTAATAATCTGAGGAAATAAATGTAAAACTTAAAAGTTGTGAGTTGCGACTCATATACACACGACAACTCGTAACATCTGTCTCTATCAAATGCACGGTAATGCACGGTAGTGTGTGTTAATAATCTGAGGAAATAAATGTAAAACTTAAAAGTTGTGAGTTGCGACTCATATACACACGACAACTCGTAACATCTGTCTCTATCAAATGCACGGTAATGCACGGTAGTGTGTGTTAATAATCTGAGGAAATAAATGTAAAACTTAAAAGTTGTGAGTTGCGACTCATATACACACGACAACTCGTAACATCTGTCTCTATCAAATGCACGGTAATGCACGGTAGTGTGTGTTAATAATCTGAGGAAATAAATATAAAACTTAAAAGTTGTGAGTTGCGACTCATATACACACGACAACTCGTAACATCTGTCTCTATCAAATGCACGGTAATGCACGGTAGTGTGTGTTAATAATCTGAGGAAATAAATGTAAAACTTAAAAGTTGCGACTCTAACAATTGTCTCTATAACATGCACGGTAGTATCTTAATAGTATCTTAATATTAGGTAGTGTGTTGTTGTTATTATTATTAATTTGATATATTTTTATGCATTATTTAAAAATATTAGCTTTTTGCATATCTTCCTTAAAGTTTATGAAGAACTTTAATTTACATAAAGAGAAGAAGATGATGACGAGATACAGAAATACGCAATATTTAAATTAAGCAGTTAACGTTAATATTTTGTGAACACGGTTCTGTGCTGTGAGAAAAAAAAAACAAAGCGCGCGAATAAAGTGCACTGTGTCAATACTCAAAAGTGTTACAACTTAGCAATTTCAAGATTGTAATTTACAAATCTTTTCCTGGTAACTTCTTCTGTATCGTTTCGTAATTCGAAAGTATAACATACTTATTACTTTTTATTTATTTTTTTCTGTTTAAGGCCACAACTAGCAATTATAATCCAAAATTGCCTTAGCTTGTGTGATATGGTCATAACTTCATAAGTTAATTACTAATTATACTAACAATAGACACTGGTTAATAATAATTATGATTATGTAAGTTTATTGGTGTCTGTTAAGTTTTATTGCATACAAGCTGTTTCCCGCGGCTCCGCCCGCGTAAACATACTATCGGGTGTCTCGCAGGAATACTGTATATTTCCGAGATAAAAAGTAGCCTATGTTTTATCCAGAGCATAAGCTACTATCATACCAAATTTCACCTTAGCACTTTTGTATAACAAGATGCATTTATAATTTCGACGGCAAAGTTCGAAAACAAAATGTAGGTATGGGATTTGACATTTAAGGCATCGCAAGTGACGTGTCATTTAACGATGACTTATGTCGAATCCCATACATTTTTGATATCGAAGTTCGCCGTCGAAATTATCGAATGCATCTACTAAATGCATCTACTAAATGTATCTACGACTAGAGGCCGATATTTCTTCAAATAGGAAAGTTGACTCTATAATAAAAGTTAATTATATTCATGAATATATTCAATTCTGAAAGTATCCAGACGGTCTCCAATTGCACCCAGTATAAGATGATGAAGCTACGGGCAAAAGTGGAAAATATCAAAATTTTCCATAACTAAACTCGTTTTAAACACCTGTGCCAGCAAAACGAAGATCTGTGTAACATCCGCTAGTTATATCACTCGTAACCGTTTCGGTTATGTAATATTACAAAAATATAAATAAAAATAGTAGGTATGTTTTATTTAAACGCTTGTGGTTTACCTAAATTGCTCTTAATTTGTTTTTGCTGGAAATTATTCAAGTTCTCGTGTTTAGGATGCCGTAGTTTACTTCTCGGAACCCGTATTTAAAATGAGATGAATATTTGAGATCATTCCTCATTAATAGGTTCATAAGTTCATAATAAGGTTCATAAACATCCTACCTCTATTATTAATGTGAAAATTTGTGAGTATCGATGGATGTTTGATGTATGTTTCTTAGGTTACTCTTTCACTCAAGAACATGAAATTTGCTATATTAGTAGTTTAAGCTCTGGATTTACACATAAGCTGATTTTATCAAAAAAGCACAGTGTTCCCGTGGGATACTGTATTTTATCCGCAGGCAAAATTTTATAGCATAGTTAATTGCGCAGGGGGCACCCGAGTGGTGATGTGGGACTCCCGTATAGGCTAATGAGACCCACGGTATACCCACTAAAAACCACCCCCCACCTTCCTCCTCGCCGCCCTGTGACGGGGCCACGGGAACGATAAACACATCCGCGACCCCGCCGGCGGCAGCCGCCCACAAGCGGCTCCATCCAGGGCCCGAAGGCCCCAGGCGCACCAGATGGTAAGGTGCGCCTCCCTCCTCGGCCTCCACTAGTACTGTAGCAGACTCCCCCCGAGTCTGCTACTAGGAGGCCACGGATACCAGCCTCCATAACCGGTACCCGGTGGCAGATCCGAGCTATGGTTCTGCCACCGACCACACCTCGGCCGCAGAGGATAGGGCAAGCGGCGCACCGTAATACCGACTTGCCTCCTCCTCTGCGGCCCCACCAATGCCGTTAACCTACGGAACGGCCCCGCCAGCTCTCAGCTCCTCCCCGCCGCCACAGGGCGGCGAGGAGGAAGGTGGGGGGTGGTTTTTAGTGGGTATACCGTGGGTCTCATTAGCCTATACGGGAGTCCCACATCACCACTCGGGTGCCCCCTGCGCCTGGGTGGTATGCGTAATGCATTTTCCCCCCCGGAAAAAAAAAGGTTAACCTTAGGCACTAAGCGACTTGACAAACGAAAACAGCAACATATTATAGATATTATAGCGTATCGGTGGTGTACATATTTTTAATAATAAGGAGGTAATATTTTAAATGTGAAAGTTTATATGAGTGTATGTTTGACTGTCTTTCACGCAAAATAAATTACTGTCAGGATTTTAATGGGCAAAAATATAGTTTGTAGCCTGTATTAGCTATGTATTTTTAATCCCGGAAAATGTAAGATTTCCGCAGAATACTCAAATTTCTTATTACGAGAACGAAGTCACTATCCATTCCTTCCTATCTCTTGTGTAATTTGGTCCTCTGTTACTAATTTTGTATAGTTATTTCCTCTATATTCTCACGCATAATGTAGGTAGGTATAATGTTATAACAATACGATTATTTAGTATTATGCATTCGGTTCAGAAACCCCATTAATTTTTCTTTCGATCTGTCAATCACAGACAGCACAGTATAATAGACGCTACTATAAAGCTTTTTAATTTAAGACAGTAATTGGCTATTACGATTTAGCAGTAATTATTAGGTACTTACGACCTCTGTGGCTCAATGGTTGAGCGCGTTGGTGCTCAAGCCGACGGTCACGGGTACGAATCCCGCCGAAGGAACAAAAAGTTTTTCTGCGTTCCTGGGTCATGGATGTGTATTAAATATGTGTATAATATAATAAAAATCTTAAATATGTGTATAGTATAAATATAAAAGTATTAAATATACTTCTCGTTTTCCGGCACCTGTAACACAAGTTCTTAGGATACTTAGCACGAGGCCAGATTGACATGGTGTGAAGTGTGTTTTTGTTTATTATTATTATTTATTATATAAAGTGGAGTTTTTTTAAGGCTCCACTATAATTAATTTATTATATTATAGTTGAGCCCTAAATAGCTAGGTGCTTAAAATATCTAGTTCTAGATCTAGATACCGCCGAATTATCAAGCAGTGAGCGACCTGATGATGAATTATAGCTAAGATTAAGAACACTCTCGATCATATCAGCTTTAAAAAACAAAAAAAAAGATCAAAATCGGTGCATCCGTTTAGGAGCTACGATGCCACGGACAGACACACAGACTGAAAGACAGACACATCAAACATATTATAACACCCCTCTTTTTGCAGGGGTTAAGAATAGTTACATAAAAACAATTTCACCGATTGTTATGGTATTCAGAAGTTCTCTTCGATGGGACAGAGTTTCGCTTAAACTCGAAAATTTGACCCTCGTTTATATATCCATTATTATTATTTGTTGAGTTAGGAGCTCCGTGGCCTAGTGGGTAGACCGTTTGGTTAGCACTCGAGAGAGTGCAGGTTCGAATCCCAGGTTGTGACTTGTGGCGTGTACCAATGAGACTTTTTCTGGTGTCAATTTCATTATACAGACGCTTTAACGGTGAAGGAAAACATCGTGAGGAAACCCGCACATGGTTGGCCTCAGACGTATTGACCAGTCATTCCTCTGGACTAGACTGACTGTGTTGTGAGAATGCCGTATGTGCTTGGGCAGCCATAGGACATTTAAAAACCGCCTGTCCCAGGCACTACAGTATTTTAAGAGTGGTTACTTCGCTCGGAGAATACTGTATAAATCATCCAATAACGGATGAAAAGGCCTAAGTTTTATTTGTTCATCACTTGCTGCTAACAGTTCACGTTTCAAGGGTCATCTTTCACCATAATATACAAGTGATTCCATTCCATGACTTTCTTCACCTCTCAACTTACAACTACATAATCTCAGAACATTCCATCACAACGTTTAATCATAATGGCTGTTATATAATAGGACAGACTACAGAGGAAGATGTGAGACGTGACTAATTGTACAATAAACTTTCTGCAACCACGGTCATTTCCTATAATAGAATTAGTAGAATTATGTTTTCATAATTTAATATTCATATTTAGAGTTTTGAGAATACATTTGAAGTGAAACTACTTTAGTTGGCATTAACGTCACAACACGGTATAAAGCCATCAATATAATATCATCTATCGGAAGCTACTAATACTTATTACATAACAACTGAATTTTCTAAAGTACGGTACAATACACCAATGCATGGCGCTAGGTGTAAAAATTTTACGTTGCTATGGATCAAAACTATCTGTCACACGTTCACTGCACAGAAGCTGGATTCCATATTCAAAAGGAAAAAAAACAGAACCCTATCTGTTGACTATGATACTGAAAAATTATAAACATTATTATTAAGGCCCTCCCCGAGCAAAAGACCTTGAGGCGGTCAGCCGCATAACTCAGTTGAAAATTTTTCACATAACTTAGTTCAAAATTGACCAAAAAAAAAAAATTAAACGGCGAATATCTAGCTTATGAAATTGCCTATCTATTGGTGTGTGTCCCAAATAAAGTTTACTTGTAAATACTATGGAGACGCTGAAACTATAATTCAATGAACATTCAATTTTGAACTAAGTTATGTGAAAAATTTATGCGGCTGACCGCCTCAAGGTCTTTTGCTCGGGGGAGGGCCTTAACAGCTTCCGTCTAGTGGTTAGAGCACTATGCTCTCGACTCGGAGGCAGTGGGTTCGATTCTCGCATTGTAACTGTTACATAACATGATAATTATTTAAGAATATGTTATGTCAATGCCAAACTTCGTACTGTCACTTTGATGCCTAAGATAGATTATTCAGTTAGCCGAAAGGCTATGTATAGTATAGACATGTATTAGTATGCTCCTCTGTTATATGAGTTATATATTAATTATATCTGTTACACGTGTAGTAATAAAGCAACATATTGTGATGCTATGATTTGTATCATTTGTATCTCCATGTAACTCATAAGAAGAATCCCACTTCTGACACCATGTTTGATGCTCCAGCCAGCATCTCTACGTTGAATATCTTGGGGATTCTCAACAAAAAATATGTTGTTTCCAAGTTTGGTTAGGACAATGCAGGCTGATCACCTGATTGTCTGACAAGAAAGATGATCCATGCGTCGGATGGGCGTGTAAAAAGTTGGACCTGCGCCTGATCTCTCGCCAGACGTGTCCCACTGGGTTATGAGAGTAAAGGAAGAGAGAGTGCTCTTGTGTACTCCATACACTTAGGCACTATAAAATTACTCCTGCGTAACTGGCCTGGTTTTAATGAAACCGGCCACCGTCACTGTGATGGGTGTGGGGAGTTATAATGATACTGAAAATGTGATTACTTAAATCACATAGTTTTTGATTATTTTGGACTGTGAGATCTGACATGCATACCTACAAACACTGTCTCCTAAGTCATAGGAGTACATTGAGTTATAAGTTATAACAATAGGTACCTGTAGATTCTATTTATAACGAGCACAACAGATCACTTTGATACAGTCATCTGTCGAAAGTCACAATAACAAAAGCTTATCAATAGCTACGAGTTACGACTTACGGCTCACTATCAATACTTTGATATCTACTGGAACGACTGAATAATGGTCGGCTGTTATTTATTTTAGTTGCATACGACGTAACGTATACATTTTAATTTTTATACCTAAACTTCATTATTTAAGCATTAGAACTAGTAATGGAAATTATTGCTATTTTTCATTAATTTCATTAGCATGCTAATTTTCATGTCTTAGCATGCTACGTGCTATTGCTATGCTATTTGCTAAAATCGATTTCGCAGCATCGTGAACCCTCGGGTCGCGTCGCGCGTCGCGTCAAAATTATTTCGCATCGGATTTTAGCATTAGCAACTAGCGTTAGCACGTTGCCAGTTAGCACATAGCGCCGCCGCGGTGCGAACCAGCGCGGTCGCGTATTTTTTTCATTCACGAACGCAGATAATTATTTGCTGCGCACGATAATATTAGCATTCGTTTTTTTTAGCAACTTCGAATACTTTAATGATTGCTAATGGGCATTTAGCAATTAATAATTATTGCTAATGCTAATTATTCCAACACTAATTAGAACATACTAGCAGTTTCCCGCGGCTCCGCCCACGTAAATATAGTATCTATATTTATGTAAATATAGTATAATAATAGTGTTCCCGAGACACTACTTTTTCGGGATAAAACTACCATACCAAATTTCATCGAAATCAGTTCAGTAGTTTTTGCGTGAATAAGTAATAAAAATCCATCCATCCATCCGTCCATACATACATCCATCCTCACAAACTTTCACATTTTTAATATTAGTAGGAATTAGGATAGTAGGATTTCTTCTCTTACTAATAGCCGAGTATTTGCATATAATATACTAGATGTTGCACGCGACTTCGTGCGCGCAAAAGGGAATCTCGTGGTAACTGTACATTTTGCCGCGACAAAAAGTAGCCTATGTCCTTCCCCATGGTCCAATCTATATCTGTACCAAATTTCATCAAAATGGGTCCAGTAGTTTCGGAGCATATTCAATGAAAACAAAAAAACAAACTTTTCCTCTTTATTATATTAGTAGATGTTGCACGCGACTTAGTGCGCGCAAAAGGAAATCCCGCGGTAGCCGTACATTTTGCTGCGATACAAAGTAGCCTATGTCCTTCCCCGTAGTCCAATCTATATCTGTACCAAATTTCATCAAAATCGGTTCAGTAGTTTCGGAGCCTATTCAATGCAAATAAACAAACAAACTTTGCCTGTTTATATTATAGTATAGATTATGCTATAGTAGTGGCGTAGGGTTCCTATAACTCCATTCCTATCGGCTTCCCTTGTCACTTACCTTTTGCAAACCTTCATAGAAATCCCTACCTATTATACAGGCTCCGGCTTCCCTATGAAGGAGAAGTGGGCTTCACCACTGTGCTATAGTTACTGAGCTTTAATACTATGAACAATCCATGTGATATATCGCACGTGACGATAACATGCCGTGTGACTTCTGTGACGAGCCTGTGTCAAGTGATAACGAGTTTCAGATCGTCTCTGCGATTACTTCGCTCGCTTTCTTATGATTCTAGCTCTTCCTGTTTTGTTGCTCGGAGAATAGCAATATAGACATTAGCGCCCGTCACACGTACTGCAGTGCTATTCTCTAAGAACATTTTCATATATCTCGACAGCTGAATCCGCGACAAGTGTCAAATATCATATAAAAATTTGACACTCGCCGCGGATTCAGCTGTCGAGATTTGAAAATGTTCTTAGAGAATAGACAGGCAGTTCAGACTGCGGGAAATAGCATGTGACGTTCCAACCTGCAGTGCTATTCTCTAAGAACATTTTCATATATTTCGACAGCTGCTGCTGAATCCGCGGTGAGTGTCAAATATCATAATACGAATTTGACACTCACCGCGGATTCAGCTGTCGAGATTTGAAAATGTTCTTAGAGAATAGACAGGCTGCGCTCCAAACCGAAAGTGTAAATGCATGGAACCGGCAATCCGAGAGACCGTGACGCATTTTAGTCGTAATTATCACGACCGCGACAGTTCTGTCGTAGCACGACAGTTTGATCCAGAGTAAAACCCTCACAAATCCCTCCGAGGTTTCGAATACTGTCCAATCCGATATCTCCCGGTCCTGGTCGGAGATGTCCCTTCGGGGATTCGACTATTCTCACACTACTACCACAGATTAAAAGGCACTAACTAAATATCTGTCCCTCTTGGACAGATAAATAGTTAGTGACTGTGTGGAAAATTGTGGACCGTTGACGTGGATTTGGATCGAAATAAAATTTGGATTTAAAATTTGGATCGTTCTATGGAAGCTGTTTCTCTGTATGTATATGTAAGTCTCTAACTCTACGCTACTATTCCGCGGCATACAACCTTAACATACACGCTATAATCACCGGCGTTTGACAAGCACACAAAGGTGCGCAATTAGTTAGATGAAAACGAAAACGATAAGCACAATACAATTTCCTTACATCATTGTTGTGTCTTCGCACGTGTTAATATTCACTTTTTATCAATTTATACTTAACGCGTATCGCAATTCGCATAGTTATACTTTCCGTGATGGTTTCACAAAGATCAATCTTAACAGTTGAATGCATTCATTTGATTAAGATTGTTTTTACCCGACTGCGTTAGAAGAACATGATGGCATGTTTGTCGAGTATATATTATGTATATTGTATATATATTTCTTTGGCACGCTCTAGGTAGGCACGCTTTATGGAGATATTAATCCTAAAGTCTCTGAAGAAGCAAAACCGACAGTTTTTATCCCAAAAGTTGAAGAAAAGAAAAATCAACAGTTTTTTATATCAAAAGTAAAGAGAAAACTATCAGTTTTATATCAAAAGTTGAAAAAAGGAAACCAACATTTTTTTTATCCCAAAAACTGAAGAAAAAGGAATACCAACAGATTTTTTTATCTCAAAAGTTGAAAAAAGGAAAGCCAACAGTTTTTGAAAAGTAAAATACCAACAGTTTTTACTGACTTTAAGAAGGCAGTTCTCTTCGTTTTTAATCGAAGCGCACGCGCACTTTCACTCGTGTTCGCTCGCGACACAAGGTTACCGCGGGTTCAAGTTTATGGTGCGACTTGCGAGATGTAATTATGTATGTAATATAATATTATGTATGTGTGTGTAATGCGTATGGGTATTATACATTGGCCCGCTTACTAATAAAAATATTTATCCAGTAGATAAGCAATACAATGTTTTGTCCTTGTCTTATGCGTTGGAAAAGCTTGACAGATAAGGACAAAACATTGTATTGCTTATCTACTGGATAAATATTTTTATTAGTAAGGGAGTTAATGTATAGCTAAGCTTGTAAACTAAGTTCTAACTATCAAGTTGTCAGATTTGACATTCGATTTTCAGATCTATTGTATTAGCTCAGAGTTCTATTTTCAGTGCTCTGAATGCCTCATGTGAATGCAGACGTAGAAGCTGCTTTCAAAGTTATAATTTGGTCAGGTTCGTACCTACCGCTCAGGCACAAAACGCCATAGTAGCAAAACGACATATTATCAAAAGAACAGAAGTACAGTCGTCAAAATATTAAGTTTACTAGCTTTTGCACGCGACTTTGCCCATGTTAAATTGAGTTTCTTTGGACCCGTTACCGGTCATTAAATATGTTCCTACTGATATTTCATAGCTGTATTCTACTTCACTTTCAACTTCATATTATAAACTATGGGAGCGCACTGTTGCGCCCCGTCACCGTCGTTATTATTATTATTAATAACTATTGACTATACGCTTCAACCATTGGTTTAGTTGAGTTGCACCAAATTCGTTTCGGAGTTAAGTTCATTAACCGACAACGAGCTTTCGTTCACCTGATTACCGCGTTATTTTAATGTAAATGAGACGTCTACCTGTCGCCTGTCACCCACAAACTGCGCGCACGCATGCCGAATGCCAAAACCATAGAGAAAGCAAATAAGAATGGTTAGAAATACATTCAGTCCTTTTAGTGTATTCGTGTCAAATAGTAAAGGATATAGCCAGTCCGAGAAGATCTCTTTTGGTTGCAAAATGGTTGCATTGTAAAACAAAGTCAACTTGCTTCGACAAAACACTTTATTCGACTAATAAAAAATTTAAAATCGGCGTTTAATTTTAGCTTGGGAGTTGAAAAGAGTTGTCCCTCAAAATCACTTATCCTTACTAATTTAAACGCGAAAGTTTATGAGTATGGATGTTTGGACGTTTGTTACTCTCGCAATAACTACTGAACGGATAATAATGAAATTTGGTATGGTAGTATCTTAGACACTGGATTGAAATGTACGGTCTTTGGGAGATTTGTTTTTGTACGTACGAAGTTGTGGGCAACAACTATAATTTATGATCTTGAAGTATTCGTAAATAGCTAGTACCTACCTACCTTTTCCTACAGCATATCTTACACATTTCTATTACAATTTTGTGTTGTAACTTATGGTCCAATGGTAAGTACTAAGGTAAATATTTATGTACAAATAAATATTTTTCCGAGAACGATCCAAATCGACACAAATTTGAAAATTTTGACGTCTCCATTAACGGCGCAAAAATTTCGACACAATAGTAGTAGACATACTGTATGCTTGTAGTAGCGCAATCAAATCGAAAGCTAACTATGTAGCTGTTTATCTAGTCTTTCTTTAATCGATGCTAATATTACCTAGTACCTGAGCCTTCGTGGTCCAGTGGTTAGAGCATTGGCTCTCGACTCGGAGGTCGTGGGTTCGATTCCGCATTGGTACAACAAAAAATGTTGTTTCCAAGTTTGGTTAGGACAATGCAGGCTGATCACCTGATTGTCTGACAAGAAAGATGATCCATGCGTCGGATGGGCATGTAAAAAGTCGGACCTGCGCCTCATCTCTCGTCAGTCGTTCGGTTATCCGTTCCACTGGATTACGAGAGTAAAGAAAGAAAGACTGCTCTTGAGTACGCGCACACACTTGGGCACTATAAAATGACTCCTGCGTAACTGGCCAGGTTTCAATGAAACCGGCCACCGTCACCGTGATCGGTGTGGGGAGTTTTTATAGTACCTAGTAAATACTACATATTGTGTCTTTTACGTAGTCATGTCTCATAGTCGTGAGGTATGGCTTATGGGGAACGGCGATATTTGACGCACGTTTCATGTTCCATCGGCATTAGAAAGTGGACCCTCAGCATATTGTGTTTCCACTAATACATACTTCGTGATGTTTGTTTGTAACATATTAATACGCTTTTCTTCTGAAATGACCGGCAAACGTGGAGAAATAGAATAACTTGATGGTAAACGTCTTCCGACGCTTTTGAACAATCGCGATGATCAACATCTTCACTCACTCAGTAACACAGTACGCAAATTGTATGTATTAATTAAATTAAATTAAATTAAATTAAATTTCATTTATTTCGGGCGGCATAGGCCCATATTATAAATACCTTACAGACTAACATACATATTATATACTTAAAAACTAGACTTTGTCACGTGTTGACGGCGACGTGATCCGCGCTTCGTTCCGGAGTCTCCCCCGGAACCTCCGGTAGACCACACCCATCATCCAGAACTCCTCCACCTTGAAGGTCGACAAAAGATGCGTCGGCACTCTCACCACAAAGGAACTGAAATTGACCTTGTGGCGAGACTCCAGACGCTCGACCCTCAAGGCGATGGACGTCTTCTGGCGGATGTAGTCCACGACGTCCTCGACCTGCATAGATCAGTGCAGGCGGGATACGTACAACGGCGTCGCGGGTACCTCGCACCGCAGGCGCAGTTCCGGTACGTACTCGTAAGGTGCGGTGCCGCGGTGGTTGCGGGCGGCGGGATTCTTCTTCTTTCTTCTCTCCACCAGTATGAAGCCCTCCTCATCGCATCTCCTGCTCTCGTCCTTGCCAGGTCGAGGATGCTCGGCCTTGCGGCTCTCCACGGCCTTACGGCTCTCCTTCACCCCCTTTGTCTTCGCCCGCGGGGGAGGTGCGGTGCGACCGGCGACAGTCGCAAAAGTTTTACCACACAAGTTTTTTGGGAGGCCGTGATATCTCTCCGGGCTACCGAGCACATTCGTGTTGAAATTAATTTATATAACTATATGTTTCTTGCCAAAAACAGAAAAGTGGACAAAGAAAAATAACAAATTGGTACCCAAGAAATGGACATAGAAAGAAGGGCAGACAATATAAAATATGGGAGGACGATTTAAGGGAAGCAGGACCAACGTGGAGAAGGAGGGCAAGGGACAGGGAAGAATGGAATTCGCTTGAGGAGGCCTATGTCAAAAGACGAGCTAAATATAACATTGTATTTTGCAAAATAGCTAATAATAAAAAAGATGTTTCTCGCAGGGAAATGTACAATGTAGGCTATGTCCTTACACGTAGTCTGCTCTATATCTGTGCCAAATTTCATCTAAACTACTGGACCAGTAGTTTCGGAGCCCCTTCAGTACAAACAAACATACAAATATTTCCTCTTTAAAATATTAGTATAGATTAATATTACGACTTTTGTTAACATTTGAATGAACATAGTTTACATACCTTTGAAAATTTAACGCGTATATAAGTTAGTGTTCATGCCTTCTCTTTATGTGAAACGAGTTGGTAGCTACTAGCTAGCAAACAGTAGATAGTATTCAAGTGATTGTAGACGCCCACAAACATGACCGACATTTTTCATCTGCTACTTTTGATGACCTCTATGGCTCAGTGGTTAGCGTGTTGGCGCTGAAGCCGGAGGTCGCGGGTTCGAGATCTTTTAGTGTTTAGACAACGAAAAAAAAACACATAATATTTTATAACTTAAAAATGCGCAGTTTCCTAGAGATAAGACCTGGCTTAATCGATTTTCCTCCCCCAAAACTCCCTTCATAGTTCATACTGATTTCATGGTAATACTTGCAGCCGTTTTCCAGAAACCGATTCTATAATTACAACATTGTTTAGAGTGTATGATACTTCCTTCGTACGTGCGAAAGGAAATTCCATGGGAATGGGAAAAAAGTTGCCTATATGATAATATATCAGATATAAATTAGACCACGTGGAAGGTCCCCGTGGTCGACTCTACCAAAAACTAAATCAGTACAAAAAGTCATCAAAATCGGTCTAGTTTCAGAGCCTATTTGATGCAAGCAAACATACATACAAACAAATAAATCTTTCCTCTTTATAATATTAGTATAGATTATAATATTTTACTAACACTCTGCGAGATCACGTTTTACAAATAGATATTTCACTAACATTAACTTTTTACAAAGACTTTGTAAGCACCTAGCTGTTATGCCGCTTATCCATTCTCGTTGACTTTCTATGCCCAACGAGTTGTAAACCACAAACTGCCGGCTTTTATCTTAAACCACAGCTAAATAGTGATTAGCTATTATTATTGATCAATGATCATGTTTTTGCTTAAGCTTTAAGGAAAAGTTCTTGCAAAATTCTATAGTGATGATTTCAAAACTAAGGATCTCTACTTTACCAAGGGACTTAGCATAATAATAATATTGTAATATATAATATACTTACTTATGAATAAGAGATCCAAAGAACATAATATTATAAACTAATTTTATGTTCTTTATAAAGTAACTTTTAAATTATGTTAAAAATTTTATGAGTAGGTAATAGGTATATTTTCATTTTAGGTACCTAGGTAAGCTTAGCTCGGAGTTCCGATAAATTTAAAAAGTAAAAAGAATCTCAAAAATATTTATCTCACCGGAATTCTAACCCACCCCATTCCGAATTTTCAAACAAAGCAAGAATTATAATATATACGCAAACTGCCAATCGGGCTGACATAAAAGCTGACGTAAAGTAGAGTTAAAATTATCGATATATTGAAATAAAAAATATGTACAGCTTAGAAATTCGCAGTTTCCCAGGGATAAGACCTAGCTTAGTCGATTTATCACCTCCAAAACTCCCTGCATATTTAGTATGCAGTATGTAGTACCTAGTATTCTTATGTACAATGCAGCCGTTTTTATTAAAGCGATTGTGTTATATACAAGATTGTCTCGTTTAAAGTATAAGATAAATATAAGTCTATTTATAACTTAATTACATTATATTAATAAATAATTTGTATGTTTTAATTTTGTTACGAATTAGTCAAATGATTTCAATAATAAAATTAAAAAAAAAAAACAGTGACATAATCCTGTTCTTGTCCTTTGTTGTGTCACCTTCATCCCCAAACATAAAACTTGTTTTGTCCAGCACCTTTCTCAACCAGACACTGTCATAATACACGTGTAATTATAGTATAACTAGGGTCAATTAATATAGCCTTCAATAAAAAAAGTGTGTTATGTGTACTACCGAACAAGTTCCCGCTCGACCAGGCATAAAATGAAAATCGCTCAACAGCGTCGTTGAATAGTGGGCTCGCAAACATACTCACATGTAAATACGTAGTTCAACCTCGTCTGCAGTCGTTGCGGTTACTTCCTTTGCGTTTAAATATTTTAAGGCGTCCTAGTGCAAAGGTGAATGTTTAGAGACTGGTCGAGCGGGAACTTTGTCGGTGGTACATGAGTAGTATACGTAGATTGTATCTTAATCTCAGCACCAGTCACACGCACAGATCTGAGGGGCAATTCTGCTAAATAAAACCGTTAATACAATTACAATCAAGTCCCGATACGCTTATACTTCCAAACGGTGTTTTTATGAAAGTTAAACCAACGCGAAACGCGCTCTGATTGGTCGAAACGTCATAAAATCCGTTCACGGTAACATGTCGCCACACTTTCAATCCAAACAAAGTAAAATTGACTCTTTAAATTGTCTACTTTAAATACGAGAATTATTGAGGTTCTGATCGCGAGATAGCACGCGCCAACCCGTGCTCCGAACCGAACGTGGATGCGCGGTCCGATGATCTGTCATGTCAAACACAGCGCATTTTCCACAGTTTGAACTGCGCGCTATGGCCTATGACGTATATTATGTCAAATACGTATATATATAACTAGCGACCCGCCCCGGCTTCGCACGGGTACAATACTGATACTAACACTACAGAATGTCTTTAAACCTCTAACAAAACGGGCGAAATTTAGTCAAAACAAACAGAAACAAATTAATATAGGTACCTACCTACTAAAACTCAATGAAATAAGTAGGTGGGTATACTTTTATCGTATGAAATACCTATACTCTTCAGGACTAACAATACAACAAACACTAAATAAATAGGTATTCAAGTATCTATCCATCATAGTTACAACGAATACAAAACAAAAAATTTACTCATAGAAGTCATAGATCTAAACTCCCCCCGCACGCGCACCCCCGCCTTGGTGACGCCCACTTCGCAACGGGCCGTGCCGTGCAGCAGAAATCGTAATATTTTAATTTCGCCATAACTTCAAAACCAAACGTCCAATTTTAATCATTCAAAGACCAAATATTATCTACATAAACTGTACTTAGTGATGAAATAATTTATTTTGATAAGGATTAATAGCATGGGTAAAATAAACGCGTTTAAATGTAGTCCAAAAAAAATTCAAGATTTCTAAATAAAAAAATGGTTGTTGTGCCTCACTCGACATAGACAAGTATAGTGTGTCGCGGACTTTTTTGTAGATATTTATAAGATCTACAATTAATTAGAACATTTTATGGTTCTATCTTTTATAGTTTAGGCAGCGTACGCAAAATAAGTAACTTTTCTGGTTGATTTTTTACACCTTGTGTCCGAAAAACCCAAATATCTTACGGAACCCTATTTTTTTCCAAAATAAAATTTAGCCTATATTACTCGTGGATAATGTAGCTTTCGAATGGTGAAAGAATTTTTGAAATCGGTCCAGTACTATTTGAGCCTATTCATTACAAACAAACAAACGAACGAACGAACGAACGAACGAACGAACGAACGAACGAACGAACGAACGAACGAACGAACGAACGAACGAACGAACGAACGAACGAACGAACGAACGAACGAACGAACGAACGAACGAACGACCGACCGACCGACCGACCGAACGACCGACCGACCGAACGAACGAACGAACGAACGAACGAACAAAGAAACAAACAAACAAACAAACAAACAAACAAACAAACAAACAAACATACAAACAAAGTTTTCCTCTTTATAATATTAGTGTAGATAACAGCCCCCGTTAGTGGTTAGAGCAATGGCTCTCGTCTCGGAGGTCGTGGGTTCGATTCCCGCATTGGAACAACAAAAATGTTGTTTCCAAGTTTGGTTAGGACAATGCAGGCTGATCACCTGATTGTCTGACAAGAAAGATGATCCATGCGTCGGATGGGCATGTAAAAAGTCGGACCTGCGCCTCATCTCTCGTCAGTCGTGTCGGTTATCCGTCCCACTGGATTACGAGAGTAAAAGGAACAGAGAGTGCTCTTGTTGCCTGTTGCCTGGATTCAATTAAACCGGCCACCGTCACCGAGATCGGTGGGGAGTTATTAATATTATGTAAGACACCGGCAGTCCAAACCGTGATGCATTTTAGTCATAGTAATTAGTAATTACTAATTACAGTGAACGCTGACGATGTTAGTCAGATACTAAATTAATAATATAATATAACGTCTCCAAAAATCAATTACTACTAGTAATATTTCGGGAATATAATTTACTGCTTATATAAAGACGGCAGGAAAGTAATTGTCGTACTCGAGAAAATAATTATTTCTTTATATGGATGAGTTTACGTTTAGCTAAACATGAGATGATTAAAGCAGTGAATCATGTACCCGGAGTATCCGTAATTGATTTTTTATACGTTTAAATACCAGTTTGATTTGTGATATCTCCAGAGTTGAGGCACCAGAGACCGTTTCTTGTCAGAATAAACTTCTCTTTCTCTTCTTCAAAGGCTTATTCATAACACGACCCCTGGAAACACCATCCTGAGTCCTGACTAAACATTGTTATCGCCAGACTTATCTCGGGACTTATCTTGGTAGGTATGTATCTACACTAATGTTATAAAGAGGAAAGATTAGATTTTTTGTTTGTTTGCACTTGGCTCTGAAACTAGTGGGCCGATTTTAACGAAATTTGTCACGGATATATAATAAGAGATCCGGAGACGGATCGGATGGATTAGACGGATATATTATAAGAGGGTCTTCCCTAGTAGCCGTAGTCGAAATATAGTTAACTTTTATCTCTGCAAAATGTATGTTTTCCCCAGGATTTTCTTTCGCGCGCACAAAGTCTCGGGCAAGTAATCCTGAATTAACAGTAAACACGCTTATTCCATTAAGCTATTGTCAGATTTATCGTCAGACTTATCTCGGGAATTATCTTGGGATGTGTCTATAAATATATCCGGCAGTGCGCTCCACTCTCGCTCCAAAAGCGCGACTGGTCTGACGACTGTAGAAAGCGATGCTGAGCGAGGAGAAAATACTTTGAATACCGAACTAATAGGTATCAGAAGTGAGCCCTTACTATGGGGCGATTTGGCAAAAAGACTTAGGGCGATTTGGCAAAAAGACATTGTGATTTTTAACCGCATTTAAAAATAAATCTATAATTATTTTATATGCCATGGAGAAGTGGAGACAATAAATGAATTTTAATCATGTTTAAGAATATTCGTAGAAATATTCTGATGTCGGAATGTAGGATCTATTTAATTTGTAACTTTGTAAGACTTCATGTATACCACCACATTCTTGCAATAAATGATTTGATTTGATTTGACATGAGACCTATGCCGTAGTAATCCAGTTGCAATCATGTTTACTAACCTAATGTTACTTTGGTCGCCGTGGTAATTGTTCTATAGTAAAAACCCAATATTCTTTGTCCTAAGAAGGGTGCGATCTCGTTATTTTTCAAACGAATAAGACTGAGCTAATTCATTTGTAAAAAAAATGGTTTAGGTTTTTGAGGGACGCAACCGTAATTTAAAAGGAGTGAGCTTTCCCATTTATATTAATTATATACCTAACAGAGTAGAATGCGTATTTCCTTTAAGATAAAGCGAGATAACGTTTTGTTTTTGCTGTGACATCCTTAAACTATATTTTTAGATAAGATTATTTTAAGATTCTGTGCTTCTACGCTTCCTGTGTAAAACTTTGCTGACTAACATAAAATCTTATCAAAGTTTATATATTATTATACGATTATTTTCGTAGGTTTCATATCTACGGTATGTGAAATGCACACTTGTTCTTTTATCTACATTTTTTATAACAAAATAACTTTTAGTTTACGTCCCAATTAACTATCTTTTTATGACCACAAAGACCACCCCTGAAGATGGCAATTATGTTTAATAATGTATAAAACCGGCCAAGTGCGAGTCAGTCACGCGCACGAAGGGTTCCGTACCATTATCTATACAACTATTGGTACTGATATCGAGCATTGGTATTAATAATGAGCAAGAAGTGAAGTTTTTTGTATGGGTGCCCGTTTCAATTTTTTTTATTCTGCTTGTAGTATTTATTGTTACAGTGGAAACAAAAGTACATAATCTGTGAAAATTTCAACTAACTATCACGGTTCACGAGATATAGCCTGGCGACAGACAGACGGACAGGGCATTATCAGTAATATGGCGAGACTACATTACTGAGAATCCCCTGTCCATCCCGTACCCTTTCGGTACGGAATCCTAAAAAATAATCATCGAAATCGGACTATTATAAAAACAATCACAAAAAAACGTTTCTTAAGATCTCAGAGATATACACATTTATATAATAGTAATAATGGTGTATAAGTGTAATAGAGCGTATAATTCGTGTATTGTATTGTAACAGATCGAGCGTGTATTATGTCAAATATAAGTACAGCGTGGGAAATACATTCGTAACAATATTGATATAATGGACATGGTACAGTGGGAACGATGGACATTGGACAGTGTCGACATGACCATCCTCGGAAAATATCGTGAGGAAACATGCGAATAAACTCAGTTATTAACAGACATTTTTTATGTAATGGACCTGATGTGAATCTAATGTGGCTATTACTTAATTCTTTATTAACACTAAAAGACTCACGGTGGTTAGAACCATTTATTTTAATTATTTTAACTATTTTTACATTCGTATGGATAGAATATTCATACTAAAGTCTATGTGACAAGTATGTCACATAGAAAAATAATACATTTTTTAAACTTAACGAAAACTTTTTATAAAACGTGTGGACAAATCCACCACATCCTCCCCGCCTTGCGACGTGCCTTAAGTTGCAAAAGGAACACAAAACAAATTTAAATACATTACACATAGAAAATACAACAAGGCATACAAAAAATTCAAAAATTTCAAGGCAGAGTAAAAACAAGAAACAACGCAGCAGAAAAAAAAATCAAAAGTATTGTCTGCTGTGCATGTCAGAAGTATAATAGGAGGTAGAACATTTTCTTGACAGCCAACAATTCCCGAAATCCTCCCCACCATGGCGCTGATGGGACTATAAAGCGCCATAAAATCCTTTGTTTTAAGCTGCTTTTCTCTAGTTCAAATAGGCTAACGAGTCGTGAAATCGAACTCTTCGATGTCACCAATTTATTCAACTCTGGCACCCATTTAGTTACTCTGGCGCAAAACTCCTTCTGAATTGATAGGCCATAGTTTTTATTTAAAATCCAAATCATGTCATAACTGTTCCCTATAAACATAAAGTGTATCTCAACCTCCACCTCCTCCTTTCTACTCATTGTATTGAGGTCCTTACAGCCTTTGATGCTCCATCGCACCTTGCTTGATAAGTTCACCGCAGAGCTATTTTGATTAATATCTGCAGTCATGAAGCGTGAAACCGAGGGTGCAGCAGTTGGATCAGCAGAAAACGTTTTTGCTATACATCCTTGGTTACTGGCCAATACTTCACGATCATTCTCTTTGCTCAGCTCATCTTTTGCTAAAGGTTTGAATTTCTCTACTCTTTCCTCATAATTGCTACCATACGGCGGAAAAGTATCTACTAGTTCTTTGACTTCTAACTCTATCATGTAGAACTTTACACTATATTCTATATCCGCCTCCAACTCTAAGTCTTCCATACCTTCGTCGTCGTCGTCGGTAAATATTTTATTATTAACCGCCCACAGATTTGAAACATTTTCTTGTGCGACACATAACTCTTCGTAATATTCACGTAGCAGGTTAAGGTCTTCTTTTATAGCAAGCACATTAATTACGGGATCTTTTGATTGTTCAAAAATCCTGTTGACTACCAAAGTGAATTTGTGGCGGCAATGTCTTCTTTCGGACTTCGCTATATCCATTTTAACTATCACGGCCGCTTGGTTGTGAATATAATGTGGCTATTACTTAATATTATATTTTCCACAAAATTCGACAATAGCTTGAAACGTGTAGTTTTAATATTATTACTAGCGACCCGCCCCGGCTTCGCACGGGTACAATACTGATACTAATACTACAGATAACAGAATGTCTTTAAACCTCTAACAAAACGGGTGAAATTTAGTCAAAACAAACAGAAACAAATTAATATAGGTACCTACTAATACTTAATGAAATAAGTAGGTGGGTATACTTTTATCGTATGAAATACCTACACTTTTCAGAACTAACAATATAACAATCACTAAATAAATAGTTACTCAAGTATCTATCCATCATAGTTACAACGAACACAAAACAAAAAATTTACTCATAGATCTAAACTCGCACGCCTTGGCGACGACGCGACGCCCACTTCGCAACGGGCCGTGCAGCAGAAATCGTAATATTTTAATTTCGCCATAACTTCAAAACCAAACATCCAATTTTAATCATTAAAAGACCAAATATTATCTACATAAACTGTACTTAGTGATGAAATAATTTATTTTGATAAGGATTAATAACATGAGTAAAATAAACGCGTTTAAATGTAGTCCAAAAAAAAATCAAGATTTCTAAATAAAAAAATGGTTGTTGTGCCTCACTCGACATAGATAGGTATAGTGTGTCGCGGACTTTTTTGTAGATATTTATAAGATCTACAATTAATTAGAACATTTTATGGTTCTATCTTTTATAGTTTAGGCAGCGTACGCAAAATAAGTAACTTTTCTGGTTGATTTTTTACACCTTGTGTCCGAAAAACCCACATGTCTTACGGAACCCTATTTTTTTCCAAAATAAAATTTAGCCTATGTTACTCGTAGATAATGTAGCTTTCGAATGGTGAAAGAATTTTTGAAATCGGTCCAGTACTTTTTGAGCCTATTCATTACAAACAAACAAACAAACAAACAAACAAACAAACAAACAAACAAACATACAAACAAAGTTTTCCTCTTTATAATATTAGTATAGATTTATCACGGTCGCCAGATGTTGTGAATCTAATGTGGCTATTACTTAATTCTTTATTAACACTAAAAGACTCACGGTGGTTAGAACCATTTATTTTAATTATTTTAACTATTTTTACATTCGTATGGATAGAATATTCATACTAAAGTCTATGTGACAAGTATGTCACATAGAAAAATAATACATTTTTTAAACTAATCGAAACTTTTTATAAAACGTGTGGACAAATCCACCACAGGACCAGTAAGAAAAAATATTAGCTTTCTGCACATCTTACACATGAACTTTTAACTGTGCTAAATTCCATATTCCTCCGTTCGCACAATTGTCATACAACGGTACTCAAAGTTATTGCTTCACTCAAAGTTCTATTATAATATCGTAGTATCTATTATAAGTTACCTAATAATTCATAAGAATAAATCGCTTCACTTATCTACACTAATATTATAAAGAGGAAAACTTTGTTTGTATGTTTGTTTGTTTGTTTGTTTGTTTGTTTGTTTGTTTGTTTGTTTGTAATGAATAGGCTCAAAAAGTACTGGACTGATTTCAAAAATTCTTTCACCATTCGAAAGCTACATTATCCACGAGTAACATAGGCTATATTTTATTTTGGAAAAAAATAGGGTTCCGTAAAATATTTGGGTTTTTCGGACACAAGGTGTAAAAAATCAACCAGAAAAGTTACTTATTTTGCGTACGCTGCCTAAACTATAAAAGATAGAACCATAAAATGTTCTATTTAATTGTAGATCTTATAAATATCTACAAAAAAGTCCGCGACACACTATACCTATCTATGTCCAGTGAGGCACAACAACCATTTTTTTATTTAGAAATCTTGATTTTTTTTTGGACTACATTTAAACGCGTTTATTTTACTCATGCTATTAATCCTTATCAAAATAAATTATTTCATCACTAAGTACAGTTTATGTAGATAATATTTGGTCTTTGAATGATTGAAATTGGACGTGTGGTTTTGAAGTTATGGCGAAATTAAAATATTACGATTTTTTCTGCACGGCCCGTTGCGAAGTGGGCGTCACCAATGCGGGGGTGCGCGTGCGGGGGGAGTTTAGATCTATGGTATTTCATACGATAAAAGTATACCCACCTACTTATTTCATTGAGTTTTAGTAGGTACCTATAATTATTTGTTTCTGTTTGTTTTGACTAGATTTCGCCCGTTTTGTTAGAGGTTCAAAGACATTCTTTAGTATTAGTATCAGTATTGTACCCGTGCGAAGCTGGGGCGGGTCGCTAGTTCCTAATAAATCCATAAGTCAAATTACTTTATTACATTCGAATACCATAAAATGACCACAAAATCGATTCAGTCCATATCCGATAGAAGCTTAATTAGTGATGTAACCCATAATAGTAATAATATCTACATTATCTTTTATTTCATCGATATTACATAATCTCCCTTTGAATATTTATAATAAGACGAGTATATTGGAATAGATTGTTTAGAATTAGATTTTTAAACATTCACATGGGGAAATTTATGAATTTATAAAGTATCGTATGATTGTATAGTTTAGCATAAACATAAAATTTAATGAAAGGCTGATTGTTTTGGTATCGCAAATACGTGATGATGGAACGAAAGACTTTCGCGTTTTCCTCGTTGGCCTTTCACATGGTTTCCATGTGCGTGAAATTAAGCATCAAGCAAAACAACCTTGCGCGTAAATGTCAAGATATTATTCAATTGACGCATACTTGCGGCCGAGCGATTACTTACACTTGTCAAATATTACACAACAAGTTTGGGATGGCACGAAAGTGTTTGTCGAGGTCGTTAGCGACTAAAGTAAAAGTTCGCATCGCCAGCTCACGTGTATCTATGGAGATTCGGAGTTCACACAACGATAGTAAAATTACTTTATGGTAGCGAAGTTGTGTTTTTTATGACTTTTCTGGGGGCACAGAACAAATGCGTATCGTGGTATACCGAAACGTCACACTACCTCTGCGCAAAATGACATAATATTGACGAGATCGAGAGAACCTTTAGCGATTACGTCATTTTGAAAATACGTCCTTTTGAGAGTACGTCGTCGTTTTGTTGGGGGACGATTTCGTAAGTGTTATTTAATAACCTGTATGGATTTTTTTAATTCGATTGAATTTGTTGTATATTATTAATGACAGATGGACAGGTCCACACCCTTTTAATATAGATCCAGTCCCGATATCTTAAAACTGCAAAATGGTATTCTCATAAACGTCAAACCTGTTTTGATTGGTCTAACTCCAAAAATCAGTTTATGATATCAAGACGATTCATTTATAATTCAATAAAAATAAAGTAAAAGTGTCATCTAATTACGAGAATTCGGGTTCTGGATAAACACCCAGGCGGATTTTTTCCCGAAAAAATACAATGTTCTCATGGGATACTGTACGGGCGGAGTCACGGGCAAAAGGTAGTATGTCATAACGCCCATGACCTAACATACTGTTCTCGACCTTTCTTTAACCTGGAATTCGAACCTGCGTCATCCCATCTCATATTAAACTAAACAACATTTCACAGTAATTTACAATTATAATAGAGTTTGTCTGGGCATTTATAAACCCATTATATATGACTTTTATCGCATAATTATATAATTTAATTACGTATACAAGATAATTAATGTGTTTATTTAACTGCTGTTACATGAATGTAAACATTTTATATAGTTTATGAGGTCTAGTTTTGGAACAAAAAGTAATAATATTGTTCATTCGTACATTACGGTTGAAGGCTAAAGTCATTAAGTCACAAATTAAAGAAAGAGAACCAGATAAACAGCTACATAGTTAGCTTTCAATTTGATTGCGCTACTACAATACGGTGTGTCCACGATTGTGTGGAAAAATTGTAGGCCGTTGAAGGGTACGTCAAAATTTTCAAATTTATATCGATTTGGATTGTGCTATGAAAGCTATTTTTCTGTACGCGAGTATATATTATAATACTTTCTACTCTGTGAAGTAGTTATTTTTTTCGTAGCAAAGTTAACTTGCGGATTGACATATCATTTAACACCGTTTCGTGATAATAATATAAATATCAGTTGACATTTTTAATTTTAAGCAAAATGTTTTTAGTTTAAAAATGGATAAATGTAGAGAACGAAGTCACTAAGTATAATAGCTAATAGGTTTAATAAAGAAGAAGGAAATTAGAAAATAAAGTTTTTCACTTTTTTGCCCTTTTATGAAAACCTATGTAATTAATAGCCTATTAATTACTTTAAATATGTTAATCTATTGTTTGTTTATTATATAAAAGTATTTTATGATTAAAAAGTTACGTAAGTTGATGTCGGAGTTCAAGTCTATAAAACGACAGTTATTATAATATTTTTATTGCATAAATGAATAGTCCTACTTAAATATGAGTAAGTTCTCAGATGGAAAATTATAAGAAAAAATATTTTCAGAGGTATAGCGATTTGTTTAAAACTCGAGTCTCGTGAAAACGCTCCATAAAGGTCGCAATAACTGTGATATCATGCCTGGGTAAAAGTGTGTGAAATAAGGCCTCAGGAACATATTTGTAAATATCTCCGAAATTTGTGCTTTTATGTTGATACTTATAATAATGAATGTTTTTGTATATGATGCAAGTAAACTAAAAATGCAGGTATTTTTACAAATTCGGCAAAAACGGCAATAAAAATATAGATTCAAAGATAATTTCCTTTATCATAGTGTATATGTCACCGTAAAATTGTAAAAACCGTTAGATTGTAGTAAAACTAGTGAAATGCTGCCGCAGACGCGACGCGACGGATATACTGCCTATAATTTAACACTTTATTTTTCGTTAGATTATAAATATATAGCAATGAATCTTTCAACATATTTTTACAATCTTGTTAGTTATATTACAATCAAACGGTTTTTACAATTTTACGGTGACAAAGGACCGAATAGGATATGCAGGGATATTAAGGGATCATTTTCTGAAATTCAGTATCTGAATTATTAGCAGGATCCATTTGCCTACACTACAGAATGTGTTACGTAAAAATATAAAATTATGCATCTTAATATTCGAACACATTTATGTAGATTATGGGTACGCTTTCACTCGATCGAGAAAAATAATAGCTGTGTTTTTAATTATGCGTAAAATAAACTATTAAATAAAATTAACTATTAAATAAAACATATCGTTTATGGTGGTTTCTAGTGAAAGTCATGTAAAACTATCCACTTTGTATTCGTGTGCGGAATATGCTTTCAAAAAGCTGGCAATCGCAGCGTACTGATTTATATAAAAATTATCATTCAATGTCAATACGAAAGTTTTGGATGTATGTTTGATAATATATTTTATGATAAAAAAATAATGATAAAATATGTTTTATGAAATAGACAAACGACCAGATGGATTATCTGATGGAAAGCGATTACCGCCATTTAAATCCGTAAATTATTGGAGTTTAGTGTAGGAAATTCTACTAATAGCCTATTTAACATTCTAAAAGTGTAGTAAATAAAATTACCACAAATAAGGTTTATTATAAGTAATATTTTAAGAAATAAACTATAACTTGTTAATCGATAACCTATATCCGTTAACCACTAACCGCATAACCATTAACCACTTCGGTTTGAACGTTAATAACCAATAATCTGTAATCAGTGGGTTATTAGCGATTGCGACCACTCGGTCAGTTAGTAAGTAACACTTAGTAAGATATTCTTAGTAAGGTATACTTAGTAAGTTATACTTTACAAATAGCTTACGGATTTTCTAAGTTTAATTTTAAATACTGTAATTGTGAAAGCGATTACAAATAAGAATACTTAATTCTTAATAGCTTTTATTTTGTTAAACAAATATTAGGTACTATTTTTAAGTCTTATCTATTACAAATTACAAAATACAACTAAGTTACGAATTAGTAGTAACAAATGTCCTGAAATGAATAACTTTAATATAACTTTTGTTATTACAAACCAATGTCATAACTGAAACAGATATTATTAACTTTTGTCTTAAGCCTCGCTACCGTTGAAGTCTTTTTCTACGAACAAACTTTGGACACTGGATTTTTTTTTAATTTAATAAACGCAATTTGTTTTATTGTTTTAGCCACAAAAATCAATCAACCAGTAACTATTGCCTATAAACTAATTAATTTTTATACAAAAAGAAACTGAAAGTATGTAGAATGTAGATTTAAGGTACAAAATTAGTTTAAACAATATAAATATTTTTTTTGTAAAAAATTATAACCCGACTACGTATATTATATAGCTTTAGATGTTACCCGGGATATTATTACAAATCTATTGACACCTCATTTATGAAAATCGGAACAAACAAACATACATACATACAATACACATAGACTGTCAAAATCATTACCCTTCCTTTTAGCTTCATCGTAGTCGGGTAAAAAAAGAAAATCGTAAATATCTTTGATCAGATTTCGTGTGTCGATAAATAGGTTTACTTTCTTTACAAGTTTACGTTTAACTATTAGAAAACGACCGGTTAGTGGACCAGTTATCCGACACGGTCGACCGTTAAATCTGAGTTTCGTGCGACAAAGTCAAGGCCGAGGGCTCTACATTTTTTTAACTACAAAATAGTAAGGTAGAGTTTTTAGAATACCGCGTTCGTCCATACTTGCTTATTTTGTTTGTAGTTAATAATGTAATGTTTTTTCTTTATTTCAAATGTTTATATTTTTAACTATAAAAATATATAGTATAGTAAATCTACTCTACCATGTATTTTTGTAATAAAACGCAATCGCGTTCTTACATATTTGACTGCCGAAGAAGGAAGAGTTTTTGATTTATTTAATTACTCTTTTGCTGTCTTCATGGGTCACATTATTATTGCTTATCAACTTCTAGGCCTAGGTAAATAATAATAACATTAAAGCATTTAATAATATACTTAAATACGTGAAGTGAAAACTTGCCTCCTTTTACGAAAATTATGCAAACGTATATAAAATTTGGCACAGTTAAAGTTTATGTGGAGGAAATTGTGCAGAAGTGTATATTTTTTACTAATGCTTTAAAATTTATAAATTAAATACACGTCTAGATTAATAAGTCACACTACCATCCTATGATCCGAATGTATATTAACAGTAGGTGTTGGTTTAACACTTGAGACATAATAAATATGTCAATATGTCTTTCTCATTCCATGGACAACATTTATATTTATTTTATTTTTATATCTTAGAGGCTAAAGAATCTTTATAAAGACTAATGTAAAAATAAAACTTAAAAAGCAAATGTATTATCATCGAATTTCGACCTGTAGGCGACTTCTAGTTTTTGCAGGACTATCAGTGTCTTTTTACAGATTTTTCTTTTTACTCTTTGTTTTCGTAACACCTTCCACAAAGTAAAAGCTCAATTTTTACATCACCACATAAACAATAATTTAATTATTATAATTCGACCGGTCTGCTACAGTTATGCAAGTATTTTGCAATCGCAAAACAGGCCGTCAAAAAAATAAATTAAAAACAGCATTGGTAAGCTCTACTCAATCAGTCTAGACTTTGGACTGATATTCATTTAATTGTGGTCTCTTAGGGCATGATAATTATTATAGTAGTTTCTTTTTTTATAAAAAAGGTAAGTAGAAAGATAATTTTTTCTTCTTCGCGAAAAATATGGGAATAGATTACAATTTTGTCGGGGTTAAATTGTTAATTATGAAGCTACCAATAGATATTTTATAGAATCGTATTTTTAGATTAAATTATTTTGTAAAAAATGAGTATTACGTCTTGTTAGTGAAACTGCTTTTTTTGTTTTTATCGGGAGATTTTTTCTTTTTTACTTACCCATGTTTCTTACTAAGTTAAGTTCAACGATCTCGAAACTCGTTAAAATTCAACATATAGGATTTAAATTTTTAAATAATTAAAATGTAACTTTCGATTATTCATAGAACACAATATTATGTATTACAGATGCGGACATATTTTAAAATGCTAATGTCTAAATAAATAAGAGAAACTCTATGGCGTCAGTGAAAACGGAGATCTAAATATTTTCGCTCTACAATATATTTTTTTATGATTTATTTGAAAATGCTTTCTTTTCGCACTCAATATACACAATTATACAATATTTTTTTATGCACTGATAGTTTTACATCAAAAAATATTTATTTTGTAGACTGCTTTAAAATTTATGCTCGCGACTCCGCCTACGATAAGATTTGCGCATATTATTCAAATAAAGCAATAGTGTGGCATAACTTTATTTTTCTTTTATTGTCAAAAGGAACATTATTTTTTTTGTACATAAATGTTTTTTTCAAGAGGTATCTGTTATAATCGGCGCGGAATGTAGCAGCATTGGACAAACTTCATTGGTTTTAAATGCTGTTTATCTACACTAATATTATAAAGAGGAAAACTTTGTTTGTATGTTTGTTTGTTTGTTTGTAATGAATAGGCTCAAAAAGTACTGGACCGATTTCAAAAATTCTTTCACCATTCGAAAGCTACATTATCCACGAGTAACATAGGCTAAATTTTATTTTGGAAAAAAATAGGGTTCCGTAAGATATTTGGGTTTTTCGGACACAAGGTGTAAAAAATCAACCAGAAAAGTTACTTATTTTGCGTACGCTGCCTAAACTATAAAAGATAGAACCATAAAATGTTCTAATTAATTGTAGATCTTATAAATATCTACAAAAAAGTCCGCGACACACTATACCTATCTATGTCGAGTGAGGCACAACAACCATTTTTTTATTTAGAAATCTTGATTTTTTTTTGGACTACATTTAAACGCGTTTATTTTACTCATGTTATTAATCCTTATCAAAATAAATTATTTCATCACTAAGTACAGTTTATGTAGATAATATTTGGTCTTTGAATGATTAAAATTGGACGTTTGGTTTTGAAGTTATGGCGAAATTAAAATATTACGATTTCTGCTGCACGGCCCGTTGCGAAGTGGGCGTCACCAAGGCGGGGTGCGCGTGCGGATTAATGTTTAGTTTATTTTTAACCGACTTCCAAAAAAAGGAGGCGGTTATACGTTCGGCTGTATATATTTTGTTTTTTTTTTTTTTTTTTTTTTTTTTGTATGTTCGCGGATAACTCCGCCGTCTGTTGGCCGATTTTCAAAATTCTTTTTTTGATGTAAAAGGTATAATCCGAAGTTGGTCCCATTTTCAGAAAATTGGTGACCTGATGATGGGATCCATGAGGAAACGAGGGAACTCCTCAAAATTTATATGGACACATATGGTGATTTCGACTTTTTCTGAAGTAGTCCAAGCATATGCTACCAAAAAGTAAGATTTTGCTCCAAGGTATACCCTGGATCCAAAAGTACAGAACAGAACTCCTGACTCCTTATAGATACATGTTTGGGGATTTTGGCGTTGTTTAAAGAACTGCAAGCATATGCTACTTTGTCAATTAGAGTAATCATCATCATCACCACTACTATCACAGCATACATCATCACATTATGATGATAAAGAAGGTACTTCTCATAGTATTTTACACTAACACGGAGATCTTTGAACATTACTTTGCCGTTTATGGACCTATTTGCAAAATTCTTTTGTTGTTGTAAAGGGTTTAATTCGAAATTAGTCCCTTAGTCACTAAAGTGGAAACATGATGATGCGATCCATGAGGAATCGAGGGAACACCTCGAAATTTATATCGACACATAGTGATTTTGACTTTTACTGAAGTAACACAAGCATATGCTACCAAAGAATAAGATG
Organism: Glaucopsyche alexis; assembly: GCA_905404095.1. Lineage (NCBI taxonomy): Eukaryota > Metazoa > Arthropoda > Insecta > Lepidoptera > Lycaenidae > Glaucopsyche > Glaucopsyche alexis. The sequence goes on from FR990057.1 coordinate 3,303,122, forward strand.
CTGTACCAAGGTATACCCTGAATCCAAAAGCACTGAACAGAACTCCTCAGTATTTAAAGATATGCGTTAGGAAATTTCGGAATTGTTTAAAGAACTGCAAGCATATGCCACTTTGTAACTTACAGTAACCATCATCATCATTTTAATAACAATACCTAATGGAAGCTTGGCGCGTATTCAGTTATACATTCGTTTATTTTAGACGTTTTTAAGACGTATTAATAATAACTTAACAAGATATATCACTAAAAAGGGTGAAATTATTATTTTTAAACAAAAAATTAAACCGACTTCTAAAGTAAAAATACACAAAAAAGTATGAAATAAAACTTATTTTATCAATAATTCCCCTTTTAAATTTGTCTATTTCTCTACTTAATCTTCTTAATTTTGAAGTCGGTACCAGCAAATATGAACGTGAGTAATTCTATAAAATATTATAGGATATCGTTTGGGCTGGTAGCGACTTCAAAATTAAGAAGATTAAGTAGAGAAATAGACAAATTTAAAAGGGGAATTATTGATAAAATAAGTTTTATTTCATACTTTTTTGTGTATTTTTACTTTAGAAGTCGGTTTAATTTTTTGTTTAATAGTTAAATAGTTTAGTTATTTTATAAACATCAAATTGATAATATCTTAAAATATAATACATTATAATATCTATACATCTATACAGTTAAATACAATTTAAGTGTCTGTTTGTACCTTCAAATTAACAGCTTTTTACATAATGAATCTGAAAGTATATTCGGTACTTACAATAAAATACATTTCTTTTTAATTTTTGTCTGTCCGTCTGTCTGTCTGTCAGTCGGTCTGTCTGTCTGTTTGTTCCGACTAATCTCTGAAACGGCTGGACCGATTTTCACGGGACTTTCACTAGCAGATAGCTGATGTTATAGGGTCTAACATAGGCTACTTTTATTTTAGGGTTCCGTTTAAAAAAATAGGATTCCGCTTTCGTTAGTCATAAATAAAGTCGCGGGTAAATTTCAGCGATATCCCAAAGTATTGTTCCACGCGGACGAAGTCGCGGGCAAAAGCTAGTTATAGGTAAGTTACTTTGTATCTTTTTTATTTTTGGTAAAAAAAGAAAAAATAACATAAGAGCAATTTCCGGTTCAATAAGCGATATTGTATGGCGTAGATTATTTTTTATCTAAATGTTTTTTATGTGAAAACGCTCGTGCTTTTTATACAAAGCAAGATAAATAATATAGATAATGACGAAGACGTCGTATTAATTTGGTACTCTAAGTGAAAGTGTGAACATTGTCCAAATATAAATAACAAGGTGCTAATTAGTCTCAATCAAAATGGAGTGTTAAGGTAAAAATTATAAGTAATAATCTGTTTGTATGTTATTAAGCGTGCGTTTTATGAAAAAAATATTGAAATTAATTCACAAAATATTTAAATATATTATGATAAAGATTTTAGATGATCTAACAGATTTTAGATATCAGCCATGTAATTTTTTTATCTATGTATGTATTTATTAAGCTCAAATTTCTACCACCAAATTCTATTAATTTATTAACTTGAAAGAACTCTTTAAAACATTCATAAATTAATATCACAAAACATAAATAGTCATTGAAACTTTGACAGGTTGTAAATTAATCTCAAACTTATGAGAATTTTCTAGCCTTCAAGATAAATTACTTTCTCTACTGTACTGTGGCTATCTGTGATTGGAAGTAGAGTCTTTGGAGATTTTCTTTCGACTAATTATTATTAACAAGCTTTTTCTTAACTATATTTAATAAATTCGTAAATATAGTGTCCCACATGAATACCTACTGTACTTTTTCGAGATAAAAAGTAGCCTATTTTATTCCAGAGCTTAAAGTACTACCACACCAAATTTCATTGAAATCCATTCAGTAGTTTTTCCGTGAAAGAGTAACAAACATCTATCCATTTATCTATCCATACATCCATCCTCATAAGCTTTCACATTTCTAATAGTAACGATATTGAACGATATTGAATATTGTAACGATATTGAATTAACTAAGTTTCATTTCAAAAAATATATATTTTCAAAGAGAGAGTTTAACTCTCGTTTAAAATAACGCCGCCTTAAGTTCCGTTCGCGAATTCCGCTCCGTGTGACACACTTCCTACGACATGACGCAACGTGAAAGGATGGGTCAATATTGAATAACACTAACCGAAACCACTTGACTAAAAAAATTTTTCAGCTAAAGAAAAAAAAAACTAAAATGACAACAGTATTTATCGACATAAAGTTTTTGTCAAAAAACATGTATAAAAATTATTTAACACACGTATAAAAGAGGAATGTTTCCTATACCTTAAAATACCTTATATATCTTAAAATGAAAGAAAATATTTTTATTAGAGTTTAAATAATTATATTAATTATGATTTATTTTTTCATCATCTGTAAAAGTTTATTTAAGAACAGTTGTGATAAATCACGACACAATTAAAAGATGACCAAAAACCCTACAACTTTCACCACAAACAAATTTTTCGATCCAAAAAAAATATACAACACTGGCACTCTACATTTAAAAAAATAAAAAAAAAGTAACGTACCCAAAATATTAGCCTCATTTTATCCGTTCACAGCACAGCAGAAAAAAAACACACAGCACAGGCGCGGCCGCACGCGCGTCGCTCACTACTGACCCAGCCTCCCCTCCGAAGCCTTCGGGAGGTAGAGCATTCGGATTATGTAAAGTGCATGAGAGGTTTTGAGAGAGACTGTGACCTCCATTAGAATACCCAGAAACCGATTTACCCGAATTTTTATTATCTTATCTATATAAATATACAAAAGGCAAACCTGACTGACTCATCTATCAACGCACAGCCGAAACTACTGAACGGATTTTGCTGATTTGGCATACCAATAATTGTAATGACGTAGGTGTTGCATAATGATGTAACATTATTAAAAAGATAATCTGTCATTCACAGGTGTCACTTTGATGCCTATGATAGAATATTCAGTTAGCCATAAGGCTATGTATAGCTTAGACGTGTGTATGTCTATTTGGCCTCCTTAACATATTATATGTATGATAAGATATACTGTATGGATGTTATATGTAGAACATATCGCACCTTTAGAATTGAAGTGGCTTAATCCAAAATTCTTGATTTTTGGCAAACGCCTAAAATGTAATTGGAAAATGGGCCATTTTTTGGTTTTTTAACTATAATAGTGAGTGTGAGCCTTATGTAGTTACAGTTTTTGTTATTTGCCGTAGGTGAATAGTTGTTTTAGTGATTTGTTATTAAAAATATGATTTTAATTATTTAGAACTTTTGTTAATTAATAATTTAAAAACAGGTGTCACTTTATTTCCAAAATATTTAAAATTTAATTGACTTATTTAGCTTTGTGTCTATTTTTTACTAAAGCATTCAAAAATAAAACGTAACTATTTTAAAAATAGGCTATTTATTTCTAATGTAAAATTTATTTTTGGTGACTAATTTTCGAATATGCTAGTTTATTAATGGTTGACTTTTAAAATTAAAGGTAAATTAGAATAAAAAAAAAGGAAAAAAATCTTTTATTTTATGCGTAATAAAGCTAAACTTATGCCTAATTTGTATGTATTAGGTCCCTTATATTTTTATGTATTTACCGTGTACATAAAAAAATAAGATACTTAAATTACCGCGGCGTCTTCCTATCAAAATAATGCTTATTATACAGGAAAAGGAAATGCTATTTAAATAAGCAATAATTAAATAAGCCTTTCAATATCAGAGGTCAATATTAATTATTGTCGATGGGAAATTTCATCATCATCAGCCTACGGACATATGGATAGCCCACTGCTTAACGTAGGCCTCCACTAATGAGCGCCAACCATCCCGATCTCGGACAACCCTCATCCATCTGCTGCCAGCCAACTTTAAATTGGTCCATTGTGCCGCAGGTCGTACACTACGTTTGCCTAAGCGTGGTCTCCACTCTAACACTTGTCTGCGCCATCAACCGTCTGTCCGTCTGCAAACATGGCCAGCTCACTTCCAGTTCAGCGTGCTAAATCTATGGGCAATGTCAGTGACTTTAATTCTCTGCCGAATCACATTGTAGCAAGTTTTATTATCCACCAGAGATACCCTCAACATTGCACTTTCCATCACAGGCTGAACAACCTTGAACTTGTCAATCAGCAGAGTTCGCTGCCGTGTTTCTTTACCGGTAGAGGGCATTGATTAAAGACCCTAAACATGGACATGGACATTTTACTCATTTATGCTTTAAGAAAAATAGTGTCAGGAGTTTAGTCTCTGGGGTAGGCAATATGCATCTCGATGATGAACCGAGTGCTGCTTGCTTAGTAAGCAATGCTCCTACTGAGAGATTCACTATTGGGGCGTTGTTCAATATTAAAAATATAAAGTCACAAAGTACCAGTTCAAATTTGAGTAATAATAATTCCTGGCATTATTATTTAAAAATAAATAACAAATGTGTAGACTGCATAATTGATACTGGAGCAGATATAAATATGATGTCTTACAAAGTGTTTAAAGAATTAAATCTTAAGTTTGACAAACAGAGTAAAAAAATGTGTAAAAAATATAATATCTATGCTTATGGGGGTAAACAACCAATTCCCATTATGTCAGTGTCAAACATATGGTGTATGTTTGATAACAAAAAAGAACCTGAAAGTGTTACTTTTGTTATAACAAATTTAAACTGTCCTACTGTAATTGGTTTGCCCACTTGTATAAAGCTAAATTTAGTTATAAAAAACTTTAATCTAAACAATATGTGTAAAGAACCCTGTGACAAAATTGTGACCAAATATAATGATGTGTTTCAGGGTCTAGGCTGTTTACCATATGAACACAGTATTGTGTTAAGAAAAGATGCTGTGCCGTGCATAGATCCACCCAGGAAGGTGCCATTTGCTCTGGTGGAGCCGTTGCGGAAGGAGCTCGAACTCATGGAGGAATTGGGGATCATCCAGAAAGTCCATGAACCAACTCTCTGGGTGAGTAGCTTAGTTATTACCATGAAAAAGTATGGAGGATTAAGAGTTTGCCTAGATCCTAGAAATTTAAATAAAAACTTATTGAGATGTCATTATCCCATTAAAAATATTGATGAAGTAAGGTCTAAATTGTCCGGAGCCTCATATTTCTCACATTTAGATGCATTTTCTGGATTTTATAATATAAAATTAACTAAAGAGAGCAGTGACCTTTGTACTTTTCAAACTCCCTTTGGTAGATATAAATTTTTGAGATTACCTTTCGGAATAAGCACGGCAACAGAAATTTTCTATAAAACTATGATAGATTTATTCGGAGACATTGAGGGAATAATAATTTGGTGTGATGACATTTTAATATACGGTGAAACAATTGAAATACACAATAAAAGATTAGAATTGTTTCTGGATAGGGCTAGACAAGTCAATTTGAAATTAAATAGGGCCAAGTGCAAGTTTCTTTTAGAAGAAATCGCATATTTGGGCTATATTTTCAGTAAAGATGGTGTAAAAATTGATCCAGAGAAAATTAAGGCTATAAAAGAAATGCCAATACCAAAAAATATTAAAGACTTGCAAAGATTTTTAGGTATGATAAATTTTTTAGCACCATTCATAGAAAACTTAGCTGACAAAACTAATATTTTAAGAAATTTGTTAAAAAAGAATGTGTTATGGCTTTGGGATGAGAATTGTCAAAAATGCTTTGATTTATTAAAAGAAATTATAACTAAAGCGCCCGTGTTAGCAAATTATGATTGTAATTTACACTTGACTTTGTCGGTAGATGCCTCAAGATATGCCGTCGGTGCCGCTATATTTCAAAATAAGCGACCCGTGGCTTACAGCTCAAGAACACTGACCAGCTCACAACAAAATTATGCTCAGATTGAGAAGGAATTGTTTGCAATACAATTTGGATGTAATAAATTTCACCAATATATTTATGGCAGTAGAATAACTGTGCAAACTGATCACAAGCCGTTGATTTATTTATTTAAGAAGCCCCTACATGAAGTACCTGCTAGGTTGCAGAGAATGATGCTTTCTTTGCAAGGCTATGACTTAGATGTGGTTTATGTACCTGGTAAATTTATGTATATAGCAGATACTTTGTCTAGAGCAGCACTTACTGAAAAATACATACCCCCATATGAACAGGATTTACAGTACCATGTAAATACTATATTTTCTAACCTCTCTGTAAGTAAGCCATATTTGAATTTAATATTAACAGAAAGTAATAAAGATGAATCATTAACTTTGCTTAAGTCTTATATTCAAAACGGGTGGCCTAAGAGCAAAGACAAAATAGCATCTATGGTAAAACCATATTGGAATATTCAAAATGAAATACATATAATGAATGAATTACTATTTAAAGGAAATAGGCTTATTGTTCCTAAATCTTTGCAAAAACAAATATTAGATAAAATTCACTGTGGTCACTTAGGTATAAATAAAACACTTAATATTGCTAGAGAAACAGTTTATTGGCCGAATATAAATGCTGACATTAAAAATTTAGTTGATCAATGCTTAGTATGTGCTAAGTTCAAGCCAAACACAACAAATGAGCCGTTGCAGTGCTACGAGATGTCCCATCTTCCCTGGCAACAGGTAGGTGTTGATTTACTATACTTTGATGGAGAAAATTTCCTTGTCTGCATGGATTACTATTCCAAGTACATTGAGTTAGCTTCTTTGCATAAAAATTACACTGTGGACGTTGTTGTTAAGAATCTTAAATCGTTTTTTGCTCGTCATGGAATACCGAAATCTCTTGTATCTGACAATGGTCCACCTTTTAACTCCAGTAAATTCAAGTCCTTCCTTGAGGAGTGGGACATTGAACACATAACAAGCAGCCCACACTGGCCAAAATCCAATGGTCAAGCTGAAAGCGGGGTAAAAATTATAAAAAACATTTTGAGAAAATGCAAAGAGGATGGCTCTGATATATACTTGTCATTGTTACATTATCGTAATACGGCTAAGGGAGATTTTCCCAGCCCTGCTTCATTATTAATGTCTAGAAGCTTGCGAGTAAATTTACCAATACTAAATAAAAAGTTATATCCTAGAGTAGTTAAATTTTCGACATATGAGAAATGTCACAAACATAGCAGAGACAGAATGTCTTTTTATTTTGACAGGAATGTTAGGCAAAAGTCATATGTATTTCAGCCAGGAGATTATATATATTTTAAAAAAGATCCTAAATCCGTTTGGACTCCGGGAATAATTAAAGAGAAATTGACGTGTGGTAGGTCGTATTATATTGTAGATTTAAACGGTGCTGTGTATAGGAGGAATATAGGACACATTAGACCTAGAAAAAGAGATTTAAAAAACATAAATACTCCTCCTTCTTCTTCTGGTAATGGCGAAAGCAGTGGCAAAAATGACAGTATGGTTACCATACAGGACATTGCTAACCCCATGAGTTCGGTGAATTTCGGAAACGGTCTTTTTCAAAATTGTGATAATGATGAAAGCTGTGTTCCTATGGAGAGTCTAGTGAATACCGATTATGTAACCAGATCTGGTAGAAATGTAAAACGTCCTAAACTGTATATTCATGAAAAATATGATTAGTTATATAGTAGTATGTTTTTAGTTGTGTACATATTGTAGTATTAGTTGCGTTATCTTGAAAAGGGAGGTGTTGCATAATGATGTAACATTATTAAAAAGATAATCTGTCATTCACAGGTGTCACTTTGATGCCTATGATAGAATATTCAGTTAGCCATAAGGCTATGTATAGCTTAGACGTGTGTATGTCTATTTGGCCTCCTTAACATATTATATGTATGATAAGATATACTGTATGGATGTTATATGTAGAACATATGTAATAAAGAAGAATATACAATCATTGTATCATTGAATATCTCCACCGTGAGTTTATGATAAATGCTGCTGGGTCAACAGATCCAACATACAACAGTAGGCATCCGCTAAGAAAGGATTTTTAAAAATTCATATTAGGTACATGCGTTTTAACTTTTTAATACTCCTTTAGAATTCCGAGAAAAGCTCGATTACTCAGGACTTAACCTGAATTCAAATTTTATGAGTATTTGTGTAGATCAGTGTTTTTCAACCTTTTTCATGATGCGACCCTCCTTGTATGGAAAGATATTTCGCGACCCCCGACCCTTCGCTTTTTTATCATGTATGTATGTGTATGTTACAGTGTTACAAATATTCATTCCATACGACGTTTTTATGCGTCTCCATAATTAGGATTCGCATATAAGTACATAATATAGTACGTCAAACACATTATTTTACAATTAAGTAAATACATCGATGATATCGATGATCGATTTATGAGTATATCCTTTTGTTAAAATTCTCTTACTTAATAAATCAATATTTTTAATCTACATTAGTTTTTTACTAAAGTTCTCTCTACTTCCGGCGACCCCCCTACAGAAGCCCCCACAGGTTGAAAAACACTGGTGTAGATATTACGAATGTATGAAATAATTAAGCAGTAGAATAACAGCTGTCGACCCTAATCAATCTTGCTTACAAAAGACATAAACGCGCTCGGAGTTTATTTTTTTTCTCGAAAAAAGATGAACTTGGCTTTTTTTACTACATCTTTTTTCTGTGTAGTTATATATAATATTTTTGGTAGGCATCATGTAGGACAATTCTATAAGCGTTATATTACCTACATGGAAATAAAAATTTTGAGTTTGAGTTTTGTTAGTTGCCGATAGCTTTCTCAGCCCGATTTCGATTGTAATAATATATTTAATTAATAAATTAATATGAAAATTATTTTGTATTAATATTAATTAATCGTTTTTTATGTAAAAAGTAATGAATAAATGAATATGAAACTTTATGGTAGCACTTCATCCTTCATTCACATTCAGATTTAAAAACATTATTTTTTTTCTCCATTTTATAAGTAAGTAAATAATTTTATTCAACAAAATAACAATTATGGTATTATATCTAATAGCTGCTAACTACTTAAAAAATATTAAAACTAGAAAAACTTAAAAAGCTACAATAAAAAGAAATCTCCCAGGTCGTCCCCACCAGGCAGAGTACCTAGAAGGCTCAAAGAGTTTCCCCGCTGGATTGCAATACTCACTCTTTGGGCCAGATAGGTGCCGGCTCTGGGGTCTCGGGTGGCCTCAATTAGTTTTTTGGAAATCTCTCTGAAAAGTTTGTGCGCACCCGGACCCCATGAACCTAGGGTTTCAACCCGAAACGGTTCAAATATGAGATCCCCACTAAGGTTCTCATATTTGCGCCGCTTGAAGTTCTCCGCCTGATTGGCGGCCGCACCTGCAGTGCTCGAGGTGCCCTGGACATGGGACGGAGCAAGTGTATCGACGCAAGTAGCGTCCCATACAAGAGCCCGTCCCACTCTCCAAGGGACCAGGGTCATACCGTCTGGTCTCTTGCCATCGTCGCGCGCCAAGCCAGAGGGTTCCAGCACAGCTGTTACTCCGGCGGTGACAAGAGCCCGACGGATGAGGTCGTTCAGGCAGTGATGTCGGGAGATGCGGCCCGCGCTTCGCTGACAGGACAGACCGTGGTGTCCGAGGCTGTCCACGTTTGCACCACAAACGCAGCGGTGGGGGACGACGTGGGAGGTGCCAAGACGCAGGAAAGTGGCTATTCGGAAAGCGGTTCGATCCAGCAATGTGCCCGTATTGGGTGACGGCAACGCTTGTAGCCAAAGGCCCGACTCCCACTTTTCCGCTGCTAAGAGGCGAGCCTGCTCCACAGGACTGGAGGACGTATTAAGGAGATTATTCCGTACCAGTCTGCAGAGTGGCTCGTCCCAGAGCCTTTGGGAAAAAACGTTGTCAGGCAATTCGCTACAAGCACTAGTTGCGCTCCAGACGTCCTTGGCCTCGTCCAGAAAGGGAACTATAATGGAGTAGGATTGGTGCTCTAGTATTTTGAAGATGAGTCTATGGTTGGCGTGGAGGACAAGTAGGCCGGGAGTGACATGTCGGAAGGTTTTCGAACACCCAGGCCACCGAACCTTACTGGAAGCGTTGCCTGAGTCCATGAGCGGTCATCAAAACTAATGTTCAAAATCGTGGAGAGCGTATGTCTTATGGTATCATCCAACTGTTTGAGAAGTTGAGGGAACTTCCACAGTTGACAACACCGCAAGACATACGTAAATTTTGGTACGAAAACGCAATAACGGATTAGGGTGAAGGCCATGTGACAGTTAATTTGGAGGAGGCGGTCTAAAGTTTCACTTAGTCTTAAGTTTTTTTGTAGTTTATTATTTATGAATTCTGGGAGAGATTCGTCTAAAATAGGCGAGCCCAAAAGGAAAAGCGAATCCTTATCGATGACAGACAGTTGTGGAGCTATTTCTTTAAAGCTGGATATAATCGCGTTTCTATCCTCACAACTGTCTGGCACAAAAAGTTCGCACTTTCCTAGGTTTAGCTCCAGACCTATTTTTTGGAACTCCATTTTATTGATTATTACTATTTCGAATTCATCTAACAGAAGTTCCTGTTTTACCTATGTAAAATGCAATAGTTATGTCCGGATCCTAAAGTTTTGTATCGGTACCTTATATATTCAATAACGATTGGTTAACGCGCTCGCATTATATCAGTAGATAAACTTCCGACAAAAATTTGTAAAACCGAGCATTAATGTATCATTTTCTGTAGTAATCAAAGATTGGCGATTTCTGCCACATTTATATCTAATATCTTATACCCCTTACTAATAAACGCTGTATAAGCTTTGAATAGTTATACAATGTTTTGTTCACGTCACACGAGTGACATTTTTAATTAGATAGAAGGAACAAAACACTGTATAACTATTCAAAGCTTATACAGCGATTATTAGTAAGGGGTAAAAATGTTGTATGTTTTTGACCGCACGCTGAAAATGTCACAAAGGCACAGAATAGATATTAGTTACAAAGGTAAATATATCTTAAATTTACCGGCACGGCGCGGTGACGTCACGGGCACGTGGGGGTGTGTCTTGGAAATGGGAAATCCAGGCTCATTATTTATTATATGTATAATAATCCGTAGGTATATTACTATTTAGTATTTTTTATTCCTGTTAACTAAACATATATAGATATTGTGTATTATACGCTGTAAAGCTCTGCTAGTGTGCTTCTGTCGTTCGCCTGACACTCATGGGGCTCCACAGAATACCAGGGATCGCGGTATAAATTATGTCGCGATCGTGTACCTAAGTAAGTCCTATTTCAATTGCTTGCATTGCACTCTTTTGCCTACATAAGTACCCACCTAATTTCTTTTAATTGCCTTTTTTGTTTGGTTAGATAATCTTTTTTTTCTTAAATTTTATTACTTAGTCTTTTTCAATGGCTGTGTAGTAGTACCTTGTTATATTGTCTTATCCTGTTATGTTGGTAGTTGGTACGTTGTTTTCATGTTATAATGTATTTAAGTGTAATATAAGCGTTAATTAATGTTTTGTTATTATTATTATTGTAAGTTTTGGAAACCCTTTTCAATTTAAAACGCTTACTTAGCTACCTCTAGATTCCTTTTGTATCCTAAAAGGTTGGTATTATCTGCCCCATGAAAAATGTAGGAGTCCTCTGTTTTTTTTTTATAAAATAAGGGGGCAAACGAGCAAACGGATCACCTGATGGAAAGCGATTACCGTCGCCCATGGACACCCGCAACATCAGAGAAGTTGCAAGTGCGTTGCCGGCCTTTTAGGAGGGAATACGCTCCCTTCTTGAAGGTTTGCAGGTCGTAGTGGTCCGGAAATACTGCTGACGACAGTTCATTCCAGAGTTTTACAGTGCGCGGCAGAAAGCTTCGGGTAAAGCGCACGGTGGAGGACTGCCACTCATCAACGTGATCAATCATTCATCATCAATTTTGTCGCATGGAACGGTGGCGAAAAGTTGCAGCAGGTATAAGTCCGAATAATTCCTCGGAGCACTCCCCGTAATATAACCGATAGAGGATGCAGAGCGATGCTACATCTCAACGTAGCTCTAAGGAGTCAAGCCTGCTTGAAACACTATGGCAGTCGACAATTCGAGCGGCCCTACGTTGGATACGATCTGTTCTCAGAGGTTGACAATATTAAAAGGTTGTATATCCCTGCTACGTCCATTTTGCTCACATGCACGGGCAAGGTTGCCCGCATTGTTTTTATCACTGGGAATAGACCAAACAATGAGATTTCAAAAGTTTTTCATAGAGATTTGCGAAACATTTATCTATGTAATTAAATGTGCCAATTCTAAGCTCAAGACTTTTCAATTACCTTGACTATCTTGATTAATGAATGAATAGAATAAATGATTCTCACTAATCACACTTATCTACTAATATTATAAAGAGGTAGGATTTGTTAGTTTGCGTTGAATGAGTTCTGAAACTACTGAACCGATTTCGATGAATTTTCGCACAGATATAGAGTTGACCACGGGAAAGGATAATGGCTACTTTTTATTGCGGCAAAATTTTTTGTACGCACGAAGTCACGGTCAACATCTAGTATATTATTATCTATATCTACTAATATTATAAAAGAGGAAAGATTTGTATTTTTGTATGTTTGTAATGGATAAATTTAAAAACTACTGTGCCGATTTTAAAAATGCTTTCATCATTAGAAAGCTACATACACCCTGAGTAACATACGCTATATTAACTGCTAGAAAAGATTAGGGATCCTTACTAAAACTTAAGTAACGTAACCCAAGGTGTAAAAAAATGCCATAAAACATCTTTCGTCGGATGCACTGCGGAAACTATTGATGATAGAACAAAAGTATGTTCTACAATATTAAAGAACATTTAAGTATATATCCATCCATTCGTACATCAATCCATCCATCCATCCATCCATCCGCACAACTTTCACATCCTATTCTACTATATTATAAATGTGAAAGATTGTGAGGATGGATATATGGATGGATGGATGTTTGTTACTCTTTCACGCAAAAAACTACTAAACTAAATTCGGCTCTGGATTAAAACATAGGCTACTTTTTATCCCTAAAAAGTACATTATTCCCGTGGGATACTACATTTTACGCGGGAGGAGCCGCACGCAACAGCTAGTTCTATATAAAAGTGTGTAGGTAATGTATATTTGGATGACGTTCAAACGCCTGAATCAATTTTAATGAATTTAGTATGGCAGAAGATTATACTCCGAAATAACTTATGAGTCACATTTTATTTTTTATTCTCCCAGTTTAAAATTCACGGTCCCCGCGCGACATACGGATTTATATGAAGTTGCATGGAAAAGATAGTAAATTATATTTCTACGTGAAGTGACTACATAAATATATTTACATTTAAAGCTGCCATACACAATTTATTACTATGCCTAGCAACGTCTATATTACGCAAGATTCAGATTATGTAAAAGTTATTATAATACGTCTAATGTATTAATTATGAATGTTTATCCCTTATTAAACTACTTACGCTCAAAGAAATAAGATAACATCTGAAAACATTCTTATTTAGATACATAATCCATACTAATATTATAAATGGGAAAATGTGTGTCTGTCTGTTTGTCCGTCTTTCACGCGAAAACTCTGAACCGATTTAAATTAAATTTGGTACACAGATAGTATATAGCCTGAGAAAGGATATAGGCTACTTTTTTCGCAGGGAAATGTACGGTTCCCGTGGGATACTTTATTAACAGTTTCACGTAAAGACTACTATACCGATCATCATGAAATTTGGCACAGATATAAAGTAGACCACGGGGAATTGGGACATAGGCTACTTTTTATCGCGGGACATATAGGTACGGTTCCCGTAGGTTACTGTTCTTTCGCGGGTGGAGCCGCGGGCATCAGCAAGTGTTGATGATGAATCTTCATCATACGTTATTCATCCTTAAAAATATATTATGTTTGTCTATTACGTCTAAAGTGTCAAACGGATTTAAATATAATTTGGCAAAACGCTAGTTTGGAGCACATATTGGGTGACATACGTTATATTATTTTTCAACCAACTTCCAAAAAAAGATGCGATTATGTTTTGCTGTATATATTTTTTATTTAAATCAATACATAGTCTTTGGTTCTACGAAAACGACGTAGCGGGAATAAGTTGGTTATAATATTAAGTTTAGAATGTCAAAATGACGTGGGCCCTTCACGAGGTCAACGACTTCATTCGGCCCATCCTGGCAATTGGACCAGTAGGACTCGACGTGCATTCAAAACGTAGACCAGCTTGACATAGATGTAACGGACAGTCGGCAACATAATACTTTTTAACTCCGAAACTATTGGACCGATTTTAAAGGAAATTAGCAAGATATAGAGAAGACCACAGGGAGGGGCATAGGCTACTATTTATACGCGTCAAAATGTACGGTTCCTGCGGGATTTATCTTCGTATTATGGAACGTTGGGGGCAACGTCTAGTTTAAAAGAAGTACCTATAGTTTAGGTGAAATCATAAAATAGCCCATGCACTTAGCTGAATTATGCTGAATTAATAACCTCAATTCTCGTATTTAAGGTAGACTTTCATTTTACTTTGATTTAATTGAAAGTGAAGCGATATGTTACCATGAACGGATTTTATGATGTTTCGACAAATCAGAGCGCGTTTCACGTTGGTTTAACAATTCAACAATGTCTTCACAATGCTGTTGGGACTGCCGTGGCGGAATGTTTGCTGAATCTCGCGTAGACGGCTTTCATGCAATTTTGCAGAAAAAGCAGCATCACTACTGCAGAGACTACGAATAGTGACAACAGCATTCTGAAGGTTATTGCCTCTAGAGCGGACTGTCCCAAAGGCATTGGGTAGAGATAGGCATTGGAATAATAAAATAAAATTTAACTACGGTTACTAGCTAATAGTTACTAACAAAGCTATGGACAAAACTAGTCTGAAATAAAGATTTATTTATTAACGTTCGTTCATTTCGTACGTAACGTTCATAAAAACACCGTTTGAGAGTTTTAGCGTATCGGGACTTGATTGTAGTTGTAATTAATGAAAATTAATTGTAATGCAGGTTCTATTTAGCAGAATTGCCTCTCTGAAATCGTTCCTCAATTAAGGATCTATTATTATCGAACGTATATAGATTGTAGGTCATCCGTGCTTATAATGGAAATATATAAAAGTAATAGTTGCAGCAGACCAGACAGAACCATTGCAAGATGCAATGAAGTTGGCCAACGTTATGAAATAGTGAATGTGATACACACATTATAATTATTTATTGTACTCAAAATTATATATATATATCTGTTATATTATAATGAAGAGGAAATGTTTGTTTACATTGAATAGGCTCCAAAACTATTGTACCCATTTTGATAAAATTTGGCACACATATAGAATAGACCACGGAGAAGCATATAGGCAGCGGGCATTTTTTTATTGTGACAAAATGTAAGGATCCCTCAAGATTTCGCGCGGACAACTTCCAGTATTGTAATAAAGAGGAAAGGCCTTTTTATTTGTTTGTTTGCATTGAATATAATCCAAAACTACTGGACATGTATAGAATTGGCACAGATATAGAATAGACCACGGGGAAGGATATAGGTGGCGGACATTAGTTCATTGCGGCAATATGTATGGTTCCCTCAAGGTATCCTTTTGCGCGCACTGCGCGGACAACATCTAGTATTTGATAAGATTATAAATATAAAGTTACAGTGTTCATGTATTTTAGGTACGATACCATAAAAAATGTGCTATCATATAGCCCCGTTCCGGCTAGTGAAGAATTAGTATTTAAAAGTCCGACACCGCACCTATAACTCCTCAGGTGCATGTGCAATGGTAACTGCCTTTCATCAGGCGATCTAACTGCTCGCTTACTTAAACAGGTTGTAACAAAGACGCCATGTCATGCGTTCGTAACCAACACAATACTTCCGAAATGTGATACAGCCATACACATATACAGGTGAAAGGTACGTCATAACAATGTAACCGAGTAACGATTAGATCATTACAATAAATAATTTATGAAGTATCGTATATTATTATATTTATCTTTTTAATCCAACCCTATTTTGAATATAAAGTATATTCGGTACTTACAATAAAATATCAACTTTTATATTTTATGTCTGTCTGTCTGTTAGTTCCGGATAATCTCTGAAACGGCTGGACCGATTTTCAAGGGACTTTCACGGCAGATAGCTGATGTTATAAGGTCTAACATAGGCTACTTTTATTTAAGGATTCCGTTTAAAAAATAGGGTTCCGTTTCCGTTCAATTTTAAAGCCTTTATTGCCAATAAATTACAAAAACACATTTACAAAACATTTAAAAATTAGTATGTATATATAACAGGGAACTGCGCGTCAGCCCCCACATGGCGTGTCCTTCTGATACAAAGGCCTCCTCCAGCCTTTTCCACTCATGTCTGTCACAAGCCCACCTTAGCCACAGTGGACCGGCCGAGCCCTTAATTTCGTCCGACCATCTTCTGAGTTGCCGACCTCGTTTTCTTTTTGTATCATGGCACGGAATCCACTTATTACTATTTTTTACTATTGTTGCCCATTTAGTTGGCCTGATGGTGTGGCCCGTCCATCTCCACTTAAGCTTTTTGATTTTAGAGCTTACATCCCCCCACTTTGTTAGTTTTCGCAAGTCTGTGGCTCTTTTATGTCTCTTTTTATGAATCCTAGTATACTTATTCCGTTTCCGTTAGTTAAATTGAAATTGCGGGCATCAGCTAGTTTTAAACTAATCTTATAGTTGTTATTATAAACAAAACAAAATCTACGTAATATAGTCATAATTTTATTATGCATGGGCCACCGGTCACTTTTGACGTGAATTTAGTTTTTTTAGTACATTACTGAAGCAAATCTATTCAAATAATAATAAAATATAATAGCGATGCGTATCATAAAATATTTTTATTGCTCTCGTAAATATCAATTAAAATATTAATCAACCTCTATGATATATTCTTCTGTGGCGATTCAAATAAATTTTGAATGATTTCAGAAGTAAGGATAAGCTCCTCGAAACATTTTGCACCTACTTCATATAAGTAAACTGAGATTATATTGTCTTGTCAATACGCGTGATAGATTTAGGATGACATAAATATACCTACATATAATCACGCCTTTTTCCCGTAGGGGTAGGCAGAGATCCTTGCATACTTGTGTTGCTTCGTTCTCTTTCATTCTTACCATCCATTCCACTTCTTACATTCAACGTAATGAAGCGACTCTCCATGGGTCGCTTTTTGCCTCCGCGAGAAACGAGACGCCGCCGCCGTTTTGGATAATTAAATTATTTTTATGATTAGGTACCTATTGCGTTTCCACGGATTGGCGGAGAGGGTAAGAACAGGGAAAGGGAAGAATAGGTGTGTTAGAGTGGGAAATAGGAAATGTAGGATATTACAGCCCAGGAGGTCAAAGGATAGGACAGTAATAGCTAGGGAAGCCGGGGCCACATACCCGTATACTATACCATAAGTACCGGATAGGTAAGTTTAGGATGACTCTACAAAATATATACTAAACTGGAATTATCGTAACTTATACGTCACTAGATTTATAGACTCGCGGACAAAACAAGTAACGTTGGCTCCAAGGGGCACACACGTTGGAGTCATTTTAACGTTTACACGGGGCCTGTCCTTACGATAGTCGAGAGTTAATGGTATTTTTAATTAAAGATGCTCGATGGTAAACGATTTAATTATTCTTGGGTAAGAGGAAGTAGGCTGTGCGGCCTACATACAGAGGTTAGTGAAAGGAATAAGTTCATCCAAACACATGTTCGTGATAAATTCTGCGTGTTGAACAATCACAATTTGGTAGAGAAATATTAATACTTTGATTAATTATTACATAGATACGTTATATCCTTACAAAACTGACAATATTTCGGTGCCACGACACACATTGACATGGGACGCGTGTCAATGTGTCAACCTCGCATAGTAACACAAAACACGCTATTACTCGCGGAGCACACTAACCAAAATTGGCCCGACTCGGACCAATTCGAGTCTTCATTTTTACGCGTTTATACCTAACATATCTACCTCTTTTTAATATTATATATCTATGTATTAGTAAGGATATCATGACACGTCAACGTCATGTCAGCCGTGGCGAGAAATGCATCACCACACCATAGTGGACAGGTGAGTTTTATAAAGTAGTTTCGATCCTGTCTGTATCGGCGTGTCGGTTACAAGTGTGGCGGACCAATTAGCGCCACGATCATGAATCGCGCTATCGAAGATTTCACAGTTCGGCGCTATATATACAATACCTGAAATGCGTACTGGGGGGTACTACCTGACCGGGCATAGTACCTCGCTCCTCACCTCTTTGCAGCTTGCAAGTCAAGTTTGACCCTCTTCCCGGTTCCGATTGAACTAAAATTTTGCATGAGTATAATATTATTATGTACTAGCTGTTGCCCGCGTCTCCGCCCGCATAAATACAGTACCTATCACTCGGGAACACTGTACCTTTTCAGGATAAATAGTAGCCTGTTTTAATCAAGAGCCTAAACTACTACCATCGAATTTAATCGAAATCAGTTCAGTGCTTTTGCCGTGAAAGAGTAACAAACATCCATCCATCTATAGTCCATAGATCCATCCATCCATAATTCATACACCCATTCATCCATTCTCACAAACTTTCATGTTTCTTATATAATTAGGATGTTGCAGCCATCTAGTTAAGTTGGCCAGCCAATTCGCCTAGACCGTTTATTATACTCGTAAGTCGGCATCCAATGAAATGAGCGGACCGACATTTACCTAGGCACATAAACTTGAATCGGACGTACTGAAAGTTAGACTATTGATTCAAGAGGAAGGTTTATATTGTTTTGTTTAATACAGTCTATGAAATCTACCCAATATGACTTCTGCACAGTCTATGAAATCTGCACAGTCTATGAAATCTGCCCAGTCTATGAAATCTGCACAGTCTATGAAATCTGCACAGTCTGTGAAATCTGCACAGTCTATGAAATCTGCTCAGTATGAATTCTGCACAGTCTATGAAATCTGCCCAGTCTATAAAATCTGCCCAGTATGAAATCTACCCAGTCTATGAAATCTGCACAGTCTGTGAAATCTGCCCAGTCTATGAAATCTGCACAGTCTATGAAATCTGCACAGTCTATGAAATCTGCCCAGTCTATGAAATCTGCACAGTCTTTGAAAACTGTCTAGTCTATGAAATCTGCATAGTCTATGAAATCTACCCAATATGAATTCTGCACAGTCTATGAAATCTGCACAGTCTATAAAATCTGCCAAGTATGAAATCTGCCCAGTATGAAATCTGCCCAGTCTATGAAATCTGCACAGTCTATGAAATCTGCACAGTCTATGAAATCTGCACAGTCTATGAAATCTACACAGTCTATGAAATATGCCCAGTGTGAAATCTGCCCAGTCTATGAAATCTGCACAGTCTATGAAATTTGCCCAGTCTATAATCTGCCCAGACTATGAAATTAGCCCAGTCTATGAAATCTGCAGTCAATGAAATCTGCCCATTCTTTGAAATCTGCACAGTCTATGAAATCTGCCCAGTCTATGAAATCTGCACAGTCTTTGAAAACTGTCTAGTCTATGAAATCTGCATAGTCTATGAAATCTACCCAATATGAATTCTGCACAGTCTATGATGAAATCTGCACAGTCTATAAAATCTGCCAAGTATGAAATCTGCCCAGTATGAAATCTGCCCAGTCTATGAAATCTGCACAGTCTATGAAATCTGCACAGTCTATGAAATCTGCACAGTCTATGAAATCTACACAGTCTATGAAATATGCCCAGTGTGAAATCTGCCCAGTCTATGAAATCTGCACAGTCTATGAAATTTGCCCAGTCTATAATCTGCCCAAACTATGAAATTAGCCCAGTCTATGAAATCTGCAGTCAATGAAATCTGCCCATTCTTTGAAATCTGCACAGTCTATGAAATCTGCACAGTCTATGAAATCTGCACAGTCACAATTTTATCAAATTTGTTTTCTAGATGTTTGAACACAGCGAAAGCTCTGGGACATGCTAATAGTATCCATAGATATTCAGGACAAAAATTGTTACTCTACCGGCATTATCCGGGAGGTAACAGGGGACTACGTTTGTATGTTTTTCCATACATTTCGTGGCACTGGTGTTTCCTCTTATAAATTCACGCAAATTAAGGCCGCTTCTTAATAACATGCGCATTAACACATAGGTACTCTTAGTGGTCCATTATCATATACTATCTACAAACAATCACTGTGGATCTAATCGCATGGTAGTGTGGCCGTAGGCTATGTCAGCGCCGTCAATAAGGCTTCTATGTATCGGAGGAAAGTTGGCATAATGCACACCTGCGGGCTTCATGGCCAAGCACGACCCGGAGATTATCAGCTATACTAATAATATAATAAAGAGGAAAAGTTTCTTTGCTTGCATTGAATAGGCTCCGAAACTACTGGAATTTTATCGCGGAAAAATGTACGGTTTCTGCGAAATTAACTTTTGCACGCACGAAGTCGCGGGCAACGTCTAGTGTGGAAATAATTTTGGAACGAAGTTCCTTATCGCGCGTTGTGAAAGGGGGCTAGACGGAAAAAATTCTTACGAAAAGTTGTCACGACACTTTTTGCTAGTCCGTGTGGAGTTGTGGACTGAGGGACCTACTTGAATTTCCCCAAAATAAGTATAGCAAGTTTTAGTAGAAGTCTAAAAAAAATGTAGAACAAATCTGGGAATTTGTAAAAAGATAGTATAAGAGATACAGCCCTCAAAGTGTGGTCCCTCAGTTCACACACCGCTATTTTTTCATTTCTATTTCGTATTGAACAGTGTGGTGTCGCGACGATTATTTGTGTTGAGTGTATCAGGTTTTTTGTAAATAATAAATAATAAAAAACTTCGTTCTATCCGGGTGTCCCTTGACACCTCTCAAGTTTTTTTTAATCTTTATACTATCTTATACTAAGGGCACTAACTCATTGAGTAGAAAATATATATACCTACTTACGAACAGAGAAAAAGCTTTCATAGAACGATCCAAATTTGAAAACCTTCAACGGCCCACAATTTTTCTTACAATCGTGGACACACCGTATGCTTGTAGTAGTGCAATCAAATCAAATATATTATGTAGTTATTTATCTGGTGCTAAGGGCCTGTCATACAATCTTCTACTAAGTACACTACGGCCGCTGTATCTTGACGGGTCTGAACATAGGCTCTGCGAACTTTAGCGCATGTACAACTCGTGAAGAAAACTGTTATTGTATTATTTTTATATACCTATGTACTAATAAAATTTCCCTAATACAGTTGACCAATTAATACAAATAAAATAAATACGAAAACACTTAGAAACAGCTAATGCGCAACCTTCTGCACGAAGTTCAGACTCGCCAAGATACATCGGCCGTATTGTATTGGATAGCTTATTCGTTGGTGGGGCATAAAGACCTTTAACGCACTCCTGCTGTATTGCGAGTGATCATGGGCAAACCGAATTGGATAGTTGTGGAAGTTCAGGGAAGGTTTTAACGGTGAGAAATATTGGAAAAATTGCAAGGGATTACCAAAAACGACGATAACATTTTCTCGTACTTGTTGTTCTTAGAGACCACGAACTGGACGTTGAAGCGTAGAACGGCCTCCCACCCTGGCCTGGACAGATGACCTGAGAAAAGTCGCAAGGAGTCAGTGGATACAGGCCGCAAGCGACCGGTCGCACTGGAAATCTATAGAGGAGTTCTATGCCCTGCAGTGGACGTCATCAGGGCTGAAACGACGACGACAAACTGTAACCTGTGCAACATTTGATGTTCGTTCTGTCGGTAGCGTACATTAGTAATATGTATATTTATTCTGGTTAAGAAGAACGTGTGTCGGGACAGCTCATCATATTCTATCATAGCATCATATTCTATACTATTTTATACTAACGCGAAAGTGTGTCTATCTATCTGTCTGTCTGTTACCTCTTCACGCATTAACCGTTGAAGCGATTTTTATGAAATTTGATATAGACATATTTTGGGTCCCGGGAAAGGACATAAAATATTTTTTATACCGAAAAAGTAGTGTTCCTGCGGGATAGTGTATTTACGCGGGCGGAGCCGCGGGCAACAGCTAGTATTCAATACATAAATTCAATACAAATACATCAATTCAAATTATCCAAATTAGTATCACGATTGCAACACGTTTGATCATCCCATGTGATGTTATGTTGTATAATATTTACTGCAATTTGGCGGTCCGAGGTCGCCGCCATATTTGTACATTAGTAATGAACGGTAATATTATTGAAGCAAAACCGTATATAGGTATAGGCCGAGAGCTGCCTATGAAATTACTGTGTCAGCTTAGTTGCAGAGATTTTTTCCAATTACATTAAATTAAGTCGTTACAGTCAGTTTAAAATAATTTTTATTAAAAAAAAATTAGATTATAGGTAATCCTTATAAATGCAATATATTATAATATTATGTATAATAGCTGTCCCGACACACGTTGTTTTGTCGCACCTATAAATATAGTGTTATTAATATTTTACCCGCAATTTTTCCAAAAATTTTCACGTTTTAAACCATCCCTGAACTGATACAATTATTTTCAGACCAAAATTAGCCAAATCCATCCAACCGATCTCGAGTTTTAGCCAGACATTCAAATTGCAATCCCTTTTTATATATGTACTAGCGACCCGCCCCGGCTTCGCACGGGTACAATGTAGGTATATATCTGTATAATCTATGGGTACAATACTGATACTAATACTGCAGCTACCTCATAGATCTAAACTTCCCTCCCGCACGCACACCTTGACATTTCGCCTTGGTGACTCCTACTTCGCAACGGGCCGTGGAGCAGAAATCGTAATATTTTAATTTCGCCATAACTTCTAAACCAAACGTCCAATTTTGATCATTCAAAGACCAAATATTATCTACATAAACTGTACTTAGTGATAAAATTATTTATTTTGATAAGGATTAATAGCATGAGTAAAATAAACGCGATTAAATGAAGTCCAAAAAAAACAAGATTTCTAAATATAAAAATGGTTGTTGTGCCTCACTCGACATAGATAGGTAAAGTGTGTCGCGGACTTTTTTGTAGATATTTATAAGATCTACAATTGATTAAAACATTTTATGGTTCTATCTTTTATAGTTTAGGCAGCGTACGCAAAATAAGTTACTTTTCTGGTTGATTTTTTACACCTTGTGTCCGAAAACCCCAAATATCTTACGGAACCCTATTTTTTTCCAAAATAAAATTTAGCCTATGTTACTTGTAGCTAATGTAGCTTTCGAATGGTGAAAGAATTTTTGAAATCGGTCCAGTACTTTTTGAGCCTTTTCATTACAACCAAACAAACATACAAACAAAGTTTTCCTCTTTATAATAATATTAGAGTAGATAAGAAGAAGATTTAAACGACACTACGACATTCCAGCTACATGCTGCTACTAACTATTGCTGTACCCAGATGTTACGAGACAAATACTGCTTAGAGTCTATTTTATGCTTTTTTCCTCCTTTCCTATTAGAAAGGCATGCAAATGATTTGTATACGTCACCGTAAAATTGTAAAAACCGTTATATTGTAAAATAACTAACAATATTGTAAAAATATGTCGAAATATTAAAAACTATATATTTATAATCTAACGAAAAATAATGTGTGAAATTATAGGCAGCATATTCGCGTCGGAAGTCAATCAACATTTTACAAATTCACTAGTCTTATTACAATCTAACCGTTTTTACAATTTTACGGTGACATATACATTTGATCGAGTTCATCCGTGGTCCTCCAAAATCGCATCCACCGCCTAGCCTACACATTCACCATTTGATGAAACTGCAGTAACGAGATATGTTACGTAACTACTTAGAGAGGCAAACCTTGAGGGTCGCGTTACATGCGCCCGCGGCCCGCGCCGAGTGCACACCTGACCTCACACCTCACAGGAGAAAAGTAGGGCGTAACTGAAAAATTGGGAAATTCCGAAAGTCTTTAGCACTGAAAGCAGCCTCATTATCTTACTACCTGCTGAACAGGGCCGTGCCGCCCCTGTGTGCGTTGTGTGCGGCGCCATAGGGGCCAAGATAATGGGGGCGCCACCCGCGACGCCGAAATCATAGTTACACCATGTTACACTTACACAACAAGATATTCTTTGCAGTGGAGTATCGATAAGTAAGTAGGTTTTTGGAAGTCGGTTAAAAATTACATTAAAACATGAACATTCGTAAAAATAAGGGGCGCTTCTTGGGTTTCGCACACAGGCGCTGCCGGGGGTCGGCGCAACCCTGCTGCTGAAGAAAACTATTGGAAAACAAGGATGAAGAAAACTATTGTGAAATAATTTCGAAAGTCCTTATAGCTTTGAAAGTGACCAAAAATTTTAAAAATTGGTACTTAGTTGCTTGCTATTAAAATTGATGATTGTTACAATGGGGAATTTTCGTTGGTATTAAACGAAATTATTTTTTCTTTTTATTTATTGTTATAAACAGCCAACAAAAGTTATAATTATGCAAAAATATTGTTTATGGCACCTTATTGAAGTCCATTGCACTTTTAATTACAGGCTATTTATTACATCACGGAATAAAAATAATAGTATCGGTTATAAAAAAACCACATACTGTAAAAAAGAATCATGCACTTAGCCCTCGTTCCACGAGCGTTTTAGTGGTCGGGACAGAAAAAACAGCACTGTAATAAGCGTTTAATATAGATTAAAACTTTTTAGCACAAACTTCCGAATTCCTCAGCGCTTGTAACTTGGAAGGTGCTCAACGTTACGCATGCGCAAAAAATGCGGCGCGGCCGGTCAAACGATGAGACCAAAGCCAAACGAAAGTGAGAAAGTGCTAAATTCCTATATTTATCTATGATCGCAGTAATTACTTTATATAACCGTATAAGTTCAATGAACGTTTTGGCGGGAAAATAGTTGTGAATACTTATTTATAGTCTGTTCGCGTTAAGTAGCCAGTCAAGTGTCAAAAAAAAAGTGAAAATTTACCGATGACGCATAAGGATTTTGGCACTAGTACGCATGATTCACTGGCTTCTTAAGGCGAGTAGACTACAGTTAAAGGGATTTGGATGAAAAAACCAGGTTTTGTAAACGTCTGGCTAGGCTAGGCTAGTAGGCTGTCTATCCGTCTGTCCTTATGTACGTCTGTCTGTCTGTCTGTCTATCACCAGCTACCGTGACAGCCAGACAGTTGAAATTTTCACACAATATAACTGGTGCCGCTATAAAAACAAATATTAAAATCAGAATAAAATAAATATTTCAGTGAGACTTTCTTACAACGAACGTGTCCTTTTGCCGTTGTGTGCCTTCGTGCACTAGACCTACTCGCACTTGGCCGGGATATTGTTCTACTTTTGCAAAAAACTCAAAAGATAATAATATTAAGTATTAAATATTGTGGAGATCAAATGTCAAAACCTTTGATCTCTTGCAGCTGTTGATGAAATGACTTTATTCGATTGCTTTTATCGCGATGACATTTTGACTATCTTGTAGACTGTGGTCTAGTGCTGAATAGAACTAGGTCGAATAATGAAAATAGCATTTAGGCTGACTATAATATGCAACGGAATCCGGTAGGCCGTAGAGAATTATGAGCACTGAAAATAGAACTCTGTGCTAATACAATACAGTTGAAAATGGAAGTTTCGAGTGTCGAGCTGTCATATATGACATTGACATTTGACTCGACACTCGGATGTTCGATTTTCAACTCTATTGTATTAGTGCAGAGATCTATTTCAATGCTCAGAATTTTTCACGGCCTTCCGGATTCCGGTGCCGTATAGTCCCGGCCTTAGAGTACTAATTTTTATTCGGTCTGAGTATATAGGGTTACCATCCGTCTGGATTAATCCGGACATGTCCGGACTTCGTATGATTTTTTAATTTGTCTGTGTGGAATTCTTTGTTTAAGTGTAATCCATACTAATATTATAAATGGGAAAGTGTGTGTCTGTCTGTTTGTACGTCTTTCACGCCAAAACTACTGAACCGATTTAAATGAAATTTGGTATACAGATAGTATAGAACCTGAGAAAGGGCATATGCTACTTTTTATCGCGGGGAAATGTACGGTTACCGCGGGATACTTTATTTACAGTTTCACGTAAAACCTACGAAGCTGACTATCATGAAATTTGGCACAGATATAAAGTAGACCACAGGAAATAACATAGGCTACCGTTTATCGCAGGGAAATGTACGGTTCCCATGGGATACTTTATTTACAGTTTCACGTAAAACCTACTAAACCGATTATCATGAAATTTGGCACAGATATAAAGTAGACCATGGGAAAGGACATACGCTACTTTTTATCGCGGGAAAATGTACGGTTTCCCTGTGATACTTTATTTACAGTTTCACGTAAAAACTACTAAACCGATTATCATGAAAGGCATAAAGTACACCATGGGGAAGGACATAGGCTACTTTTTATCGCGGAACATATAAGGTTCCCGCGGGTTACTATAGTTACGCGGGCGGACCCGCGGGCATTAGCTAGTACTAGTACCTCTGTGGCTCCGTAATCCGACCTGAATATGTAAGTCCGGAGAAAATTCAGAGCACTGCACCCGCACCTTTGGTTGGTTGGTTGGTTGGTTGGCTTCAGACGTATTGAACTAACGCTAACTGTATTGTAAGAACGCCGTGTGTACTTGGTTGCCCATACGACTTGGACAACGGAAGGTAGGCAAAACGTCGGGAAAAATAAAAGTTCACCACGACATAATCCGTAACCCTCTTACTAATAAACGCTGTATAAGCTTTGAATAATTATACAGTGTTTTGTTCCCGTCACACAAGTGACATGTTTAATTCGATAGGAGACAAAACACTGTACCTATAACTATTCAAAGCTTATACAGCGTTTATTAGTAAGGGGGTATGTGCTTAAAACAATAATATAATGCAGTTGAAAATCGAACACATGAGTGTCGAGTTGTCAGATTTGTCATTAAAATCTGATTTGACACTCGTGTGTTTGATTTTCAGCTCTATTGTTAATACAATCATCCTAGATATCTATTATAGAGATATAGAGTTCTATTTTCAGTGCTCTAAATTTTCTCCGGCCTTTCGGATTCCGGATCATATACCTAGTCCTAGTCTAAATGAATCGTACTATGAAATATTAACTTTTGAAGAAGTTGCTCCTACATAAACTTTTAACAATTTTATTTTGACAGTTTTCAATAGAAATGCGTTAAATGGTACACAATATGATAAGAATTGCTTAGTTGTCAATTAAGAGAATTATTAGATGTTACTGTAAGAGCAACTTCTGTTCAAAGTTAATGTTAGCTGTTTGATTCAATAATTAGTCTGGCCATTTTAGACTTGCAGACCATCCCAACAATGTTTCTTATTACTTAATTGCTTTAATTAAAGTTTAATTCGACGAGTGCGTTGCATACACATTGCCTTTTGACTACATAAGAACATACGAGTACGTTACGTATTTATATATGATTATGGCATGTAATAGGTATGCTATTATTTATTTTTTTATTTTATTTTAAGTGGTGATAGATTTTATACTATTCTATTTAAGGCTCAATTTATGTGAAGAAATACTAGACTCCCGGCATATACATCACTTGGCATATTTTAGTACGCATAATAATACTTTGGCATAATGGTTTTTTGGCATACTACATCATTAGGCATAAATATCATTTAGACTAATATTGTTTGTCCTAATTTAATGAGGCATAACTCGTAAGGCATAATTTTTCTTGTCATATTAATACTTTGGCATAATTGTTTTTTGGCATAAACTCGTTAGGCATATTTTTTTGTCATAATAAATTCAAAGCATTCTGTCACAAGGCACAAATATACATAAAATGGAACGACATAATGAAAACACGGTTAAGGTAATTAAACGCATATTAATTAAATATTAAAAGCAGGTATTAAACTCATATACCTGTGTAAAATGTGTAACAGTAGGTTTAGTTGCGGCGGGGTGGCCCTTGGGCCACCCGTAGGCCGCTAACATGTTTAAAATAATTAGCTCGGCATGTTTTTAGATAGCAGTTCGTGTTTTTGTCCGACTTTATTTCGTAATCAGTCGTAAAATTACAATTATAATTGTTATTTCGTCTTAACTCGCACACCCAGTAGAATTTATCATTCATATCATGTGAAAAAAAATGCTACAAAGATGTATGCGTAAATATAATAGTATGCTTAAATATTATTATGCGTAAATATATTTATGCTTTTTAATATTATGCAAAAAAATATTATTCTTAATGAACGTTATGCGTAAAAAAATATATGCCTTACAATAAGTATGCCTGACAATTATTATGCTTTTAGTACTTAATTATGCGAAAAAAAAATTATGCTAAGAAAGTTATGACAAATGAATATTATGCGAAACTACTATTAGGTCAAATGAAATTATGCCAAGTAAAATTATGACATATGATTTTATGCGAAAAAATAGGGAACCGCTTTAATGACCTATTTCATCGTATCTAGAGCTCAGAGGTCCCGAAAGTAAAAAAAACCTTATAATCATTTAATATTATGGTAAGTACCTATAGTTTATGTTTTGAAGATAACATGAATCTGACGGGCAATTCTGCTGAATAAAACCTGCATTAATACAATTATAATCCACTCCCGATACGCTAAAACTCTCAATATGTTTTTATAAACGTTTAACCAACGTGAAACGCGCTCCAATTGGCCGAAACGTTATAAAATCCGTTCATGGTAATTGGTAACATGTCGCTTCTACAATATAATCGAAGTAAAATGAAAGTCTATTTTAAATACGAGAATTGATCTAGTTAAAAAAACAAAAACTTATAAAAAAATCTGGAGAAGATCCAAAAATATAAAAGTTATGTAAGTTTTCGCTACACGGTGCACGGGTATAATAAGTACCTAATTAAGTAGTTGCGACGTAGTATGTAGTTCCTAGAGTAACTCAAAAGATTAAGTCGTTTCTTATAGAATACTTGGTTGTTGCACTAAGTACAACTAATTTGAAAGAAGAAGGGGCATTTTTGTATGGAGCCCGTCCCCACTACTGTAGCACTACAAGACATACATCAAATGAAAGGGCTTAAAAAGTGTGTAATTTTATTGTATTACGAAAAATCTCTAAACCATGGGAGAAAAAAGTTAATGAGGGTTAAAGGTTAAAAAAAAGTTTAAAAAATCATCCTGTATTATTGCACCATTTTATAGTGTTGCTAATAAGAAACAATTTTTGGGAAGTAATGATATACAGAAAACTAACTAAAACTAAAAGTGGTATATTTTGATAAACTATCTCATATTTTGAAGAAATGTATGAAATAATAATAAAATGTTAAAAAAAGCTATTTCATTAATTTTTTCGCACATAATTACTAATCTGGAAATTGTTTCTTACTTGCGACACTATCGAATGGTGCAATATACAGGATGTATTTTTTTTTACAATCTATGGGTTCGAATCCTGGCTAGGAAAATTGAGTTATTAAAAATCTAATGATGCAGTTTAAGTTTTCATCAAATCGAGTCGTCACTCGATACTCCATAGGGCTAAATTGCTATTATAACTGAATTTATTTTAGACTTCTCTTACAACGCCCAGTAGAATAGTTCACCATGTAATATGTTTATTTTACTTATTTTCAGTGCATAATCGTTTTAAAATAATTTTTGCTTTAATTATATGCATTTTAATGTAATTATGTTCATTTTAATGTAATCTGCATCATTAGATTTTACATAAACCAATTTTCCAGGCCAGGATTCGAACCCGCAAATTAGGAAAAAAATACATTCTGTATTATTACACCATTCGATAGCGTCGCAAGTAAGAAACAATTTCTAGAAAGTAATTATGTGCGAATAATTTGAGGAAATAGCTTTTTTTGAGCATTTTATTATTATTCCATACATTTCTTCAAAATATGAGGCAGTTTATTAAAATATACCACTTTTATGAAGTTTGCTTTATACCATTACTTTCCAAAAATTGTTCCTTATTATCAACACTATAAAATAGAGCAATAATACAGGATGATTTTTTTAACTTTTTTTAACCTTTAACCCTCATTAACTTTTTTCTCCCATGGTTTAGAGATTTTTCGTCATACAATAAAATTACACACTTTTTAAACCCTTTCATTTGATATATGTCCTGTAGTGCTACAAGGGTGGGGACGGTTTGCCCCTTCTTCTTTGTTGTTGCGGTTTGAAAAGCGGTTGTTTTTACAGTGACAGATGAATAATGTTGTTATAATAGCGATCTTTGATTAAAATTAACATAGTTATACGTTATATCCTTACAAAACTGATAATTAATATTTCTGCGACGCGACTCGCGACACACATTGACACGGGACCCGTAATACGTGCTACTCGTCAACCGGTTCGTCGCACTAACACAGAACACTCTTATTCGCGGAGCACACTAACCAAAATTGGCCCGACGTCGGGCCAATTTGAGTCTTCACAAAACTGATAATATTTCTGTGACGCGACTCGCGACATATTACATTAACACGGGACCCGTAATACGTGCTACTCGTCAACCAGCTCGTCGCACACTAACACAGAACACTATTACTCGAGGAGCACACTAACCAAAATTGGCCCAACGTCGGACCAATTTGAGTCTTCACTTTTTACGCGCAATGCCATATCTACCTCTTTTTAATATAATACATCTATGATAGCGATATTATGAGTCAACAGTCGGCGATACCTAAATCGTGACTAGACAATATATTATATAAGTAGGTGATGCCCGCAACTTCGTTTGCATAGAACTAACGAAAACCCTATTTTTTTACACGGAACCCTAAAATAAAAGTAGCCTATGTTAGACTTTATAACATCAGCTATCAGCCAGTGAAAGTCTCGTGAAAATTGGTCCAACCGTTGCAGAGATAAGCCGGAATAAACAAACAGACAGAAAGACGGGAAGAAAAAATAATATATTTTACTGTAAGTACCGAATTTCCTTTACTTAAATGCATTATGTGAAAAGCTTTTAATTTGAAATTTCAAACAGACACTTCAATTTTATTTATCTGTATAGATATGTACATTATGCTTATTAATTATTTATTACATGAGTTTGCCCTACCCATTTTTTTTCCATTTATTTGATATTCTTTTTATTTTATTTTATGAGTTAGCGGTAAAAAATTCTAACACCAACCCCACTGAATAATAATGTTATTAGTGCTGTAATAATCTTCAAGACTTCAACCCTCAATGGTTTATAACTCTTTCGCACATCACTTGTAGGTTGTCGAGCTAGGTAATAGGTGTAGGTTGTTGGTGTAAGTTAGATTTAGGTGTAGGATGAACGTTGCAGGTGTTGAAACTGTATGTAGATGTAGTTATTTATTCCAGTTCATAGTTAGATAGACATATACCGAACAACGTCTTTTGGGTAGGTACTTACAGCTAGTAGACCCGGCGTAGCCAGTCCCGGCGCCGAGGGGGACGCTCCAGTTTGCCGCAGTGGCCCCTAACTGTGTTGGAAGTCCGGTCCCTATAGAGGTAGACCGGCCGGTCGCGGGGGGTGTCCTGTGTTAGACAGATCCGGGACACTCCCCTTATAGCGGCTCATGGCAATCCGCAGGTTCAGTTTTAGTGTTTAAACCGGCGAGTCGCGTCGGGAGTCCCACATACCCCCGGGTCCCCCAACCTGGAAATGGCGTAACGACCTTTTCCCTGCGAAATCAAAAAAAAAAAAAGGTACAGCTAGTAGTTTAATAATATCTTTGTTCCTTAGTATAGCCCAAGAATGTGAATTAAGAGATACAAGTTGCTATGTCGTCACAGTTCAGTAAAGAGCGGCGATCGAGTCACGAAACCGATATCGATTCGCAATACGCCGATATAAAGTACGGTAGAATAGTATTGCGATATCTATCTTTACTAATATTATAAACAGGCAAAGTTTGTTTGTTTGTTTGCATTGAATAGGCTACGAAATTACCACGGGGAAGGACATATCATACTTTTTATCGCAGCAAAATGTACGGTTCCCGCTAAATTTCCTTCAGTGCGCGCGAAGTCTCGGGCAACATCTAATGCTGAATATAAGTGGGCTGAATTTTAGGCGAATAGCAAGACCATTGAGATTGTAATCTATTTAATACTAGCTGTCCCGACAAACGTTGTGCTGCCGTAACTATGAACTGAAATTTCTCACCATTTAAACTTTCCCTGAACTGATATGATTATTTTAAGATCAAAATTAGCCAAATCGGTCCAGCCGTTCTTAAGTTTTAGCGAGACTAACGAACAGCAATTCATTTTTATATATAAGATTATTATGACATGTCTGAGTTTGCCTCTCGACTCTGGAGTATGGGTTCGAGCCCCACGTTGGAACAGTTTTCAAGTCTGGTTATGATAATGGTTTCAAGTTTCAATCCAGCTATAGAAATTGGTGTACCTGAACATAGACGTGTATATTATAGACGACGACGAGGCATGTTGAAGCAAAAAGTGTCTACGCCTAAATGGCCCAAAACATGGAGTTGTATATCTATGGCGATTTTTTGACGTATTATATTTTTTTAACATTTTGACATTTGCTTTCCGCAGTATTCAGTCTTTTGAAATCAAGATGACTTAACTTTTTTTTGTACGAAGATTTTTTCTATCAAATGTACGTCATATGACATATCACTCATAACTTATAGCCCATCCCTAGTTTAGAAATCTTTGTTTGGGAGCTATTATAAAGCCTTAAAGTATTCAGAAATTTTAAATTATATTTCATAATACGAGTAACACCACAATCGTAAGAAATTAGATTAATGTGTTTAGCCCAGATTTAGGGGCAACCTTATACCATTAGCATTGTTGTGGACTGACCGAGTGTGAAGAGCCCACGCATCTTCATAATTACGTGTGTTACAGAATAGGCTAATTAGTAACATTTAAGTTGAGCGACGTGTAAGATAGGGTTCCGTACTATAATTTAAACAGATGGACAGATAGACAAAGAGACAGACAAAAATTTTAAAAATTAGATTTTAATTGTCAGTAACATAAATACTTCCATATGCTTTAGGTGAAAATCTGTTAATTTAAAGTTACAAAAAGACACTTCAATTTTATTTATTTGTATCTATTGTAAGTAAGTATAAGATGTATAATTTTGCCCAAGTATTTCTCATATACCGTAGGCAATACTAAGGAAGATTTTTTCAAAATTCAACCCCCAAGGGAGTAAAATAGGGAATGAAAGATAAAATCTAATTTCACGTGGGCGAAGCCGCGGGCAATTAACTAATATTAATGATATAATGATATAAATTATAAAATTAACGATAATATAGTTTCTATTTTCTTTGAATGTAATATTAAAGTTAATTTCAGACCGAAACGCAACGATACGACATAGCGATTAGCGCTGCATTTTTAAGATAGCTATTAAAAATTGGATCTTATTTTTCACTCAACTCGTGTGTCGTTGCAGTGTAAACTGACTTTTAAAGCTTTTGAACCACTTGTATTTTTATTTTGATTCTAAGAAGCACAATAACAAAGGGAATTTAGTAGGCGAAGCACTTGTAAATTTTATTACCATCAGACAAAACGAATGCATACATATGCTCGTTTTATGAAAAAAGGAATGAAAATGTGTTTCGGCGAGTGTCTGGCGCGTGGCGAGCGTGTCGCTAACGTAACAGTTAGGTAACTGCAGGTCGGCGGTCGGCGGCACATCCTTTCACCGACATTGCTACCGTAAAGTTTTTTGCCAGTGCCAGCTATGTATTGAC
This sequence comes from Glaucopsyche alexis, assembly GCA_905404095.1. Lineage (NCBI taxonomy): Eukaryota > Metazoa > Arthropoda > Insecta > Lepidoptera > Lycaenidae > Glaucopsyche > Glaucopsyche alexis. Next base: position 3,336,963 of record FR990057.1, read on the forward strand.
AAAAATAATATCAATATTGATAGCGAGAACCATCATTTATCTTTTTAAAATTTGATTCTATTTTTTTTTCAATTAATTTAAAAAAATTGAAAGGGAAACGTGAAAACCCCATCGTATCCACCATAAAGCAATTCACTCATAAACTTCAATCTTTAAATTCATAGCTAACGCTGCACTTGATGTAGGTTTGTCTATGACTCTATGTGAACAACCTTAAATTATATCTATCGTATAGCTTTCACTGGCAAGCTTAGAGTGACATTAGCGTGGTATGAAGTGTTGTTAGTTTGTTACGTTTGAAATGACGCTTACCCCCGTCCAGTGCCGAGTCCAGACCGTTCTGTCTCTTTCCTTTTGTGTAGGTCCTTTTTTAGGGTTCCGTACCTCGAAAGGAAACAACGGAACCCGTATATGATCACTTTGTTGTCCGTCCGTCTGTCTGTCAAGACCCTTTTTCTCAGGAACGCGTGGAGGTATCAAGCTGGAATTTAGATGATGAAACCCTTAGAGATGTGAAAAAATCAAACTTCTTGTTAGATTTTTCTAAGCCAACGCAATCAAAAGATACAGCCGTTTATGACGCAAATTTAAACACTCGCAAGGGAATCAAAACCCACAGGGTACTTCCAGTGAACTTTAAGCTGTAACAAAATCACTACAGGACTTTGTACGGAACCCTCGGTGCGCGAGTCCGAGTCGCAACAGGCGGGTTTTTTTTTGTTTTGTTATATTATCCAAAAGGCTTCTGAGTTCTGCTACGTGGTAAGTAGGTACGTACCTAGTGCTTAAGCCATGGGATCACACGCACTGACGTTAACGAGATGTAGCTTAAGGCCAGGACAAAGCTCAAAAATAAAATGATTTTCACTACTCTTATGCACATTGTAATAAGATTATTTTTTGCGTAGCATTATTTTCTATATTCATGTAGAAGACGGTGTTTGCAAGGTATTTTTTAAATATCTCTTGAAATATTGTACAAATCACAAAAGTGTTCGGTTTAAGTTGAAATATAATATTTAAATTAAGTATTTATTAAAAAATATATGTATAGTGCTGCACAACATTTTACGTTTTAATAGATTGCGTGATATTTAAGAGGTGACTTTATGATTTTGTAACTCAGGAATTATATATTTTTTTCAAAATGTGTACGGTTCAGAACATGTCAAGGATTATGTACTCAATCCCATATTTTTTCCACTTCGTAAGTGAACTCTGATTGGGTAGACTAGGTGACGGGAAATGACAAAGTAGCCTATGGCCTCGCCTTAACAGCCTAATAGACAATCAAGCTAATAAAATTAGTTACTTGTCAACATGATACATCAGAAAGTTTAAATAAAAATATGCATGAAAAAACAAATAATAAATATTCATAATATTATCGTCGGTCGTGATGTTAATTATTTTATAATTTTATATTATATTAGGCGATTGGACTCGATACACATTATGGGTATTTTGCATTAGAAAGTTGGAAAGTGTGTCCTTGAGACTTCCTGGTCGGCAGTAGGTCAATGGCCTTTTTGGTGTTACATGGTGGTTTATTGGCAGGTCGCTTGATTTGAGTGCAGGTTCGATTCCGTGTAAATATCGGAATTCTTAAATACTAGATGTTGTACGCGACTTTGTGCGCGCAAAAAAAAATTCCGCGGTACATTTTGCCGCGATAAAAAGTAGCCTATGTTCTTCCCCGTGGTCTAATCTATATCTGTACCAAATTTCATCAAAATCGGCCCAGTAGTTTCGGAGCCTATTCTATGCAAGCAAACAAACTAACTTTTCCTCTTTATTATATTAGGGATCGTCCATTAATCACGTGATGCCTAAAGGGGGAGGGGGGGTCCGAAAAAAAATCACCAAATATCACCAAGGGGAGGAGGGGGTATAAGGAGACATCACGTGTATTAATTTTCGAATCTAGTCTATGCATACCGAAATTATTATCGGCTGTAGATTCGTAGTGTTGTTTAAATACTTACAAGACAAATGACTCGTATAGTTTTTAATTGCTTAAAATTATACGATTAAACGGTTTTTAAGTTAAAGTTTTCCTTCAAACATGACCTGCTTACTATGTAAAAAAAATACACGTGATCTTAGGTGGGGGAGGGGGGGTAGTATAAAACCTCACCACGTATCACCAGGGGGAGGGGAGGGGTCTAAAAAGCTGTTAAAAACATCACGTGATTAATGCACGGCCCCTTAGTATAGATAATAGTTTACATTTCACCCGAGCGAAGCCGAGGCGGGTCGCTAGTCTATACATCTATACAGATAAATAAAATTGAAGTGTCTGATTGTAACTTCAAATTAACAGCTTTTCACATAATGCATTTGAAAGTATATTCGGTACTTACAATAAAATACTTTTTTTTTTAAATTTTGTTTGTCCGTCTGTCTGTCTGTCTGTCGGTCTGTCTGTCTGTTTGTTCCGGCTAATCTCCGAAACGGCTGGACCGACTTTCACGGGAATTTCACTAGCAGATAGCTAATGTTATAAGATATATAACATAGGCTACTTTCATTTTAGGGTTCCGTTAAAAAAAACAGAGTTCCGCTTCCGTTAGTTCTGCGCAAACGAAGTTGCTGGCATCAGCTAGTTCAAAATAAAGAAAAAAAAGTTGGTTTGTTTTGCCCTCAGGGTCAGGTGTGCCTTACGAAAAAAACTACATAATTTCCTTTCCTCTACAATTTATTGTTCCTACACTTGCAATAAAAGTATTACGAAATGTTAATTTTTAAATGCAAAATGCAGTTTTATTGCTCACGTCCGTTCCCAGCAGATAGTCCAATCTTTTTATTCCTTTACGAAATTGATTTGTATAAAATTGTACTCGTGTAATATCAAAATAGCTCCTCATACCTATGACGGTGGCCGGCTTCATTACCAGAGCAGAGGGTCAATTCTGCTAAATTAAACCCGTATTAATACAATTACAATGAAGTCCCGATACGCTAAAACTGTCAAACGGTATTCTCGTAAACGTTAAACCAATGTGAAACACGCTCTGATTGGTCGAAACTTCATAAATCAGTTCATGGTAACATGTCGACAATGAAAGTAAAATCTTTCATTTTATCTACTTTAAATACGAGAATTGAGGCTCTGAACCTCAAATTTAAGCAGAACATATACTATAGTGCCCAAGTGAGTGCGCAAAACACAAAAGCACTCCCTCTCCCTTTACTCTCGAGTCTCGACTAGCGAGAGATCAGGCGCAGGATCGACTTCTCAATTCTCATATTATGCTCATCCGACGCATGGATCATCTTATCAGACAATCAGTTGTATAAACGCGGGGATTGAACCCACGACCTCCGGAGTAGAGAGCCATGCCCTAAAACACTGAACCACAAAGCGTTTAAGCATTACGTACTGGCTATTTTGTTTTGATTTTTACTTTTGAACTATGAGAGTTGATAAACGGTACCTACCTATAATAAGGAAAAACAATTATTCCGTTTGAATTTTATCAAGATGTTAACATTGTCATGTTATGCAACTAAAGTAATAGCTGATAACTTGTACTGTTGTAGGTACAAACAATGCTCGGAGAGCGGTTTTGATGGTATCTCTACAATTATTGTTCCTAAAATGGCGGTTGTTTGACTAGGAACGATAGAAATAAATACGAAACGCCATATTCGGATCGATCCGGATTCTGGAGGGTTATGTCCGGTGTCTAATTTTTATTTATTTATTTATTTATTCTTCATGTACATGATAAAATCAACTAAATATTACAAAATATATAAAAGAGATGGTACATAGGCGTACTTATCTCTAACAAGAGATCTCTGCCAGCAGACTTTAGACAGAGTTCAGGAAAAATAAAATAAGAAGGATACAGGTAGTACAGCAAAGAATAATAACAGAGGAAAAGAGACAGTTACTTTGGCCAAGCTCGTATGAGAAAATGGTCAATCTTAAAACGTGCACGAAATTAATAACGTATCTAAAATATTAGATTAATTCAATCTCAGTTTGCTACGTGTATCTTTAAATATAAAAATATATATTATTATAAAATGCCAATAATAAAACTTTGCAATCCAAATTTTTTGTCGATGGTGGATAGTAGATATATCATATCTAGATAAATTATATCGTACTAGATGTTGCACGCGTCTTCGTGCGCGCGAAAAGAAATCCCGCGGGAACCGTACATTTTGACGCAATAAAAAAGTAGCCTATGTCCTTCCCCGTGGTCTACTCTACATCTGTGCCAAATTTCATCAATATCGTTCCATTAGTTTCCGTTGGATACTCAAAGAGTTTCCGAGCCTATTCGATGGAAACAAACAAACCTTTCCTCCTTATTATACTAGTATAGATATATTAGGTAGGTACTTAAATGACAAAATTTTGGATTACAAAGCTGCTACCTATCTGTAAAACGATTCTTTCCCTCTAGAACGTTCTGTTCAAAGTTGACGTTTTTATTAAGCAAAAATTTTACTTTAGGTAAATAAATTGAAATATAACATTAAACTTTATTAGAGTATGATTTTATTTGCAATTTTAATAGGCAGAGAATATTTGGCAATTATAATCTATAAACTATACAAATAAATAAAATTGAAGTGTCTGTTCGTAATTATAAATCAACAGCTTTTCACTTAAACGCACATGAAAGTTACGGTACTTACTTACCTACTTACAAAAAGAAATTTTTTTTTGTCTAATGTAAAAGACTGTCTGTCTCTCTGTTTGTTTGTCCCGGATAATCATTAAGCAGACCTTAGACAGAGTTCAGGAAAAATAAAATAAGAAGGATACAGGTGGGTCAATCAATTTTTAAAGGTCCCGAGCATAATTTTCTCCTATTTATTTTTTTTGCTTCATTTTCAGTATTTTACTATTTCATTTAGAAGAGGATTATTCGTAGATTAAGATTATATAAGCAGCAGTGATGTTGATTAAATACATTTGTGGATTTAACTTCACTAACCGATCTTTTCACGGGAAATAATGTCCTTTGGACAACTTACACAGTAGTACTTTTTTAAATGTTAAATGCCCTTAAGAATTAAAACAAATTCTTCTAATATTAAATAATAAATAATATTTTGATATTTGTTCTATGTACACCCAAAATACGAAATATTTTTATTAAAATTGAAACGAATGATGTCTTTTGGACAACCAAATTATGTTTCATATATAAAAAAAAATTAAGTAAAGCGGAAATAGTGATATTTTTTTTACAAAAAACTATTAAGGCGAGGTTGTTACGTATTGTATTATTGATTTTACTAAATTAAAATGAACTGATTCTCGATAAAACTGAATAAATGAAGTATAATGTGATTTTCATATGGGGACATCTTAGTTGTCCAGAAGACATATTTGGTTGTCCATGGGACATTATTTGTTTGTCCAAACGATAATGAGCACCATCTTTTATTTTTGTGATAACTTTCTCTTTTTTTTTTTTTCTTTTCCGTTCAGCCAATTTATCTGGGTCTGCTTTAAGCCTTTCTAGATAGCGTCTTGACTTTTTTTTCTCCGACAATCCCATTGTCTTATCTAAAAATGTAAAAATTACAATTAAACTAGACATAAAATCGTGTAATAAAAATGTATTCCCGAAACAGCCGAGTATTAAACAAAACATGAACTATTTAACTGTTAAAGTAAGTTTTAAATAATTATTGTCCTATGGACAACCAAATTGTCCATGGGACAACCACTTTGGTTGTCCAAGTGACTGGTTGTCCGCGGGACATTTTTAAAATTTTGAGCCGCCAAGCAAATACTATTGTTATTTTATATATTAATCTCAGCTCACACTAAAATATAGACGAAAGCGCATCTCGTGTAGTATAATTGATATCAATGCATCAAGTACTTACGTTTTAACCACAGTTGTCCGACGGACTGACAAAAAAGCCACCCACACTCACCAACGTCGCTCGGGACGACTGTCGCCGTGATTTTATACAAATCAAAATGGCGTTTGAGCCCGACAGTTAACTATTGTGTTTGGCTTGTTGTTTAGGAGTCTACCGCGCCACTGTGTTTTGGTTACATAACTAAATTACGGTTGTCCGTGAGACCTGCGCCATGTAGGTGATTTATGGGGACAAAAGTAAAATGCCTGAAAATCGTATTATATCCAATAAAAAAAAAATTGTTTGTATGTTTTCATGTCAATAATTATGAACTGAAACAAGAAGTGTATTTGGTATTTATGGTCGTGACAGTATGTTTTTCGTGATGCGAAGTTTCTTAACGCATTGTGGCTTGGGGACAAATGTGATAGTACTGGAAAATTGCATTTAGTCTCTTGGACAACCATGAAACTACGCACAAATTAATAAAACAAGTAAAATATTGTTCACAATAATGCTAGAAAATATTAAAAGGAATATAATTAAATCCAATTTAACTCTTTATGATTTAATATTTATTAATTATCGTTCAGGGACATGATGCGTGTACCGTCGGACCAATAAAAGTTGATCGACCCAGGTAGTACAGCAAAGAATAATTTTGGTCAAGCTCGTATGAGAAAATGGTCAATCTTGAAACTGCCCGAAATTAGAAAGACGGGATATATAGCTGATGTTATAAGGAGTAACTTAGGCTACTTTTATTCCGTTTAAAAAATAGGGTTCCGTTTCCGTTAGTTCTATGCAAACGAAGTTGCGGGCACCAGCTAGTAAAATATAAATTCTTAATTTTTCACGCATCCCATTTAATCACAAAAAACACGTTAATGAATCCAATAGATCTCAGAACCTTGACATTCCGGTGATCCCCACGTAGAACAGTTTACATAGCCCTAACTAATTTGATTGCCAAATCTAATCGTAGGCGTATGTTTCATTCGCTGTATAACTTTTGGACCTCGTAGCCAAGTGATAAAGTCGAAAAGTGCAGGTACACCGATTGTACCTATTTAATCATGTCATATATTATACGTCATGGGATACTCTTCCCAACTTACCTGTCCGATAGTTGTGGTATAGTATACGGGTATGCGACCCCGGCTTCCCTAGCTATTACTGTCCTATCCCTCACCCTCCTGGGCGGTAATATCCTACATTTCCTATTTCCCACTCTAACTAACCAATCTTCACACCACCTATCCTTCCTTTTCCCTATTCCTTCTCTCTCCACCAATCCGTGTAAACGCAATGGATAATCAAAATAATTTAATTATCCAAAATGGCGGCGATGTGGTTCGCCACCCATCACGTCTCGTTTCTCGCGGAGGCGAAAAGCGGACCAAGGAGAGACGCGTGGCTACGCTGAATGTAAGAGGAGGAATGGATGGTAAGAATGAAAGTGGACGAAGCGAAAGAAGTATGTAAGGATACCCCTACGGGAAAGAGGCGGTCCTGCCTACCCCTACGGGAAAAAGGCGTGATTATATGTATGTATGTATGTAATATTATGCTCGGTTTCTGATCTCACACAAATTCTAGATAAACTCTACAAAAGTTCATCTGATGCCGTGTTTCTGAATCTACATTCAGCTAAGGAATCTATTACTACTGGCCACTCTTTAGCCACTAGATCAAAGATTTCAAACTTAAGATAGGCTATGACGTAGGTACACATTTGACAGAACAAATCTTAATACTAGAAAAAGTTACAAGTTTTTGGTTTTCATGTCTTGGTTTTCACCATACTTTTAAGTCAGCCAACTTGTTTTCAAATGGCAAAATGCCCCCAAAAATCTCAAAAGTTTCTTCGCCATTTAACTGATTAACTGTATACACTTTTTGCCTCAACATGCCTCGTCCACGATCTACCCCGCCTATAATATATACTATTATATACGTCTATGCAGTATGCACTAGATGGATCCTTTTCAAATTCGAGCATAAAATTATTTCGTTTTGTCATAATTCGTCAATGTGACAATACTAGTTTTATGAACAACATTTATTTCTTTGGGAGTTAAATTGATCGATTTAAACTATTTAACTAAGATGATTAATTAATATTTTTCTGTAAACTAATAATTGTAATCATTATTAGTTTAATTCATACTTTCCTTTTTTAAGATAAACTAATACAACGTTGTGGAAATACTTAAATTGAACTTGCTGTGTAAAATTTCAGAACTTTGCGTTATTATGAATTAACCTTAAAGTTTTTATTTAAAGACTTGAAAGTTGAAACATCTCGTAACTCGTTTAAAAATAAAACCCAAATCATTAATCAAAAATAATATTACCGAGTCTAAAATGATTTCATAATAATTTGTAGGTTTAATTTGTACCTACGTATAACAGTTAGTTAAATGATAACATAAAATGTACATTTGCTATATTTCACAAGATCGCGAAACGAGGTCAGCTAACAAAAGCACTTTTAAGATGATCGGAGACCTTCTAAATGTGTGGCTAATTACAAATCGTATTAAATACCAATTTAAACAGTACTGGTACAACTAACAGCCGTACAGACTACAGGGTCGACACAGTTCCTGCTCGACCAGTCTCTAAATAGGTATTTTCCTTTGCCCTAGGACACCTTAAAAATAATTAAACACAAAAGAAGTGGCCCTAACAACTGCAGACTTGGTTGAACTATGTCGTGGCCATATCGTAGATTTGCTCACTTCACGAAATGCTCGAGAATTTCATGAAATGTTTCTCTGTCTATTGGCCACATCCAGGGCCGTTCCGACTTCCGCCCCTGTGTGCGGCGCACACAGGCGCCAAGACGATGGGGGCGCCGCGGGCCGCCACCAAAATTATTTATGTTACACTTTAACAACATATTGTTTGTAATAGAGTATTGATAAGTAAGTAGGTACAATAGGCGCAAAACATATAATACATTTACTTTACATTAATTACTTAGCGAATCAAAAGAACCGCCCGCGGCGCTGCGCCGGCCGTGAGTATTTTTTAGTGTGTTTATGAACGCAACCCGAACAAAGAATATATTATATTACTAACGTAACCCGAATCCCGATGCGGCGTGCGACGCAAGCACGGTGGCACGGGCGCGCGGGCGTTTGAATCGCGGGGTTTCCCGATTTTAACGAAGGAGAGAGTCAAAACCATATTTTGTTCATTGTAAAATAACTAACGAGATTGTAAAAATATGTCGAAAGATTCATTACTAATTAATAAATATTTATAATATTGTAACGAAAAATAAAGTGTTAAATTATAGGCAGAATATTCGCGTCGGAAGTCTATAAACATTTTACAATTTCTCTAGTTATATTACAATCTAACAGTTTTTCAGTTCAGGACTCAAACATCCCGTCGAAGGAACAAAAAGTTTTTCCGTGTTCCTGGGTCATGGATGATGAATGAAAAAATATGTGTATGATATAAAAATAATAAATATATTAGGTACCGTTGCGTTGCCGTAACACAAGTTCTTCGAGAACTTACCACAGAACCAGATTGACTTGATGTGAAGCGTCAGTTGACCTAAAGGCCATTAGTGAAACTTCCCGCTAAGCGTTTAAATTTTATCTAATGCGTCATTTTTGAGCTTATAGCTTTTGAGCTAAAAGGGCTTCTAAAAATTTTCACTGATAATTATCTTTCATCAGACTTTTGAGATGTCTGATGAAAGTTACAACACTATTTTTTGAAATTGCAAACTGTACTTAACATAACTTTGGAATGAATCAACCGATTTTCACGCGATTTGCGGCAATCAATGCAATTTTTATGTACTTTGAAATAATCGACAACAAAATTATTGTTGATGCAAAATTTCGGAATTATTCCGAAAAACACTTTTTTCGGTTTTCTTTCCTTCACGATATCTCTCGAAAGAATCAACCGATTTTGACCGGATTAGCGGTGATCTTCGTGGTTTTTCAAGGTTAAGAGCTGATTAGTTTTTGGAGTTGATCGATAAAGCCGTTTAAAAGTTATTCCAAAAAAACTCTTTTAAAACAAAATTAGGAAAACACTTGATCTAAAGGCCGACCGTGCAACTTCCCGCTAACCACTTAAAGTGAGATTATCGAGCTCAAAAAAGTGCTTCTAAAAATCTTCACTGATAATTTTCTTTCACCAGCCTTGGAAAGTTTAATAAAGCGTCCAAAGTTATGACAGTTCACAAAATTTTTTTAGATGAAAAATTTCGAAGTTATTCCGAAAAAACTTTTTTCGGTTTTCTTTCCTGTACGATATCTCTCGAACGAATCGGCCGATTTTGACCGGATTAGCAGCGATCGACGTGGTTTTTTTAAGGTTAAGAGCTGATTAGTTTTTGAAGTTGATCGATAAAGCCGTTTCAAAGTTATTCCAAAAAAACCACTTAAAAAAATTGACAGATTTTGAGATTTCTTGAAATCTATCCGAATCGGTCCAAATTGTATTTAAAATCTAAGTTTGGCCAAGCCCTTTTGAATAGCGCCAGCCGCAATAAAATCGGTCAAACCGTTCAAAAGTTATAAGAGTTTTACATATTTACACACACATAATACACACACATACATACAGACATAGTGACACCCTCGTGGGGGTAGTCAGGGAAGATTTGTAGTGTAACATGAAGATTCGTAAAAATAAGAGGCGCTTCATGGGTTTCGCACACAGGCGCTGCCGGGGGTCGGCTCGGCCCTGGCCACATCATGATGTGGCCTGGGCAGATCAATGATAAGAAATCGCTTAGTGATATGGCTAGCTAGTTGTGGCTACTTCATAAAATGGTCCAGATTAATCGACATAATATATCGTGAAATAATTACATTAATTACCGGGAGAGGCCCTGCAAGGGCTTTGATTATATTGTGTAAGATGGTGGTCGCTCACTAGAATATTTTTTCTCGCCGTGAAAAAGTAATTAATCCTAAGTACTATAAATATTATATATCTACGTGAAAGTTTGTGAGGATGGACGGATGTTTGGTAGTTACTCTTTCACGCAAAAACTACTGACCGAGTTTTGATGAAATTTAAACATAGACTACTTTTTATCCCGGTAAAGTACAGTGCCTGAGCCGCGGGAAACAGCTAGTCCAAAAATTCTAGATAAACTAATATTAGTAGGAATACCGTAATTATACATTAAGTAACTTTATGTAAAGTAATAATCAATTAACAGTGATGTGTCGGCGCCATCTATCAATAGCAATGTAATTTCGATTTTAATGAAATGGATAAACGGATCACATCGCGATCGGATAAGATAAAATTTTTGTTACTTTTTTTCTTCGGAAACAGAATTCACATAAGTTATCGAACAAAAAGCGCTAATTAAATAAACTACCGACAAATTCACCTCAGAACAGTGACTTCATCAGTAACCAGGCAATTCATGTAAGTGACTTTTCAACAGTTCCTAACCAGGCAATTCATGTAAGTGACTTTTCAACAGTACCTAACCAGGCAATTAATGTAAGTAACTTTTCAACAGTACCTAACCAGGCAATTCATGTAAGTGACTTTTCATCAGTACCTAACCAGGCAATTAATGTAAGTGACTTTTCAACAGTACCTAACCAGGCAATTAATGTAAGTGACTTTTCAACAGTACCTAACCAGGCAATTCATGTAAGTGACTTTTCATCAGTAACCAGGCAATTCATGTAAGTGACTTTTCATCAGTAACCAGGCAATTCATGTATGTGACCTTTCATCAGTAACCAGGCAATTCATGTAAGTGACTTTTCATCAGTAACCAGGATATTCATGTATGTGACCTTTCATCAGTAACCAGGCAATTCATGTAAGTGACTTTTCATCAGTAACCAGGCAATTCATGTATGTGACCTTTCATCAGTAACCAGGCAATTCATGTAAGTGACTTTTCATAGCTCCCGTTTCAGTTTAACTTCGCATCAGCAGATGTGAGTGAGGTTCGCCATCTTCGCATCCGCTTCTGTTAAACTTAAAAATTCGAATAGAAACGTTGAATGAAGTTATTATTTAAGCTAGCACATGCCGAGACGCATCGTTACTTACAATTTTCATTTAGGTAGTTAAATACTAGAAGTTCATTCACACTAAAAGCAGAGCCAAAGAGTTCAGTTTACGGCATTTTTTGCAATCTTCTTATAATGTCCTATCGAGCTATCAATCTGGAGCACAACGAAGTAGTTACAAACAGTTAATCCTATTAATACAAGTTTAGACCTCAACCACGTTCGTAATGTTTTACAGGGATTCCTCGTTTTTTCATGACATCGTCTTTCATTTCCATATTTAAAGGAGATGATTGCCGAGGGGCGAGGGACATTTAAAAAGTAGCAGTAGGCACTTTACAAAATAAGGTACCTGGGTCGAATATGGCCGGCCACCTTAAGGTTTGATAACAATTTTCTCATACTACAATAATAACTCCCCATACCGATATCGGTGACGGAGGCCGGTTTCATTGAAACCAGGCCTGTTACGCAGGAGTAATTTTATAGTGCCCAAATGTGTGCGCAGTACACAAGAGCACTCTCTCTTCCTTTACTCTCGAAATCCAGTGGGACGGATAACCGACATGATCACATGACTGGCGAGAGATCAGGCGCAGGTCCGAATTTTTACACGCCAACGGCCAATCCGACGCATGGATCATCTTTCTTGTCAGACAATCAGGTGATCGGCCTGCATTGTCCTAACCAAACTTGGAAACAACATTTTTTGTTGTTCCAATGCGGGAATCGAACCTACGACCTCCCGAGTCGAGAGCCAATGCTCGAACCACTAGACCACGGAGGCTGTTACAAATCTATACTAATATTATAAAGCTGAAGAGTTTGTTTGTTTGTTTGTTTGTTTGTTTGAACGCGCTAATCTCAGGAACTACTGGTACGAATTGAAAAATTCTTTTTGTGTTGGATAGTCCACTTATCGAGGAAGGCTTTAGGCTATATAGCATCATGCTAAACTCAATACGAGCGGAGTACCAATCAAGAATGTTACAAAATCGGGGGTCTTTTTTTCCTTTTGAGAGCTTTCGCTACGTACGCTGCGGAAACGGTTAAAGTTTCGCTAAAATGATGTATGGCAGAATTGTTCCCCTTTAAAAGTTCTAAAAAAAAGTCCGCGACAGTATATGTCTATCTTTTAAGGTTGGCTCACTATAACCTTTTTATACTTACCAAATTTGTTCTAAAAGTAAGCATTATTTGTGAAGGTGTTTTCATAAAGATTATATTAATCCTTATCCAAGTAAATACGTTATTCATTACAAGCATTTAATCTAGAAGAAATTTGCCGTTTACATCATTTGATTTCAATGAGTATTTTAGAAGATATCGCAGTAATAAAATAATCATGCGCGCTATAGTAAGGCGCGCGGAGCGGGCGGGCAGTCGTGAGGTGGAAGCGCTTCTTCTACGTAAATGAAGTCGCGGGTAAATTTTAGCGATATCCCAAAGTAACTATTCCACGCGGACGAAGTCGCGGGGAAAAGCTAGTCGTTAGATATAGAGTCTATCGAACTTACACTTACATGCTGTGTGAAATGATATTATATTTGTAATATAATATTTACTTAGAAATTACGACATATTAAAAAAAAAAGGGAAATTGGTCATATTTCCCATAGTGTATGTAATTAATATGCTAATACTCTAGACTTCTTGTTTACGCATACATTCTACTGTGGTTCTATGTAGGATTGCAATAGTTTGGAAGATAATAGTGGCCATATTAATCGGCTGGCCATTTCAGCTCGTCAACACTCCCTGATGCTTGAGAGACCTATGGGAAAGGAAATTTTTGGCGGTTCCCGACACCTAATCACACCTAATCACGCAATGAATGCTGCTATGGTTCCTGCATCCCATTGACCCAGGTACCTTGATAAAAAAGGAAGACTTTACTTCGATCGCGTGTGACTCTCGCAAGAACGTGGAATTAGGTACCTACTAGTAGGTACCTAACTAAGTAGGCACTAGGCTGTAATCCTACTAGTATTATAAATGTGAACGTTTGTGAAGATGTATAGATGGATGTTTGTTACTCCTTCACGCAAAAACTACTGAACGGATTTTAATGAAATTTGATATGGTAACTAACTAGTACTTTATCCCGAAAAAATACAGTGTTCTCAAGGGACACCATATTTACGCGGGCGGAGCTGCGGGCAACGGCTAGTAATAATAATAATTTAATTTTCAAAAATACAAAACTCAACAATATTGCGTCCAAACATCAATAAGATACATAGGTAGGCAGGTAACTTGTTTGCCGACTGTACCTACCTACTACACTGTAGAGTGTATTAATTTTGATGTTTAGGATTCATTTGCAGTAAGATGAACATTGCAATAATCATAATATTATTGTGTTAAGGTCAAATCAATCGTTATAACTAAACCTATATAATTCGTACCTAATTCATTGACGATTAAAATTACGTACGGATTTATTCGAGGTTTATTTTTAACATCCCACCGTCCGACGCCATCTTCTTCATAATATGTGCGTATGTATGTCACTGAACTCCTAAACAGCTGGACCGATGTTGATGAAACTTTTTGTATGTGTTCATGTGGATTTCAGAATGGTTTAGATTAACAATTGGAACCCGTAGGTGGCGCTGCTGTCAGTGCATTCACAAATTAAATTCTAACTTCTAAGGCGGTACGAAGTTTGCCGGGACAGCAGCTAGTAGACTTATATATATATTATAGACGAGGCAAAAATTGTCCCTACGTGTGTGGCCCCGTGACATATTTTGAGGTATGGTGAAATCAAGATGGCGTTTCGTTTTGTCGCTGGCGATTTGTTCTTTCAAATGTACGTCATAGCTTGCCAATCTTTAGTTTTGAAAACTAACGCCCGAAATTAATAATCAATCCTAATCTCAATTTAGCTGAGATCAGAATTTCAACACATTTCAACGATCTTAGGGTTAACTTCACGTCAATTTACGTCAATTTTTGTTTGAGAATCTAAGATTGAAGTCAATCTAAGATTTTAGATACCTACTACGTTGTTAATTTTGGGCGTTAGTCCTCTTTGTTATCAGGTCCATGACTTTATCCGACGCAGATGAGTTTTTTTTGTTTGAAAGCAGACGTGATCAAGGGTGGTTTTAGCTATAATTCATCATCAGCTAGCTATAACTGCTTGACAATTCGGGGCTTACATAATTATCCGTCACGTTTCGTCCTCAGGTGCGTAATCGTGGTATCTAAACGAACAAAGCGGCTGAATAAAAATAAAATCCATTTTTTATCACAATAAAAAATTTATTTCTATATAACATAAGACCGCAACCAATGGTTGATAAACATATTTTGTATACATGGCGAACATCAGTACACAAAACATGCAGACAAGTATACAAAAAAACATGCAGAAGGTACAAAAAAAGTTGAAAAAAAAAAGAATTATTTAATAAACTTATATTTTGCCAACTATACATTTTATATACTCTTATCTACAAACTTTATTGACAGAAAAATGAATTATTAATTTATTGTGAGCTGCTGGAAGCTGAGTCCTTCGCTAAAAATGAATTATGAAACATAAAGTTGCCAGCAACATACTTAATTATTTTTTGTACATGGATGAAATAATATAAAAAAAGTTCTAATTTTAAATGTTTACTTTTTTACATTTTGTGTACTGAACAAGGATGCCTGGTGTCTGAAGGTTTTAAGAATTCCATTGTGGTTATTGTGAAAATTCATTAAAATTATGAAATAAATGGTATTTTCAACCACAAGCTAGCAGTATCCCATTTCTACTAGTCATTAGTTTGTTACTTAATGCAAAAACTAACCTTAATCTCTAAGACGTCACATAATTTGATTTTGTGTTTAAAAAAACTACTTGCAAGTAAAGACTAGATGATCTTAAAATAAATAATGAAAGTGGTGAAAAAATGTATTAGTTGTATGATAAAATATGTAAATTTAATAATTTACTAGTGTAGTGTTCGAAATTCAAAAATAAATACATTTATACATGTTACAACAAAAAAAATGTCTATTGAATGTGAAAGACAGATTGACAAACGTCAACGTGTGACAAAATTGTAGAGATTGTATTGGATTGTAATAAACCAATATCAAACGCACGGTAGTGTGAGACTGCGAGTTAATAATCATAAGTAGTGTGTGACATTAATTCAATGTTAATTGACGTAATTTTTAAACATTATTATAAAAAAATATTAATGCAGTTCACTACTCCTCATCTATATGTAACTGTGACAAATTTCATACTCCTCAGTTTGCAGAATTTTTGCTTCACGTATTAGGTATTTATATTAAATGACAAGGCATATCTTATTTAAAAACATAATTTTACGATAAAATTAAAAACATAGCTTGCTTTATATGATATTAAAAATAAAATACGCACACACTATGATTTATTCGAATCTTCAATCATTACCTAACTACTAAAAATATAACAATACAACTAAATCAGAACTTTGGGCTGTTTGAAACTTTCTAGAGGCGTCATTGAAATTAAAATAAAAACGTAAAACAGTAAAAGTTTAATAAAACCAATTCCATATAGACACCAGGTATCCAACTTATTTACAAAATATACAGGTGCTACCAAAAATATCGGCAATTCTATAGGTGATCCGAATATGGGGCCTTTCTTTTAAACTGAACAAAAAAAAAATTCAACATTGTTATAATTATATAACTTATACGCGTAGCATTACCACCATTGAAATGAGCATTGTCAACGAAATAATAGATTAAAACGACAGATTAACAAAGAAAACCTGACATTTTGTCCATATAATCTGTCATTACGTCCAACTCTTTCGTACACAAACCTAATTTCTACGTGGGAACGCTGCGCGCGCATATTTAGTCTAGTTTGGTCTCATAGTTGACAATCATCCTGTAAACTTGTCGACACTTTCCGTAACACCCTGTATAACTAAACATAACATTTACATAAAATCATCGTAGTCCTGTTCGTAGTTGCCGTAGCCGTCGTATTGGTTCAGATGTGCCTGAAAAAAAAAAAATCTTTATTGCACACCATAAAAACATATATACATTTGGGTATTTTCCTACTTGTAAAAATTTAGTTTTCGTAAATAAATTATATCAACTAAAATTTTTATAAAATTATAACCTGACTACCTACGTAAATAGGCTAGATGACAAAAAAAAAATATTACATAAATGAATAGAATATGAGTAACTTCTCAGAAGAAAGAGTATCTACATCAAAAGGCAATATTTTCAAAAATACAGCGATACAAAATTTCGTAAGTCCCGTGAAAACGCTCCATAGTAAAGTCGTACCTAGCTGTGACGTCACGCCCAGGTTAAAGTAAATAAAGATACGGCCGCAGGTACATATTTGTAAATATCTCCGATATTCGTGTGTTGTTACTTACCATAATGAATGTTTTTGTATATTATGATGTACGTAAACTAATGATGTAGGTTTTCAGATGTATCTAATTACTAAACTACACATAAAATAAAATATTTTTCTACACCCTATGTTACCCGGGCTATTGTTACTAGTCCATTGACATATAATTTATTAAAATCGGACCAGTAGATTAAGCACATTTCGGTGGAACAAACAAACATACATAAGACTGTCAAAATCGTTACTAAACTATAAAAATACTCACATTTTCGCCCTCAACTTTTAATTTCGCCTTTCCTTTTCCCTTGTTTGGTTTTTTCGCCTTGTCATTCTTTTCACTTTTTTGTTTTTCAATATAAAGGTTGTCTACTGTCATTTTTATCCTTTTGATGTCAGCAGAGGGCACTGAAATTTATAAATTAATAATTAAAATTATATAAAACAGAGCTAAATATTATAAATATTTAGCAAAAAAACCTCAGCACTGACATGCATATTTCGGTGACGCGTTTTTTTTAAATATACAGGAATACTTTTCACCGGTACAATAAATTTTACCACGTCATTGGTATCGATAATAGATTACATTTCATAAATGAAATATATTAATATTTCAATAGGGTATTATCCTATGATGAAAATATACATACGTCCACTGGAACCGCGTGCTATGAAACAAACAAACAGTTGCCAATTCGTGCGTTTTGTTAGATGCGCCTCGATAGATGCATAATGCATCCACATTTTTTATTAGTTTAGGGGATAAGTCCAGGAGGATAATCATTATTTTTGTTTTTTTGTTTCAAAGGGGTAGTAACAAAAAATGCTGGTAATTTTTATTATTGACATCAATTACATATGTTGATTTATTGTACTGGTGAAAAAATAACCTGTATTTGATTTTGCCTTGTAGATAGTAATACATTGGACTCAAGGAAAAGTTACAAAGCTTGACTTCAAACTTTCAGTAATCAAATATATACAATTTAAGAGAAAATATTATTATGAAAATCAGGCATGCTATGGATATGGAAGTTCGGATACGGTAAGGAATATAAGAATAATAATTTACTGGTTAAGGACTTGGACTGGATATATATATATATATATATAAAAAAAAAAAAAAAACTTACTTAAGACATAAGAGTGTGTCCAGTCTGCTATCGGATATAGGTGCAATAAGAGGTGGAAACTTACTGTGTACAATGATATTCTTGACAAGGTCATCAACAAAGGCGGGGAACTCCTCCCTCGCTTTGTAGATGTTAATCTTCTTGCACAGGAGGTCACTGAACTCTGTAAACTCCTCCTTGGTGGTGGGGTTGAATGTGTCCAACTTTCCAACGGCACCTTCTGTTATGCCTGGAAAGATAAGAATAATTTTGATTATAAATATGATTTTGAAGAATTTTTTTTCAAGATATGGAGTATATACCACGGGGAAGAACATACACTACTTTTTTTGCAATAAAATGTCATCAGTTTTTTTTACTTCCACCAAGTAAAATATTATTGTTAAAGCCATTTAAGGGTCTGTCTGTCTTTCTCATTCAATCCAATATTGGATGGATAAATGTCAAAATGCTCTTTATTGATGTAACATCTATACCAAACTTAATGTTTAAACAAATATTTTGTTAAGAGAATATTATTATTAAGTATAAATGATGATTATATTTGTTATTGTAATGATTAATTTAAAGAGCACTCATGAAAGATAAAATAATGTAATGGCAGGCAAATCACCTTATTGTAACTAATTATTTCATTGTCCCCTATTACATTATCAACTGACAGTAAAATTAAACAATAATATCTAAGGATGCTTTCACACCACATCAATCTAGTCCCATGTTAAATTCTTGAAGAACTTGTGTTATGGCTACCTACAATGGAAATTTATAACTTTACACACATAATATTCAATATTTAATACACATCCATGACCCACGAACATGGAAAGCTTTTTTATTAATGTTCCCTGGCAGAATTCGACCCGCAACTTCCAGAATGAGATCATCAAATTATTTTAAAATATATTTCAGTTAAAAAAGCTCAAACCAACAATAATTCTGCTTGTATTTAAATAATGATTAAATAATCTTCATAATTGATTTTCAAATTTTTTTTTGTGTTATGGAAAAATTTAAAATTGCAATGATTCCATTACATTACTAAGTATGAAATAAAATAGCAAAAACACAACTTTGTATGTTTGAATTCTTCATTCACAGTATGCTACATTCTTTAAGAGTTCAAGGTTATGTTATGTTCTAACTAAAAAGCTAATTATTCATGTGATTAAGAATGTTAAATACACTGTATACTTCCAGTGTCAGAGCACTCTGTTACATAATACACAAACAAGTACATCAAATTATAAAACCTACTCATAAGGCAGTCTTTTTTTTTTTTATAAAACTAGGGGGCAAACGAGCAAACGGATCACCTGATGGAAAGCGATTACCGTCGCCCATGGACACCCGCAACATCAGAGAAGTTGCAAGTGCGTTGCCGGCCTTTTCGTCAATATATTGGTGTCAGTCTTCGTCAATATACTCTGTGATATTGGTGACTCACTAAGGCGCCATTATTTAAAAAGAAGGGTGCAGTGGCATGGGATTCTTATAACGCCATTCCTATTGGCTTCACTTACTGCTTACATCAAAATCCCTACCTACTATACAAGCTAGGGCTTTCCTACAAAGGAGATCCAGCCTTCGCCACTGGAAGTGTGCATGAGGGTGCATGCTCTGACAGTGGAAACCTGCTGTAAATTTAACGTAAATAATTACGCGAATTACCCACCTGGTCATAAGATCACCACAATTGATAATCACCTCCATCTCTATCTATTTCCATCTCTGCCTGGTTTCTGAAGTTTTTTTATCTATTTGTTAATGAGTCAGCTTCATCCAATCAAAAGCCCCATTGAATGTATAAACTACTGACAAAAAACCTCAGAAACCTGGCAGTTGTAAGAAAACAAATTAAATATCTCACCAAAGGTCTCCATGGCAAGCCGAAGATCCGACTCCTCCTGAAGCTTTTGCCTGCGCAACTTCTCTGCAAGTTTCTGTTCCGGTGTTAAATCTTCCTTCTCGGCTGCCAGGCGTTCAGCTTTCTCTCGCTCTAAGCGCTGTAAAACATTTGGTAAGCAATTTTCTTTTACCTTGACTGCATAGGAAAGGTCAGGAGTTGAATAAAAATTATCTTCCCACTTACCTAAACAGCCCATTTCAAAAACCTATCTATGTATCTACCAATAAAGTCAAATTTGTATCGCAAAAATCCATCAAATGATACCAAAGGTGACATTTTTAACAAATAGTTATCAGTAGATAGGTTATTGAAACCGGCTGTAAATGATTTTACAAAAGGAATAATTAATTCATTTTTTGTATATAATAATAATATGTAAGTCTGTACTCTGTAAGGTATTTATATGGGCCTTTGCCGCCCAAATTAAAGGTTAATTAATTTAATTTGTGTCACAAAAATTACAGAGACAAAATTAGCAACATTGAATAGCTTATAATTATGAGTATTTTTTTAGTAAGAGGGCTAAATACTATTCATTACCTATAAGTTGATGCTAACTTGTAATAACATCTATATGAACCACTGTGGTTTCTTGATGTTATTGTTACATGAATGTTTTAGATGTATTATTTAAAATGGAAATAAATGCAAAAAAAAAGAGTAAGTGTCATTTGTGTCCAATGTAGAAACAATAATCATAGTATGTATTTCGGATCACAGCTCTCTTCCCTCAAAGAAAGTATTTAATTATTAGATTCTCATAACGATTTTAGGCATATTTATTATTATTAACTCACAATATTCTTATAATTATACCTAAAAGCAATTTGTGAACTAAGAAAAAAATCATCTTTGCAAGAACTATTTAGCAATAAAACAAAACAATATGCTCAAATTACAATACTAATTCACAATTAAGTAAGGTTTAAAAAATAAAAAACAATATATTACATACACTATACAGTACCTACAAAGCAAACTATTTTACATCAGTAAATAGGAATTTTGTTATCAAGGTAAAATTGGCCAGCATTCAGAAAAAAAAGTTTCAATTTTACTCATAAAAATTGAGTTTTTAGTTTAACAACTATTGACTATATTTTTCCTATAATAACTCAAGAAGTTTAATGAAAAGTTTTTTCTATAAGGTTTAACTATTTTAATGTAATTAAAAACCAAATACAAATGAACTTGTTTTTTATCATTAAAGGACAGCAAATTCTTACCTCTTTTTCTGCAATTTTATCGCTTATCTTTTTCTTCGGCTTTGGAGCAGGTGGGGCTGCCTCTTTCTTTTCCTCATCTTTCTTTTCTTCCTCTTCGTCCTCCCAGCTGTCCTGTAACACAAGCTGACGTCAACACTTGCGCAAATATTGAGGTTAGCAAAAAACATTTCCCGTTTTGTTTATTAACTTTATGTAATGACAAAGATGCAGCCGAAACTTGGCAGCTGGGGCCGTTACCTTGACTGTTTCTTCGACGTCCTCGCCTTCCCACCTATTTGAAGACGTCAACGTGGTCGGAAGTTTAGGTTCGAAGTCATCCGCATCTAAAATCAACGGTATGACAATCTAATAATTCGCATCCAAATATTTTCCTAATATCTACAAAGCACTGAATACGTACCCCACGACTCCTCCATGATTATAAACTTTTTGCAGCAGTCAGCCGATTTCGCGAACTTTTCACGTGAAAGACGAATAGAGACTTCAAGTTACTTCGTAGCTTTTTTCACACAAGATGTCTCCCGGATCGACTCTTTATCGACGATAAAATTCTCAGGCGAATTTTGTCAAACAAACGAAACTTTTCTCGAATGCCCACGATTGAATTGAGAAATAGTAAAACAATGACATAATTTTATCGAAGTTACAGCACAGCAGATATCAGATTTTGTAAGGAAAAAATATGACTCCATCGCAAACGATATTTCTCAATTTACTAAAATTCCAAAATGGCCGACTGACAGATGTCATGAGTCATGATGTTACTAGTTTAAAAAATAAACCATTTGTTACCGTAAGTAAAAAAAATTAAAATAAAACTTGTATTTTTAATAATAATTACTATTTTTATCTTATGAATAAAAAAAAAGTCAGCATGATTAAAATCTAATAGGTATAAAACGACATTCGCCATGCTACTACACGCTGGTAGTGCCACACCTGTCTGACTGTTAAAATAGCACAGATGGCATTGTAGCATTAACTGTAAATGAATGGGATTTTTCCATTTTGAAAGACTTTTTTGTAGTTTAAGTATGTACCTATTTCAGTATTTAATAAAAAGATGAAAACAAACAATTACCTAGTAAGTAGGTAGGTAACAAAAGAGGTTATAAGTTATAACTAGTGTCCGACCGAAAGTTCGGTTTCGGTTTCGGCCGAGTTTCGGCCAAAAATCAAGTTTCGGCGGCAGTTTCGGTTTCGGCCGAAACTTTTGCCGAAACCGAAACTGATTTCGGAAGTTTTCGTGCACACTCGCCTAACTTCGTTTCTTGCGGCAACGCTTTGACAACGCAACTGAATTTGAAAACATAATTAAAATATAATTAAATATTAATTACATTTTAATTATGTTTTCAAGTTAATTTAATATTACATTAAATAAATGATCTCACCAAAAATATTTTCATGTATAGTGATGCCAATACGATACAATATAACTCGCACTGTCAAAAAGATATTAGATCTCATGTGAAACCAAGCTTCTGACTCTACCAAACTTCTAACTCTACACGCCATAATTCTACAAGCCTAACTCCACAAACTCTACACCTTTGTCAAAATATGTGACCTGGCCATTTCGATACATTCGCTTAGGCGTAAGGTGAAAAATTTACGGACTGTTTTTCTGTTATACTATTCTTGTACGAACGAAATGGCCAAGCCACATAATTTGACTAAAGTATAGAGTTTGTAGAGTTAGGCTTGTAGAGTTAAGGCGTGTTAGAAGTTAGGTAGAGTCAGAAGCTTGTTTTCACATGAGATCTAATATCTTTTTGACAGTGCGAGTTATATTGTATCGTCTTGGCATCACTTTACATGAAAATGTTTTTGGTAAGATTTCACTTCTTTTTGAAAGACAATTTTCAGACCTCTAGAGTAAACATTTAGGTAAGTCTCTTACAAATTTTCATCCCCTAGTTTAAGGGGTTGGAGGATAAAAGTTCCGAGATTGTCAATCTTTATATTGGTTATGTGCTAAAACTAGCTTACATACCAAATTTCAGCTTTCTATGACATCCGAAAGTACCCTATAATTTTGTTGATCATCAGTGAGTCAGTGACGAAATCAGGGACTAAAACCTAAATTATTAGACCTTTATAATCAAAACTTTACATGTTTCATTAGTCCGCTACTGGGAACATATCCTGAAAATTTTGTGTATCTGGTATAATCTAATCCCAAGTTATGAGGGTTCAGAATATCGACGAAACGCTTCGAGAAAAAGTAGTCTGGTAGTGCCCTTGCGCTTCGCTTAGCTCGTCTTGACGGGGCACTACCGTGCTCCCAGATTACAACAAAATTAATATACCGTGTTTCCATTTCATGACCTAATTAATGCAGAGTAATGGATAAAATGCACCAAATTTCAGTATTTTAAGAAATTTTCTACTTGACCACGTGAGTTTCGGTTTCGGTTTCGGCCGAAACTGCAGCCACGGCCGAATGTTCGGTTTCGGTTTCGGCCGGAAAACCAGTTTCGGTCGGACTCTAGTTATAACGTATTACTAAGTTACAATTATTACCAATAGATGGCGTTGCATAACATTTCAAATTCCCCCTAGACAAAAATTTTTGAGAACACACGAATCACGATTCTAGACTGTTACTATTACCTTCTCTGAGTTATATAATAAACTTAACCATTTATAATGGTAGTAGGATACTAGTAAATGGTCAGATGATTCGCCTGATGATATACGATTTCCATAGTCGGAGGGAAGTAACTGTTCTACGTTGCCTGCCTTTTCTGTATACATTATATTATTATATTAGGTATACCTACGTCTGTCTACGTTTTCTCGCATTCGTTTTGTATGAGATCATGGTTGTACGGCATACCTCTTCGATCGAGGTTTAGAACGTAGAACAGTATATCCTACTACCATTATAAATGTCAAAGTTTTTGAGGATCGTCCATGTATGGATGGATGGATGGATATCCATCTACTTTATATCCCGAAATGATCTACAGTATTCCTGCGAATACCCGATACTATATTTACGAGGACGGACCCGCGGGAAAAAGCTAGTTATTATAGGTATAATTAAAAACTAACGTAGTCGCGACCACCGAGACTTCTGTGAACAATTGCATTACAGTACCTTTCAACAATATGGCTAAAAAGAAAATCGAGTTGTTCATAGACGTAAAGACTGAAAAAGAATTCGAGCACATACTAGATCATTGTAAAAACAAACTTATATGTGAGTACTTATAAAAAAAAAAAGATTACTGCAGAAGCAGCTACCTAGTATCTATTCTATCGCTCGTTATTCGTTTTATAATAGTAGGTTTATTATATAGTAGGTATATTAGCATTTACCCGCTCGCGTTAGTAAAATAACCCACGGGAAACACTGTCATTTTTCGGGACAAAAAGTATCCTGTTTTAATATAAGGTTTGGTAAAATCAATTACGAATACTTCGGGCACATGATCTACTGCTAATGTAAAGACGTTTAAGCAGAAAAATAATTGTCATACTCGAAAAAAAATCTTTATATCCAGGGCGAGATTGCGTTTTGTGGAGAGTCACCTATACTTGAGATGATTTTTTAGTTTGAGTATGACAATTATTTTTCTGCTTAAACGTCTTTACATAAGCAGTAGATCATGTGCCCGAAGTATTCGTAATTGATTTTACCGAACCTTATATACATAAGTAGAGCTACTACTATATCAAATTTTATCATGATCCGTTCAGTAGTTTTTGCTTGAAAGAGTAACAACAATCCATTTATCCATCCGTCTTTCTTTCTGCTACTATCGTCCATATTTCCAGCAAGCAGAGAGCCTTTAGCCATCGCTAAGTAACGTAGTTGTTTTTGACGTTGCGTAAGTCACAATCGATGCCTACAGCCTAGGCTGAGACTATACTTAATTGATCCGGAATTCGGCAGGCCTGGGAAAATTCAGAGTGAAAATAGAACTCTGCGCTAATACAGTAGATAGAAGGATCAAAATATAGTCCCAGTCTTACGTTAAATCCCATACATTTTTGTTTTCGAACTTAGTCGTCGACTCAGGGCCTCTAGTTAAGATGCATTCGATAATTTCGATGGCGAAGTTCGAAAACAAAAATGTATGGGATTGTCAATACTTCATTTTAAGTGACATGTCGCTTATGATGCATTACGTCAAATCCCATACTTACATTTTGTTTTAGAACTTCGCCGTCGAAATTATCGAATGCATCTTGACTAGAGGCCCTGGGTTGGTTATAATTTACCAAGTTAGCCTAATTTAAGTTGCTGTATAAACAAGACTATTGTATATTGTCATAAAGGTGCGGAGGTGTACTGCCACTTCTCTGGCTCGTGCACGGCCCTGGATCATCTCTTCACAAAGATCAAGCTGGCTTGGAGCGATGGGCAAATCGTTTTACTAAAAGTAAGTAGACACGCTTGGGCAGTATAAGGAGATATATATACAGAGTTACAGGTGTCAGAAAAAAAATCTGCTGTTTCCTACAAAAGGGCTCTGGCATATGTGCATTTTGTAGGAAAGAGCTGATTTTTTTCCAAGTAGGGGAGTTGAAACCATAGTAAAAGTTGCATTCCTCTTGAAATTTGGGTTACTGACTGAAAAAACACTGTAGTTTAATAAAGTTCACAGGTTAAGTACATACTTAGATGTTGATCCTCTATGGAGTTGTAGTTCCCCACCATTTTCAATATTATCTCCAATAAAATATATTTTTCAAAATTAAGTAATATTTTATGAGATTTTAGACATAAGTTTTTTTTTTAATTGACGATTATTTTCTCACTTCTCCATTTTTATTTCAAAATTTGTGCTTTTATTTAATTTGTTTTATAGTTTTAATGTAACATTAATGCTGCTAATAATTTATTACATACTAACTATATTATATTACATATATAATACCAGCATTAATGGTTATATCTAATAGCAGCATTAATGGTATTAATGCAATGACAAACAGTGAAATATTTCGCTAAAATCAATACATTTTAATTATTGTAGGTACCCGCAGACGAAATAAAATCATTTGCCAGATTTAGGGACCATAGTCAGCCAATCTTTCTATTCATTTTGGTATGTTATAGATTTAGGTACTATTTTTCTTTAATTTAACTGATATCAACAGTATTTTTATTACTATTAACTTATAAATGAATCAGCATTTGGTCTACGTGGCTACAATCCTGGGCCTCTAGTCAAGACGCATTTAATAATTTCGACGGCGAACTTCGAAATAAAAATGTATGTGATTTGACATAAATCATCACTGTGACATGTCGCTTGCGATGCCCTATGTCAAATACCATACATTTTGTTTTCGACCTTCGCCGTCGAAATAATTATCGAATGCACCTTGATTAGAGGCCCTGCCCAGGTTAGAGTTGCATTTGGAAAGTAGCAAGTTAAATGCCCTTTCAAAATTTATTATAACAATTTTAATAAATATCGGACAAGAATCGGAAAATAACAAAGATATTTCGCGGCGTGGACAACATACGGTTCGCGGAGGTAGCCAAGACAGAATGGGAGCTGTACAAGTTGGTGATGGAAGGCGGGACGGTGGACAGAGTCCTTTACGAGTTGGATGAAGCATCGCCCGAGGAACAGGTAGCTATTTCTATACTTATTTATATTTATGAAATTTGTTTGTTTCCCTCCCCAAGCAAAGCGGGAGACAGCAAAAATTGTTATGACCAAAAAGTCAAAGGGGAAGCACCACGGGAATAACTTTTTTTTTTTGTGACTACAAGATAATGTAATTATATGTTTTAATTTATAATATGACAATTATTACAATGGATTTATGATGACAAAATAGTGCATTGTTTCCAATAGTACTTATGACAAAAACGTTTGAAAGCCCGGAAGTTCTTCGCGCAGCCCATGAGATCTTCATAATACACTACCTACCCTAGAAACACAATGGACGCTGTTCAACATTTCGATTCTTTCGTCATACCAGAGATCACACTCCCAGAGTATGTGATGAGCAGTTTGTTCATAAGGGCCGCCTTCGGTCAAACACTCGCATAGCGGAGGCGGGACTAATTTAAATCCAAAAAGTTTCGCTTTAAAGTTTAATATAGAATAGAGCACTGGAAATGGACATAGGTAACTTTTTATTGCGGCGAAATGTACGGTTCCCTCGAGATTTCCTTTTGCGCGCACGAAGTTGCGGGCACCATGTTTATTAACTTTATCAAGGGACTGTTTCACAATCTTCTAATAAATGTCACATAGCTGCATGTTTTGTCTCTGTCGCCCGATACAAAGTAAGCAGCGACAAAACTGCCGGATAAGCTATTCGCCACTTATTAAGCGATTACAAAAGGCCCCTAGTCAATTATTTGATAATTTCGACGACGAACTTCGAAATCAAAAATGTATGGGATTTGACATAACAGTCGCTAAGTGACATGTAGCTTGCGATGCTATAAGTCAAATCCGACAGGTACATTTTGTTTTAGAACTTCGCCATTGAAATCATCGAATGCATCTTACGAGTATCTAAACGCCCTGGGGGCGTATTACAAGCTCTTAATTCCAGCCAGTTTTCGCCATAAAACAAACTGGCTTGCATTTTCGTATTATGACCACCTATTGCCAGCCAGTCAGCAGTCACGTGACAATTTACTTGCTTCTGCATTGAAACTTGAATGGTATTTTCGTATTACGACAATATAATATCTGACATTAGCTGGCTTGTCTTTACGTCAAACAAAGCCGTTCAGTTTACGCCACAAAATATTAACTTATACTGACTGGTTTATTTTATAGTGTTCTCTTTTAACATTATTTTGGGTATTTTAGTAACTTAAAATATCGCTAAAATAATTGCGAATATTAGTTTATTTTTAAGATATAGGTTTTATTCATATGTTCATAGAAAATAATCATGAGTGAGTTGTGTGACGCTGACGAGCACAGCTGACGTGTTACAAATATGTATTTGAATTTCTAGAAATAATGCCTCACACAAGAAGAATCAAAATCACCTTTCGTAACTCTTTCACGCAAAAACTATTGAACGGATTTTGATGAAAATTCGTATGGTAGTAGTTTAGGCTCTGTATTAAAATATAGGCTACTTTTTATACTTACTGAAAAAATACAGTGTTCCCGAGGGATACTATATTTACGCGGGTAGAGCCGCGGGCAACAGCTAGTTCCTAATAATTTCAATCCACAATAATTATTGAGGTCATAATTTATAAAATAATTTGCACTTTTAAAAATAATCTACAATCCGGTCAGATCTAAATATCATACATCATCTAAATATCGCATTATTTTAAATAATATTATTTTAATAAATAATAATAATTCCGACAGTACAAGTTTTCCTTCATTTATTAACAACTCTGTGCCTACTGAGAGCATGCCACAAAAAACAGACTGTCAAATTTGAGTCGAATTTGACGTTTCCTTACGTCACAGAACCAAACTAGGATGAATCCAGTCAGAATGAAATGTCGTTGTAATACGAAAAAAGAACCAGGCACTTTAGGGCCGTATATTGAATTGCCTGGAAACTGCCTGGTTTTGTAAAAGATCGTAATACGGCCCCTGGCCTTAAATGTTGCCCGTAACTTCGTGCGACCCGAAAATTACCTATGTAGCGATTTATCGCTTCCTTATGGTTTATTGTGTATGTGTGCTAAATTTCATCCAATTTAGTAAAGAAGTTTCAGAGCCTATATAATCAAAATTTTCTTCTTTAAAATATTAAAAATACTTATAACGAGTTCGATTACGGTGGCCAGTTTCAATGAAACCACGCCAGCTACGCAGGATTAATTTTATACTGCATATGTATGTGCGCAAAACACAACAGCACTCACTCTTCCTTTACTCCTGTGGCACAGTAGGACGGATGTCCAACACGGTGAGAGATTAGGCGCAGCATTTTTACAACATTTTGTGTTGTTCCAACGCGTGAATAGAACCCACGACCTCCGAATCCCAGAGCTAAGCCTAAACTACTGGATTACGGAGGCGTACGATACAAGTTTAGACGAAGATTATTTATAAGGTGTAAAAATAATACATAATTTATCCATACGCTAGAACTAAACAGATTCGAATGAACAAGAATATAAGACTTTACTTTTTTAATCGTGTACACGTTGGAACGAACATTGAAAATAGCTTCAAGTTTCCGAGGTATAAATATTTTATCCCAAGGACTGGCTGGACAATCTCGAAGCTGTGCAGCAGCTGGAGCGAGAGCAGGCAGAGTACTCCAGGAAGTCCAGGCAGGCGGCCCGTAAGCGTCACCGCGCGGAGAAGATAGCCGCCAAACTTCAGCATCTGAATTTTGTACTGTTCTGGCCTAATACTAAACACGCTCATCCAGAGCTGTATGAGCAGTGGGATTTGAATGGTGAGTAGAGTCAGAAGTCTATTTGTCTTAAGATGTTCAATTCGCATCATAGTTCCAGTCTCAGTATATTTCGTCTCAATCGCACGCGCTCGATTTGATGCTTGTTCGAAAGCGATCGCTTTACTTGAGATTGAAGCGTACTCTACGATTTAAACAGAAATTATATTACGAAAATTGGTCCCCTGGAAACTTCTTCTTACTACTAACATTATTCTAAGGCGATATGTTTTTGAGTTTATTGTCAAAAAAAAATAGAAAGTTATAGTAATAGCAAGGAATTTGTAAGTAAAGTAAAGTAAATAATGTACTTACAAATTCTTTGAGTAATAGTAGTGGTCTCTATTTTTTTTTGTTTATTTCTACGACAATGTAGGTACAGACTGAAGAGTGAAAAGACAGGAAGGAGATTCAGGTAGCTTACTAATGCAAGTCACAAAAGTTTATCCCTAATCAAAAAAACGCTCAACGCGCCTAAAGTAATCGCTTCAAAATACTACTTTATCTTGCAGATATAGTGATGATTGGTCGTGAGGAAATCCAACTGAATAAGGAATTGGCAGAGGACATATTATATGCTGGTGACGCTGATATCAACGAAGCTTCAATGCACGCACTCCTGAACGGATCAGCACTGGCTATTTGTTTCAGATTATTGGATACTGACAAGAATTTTGCCCGTAAGTTAAACTACAATAAGTTAAAATATATCTACACTGTGTATGTTAGCACGTAGTCAATCCTTGAGAAATAAATACACATCGTTTAAACACACTCTTTGTATGGGCAATATTGTGCCGTTTCTGAGATATTTGCCGTTTTTAACGGGTTTTTTGCAGATATCATAGAGAATAGAGACACTCGTAAGATCTATAAATAAATAGATAAATGTTATAGTTATTTGAAAGAACTTTCAGTGTATGATTTTTTTTAAATTGTCTTCACCTCCCGATGTACTTAATTACCTAATAGTAGAGGAGACCGTGGGAGGTCGACCTTCACCGATCTGATAACCAGATGAGACATATTTTTTATCAAATATAATTTATAAACAATTATGCCTATAATTACTTGCCTATCTAAAAGTGCTCATGGCTATTTTTAATAAAATTAATTTTAATCGATTTTTTTTCATCACTTTCATTCTTTTGATAACCAAATGAATTTTATTTCACTGTTAGTTTTTAAGACACAGAATATGCCTCAGTAGGCTTGCCTACTCATTTCTGTGTATAGCTACCTGGCAAGCCGATGTGAACAGGTAAGTCAATATAGGTGACTCCATCGTTCTGCTAACTTAACGAAAGTTATATCAAATTTTAGATTATTTTATTACAAAATCAGTCATATAGACTTGCCTGCAAAAAATCATACTTAAAGTACTGTTGCCTAGCTAAAAACTTTCAGAGTTTTAGCCATCTGATAGGTGCGAGAGAGAAAGTAGAGCGTCCGAAGTCCGTGTGGTAGAACAGGACACAACATAGCAGCTGCAAGCTACCTATTAATTATTTTTTTCTAAATTTTATTTTTATTTTTTATACTAATATTTTAAAAGTAACACTTATTCTTTCCCGCTTTACGGCATTTATTTAATTTAAAATAATAAATAAATTATTCTCTATTTTATCCTAAATAAAAAATATAGATTTTTTAATTTTACAATTTAGCTTTAAAATTATAAAAAGTTTTGTTGAATTAGTTTTATTTATTTATTTATCAATATATTAATATAATAATATTATATTAATATTTTAACTTATTTATTTTTGATTTTTGCATAGCTGTAAGTACGTATAGTGTGAAATAATATAAAAATTGTGATCGAAATTAGGTATAATAAATTGGAGTTCAAAATTAATGACAAGTGTAAATAAATGCTGTCTGTCACTCACATGTACACGAGCATGCGCACTCGGATACATTCAACGGTCAGGTAGCTTGCACCTGCTATGTTGTGTCCTGTTCTACCACATGGACTTCGGACGCTCTACTTTCTCTCTCACACCTATCAGATGGCTAAAACTCTAAAAGTTTTTAGCTAGGTAAGAACAGTACTTTAAGTAAGATTTTTTGCAGGCAAGTCTATATGACTGATTTTGTAATAAAATAATCTAAAATTTGATATAACTTTCGTTAAGTTAGCAGAACGATGGAGTCACCTATATTGACTTACCTGTTCACATCGGCTTGCCAGGTAGCTATACACAAAAATGAGTAGGCAAGCCTACTGAGGCATATTCTGTGTGTTAAAAACTAACAGTGAAATAAAATTCATTTGGTTATCAAAAGAATGAAAGTGATGAAAAAAAAATCGATTAAAATTAATTAATTAAAAATAGTCATGAGCACTTTTAGATAGGCAAGTAATTATAGGCATATTTGTTTATAAATTATATTTGATAAAAAATATGTCTCATCTGGTTATCAGATCGGTGAAGGTCGACCTCCCACCGGCTCTTAGACTATAAGTATAAGTATTTTACGGATTGACTACGTTTCGTTATACCAAACCGCCTATAGAAATAAACGTGGAACTGAAAACGAGTAGACTGCTAGTCTCATGATAAATAAAATGCTGCCTAAATTCACCTCCTACAGAGAAGTCAGATGATTGTTGCTGGACTTTTAAATCATCATAAATACAAAAATCAAAAAAATGTTCTTTGAGGCCATTTTACCACTCTGGAAAATAGACTGCATTTATATTAAATGTATGATTCTTCACACTATAGATATAGGTAAAGGAGTAACTTGGTTTATATATTTTGCAATTACTAATAAGTATTTACAGTATTGGTTCGTAAAATTCTTTACGAAGACATTGCAGTCGAAGACGATGAAGGCTCTGAGAAAAATGTGACGGCTTTTGATAAATACAAGTCATATAGCCAGTCCAAAGAAGAAATTCTTCGAAAACGTAAAGAAGAGAAGATGATAAAGAAGGTTAGTTATGTTTTATCGTTTAAAAATATCCTTTTCTTGTATTCATTTAAAACAAGTTCTTTAACAAACTCTGTTTGCTAAGTCTACTTCCTGAGGATGCTCCGGGGTCAGACGATACGAAAGAAGCTGATGTTTGCTTTTCAAGCGATAAACCTTTAAATAATTTTCAGGAGGAAAAAATCTGGCGTCGCGCTCGTCGTCTATCTGAAATGCAAAGATTGGCGAGACAAGAAATCGAAGATACTATACAGGCAAAAAAAGCTGCAAAAGAGAAACGCAAGATAGAATTACTGAAATCAGGGGTAATAAATTTTATGATATTGTAGACAATTATTTTTGTTGTAATATCAAAAAAATACAATTCTGGACATAGATAACGAAAACAACTTTGAATAATAATTGTAAATGATATCATCTTTTTGTAAATCTATCTTCTCTTCGGTCTTATAAAACTTATATATTTAATATTATAAAGTTTAAATCGTAGAATAATTATTTTCTTCAGAATTTGGACGCATTGGCGGAATTCGAAAAGGAAAGTGATGGTATTGAAGAAATCGATATCAAAATACCACAGGTAACAGCTTAACTCTGAACGATATACATTAACACATTTTTGATTATTATTTACTAAACGCCAAAAGTGGGAACAAAATTTACGCGTATATATACGAGTTTCATATAAAAAGTGTAGTAAGGCGGGCATAGGATCTCAAGGCTATATTAAACCGAAGTACTTGCGACTACGAATCCAGTAAATGTTTAAATTGTAAAGACTAAATCGATCGATCGCTTATGAGTGGGAGCTTTAAATCAAAAGCACTAAGGAGTATTAATATCAACTTTAAAGCAAATCGCTCTCAAACAAATTTCTTTCCCTTTTTTAACCCTGTTAGGGAACGAATGTCAATAAACTATGATACACGAATTCCATAAATTCTGTTAAATAATGTTTGCGCAAAATATGAAGTAGATTGGACCAAGGAATCACGTTGCGCCATACAAACTTTTTCCCTCCTTTTCACCCCCTTAGGAGTAGAATTTCGAAAAATCCCTTCTTATCGGATGCCTACGCATTACAAAGAGCAAGCCCTGCAAGTTTCAAGTCTCTACGATCAGCGGTTTAGGCTGTGCGTTGATCCGTCAGTCATTCAGGACTGTATAGGTAAGGATACTATTTAGAAGTTGATGATATTCTTATTTTCTAGGAATTGCCGGAAGACGTAGAACTTGAATCAAGTGAAGATGAAGATGAAGACGAATATTTCCCACCAGCTGGTCTCCTTATTCCTGGGTTCTACGCACCACCCAATGATGTGTCTAAGGGAAACGGCTTGGCCGTGCTTTTTCCAAGAGTAATTAATTAAGTTGCTGACATATACATAAAATTATTTACTTATTTAAAGTTACATAATATGCTTAGATTATATACTATGATCTAATTAAGGGTCAGATCATACCACGATGGTACGCGTTAACTATTCAAAATCGAACTTTATATGCTTCACAAAAAGAAGCAGCGCCGCATTTAAAAGTCTTGTTATTTCTATAGTGTTGTGCCTTGTGGGTGTTACCGTAAAATTGTAAAAACCGTTAGATTGTAATATTACTAGAGATATTATAAAATGTCGACAGATTTTAAATGTGGAAAAGCCACGCTTCGGCATGAATGGGCCGGCTTGACCGGGTAAATACACGACCTCACAGAAAACCGACGTGAAATAACGCTTGCGTTGTGTTTCGCCGAGTGAGTAAGGCCCATGGGGGATTGGGGATTTTAAGAACCAGGAACGCAAGTCGCAGCACCAGAGGAGTTACAAGTGTAACTCTCTGGTGTTGCGAGTGTCCATGGGCGGCGGTAATCGCTTACCATCAGGCGATCCGTCTTCTCGTTTCCTGTTCATTACATAAAAAAAATATTGTCAAATAAAAATTGTAATATTTACCGTGCCGATTTGTTAAACGGCAAGTGCCCCGCGCCACCATATTTGTTTGCTTAATTATAACGAAAACTGTCGACTTATTATAATATCTCTAGTAATATTACAATCTAACGGTTTTTTACAATTTTACCGTGACATTATGACATGGGCATAAGCTGCGGGACTCGCGATAATAAAATTCGATTTGTTGACCTTTGTTTTTGGTCTTGTTACAGATAGTAGCTCAATATGTGACTCCCGAGCCGGAATACCTTCCACCGCATGTCCTGGTGTTAGTGGACGTTTCGAAACGATACAATGCCATCAAAATTATAGCTGCACATAAAAATGACATAATACATGTAAGTTGTTAAGTGACTTTTCAGCTCTTGTCACAATTCGCCGCGATAAATATACGAGAGAATTGAGAATTTTTAAACATGACACAGGCTGTGTTCCGCGAAAAAGGCACATGTAAGCGCTTATAAGCAAAATGGCGATTTCTAAGCGGTAAGCGCTGTTAATGCTAAATGATATTTTCCTCTAGGACACGTTATCCTCTAAAAAACAATAGTGATTTCAAAATAAAAAAAACTTGAGAGGTGTCAAGGGACACCCGGATGGAACGAAGTTCCGGGTGAAAATATCTGGCTTGCTTTCTATAAGAGAGAGAGACAGACAGAGAAACATGCGACGCCGCACAGCTTACAATAGCTTACTATAGCAAAAAAAAGACATACAGAGAGACAATTGTACATGTATATATAAAATAAATAATAATACAATATCCGAACCGATATTATCCATACATACATTACATACATACATACATACATACATACATACATACATACATATATACATACATACATACATACATACATACATACATCAATATAATAAATGTATACGCGTAAATATTTAATTTTTATAAAAAAAAGTGTCGTGACAACTTTTCGTAAGAATTTTTTCCGTCTAGCCCCCTTTCACAACGCGCGATAAGGAACTTCGTTAATCAAAACGGCGCGGCGGATTATGCCAGCGCTACTGAAGTAAGTATAAGTGTCCTGGCCGACAACTGTCATTTTCTTTTTTGCGCTTGCAAGCGCTTATAAGCGCCATTTTCCGCGGAAAACAGCCAATCACAGGGGCGAAATTATCTACAAATGACAGCTCGAGTACCGGCGAATGTCAGCCATGTTGACGTAAGCCTAACGTTGACAAAGAAATAATTTCAGACGTCGTGCAGTCAAATCTATCATATTATAAGGTATTATGGAATTATAATAGGGATCCTCTTCTTTCGCATAATTTTATTTGTCATAATTTCATTTGGCATACCTCACTTGGCATAATTTTACTACGCATAATAATACTTTGGCATAATGGTTTCTTGGCACACTACATCATTAGGCATAAATATCATTAAGACTAATATTGTTTGTCCTAATTTAATGAGGCATAACTCGTAAGGCATAATTTTTTTTGTCATAATAATACTTTGGCATAATTGTTTTTCGGCATAAACTCGTTAGGCATATTTTTTTGTCAAAATAAATTCAAGGCATTCTGTCACAAGGCACAAATATGCATAAAATAGAACGACATAATGAAAACACGGTTAAGGTAATTAAACGCATATTTATGAAACATTAAAAGCAGGCATTACACTCATATACCTAATTACCTAGTGTAACATGTGTAACAGTAAGTTAAGTTGCGGCGGGGTGGCCCTTGGGCCACCCGTAAGCCGCTAACATGTTTAAAATAATTAGCTCGGCATGTTCTTAGATAGCAGTTCGTGTTTTTTGTCCGAGTTTAATTTCGTTATCAGTCGAAAATTATAATTATAATTGTTATTTCGTCTTAACTCGCACACCTAGTAGAATTTATCATTCATTAGTATGTGAAAAAAAAATGCTACAAAGATGTATGCGTAAATATAATAGTATGCTTAAATATCATTATGCGTAATTTTATTTATACTTTTTCATATTATGCATAAAATATTATTCTTAATGAATATTATGCGTAAAAAAGTATATGCCTTACAATAAGTATGCCTAACAATTATTATGCTTTTAGTAATTATGCGAAAAAAAAATTATGCTAAGAAAGTTATGACAAATGAATATTATGCGAAACTACTATTAGGTCAAATGAAATTATGCCAAGTAAAATGATGACATATGATTTTATGCGAAAAAATAGGGAACCATTATAATATTGTCAATTAAGTCAAAGCATAAAATGACCAGCGCCCAGCCCCGTGAACGAGAGTCTTGGCTTGAAAAATCTCACGTCCCGCTCGCCACGTGTAACCCCCGTATACGTCTAGCCACGCACACATAGCTGCGAGCTGTTATTCATGTAAAGGTGATCCCTCACCTGAAACATTCGCGTGTAATGTAACGTTATATATTCGAGCATGATACAATTTGTTGTCGGTGTGTTGCGAATCCATTAGCTCATCCATCAGTTCCTTTATCCCCGTCCGTTAGTGTCATTAAAACAGAATTCAAAATGGATTTTCTAAGCATAAAATATATGACGAGACTGTTTTGTTTGCAGATGGGCATATTTAGAGGCACTTCACCAAGTAACGCTATTCATGTAGCATACAGTGTGAAACAGTTTGATTCTATGAAATTTATCGACTTGTGAGTAAATTCATTTTATAGTTACACACATAAATATAATATATAATTACGTACATTATACACATATAATTTTGATCGTATTATGCGATGATGTAAATATTATTCAGTTCTCCGTGGTCTAGTAGTTTCGAACCACTAGACTACGGAGGGTGTTAGGCAACCATTTAACAAAAGAAGGAAGGAAAGAAAAATTATTATAAACAATGGAAAAAAGTAGCTGTAGGTATGGTAGTAAATAGTAATACAAACTTTATTATCTATATAAAAGGCAAAGCTGATTGACTGATATAGCAACGCATAGGCCAAACCCCCCTGTTAGTACACCTACGCAATCGTATGCGGCAGCAAATCCCTGCGGAACTACTGCGATAGTAAAATATCTGTGGAAAGTTAGTAGGTACACTGCAGTTTTTTCTCAATGAAATGTCATTATAATTTTCGTGGACTGCGGGTACAGACGTTATTTAAAAATGTCGTCCCAGTCATCGCTTTCAGATTGTGAAGAGAAATAATTGTAGTTGCTGGCGTTAGTATTAAAAAGAAAGCATAGAATCTGGTTGCATGAAATGAACTAGAAACGAAAGAAAAGGAAAAAAAAATAATTTCTTAAACTTTTCTCCATGACACCTCTTTTTTGTACGTATTTCTATAATCTACGATATCAACTGCATATAATTTGGGATAATTTAGAATTAAATTCAAAACATTTCAATGTTTTCGGCTTCCATGGTGCGAAAATCTGTCCTCACCAACAGAACGCGTGCGGACGCATCGCGATGCGAAACACCCGCGACTATAGGGGATCGGACAACATCTAAAATATTTAGTTTCATTGATATATTCAGAAATATTGAGACATTACTAGCTGGTAAATGTAAAAAAATATATTATTTTATGTGTAGTTTACTAATTAAATACATTTAAAAAGTACATTTTTTTTTGCGTAATCGGTAAACAAAACCTACATCATTAGTTTACTTACATCATACACAAAAACATTCATTATAATAAGTATGAACTTAAACGCACAACCACAGTGTAATAAAGAGATACAGTGGTCCAACGCGTTTGAAGTCGCGCGAAATGCCGCTTTTGTGTAGGTATTCGTCATTGCTGCAGGGTTGTCACAATAATGTGTTTTATTATAATCTGTTCTACATTTTGTGTATTCGTAGTATGTGTATATAGAGTACTAGGAATAAAACAAAAAAATATATATTTATATATTATAGAAGTATTAATGAAGAGTTTTATTATAAAAAATACAAATGCGTATACAAAACTCAGGGTTCGCATGATATATATCAATTGATATTTGTGATTGATATATATCAAAATTGATATTTATGTTTAAAAATGTAAAATAATGTTTTAAATGTAAAAAATCTTACATCAAGTCATAGTCTAAATACACAGGTCTTATTTTCCGAGAGTTTCACAAGCCTAGGTCATCAAAAACTAGCTATTTGACACGACATTAACTAATCATTAGGCTTATGATACCCACGTGACCCCCTGTTTTTCGGAAGAAAATTCCTTGTTTGTTATTATACTATTGTTATATCATTTATACCATGTGTCAAATTAATTCGACTGATAAAATTAATACACTTTTTTTTTTCTTCTGGTTATAAACAAAAGTCATTTTATGGATTTAAGACTTAATATCTATCGTTGATTTTTAATTTATTTGAAAACTTTGAATATCAATTATAAATAAATGAGTTTAATTTTACTTCCCTATCTTCAAATTATCAGACATACAAATTATTTCGATTCAACTATTACGAAAAAACATATCAGAGTATGAAATTTGTATGTAATTTTGAAAATATCATGAATATCAAGAAATCAAAAATATCGGATATATATCAAAGATATCTGATATTTTGATATTTATTATAAATATCGGATATTTACGAACCCTGCAAAAGCTACAAATGCGAAACTGAAACTATTTTCGACATTTAGATTTACTAGTTTTTAGATTGCGATTGTTGAATTTGACGATGGAGTTAGTAAATTCTCATACGTAGATACAATTTTATTAAAAATTCTGACGGGAAACAGGCGCATGGTTTTGTATTAAAATTAATCTTCTATAGCTGTTCATATAATTGACCATTGTAAATAAGTACCTACATACAACTCAAACGAAACACTGTCGCAAACCTCTTAAAACAATCAAATTAAAAAGCGTCAACCCCGGCTGACGTGTCCCAAGCGAGTGTATGGCAGCTTGGGCTCGCTACCGCCCCTCTCTCACCTCGCACGCCCCGCACGATTGCTCTGTCTAGACGTGTCCGTTGGACGACTGTAGGTAAGTTCTATAGGCTGTGGCACAACTATCAGAGATATTTACAAGTATGTTTCTGCGGCCGTATACTTTATACCTACTTCATACGCCATAACAAGTGACGTCATTTGTATGGCGATTTTAGTATGGAGCGTTT
Organism: Glaucopsyche alexis; assembly: GCA_905404095.1. Taxonomy (NCBI): domain Eukaryota; kingdom Metazoa; phylum Arthropoda; class Insecta; order Lepidoptera; family Lycaenidae; genus Glaucopsyche; species Glaucopsyche alexis. The sequence continues at coordinate 3,376,826 of FR990057.1, forward strand.
TTACGAGACTTGCGAAATTTTATATACAAATCGCTGTACCTTTAAAAATATTGAATTTGATATACGGTTTCTTCTGAGAAGTTACTCATAATATTTAAGACTACTATTCATTTATGCAATAAAAAAAATCAGTCCGCTTGCCTATTATGTGTTCTGTGGAAACACCACTAGCGAAACGTCTGCGTCTGTGTAAAGATGATATCGCTATTCTTTGCGAAACAATAACGACAACAAGGGAGACATAAAATATGCGAACCTTTGCCATACTACTGACAGTGTTTTCGTTGTTTCGCTACCGCAACTTCGCAAGCGAACGCGTAGGTGTACTAAAGGCGTTAAGGCTAGAAATTTCAAATTTTTCACACGTATTCCTTATATGACATCCACTAAGGAAGGATTTCTAAAAAATCAACCTACAAGGGGGTAAAATTAATGCTACTACTAAATATTATACAAAGAATATAGAATACTTAAATATAATAAAATATACTTAAAACAATATTTAAATAAGAAAATAACTAAATGCCTAGTACATTAATATTCAAGTACTTATAAAATTTTAAAAGCACATTTAGTAAGCTTATGAAGGGCTAAAGGAAGAAGTCTTCTTGAAAATTTATTTTCACCCTCGAATTATCTGCGTTGTTCTTGTAAACTGTTTCTTTGCAGAAGCAATGTGTGCATAGCATTCATGGTAGCCATGAAATCTGACCTGACTCTACTTGCTCTAATGGACCTACATCCGTTTTATGTCAGTCGAGATGTTACTACCGGCGAAGAAGATTGCTCTGTCCTCTTTGATGTCAGCTATGGTGACTACTATCCAGAGTTTGAAGACATTTCTTAAAAAAATAGTTTATGTATAGGTAAAGTAGATGAAATTACAAGAGACTTTTTAATTTATAGAGAAAAAATAAAATTACTTAATAGTAAATTACTTAATAATTTGACTTTTAATCTAGTTAGTAATTAGGATAGTAGGTACTTTAAGCCCTGCCAATCATTTTTTTCTAGTTTAAGTATAAAAATGCAAGTATAAAGAATATGCAGCGAATAATTCTATTCAATACAACTAGAAGTAAATAGGGAGATAAATTAAATAATAATAAATCCAATAAAATTTTATTAATAAACACATTATATTAACTGGGACAGTATAAACTTATATCTATTGTTTATAACTATTTTAAATCTTATACAATAGAAACATAGCTTCACAATATCTAAAGACTTTTGAAAGCCTGTTTTAATTTTCAGTTACAAAATATTGTTCATTTCTGATCAATTATCGTCAATGAAATCAGAATAAAAGAACTTAAGACTAATTATTATTAATATGAAATTACGTTATTGAGTAATAATTACTACTTCAGTATTTTTTTCATGTATCCGCTCTGTTCCTTGAGAACATCAAGAATCTTTTGAGTCATCACAAGAATACGATCATCGCTCAAAACATATGTCGATCTTGCATCTACGTTTTGGTCACCATCTTGCTCGCACGGTATATCTAAAATAGAATTACTAGTTGTCGGTTTTCTGAGCGCCATCGGTCTCATTTTTGAATATCCATTTTCGTAATCTTGCAGAGCCTTCGCTAACCAATCACAAGAATAGTTATTATCATCTAAATATACCATCAAATCATGTTTGTGTGACAACCAAGTATTGTGGTCTAAATACTTAAGATGGTTATGCTTCAAGGACAAGATCTCCAGAGATTGTAAATCCAGAAGGTACTTAGAGTCCAAAATTTCAATGTTGTTGTAAGACAAGTCCAAAAATTTCAAAGACTTGAGTCCGTTGAATGTTCCGTACCTAATTTCCCTTATTTTGTTTCGAGATAGCCTCAAATTATCTAAATACGGCAGTTTCTGTAACGACGAAGGCTCAATGACCTGAATTATATTTGAACTCAAATCCAAAAAAGTCAACGACTCAGGAAGCTGCACCGAATTCTTGTCTAGTTCTTGGATGTAATTCTGACTCAAGTTGAGACGCACCAGATGGTACTGGCTGTTCAATTGGACTTGGAACAGTTCGGTGATGTTGTTACAGCTGAGTATCAAATCTGTCAGCCCATAGGCTTCATCGCGTGGCACCTTGAGTGTCGTCAGGCCGTTGTTGGATAGATCCAGCACACCTCCTTGACTATGGAACGTTAATCTAAGGCTGTGGATATTTTCTATTAAATTATTAGTTAGATTCACTGTTCTCAGTTGAGTGCTTTCTCCTATAGTTTCTTCAGGGAAGTCATCCATATTATTGTGTGACAAGTCTAAGCTCTGCAGATTACGCATTAGTGAAAAACTTCTGTAATGTATTCTTGTCAAGTGGTTGCAACTTAAATTCAGGTAAGTAACATACTGCAGGTGTTCAGCGTTGACGATGAACGTGAGTAATTTGTTGACCGATATATCGAGTGAAGTTAAATGTGATATGGCCTGGAAAGCATTATACTCGATATTGCTTATGGAATTTTTTGATAAATCGACCTGCACGTCCACGCGGTTTTTCAAAATGTTTCTTACAGGACGTGCCATTTTAGTTGGATACTCCATTGTTGTATTAGGTATAAAAACGATATTATTATCAGATAGTAAAATTCTACAAATCGAATGGTCCTCCAAATGAACCCAATGTCTGGCAAGCACAGCCGGTTCCAATTGGGATATTTTGTTTCGTGAGATGTCTAATGTTTCCAAGTCATTAATTGTCGCTATAGAATCCTCGTTTACGTAATCTATTTCGTTATTAGCCAAGTAAAGATGTTTCAAATGTCTAGTGTAGTTAAATGCACTGTTTATGTCTGAAATTCTATTGTTGTTTAGTTTAAGAGTAACGAGATAGGTCAAATTTGCAAACGGTTCATCGCTGAGGTCAGAAATAGAGTTGTACGAAAGATCTAGCTCGGTGAGTCCCGAAAGATCTTCAAAGGTGTCCCTCCTTAAGTTGTCAATATTATTATGTGATAAGATTAACGTTCTTAGCCTAGTAGGTGGCGAATCAAACTGGAATACTTCCTTTAGATCTGTCAGCGAGTTGTGCGACAGAGAAATACTCTCTATGAAATTAAGGTATCTAAATGGGCTACCTGATATTTTTTGGATTCTGCTGTAGATGACTTTCAAAGTTTTCAGTTGAAACATGCTCTGTAGGAACGTCATGTTCGTTTCAGACCAATTCCCGTAGACCGTCAGAGAAGTCATAGCCTGTAAGACTTCAGGGTTAGCGTGTTTGTCCAGGGTCTCCTCAGCATCGTCTACGGTGATGTGAATCGTTGTGTTGTAGTTGCTGGATCCGAGGCAATAGGGTTCGAGTCGGAAGTTGCTCAGAGCGTGGATGCATTTGACTCTATACGAACAGTGGCCCAGAAAGGTTATATCCTTTGTTGGGCAGTATCCGTGAACTGCAGACAGTGTTAGCATCGCGATCAGTAATGCCACTGGAATTAATAAAAGTGTTTTTACAATAAAGGAATTAAGATAATTATTTTAATTGAAGGAATAAATCAATAGAGACAATCATCAATAGAGGATCGGACAACATCTGAAATATTTAGTTTCATTAATATGTTCAGAAATATTGAGGCATTACTAGCTGGTAAATGAAAAAAAAAATATATTATTTTATGTGTAGTTTACTAATTAAATACATTTAAAAAGTACAATTGGTAAACAAAACCTACATCATTAGTTTACTTACATCATATACAAAAACAATCATTATTATAAGTATGAACTTAAACGCACAAATATCGGAGTTATTTACAAATAAGTATGTTCCTGCGGCCGTATACTTTGTACCTAAGTAGGTACAAAGTATAAGTACACTTTAATCCAATAGTGACGTCATTTGTATGTCGATTTTAGTATGGAGTGTTTTTACGAGACTTGCGTAATTTTATATACAAATCGTTGTACCTTTAAAAATATTGACTTTTGATATACGGTTTCTTCTGAGAAGTTACTCATATTTAAGAGTACTATTCATTCATTCAATAAAAAAAAACAGTCCGATTGCCTATTAAGGATTTTTAATCTAATTTATCTTGATATTTCATAGCTGCTGTTTTACCTGACATGGACCCGATCTAAACAGACACAGAAAAGGTGTAAAAAATTCTTATATTAACATTTTTCGATACTAGCTGCCAGACAGCGCTTTGCAAGTGTCTGCATTGACTTCCATAGACAAAGGTGGAAAGCTAGTTTAAGGAAATCTTCTCGATTGAAATCGAAGCAATCTATCACTAGGCCTCGGGCGCCTAAATATAAATATCCTTAACTTACATAACTATTTTGTCTTGTTTTGATAATATAATTAAGAAAAGATTTGTTTGTTTGTATGTTTCTTTGTTTGCACAGAATAGGCTCCGAATTTTGGCGGAATTTGGCATAGTAGTTGAAGAGAAGACCACGGGAAAGGATATAATATGATGATTTTCATTGCGGCTAAATGTACGGCTTCCGCAGGATTTCCTTGTACTTTTAATTATTTTATGATTTGCCATTTAAGCTGTAGATACTTATAATTATTAAGGTGTAGGTTGTAGCATGTAGGTGTAGAACGTAATATGTTGGTAACGTGTGCAGTGTAGAGTGTAGGAGAAAGTATGTAGTAGTTGTAGGAAGTTATAGGTATAGTTAAATTTTTACGTCAGAACAATGTATATTGGGTCAACTAGAAATATATAATATATAGTTTAGAATTTAAATTTAGGCTTTAGGGTCAAAAAATTACGTCACAAACTCACATAACCAGAATATGCATGGCTATACGGCATTATACCTGCCCCAAAAACACAAAACTTCGATGCGATTCGTCGCATCGTATATTTTTCGAAAGAAAACATAAATATGTACAGATAAATGCATAGAGAATATAACCACGATAAATTGAATAACCTAACCAAGAGCATGTTACGACATGTCTAAGGAGGGTTCCGTAACTATCAACGCGCAATAGTTTTTATTTGATTTACTTCAAAAGTTATTGTCCGATTTCGCTCAAAATAATTTTTCTAAAGAGTTTTTAGCATGGTCTATCAGCACGGAAACTTATAAGTTTCTATCTCCTTTAGTTTAAAAATGCCAGGGGGGGAACAACTTACGAAGCACTGGGGTCTGATTACTTAAAAATGGTTGACTTTGTAAAAAAGTCATGTATAAATAATGTATGAAATCTTGCCTTTATTTCAAAAGAACTATTCAACGATATTCCATACGATGGGGTAGAATGAAAAATAAATTCATCCCTACTTTACATATATGGAGAGCCACCCCTAAAATATAAATTATTATTATTTTATGGTAGCAAAGTCGAGCTCTATGCACAAGTCTTTAACTATACCAAAATTCATCTATTATATTGATAAGTACCGAAGCGCGCATAAACGTCTGTTTACGACAGAAGACGGACGGACAGAGCGAAACTATAATGGTTCCTCAAGTATTACGGAACCCTTAAAAGTACAGTAGGTAATTAGTTGCTAAATTAAAAAGTTACAGGAGTAAAAAACGACTAAACACGACGATTTTATGTTTTTTGTGACATTTTTTTTCTTAAAACAATCATAATAATTATAAATCAGTAGTTACGCTAATAAAATCTATTTTGTACCAATCTCCGTACATTTTCGAATGCGGTTGTGACATGGTGACGTCATTGGTCATGTATTTTTGTATATAGGGCGTTTTGACTGATCTCCAACGACCTCACTTTTGTGATGACTGTATTTTGCAAAGTATTCTGTCAATGGTTGGTCGTATTCGTAGATATGCCATTGCAAAGACCATGTTTTGCAGCTAATAGTATTGATAGACACAGAAAGTTATTTTTTAAATTTAAAAAATTGAAATAAATAAACTTACCAATATTCATTTTTCCGCATCGATCCTTCTTACCCTTGTAATAAGTAAATGCCTCAATCCCTGAAAAATTTAAAGAAAAAAAATTAGTTCGTTCGCATCGTATTAAGTAATAAGTAATTAAGTATCTATGAGTGGTGAAGGCTGGTTCTCCTTCATAGGGAAGCCCTAGCCTGTATAATAGGTAGGAATTTGGATGAGGGTCTTCAAAACGTAATTGGTAAGTGAAGCCGATAAAGATTAAAAGCACTATGCCCTTACTAATAAAAATATTTACACAACGGATAAGCCATTCAATGTTGATTGTTGCTCTTTGTCTGATATGTTGGAAAAGTCACTTGATAGACACGGACAGCAAAATTGTAAAGCTTATCTAATCCTACTAGGTACTGTTAAAAATGTGAAAGTTTGTAAAGATGAATGGATGGATGGATGGATGTTTGTTACTCGGTAACGCTAAGCAGATTAAGATAAAATTTTGGTACGGTAGTAGTTTATGTTCTAGTTGAAAACATAGGTTACTAAAAAGTACTGGAATAAAATTCCAAAAATTCCGTGTTCGCGTGGGATATATTTTTAACGCGAGCTGCAGGCAAGAAAGATCTAGTGTGTAAATATTTTTATTACTTCTTAGGTACTATATTTTATTATGTACATAAAGTATCCACTATCCAGAATTACAAAAGAAAAACCTCAACAAAAATACATGTGCACTTAGTTGCTTTTATGTGCAACATTTGAATTGCTTAAATGGTTGCTGAAAATTGCTACGGAATTTTTAATACATACATACATACATATAATCACCTTTCCCGTAGGGGTAGGCAGAGACCACTTCTTTCCACTTGCTACGATCCTTACATATTTGTTTTGCTTCATCCACTTTCATTATTCCCTTCATACATGCTCTTCGGTTTAGGGTACTCTTGACCTGGCCTTTTTTCAAGACGTCTCCGATTTGGTCTTGGAACGTCCGCCTAGGTCTACCCCTTCCAATACTTCCATTCACACTCGCATTATACACTTTTTTCGTCAATCGTTCTTCATTCATTCTCTCAATATGGCCAAACCATCTCAGCATACATATTTTTAATCGCACTCCAAAATTTCAATTTCCTAATTAGCAACATGAGAGGTAAAAATTACCTAAAAACTGAGATAGTTTTTAATCTAAACATCTCTAGAAAATTCTGCCATGATGCTAGGCAATTTTCATACTGGTAAGCCGATCCGAGCATATTCTGTGGGGATACCTACGTATTTTAATTGAAATAATTTCAATGTAACCTACTAATATTATAAATGTGAAAGTTTGTGAAGATGTATGGACGGATGTTTGTTACTTTTACATGCAAAAACTACTAAACGTATTTCTATGAAATTTGGTATGGTAGTAGAGTCTGGCTACTGAAAGATGAGACTGAAAAAAGGCGGCAAATTCAAAAAATCAACGTTTGGCAACCTTGTCTATAGTCGGAATTATAGTTTTGATACTTGATTATTTATGACACTAAAATATAATATTGTTGTCATAAATAATCAAGTATCAAAACTATAATTCCGACTATAGACAAGGTTGCCATACGTCGATTTTTTGAATTTGCCGCCTTTTTCCAGTCTCATCTTTCAGTAGCCAGACTCTAGCAGCTCTTTATTAAAACATAGGATACGTTTTGTCCCGAAAAAGTTCACGTGTGATACTGTAATTACGCGGGCGGAGTCGCGAACAACAGCTAGTACTTAATATTATAAAGGGGAAAGATTTGTATTTTTGTATGTTTGTAATGAATAAACTCAAAAACTACTGTGCCGATTTTAAAAATTCTTTCACCATTAGAAACCTACATTCACCCTGAGTAACATAGGCTATATTTATTGATAGAAAAGATTAGGGATCCTTACTAAAACTTTAGTAAAGTAACCCAAGGTGTAAAAAAATGCCACAAAACATCTTTAACATAGGCTACTTTTTATCCCGAAAAAAAAAACATTATTCCCGTGGGATACTATATTTTACGCGGGCGGAGCCGCTCGCAACAGCTAGTACAGAATAAACACGCGCGTACGTCATTTAATTTCGTTACAAAATTAACAAAAATTGGCAGTTGTGTGCTGTTTGGTTTATTTTGTGAATTTTACTAGCTGTTGTCCGCAGCTCCGCCCGCGCAAATACAGTATCCCAAAGGAACACTACTTCTTCGGGATAAAAAAGTAGCCTATGTTTTAATCCAGAGCCTAAACTACTACCATACCAAATTTCATCGAAATCCGTTCAGTACTTTTTTGCATGAAAGAGTAACAAACATCCATCCTCACAAACTTTCACATGTATAATACTAGCCGTTGCCCGCGGCCCCGCCCGCGTAAATATAGTATCCGTCGGGAGCACTGTATTTTTTCGGGATAAAATGTAGCCTATATTTTAATCCAGGGTCTTAACTACTACCATACCAAATTTCATCGAAATCCGTTCAGTAGTTTTTGCGTGAAAGAACAAACATACATCATCACAACACATTTATAATATTAATAGGAGTAGGATTATATTATTAGTAGGAATGTTTATTTAAAGTATATAGCTATATTTTTGTCTAAATTCTATGGAAACTTACCAAAAATATTCACTTGGATGAAAGATGCAACTGTCTGGCTCCAAAGTCCATTTGAAGGTGGGCTATGAACACGATACCTGCGCGTTCTGCTGAGTCTGCTAAAGCGTCGGTATTCCTCATAGATTATTATGTAGATGCGACAAATTAGGTACATATGTTATTGATTGTAGGTTGTTGGTGGAAATTCATGTTACTTGGTAATAATATACAGAACATTTACCCCTTACTAATAAACGTTGTATAAGCTTTGAATAGTTATACAGTGTTTTGTTCACATCACGCAAGTGACATGTTTTAAATTTTTAATTCGATAGAAGAAGACAAAACACTGTATAACTATTCAAAGCTTATACAGCGTTTATTTGTAAGGGAGTTATAATACACGACGATGACTTAGTCCAAACCGGTCGTGTAATATAATAAAAAAATCTTAATGTTAAATCAATACTAATATTATAAAGGGGAAAGTGTGTGTGTCTGTCTGTTTATCGGTCTTTCACGGCAAAACTACTGAACCAATTTAAATGAAATTTGGTACACAGATAGTAGACATAGGCTACTTTTTATCGCGGGGAAATGTACGCTTCCCGTGCGATACTTTATTTACAGTTTCACGTAAAAACTACTAAACCGATTATCATGAAATTTGGCACAGATATAAATAGACCATGGGGAAGGACATAGGCTACTTTTTATCGCGTCCCGCGATATACATATACCTAATAAAGTGGACTAGGCTACAATGACCTGGATAGACATAAAATATAACTAAAAATATTTGAAAACTTCGATTGTTATCATAATACGAGTATGTACTATAATTTTTACTACCTAACACTAAGTTGTGTTGTGAAAATTCAGTGTAAATACATTTAGGCCAACGTTTATCCAGTGTTATTGTATTCAACACCCACCACTAAGGTACAGCCTCGCAGGTATTTGCTCGATAATGGTATATATTCTACCACAATGGGTTACAAATATTAGGTTGGGACTATATTATGTTCCGGCATCCGGAAGGACGGGGAAAATCCAGAGCATTGAAAATAGAACTCTGCGCTAATGCAATAGAGCTGAAAATCTAACACACGTGTCGAGTCAAATGTCAGTCATATTCAACACTCGACTACGATTTTCACGTCTACTGTATAAGCACAGAGTTCTATTTGCAGTGCTCTGAAATTTCCCGGGCCCATTATATAGTACCAGTCGTAAGATAAAGAAAGTGGGTATAATATCCGAACCGTATTTAAAGTAGACTTTCATTTTACTTTGATTGTATTGTAAGTGAAGCGATATAATATCATAAACTGACTTTGTGAAGTTTGGACCAATCAGAGCGCGTTTCACGCAGGTTTAACGTTTACGGGAATACCGTTTGGCAGTTGTAGCGTATCGGGACTTGATTGTTAATGCAGGTTTTATTTAGCAGAATTGATCCTCTGGTATAGAACAAAATATTAATAATCTTTGGTTCGTGTTATTGCGTCCTCATATTAATTTGTCGCTATCGTTTTCTGCCTCTACAGTCTGCTTTATAATATGAGATCAATAATAATAATTATAATATCTATGGACGCTTGACACCACCTCAATCTGGCCCCTAACCCGAAGAACTTGTGTTGCGGGTACCAGACAACGAGAAGTATGTTTAATACTTTCATACTCTACATACATTTAAGATTTTTATTATATTATAGACATATTTCATAGTCATCCATGAGCCAGGGAATGAAAAACATTTTATTCTCTCGGCGGGACCCGCTACCTCCGGGCTTGAGCGCCAATGCCCTAACCACAGCCAATATAGAAATAATGAAGGAAAGTTTGGATGTATGTACGCGTGCTATTCTGTTTTTCACCATAAGGGCGCGTGTCGCCCGGTTTCTGCCCGGTTTTATATGACACCGGATTCGAGTCGCCCTAACAATATTGTCCATGTTTATAAAAAATACGTCGGAAAAAATATTTTACATTCTAAAGGAGAAAGATTTTTTAAAATGGGATTAGTTTTTTTGTGATTACTCGTTGCTAACATACAAAATACTAATTTGAATTATTCTCTCTTTAAGGTGCTCCCACCTGGAGCATTCGCGTGTAATAATAGGTTGGGGAAAAAGTCTTTTCGCATTATAGTATGTATGAACTTGTCATAAAATATCTTGGGCTATACCAATTGTATCTGGCTGATTTTGGTATCATTAAAAAGTTTTAATTTTACAGAAGACAATTCCAAATTCAAATTAGGTAAATTTGAGATTTTCATTTGTTTTTCTTATTGTTAAAATGAGTGATTCTTATGAAGAATTTCGATACATTTTAAAATTTTATTACAAAAAAGGTAAAAATGCAACACAAGCCGCGAAAAAAATTTGTGATGTTTATGGACCTAATGCAGTATCTGTGAGAGTAGCGCAAATTTGGTTTAAGCGTTTTCAATCCGGAAATTTTGATATCAAAGATGCACGTCGCTCTGGTCGCCCTGTTACGGACAAAACTGTTGCCATTTTTGAAAAAGTGGAGCAAGATCGGCATATTAGTAGTTACGATGTAGCTGAAGAACTGGGGATTGACCACAAAATGGTTTTGACGCATTTGAAAAAAGCTGGGTACACAAAAAAGCTCGATATTTGGGTGCCTCATGAGCTCACTGAAAGAAACCTAATGAACCGTGTACTCATTTGTGATTCTTTATTACGACGTAATAAAACCGAACCATTTTTGAAGAAGCTGATAACTGGTGATGAAAAGTGGATCACGTACGACAAGAACGTGCGAAAAAGATCGTGGTCAAAGGCCGGTCAGGCTTTACAGACTGTGGCGAAACCCGGGTTAACTCGCAACAAGGTGATGCTGTGTATGTGGTGGAATTGGAAGGGCATTATTCATTATGAGCTGTTACCGCCAGGCAGGACCATCAATTCTGAACTGTACTGCGAACAACTGATGAGATTAAAGCAAGAAGTTGAGAGAAAGCGGCCGGAATTAATCAACAGAAGGGGTGTGGTTTTTCACCATGATAACGCTAGACCTCACACATCTTTAGCCACTCAGAAAAAATTACGGGAGTTTGGCTGGGAGGTAATAATGCATCCGCCGTATAGTCCTGACCTTGCACCTTCAGATTTCCACCTGTTTCGGTCGCTGCAGAATTCCTTAGGCAGGGTCAGGTTGACATCACAAGAGGACTGCCAAAACCACTTGTCGCAGTTTTTTCATCAGAAGCCCCAAAAATTTTATAGCAATGGGATCATGTACCTACCAACAAGTTGGCAAAAAGTTATCGAACAAAATGGCACCTATATACTTTAGTCACTTGTAAATAAACTTTATAAAAAAACCTTTTGATTTTTTTTATAAAAAGCGAAGAAACTTTTTCCCCACCCTAATATAACGTTACATACCCGAACATTACATAGGTGTAGGATGATTACCGAGCATTGTAATGCGCACCTTATTAAGATAACCGCCGCCGTCCGCTCAAAAACGTTATATTACATGCGAATGCTCGACAGTCAGGGAGGTAGTATTGTAGTAATGTCTAAGTAGTAATGCTCAAAGTCGAATCCATAATGTTACATTACACGCAAAATCTCCCAGGTGAGAGAGCACCTTTATACGAATTATTTTGAAGTATTTCATACCAATGTGGTTCATCACACGTCACGTCAGTTTCCCGTGAGGGCTGACGATTTTCTTTGCATGCTCTAAGGCTGGGACTATATGCAACGGAATCCGGTAGGCCGTAGAGAATTATGAGCACTGAAAATAGAACTCTGTGCTAATGAAATAAAGTTGAAAATGGAAGTTTCGAGTGTCGAGCTGTCATAAATGACATTGACATTTGACTCAACACTCGGATGTTCGATTTTCAACTCTATTGTATTAGGGCAGAGATCTATTTCAATGCTCAGAATTTTTCACGGCATTCCGGATTCCGGTGCCGTATAGTCCCGGCCTAAGGATCAGTTCACATCGCGACGATACGCGATGCTTCGCGGCACTGTATTTTAAGATAGGTGTTGAAAATTTAACTTTATTTACTACTCAAAAAGATACACGTTTCATTTGACATCGGTCATGCACTGCACAGTTAGGGTTGCCAACTATACTGTTAAAAACAGTATTATACTGTTTTTTACTACATTATACTCTTTACTGTTGAACAAAAATAAAGTATACGAAATACTGTTTTCAGCATCAAAATGCTTGACACTATAAGTGTAAGGCTTAGACGCTCAGATTTTTTTTTATTTAGTTATAGGGCGCTCAGTGCAGTGCAACAGTCACATTATTGGAGTTAATAAAGACTGTAAATTAATAAGTCGTGTCTAAAATATGTATTTAAAGCATTAAATAAATAAGATACTGTTGATTTTTTAAAATACTGTTTAATATTCTTCTCAGACCTAAATATACTTTATTTCTTCTAAAAAAGGTTGGCAACCCTATGCACAGTGCACAATGCACATGCGCCGTGCAGCACGGTGCAACATGACATTCGGACTCTTACACTGAAACGTATATCTTCTTGTGTAATGATAGAGTTCAATTTTGAATAGCTGCCTCAAAAATGTAGCGCCATGTCGTGTATTATTTCAGTGTGAATAATGGTGATTAAGATGGTCACTAACTATAGGTACTGTAGATAAATTTATGGTAATAATAGATGACGAATATCTACACTGGAAAGCTAAGCGTGAGAAAGTGTAAATTAAGTAGTATACAAGAAAGATAAAAGTATAATTAAAACAATCACAGTATAATATTTACTGTCAATGTTAATTATAGTTAATTATCAATTCATAATCATCAACAAACGGATATTGATAAATATACAATGTAATATGCTTTTTGATACAACAGTACAAGCTATAATAACAGTAGTAGCGATAATCAAATACAGGGTGTTCCATTAGCAGCATAACTAAAGCACAATATAAATAATGTACAGTAGCGGAACTCAGCTCTTGATGTAGAGGGATCCGCTAAGGGAACCCCGTCAGATTAGTAAAAAGTGTCGAGCTTTCGACATGCTCGAGCATGTCAGATTAAAATATTAATTAATTATAATAAAAATTAAGTTAAATACCAATTTTTAATTTAAAAAAGAGAATTAATAAGTATCAATTTTGCTAATCTTAGGATTTAAGCGTAACTTAGGAATAATATGTGCTTCTTTGTTCATTTCCTACGAAAGAAACAAAGAAGCACATATTATTCCTCAGATCAGAGTTATCTGACGATACTATATTTAAAATTATGATATTTATTATAATTATTATGCGAAAGTAACTCTGTCTGTCTGTCTCGCTTTCACGCTAAAACTCCTAAACCGATTTAAATGAAAATTTGGTACACAGATAGTCTAGAGCCTGAGAAAGGACATAGGCTTCTTTTTAATCGGATAAAAATTTGTAAAGGGTTGGAAAGGGGGATGAAAAGTTTTATAACTCTTACCATATCGTTAGCCCAAAAATTGCACGCCGCATACCTATAAGGTTCTCCTTGTTCGCCTTGGCAACTTCACTTGTTAGTTAACTATTAGTGAATTTGGTAGTGTAAACTGTTTTCAGTATAACAGGTTATATTTTTGTGAAAATATAATTATGTTTTTTGATAAAACTGATTACATTTCGATAAAGTTGTTTGTTTTTTGTTCTTCTTATACAATTATTATTATCCTGACCACAAAATATTTAAACCTCGATATTTTGAAATCTACGCTACAAAAACGAGTCCCTTATGCAAACGTATGTTCTTTGGTGTATCTTTTATCATATAAGCATGTGTTACAGACTTAAAAATAAATTCAAAATGTTACCAGGATAATGATACGAAGAATTGATTTTCGAAGAAATATCCTTATACATTATCCCATGCGAACATTGTAATTTTTCGAGATAAAACATATCCTAATTATGTCCTTTCTCTGGATTCAAAGTATGTCTATACCAAATTTCATAAAAATCTGTTCATACAACCTTTCATCCCCCTTTACAACTCTTTACATTTTTTTTTCCGATTAAAAACTAGCCTATGTACTTTCTCAGGCTCTAGACTATCTGTGTACCAAATTTCATTTAAACTGGTTTATTAGTTTTGACGTAAAAGCGTAACAGATAGAGTTACTTTCGCATATATAATACAATATTAAATATAGTATGGATTAACGACTGATTTTTCAATCGTCAGATAACTCTGATCTGAGGAATAATATGTGCTTCTTTGTTCCTCTCCTATATCCTAAATTACGCTTAAATCGTCGTTGTCGTCAGATTAGCAAAATTGATACTTATTAGTTGGTAATTAACCCTCCTATTTTAATCTGACAGGCTCGAGCATGTCGAAAGCTCGAAACTTTTTTACTAATCTGACGGGTTCCCTTAGCGGATCCCTCTACATAAAGAGCTCATACTCACTCACTCACTTATCAATATGTAAGGTATCTTCCCTGACGTACCAGCCCTAGCACTCCACTCGGCCACGCTCAATCGTAGGTAAACATTTCAAGGACACGGCTGAGTTCCACTACTGTACATAATTTATATTGTGCTTTAGTTATGCTGCTAACGGAACATTCTGTATTTAACTATCGCTACTACTGTTATTATAGCTTGTACTGTTGTATCAAAAAGCCTATTACATTGTATATTTATCAATATCCGTTTGTTGACATTATGAATTGATAATTAACTATATTTACTGTCAATGTTTTAATTACACTTTTATCTTTCTTGTATACTACTTAATTTACACTTTCTCACGCCTAGCTTCCCAGTGTAGATATTGTATCGGTATGAATTATGATGATTACGATGGTCACTATATTTATACCTATAGATAGTGACCATCATAATCATCTCAATTCACACTGAAACAATACACGACATGGCGCTAAATTTTTAAGACAGCTATTTAAAATTGAACTCTATCATTACAGAAGAAGATATACGTTTCAGTGTAAGAGTTCGAATGTCATGTTGCACGGGCGTAGCCAGGTTTTAGTTTCGGGGGGGGTTTAAGAAAATAAAACGACTAATGGAGGGGGGGGGGGGGGGGGGTTGTTCAACTTTGGCTATTATTTTTTCGCATTACACAGTCTTTCAGGGTTTAAAGTTTAAAAAGATTTTATCAGACAAAGGAGTAAAAAACATTTGTTCGCTTTCTATATTGGTCAGATCTCTGTATTATATATACCAGCCGGCCCATTTCGGGGTGGGTTTGAACCCCCTAAACCACCCCCCTGGCTACGCCCATGTCATGTTGCATCGCACTACACAGCGCATGTGCCACTATGACTGATGTCATATTATGAAATGTGTATCTTTTTGTGTGGTGAATAAAGTTAAATTTTCAACACCTATCTTAAAATACAGTGCTGCGAAGCGTCGCGTATCGTCGCGATTGGAACTGATCCTTAGGGTATGCAGAGACGGCAGAGAAAATCGACAGCCCTCGTGGGGAACTGACGTGACGTCAGACGTGTGATGAACCACATCGCCATGAAGCCCATAATACCTATTAAATAATTCGTGTAAAGGTGCTCACTCATCTGGAACTTTCGCGTGTAATGTAGCGAAATAGATTCGACTTTGAGCATTACATTACAATACTACATCCCTGACTGACGAGCATACGCGTGTACTGTAATGTTTTTGAGCGCCGAGCGGACGGGATCATTACAAGGTGCGCATTACAATGCTCGGTAATGCTCCTACACCTATGTAATATTCGGATATGTAACGTTACACTACACGCGAATGCTCCAGGTGGGAGCACCTTAAAGAAAGAATAATTCAGATTAGTATTTTTCCATGTTAGCAACGAGTAATCACAAAAAAAAACTAATCATATTTAAAAAAAATCTTTCTCCTTTACAATGTTTAATTTTCCCGACGTATTTTTTATAAACATGGACAATATTGTTAGGGCTACTCGAAGTCGGTTTCATACATAACTGGCACCGTCTCGGCGTCATCGTGCCGCGCCGGGTAGAAATTGGCTCGTCGACACTCGCCCTTATGGTGAAAAACAGAATTACAGGCGTACATACATCCAAACTTCCCATCATAATCATATTGGATGTGGTTAACGCGTCGGCGCTCAAGGTCGGAAGTCGCGGGTCCCTCCCTCCCTCCCTCGAATCCCTCTGAGAGAAGAAAAAAGTTTTTCATTGCGTTTTTTTGCCTGGTTACAGAAATATATCCAAGGACATTGATAAGAAGAAGGGGCAAAACATCCCCATCCTTGTAGCACTACAAGATATATTATATCAAATGAAAATTATTAAAAAGTGTGTCATTTTATTATGTGACAAAAAATTTCTAAACCATTGGAGAAAAAAGTTAATGAGGGTTAAAGGTGAAAAACAAGTTTAAAAAACATCCTGTATTATTGCACCATTTCATAGTGTTGCTAATAAGGAACAATTTTTGGGAAGTAATGGTATACTGCAAACTTCAGAAAAGTGTTATATTTAGACAAACTGCCTCATGTTTTAAAGAAATGTATGGAAGAATATTAAAATGCTAAATAAGCTCTTTCCTCAATTTTTTCGCACATTATTCGCATATTTTATATATTTGTCTTGTAGTGCAGTAGTATACAGTAGTGGGGACAAGTTCCATACAAATTTGCCCCCCTTCTTTCGTCTCCGAAGAAATGCCCATAAATGTGTGTCCTTATTTTAATTTGGACACGCTTTCACTAAAAACTAGTTATCTGATCATAATGAAATTTGGCACAGATATAAAGTAGACCACAGGGAAGGACATAAAATACTTTTTATCGCTGGGAATGTACGGTTCCCGTGGAATACTTTATTTGCAGTTTCACGTAAAAACTACTTAACCGATTATCATGAAATTTGGCACAGATATAAAGTAGACCACGGGGACGGACATAGGCTATTTTTTATCGCGGGGAAATATACGGTTCCCGTGGAATACTTTGTTTACGGTTTCACGTAAAAATTACTAAGCCTATCATCATGAAATTTGGCACAGACATAAAGTAGATCATGGGGAAGGACATAGGCTACTTTTTATCGCGGGATATATACGGTTCCCGTGCTTACGCGGGCGACATCCCGCAATGCCGGCGGCATCAGCTAGTTGTATATAAGTAAGGAGCGGTCGCAGAGCACGTAGAATTTCGTACATTGACTTATCGCTACTTGTCTCTTTCTATTATTATGGTCTATTACCAAATTGTTGTATTGATATTGTCTTATTACTATCGCACTCCTATCGCATCCCTATGTAAATATTAATAAATCAAATAATATAATGTATAACTTCTATATATTTCTAGTCGTACCTACCTTGCTTATACTAATTATAGTTACGAGTCCATAAATTAAATCTGCTACAATGTTTAAAAGTTAAACATTAGTAAAATTCTTATTGTAAATTGCCTCTACATTCTAAGCATTTTGTCGATAATTTTTGTTCATCCTATGTATTGTTTAGTATAATTATAATAAACCTCTGTGTCAGATCTCGTCAGCGAATTTGATAAACTTACTGCTAAGACAGAACGCACATTCATAAAATAGGTTCCTTACATAAGTATCCATTATAATATTGTTCAAAATGAATAACGGATATTTTGGGCATATGATCTACTGCTAATGTAAAGACCTTCAGACAGAAAGAGAATAAAAAAATATATATATAAAAATACTGCTCTTTACGGCACTGTTAAGGTCGTTGACAGCACATATGAGTGTATTGATTATTTTGGCAGTCTTTACTTTCCCTTTAAATCAGCTGTTTCTGTGAGGTTAACGACCTTAACGTCATAAGAGTCAGCGCAATGTAATTTGATTTACTAAAATATATATTTTCATTTTTTTTGTGGTCTAAACATTCAAATTATGGGCATATATGCCCATAATATCCTTAATAAGTAAACGTCTCAACGACAAGACTATGAACGACGCAACAGTCAGTTACTGTCTTAAAACTTTAGTTATTTAAGTATTTTAGGCATAAGACAACTTTCAACTGTCTTAAGGTAGACTTTAGACAGTTTTGTCTCACAGTTTTTTACGTGGTAGAGCCATGCTTCGGCACGAATGGGCCGGCTCGACCGGAGAAATACCACGGGCTCACAGAAAACCGGCGTGAAACAGCGTTTGCGCTGTGTTTCGCCGAGTGAGTGAGTTTACCGGAGGCCCAATCCCCTACCCTATTCCCTTCCCTACCCTCCCCTATTACCCTATTCCCTCTTAAAAGGCCGGCAACGCACTTGCAGCTCTTCTGATGCTGCGAGTGTCCATGGGCGACGGAAGTTGCTTTCCATCAGGTGACCCGTTTGCTCGTTTGCCGCCTTATTTCATAAAAAAAAAAAAAAACAGTATCTCAAGTGAGAGCGCTCGCCAAAGAGTGCAAAAACAATGCCTAAAACATAGGTTGACCCTGTGCGATAGGGGAAGCTTTAATAATTAATTAGTTAATTTATACTGCTATTAAACATGCATTTGTTTTAATTCAGGAAAGTTCTTATATTTTCCGAAAGGCAACATAAATATTATAGACTGAAAAATGCAAAATGTACAGTAATCAGTTGCTAAATTACAGGACTAAAATCAACGTTTTTTTTGCTATCATTGAAAAAAACCTAACCAAGAGCATGTCAGGACATGTCTAAGGAGGGTTCCGTAACTATAAACGCGCAATAAGTTTTTTTTTTCTAATTACTCCAAAAGTTACTGTCCGATTTGGTTCACAATAATTTTCCTAAAGAGTTTTTAGCATGATCTATCAGCATGGAAATTTTCAAGTTTCTATCTCCTATAGTTTAAAAATGCTAGGGGGGGGGGTTACCAACTTACAAACTACTTTGGAGGCCAATTACTCGAAAATGGTCAACTTTATAAAAAAGTAACGTATGAAACCTTGCCTTTATTTTAAAAGACCTATTCTACGATACCCCACACGATGGGGTATCGTAGAAACGTGGGACGAAAAATTATTTTTCATCCCCACTTCACATGTATGGAGAGCCACCCCTAAAATATAAAATTATTATTTTTTTATGATCCCGAAACCGTGATCTATACACAATATATAACTGCACTAAATTTCATCAATTTATATTCATAATTACAGGAGCTAGAGGACAGACAGACAGACAGACGGACAGAGCGAAACTATAAGGGTTCCCTAAGTATTACGGAACCCAAAAAATACGAAAATTACTGTTGAAATTCTTTTGTTATTTGTGGCATTTTTTGTTATGACAATGAGATACCTACACAAAAAAGCAGTATTTAAGTTAAAAAAATCAATTTTGTATTTATCTTCATACATTTTCAACTGTTGTGACGTTACTCGTGTAATTTTTTTTGTAAAAAATTTTGTTCAAAAATGTTCTCTAGCGAATAGCGATGTCACTTTTGTGATGACGGTATTTCGTTATCGGTTGATCGTAGATATGGCATTGTAACGTTATGTCCTGCCTTATTATATAAAAAACTTTGCATATTCCCCATTATGAAAACACTCTGTAATAGCTTAACAAAGTATTTTATAAAATAACTTATCTTTTGTGGACCCCTAACTATTTAGTTCCATATTATAATATTGTTTATATCAACACTGGGCACCGTTTTGGAAGGTTGTGTTGTGGCCAAAGCCAGCAGATAATTGACCATTGTAAGTGTTTTGTTTTGTTCTAGGTATACCACTTAAGCAAAAGCAAAATATAAATAGAAATTAACGAAGCCATTGGGAACATCTAGTTACTTATAAAATTTTACTTCCTACTATCTTTGTATATAAAAATGTTATGTTGGTTTGTGTACGCTTCAAACACTCTAACCCCCTTACTAATAAACGCTGTATAAGCTTTGAATAGTTTACAGTGTTTTTTTCCCGTCACACAAGTGACATTTTTAAATTCGATAGAAGAAGACAAAACACTGTATAACTATTCAAAGCTTATACAGCGTTTATTAGTAAGGGGGTTTAAGTTCTGCACCGATCGAGCTGAAATTTTAGCATGATATATAATCCGCATCAAGGATTGTTTTTATCAATTTTTTGAATCAGTCACATATCCGCGACCGCGAAAAGACTATATTTACGTGGGCGAAGCCGCGGGCAACAGCTAGTAATATTATAAATGCGAAAGTTTGTGAGGATGTATGGATGGATTTTTGTTACTCCTTCACGCAAAAATTACTGAACGGATTTTGATGAAATTTGGTATGGTAGTAGTTTAGGGTCTGGATTTATATTAGTGTGTAGGAACCGTACATTTTCTGCGATAAAAAGTAGACTTTATAGCCTTTTTATAGCCCCTATATAGCCCCGTGGTCTAGGTAGTATAATAATTATATTCATGCCAAAAGTCATCAAAAGCGGTTCAGTAGGATCGAAGCAGCAAATAATTAAATCTTTCCTCCTTAAAATATTACTAAAGATAGTTGTAAAAAAGTGTAACATCCATACTACCATATTATAAATGGGAAAGTGTGTATGTTTGTACTATCCTTATTGTGGTATAAGTACTAAGTAGTCGTAAAATTGTATAGAAAAAGAAAAATGTGAGCTAGATCTGCCAACAAACTGCTATACAGTTTGGCGGACATATTTAAGTGTAATACCTGTATTTGTTAGAGAATAAATACTTTTTCATTCATTCATTCATTCATTGTCCATCTTTTACGCCAAAACCACTGAAGCGATTTAAATGAAATTTGGTATACAGACAGTCTAGAATCTGAGAAAGGACAAATGATAGCTTTTTATCGCAAGGAAATGTGCGGTTCCCGTTGTATACTTTATTTACAGTTTCACGTAAAAACTACTAAACCGATTATCATGAAATTTGGCACAGATATAAACTAGTCCACGGGAAAGGACATAGGCTACTTTTTATTGCGTGATATATACGGTTCCAGTGGGTTTTTGTACTTACGCGGGCGGAGCCGCGGACATCAGCTAGTATTGTTTATACGCAAAAAATCAAAAGGCAAAATGTTTTTAAAATAAATATTTAAATCAAATTACTTTTAGGGTTTATTCTACAATCACCACGGCAAAGAATATATATATTACTAACGTAACCACGATAAATTCCACCGGTACTAAAAACATGATTATCTACAGACTTTTAACCAGGTTTTTTTTTTCAGGTCTTAGAATATAAAATGATGTTACCGGAAATAAAAATAATAATTATCATAGGTAAGCTTTTGTCTGTCTGTCCGCCCTTACCTATAGGTTCTTTAATTATTATTATGAATTTAAGTGGATGAAATTTGGTATAGTCATTTAATGTGTACAGAATATAGATATCATTTTGAGGATATATTTTATGTGTATAAAAATATTTTATGTATAATCTATAATGTGAAATTATTAAAAATTTATTTATATTTTGGGGTCTCCAATCTGAAGTTGAAGATGATTTTTTTTCTCTGTCTCCCTCATCGTGTGGTTTATTTTAAAGGCGAAGTTTTGTACATGACTTTTTTACAGTTTTCGAGTAATCGGCCTCCAAAGTGGTTTACAAGTTGGTCCTACCCTAAAATTTCTAAACTATAGGAGATAAAAACTTGTTACTAAGCTGATAGATCAATCTAAAAACCCATTAAGAAAATTATTTTGAGCAAAATCGTAAAATAACTTTTGAAGTAATTCAAAGAAAAGCTATTGCGTTTTGATAGTTAAGGAACCCTGGGCCTTAAACACGACCTGACATGCTCTTGGTTAGGTTATTTTTCATATGGCTTTAGAACTAGGCTTGTCTTTAGAACTAGGCCTCTTCTGGCAACTTCGAATAATTAATTTATTTATTAAGGTACACTAACAGTACACACTTAACTAATATAACATAATATTATTTTATATAATTATGTGTACCAAATTACACGCGTACACATCATAATCTGTAGAGTGCAGTACAGTCTTTAAATAATTTTTCACAAAAAATGAAATATAATATGCGAACTAACAATAATACTTCATGATATTATATTTATTTTATACTTAATCGATTCCGTTGTCCTTCTTCTCCTCATCAGCCCTACTACCGTGCTCCCATTTTCTATATTGTCTGCCCTGGCCCCTGACATAGGGAATGTCAATTGATAGAACTAATAAGTTATTTTGCTTTCTCTCATTAAATATCCTATCCATTTCCGTATATTTTTTACTTGTCAGACACTTTTAAATAAATATATTTTAGGCTTTGTTTTCGCCTTCATTTTAATTATACGTCAAATCAGTTCCAAGTTACAAATGCTTACAATATTTGATGATTTTCAGGGTTCATGCTCACAATGAGATTTAAAAGTTCGAGGGGTGAAATAATTATGCAGAATAAAGAACTATTCCCGAGAGAAGGTTGTAACCTCGTCAGAAATGGCTGCACATACAATGCGTATTGTAATATTTTTTTTTATATAAATGATGGTACTATATCGACACATGATAATAATGACTGTAAAAATGTAGTGTATAATAATAATTACGGACAACAATTTTTACCAATTAATATTTTGTTTATGAAAAGTAATTCAGTTAGTCCACCTTTTACAAGGAATAATCAGTATTCTCGTTATAACGACATTGTACATTCTGTAGATTTTAGCTACAACGGTTACAGCGATATGCCAGATATAACAGATTTAATTAATTTGAAAAAATTGAATATGTCTCATAATATGCTTATGACAGCAATTCTTTCGAATTTGGTGAATTTAAATTTTTTGGAGGAAATAGACTTTTCATTTAATAATATTGAAACTATAGATGTTAGAACGGAAGAATATCCTTATAAAGAGCTAAAAGTGTTAAATTTATCATACAACTCATTGACAGTAATATCAGAAGCAATATTATACGACTTCGTAAAGTTAGAGCAATTAGACATATCTTATAATTTAATTAAAAATATTAACAATATGGCATTTTTTGGCTTAAAACAAATGTTGATTTTAAATTTGTCCTACAACCATATTGTAAGTCTAAATCAGTCACTGACTAAACTATATACACTTAAAGAACTTTACCTTCAAAAAAACAAATTGTTTGCCATACAATATAATGATATACATTCATTACGATTACTTATCAAAGTTGATTTAAGTAGCAACAATATAGAAAATGTAGAAAACAGTGTTTTCAACAATATGACAGAGCTTGGTTTTCTTAATTTAAGAAATAATCATTTGAAAACACTAGAAAAAGATATGTTAGCTAATTCAAACAAATTAAAGTTTGTAGATTTATCTCAAAATGAAATCACGAAATTGCCAATATATATTTTCAAACAAAAAAATATTTCGCACTTTTCTATAGCAGAGAATAACATAGAAGGAAATTTAACAAAAGGGATGTTTGAAGGGTTAAAGAATGTAGAAAAAATAGACCTCAGCTATCAAAGAATAACTTCAATTAATGATGCAGCCTTTCTAGGTTTAGAAAATATGAACGAATTATTATTGAATAATAATCAAATCTCAAATCTAGACAAACGTTCATTTAAACTGCTGACAAAATTGATCAGGTTAGATATTTCACATAATTTTATATCCAATTTTACTTTAGATACAGAAGATTTAATAAGCCTTGAATATCTTTATTTATGTAATAATAAAATTACTCACATAGAGAGAACGCAACTTCAGTTTTTAAATAAGTTGGAGTTTTTAGATGTATCTGGTAACAAAATAATTAGTATAGAACCAAACTCTTTTAGTCTTCTTCCGTTTCTGAAGGTTTTACTCATTAGCAATAATCACCTGCAAGGAAGTCTGCCGCAGAATACCTTCAACGGCTTACAAGAAGTCCCCGAATTGGATCTATCGTACAGTTTCCTAACAGCTATAAGCAATGGATCTTTTGATGGGATGGGACATCTTAATAGTATTAACATTTCACATTGTTCCATACGTAATATAAGTTACAATGCATTCATTAATACTGGTAACTTAAATACTCTTGATGTGTCCCATAATCAATTGACATACTTAAACATAAATACAACAGAAATGATGAAACTTAAAACTATAATTTTACATACTAATTTAATTCAAACTTTACAAGAAAATTTGTTTGATAAAATAACACAGCTACAAACGTTAGATTTATCCTATAATAATTTACTTTATTTAGGTGATGATGTATTTAGCGCACTTGGTAATTTAGAGTTTTTGGATGTGTCAAACAATTTTAATTTAACCGTAAGGTTTGAGATTGTGAAACCCCTAGAAAACTTAAAAGCACTTAAGTTATCTGGCACTAAAGCAAACATAACATTTGATTGGCAACAAAGCTTATTGTTAGATTTGGAAATGTCCAATACAGGTATAAGAAATTTGTCTAATTTAAAATTGGGAAACATTATAAATTTATCTAATTTAGTTTTGAGGCACAATAAAATATCTAATTTGGGAGAAGATATTGCAAATATGAGCAGTTTACAGAGTCTTGATTTGAGCTACAACAATATTAGAAATTTGCAACCAGACTTATTTATAGGATGTACCAATTTAAATTTGCTTAATATATCACATAATTCAATAAGCAATATAAACTACGGCGCTTTCCATGGATTGTTTCATTTAAATGTACTAGACATATCATACAATTTACTAGAAAACTTGGAAGATGAAAAATTTTACCAAATGCACTTTCTTGAACAGCTTGTCGTTGATTACAATAAAATTTCGTATGTCACTATAGAGCAGTTTTTAGGAACGAGTCTTAAAATATTAAGTATAGGCGGTAATCCTATACCATGCAAAACATTGATTAAGCTAAAACATGATGATGACGGTTACTCATTCCAAATAACTGCTATGGGACATGACAAAAGTAGTGAGCATAATTATTATGGAGTTTCATGTGTGGATAATAATAATAATGATAATATTGATTATAAAATAAAGGATAGCAATTTTCAAACTGACGGAGATGTAAAAGTTCTAATGGATATACGAAATATATTAAAAGATCTAACGATAAATACTGTGAAACGTGACGACTGGTTATCTTTCAGTAACACTATAATAAATAATGGTCAAAACAGTTCAACAAGAGAGGAATTAAATAATATAATTACGATCCTACGTAGTTTTAGTAATTTGACCCTGGAAAAAGACGAAAAGGATAATAAAATCAGCAGGGAAATGAAACAGGAAACGGAAAAAACGAATTCACTTATTGAAAGAATTTTAAAAGTAATAGTTGCAAAGAATTATGTTGCAACTCCTTTGCCATTGGAGAATGCATCTAATAGTACAAAATATCTGAAAGATTTAAAAGATCTGGAAAACAGCTTTATTTTGGAAAAGGAAAGAATCGTATCAGAATTTGATGATAAAATTTTAGCGCTTAGTAAGAAAATCCAAACGGATAATAGTAACAATAAAAGTCCAAATTTCACAGAAGTGTGTGTCGCCCTTATACTATTGATTTTAGTCTGCTGTGTTGCGTTTTATATCTATAGAACTCGGCTTACATCATTCGGTCAAAGACATAAGAGATCCATGAGCACACGACAAATAACTGTAGACATGGATAATTCTAATTTGTAAACGTAGGTACCAAAGTAGCATAAAGGTAGGGATTGAGACATAATAATATGTCTTCATACGATATGTACGTCAACTATATTATGTAGACTTCGTATTGTTCCTGTCATTATGTAAACGAGTAATATTTACCTATTTTTGTATCTGCAATATTATAATTTGCTTTTCTTGTTTTTGTTTGTTTAAACTATAATATAATTATGACGTAGTTATTTTGAAGCTGTCATCTGTTAATTTACTGTGTTCACTGATTACTGGATGAAGAAAGGTTTTATTATTGTTATACATAATAATATTGTAATCCCCTTAGTAGTAAACGCTGTATAAGCTTTGAATATTTATACAGTGTTTTGTTCCCGTCACACAAGTGACATTTTTAATTCGATAGATGGAGACAAAACACTGTATAACTATTCAAAGCTTAAACAGCGATGATTAGTAAGGGAGTATGAGGATAATGTATAAGGGACAATATTATATTATTAAGATTTATCATCAAAAACTATAATATTGTATAGATTATCACATTTTGTTACGTTATAAAAATACATATTTTCTTTAGATACCATGCATTTAACATTATTTCTGTTTTGTAGGTAAGTCAATTTAATGTATAATAATAAAATAAAACTAAAACATATTCTTTAAAGTTATTTTATTTAACCTTAATTGTTTTAACTCAAATTAATGAAAAAGTTGTCTTTAGTCGTTAAGAAGTTTAGGTATGGACTCCTATAATAAGAGCTCTAACATAACAAATTATATACTTAGAAAGCTTGAATCTTGGAAATTCGAATGGGGACGTCGGCCGGGGACCCTCATGGACTCTGAATTGGGGGAAACAACCTGACATTTCTAAACTGTGATACTTAGGCCCACTTGTAGGTTTAAGTTGGGTTAAAATATCATGCCTCCTCTTTCATAAGTACGAGAAAATAGAGAGGTAACATGATATTTAATCCAGGTTTAACTTTAACCCAGATCTGCGCAAGTGTTAAGTCAAAATGCGATTTACCATGCTGATAGATAATGCTTAATACTAATTAATTATTTTAGTTAAATCGGACAGTATCTTTAGAATAAGTAATTTTAAAAAAAGAAAAAAACTACTACGCGTTGATAGTAACGGAACCCTCCTTATGGGCTTGAAGTAGGTAGGTAATTTAAAAAAAAAACTACTACTTACGCGACCTATGTGAAGTAGGCAACCGAGTTAAAGATAATTGATTTTTATAACCATCATTCGATTGTACTAGGAGTGTACCCGATTGTACCGTATTGAAAATCGTTTGTACCTTATAGGGGTAAAAATTACGGGGTGACAAAAATTTGCTCAGCAACCAACTTGAATATACAGTGATTTCATTGATGCCATCTTAAAGGGCATCGTTTGTACCGGATTGTACCACAGCAAAAAACTTTTTATTTAATTTACTTTATTTGGAAAAATAAAAAAAAAAAATAAAAAAAAATTTCAACATGAAAAATCCAGCTTTGGGTACAACAGAAGGCCAAACAGTATACTAAACGGTATAAATGGGTAATAAATTATTTATATCGAGATACAAACGATTTGTATCGGGGTTCAAATGATAGAAAACCGATAGAGACTCGCCGAAAACTTCACAATATGCTTTAGGTTTTGGGGCAGAATTATACATGTTTAATCGGTTGTACCAATTTGAAACGATTAGAAATTAGATTTTACTACTACCTTCCTTATATATACTAAATATCAAGTCGGTACAAACGACTTATATCGGGGTGCAAACGATAGAAAACCGACAGAGACTCGCCGAAAACTTTTACATCATGCTGTAGATATTGGGGCAGAATAATACATGTTCAATCGTTTGTACCCATTTGAAACGATAAGTATATTGTTCATACTACTATCTACTTTATTCCTACCAAATATCAAGGCGGTACAAACGATTTATAACGGAGTACATACGATAGAAAACCGACAGGAACTCGCCGTAAACTCTTACATCATACTATAGATATTGGGGAAGAATAATATATGTTCAATCGTTTGTACCCATTTAAAACGATAAGTATATCGTTCTTACTACTATCTACTTTATTCCTACCAAATATCAAGGCGGTACAAACAATTTATAAAGGAGTACATACGATAGAAAACCGACAGGAACTCGCCGAAACTCTTACATCATACTATAGATATTGGGGCAGAATAATATATGTTCAATCGTTTATACCCATTTGAAACGATAAGTATATCGTTTCCACTTCTATCTACTTTATTCCTACCAAATATCAAGGCGGTACAAACGATTTATAACGGAGTACATACGATAGAAAACCGACAGGAACTCGCCGAAACTCTTACATCATACTATAGATATTGGGGCAGAATAATATATGTCCAATCGTTTGTACCCATTTGAAACGATAAGTATATCGTTCTTACTACTATCTACTTTATTCCTACCAAATATCAAGGCGGTACAAACGATTTATAACGGAGTACATACGATAGAAAACCGACAGAGACTCGCCGAAAACTTTTACATCATGCTATAGATATTGGGGCAGAATAATATATGTTCAATCGTTTGTACCCATTTGAAACGATAAGTATATCGTTCTTACTACTATCTACTTTATTCCTACCAAATATCAAGGCGGTAAAAATGATTAATAACTGAGTACATACGATAAAAAACCGACAGAGACTCGCCGAAAACTTTTAAATTATGCTATAGATATTGGGGCAGAATAATATATGTTCAATCGTTTGTACCCATTTGAAACGATAAGTATATCGTTCTTACTACTATCTACTTTATTCCTACCAAATATCAAGGCGGGACAAACGATTTATAACTGAGTAAATACGATAGAAAACCGACAGGAACTCGCCGAAAACTCTTACATCATACTATAGATATTGGAGCAGAATAATATATGTTCAATCGTTTGTACCCATTTGAAACGATAAGTATATCGTTCTGACTACTATCTACTTTATTCCTACCAAATATCAAGGCGGTACAAACGATTTATAACGGAGTACATACGATAGAAAACCGACAGGAACCCGCCGAAAACTCTTACATCATACTATAGATATTGGGGCAGAATAATATATGTTCAATCGTTTGTACCAATTTGAAACGATAAGTATATCGTTCTTACTACTATCTACTTTATTCCTACCAAATATCAAGGCGGTACAAACGTATGTATGGCGTATGTACTCCACATACGATAAAAAACCTACAGAGACTCGCCGAAAACTTTTACATCATGCTATAGATATTGGGGCAGAATAATATATGTTCAATCGTTTGTACCCATATGAAACGATAAGTATATCGTTCTTACTACTATCTACTTTATTCTTACCAAATATCTAGGCGGTACAAATGATTTATAACGGAGCACATACGATAGAAAACCGACAGAGACTCGCCGAAGACATTTACATCATGCTATAGATATTGGGGCAGAATAATATATGTTCAATCGTTTGTACCCATTTGAAACGATAAGTATATAGTTTATATTACTATCTACTTTATTCCTACCAAATATCAAGGCGGTACAAACGATTTATAACGGAGTATATACGGTAGAAGACCGACAGGAACTCTCCGAAAACTTTTACATCATGCTATAGATTTTGGGACAGAATTATATATGTTCAATCGTTTGTACCCATTTATAACGATAAATATATCATTTGTACTTCTATTTACCTTATACATATTGAATATCAAGTTGGTACAAACGATTTTTACTGGGGTAAAATCGATAGAAAACCGACAGAGACTCGCCGAAAATGTCTACATCATGCTATAGATATTGGGGCAGAATAATATATGTTCAATCGTTTGTACCCATATGAAACGATAAGTATATCATTTCCACTTCTATCTACCTTATATATACTAAATATCAAGTTGGTACAAACGATTTTTATTTGGGTAAAATCGATAGAAAACCGACAGAGACTCGCCGAATATTCCTACATCATGCTATAGATATTAGGGCAGAATAATATATGTTTAATCGTTTGTACCCATTTGATACGATAAGTATATCGTTTCCACTTCTATCTACCTTATATATACTAAATATCAAGTTGGTACAAACGATTTTTATTAGGGTAAAATCGAGAGAAAACCGACAGGGACTCGCCGAAAATTCCTATATAATGCTATAGATATTGGGGCAGAATAATATATGTTCAATCGTTTGTACCCATTTGAAACGATAAGTATATCGTTCTTACTACTATCTACTTTATTCCTACCAAATATCAAGGCGGGACAAACGATTTATAACTGAGAACATACGATAAGAAACCGACAGAGACTCGCCGAAAACTTTTACATCATGCTATAGATATTGGGGCAGAATAATATATGTTCAATCGTTTGTACCCATTTGAAACGATAAGTATATCGTTCTTACTACTATTTACTTTATTCATACCAAATATCGAGGCGGTACAAACGATTTATAACGGAGTACATACGATAGAAATCCAAAAGGAACTCGCCGAAAACTCTTACATCACACTATAGATATTGGGGCAGAATAATAGATGTTCAATCGTTTGTACCCATTTGAAACGACAAGTATATCGTTCTTACTACTACCTACTTTATTCCTACCAAATATCAAGGCGGTACAAACGATTTATAACCGAGTACATACGATAAAAACCGACAGAGACTCGCCGAAATCATGCTATAGATATTGGGGCAGAATAATATATGTTCAATCGTTTGTACCCATTTGAAACGATAAGTATATCATTCTTACTACTATCTTCTTTATTCCTACCAAATATCAAGGCGGTACAAACGATTTATAACGGAGTACATACGATAAAATCCGACAGAGACTCGCCGAAAACTTTTACATCATGCTATAGATATTGGGGCAGAATAATACATGTTCAATCGTTTGTACCCATTTGAAACGATAAGTATATTGTTCATACTACTATCTACTTTATTCCTACCAAATATCAAGGCGGTACAAACGATTTATAACGGAGTACATACGATAGAAAACCGACAGGAACTTGAATATACAGTGATTTCATTGATGCCATCTTAAAGGGCATCGTTTGTACCGGATTGTACCACAGCAAAAAACTTTTTATTTAATTTACTTTAATTGGAAAAATAAAAAAAAAAAATAAAAAAAAAATTCAACATGAAAAATCCAGCTTTGGGTACAACAGAAGGCCAAACAGTATACTAAACGGTATAAATGGGTAATAAATTATTTATATCGAGATACAAACGATTTGTATCGGGGTTCAAATGATAGAAAACCGATAGAGACTCGCCGAAAACTTCACAATATGCTTTAGGTTTTGGGGCAGAATTATACATGTTTAATCGGTTGTACCAATTTGAAACGATTAGAAATTAGATTTTACTACTACCTTCCTTATATATACTAAATATCAAGTCGGTACAAACGACTTATATCGGGGTGCAAACGATAGAAAACCGACAGAGACTCGCAGAAAACTTTTACATCATGCTGTAGATATTGGGGCAGAATAATACATGTTCAATCGTTTGTACCCATTTGAAACGATAAGTATATTGTTCATACTACTATCTACTTTATTCCTACCAAATATCAAGGCGGTACAAACGATTTATAACGGAGTACATACGATAGAAAACCGACAGGAACTCGCCGTAAACTCTTACATCATACTATAGATATTGGGGAAGAATAATATATGTTCAATCGTTTGTACCCATTTAAAACGATAAGTATATCGTTCTTACTACTATCTACTTTATTCCTACCAAATATCAAGGCGGTACAAACAATTTATAAAGGAGTACATACGATAGAAAACCGACAGGAACTCGCCGAAACTCTTACATCATACTATAGATATTGGGGCAGAATAATATATGTTCAATCGTTTATACCCATTTGAAACGATAAGTATATCGTTTCCACTTCTATCTACTTTATTCCTACCAAATATCAAGGCGGTACAAACAATTTATAACGGAGTACATACGATAGAAAACCGACAGGAACTCGCCGAAACTCTTACATCATACTATAGATATTGGGGCAGAATAATATATGTCCAATCGTTTGTACCCATTTGAAACGATAAGTATATCGTTCTTACTACTATCTACTTTATTCCTACCAAATATCAAGGCGGTACAAACGATTTATAACGGAGTACATACGATAGAAAACCGACAGAGACTCGCCGAAAACTTTTACATCATGCTATAGATATTGGGGCAGAATAATATATGTTCAATCGTTTGTACCCATTTGAAACGATAAGTATATCGTTCTTACTACTATCTACTTTATTCCTACCAAATATCAAGGCGGTAAAAATGATTAATAACTGAGTACATACGATAAAAAACCGACAGAGACTCGCCGAAAACTTTTAAATCATGCTATAGATATTGGGGCAGAATAATATATGTTCAATCGTTTGTACCCATTTGAAACGATAAGTATATCGTTCTTACTACTATCTACTTTATTCCTACCAAATATCAAGGCGGGACAAACGATTTATAACTGAGTAAATACGATAGAAAACCGACAGGAACTCGCCGAAAACTCTTACATCATACTATAGATATTGGAGCAGAATAATATATGTTCAATCGTTTGTACCCATTTGAAACGATAAGTATATCGTTCTGACTACTATCTACTTTATTCCTACCAAATATCAAGGCGGTACAAACGATTTATAACGGAGTACATACGATAGAAAACCGACAGGAACCCGCCGAAAACTCTTACATCATACTATAGATATTGGGGCAGAATAATATATTATGTTCAATCGTTTGTACCAATTTGAAACGATAAGTATATCGTTCTTACTACTATCTACTTTATTCCTACCAAATATCAAGGCGGTACAAACGTATGTATGGCGTATGTACTCCACATACGATAAAAAACCTACAGAGACTCGCCGAAAACTTTTACATCATGCTATAGATATTGGGGCAGAATAATATATGTTCAATCGTTTGTACCCATATGAAACGATAAGTATATCGTTCTTACTACTATCTACTTTATTCTTACCAAATATCTAGGCGGTACAAATGATTTATAACGGAGCACATACGATAGAAAACCGACAGAGACTCGCCGAAGACATTTACATCATGCTATAGATATTGGGGCAGAATAATATATGTTCAATCGTTTGTACCCATTTGAAACGATAAGTATATAGTTTATATTACTATCTACTTTATTCCTACCAAATATCAAGGCGGTACAAACGATTTATAACGGAGTATATACGGTAGAAGACCGACAGGAACTCTCCGAAAACTTTTACATCATGCTATAGATTTTGGGACAGAATTATATATGTTCAATCGTTTGTACCCATTTATAACGATAAATATATCATTTGTACTTCTATTTACCTTATACATATTGAATATCAAGTTGGTACAAACGATTTTTACTGGGGTAAAATCGATAGAAAACCGACAGAGACTCGCCGAAAATGTCTACATCATGCTATAGATATTGGGGCAGAATAATATATGTTCAATCGTTTGTACCCATATGAAACGATAAGTATATCATTTCCACTTCTATCTACCTTATATATACTAAATATCAAGTTGGTACAAACGATTTTTATTTGGGTAAAATCGATAGAAAACCGACAGAGACTCGCCGAATATTCCTACATCATGCTATAGATATTAGGGCAGAATAATATATGTTTAATCGTTTGTATCCATTTGATACGATAAGTATATCGTTTCCACTTCTATCTACCTTATATATACTAAATATCAAGTTGGTACAAACGATTTTTATTAGGGTAAAATCGAGAGAAAACCGACAGGGACTCGCCGAAAATTCCTATATAATGCTATAGATATTGGGGCAGAATAATATATGTTCAATCGTTTGTACCCATTTGAAACGATAAGTATATCGTTCTTACTACTATCTACTTTATTCCTACCAAATATCAAGGCGGGACAAACGATTTATAACTGAGAACATACGATAAGAAACCGACAGAGACTCGCCGAAAACTTTTACATCATGCTATAGATATTGGGGCAGAATAATATATGTTCAATCGTTTGTACCCATTTGAAACGATAAGTATATCGTTCTTACTACTATTTACTTTATTCATACCAAATATCGAGGCGGTACAAACGATTTATAACGGAGTACATACGATAGAAATCCAAAAGGAACTCGCCGAAAACTCTTACATCACACTATAGATATTGGGGCAGAATAATAGATGTTCAATCGTTTGTACCCATTTGAAACGACAATTATATCGTTCTTACTACTACCTACTTTATTCCTACCAAATATCAAGGCGGTACAAACGATTTATAACCGAGTACATACGATAAAAACCGACAGAGACTCGCCGAAATCATGCTATAGATATTGGGGCAGAATAATA
The DNA here is from genome assembly GCA_905404095.1 of Glaucopsyche alexis. Lineage (NCBI taxonomy): Eukaryota > Metazoa > Arthropoda > Insecta > Lepidoptera > Lycaenidae > Glaucopsyche > Glaucopsyche alexis. The sequence goes on from FR990057.1 coordinate 3,411,329, forward strand.
TATGTTCAATCGTTTGTACCCATTTGAAACGATAAGTATATCATTCTTACTACTATCTTCTTTATTCTTACCAAATATCAAGGCGGTACAAACGATTTATAACGGAGTACATACGATAAAATCCGACAGAGACTCGCCGAAAACTTTTACATCATGCTATAGATATTGGGGCAGAATAATATATGTTCCATCGTTTGTACCCATTTGAAACGATAAATATATCATTCTTGCTACTATCTACTTTATTCCTACCAAATATCGAGGCGGTACAAACGATTTATAACGGAGTACATACGATAGAAAACCGACAGGAACTCGCCGAAAACTCTTACATCATGCTATAGATATTGGGGCAGAATAATATATGTTCAATCGTTAGTACCCATTTGAAACGATAAGTATATCGTTCTTACTACTATCTACTTTATTCCTACCAAATATCAAGGCGGTACAAACGATTTATAACGGAGTGCATACGATAGAAAACCGACAGGAACTCGCCGAAAACTCTTACATCATGCTATAGATATTGGGGCAGAATAATATATGTTCAATCGTTTGTACCCATTTGAAACGATAAGTATATCGTTCTTACTACTATTTACTTTATTCCTACCAAATATCAAGGCGGTACAAACGATTTATAACGGAGTACATACGATAAAATCCGACAGAGACTCGCCGAAAACTTTTACATCATGCTATAAGATATTGGGGCAGAATAATATATGTTCAATCGTTTGTACCCATTTGAAACGATAAATATATCATTCCTGCTACTATCTACTTTATTCCTACCAAATATCAAGGCGGTACAAACGATTTATAACGGAGTGCATACGATAGAAAACCGACAGGAACTCGCCGAAAACTCTTACATCATGCTATAGATATTGGGGCAGAATAATATATGTTCAATCGTTTGTACCCATTTGAAACGATAAGTATATCGTTCTTACTACTATTTACTTTATTCCTACCAAATATCAAGGCGGTAAAAACGATTTATAACGGAGTACATACGATAGAAAACCAAAATGAACTCGCCGAAAACTCTTACATCATACTATAGATATTGGGGCAGAATAATAGATGTTCAATCGTTTGTACCCATTTGAAACGACAAGTATATCGTTCTTACTACTACCTACTTTATTCTTACCAAATATCAAGGCGGTACAAATGATTTATAACGGAGTACATACGATAAAATCCGACAGAGTCTCGCCGAAAACTTTTACATCATGCTATAGATATTGGAGCAGAATAATATATGTTCAATCGTTTGTACCCATTTGATACGATAAGTATATCGTTTCCACTTCTATCTACCTTATATATACTAAATATCAAGTTGGTACAAACGATTTTTACTAGGGTAAAATCGAGAGAAAACCGACAGGGACTCGCCGAAAATTCCTACATCATGCTATAGATATTGGGGCAGAATAATATATGTTTAATCGTTTGTACCCATTTGATACGATAAGTATATCGTTTCCACTTCTATCTACCTTATATATACTAAATATCAAGTTGGTACAAACGATATTTATTGGGGTAAAATCGATAGAAAACCGACAGAGACTCGCCGAAAATTCCTACATCATGCTTTAGATATTGGGGCAGAATAATATATGTTCAATCGTTTGTACCCATTTGAAACGATAAGTATATCGTTCTTACTACTATCTACTTTATAATACCAAATATCAAGGCGGTACAAACGATTTATAACGGAGTACATACGATAGAAAACCGACAGAGACTCGCCGAAAACATTTACATCATGCTATAGATATTGGGGCAGAATAATATATGTTTAATCGTTTGTACCCATTTGATACGATAAGTATATCGTTTCCACTTCTATCTACCTTATATATACTAAATATCAAGTTGGTACAAACGATTTTTACTAGGGTAAAATCGAGAGAAAACCGACAGGGACTAGCCGAAAATTCCTACATCATGCTATAGATATTGGGGCAGAATAATATATGTTTAATCGTTTGTACCCATTTGATACGATAAGTATATCGTTTCCACTTCTATCTACCTTATATATACTAAATATCAAGTTGGTACAAACGATATTTATTGGGGTAAAATCGATAGAAAACCGACAGAGACTCGCCGCAAAATTCCTACATCATGCTTTAGATATTGGGGCAGAATAATATATGTTCAATCGTTTGTACCCATTTGAAACGATAAGTATATAGTTTATATTACTATCTACTTTATTCCTACCAAATATCAAGGCGGTACAAACGATTTATAACGGAGTATATACGGTAGAAGACCGACAGGAACTCTCCGAATACTTTTACATCATGCTATAGATATTGGGGCAGAATTATATATGTTCAATCGTTTGTACCCATTAAAAACGATAAATATATCATTTGTACTTCTATTTACCTTATACATATTGAATATCAAGTTGGTACAAACGATTTTTACTGGGGTAAAATCGATAGAAAACCGACAGAGACTCGCCGAAAATTCCTACATCATGCTTTATATATTGGGGCAGAATAATTTATGTTAAATCATTTGTACCCATTTGAAACGATAAGTATTTCATTTCCACTTCTATTTACCTTATACATATTGAATATCGAGTTGGTACAAACGATTTTTATTGGGGTAAAATCGATAGAAAACCGACAGAGACTCGCCAAAAATTCCTACATCATGCTATAGATATTGGGGCAGAATAATATATGTTTAATCGTTTGTACCCATTTGATACGATAAGTATATCGTTTCCACTTCTATCTACCTTATATATACTAAATATCAAGTTGGTACAAACGATTTTTATTAGGGTAAAATCGAGAGAAAACCGACAGGGACTCGCCGAAAATTCCTACATCATGCTATAGATATTGGGGCAGAATAATATATGTTTAATCATTTGTACCCATTTGATACGATAAGTATGTCGTTTCCACTTCTATCTACCTTATATATACTAAATATCAAGTTGGTACAAACGATTTTTATTGGGGTAAAATCGATAGAAAACCGACAGAGACTCGCCGAAAATTCCTACATCATGCTTTAGATATTAGGGCAGAATAATATATGTTTAATCGTTTGTACCCATTTGATACGATAAGTATATCGTTTTCACTTCTATCTACCTTATATATACTAAATGTCAAGTTGGTACAAACAATTTTTATTAGGGTAAAATCGAGAGAAAACCGACAGGGACTCGCCGAAAATTCCTACATCATACTATAGATATTGGGGTAGAATAATATATGTTCAATCGTTTGTACCCATTTGAAACGATAAGTATATCGTTCTTACTACTATCTACTTTATTCTTACCAAATATCTAGGCGGTACAAATGATTTACAACGGAGCACATATGATAAAAAACCGACAGAGACTCGCCGAAAACATTTACATCATGCTATAGATATTGGGGCAGAATAATATATGTTCAATCGTTTGTACCCATTTGAAACGATAAGTATATCGTTCTTACTACTATCTACTTTATTCCTACCAAATATCAAGGCGGTACAAACGATTTATAACTGAGTACATACGATAAAAAACCGACAGAGACTCGCCGAAAACTTTTACATCATGCTATAGATATTGGGGCAGAATAATATATGTTCAATCGTTTGTACCCATTTGAAACGATAAGTATATCGTTCTTACTACTATCTACTTTATAATACCAAATATCAAGGCGGTACAAACGATTTATAACGGAGTACATACGATAGAAAACCGACAGAGACTCGCCGAAAACATTTACATCATGCTATAGATATTGGGGCAGAATAATATATGTTCAATCGTTTGTACCCATTTGAAACGATAAGTATATCGTTCTTACTACTATCTAATTTATTCCTACCAAATATCAAGGCGGTACAAACGATTTATAACTGAGTACATACGATAAAAAACCGACAGAGACTCGCCGAAAACTTTTACATCATGCTATAGATATTGGGGCAGAATAATATATGTTCAATCGTTTGTACCCATTTGAAACGATAAGTATATCGTTCTTACTACTATCTACTTTATAATACCAAATATCAAGGCGGTACAAACGATTTATAACGGAGTACATACGATAGAAAACCGACAGAGACTCGCCGAAAACTTTTACATCATGCTATAGATATTGGGGCAGAATAATATATGTTCAATCGTTTGTATCCATTTGAAACGATAAGTATATCGTTCTTACTACTATTTACTTTATTCCTACCAAATATCAGGGCGGTACAAACGATTTATAACGGAGTACATACGATAGAAATCCAAAAGGAACTCGCCGAAAACTCTTACATCACACTATAGATATTGGGGCAGAATAATAGATGTTCAATCGTTTGTACCCATTTGAAACGACAAGTATATCGTTCTTACTACTACCTACTTTATTCCTACCAAATATCAAGGCGGTACAAACGATTTATAACCGAGTACATACGATAAAAAACCGACAGAGACTCGCCGAAAACTTTTACATCATGCTATAGATATTGGGGCAGAATAATATATGTTCAATCGTTTGTACCCATTTGAAACGATAAGTATATCGTTCTTACAACTATCTACTTTATAATACCAAATATCAAGGCGGTACAAACGATTTATAACGGAGTACATACGATAGAAAACCGACAGAGACTCGCCGAAAACATTTACATCATGCTATAGATATTGGGGCAGAATAATATATGTTCAATCGTTTGTACCCATTTGAAACGATAAGTATATCGTTCTTACTACTATCTACTTTATTCCTACCAAATATCAAGGCGGTACAAACGATTTATAACTGAGTACATACGATAAAAAACCGACAGAGACTCGCCGAAAACTTTTACATCATGCTATAGATATTGGGGCAGAATAATATATGTTCAATCGTTTGTACCCATTTGAAACGATAAGTATATCGTTCTTACTACTATCTACTTTATAATACCAAATATCAAGGCGGTACAAACGATTTATAACGGAGTACATACGATAGAAAACCGACAGAGACTCGCCGAAAACATTTACATCATGCTATAGATATTGGGGCAGAATAATATATGTTCAATCGTTTGTACCCATTTGAAACGATAAGTATATCGTTCTTACTACTATCTACTTTATTCCTACCAAATATCAAGGCGGTACAAACGATTTATAACTGAGTACATACGATAAAAAACCGACAGAGACTCGCCGAAAACTTTTACATCATGCTATAGATATTGGGGCAGAATAATATATGTTCAATCGTTTGTACCCATTTGAAACGACAAGTATATCGTTCTTACTACTATCTACTTTATAATACCAAATATCAAGGCGGTACAAACGATTTATAACGGAGTACATACGATAGAAAACCGACAGAGACTCGCCGAAAACTTTTACATAATGCTATAGATATTGGGGCAGAATAATATATGTTCAATCGTTTGTACCCATTTGAAACGATAAGTATATCGTTCTTACTACTATTTACTTTATTCCTACCAAATATCAAGGCGGTACAAACGATTTATAACGGAGTACATACGATAGAAATCCAAAAGGAACTCGCCGAAAACTCTTACATCACATTATAGATATTGGGGCAGAATAATAGATGTTCAATCGTTTGTACCCATTTGAAACGACAAGTATATCGTTCTTACTACTACCTACTTTATTCCTACCAAATATCAAGGCGGTACAAACGATTTATAACCGAGTACATACGATAAAAACCGACAGCGACTCGCCGAAATCTTTTACATCATGCTATCAGAATAATATATGTTCAATCGTTTGTACCCATTTGAAACGATAAGTATATCGTTCTTACTACTATCTTCTTTATTCCTACCAAATATCAAGGCGGTACAAACGATTTATAACGGAGTACATACGATAGAAAACCGACAGAGACTCGCCGAAAACTTTTACATCATGCTATAGATATTGGGGCAGAATAATATATGTTCAATCGTTTGTACCCATTTGAAACGATAAGTATATCGTTCTTACTACTATCTACTTTATTCTTACCAAATATCTAGGCGGTACAAATGATTTATAACGGAGCACATATGATAAAAAACCGACAGAGACTCGCCGAAAACATTTACATCATGCTATAGATATTGGGGCAGAATAATGTATGTTCTATCGTTTGTACCCATTTGAAACGATAAGTATATAGTTTATATTACTATCTACTTTATTCCTACCAAATATCAAGGCGGTACAAACGATTTATAACGGAGTATATACGGTAGAAGACCGACAGTAACTCTCCGAAAACTTTTACATCATGCTATAGATATTGGGGCAGAATTATATATGTTCAATCGTTTGTACCTATTTAAAACGATAAATATATCATTTGTACTTCTATTTACCTTATACATATTGAATATCAAGTTGGTACAAACGATTTTTATTTGGGTAAAATCGATAGAAAACCGACAGAGACTCGCCGAATATTCCTACATCATGCTATAGATATTGGGGCAGAATAATATATGTTTAATCGTTTGTACCCATTTGATACGATAAGTATATCGTTTCCACTTCTATCTACCTTATATATACTAAATATTAATATGGTACAAACGATTTTTATTAGGGTAAAATCGAGAGAAAACCGACAGGGACTCGCCGAAAATTCCTACATCATGCTATAGATATTGGGGCAGAATAATATATGTTTAATCGTTTGTACCCATTTGATACGATAAGTATGTCGTTTCCACTTCTATCTACCTTATATATACTAAATATCAAGTTGGTACAAACGATTTTTATTGGGGTGAAATCGATAGAAAACCGACAGAGACTCGCCGAAAATTCCTACATCATGCTTTAGATATTGGGGCAGAATAATTTATGTTAAATCATTTGTACCCATTTGAAACGATAAGTATATCATTTCCACTTCTATTTACCTTATACATATTGAATATCGAGTTGGTACAAACGATTTTTATTGGGGTAAAATCGATAGAAAACCGACAGAGACTCGCCGAAAATTCCTACATCATGCTATAGATATTGGGGCAGAATAATATATGTTTAATCGTTTGTACCCTTTTTAAACGATAAGTATATCATTTCCACTTCTATCTTCCTTATATATACTAAATATCAAGTTGGTACAAACGATTTTTATCGGGGTTAAATCGATAGAAAACCGATAGAGTCTCGCCGAAAACTCTTACATCATGCTTTAGATATTGGGCCAGAATTATATATGTTTAATCGTTTGTACTCATTTGATACGATAAGTATATCGTTTCCACTTCTATTCACCTTATACATACTAAATATCAAGTTGGTACAAACGATTTTTATTGGGGTAAAATCGATAGAAAACCGACAAGGACTCGCCGAAAATTCCTACATCATGCTATAGATATTGGGGCAGAATTATATATGTTTAATCGTTTGTACCCATTTGATACGATAAGTATATCGTCTCTACTTGTATCTACCTTATATATACTAAATATCAAGTTGGTACAAACGATTTTTATTGGGGTAAAATCGATAGAAAACCGACAGGGACTCGCCGAAAATTCCTACATCATGCTGTAGATATTGGGGCAGAATAATACATGTTAAATCGTTTGTACCCATTTGAAACGATAAATATATCGTTCTTACTACTATCTACTTTACTCCTACCAAATATCAAGGCCGTACAAACGATTTATATCTAAAGCTATAAACTATATCTAAAGCATGGTGTAAGAGTTTTCGGCGAGACTCTATCGGTTTTCTATCGATTTAACCCCGATAAAAATCGTTTGTACCAACTTAATATTTAGTATATATAAGGTAGATAGAAGTGGAAACGATATACTTATCGTATCAAATGGGTACAAACGATTAAACATATATTATTCTGCTCCAATATCTATAGCATGATGTAGGAATTTTCGGCGAGTCTCTGTCGGTTTTCTATCGATTTTACCCCAATAAAAATCATTTGTACCAACTTGATATTTAGTATATATAAGGTAGATAGAAGTGAAAATGATATACTTATCGTTTCAAATGGGTACAAACGATTAAACATATATTATTCTGCCCCAATATCTATAGCATGATGTAGGAATTTTCAGCGAGTCTCTGTCGGTTTTCTATCGATTTTACCCCAATAAAAATCGTTTGTACCAACTTGATATTCAATATGTATAAGGTAAATAGAAGTGGAAATGATATACTTATCGTTATAAATGGGTACAAACGATTGAACATATATAATTCAGCCGCAAACACTAAAGCATGATGTAAGAGTTTTCGGCGAGTTCCTGTCGGTTTTTTATCGTATGTACTCCATTACAAATCGTTTGTACCGCCTTGATATTCGGTAGGAGTAAAGTAGATAGTACTAAGAACAATATACTTATCTTTTAAAATGGGTACAAACGATTAAACATATATTATTCTGCCCCAATATCTATAGTATGATGTAAGAGTTTTCGGCGAGTTCCTGTCGGTTTTCTATCGTATGTACTCCATTATAAATCATTTGTACCGCCTTGATATTTAGTAGGAATAAAGTAAATGGTAGTAAGAACGATATACTTATCGTTTCAAATGGGTACAAACGATTGAACATATATTATTCTGCCCCAATATCTATAGTATGATGTAAGAGTTTACGGCGAGTTCCTGTCGGTTTTCTATCGTATGTACTCCATTATAAATCGTTTGTACCGCCTTGATATTTGGTAGGAATAAAGTAGATAGTAGTAAGAACGATATACTTATCGTTTCAAATGGGTACAAACGATTGAACATATATTATTCGGCCCCAATATCTATAGTATGATGTAACAGTTTCGGCGAGTTCCTGTCGGTTTTCTATCGTATGTACTCCATTATAAATAGTTTGTACCGCCTTGATATTTGGTAGGAATAAAGAAGATAGTAGTAAAAACGATATACTTATCGTTTTAAATGGGTACAAACGATTGAACATGTATTATTCTGCCCCAATATCTACAGCATGATGTAAGAATTTTCAGCGAGTCTCTGTCGGTTTTCTTTCGATTTTACCCCAATAAAAATCGTTTGTACCAACTTGATATTCAATATGTATAAGGTAAATAGAAGTGGAAATGATATACATATCGTTATAAATGGGTACAAACGATTGAACATATATAATTCAGCCCCAAACACTAAAGCATGATGTAAGAGTTTTCGGCGAGTTCCTGTCGGTTTTTTATCGTATGTACTCCATTATAAATCGTTTGTACCGCCTTGATATTCGGTAGGAGTAAAGTAGATAGTAGTAGGAACAATATACTTATCTTTTCAAATGGGTACAAACGATTAAACATATATTATTCTGCCCCAATATCTATAGTATGATGTAAGAGTTTTCGACGAGTCTCTGTCGGTTTTCTATCGATTTTACCCCAATAAAAATCGTTTGTACCAACTTGATATTTAGTATATATAAGGTAGATAGAAGTGGAAATGATGTACTTATCGTTTCAAATGGGTACAAACGATTGAAAATATATTATTCTGCCCCAATATCTATAGTATGATGTAAGAGTTTCGGCGAGTTCCTGTCGGTTTCCTATCGTATGTACTCCGTTATAAATCGTTTGTACCGCCTTGATATTTGGTAGGAATAAAGAAGATAGTAGTAAGAACGATATACTTATCGTTTCAAATGGGTACAAACGATTGAACATGTATTATTCTGCCCCAATATCTACAGCATGATGTAAGAGTTTTCGACGAGTCTCTGTCGGTTTTCTATCGATTTTACTGCGATAAAAAATCGTTTCTACCTACTTGATATTTAGTATGTATAATGTGAATAGAAGTGGAAATGACATACTTATCGTTTCAAATGGGTACAAACGATTGAACATGTAAAATTCTGGCCCAATATCTAAAGCATGATGTAAGAGTTTTCGGCGAGACTCTATCGGTTTTCTATCGATTTAACCCCGATAAAAATCGTTTGTACCAACTGGATATTTAGTATATATAAGGTAGATAGAAGTGGAAACGACATACTTATCGTATCAAATGGGTACAAACGATTAAACATATATTATTCTGCCCCAATATCTATAGCATGATGTAGGAATTTTCGGCGAGTCCTTGTCGGTTTTCTATCGATTTTACCCCAATAAAAATCGTTTGTAGCAACTTGATATTTAGTATGTATAAGGTGAATAGAAGTGGAAATGATATACTTATCGTTTCAAATGGGTACAAATGATTGAACATGTAAAATTCTGGCCCAATATCTAAAGCATGATGTAAGAGTTTTCGGCGAGACTCTATCGGTTTTCTATCGATTTAACCCCGATAAAAATCGCTTGTACCAACTGGATATTTAGTATATATAAGGTAGATAGAAGTGGAAACGACATACTTATCGTATCAAATGGGTACAAACGATTAAACATATATTATTCTGCTCCAATATCTATAGCATTATGTAGGAATTTTCGGCGAGTCTCTGTCGGTTTTCTATCGATTTTATCCCAGTAAAAGTCGTTTGTATCAACTTGATATTTAGTATATATAAGGTAGATAGAAGTGGAAATGATATACTTATCGTTTCCAATGGGTACAAACGATTGAACATATATTATTCTGCCCCAATATCTATAGCATGATGTAGGAATTTTCGGCGAGTCTCTGTCGGTTTTCTATCGATTTTACCCCAATAAAAATCGTTTGTACCAACTTCATATTCAATATGTATAAGGTAAATAGAAGTGGAAATGATATACTTATCGTTTTAAATGGGTACAAACAATTGAACATACATAATTCAGCCCCAAACACTAAAGCATGATTTAAGAGTTTTCGGCGAGTTCCTGTCGGTTTTTTATCGTATGTACTCCATTATAAATCGTTTGTACCGCCTTGATATTCGGTAGGAATAAAGTAGATAGTAGTTAGAACGATATACTTATCGTTTCAAATGGGTACAAACGATTAAACATATATTATTCTGCCCCAATATCTATAGTATGATGTAAGAGTTTTCGGCGAGTTCCTGTAGGTTTTCTATCGTATGTACTCCATTATAAATCGTTTATACCGCCTTGATATTTGGTAAGAATAAAGTAGATAGTAGTAAGAACGATATACTTATCGTTTCAAATGGGTACAAACGATTGAACATGTATTATTCTGCCCCAATATCTACAGCATGATGTAAGAGTTTTCGACGAGTCTCTGTCGGTTTTCTATCGATTTTACTGCGATAAAAAATCGTTTCTACCTACTTGATATTTAGTATGTATAATGTGAATAGAAGTGGAAATGACATACTTATCGTTTCAAATGGGTACAAACGATTGAACATGTAAAATTCTGGCCCAATATCTAAAGCATGATGTAAGAGTTTTCGGCGAGACTCTATCGGTTTTCTATCGATTTAACCCCGATAAAAATCGTTTGTACCAACTGGATATTTAGTATATATAAGGTAGATAGAAGTGGAAACGACATACTTATCGTATCAAATGGGTACAAACGATTAAACATATATTATTCTGCCCCAATATCTATAGCATGATGTAGGAATTTTCGGCGAGTCCTTGTCGGTTTTCTATCGATTTTACCCCAATAAAAATCGTTTGTAGCAACTTGATATTTAGTATGTATAAGGTGAATAGAAGTGGAAATGATATACTTATCGTTTCAAATGGGTACAAATGATTGAACATGTAAAATTCTGGCCCAATATCTAAAGCATGATGTAAGAGTTTTCGGCGAGACTTTATCGGTTTTCTATCGATTTAACCCCGATAAAAATCGTTTGTACCAACTTGATATTTAGTATATATAGGGTTGATAGAAGTGGAAACGATATACTTATCGTATAAAATGGGTACAAACGATTAAACATATATTATTCTGCTCCAATATCTATAGCATGATGTAGGAATTTTCGGCGAGTCTCTGTCGGTTTTCTATCGATTTTACCCCAGTAAAAGTCGTTTGTATCAACTTGATATTTAGTATATATAAGGTAGATAGAAGTGGAAATGATATACTTATCGTTTCCAATGGGTACAAACGATTGAACATATATTATTCTGCCCCAATATCTATAGCATGATGTAGGAATTTTCGGCGAGTCTCTGTCGGTTTTCTATCGATTTTACCCCAATAAAAATCGTTTGTACCAACTTCATATTCAATATGTATAAGGTAAATAGAAGTGGAAATGATATACTTATCGTTTTAAATGGGTACAAACAATTGAACATACATAATTCAGCCCCAAACACTAAAGCATGATTTAAGAGTTTTCGGCGAGTTCCTGTCGGTTTTTTATCGTATGTACTCCATTATAAATCGTTTGTACCGCCTTGATATTCGGTAGGAATAAAGTAGATAGTAGTTAGAACGATATACTTATCGTTTCAAATGGGTACAAACGATTAAACATATATTATTCTGCCCCAATATCTATAGTATGATGTAAGAGTTTTCGGCGAGTTCCTGTAGGTTTTCTATCGTATGTACTCCATTATAAATCGTTTATACCGCCTTGATATTTGGTAAGAATAAAGTAGATAGTAGTAAGAACGATATACTTATCGTTTCAAATGGGTACAAACGATTGGACATATATTATTCTGCCCCAATATCTATAGTATGATGTAAGAGTTTCGGCGAGTTCCTGTCGGTTTTCTATCGTATGTACTCCGTTATAAATCATTTGTACCGCCTTGATATTTGGTAGGAATAAAGTAGATAGTAGTAAGAACGATATACTTATCGTTTCAAATGGGTACAAATGATTGAACATATATTATTCTGCTCCAATATCTATAGCATGATGTAGGAATTTTCGGCGAGTCTCTGTCGGTTTTCTATCGATTTTACCCCAGTAAAAGTCGTTTGTACCAACTTGATATTTAGTATATATATTAGGTAGATAGAAGTGGAAATGATATACTTATCGTTTCAAATGGGTACAAACGATTGAACATATATTATTCTGCCCCAATATCTATAGTATGATGTAAGAGTTTCGGCGAGTTCCTGTCGGTTTTCTATTGTATGTACTCCGTTATAAATCGTTTGTACCGCCTTGATATTTGGTAGGAATAAAGTAGATAGTAGTAATAACGATATACTTATCGTTTCAAATGGGTACAAACGATTGAACATGTATTATTCTGCCCCAATATCTACAGCATGATGTAAGAGTTTTCGACGAGTCTCTGTCAGTTTTCTATCGATTTTACTGCGATAAAAAATCGTTTGTACCTACTTGATATTAAGTATGTATAAGGTGAATAGAAGTGGAAATGATATACTTATCGTTTCAAATGGGTACAAACGATTGAACATGTAAAATTCTGGCCCAATATCTAAAGCATGATGTAAGAGTTTTCGGCGAGACTCTATCGGTTTTCTATCGATTTAACCCCGATAAAAATCGTTTGTACCAACTTGATATTTAGTATATATAAGGTAGATAGAAGTGGAAACGACATACTTATCGTATCAAATGGGTACAAACGATTAAACATATATTATTCTGCCCCAATATCTATAGCATGATGTAGGAATTTTCGGCGAGTCTCTGTCGGTTTTCTATCGATTTTACCCCAGTAAAAGTCGTTTGTACCAACTTGATATTTAGTATGTATAAGGTAGATAGAAGTGGAAATGATATACTTATCGTTTCAAATGGGTACAAACGATCGAACATATATTATTCTGCCCCAATATCTATAGTATGATGTAAGAGTTTCGGCGAGTTCCTGTCGGTTTCCTATCGTATGTACTCCGTTATAAATCGTTTGTACCGCCTTGATATTTGGTAGGAATAAAGTAGATAGTAGTAAGAACGATATACTTATCGTTTCAAATGGGTACAAACGATTGAACATGTATTATTCTGCCCCAATATCTACAGCATGATGTAAGAGTTTTCGACGAGTCTCTGTCGGTTTTCTATCGATTTTACTGCGATAAAAAATCGTTTCTACCTACTTGATATTTAGTATGTATAATGTGAATAGAAGTGGAAATGACATACTTATCGTTTCAAATGGGTACAAACGATTGAACATGTAAAATTCTGGCCCAATATCTAAAGCATGTTGTAAGAGTTTTCGGCGAGACTCTATCGGTTTTCTATCGATTTAACCCCGATAAAAATCGTTTGTACCAACTGGATATTTATTATATATAAGGTAGATAGAAGTGGAAACGACATACTTATCGTATCAAATGGGTACAAACGATTAAACATATATTATTCTGCCCCAATATCTATAGCATGATGTAGGAATTTTCGGCGAGTCCTTGTCGGTTTTCTATCGATTTTACCCCAATAAAAATCGTTTGTAGCAACTTGATATTTAGTATGTATAAGGTGAATAGAAGTGGAAATGATATACTTATCGTTTCAAATGGGTACAAATGATTGAACATGTAAAATTCTGGCCCAATATCTAAAGCATGATGTAAGAGTTTTCGGCGAGACTTTATCGGTTTTCTATCGATTTAACCCCGATAAAAATCGTTTGTACCAACTTGATATTTAGTATATATAGGGTTGATAGAAGTGGAAACGATATACTTATCGTATAAAATGGGTACAAACGATTAAACATATATTATTCTGCTCCAATATCTATAGCATGATGTAGGAATTTTCGGCGAGTCTCTGTCGGTTTTCTATCGATTTTACCCCAGTAAAAGTCGTTTGTACCAACTTGATATTTAGTATATATAAGGTAGATAGAAGTGGAAATGATATACTTATCATTTCCAATGGGTACAAACGATTGAACATATATTATTCTTCCCCAATATCTATAGCATGATGTAGGAATTTTCGGCGAGTCTCTGTCGGTTTTCTATCGATTTTACCCCAATAAAAATCGTTTGTACCAACTTCATATTAAATATGTATAAGGTAAATAGAAGTGGAAATGATATACTTATCGTTTTAAATGGGTACAAACAATTGAACATACATAATTCAGCCCCAAACACTAAAGCATGATTTAAGAGTTTTTGGCGAGTTCCTGTCGGTTTTTTATCGTATGTACTCCATTATAAATCGTTTGTACCGCCTTGATATTCGGTAGGAATAAAGTAGATAGTAGTTAGAACGATATACTTATCGTTTCAAATGGGTACAAACGATTAAACATATATTATTCTGCCCCAATATCTATAGTATGATGTAAGAGTTTTCGGCGAGTTCCTGTAGGTTTTCTATCGTATGTACTCCGTTATAAATCGTTTGTACCGCCTTGATATTTGGTAAGAATAAAGTAGATAGTAGTAAGAACGATATACTTATCGTTTCAAATGGGTACAAACGATTGGACATATATTATTCTGCCCCAATATCTATAGTATGATGTAAGAGTTTCGGCGAGTTCCTGTCGGTTTTCTATCGTATGTACTCCGTTATAAATCATTTGTACCGCCTTGATATTTGGTAGGAATAAAGTAGATAGTAGTAAGAACGATATACTTATCGTTTCAAATGGGTACAAATGATTGAACATATATTATTCTGCTCCAATATCTATAGCATGATGTAGGAATTTTCGGCGAGTCTCTGTCGGTTTTCTATCGATTTTACCCCAGTAAAAGTCGTTTGTACCAACTTGATATTTAGTATATATATAAGGTAGATAGAAGTGGAAATGATATACTTATCGTTTCAAATGGGTACAAACGATTGAACATATATTATTCTGCCCCAATATCTATAGTATGATGTAAGAGTTTCGGCGAGTTCCTGTCGGTTTTCTATTGTATGTACTCCGTTATAAATCGTTTGTACCGCCTTGATATTTGGTACGAATAAAGTAGATAGTAGTAATAACGATATACTTATCGTTTCAAATGGGTACAAACGATTGAACATGTATTATTCTGCCCCAATATCTACAGCATGATGTAAGAGTTTTCGACGAGTCTCTGTCGGTTTTCTATCGATTTTACTGCGATAAAAAATCGTTTGTACCTACTTGATATTTAGTATGTATAAGGTGAATAGAAGTGGAAATGATATACTTATCGTTTCAAATGGGTACAAACGATTGAACATTTAAAATTCTGGCCCAATATCTAAAGCATGATGTAAGAGTTTTCGGCGAGACTCTATCGGTTTTCTATCGATTTAACCCCGATAAAAATCGTTTGTACCAACTTGATATTTAGTATATATAAGGTAGATAGAAGTGGAAACGACATACTTATCGTATCAAATGGGTACAAACGATTAAACATATATTATTCTGCCCCAATATCTATAGCATGATGTAGGAATTTTCGGCGAGTCTCTGTCTGTTTTCTATCGATTTTACCCCAGTAAAAGTCGTTTGTACCAACTTGATATTTAGTTTGTATAAGGTAAATAGAAGTGGAAATGATATACTTATCGTTTCAAATGGGTACAAACGATCGAACATATATTATTCTGCCCCAATATCTATAGTATGATGTAAGAGTTTCGGCGAGTTCCTGTCGGTTTTCTATTGTATGTACTCCGTTATAAATCGTTTGTACCGCCTTGATATTTGGTAGGAATAAAGTAGATAGTAGTATGAACAATATATTTATCGTTTCAAATGGGTACAAACGATTGAACATGTATTATTCTGCCCCAATATCTACAGCATTATGTAAAAGTTTTCGGCGAGTCTCTGTCGGTTTTCTATCGTTTGCACCCCGATATAAGTCGTTTGTACCGACTTGATATTTAGTATATATAAGGAAGGTAGTAGTAAAATCTAATTTCTAATCGTTTCAAATTGGTACAACCGATTAAACATGTATAATTCTGCCCCAAAACCTAAAGCATATTGTGAAGTTTTCGGCGAGTCTCTATCGGTTTTCTATCATTTGAACCCCGATACAAATCGTTTGTATCTCGATATAAATAATTTAGTACCCATTTATACCGTTTAGTATACTGTTTGGCCTTCTGTTGTACCCAAAGCTGGATTTTTCATGTTGAATTTTTTTTTTATTTTTTTTTTATTTTTCCAAAATAAAGTACTTAAATTAAATAAAAAGTTTTTTGCTGTGGTACAATCCGGTACAAACGATGCCCTTTATGATGGCATCAATGAAATCACTGTATATTCAAGTTGGTTGCTGAGCAAATTTTTGTCACCCCGTAATTTTTACCCCTATAAGGTACAAACGATTTTCAATACGGTACAATCGGGTACACTCCTAGTACAATCGAATGATGGTTATAAAAATCAATTATCTTTAACTCGGTTGCCT
The DNA here is from genome assembly GCA_905404095.1 of Glaucopsyche alexis. Taxonomy (NCBI): domain Eukaryota; kingdom Metazoa; phylum Arthropoda; class Insecta; order Lepidoptera; family Lycaenidae; genus Glaucopsyche; species Glaucopsyche alexis. The sequence goes on from FR990057.1 coordinate 3,428,616, forward strand.
ACTTCACATAGGTACTTACGCGTTGATAGTAACGGAACCCTCCTTAAGCCTCGAGATGATCAAACAATTTTACTCAAACCCTACGAGTTTGATGCAACCGTTTGACATCGGTTTGACTTTTGTGTCAAACCGACGTCAAACTGTCACTGTCACTTCACTGTCTAACAAAACAAAATTATTTACTTAATTCCATCAAACGAGCTTCAAGCCCGTTAATGTTTGACAAACCGTTCAAACTAGCTTTGTCTTCTACAAAGTTGAAGAAATCAAATTGATTTGACTCAAACCATAATTTACGTGTTTGAGTCCGTTTGATGATTGATCGTCTCGGGGGCTCAGCCCCGGCTCCCGCCTCAGCCTCCGTGATCTAGTGGTTAGAGCTTGGCTCTCGACTCGGAGGTTCTAGTTCTAGGTTCGATTCTCACATTGGAATAACAAAAAATGTTGTTTCCAAGTTTGACTAGGACAATGCAGGCTGATCACCTGAATGTCTGACTCGAAAGATGATCCAGCGCCTGATCTCTCGTCAGTCGTGTCGGTTATCCGAGTTATGACAGTAAAGGAAAAGAGAGTGCTCTTGTGTACTGCGCACACACTTTGGGACTTTAAAATTACTCCTACGTAACTAGACTGGTTTCAATGAAATCGGCCACCGTCACCGATGATATAGGTCAATGTAAAGATCAAAGGTCAATGCGATGGGGATGTTTGGGGGTCAAAGGTCACATCAAAGATCAAAGGTCAATGTGATGGGATCAAAAGTCAAAGCTTAATGTGTTGGGAAGGTTGGGGTCAAAAGTCAATACGATCTAAAATAGTCATGCTCGCGTAAACAAGTTGAATCTTACGCATTTTCGATCAGGGCACGTGACCTGTCGCGCGAGTTCAATAATTCAAATTAAAATTCGATTCGATTTTTAAGGGGTAAAAAGGGGTAGTAAGCTTTATATGGGGAAAAAAAAATGAGCATTTCGGCTTGGAACTTTGTTAATGTGGACTACATAAAAGAAAATAAGTAGGCACATGTTTCATGATTTTTTGATATTCAACACCTAAAGGGATGAACGGGGGGGGGGGGGGGTATGAATGTATTTTTTTTTATTTATTATACTTTATACACACAATATGGTACAGAGGCGGGCTTAATGCCTTGTGGCCATAATGTGCCTTGTGTACCATTTATTTTTCAGTTAGACTCATGCTTCACCATTTTACTACATGTGATATATATTTTTGGAATGGTCTCTTCAAACTCTTTATTTTGATACCAAACACCTTCTGAAGTCAGGTAATATCGTTAATAACATACATAGACATCCAAAATCACTATCCTTCCTTTGACGAGGTGGTACCTTGGGCAGCACGAATACTCCACCACAGAGGAAATTCGTAGCACCAACCCCAACCATATCGTTCAGTTTATGAGCAGCATAGGCCTGGGGGAAGTACTATACCACGAAGGAGTCACAATAGATCCACTTGGGTCGCAGTGACGTCAGGCTCGATTTTGACCTGCCTTCGGAAGGAAAAAAAAGTGCCCATATAAATTTCGAAGCGTTTTTTTTATTACATTTCAAATTATTCATATTTAATATTATTAAAACTTAGGCTTCTATAACTCCTAAACTTAGGCTTCTATAACTCCTAAAGTCGGACTTGCGCCTGATCTCTCATCAGTCGCGTTGGTTATCCGTCCCACTGGATTATGAGAGTAAAGGAAGAGAGAGTGCTCTTGTGTACTGCGCACACACTTTGGCATTATAAAAATTACTCCTGCGTAACTGGCCTGGTTTCAATGAAACCGGCCACCGTCACCGAGATCGGTGTGGGGAGTTATTATAAATGTGAAAGTTTGTGAGGATGGATGGATGTTTGTTACTCTTTCACGCAAAAACTACCAAACGGATTCTGATGAAATTTGGTATGGTATTATTTTAGGCTCTGGATTAAAATATAGGCTACTTTTTATCCCGGAAAAGTACAGCATTCCCCCGGGATAGCCGATACTACATTTACGCGGGCGGAGCCGCGGGAAACAGCTAGTAATAGAATGAATGATCCCTCATACGGATATCTGAATCAAAAATCCTTTGAGCAAGCTATGTATGTTTTTAAAATACAGGTATCTGATAATATCCCACACTAGGTATGGGATATACGCGATAAAAATTAATCATCCCCACTTTACATGTAGGGGTGGTATCCCAAAAATATATAATTCGTGTTTTTTTAGCACTTTGTCGATGTAAAATGACTTAAACACAATAATATTATGTCATGCAAAGTTTGAGCTACGGTACCCTAACAAAGACCAAGTTGTATTATTGTGCAAATATTTAAATATTGCTGATTAGGAATTATCTACTACAGCAGACTATAAACTGCTTATCAAAATACTGCGTCCGCTTTCCTTAGCAGCGGATTCCCCTACAAAATTTCAGTGTTGCCAGCGCTCAAACAAAACCAAACTAAAAGCATATTGATTTAAGTCACGTCTCCTGCGCGTTTCAATCTTCACTTTTGATTAATCTATATTATACTTTTGGATCCTAAATGAATATATTATCTTCTTACGCCATAATAATTGTTTTCAGGCCTCATCTTAAGGCAATCTGTTCAGTGCTTAGAGCTATGGCTTTTGTGATGATAATTATATCAGTCAGTGAGGCGTTTTATAATATACTTACTAAACTATATGTTGCTCGTGACTTCTTGCGCGCTTGCGGAAACCGTAAATTGTTTGCGTGCGTTAAAAAGTAGCCTGTCCTTCCCCATAGTCTACTCTATATCTCTGCTAAATTTCAGGAAAATCCGTTCAGTAGCTTCGGAGCCTATTCAATGCAAACAAACAAAAAACTTTCCTCTTTATAATATTATAGCATATACTAGCTTTTTCCCACGACTTCACTCGCGTCAAATGAAACGCGTTAGGCACAACACAATTCACACTACGACGATACGTGACGTGACGCGGCGCTATCTTAAAAACACAGCGCCTCGTCTCGTCACGGTATGAATCAACCCTTAAACACCAAAGTTTTAGGTGCGTCTAAATATTTTTATATCGATAATATTTTAATGGATATTTTGCTATTCGAGTGGAAACGAATCCAAAAAAGTATCCTAGATTATTAAACTCTGGCCAGCCGTTCTTGATATAAATGTGGGATGGGAGGTGGCTCGTTGTCGTGAGGAGATGAAAAATAAGAGAAAATTTATTAAAATCTTCTTTTATTAATTTGTAACACTTACGTCGTACACACGTCCTATCTTCATATTACATAATATATTATCTTAGAACATCCAACCAAACGGAGACGACATGACAGCTTATTTCTATGCGAAAAAGTCTGTTACTTTCTACGAGGAACGCACACAAAATATATTTTCTAATGTATTTATAATCACGTCGTTACGCACGTGATAGAATATAACAAATTTTATTCAAAAACAAAATATAATCATTTTTATACTTTGACAGTTATGTCACAATATCATTTTAATATTTCCTGTTTCATAGTGTTCAGTTTAAAATTTAATAATAGTAAAATAATTAGTTGATCTAAATTATCAAGTAATTTAATAATCATTTCTATTCTCTTTTGTATAACAATTTTAGTAAATTATGGAATTTACTATGATTTGATTATGGAATCAACCTTACTTCCTGTTGGCGCCATATTATCTTTATAAAAGCTTGGTCCGCCATTTTAAAAAGTGAGTCATGGACAGGCTGTGAAAGGAATTAATACAAGATAAGTAAACCTATTTTATAAGTAGTGGCTAAATTATTATGTATATTATGTCTTATTTGATTTGATGATGATGATTTTATGATTTTTATAATGTTAAAATATTAAAAAATTAATGATGTTAGTTAATACTTATTTTTAGTAATTCAATTTAGTAATTACTTTGTTTGGATTATTTGGAATTCTATTCTGGAATTAGACTATAAGTAAGTTTATCGAAGTGTTGGTATTTAATGTTTGATTTGCTATACCTACTTATCTCGTACAGAAATAAAATATCAACTTATCAAAGAATATTATAATAAGTATTTCTTATTGTGGTTAAATTTCTTATAACACGTACAGTAATTAAAATACCAATTAGTTATTATAGAATAGCCAGTATTTCTTTATTTGTACCTATATTTATTTGCCTATTACCTACATTTGGTTTCAGTTTTTGATAAAAGGTAATTTTAGTTGATAAATTAGGTTGTGATTTGGAACTATTAGTGTTTACTATTATAATAAGGAAATCTTTTGTACAATAAAACAATTTAGCAATGCTTTTATTATTTTACTTAATATCCACTTGATAATAACTATTTTGGTAATTCTGACTCATCCTTTTCTTTTAGTTTTCATTTCCTTATTTTGATTTTATTTGTCACACGCACACGAAAATATTATCAAACACAAACATAAACTATACGCACACATGTACAAACACAAAGGAAATGGCGGGGCAAATGTCATTTTTATTCACGCAACACTAGTGCTTGCCACTATCGATATTTAAATATCGATGAGTTCGGCGAATAATAATACGATACTTTCCATGGTGAACAAAATAGTACGAAATGTGATGAATATAAAAAATTATACAGAAATATATACTTTTCAGGAGAGCGATTTAAAGTTTATTTTTCGTATAACTTTGTCCATAATAGTCATATCTTACAAAAAATTGCATAGGCAGTATTGTTAGGATAATAAATTAGCGCATTGTATCAAATATTCCCGAAAATTGAGTTACGATAGTATACCACGTAAATGATCTTGCTCTCTTAATCGTAACTGGCACTTTCAATAATTTTCTAGAAACTGCTTAAACGAAAATGTAATGTTTTTGCCATTTCCGATAGTATACGTTGGTATTTATCACGAATATTTTATTGTGTCACATACGGTTATGTGTACATCGTAGATTACTTGTACTTACCATTAATTCTAATGAAATAACAAGAATAAAATGTACATAAAATGTCTTTACTATCGTGGTTAATACAGTACTTTGTGCACTTATTTGTTTTTCGTCCTTCTAATATTGTAAATGAAAAAGTTTGTGAGGATGGATGGAAGGATGTTTGTTACTCTATTACGCAAAAACTACTGAACTCATTTTCGTAAAATTTAGTTTGGTGGAAGTTTAGGCTCTGAATTAAAACATAGTACTTTTTATCCCGAAAAAGTACAGTGTTCCTTTGGGTACTGTATTTATGCGGGCGGAGGCACGGGCAATAGCTAGTTATATAAAAACCACTGTATTACAGTAACAGAAAAAAAACTTAAAAAATTCGTGAAATACGTATTTTGTAGGTATATAATTTGCTACTGGGTTTACAATCTTTAAGAATCTTCGTATGTAGCACGTGTTGCGATAAAAGTAACCTTTATCCTTCTCTTAGTCCTGACTCACCCCAAATTTTCAGTAAATAAATCAGTTCAGTAGTTTGTGCATGATATAGACTTAGTAATTTTACATTAATTATAATAATAATAGTATGCATTATATTATTTGTTAGGCGAAAATTTTAAAAATCAACTAGCGTTTGCCCGCGGCTCCGCCCGTGTAAATACAGTATCCCTCGGAAATATTGTATTTTTTTTTCTGGGTAAGAAGTAGTGTTAAGGACAGCGGCATCAACTCAAAATAACATGAACTAAACAAACGATGAACGCTTCTCAGTGATCAGAAACGTTTCTAAACTGTGAGTAAATATTACAAAAACTCTTAAGAGTGAAAAACTAGTGAAAATATAAGTGTTAAATTTCATAGCATTAGTGTAAAAAAAATGTTTTATAATCGTGACTTTATTTTGATCATAAATTTTTAACCGTAGCGTATTTTAACTTGAAATTTGATGTAGTACATAAGTAAAAATAATAGCTACAACAATAATAGCTAACAAAGAGTAACAATAATAACAACAATAATAGCTAACAAAGATGTAATGTGATGTGATTATAATGTAAATGCATTTGCAGAAATTACGACTACTTAAATACGAATACCTAGACTTAAGAAATGAAAGGAAATATCCTGAAATTTGAACTTAATACCTTTTTTAGATGATATTCTGAAATAAACTCGACAATTCAATCCATTATAATTATGTAGGTATATAGATAAAAACCTATTTGAATAGGTGAAAAATATCGATAGTTATAAAATGGTTTCTAAATTAGGAAAGCCTTGTGTAGGAGTCATCTTAAACAGCTATGAAAATAATTATTAGTTACAATCTTACATTACAATTATGTATACTATCGATATTTTTCACCTATTCAAATAGGTTTTTATCTATATAAAAACCTATTTGAATAGGTGAAAAATATCGATAGTTATAAAATGGTTTCTAAATTAGGAAAGCCTAAACTAAATATTTCAGATGTTGTCCGATCCCCCATTGCACCACATACTTCATGGCACAAATATTTCAGGATGCCATACACCAATGATTAAATGTTGTTTTATACAGAAAATCAATAATCTATTATTATTTATTTAATTTATTTATTATTTATTTATTTAAAAACAATAGTAAGTGGCACTTTCGATAAATTTTAAAATTCCATATATCACGTAAAGTATCGTATATGTCAGATTCGATACAAATATGTTAAAGAAAAGCGATGTTTCGAACTGCAACTTATGATATTTTTGGAAAATGAAAATCCATCTTAAGCATCATAAAATCAGGTTTGATTTGCCCGATCCAATACTTTATTCAGTAACATTTTCAATTCAAGAAAAACAATATGAATGCTAATTGGTACAACATAATATTTAAGTAACTAATATTCAAAACTAAAAAAAAAAAAAATGACGCGCGTGTACTCCGGCGAACACTCACGTCAGTGGCAGTTACGGCCTTGTCGCACACTCAGGTGCGCAACGTAAACTCGAGTAAGTAAGTTACATATACGTTGGTATCGGTCGGACAAAGTCATGTGTTACGATAAAATAATACTCAAAAAAACGCACTTGCAATGGGTTTTTAAAATTTTTGAAAACGTGGTACTAAAGATACCTAAAAGTAGAATCAAAATATAATAAAAAAATATGACATTTTGCAGATACAATAAAGTACGTAGTCCCGTCCCGCGCTCGTTTACCGCCGCGGCGCATCACCCGCTTTTAGCGCTATTTTCACTTCTAAATTAAAATTATAAATATTGGTCATCGAGTTCCGGGAGTTATGTCATGGGATATTCATCCCAACTTACCTGTCCGGTAGTTGTGGTATAGTATACGGGTATATATCCCTTGCCCTCCTGGGCGGTGATATCCTACATTCCTATTTCCCACTCTAACTTACCAATCTTCCTTTCCACACCACCTATCCTTCCCTTTGCCTATTCCAACCCTCTCCGCCAATCCGTGGGAACGCAATGGATAATCGTAAAAATGATTTAATTATCCAAAATGGCAGCGATGTGGTTCGCCACCCATCACGTCTCGTTCTCGCGGAGGCGAAAAGTGGCCCATGGAGAGCCGCTTCGCTACGTTGAATGTAAGAGGCGGAATGGATGGTAAGAATGAAAGTGGACGAAGCGAAACAAGTATGTAAGGATCGTAGCAAGTGGAAAGAAGTGGCTGAGGCCTACCCCTACGGGAAAGAGGCGTGATTATATGTATGTATTTATGTATGAGTTCCGGGAGTTGGGACTTTTTTTTAGGAGATTTAAGGGTTTTTTTTTTCAAAATTCGGATATCCTTATTAGTTTCGAGATATTTTCAAAAAACCACACCCCTTTTAGTTTTTTACAAAAATTGTTTAGGTATAACTTTTGCAATTTTTTCGCGCCCCTGTTGAAATTTTTCAAAAAGAGGTCATTCCGAAATCCGAATCGAATGATCCCAAGATCATCATTTTTGGTGCCCTTGAACAGAAATTCACTGAAATGGATCTTGTGACTCGGAGTAATACTTCCAAAATATCTTCGGTAATTGAAAAGTACCTAATTTAAAAAAATACTAGAAATATACACAAAATTATTAGGTAATCTAAAGTAAATACTAGGTCATAAATAAAGAACTGATTAGTTCATCAAAATTTTAAAAAAACTTTACTGCAATACACATTTGCCGATCACGAAAAGTACTATATTATTACGAATAATGTAAAATATTATAAAAGTCATAAGTTAAAACAAGTAATTAATGCCCTTTGTTGTTTTTCTAATTTCTACGACAATTTACGCATAATACGGTATTATACTTATTAATAGAGATGTGATAAACGGCTTAAAATTAAAAGTTAACTTATCCGTTATTAAATATTCAAAAGCAACTTTTTTTAACTGCTTAGTTGCTTATTTGCTTATCTACTTTTTTTTTTTTTTTTTTTTTTATGAAATAAGGGGGCAAACGAGCAAACGGGTCACCTGATGGAAAGCAACTTCCGTCGCCCATGGACACTCGCAGCATCAGAAGAGCTGCAAGTGCGTTGCCGGCCTTTTAAAAGGGAATAGGGTAATAGGGGAGGGTAGGGAAGGGAATAGGGTAGGGGATTGGGCCTCCGGTAAACTCACTCACTCGGCGAAACACAGCGCAAACGCTGTTTCACGCCGGTTTTCTGTGAGCCCGTGGTATTTCTCCGGTCGAGCCGGCCCATTCGTGCCGAAGCATGGCTCTACCACGTCTACCACTACTTATTGCCACTTATAAGTTATAATGTTTTTTGCGCTTATATTACGTTTTTCGATCGCTTAAACTGATTTAAATTACTTTCCTTCGTACTTTGCAGGCTTAGGACTGTCTGAAATCTGAATAATTATTAATATAATAATATGAACTCATAAAAATGTTTTTACATGTTGATAATATGCATTAATCTTAAATGTTGCTTATCATTAGTAATAGTTGATTTATAGGATAACAAACATTACACATCGCCACTTTTTCCACCTCATTTCTTTCAAAGTAGTTCCATAAATTACTGTTCCAATTCACGTCGTTTAGTCGTCATCTTACGACAAAAACTTAATAAACTTAATACTAAAACACTACACGAAAAGTTTATATTACGTCCATATGGACCATTATTATATTTATTATTTACATTAAAAGTTCACGGTAAGCCACCAAAACACCACTATTACGATTAAAATACGAATTATTGCGTAACGTAATATACGTCAACCCGCAAAGCGCAACTAACAAAAAGTGAATAAACACGAAAAAGCATATTAGTTATAAGTACAAAAAATAAGCCGTTTAAATAAGTGATGATCTACATTAAAGAATTTTCACTCTTATTGCGCTGTCATAAGAACTATTTTTCTTTGCTCATACCACCCTTTTGGCTTTATGACTATAAACGATATAAACGATAAGTATAAGTGATAAACGCTTAAATTTTTAAACGACTTTTCAACTTATTTATAAAAGCACGCTTTTTAAACGCTTTACGTTTAAACGGCCATCTCTACTTATCTGGGAGCACGGTAGTGCCCCGCCAAGAGGAGCTAAGCGAAGCGCAAGGGCACTACCAGACTACCTTTTCTCGAAGCGTTTCGTCGATATTTTGAACCCTCATAACTTGGGTTTGGATTATACCAGATACACAAAATTTTCAGGATATGTTCCCAGTAGCGGACTAATGAAACATGTAAAGTTTTGATAATATCAGTCTAATAATTTAGATTTTATTGATATCTAAAATCCCCTGATTTCGTCACTGACTCACTGATGATCAACAAAATTATAGGGTACTTCCGGATGTCATAGAAAGCTGAAATTTGGTATGTAAGCTAGTTTTAGCACATAACCAACATAAAAATTGACAAACTTGGAACTTTTATCCTCCAACCCCTTAAACTAGGGGATGAAAATTTGTAAGAGACTTACCTATGTAAATGTTTACTCTAGAGGTCTAAAAATTGTCTTTCAAAAAGAAGTGAAATCCCACCAAAAACATGTTCATGTAAAGTGATGCCAAGACGATACCATATTACTCGCACTGTCAAAAAGCTATTAGATCTCATTTGAAACCAAGCTTCTGACTCTACCAAACTTCTAACTCTACACGCCTTAACTCTACAAGCCTAACTCGACAAACTCTACACTTTAGTCAAATTATGTGGCTTGGCCATTTCGTTCGTACAAGAATAATTAACAGAAAAACAGTCCGTAAATTTTTCACCTTACGCCTAAGCGAATGTATCGAAATGGCCAGGCCATATATTTTGACTAAGGTGTAGAGTTTGTGGAGTTAGGCTTGTAGAGTTAAGGCGTGTAGAGTTAGAAGTTTGGTAGAGTCAGAAGCTTGGTTTCAAATGAGATCTAATAGCTTTTTGACAGTGCGAGTAATATGGTATCGTCTTGGTATCACTTTACATGAACATGTTTTTGGTGGGATTAATATTATACCGCTCACGCCTTGTCACTTTTGTTGGCAAAATTGCCTAGCGAATATAATATATATTCTTTGCTAGCGATGCGGACGGCAGGGCCGGCCGAATTTCTCTTTGGGCCGAATGACCATATTTTAGTTCTCTGTTTACTGTGATTTCTAAATCACTAGATGGTAATTTTTTGCCATGCCGGCGAAATCATGGCGCATGGGGTTTTAAGTCGATAAATATTTAAAAATATTATATAATATAAATATTTATATATAAATCCCGATTTACTTGAAAATAAATATAAATAAATTCATTGAACTAATTAAAGTGGAATTTATTTTTAATTTTCTCACGATTGCACACCTTGGGAATAAGCTGCACCCCTACAAAGCTGTCTCTATGTACTTGTGTTTAATATATAGATTTAAGTTTACAATGTAAAATAAATATTTCTTTTAAAATAACAATTTTCCATCTTTTTGCTAAAAGATGGTCCCGTGCGAGTTTCTTACGCCGGTTCTTCTCGGCGGGTTAGGGTTGAACCGGTGGTAGCTTTTTCTGTTGACTTTCCGAAAATAGCTTGTTAAGTTTTATTTGGAAATAAAAAAAAATATTTTCATTTTCAATGGTTTTGAATTTACCGCCAAAACACTTGGTTTTAAAATTAAAAATAAATGGTTTTCTTTACTTTAAATTTGTTAATTATTAATTAACCTTTATAAGGAGTCATGGACAACAATTCTATACGATTGGCTCTGCTTTTTTTAGCTCTGAAAAATTTATAGATTGCATTAACAATTTTAAGTACAAGAAATATAGCTAAAATACCAGTCAATACGTACAATATCAAAGTTTTGTGTTCCTCTGTGTTTTCGCTGATACCAACATCAGTTTTGTTGTAATATTTTTCAGGAGTAGTATCCCCTTTCGTTGTTTCTTTTCTGTACTGCCCTATTTCATTTAACATTGACTTAATAATTTTATTGTTATTCTCATGCTCCTCCTTTTGATTTTTAACATATTCTGTTAGAAGTTCTCGCAAAACATTTATTTTAGATGCAAAATCACTTATATTATATAGCACATTAGAATATTTATTCATTGATATTTGGCTACTATTAAATATGTTGGTAAAGGTATTCGATGAAGTTTTATTGTTAAGGGAATCCAACAATTTGATTAGCTTTTCTTGGTACTGTGCGTTGTATGTAGTCAAATTTCCATATTTATTATTGTTGCTATCGTTTAAGTCCAAAATCGTGGATGTTCTACAAGTTATGCCATTAATATTTTCATCATGAAAGTTTTTTATTTCTGCTGTAACGTTAAGTTCTAGTTGCTTAAGATAAGTAATTTCATTACAGTTTAGCGGGTTACTACCAATACTAAGAGTTTTTAAATTATATCCTTTCAAGTTGTTTATATGGATGCTCGTTATGTTGTTAGAATCTAGAATTAAATCTCTTATTAACGGTGTTGCATGCAAGAGATTAGGATCAAAGTTGGTGATTTCATTTTGCGAAAGATTGAGAATACGAAGATTAGTTAATCCGTCTAAAACTCCAAACTGTAAGAACACTAGCTGATTACTGTGTAGGTCTAGTATATTTATTGAATTTGTATGTAGAAATGTTCCTGGTTCAATTAAAGAAATATTATTTGAACTTAAGTCAATCCAGTTTAGATCATACATTACTTGAAAAGATTTTTGATTGAGCGAAGTTATCATGTTAGAACTTAAGTCTACTCGCAATATATCTTTTACATTAAATATGTGAACGATATTTAAATTATAAATATTGCAAAACGATAAGTCCAGTGTCTTTATAGACACGTTGGTCGCATGTTCAAAATTAATCGAATTTGTACGGGCAAGATAAGCTTCAGAAAGAAGTAAATTATTAAAAATAGTGCCGTCTATCGTTAAATTCGCATTCATTGATAAGTTGATAGTGATAATTTTTTTTGTAGTCTGAAAAGTACTAGAATCTATCTGTAGTAATTTATTAGAGGACAAATTAATTTTTTTCAAGTCAAGAAAATTGGCTAAAGTGGTATCTGTAATATTTGTTAACTTATTGTTGTTTAAATATAATTCTTTGAGTTTAGGAGTGTTAGTTGTATTTAACACAAATATTCGAATTTCATTAAAAGAAAAGTCCAATATTTCGGTAGCCCCTGAGCCTCTGAATGTTTCATAGCCGATACAAGTAAGTTTCCCAAAAGATGAATTTAGGAACTTTAGATTAGGAAGATCAGACAAAGAATAATTTTCAAAGGACAATATTCCAGTGTTTATGAGATGCAAATACCTTAAGTTATTTAAATTATGAAATACATTTGAATTTATAGGTTTTTCTATAAAATTGTTATTTAAAATTATATTCTTTAACTGCTCAAGATTTGAAAATGAACCCATTTCAATACTTTCTATTTCATTAAAAGACAAATCAATTTTAGTAACAGAAAACATTTTTGTGAATGTGTTATTTGTTATGTATTTTATTCTATTGTGAGACAAATCGATTTCAGCGACAAGTTTCAAGTCTGATGTTTCAAAGTCTAAATCAATAAACAAATTTCGTGATAGGTCGAGATTGACCAGTTTTCCTAATCCTGTGAATGCAGTTCTGGATACATGATTTATCAAGTTCCTGCTCAAATTTAGCATTTTCAAGTGATTTCCCAAACAAGAAAATGCTTGCAAACCCAATGAAGTGATTCTTTCTCCGCTCAAGTCTAGTTTACTTGTTGTGATTCCGATAAAAGTATCATTTTCTATTGATCCTGTTAATATATTTTTGTCAAAATAAAAATGAGTGATATTTTTGTTTTCAAATGTTCCTCTATCAATTGTTTCCAACAAATTACATTCCAGTTGTATAGTATTTAAGTTCACATTCCGTTCAAACACTTTCTTTCGTAGAACACTAATTTTATTGTAACTTAGATCAATTTTTTCTAACTTAACAAGATTAGTAAATGTGTCGTCATCCAAATTTTTTACGAAATTAGAGCTTAAATTTAATGACCGTAGGTTAGTTAAGGTTCTAAAATTTTAATTATTGACAGTTGTTAGTTGATTATAATCTAAACTAATCTTTTGTAAATTTACGAATCTAGCTAAACTTACTCCCAATTCTGCTAATTGATTGTTAGATAAATGCAGTTTTTGTAAGCCCTGTAAGCCTTCGAATGAAAGTATATCTAATGATGTGAGTAAATTGTAAGATAAATCTAAAAGTAACAGTTTATTACAATTAATAAAGCTATTTAAAGGAATTTCCCTAATCAAGTTGTAACTGAGATCAATCTTTTCGATTGAACTACTGCGAACTAATCCAAAATGTTCATTTTCTATAATCGATATGGAATTATGTGATACGTTAATGCTATTTAAATTATTCAGCTTTGACAATTTATCGAAATTGATAGAATCTAGTGCATTATCTGTTACAGCGATTTGTATGATATTATTCATACTGTATATTTGAGATGGAAATGAAATCATATCGCCATTTTTGATTTCCAAGTCCCTTACTGAGGCTTTGTAAGGTACGTCTTTTAAAGGGTCTTCAGTGTTACCTATAAACATTCTTTCCAATATAATATGTAGGCGCTTATCCCTCGGAGGATAATTTGTGATAATTTTGTCGTCGTTGTCGTCATAGTAGTACTCGTAGTCTTGTAAACGTTCACAGTTGTCATCTATGATACCTTCCATGTTGCCCGTAGATTCAGAACAAAATACCTTTACGTCACATAGACTATCCGTTTTTGACAACACTTCGATTCCACAGTCTTTTGCTTCGGTTTTACTAAGCATCATCACAAGGAGAATTGATAGCTTCGTATTCCTGGAAATAAAACGTTTTATTACTCCCTGTTGTACCTATGATGTTGAATAAAATCTTCTGATTAATTTTTCTTTCGAATTCTATTAGAATTCATTTACAAAAAATATTTTTTGTTTATTCAAATTATCGTTTCGAAAGCGGAACATTAAAGCCATCCATCTTTCTCACACATCCAATTTTTGACGAAATCCATGGTTGGTGGACATGGTTGGACGAAATCCAAAAACATGGTTTAGTTAAAAACAACATTTATTCATTTTATTCAAAGTGTTTTATTTAAGCTCATATCCAAGATCTTCAACCTAATAAGTCCGAAATCCAATATTTTCAAATATAATATGTTGCTAAAACTCCTACTACTATTATAAATGTGAAAGTTTGTGAGGATAAATGGATGGATGTATTGGTGGATGAATGTTTGTTAGGTACTCGTTCACGCAAAATCTACTGAACGGATTTCAATGAAATTTCGTATGGTTAGTAGTTTACCATAAACATTTCATCGGAATCCGTTCAGTAGTTTTTGCGTAAATAGTAACAAATAGACATCCACACATCCATACATCCATCCATTCATCCTCACAAACTTTCATATTTATAAAATTATAATATTATTAAAGTAGGATTCGACCAAATTAAAGCGTCACTGCACGGTAAAAAGTAACCTTTAAATAAAAAAGTACCTACCACGGTAGTATTATTATAGGTATTTAGGTATTGCATTGTTTTCTTTGCTTGCGTTTAGATTAATTTGGATCTGAATATTAAAGCTATACTCCGTTTATAAGATTATTGAGTAGGTTTTGATGATAATTATCTCATACAAGATGTTGCCCGCGACTTCGTGCGTTAATTTATCGTTAATTTATCCGTAAAATCCGTTAGACTGTACATTATTCCGCGATAAAAAGTAGCCTGTGTCCTTTTGCGTATTGTATTCAATATATGTGTTAAATTGAATCAAAATCGATCCAGTAGTTTCGGAATCTATTCGATGCAAGCAAACGAATCTTTCCCTCTTTATCTAATCTTTACTAGTTTTTGTCCGTGGTTCCACCCGCCTAAATACAGTGTCCCACGGGAATACTGTATTTTTTCAAGAAAAAAATATATTAGGGTAGCCTATGTTTTAACCCAGAGCCAAAACTACTACCTTACCAAATTTCATCGAAATCCGTTAAGTAGTTTTTGCGTAAAAGAGAAACAAACATCCATACATCCTCACCAACTTTCACATTTATAAAAGTAGTAGGATAATAGATTAATTTAATAATATTATTTATTTATTTAATTATAACTACAAACTACGACGTATCCTATAAATATATTATTATGCCAAATACTTGAATAACATTTTATCGATTGTTTACAATTTACATAATCCATTAATGTTAGTACTTGCAACTGACTAGGGCCCACTTGCGCTACTCCGGGTTGAATAAACAAACCCAGAGTAGGTACGTGTACTATTAGGTATTTATTCTGTGCCCAGAGTTAGACTCTAATCTGGAGTTAAATTATGATTGAAAAAAGTAGTCAAATAACGTTTGTGTGCTAAAGCTAATTATAAAGTAAATGATTTTGTTAACGATTGCACACCTTATTATTGTATTACCTATATTGCTTTGGCATTATTATTTTGGCATTAGTACCTTATTATTTTGATATTAATTTCACCATGAGTTTTCAGCGCCATATTGCTACTTTTATTAATGGTTTTCGAAATGTTCAATAATCTATACTAATATAAAAAAAGAGGAAATATTTGTTTGTTTGCATTGAATATGCTCCGAAACTACTGGTCCGATTTTGATGAAATTTGGCACATATTTAGAATAGACCACGGGGAAGGACATAGGCTACTTTTTATTGCGGTAAAATGTACGGTTACCTCGAGATTACCGTTTGCGCGCACGAAGTCGCGGGCAACATCTAGCTAAAAATGTTTTAAGCGGCACTCGATCCAGGGGATCCCCCATAGCCCATATGGTTCAAGTGTCGCTCCCTCGCGGCTCACCCCAATGAAATTGTAGTTTTAAATGTTCTGTTCATTATTGACTATAATATTTCTTTGCAACGTTCATACACGTTCTCAATAGAAACTTATTTTCAGAAGTTCTGAAAATAGCATTTGAAAACTGTCTCTTGTTTAAAATATTGATTAATGTTTGGTAGGTACTTACATTTTTCTGTCCATTTTAAATATTGGTATTTAGTGCTGCACAGAACATTTTTGGATAATTTTGTAAAACGTATGTCAATACCAAACATAGAAGTACTCTTATAACTTGTATTTAGTTATGAACTGTGACGACTTTAAGGGTCCAAAGTGTGGTCGCAAATGTGTATACATTTTAGACTAGTGCTTTGTTTCAGCTTATCGGCAGGAAGCAATGACAAATATTTTTATTTTTACTTGTTATTTGTATTAGGGTTCCGTATCTTAAACGATCAATAATCATTGAATGTATAATTATCTTCACTACTATTTTTGAAGCGGAAACTTCTTCTTTACGCACACGTACGATTTATCGTTGCAAAACGAACTGTGCAGTTAATCACCCCTAGTCCACACGTATATCCTGCTAGCTGTTTCCCGCGGCTCCGATCGGGTACCCGCGGGAATACCGTACTTTTCCGGGATTAAAAGTAGTCTATGTTTTAATCCAAAGGCTAAATTACTAAGTACCATACCAAATTTCATCAAAATCCGTTCAGTAGTTTTGGCGTGAAAGAGTAACAAACATCCATTCATCCATCCATCCTCACAAACATTCACATTAATAATAATATTAGTAGGACTATAATTAATTACTTATAATGTTGCGCGTATGCCCAACGGGCTTACGTTGGGCATTCTTTGATGAGTGAAAAAAGTTTGTGTGTGTCAGCTCCGACGCACGACTGGAGTTCCCCTTCTTACGAACGATAATTATATCGAATATAAATATATCGAATAGAAAAAGAGGGTAAATGAACGCATCTTCTAAAATGATAAGAGAAACAAACATATATATGTAATTAGTCGGATTATTTATACTACTTCACTAAAAGCGTATTTCATAAAGTATATTACAAAAATATAATAATAGTATATTATATAGTAATGAACAAATTCGAACATATTTAAATTTAAAAATAGAAATGGGTCGTAACAAGATACGCTGTATGTATTCCATCTCATTCTTTTGCACGCTCAATCCTACAGATATATACCTATATAGGTAATATGACAATTAAAACCAGTTTTTAGATAGAACGCGTTTTCCCTAGTTAGAACTTGTTTTTACTGTACACCTTTGTTAAAACTAGAAGTAACTAATGCTCAAAATTTTATATTAGTTAAACTAGTTCTTACTAGTCAAAACGCGTTTTTCCAAAGACTCGCAGTTAAAACTGTTCCAACCGCGATGAAAGTTCATCGGATAATCGTTCCTTACTCTGATTGGTGGCGATACGTCACAACTCACAAGGATTTCTAGTCAAGATGCAATCGATAATTTCGACGGCGAACTTCGAAATCAAAAATGTATGAAATTTGACACGTCATCGTTAAATGACACGTCGCTTGCGATGCCTCATGTCAAATTCGAAAACAAAATCAAAATTTTTGTTTTCGAACTTCGCCGTGGAAATTATCGAATGTGTTAAAATATTGGTATTTTTACCTTTGAAATAAAAGAGAACATCTCTTTTCATATATTTTAAAAGCTAAATTTATCATTTTTATACTTTAACAGTTATGTCACTATCATTTTATTATTTCCTGTTTTACAATCTACAGTTTAAAATTTAATAATAGTTAAATAATTGATCTAAATTATCAAGTAATTTAATAACCATTAGAAACATTTTTCGTATGTCAATTTTAGTAAATTCTTACTAAACTTCCGTCTTGGCGAAGCTGTGAGATTGATCGTTCAATATATTAAAGATAAGTATAACATTGTCTAAAACCTATTATATAAATTATAGCTAGATAGCTATAATTATATTATAGCTAGATTATTAAGTAATTGTCTTATTGATAATTTTGTTTTAAATTATGTTTAACATTGTCTAAAACCTATTATACAGAATGTCCCATTTGACGTCGTCCCTTCGAAGGCTGATAGACCAGCTCATGGCTCACCAGAATATCGTAATATGACCTTAGTAAAAAATATTTAGTTTTCGAGATATTGGCACTTTTAATAATTTCTTAAAAATTACACCTCATGTCAGTTTTTAGACTGCCGCAACTACAATTTCCCGTATTGTGGGATACAAATTTGTATTGCGGAATCCTGACCAGTTCTGCTATTTACCACGGTTATAAACAAAGCTAATAGAGTTTGAACTTTGTAGAAAAAAAGAAAACTTTTCCCTAATCATGATTTCTAAAACTTTTTCTCCTTACTTTCACTATCCATACTTGAGTAAGTTGGAGTGAGTGCGACGGGTGATGCTCATACACGATGGACATTTCCAGGACGCTTTAAGATCCTCAGACAGAATTTTGAACTGCTGAGGTGTAATTGCCAAGCATTCATAATGGTAGCAACCCTCTGCATTTTAGGAGATCAGCAGTTGTCTTGAGAAATTTGTGGCAGCCCTCGCAAAGCGCCATGGTAGAGAGTGTATAATTTATATTTCAGCCAAATTTAATAAAAATTTAAGGCATGTATTTAAACTTGCGACAAAACAATTAAATTTTGGATGTGAAAATACCGAATATTAAATACTAAATAACCAAGTTGGCGAAAGAATGTAAGGAACAAAAAATTACTAATCTGGTGACTAAATAATACCAATGAATATTCCAAACTGGCAGACATATATTATTTTAGCGAACAAGATATAACCATCTTGGCGACAATTTATGTGTACACATTTAATTTAAGATTAGGCACATATATTTTCCCTGATATAGGTAACTCAAAAACCATACAAGCAGCGAAACGAGCGCACATAAAAAAACCATAAAGGGGCGTACAAAATTCCCAATTTTTAATATTTCTCGGTTTTTGGGGGGGTGTAGATATTGTGTAGATTCATTTTGAAATTGAAAAATGGCGGATATAAATTTTTTGTAAAATTGATATAAATGTCATTTACCAGGTTTTTGGGGGTGCTGATTACAAAAAAGTTATCCATTTTAAATTTCCTTAGTAACCCCGCAACCTCATATTTAATTCATGGTGGAAGAAAAAGAAATTTGAAAATCCTGAATTTTCCAAAATTTCTATAGCTTTATACATCGTTTATATCTCAAAGTAGAGCATTGCCATATTTTTTTTCTATAATCACTTCTATCTCAAAAACGGTGCATCCTACTTGAAAAATAATGAAAATTACCTCCCCCTTAATAACCCCGCAACCACCTTTTTTATGATGGGAGAAAATCACATTTGAAAATCCTGAATATTCCAATATTTCTATAGCTTTATACATCCCTCGTATCTCAATGTAGAGCATTTACATTTTTTTTATAAAATTGATTTTATCTCGGAAACGGTGCATCCTATTGAAAAAATAATGAAAATTTCCTCCCCCTTAGAAATCCCGCAACATCATATTTTCTTCATGATGGAAGAAAAAGAACATTGAAAATCCTGAATTTTTCAAAATTTCTATAGCTTTATACATCGTTCATATCTCAAAGTAGAGCATTGCCATATATTTTATTCTATAATCGCTTCTATCTCAGAAACGGTGCATCCTACTTGAAAAATAATGAAAATTACCTTCCCCTTAATAACCCCGCAACCACGTTTTTTATGATGGGAGAAAAAGAAATTTGAAAATCCTGAATTTTCCAAAATTTCTATAGCTTTATAACTACATCGTTCATATCTCAAAGTAGAGCATTGCCATATATTTTTTCTATAATCGCTTCTATCTCAGAAACGGTGCATCCTACTTCAAAAATAATGAAAATTACCTCCCCTTTAATAACCCCGCAAACACCTTTTTTTATTGATGGGAGAAAAAGAAATTCGAAAATCCTGAATTTTCCAACATTTCTATAGCTGTATAAATCCCTCGTATCTCAATGTAGAGCATTTACATTTTTTTTTTATAAAATTTATTCTATCTCGGAAACGGTGCATCCTATTTAAAAAATAATGAAAATTTCCTCCCCCTTAGGAACTCCGAAACATCATATTTTCTTCATGATGGAAGAAAAAGAAAATTGAAAATCCTGAATTTTCCAAAATTTCAATAGCTTTATATCTCAAAGTAGAGCATTGCCATATATTTTATTCTATAATTGCTTCTATCTCAGAAACGGTGCATCCTACTTGAAAAATAATGAAAATTACCTCTCCCTTAATAAGCCCGCAACCACCTTTTTTATGATGGGAGAAAAAGAAATTTGAAAATCCTGAATTTCGAAAAATTTCTATACCGGACATAACTGGTACCTCGAACTACATAATATATTCTAATAATAATCATCAATCCTAATCAGCATCCCCAAGATCTTTTAAATTGGTACTCATGTTAATTTTACGAAGATTGAAAATTCTCCATTTTGGAAAATGAAATTGGAAGACAATTTTGTAATCAGCACCCCCAGAAACCTGGAAAAGAACATCCATATTAATATTAATTGAAAAAAAAAAGTGTACCTACGCCATTTTGGAATATTTCAAAACGGATTTTATTTTCATATTATTTTGCACCCCTAAAAACCTTGAAAACGACACCCATGTCAAAGAAAAACATACTCCAACAGTATCCAAAAATGGGAATTTCCGTATCCTGCAAATTGAATTTTTAGTAGCCATTAATTTGTCAACCAAATCTGGTTTTATTGTTGCTTACACGGTATAATAGTCACCACCTCGGATATTAAGTCACCAACTTATAAATTTCGGTGCTAATATGGATTAAATTTCGCCACTTTTTATCTGCCGATTTTTGTATTTTTTGTCACCTCAGTGATTTCGCCAGTTTAGTAATTTAGTCGCCAACATATTATTACGCTGCCGAATTCAGTAATACAGTATGCTCACGTGCAGTCGCCAACTTATTTTTTGTTCGCTTGATTAATTATATCCCAAAATTTAATACAGCACACGAGACCAGTAGCGCCACCCTGTGGCAATTTTGTGAAGCACTAGACGCGTCAGCACAGCATACGTCAATGCGCTTGATAGTCTTGATAGTAAGCTATGCGACGAAATAGTTTATATATTCCAGAAGATGGATGGCGCTTGTACAAAACTGATTCGAGTATGACACAGCAAAGTTGCATTGTAATAGTCAAATAGAGAAGTTTATGCAAGCCAGAAAGACACTAATCAGCAGACACCACAACAAAAACACACTGTATTGATTGTCAAGGGCTCTTGGATATCGCTAGTGGCGCGGCGCGTGGCAGATTCAGGCAACACCCGGTCGTCTGAGTGATATAAGCTGTACGGTTCACGTTATTCCGTCAGTTGAAAACGTTTAAAATTCCTCTCAAAAAAGAAAAAAAAAAGGGTGGTACGAGGTACTGTTGTGCTTCCATGTAACTGATATATTACTAATATAATAAAGAGGAAAAGGAATTTGTTTGTTTGTTTGTTTGCATTAAATAGGCACCGAAATTACTGAACCGAATTTGATGAAATTTGGCACATATGTAGAGTAGACCACGGGGAAGGACATATGCTACTTTCTTATAGCAGAAAAATGTACGGTTTCAGAGAAATCAACTTATGTTGATTTCTCGGAAACCGCAGAAACAACATCTAGTTTTAAATAAACTTTCAATGATTTTGTATAATTATAGGATTAAATTAACCTCTCGAGCGTCCGGCCGCAAATAAGCAAATGGCGCAAGCGTCCGGGGTATGTTACGTCACCCCGCGCGTGAGCGCGTGAAAGCGCCCGCCTTTTATTTTTTATGGATTATATTGATAAATTGTTGCTAAAACCTATGCATGTTATATATATTTAGAAACTAGAGTAAATTCTCTATAAGATCATGTAACTGGAATTAAAAAGAAACTGAAGGAATAAAAGCAATCTCGATGTGAACACAAAATACTTGTATGTAATTTTTGGAGGTTTTTGAAGCAAAATTATGACGAAAATCTAACACACACACCAAAGTTATTATTTAATAAGTTAAATATATGTTTTAATAACGATTTATATAAAAAGTTTCGAGATCTGTATATAAAATATCACTTGCCGCCAGTCGGCATGCGACCCTTGAGAGGATTGCAAATGACAACTAATTAGTCCTAGATTAGAAGCTTTTTTTTTCAATTTTTCGAATGTACATCCCAAAAGTAAAACTGCAGAAGCCAGGGCTTAAGTCAGTAGAAAATAAATTGCCGCCCGTCGGCACGCAATGCTTGAGAGAATTTAAAATAAACAACAGACAAAGTCACCCTAATTCGCGTGCGGTCACACCGTCTTGGACACTTGCGCAATAACTGTCAAAACGGTCCCACCGCGCGGGACGCTCAAGAGGTTAAACTCTCCTAAGGAAGCTGGCAGTTCAAGCATTGCTTGTGACAAATTGATGCGTGTGACTACGAAGAAGAGAGGGCAGAAGGAAATACTTTCTGGAGTAGGAATAACATACATACATACATACATATATATATATATATATATATATATATATATATATATATATATATATATATATATATATATAATCACGACTTTTTCCCGTAGGGGTAGGCAGAGACCACTTCTTGCCACTCGCTACGATCCTCACATATCTACTTGTTTCGCTTTGTTCATTTTCATTCTTACCATCCATTCCTCCTCTTACATTCAACCCAGCAAAGCGGCTCTTCATGGTCCGCTTTTCACCTCCGCGAGAAACGAGACGTGATGGGTGGCGAATCACATCGCCGCCATTATATTTTTATGATTATCCATTGCGTTCCTATGGATTGGTGGAGAGGGTAGGAATAGGGAAAGGGAAGGATAGGTGGTGTGGAAAGGAAGATTGGTAAGTTAGAGTGGGAAATAGGAAATGTAGGATATTACCGCCCAGGAGGTAAAACCGGTATAGAATAGTAATAGCTAGGGAAACCGGGGTCGCATACCCGTATACTATACCACAACTACCGGACAGGTAAATTAGGATGAGTATCCCATGACATATTGTTGGAATAACGATAGGAATGAAGCTTCGACGCAGACAAACATTTACATTGGGAAGCCTGATAAAAACGAGCGAATTATAGTCAAAGGGCTGAAAGCCGTCGCCACTAAGTCTTGTGGTCCTGACGATATTGTACATTATCTTGGGATTCTCTGATATTGAATCTGACAAAACTATGTTTCCGTTAGGCGTAGTTTCTCTAATTTTTTATGATGTTTTGCTCGATCTGATTAGCGCCAAAACAGACGGTCACCCAGCTTACTACCAAATATTAAATATATATTCTGGTCTGAATATTTATATTTTTAGTATTATATTTGTTTCTATTTATTATCCTCCACGATGTTTTGCATTTATTATCGGCATTGAGAACATATCTTTTGTTACTTGTTTTTGAGCAATATCTATACACCTTTTTAAAATCTGTGAATATTTTTTAAAATTCATTTTATTTTCCGTGGTTTTACACTAATTGTAATATTGGAATCGAAGCTTCCTTTTTCTCATACATGATATTTTTATACCCTTAGTGAGCCATTTAACTTGTATATCGGAATTTTTTATTTTACGTTTTATTGTTGGAAAGCATAAATTATACATTGTGGTAATAATTTCGTAAAATTCATTAAATGCCTCATCTAATTTCGAAATCTGATACACATTTGACTATGTAAAATTTTTAGTATTATGTTCTCTAAATGTATTTATATTATGTTCACATAAGTCTCTTTGAAAGATAATTTTATACATTGGCAAAGTGTTTTTTATAGGTATCGTCAAAAATTGTGCAGTGTCATAAGATAATCCTAATTGCTTTACTTCACCTAAGGTATTTGTCAGTAAATTCATTTTTTGATTTAGTATTTTTCAGAATGTCAATATGAAAGTCACCAACGATTACAATAATATTATAAATGTGAAACAAAAGGCTCTGTGGTCTAGTGGTTAGAGCATTGGCTCTCGACTCGGAGGGTTGTGGGTTCGATTCCCGCATTGGAACAACAAAAAATGTTGTTTCCAAGTTTGGTTAGGACAATGCAGGCTGATCACCTGATAGTCTGACAAGAAAGATGATCCATGCGTCGGATGGGCATGTAAAAAGTCGTACCTGCGCCTGATCTCTCGTCACGTCTCGTTTTTTTTTTCCGGGGGGTAAAATGCTTTACGCATACCACCCAGGCGCAGGGGGCACCCAAGTGGTGATGTGGGACTCATAGTATACCCACTAAAAACCCCCCCATCTTCCTCCTCGCCGCCCTCTGACGGGGCCACGGGAACGTACACACATCCGCGATCCCGCCGGCGGCGGTAGCCGCCTACAAGCGACTCCATCATGAAAGCCCGAAGGCCCTCCACGATGGGCGCACCAGATAGTATTAGGTGCGCCTCCCTCCTCGGCCTCCACCGGTACTTTTTTTTTATGAAATATGGGGGCAAACGAGCAAACGGGTCACCTGATGGAAAAGCAACTTCCGTCGCCCATGGACACTCGCAGCATCAGAAGAGCTGCAAGTGCGTTGCCGGCCTTTTAAGAGGGAATAGGGTGATAGGGGAGGGTAGGGAAGGGAATAGGGTAGGAGATTGGGCCTCCGGTAAACTCACTCACTCGGCGAAACACAGCGCAAACGCTGTTTCACGCCGGTTTTCTGTGAGCCCGTGGTATTTCTCCGGTCGAGCCGGCCCATTCGTGCCGAAGCATGGCTCTACCACGTAAAAAGTCTGAGTCTGCTACTAGGAGGCCATGGGTACCAGATAAACTGGTACCCGGTGGCAGATCAGGTCTGTGGTTCTGCCACCGACCACACCTCGGTCGCAGAGGATAGGGCAAGCGGCGCACCGCAATACCGACATGCCTCTTCCTCTGCGGCCCCACCAACGCCGTTTCGACGGAACGGCCCCGCCAGCTCGCAGGGGGTAGGGAGAGTGGCGTACCGTAATACCATCACGCCTCTCCCCCTGCGATCCCTCCACGGCCGCAGAAGATAGGGAGAACGGCGCACCGTAATACCGGCACTCCTCTTCTTCTGCGGTCCCACCTCCACGCGCGTCCTCTGCGGGCATGTTCAGCCCGCTGGGAGCGCCCTCCTCGGGCCAGCCGGCGGCAAACAGGCCGGCCCCGGTTGCCTCTAAGCTTCACCGTGGGTGACCAGTCCACGGTTACTAAGCCCCACCGCCACGACAAGGCGTGCAACCATCGGGGGTCTATAAAATTACTCCTGCGTAACTGGCCTGGTTTCAATGAAACCGGCCACAGTCAACGAGATCGGTGTGGGGAGTTATTATAAATGTGAAAGTTTATGAGTATGGATGGATGTTTGTTACTCTTTCACGCAAAAACTACCAAACGGATTCTGATTCAGTTTGGTACGATATTAGTTTAGGTTCTGGATTAAAACAAAGGCTACTTTTTATCCCGGAAAAGTACAGCATTCCCCCGGGATAGCCGATACTACATTTACGCGGGCGGAGCCGCGGGAAACAGTTAGTAATAGAATATCCCTCATACGGATATCTGAATCAAAAATCCTTTGAGCTAGCTATCTGATAATATCCCACACTAGGTATGGGGTATACGCGATAAAAATGAATCATCCCCACTTTACATGTAGGGGTGGTATCCCAAAAATATATTGCGTCATTTTTTTAGCACTTTGTCGATGTAAAATGACTCAAACACAATAATATTATGTACATGCAAAGTTTGAGCTACGGAACCCTAACAAAGACCAAGTTGTATTATTGTGCAAATATTTAAATATTGCTGATTAGGAATTATCTACTTCATAATAATATAACACAACTTTTTATACACACTTTTCCACTTTATTTAGATTTTTTTACAATAATTAAATATAACACGACCGGTTTCGATTAACTCATCATCAGGTGTGAGTTAATCGAAACCGGTCGTGTTATATTTAATTATTGTAAAAAAATCTAAATAAAGTGGAAAAGTGTGTATAAAAAGTTGTGTTATATTATTATGAACATGAATTTCCACCAAGAACCAACAGTACATTCAATCAGTTATAATTATCTACTACAGCAGACTATAAACTGCTTATCAAAATACTGCGTCCGCTTTCCTTAGCAGCGGATTCCCCTACATAATTTCAGTGTTGCCAGCGCTCAAACAAAACCAAACTAAAAACATATTGATTTAAGTCACGTCTCCTGCGCGTTTCAATCTTCACTTTTGATTAATCTATATTATACTTTTGGATCCTTAATGAATATATTATCTTCCTACGCCATAATAATTGTTTTCAGGCCTCATCTTAAGGCAATCTGTTCAGTGCTTAGAGCTATGGCTTTTGTGATGATATATCAGTCAGTGAGGCGTTTTATAATATACTTACTAAACTATATGTTGCTCGTGACTTCTTGCGCGCAAAAGTTCATCTTGCGGAAACCGTAAATTGTTTGCGTGCGTTAAAAAGTAGCCTGTCCTTCCCCATAGTCTACTCTATATCTCTGCTAAATTTCAGGAAAATCCGTTCAGTAGCTTCGGAGCCTATTCAATGCAAACAAACAAAAAACTTTCCTCTTTATAATATTATAGCATATACTAGCTTTTTCCCACGACTTCACTCGCGTCAAATGAAACGCGTTAGGCACAACACAATTCACACTACGACGATACGTGACGTGACGCGGCGCTATCTTAAAAACACAGCGCCTCGTCTCGTCACGGTATGAATCAACCCAACAACACCAAAGTTTTAGGTGCGTCTAAATATTTTTATATCGATAATATTTTAATGGATATTTTGCTATTCGAGTGGAAACGAATCCAAAAAAGTATCCTAGATTATTAAACTCTGGCCAGCCGTTCTTGATATAAATGTGGGATGGGAGGTGGCTCGTTGTCGTGAGGAGATGAAAAATAAGAGAAAATTTATTAAAATCTTCTTTTATTAATTTGTAACACTTACGTCGTACACACGTCCTATCTTCATATTACATAATATATTATCTTAGAACATCCAACCAAACGGAGACGACATGACAGCTTATTTCTATGCGAAAAAGTCTGTCACTTTCTACGAGGAACGCACACAAAATATATTTTCTAATGTATTTATAATCACGTCGTTACGCACGTGTTAGAATATAACAAATTTTATTCAAAAACAAAATATAATCATTTTTATACTTTGACAGTTATGTCACAATATCATTTTAATATTTCCTGTTTCATAGTGTTCAGTTTAAAATTTAATAATAGTAAAATAATTAGTTGATCTAAATTATCAAGTAATTTAATAATCATTTCTATTCTCTTTTGTATAACAATTTTATTAAATTATGGAATTTACTATGATTTGATTATGGAATCAACCTTACTTCCTGTTGGCGCCATATTATCTTTATAAAAGCTTGGTCCGCCATTTTAAAAAGTTAGTCATGGACAGGCTGTGAAAGGAATTAATACAAGATAAGTAAACCTATTTTATAAGTAGTGGCTAAATTATTATGTATATTATGTATATTATGTCTTATTTGATTTGATGATGATGATTTTATGATTTTTATAATGTTAAAATATTAAAAAATTAATGATGTTAGTTAATACTTATTTTAAGTAATTCAATTTAGTAATTACTTTGTTTGGATTATTTGGAATTCTATTCTGGAATTACACTATAAGTAAGTTTATCGAAGTGTTGGTATTTAATGTTTGATTTGCTATACCTACTTATCTCGTACAGAAATAAAATATCAACTTATCAAAGAATATTATAATAAGTATTTCTTATTGTGGTTAAATTTCTTATAACACGTACAGTAATTAAAATACCAATTAGTTATTATAGAATAGCCAGTATTTCTTTATTTGTACCTATATTTATTTGCCTATTACCTACATTTGGTTTCAGTTTTTGATAAAAGGTAATTTTAGTTGATAAATTAGGTTGTGATTTGGAACTATTAGTGTTTACTATTATAATAAGGAAATCTTTTGTACAATAAAACAATTTAGCAATGCTTTTATTATTTTACTTAATATCCACTTGATAATAACTATTTTGGTAATTCTGACTCATCCTTTTCTTTTAGTTTTCATTTCCTTATTTTGATTTTATTTGTCACACGCACACGAAAATATTATCAAACACAAACATAAACTATACGCACACATGTACAAACACAAAGGAAATGGCGGGGCAAATGTCATTTTTATTCACGCAACACTCGTGCTTGCCACTATCGATATTTAAATATCGATGAGTTCGGCGAATAATACGATACTTTCCATGGTGAACAAAATAGTACGAAATGTGATGAATATAAAAAATTATACAGAAATATATACTTTTCAGGAGAGCGATTTAAAGTTTATTTTTCGTATAACTTTGTCCATAATAGTCATATCTTACAAAAATTTGCATAGGCAGTATTGTTAGGATAACAAATTAGCGCATTGTATCAAATATTCCCGAAAATTGAGTAAGATAGTATACCACGTAAATGATCTTGCTCTCTTAATCGTAACTGGCACTTTCAATAATTTTCTAGAAACTGCTTAAACGAAAATGTAATGTTTTTGCCATTTCCGATAGTATACGTTGGTATTTATCACGAATATTTTATTGTAAGTGTCACATACGGTTATGTGTACATCGTAGATTACTTGTACTTACCATTAATTCTAATGAAATAACAAGAATAAAATGTACATAAAATGTCTTTACTATCGTGGTTAATACAGTACTTTGTGCACTTAATTGTTTTTCGTCCTTCTAATATTGTAAATGAAAAAGTTTGTGAGGATGGATGGAAGGATGTTTATTACTCTTTTACGCAAAAACTACTGAACTCATTTTCGTAAAATTTAGTTTGGTGGAAGTTTAGGCTCTGAATTAAAACATAGTACTTTTTATCCCGAAAAAGTACAGTGTTCCTTTGGGTACTGTATTTATGCGGGCGGAGGCACGGGCAATAGCTAGTTATATAAAAACCACTGTATTACAGTAACAGAAAAAAAAACTTAAAAAATTCGTGAAATACGTATTTTGTAGGTATATAATTTGCTACTGGGTTTACAATCTTTAAGAATCTTCGTATGTGGCACGTGTTGCAATAAAAGTAACCTATATCCCTTTCTTAGTCCTGACTTACCCCAAATTTTCAGTAAAGAAATCAGTTCAGTAATTTGTGCATGATATAGACTAACTTACTTTTACATTTATAATAATAATAGTATGGATTATATTTGTTAAGCGAAAATTTAAAAAATCAACTAGCCTTTGCCCGCGGCTCCGCCCGCGTAAATACAGTATCCCTCAGACACACTGTATTTTTTCGGGATAAAAAGTAGTGTATACCCTGTATTTTTTCGGGATAAAAAGGGATAAAAGGACAGCGGCCTCGACTCAAAATAACGTGAACTAAACAAACGATGAACGCTTATCAGTGATCAAAAACGTTTCTAAACTGTGAGTAAATAGTACATAAACTCTTAAGAGTGAAAAACTAGTGAAAATAGTGAAAATATAAGTGTTAAATTTCATAACATTAGTGTAAAATAATTGTTTTATAATCGTGACTTTATTTTGATCATAAATTTTTAAACTTGAAATTTGATTTAGTAAATACGTAAAAATAATAGCTAATGTAAATAACAAAGATGTAACGTATAAAGTAAATATATTTGGAGAAATTACGAAAATAGACTTAAAAAATTAAAGGAAATATCCTGAAATTTGAACTTGATAGATTTTTTGCTGATATTCTGAAATAAACTCGAAAATTCAATCCATTATAATTATGTATATAGATAAAAACCTATTTGAATAGGTGAAAAATATCGATAGTTATAAAATGGTTTCTAAATTAGGAAAGCCTTGTGTAGGAGTCATCTCTAACAGCTATGAAAATAATTACCTATTAGTCTTCTTACATTATTTTCTTAAGTCTTCCAGAAATGACTTAAACTTTTTTACTACTTTACTATTTGAACTAAGCTAAAAGATCGTATTCAACTAGTTTGCTTTCATTAACACCACTAAAAGTCGGAATTGGTACTAATTGCACCACATACTTCATGGCACAAACATTTTAGGAAGCCATATACCATACTGCCCATCGTGTATCGTTTAATCAGTGCTACCAATAGGGAATATGCATGTATTTTTTTTATACTTTTAAACGTTTCTACTGGTTATAACATTTCAAAATATATATCACATCTAAAATATTATTTATTATCCTGGAAAAAATGTTTTAAAATTACAATCATTTTTGGGCGACTTAAAAACGCCATTTTCGAGCGCTTGAGTTGTGGACTATGACGTCACAACGTCATCGCACTTGGATAGACAGTTGACAGTTAAAATCATTGTTTGACTCACGGGCGTAGCCAGGTTTTAGTTTCGGAGGGGGTTCAAGAAAATAAAACGACTACGGGGGGGGGGGGGGGGGTAGTAAGTTCTGATTTAGGCTGATCATTTTTCTAAAATAACTTCAAAAATCATCTTTCAGATAGCGTTAATGGGGCGACAAAATATGTTAATTGGCCTCGGGCGCAAAATTTCTAAATACGCCTCTGTATATTGGTCAGATATCTGTATTATACCTATATACCAGCCGGCTCATTTCGGGGGGGGGGGGGGTTTGAACCCCCTAAACCACCCCCCTGGCTACGCCCATGGTTTGACTTTTTTTTTTTTATTTATGGCGTCGACTTATCACCATTTGCCAGTGTCAAGTACATTTTCATCAACGTATTTCTAAATCGTCAAGTCCAAAGTCTAGTCAAAGTTCAAATAAATAGTCACGATAGTCAATCAGTCAAGTCAGTCGATTCAGTAAAGTGATAGACGCTTTACTGAAACTTCCTAGGGAGTTTTGGCGGAAAACCCAATTTAGCACGCATTTTGTAATTGTATCACTTTTCCATACTAGTGCACCTCAACGAATAATTAATGGTTAATATTCCACCAATATTACACATTAAAAACCGAAATAACATGTATTTAAAAAAATTATACAAAATTATAATTGAAAACAGAAATTTTCAAAGCTCAGAATTTTCTTCGGCCTTCCGGATTCCGGATCATATTAAAGTCCCAGCCTTAAATGAAATTTCTGTTTCACTTGACACAGTGAAATTTTTTACATTGGTAATGGTTTAATACCTTCCCCCTTAAATAAAAAAAAAAAGTTTTGAAAGTTGACAGACGTCCGTGCGGTCTATGACGTCACGTTTTGTTCAGCCAATAATATCCTTTTTTTGAAATTTGCGCGGCATTTTAAAAAACAATACTTTTTGATGATTATTTTTTACTATTAATTTACGATAAATTAAAAAAAAACAATTGTACGGGAGTAGGGAGTTATTGGGCATTCTGTCCCACCTCCGTTCGCTCGCGGTGCATAAACGAACAGGAGTTATTGGGCATTCTGACACACCGAACCGAACCTCCGTTCGATCGCGCCCTCGCTCACTTCGGTGTGTCAGAATGCCCAATAACTCCTGTTCGTTTATGCACCGCGAGCGAACGGAGGTGGGACAGAATGCCCAATAACTCCTGTTCGTTTATGCATCAACTGATGGTAAATGAAATGACATACTCATGACATGTACCTCTGTTCGCTCGCGCCCTCGCTCTCTTCGGTGTGTCAGAATGCCCAATAACTCCTGTTCGTTCATGCATCAAGTAATTAAAAATCGCTTCTCATCGATGATTGGATGGCTGAAAGATCTAGCGAGCTATTATAGGAACATTGAATTTCGTATGTTTGAAGTTATCTGTTTATATGAGTCAACACACTGCATGATTATCATTTTGTCATAATCCACTAATCACATTGGTCGATTGGATTAAACAGCTATGAAATTTCTGAAACAAAAATAATCACTTAAATTAGAATGTGTCTGTCCTGCAGTTAAAAATGAAGTTAAGCGACATGGAAATTTACTACCAAATACCATTCGCAGTATTGTTTGTGGTCCGTCAAACTGTGGGAAAACAAACTTAGTAATCAGTTTGTTACTACACCCGAATGGTCCACGATTCAGAAACCTTTATGTGTATTCAAAGTCTTTGTATCAACCTAAATACGTCTTTTTAGAAAAAGTATTGGAAAAAGTTGTGGATACATCGTATCACAAGTATAATCATAACAGTGAAATTTTAAGTCCACAAGAAGCCTTACCTAATTCTATCATCATATTTGACGATGTTGCATGCGAAAATCAAAATAATTATACGTGACTAGCTGTTGCCCGCGACTTCGTCCGCGTCAAGTGATGGCGCAATAACACATTAATTTCGATCAAATTTGATTACCATAAAAAAGGTTATAGTTAGTCAATCTTAAAAGATTTTTTAAGATCATTTATAGAGGAATAATTATTTCATACATATTTTTTTGAGTAACTTGAGCCGTTTACGCAGCGCACGCATCGGAAGCCCTCAAATAAAGCTCAAATATGAATAAATTTCCCCGTTTTTGCAACATTATCAAATTGTACTATTAGTTATCATGTTACTATTGTTATCATAATTGTATTTTTTGTGGTGTGCAATAAAGATTATTATTATTATTATTTTCACTGATGCTTCGCTCCTATATATACTTATAGCTTAAAGCCTTTCTCGACAAATGGACTATCCAACACAAAAATAATTTTTCAATTCGATTTAGCAGTTCCTGAGATCAGCGCGTTCAAACAAACAACGTAAGCCCTCAAAGATGAATAATTTTCTACGTTTTTTTCACATTTTCTACTGATTCTTCGCTCCTATTGGTCGCAGCGTGATGTTATATAGCTTAAAGCCTTCCTCAACAAATGGACTATCTAACACAAAAATGTTTTTTTAATTCGATCTAGTAGTTCCTGAGGCCAGCGCGCTCAAACAAACAACATAAGCCCTCAAAGATGAATAATTTTCCCCGTTTTTTTCCACACTTTCCACAGATTTTTCACTCCTATTGGTCGCAGCGTGATGCTATATAGCCTAAATCTTTCATCTATAAATGGACTATCCAACAAAAAATAATTTTTCAATGCGAACCAGTAGTTCCTGAGATTAGCGCGTTCAAACAAAAAACTCTTCTACTTTATAATATTAAGTATAGATAGCTGATGCCCGCCGTACCTGTCCCGCGGTACGGCGGGACATATACAACCGTATATGTCCCGCGATAAAAAGTAGCCTATGTTCTTCCTCGTGGTCTACTTTATATCAGTGCCGAATTTCATGATGATAGCTTTAGTAGTTTTTACGTGAAAGTGTAAATAATGTTTCCCACGGGAACCGTATATTTCTCCGCGAAAAAAAGTACCCTATGTCCTTCCTCGTGGTCTACTATATATATATATATCTGTGCCAAATTTTATGATAATCGGTTTAGTAGTTTTTACATGAAACTGTAAATAAAGTATCCCACAGAAAACGTACATTTCCCTGTGATAAAAAGTAGCCTATATCCTTTCTCAGGCTCTCTGTATCTGTATACCAAATTTTGTATCAATCCGTTCAGTAGTTTTGGCGTAGAAGAAGGACAAACAGACACCCACTTCGCATTTATAATATTAGTATGGATATAATATTATGAATATATAATATTAAATGCAGCTTTCGCAAATATTTAAGTAGCTACTATTTCAAGAGTAACATTTTCATCAAATTTAACTTTCGAATTCTTGTCAGATAATTTATTTTTCAATATGATGACAATATACGTATTATGTCAAAATAAAAATAAAGCTCCCCACTCACGGGCTATCGATTGCCTCGATCAAATTGGAAATTAATTCGTATTTGAAAGTAAATTGCTAACGACAAACTATTACAAAAATGATTAGTGTATGACCTACCAGCTAGTTTTTGCGGTGGGGGTCAAAAGTTGGAACAAAATTTACGCGTATATATACGAGTTTCATATGAAAAGTGTAGTAAGGCGGTCCTAGGATCTCAGACTATATTTAATTTTTATCTAAACCGATTTACTTGCAACTACGAATCCAGTAAATGTTAAAATTGTAAAGACTAAATCGATCGATCGCTTGTGAGTGGGAGCTTTAAATCAAAAGCACTAAGGGGTATTTATAGCAACTTTAAAGCAAATCGCTCCCAAACAACTTTCTTTCCCTTTTTATTCCCGTTAGGGGACGAATTTCAATAAACTATGATACATGAATTCCATCAATTCTGTTACATAATGTTTGTGCAAAATATGAAGTACCTAGATTGGACCAAGAAATCACGTTGTCCCATACAAACTGTTTTCCCCCTTTTCACCCACTTAGGAGTCGAATTTCGAAAAATCCCTTCTTATCGGATCCATACGCATTACAAAGAGCAAGTCCTGCAAGTTTCAGGTCTCTACGATCAGCGGTTTAGGCTGTGCGTTGATCCGTCAGTCATTCAGGACAAAGGATTTTATATGTATAGATTATTTTGCTATGGTTTGTCACAAAAATATTGATTGCTTTTATCTTAACCAAACTTATACTAAAATACCCAAACAACTAGAAATAGATAATGCCAATCTCATCATATTGTTTAAACAAGACGAGATTAATCTAAGACACATCTACGACGTGTCTGATATGACGTGGTCGCAATTCCGTGAAATGTGTTCAACTGTGTGGAGTGAACCGTACAGTTATGTGGTAATCAATAAGGATTGTGAACGAAATAATGGTTGTTACAGAATGAAATTTGTTAGAATAATGTATTTAAAATATGTAAACTAAACAGTGTTAGGGATTTTTATTAATAGATGGCGCTGCCACCTACAATTGTCATTTTCTGTAGTCTCTTTGTTACGTCTTTCTCTTGTGTCAATGTCCGCTAACGTAAAAGTGTGTTCTATGAATAAATCCGCATATATTAATTCAATCCTAGTTTGTTTTGCCCTAAACCCTTCAGGTTACGGGCCCAGAATACGCGTTAAACAAAAGTACGTAATTAGTTTTGGTGCGGAATGCCAAATGAAAGTATAAACGAAACACAACCGGCGTCTCGTGATCACGCTTTGTCGAACATGGCTGCGTCGTCGGCATCAAGTGCAGGAATCTCAGTTAATTTCGAAAAACTCAGCGGAATTTCAAATTACGGCAATTGGAAGTTTTTAATGCGTATGTACTTGATACACGAAGATTTATGGGACTGCATCCAGGAGTCTGCGACCGGTGTCCCCAAGGTTACCGACGAGCGTAAACAACAAAAAGCGCTTGCTAAAATATGTTTAATGGTGCAGCCATCGTCTTTCTCTCATGTACGGAACGCAGCGACTGGACACGAAGCCTGGAAGAACTTGAAAACGGCGTATGAAGACAGAGGGTTGTGTAGAAGACTTGGACTTTTACGTACACTATTTGGATTGAAATTGGAACAATTCAGTGATATGGAAGCGTATCTCTTGAAGATCACAGATTTAGATCAACAGCTACGAGACATAAATGCTCCATTGGACGATGATTTCCTGTCAGTTCTGATGTTAAGTGGTTTGCCGCCAAATTACGACCCACTTATTATGGCGTTGGAAAACTCTAACATTAAGTTGTGCAGTGAAACAGTCAAAAGCAAGTTGTTACAAGAAGATTTGCGTAGGGACTTTGACAAGAGCGAAGAAAGTGCAATGTTCACTAACCGGAATGTAAAAGGTGTCAAAAATAAACAATATAACAAAGTTAAGTGCTTCATATGTAAAAAACCTAATCATTATGCTAAAAACTGTCCTACAAAAGCAAATAAAATTGATAAATCTGAAAAACGGAGTGACAAAACATGTGAAAAAGCCTGGAATGGAACGTTATTGAAGCATTAGCTGTGGACATTAACTCTCATGCCTGGTATGTAGATTCTGGTGCGACATGTCATATGACAAATAACAAAAATATACTACAAAATTATGTTGTCGATACTCCACGTTCAGTGACAGTAGCAAATAAACAAAAGTTGCATAGTGAAGGACACGGTGATGTGGAATTGTTGCTAAAAGGACACACGCAGTTAACAAAAATAAGTGAGGTTATTTATGTTCCGGGTTTATCAACAAATCTTCTTTCTGTCGGAAAGATGGCAGCTAAAGGACTTGATGTGCACTTTGACGCTGAGAAGTGTAATGTCTATTGTGTTGAAAATATTGTTGTCAGTGCTACAAAGGTCAACGGTGTTTACCAATTAGACACAGTGAGTCAGGTATCGACAAATACTACTGATCTGGCTGCAGGATATCAATTGGAGTATGAGGCGAACCAGTCAATGGATCGTGATACAGAAGTTGTGAACCTGTGTGACATGAAGCCATCCCAGGAGTTATGGCATCGTAGACTTGGCCACTTGAATAGGCGAAGTATGGATTTACTGAAACAAGGTATGGCTAATGGTATTGATTATAATGATAGCAAACATACTCCCTGTGTAGCATGTCTTGAGGGCAAACAGAGCAGATTACCATTCCCAAAAAGGTCTTATAATAGAGCTACTGAGAAGCTAGGTCTTATTCACAGTGATCTATGTGGACCAATGTCAGTTTCCTCATTTAGTGGCAGTAAATATCTATTAACCTTTATAGACGATTACACGAGAATGACATTTGGTTATTTTCTCAAGAGTAAAGATGAAGTATTGCCAATATTTAAGATTTTCAAAATTTTTGTAGAAAATCAAACTAATTTAAAAATAAAAGCTCTTAGAACAGACAATGGTCGTGAATATGTTAATAAACAGTTCCAGAAGTTTCTACGAGAGCATGGCATCGAGCATCAAACGACTGTGCCATATTCCCCGCAGCAGAATGGAGTAGCGGAACGGGCCAATCGAACCATTGTAGAGGCTGGACGATGCATGCTGCAAGATGCTGGAATGGACCAGCGGTTCTGGGCAGAGGCGTTAAATATGGCAATATATATTAAGAATAAATCACCAAGTAAAGCAGTGAGAGGCACCACACCTGAAGAAAAATGGTCTGGTAAGAAAGTTAATTTATCTGATTTAAGAGTATTTGGCTGTGTTGCTTATGGAATGATCCCATATGAAAAACGTAAAAAGTTAGATCCAAAGAGTAAAAAATATATTCATGTTGGATATTGTAGTGAATCCAAAGGATATCGACTAATTGATCCAGATAATCCTTCCAGCATTGTAAAATCTAGAAATGTACAATTCTTAGAAGATAAAATGTATAAAGATGTATATTTTCAGAAAAATCACACAAATGATTGTCAGTTAGAACTCACTAATAATAATACTGATATGAGTACTTTTGACAACATTGAGGAGGCTAACCAACCTGTTATATAAGTTCAGGACAGTACGCTGTCGGAGTCAAACTCTTCTATACTGTCACAATCAAGCTCTTCTGTTCCCTATGTCGATGACCCCAATGATGTGACATGGAATCCTGACATGACTATAGATCAAAATATGTCAAGTGACTATGAAGACATTGTAGAGAGCAGTGCAAATGCAATGGTGGCCATGACGGCAGTAAATCACGGTGATGAGCCGCAGACTATACAAGAGGCGCTGTCAGGACCTGATAGAGAATATTGGAAGGAAGCTATTGCAGATGAATATAAGTCATTTGAAAAGAATAAAGCTTGGAACCTAACATTATTACCCGATGGAAAGAAAGCAGTAAAATGCAAATGGGTTTTCAAGAAGAAATTTGGATCTGAAGGACAACTTCTTCGCTATAAGTGCCGCCTTGTAGCTAAAGGATATAGCCAGGAAAATGGCATAGACTACACTGCTACTTACGCCCCTGTGGTAAGATATTCTACAATACGTACCTTGCTTGCTCTGGCAGTCAATTTAGACATGTATGTTGATCATATGGATGTGAAGACGGCCTTCTTAAATGGAGAACTAAAGGAGACTGTATATATGGAACAGCCAGATGTATATGAAGTAAAGGGTAAAGAAAACTATGTTTTTAAGTTAAATAAGGCAATATATGGACTCAAGCAGGCATCGAAGGCCTGGTATGACAGAATTGACAATGTTCTAACAGACCTCCAGTTCAGAAAATCTCTATGTGAGCCTTGTGTATACATAAAATCGGATAAAAATGGCAATCTCATCATAATAGCACTGTATGTAGATGATATTTTGATTTTTAGTAAAGACACACTTGAGAAGAAAAAGCTAAAGGAGGAACTGATGAGAATATTTGAAATGAAAGACCTTGGCCGTGCTACACATATATTGGGAATGCGATTGAAGCAAGAACAACATAAGATTATTCTTGATCAAAGAAATTACATACAGAAAGTATTACAGCAGTTTAATATGGCCGACTGCAAGCCTGTGAACACACCTTTAGAATGTGGTGTGAAGTTTGAAAAAGGAGATCAAACTGATAATGACTCTAGATATAGAAGCCTCATTGGATGTATTATGTACATAGCAGTATGCACAAGACCAGATATTGCTCATGCGGCAAGCGTACTGAGCCAGTTTAATAATTTTCACTCTGAAACGCACTGGAGAGCAGCCAAACGGGTTCTGCGATATTTGAAAGGAAC
This sequence comes from Glaucopsyche alexis, assembly GCA_905404095.1. Classification (NCBI taxonomy): domain Eukaryota; kingdom Metazoa; phylum Arthropoda; class Insecta; order Lepidoptera; family Lycaenidae; genus Glaucopsyche; species Glaucopsyche alexis. The sequence continues at coordinate 3,467,433 of FR990057.1, forward strand.
TATGGACTACTACATAGTGTATGAAAAATCTACACTGTCAGTTACAGGATATGTGGATGCAGATTGGGCATCAAACCCACTAGACCGTCGTTCCTACACAGGCTATATGTTTAAAGTAGGAAACTCGGCTGTATCATGGGAGAGCCGCAAACAGAGAACGGTTGCCCTTTCAACCACAGAAAGTGAATATATGGCTTTATGTGAAGGTGCCAAGGAAGCTAGTTTTATAAGAAATTTCTTACATGAATGTCTAGGTAAATATTTGTTTGTAACTTTGTATAATAATAGTCAGTCAGCACAGAAAATTTGTAACAATGAATTTAATCACAGTCGTAGTAAGCATATTGATATTAGACATCATTATGTAAGACAAGTAATAAAAGATAATATTGTTAAACTAGAATATTTGCCTACTGAGCATATGCCTGCAGATGTACTAACAAAACCTTTATGTAAAGAAAAACATTTTAACTGTATTTCAAATCTTGGTTTGCAGACTGTTTAGTTTAAGGGCAGGTGTTAGAATAATGTATTTAAAATATGTAAACTAAACAGTGTTAGAGATTTTTATTAATAGATGGCGCTGCCACCTACAATTGTCATTTTCTGTAGTCTCTTTGTTACGTCTTTCTCTTGTGTCAATGTCCGCTAACGTAAAAGTGTGTTCTATGAATAAATCCGCATATATTAATTCAATCCTAGTTTGTTTTGCCCTAAACCCTTCAAAATTTGATACATTTATAATAGTGGATTAATTTATTCTATAAAGCTTATACGTACCCCACTACGTAGTAGTATAGCTTGAGACATCAATCAGAGTAGAATTCTTAACATGGAGCGGAATCTTAAGGAACAAATTGTGAAATCAGCGTCTGCAGTGAAAAGAAAGGTAGAAATGTTAAAAAATACTAAAAACACAAATGATATGGCACTGGAGACGATATTTCAACCGATCGTCAGTCCGCTAAAATTATTAGCAAGCAAAACTGAAAAAAAAAACGTCATGAAGAAGACGAAGAAGAATCTTCAAAATATGGTTCACATGAAAAATTTGAAGAATCTGAGACAGATCTTGATGATGAAGAAAATTCAGATAATGATGACTTTAGTTCTAAAACACCTGACAAAACGCTTACTATATCACCTTCTGAGGATTATGATATCCATGAGAACTCATTTAAATCTATTCAATCATCACCGAGTATCGCAAACGATTCTTTGTCTTGGTCTGTATCGTCTGAAGCGCTGAAAGAAGATATACCATATGGAGCAAGAAGTGAACGAGGAAAACTGTGGCTAGGCAAAACCCGTTTACACGATGATGGAAAAGTTCTGAAAATTAGAAGCCGCTCTTTAAAAACAACTTCTGGTCTGGCAGAATTGTTGTACAAGAAAAAACCTAATTTAGATATTATTACAGAGGAAGACTTACAAAATTATAAATTGCTACTCATCGACACTAATGCACATAAACGTAACTGGAAACGATCGAACCAAATAAATGGTAATAAAGGGTTCAAATATACTCACGTGATAAAGCTACTATTTAAATTCGCTATAAATAATACCAGTAGTGTAGAAAGTCTTCAGCGAGGTGAAGGAATCGACATTTTGAAAGAAGTTAAGAAAGACACTGATTTAGTATACTGGAATGATCCTAATGAGTTAGTTGAGAGACTGAAAATATTATGTGCATCTCAGGCAGCTGGTAATACGGGATTAGATAATGAAGTTAATGCCATACTTGAAGAAATGAAAGAAGCTGGTATCATTAAAAAAATTAAATATATAAGGCTGCCATCAGGAAAATTTAGCAGTACTATTACACTACAGAACCTAGCAAGACGGCAATGAATATAGACAAATTTGGTCATCACGTTCATAGGCGTTTACGATTATCTGAATTTTCTGAAATTCTTAGCGATACATTGGTAAGGTCCGATACAGGAGAATTCGATTTAAAGTCATCGAAATTAAAAGGGGTGCAAATTCCAGAAAAAGACGACGAGGCTGTGAATAAAGAATACGTAGATAAAAGTGTCCAAGCCCTTAAAAATGAAATGATGAAAATCCAAAGTAATGTCAGAAACTTTCTCCATAGTTTAGAAAAAGTTACTACTACAAATTTTAGTAAAATGTACTACACAAAACAAGAAATCGATAACATGATTGCAGCAAAATCTGTTCAGAATGAGTAAACAAGACATAGTGAATGAACAACACAGAGGAGCGAGACGAAACTTCGTTCGTCGACATACGGTCATTAAAGGTCTGGATGATTTATGGCAAGCTGACCTAGTGGACTTACAAAAATATTCGTCGATTAATAAAGGATTTAAATAATATATTCTCATAGTGATTGATGTTTTATCAAAATACGTGTGGGTTAGACCGTTAAAATCAAAATCTAAAAAATTTGTATCAAGTGCTATGTGCAGTATATAATCAGAATCCACACGAAAACCTAAAAACTTACAAACAGATCTAGGTAAAGAGTTTTATAACGATTCTTTTAAGCATTTAATGAAAACTTATAACATAAATCATTATTCCACATGTTCTGTAAAAAAAGCTTCTATCGTCGAACGAGTAATAAGAACTATAAAATCACGTCTTTACAAATTATTTAGTTTATGCGGAAAATATGAATGGTATAAAAATAATTTAAAGTCCGTTGTGCAGAATTATAACAATACTGTGCACCGCATTACAAAACATAAACCAATAGACGTTAACAGTTCAAATCAAAATACTTCGATTGAATATTATCAAAAGCCAACAGCCAAAAAAAGTACGCAAAGAATCGTCTTTTCGTGTTGGCGATTTTGTTCGTATAAGTAAATACAAAGGAGATTTTTATAAAGGCTACACCCCTAATTGGTCAACGGAAATATTTCGCATCAAAAAGTCAACGAAACTAGTCCTCAAACGTATCAATTACAAGACAAACATAAACAAAACATTGTTGGTTGTTTTTATGGAAAAGAATTACAAAAAACTAAATTTCCTGATATTTATCTTATCGAAAAAGTTCTAAAGAAAAGAGGCAACAAACTTTTTGTGAAGTGGTTAGGATTGGGTGCCGAAGAAAACAGTTGGATAGATAAAAGTGAATTAGTTATTTAGATATATAAAGCACATAATCAGTGCTATATCACAATACATACTTATCAATGAAGGAAGGCAGTGGCGTAATCAATAACTTGATAGACCGTTTACCGTTTGAGTTGCATTTACCTGGATATCAATTTTGCGGTCCTGGGACGAAACTTCAAAAACGAATACAAGGCGATCGAGGAGTTAACAAATTGGATGAAGCTTGCATGCATCACGATATTGCTTATATAAATAAAGATCCTAGTGCTCGACGTAAAGCTGATTTAGAACTTTTGAGTATGGCAAAGAAGAGGTTGAAATCAAAAGATGCTGGTAAGGGAGAAAAGATTGCCTCGTGGATAGTAAAAAATGCTATGAAAACAAAAATCAGAGCTGGAAGTGGTATTAAATCATTTAAGAAAGGTATTAAAAAAATACATGCCCATTTAAAGAAACTTAAATCCAAGGATCATCACTCTGCTATAAAATATGCGTATGCAGCTGCGAAAAAACTGTTCAGCAAAAAGAAAGGAATATGTTTACCACGTATAATTCCACTTCCAAAATGTGGTGGACTTTTACCGCTTATTCCTTATATTTTTGCGGGATTGTCGGCGTTAGGTTCATTAGCAGGAGGTGCGGCAGGTATAGCCAAAGCCGTAAACGATTCTAAAGGGGCACAAAAGAGTCTCCAAGAATCTGAAAGACACAACAGAATGATGGAAGCGGTCGCTCTTGGAAAAGGATTATATATTAAATCTCATAAAAAAGGAGCAGGGTTATATTTGAACCCATCAAAAAACTAATTAGGCGGCAGCCCAGGCGTGCGCTCACGAATTTAGATATATTGGAGTATGCTGGTGATATTCCATACTTTCGCGGAGTTTACATGAGAGATAATTTGCCTTTAAAACCTAGAAAAATAGAATGTGGAATTGTAAATTTAGATAGTAACGTGAATCCTGGCACACATTGGGTAGCCTATGTAAAACAAAACAGCTACGTAGAATACTATGATAGCTTTGCTAATTTAAAACCACCATTAGAACTGATGAAATATATGTATAATTTGCCCATAAACTATAATTATAACAGACATCAAGCATTTGGAACAACAAACTGTGGTCATCTATGTATAAAATTTTTAAAAAAATATTGGAAGAAACATTTAAATAATATTAAAAATAAATAAACCTGTCAGTATCAAAATGTCTTTCACTGTATCTATAACCGGGAGCGGAGCCTCTTTGACGACAAACTATTCTCCGACGTTGGAACTTCTTGGAGACTATGAATGTGGTCTTTTGTACTTTTCAACTTTCAACTCTATACCTAATATTGATGGACGAAACAACAAGTTTTATTACGGTGACAATGAAATGATTGAAATTCCTTAAGGGTCCTACGAGCTTCAAGATATTTGTGATTATTTGAAAACTAACATAAAAAATACACTGCTTAAACTAAGATGCAATAATAACACATTGAAAACAAATATATTTTGTTCTTAAGACGTTCATTTTAATAAAGATGATTCAATTGGGAACATACTAGGCTTTGGAATGGAAACAATAAAAGCTAATATAAGCACTGATTCACAGTATCCTGTCAGCATTCTATCAACAACTATCGTGAGGATTGAATGTGATGTAGTTAGTGGTTCATTTGTAAACAGAAAAGCAAGCCATATTATTTACGAATTTGTACCTAATGTACCTCCTGGTTATCGAATAATAGAAATACCAAAAAATTTAATTTATTTTCCAGTCAATCAAGCTTCTATTAGTTCCATCAATATAAGACTGTTAGACGCTGATAACAAAGAAATAAATTTACGAGGTGAAGAGGTCCAATTGTATTTACATTTTAGAAAAAAAATGATAAATTTCCATAAAACCCCTACCATATCAAATGTCCAAGTCAGTCCTAAAAGATCTTCTCACAAAGACACACGACAGCAGATAAAAAAGAAGCTTACTAAAAGCAATAAAGAATACCTCAAGCTAATTGGTTTAATAAAACGAATATTTTAAACATATCTCAACAAACCTCATACGACAACAGCATCGAAAGTTTTGAGTATCATTCGTACAGACCGTACGTAACAAGTTTCAACAAGAATGATGAAATACGAATCCCCATCAATCAACAAGACCTATATGTGCTGCCTTCGCTCAGCAGTTTGTATATCGAAGGCAAAGTAATTGTATAAAACAGGACAACTAAGGAAAAGGTTTCAAATGTACATTTCGTTAATAATCCAGCGTTATTTCTATTTCAAGACATAAGATATGAATTAAATGGAGTAGAAATAGATAAAATAAAAAACGCAGGTGTTACTACTACCATAAAGTCTTATCTGTCCTTAAATGAAAACGAATCAAAATATGCTCGAGTTTGTGGGTGGTCGTCAGAAGGTATAAATAATACAAGTGGTGGAGAATTTTCTGTATCCATTCCTCTAAACAAGATTTTAGGATTTGCGGAAGATTATGAAAAAATTATCATTAACTGCAAACATGAGTTAGTGTTGCTTAGATGTAACACTAACCTTAATGCAATCAAGTTGAAAACAGGAGAAGTTTTGGAAGATATTGTTATAAGTAAAATTATCTGGAGAGTACCTCATATTAAAGTATCTGATCGCGAAAGAATAAATTTACTAAAACAATTAGAAAAAGATCGAGCTATTCCATTAGCATATCGTAACTGGGATTTATACGAGTATCCATTATTACCCAAAACTCGTAAACATACTTGGTCCATTAAAACTTCATCTCAAATAGAAAAACCACGATTTACAAACACAACAGTGAATTGTCGATGGCGGAGTTTGATCACTGTCACGTACGTGATGTAAGAGTGTTTTTAAATTCATCATACTATCCATATGAGGGATTAAACGTCAGTTTTACAGAAGACAAATTTACTTTATTATACGAACAGTACCTATGCTAGATTTCAACGGACGGACGTCGGTCAGAGCCGTTGATGAGTTTGAAAGAATTCAGAGACGTTGCTCCCTTATTCGTTCAATCAATCAATCAATCAAATCATTTATTTGCTAGGAATATGGTACATTATGGTGTTAGCATTTTTCAATTCCGCATATTCTACTACATGCATAGTGTGCAAATAAGTAAATGTTAGTTATTTCAATTAGTTATGAATTTCAAGTGATTACATATTATTATAAAATTGTCAATACAATAAAAATTAGTAACAAATGTCAATACATAATGATAACAATTCAAAAATTAATACATTACAAACAATGGATACAAATTACATTTAAGTCAGCAAAATAATATGGTTTATATAATGTCAAATTTCAAAACAGAATCATTACAATGTCACATTACAATATACAATGGTTGTATGTAAGTACAATGATTATTATGAATGGAAAAATTACATTATGTTTAAAATTCAGTATTTTTGTCGTCGAAAAATTCATTAATTGAATAATACATTTTGTTGAGGAGCCAGGTGTTTAGTTCACTTTTATATCTTTGTGTTGTTAGTCCTTTAAAATAGTTAGGTAGTTTGTTATAGATGCGAACTGCCATACAGTATGCATTTCTGCTGCAGATGTTAATTCTTTGGTAAGGAATAACAAGCTTATGTTCATCTCTGCTGCTTTTAATAGCTAAGCTACACTTTTTAGTGAAGAAGCGATCTATATTTTTATATACAAAAACACACATTTCAAAAATATATTGACAAGGCAATGGTAGTATTTTAAGATTTTTGAATAGAGGTTTACATGTTTCAAAATAGTTTGCGCTCGATAGACACCTAATACATTTCTTTTGTATTTTGAAGACTCTAGGCATATCTGTGGAGTTGCCCCATATGACAAGACCATATCGTAACACAGAAGCAACATACCCATGATATGCCATTAGGGCTGCCGGGATAGATACTGTATTTTTTAAGTTATTTAATACAAACATATACTTTTCCAGTTTCACGCAGATCTTGTCCACGTGTTCCTTCCATGTACATAGATAGTCAACAGTTAACCCTAAGAATTCTGTAGATACGGACTCTTGTATTTCAACGTTATCATAATCAACCTTTAATAAACAGTTTGTATTTTTTTTACGTGTTTGGAAGTGAACTATTTTTGTTTTAGTTAAATTCATTTGTAAGTTATTTTGTTTTAACCAATTCGTTGCACAGCTTAATGTATTATTTAATTCGGTTTTTGTGTCATTTATGTTAGTTCCCTTGACAAGAATAGTGGTGTCATCGGCAAATAAGATAGTTTCGTGTTCAATTGCGTCCGGTAAATCATTTATATAGCACAAGAATAATAAAGGCCCCAAGAGGGTGCCTTGCGGGACACCTACGATATTTTTTTTATAGGTCGATTTACAAATTGTTCTTATTCTGTTTCTATTTGTTGTTATTTCTACGCATTGATGTCTATCAGATAGATAGCTTTTTATCCATCTGAGTGCTACCCCTCTTATGCCTAAGGCACACAGTTTATTTAACAAAATTTCATGCGATACGAAGTCAAATGCCTTTGTCATGTCTAAAAATAATGCTACAATAGGAATTTTAGAGTTGTGACATTCTGTTATTGTTTTAATTAGGGAAAAACAAGCATGAATGGTAGATGTTTTCTTTTTGAAACCAAATTGTTCTGCTTTTAATATTTTACATTTGTCAAGGAAACAATAAATTTTGTCGAACATTACTTTTTCAAAAATCTTAGCAATTATGGGTATCAAAGTAATCGGTCTATAGTTATTGAGTATGGTTCTGTCTCCCTTCTTAAATACGGGCTTAACTATAGAGAACTTTAATGCCTCCGGAAAAGTACCTTGAGTCATAGTTAAGTTAATAATGTGAGATAATGGTTTGCAAATTTTAGTTTTACACTCTTTTATTATTTGAGTTTTAACACATTGAATGCCAACTACGTAATATTGCGTAGGCACTAGTAATGCTAGGGGCCAAATACGTAATTCAACGTAGCACTTTCTTAAAATTTAAATGGGTATTTGCATTATTAGGCCTCCTGGAAAGGACGTTTTTAGGTTCTTTGGCATCTCAAATAAGACATGACATGGAAAAAAAGTAACATTATTATTTTAAAACTATTTTAATCACAACATTTGTAAGGCACTTTGAAGGGCCAAAGTACAGTTTTATAATGAGATCAAAACTTTGTTTTATAACTAAAGAGATCGATAACTATATATAAAAATAAAATAGGAACATCTAAGAACATCATTATAATTTTTATATAAAATTATGCAAAACGAGGATCAATGTGGTAGGTGTAGAAACAGTTTACAACACACAAGGCAGGTTTTTCCGGACAAGTGGCACATACGAAAGATGACTCCTTTCGTTTTTTATTTTTGGTGCAGACATGACAAGGCTTCGCTGGAACAGCCTTCTTAGTAGGTGGGAGCTTTTCTAAGAAATGAAAATCTCTCAACGGAATACGACTTTTATGAACCGCCGGCGATGCAGGTGGTACAGAGGGCCCAGGCAGCAACGGCGATGGGTCTGCTTGAACTTGTTCAGGCTGTACTGGCGGTATTTGTGGTCCAGGTGCTTCTGCAGCTGTGGGAGTAGTATCGCCACAGTTCAGTCCCAGTAGATATTTCACAAAATCTTCCCGAAACTTCAAGAGCCGTATTTTGGATGTCCGGTCTTTCAAACGTAGCAACCTCTTCGCGTTTTGTACGTAAACCTCAAAAATGTGCAGTGATAATTTTTTGTGCCATCTGAGTGTCTTTCTGAGGCAAGAATAATATGAGACCATCTGGTCCCCTCTGTCAATACCAGACATGCCTATATTATAGTCCGCAACAATGTTAGGTTTTAGTGAGACACTAGGGATGATTCGATAATTCGATCGGGTGGCGTGATCTAGGTGGGAAAGGGATAGAAGATGAAATGGTCATGTACGTAGTACTACGTACTCCGGCACCCCGTTCAAAAATTGCATATGTGGTGCCAATCTACGTAATATTGCGAATACGTAGTATTGCGTTGTAGGCACCACACATGCCATTTTTAAACGGGGTGCCGAGTACGTAGTGTTACGTAGATTACCATTTATATGGTGGGAACCAAATATGACCTGAAAATATATTTGGCACTCAATGTGTTAATATCATCAAATCCAGTAGAATTAGTACTTTTTAGTTCACTGACGATTTTGCAAGTTTGTGCTTCGGTGATTGGTGTAAGAAATATTGTTTTATCGTTTGAAAAAGTACTATTGAATAATTTAGAATTTTTAATATCACTTTTAGATTTGTCAGTCATCATTGGAATATTATTATTAATATTATTATTAGTCATGTCAATGTAAAAGGAATTAAATGTTTCGGCTATGTCTTCAGGATCAGTCAATAAATTATTATTTTCTAAACTTTGTATTTGAGTTATGTCAGACAGTTCATTATCAGCACAATTATTATAATTTTTTATCACATCCCAAGTTGCCTTAGCTAGATTTTTTGCCGTTAGTATGTATTTGATATTACATATTTTTTTTGATTGTAAGATGCATTTATTTAAAATTTTTGAATATAATTTGTATTTTGGTTTGCTTATGTGCTTAGTAGTTATCCCCTGCCGGTAGTGTAAATAGTACATTCTCTTCTTAATACAGGACTTTTTAAGCCCTTTTGTTAACCATTGATTTTTACGTTTAGCAGACCTTTTAATAGTAATGATTGGAAAACAGAGGTAATAAAATAGGCAAAAAATTTCATAAAAAATTGAAAAAGCGTTATCGACTGTTCGCGACAGCACGAAACGTTAAAAGGCTCAATCGACGTGAGAGTAGAAATCGAAACAGACCAAGAAATACCTGATCAGACAGCTGCATATTGTCTGATTTTAAACGACTGCATATTTGAGTTTATGCCTTTGAGTAATATCGTTAAGAAAATATCATGAATAGTAATACAATAATCGTTGACTTACAAGGATTTAAAAATAAAAATAACGACTTTTTAGTAAAAGAATTATGTATAGCCACTCGACAGCATACACATACATTTTATGTTAAACCACCATACCCATTCTCAGCGCTAACCGATGATGAAAAAAGAATGTTCGGTGGTTAGAAAGAAATAGAGGGTTTCGATGGAGCGAAGGCTATATTGATTACAGAGAATTCAGAAGAATTATTAAACCTTACTTAAAAGACCGAAACATTATCGTAAAAGGTGAAGAGAAAGTGAAATGGGTGAAAGAACTGTGTGATCATAATAATATTGTAGATATAAGTTACAAAGACATTCCAAGATTTAACATTCTGTTCGATTTCTATTGTAAGGAAGAATCGTATAACTGTTTTATTCATAAGAAGTATTGTGCATTAAAAAATGTATTATGTTTAAAAAAATGGCGTTTAGAAAATAATGTACACTTTCAATAAAAAATACCGTATATCTATTGCTTTTTATTTAAATTTAAGTTGAATGAAATAGAAATAAAACAAATATATTCACATCATACATACAATTTATTTAAGCAATAATTACGTACACATTAATTTACAAAACAAACCATAACTTATATTATTTTCATACAAATATATCTTACAGTATCGACTTATTCATTCTAAAGTCTATTGCGACCCTACAGCTAAAACAAATACTTAAAACCAAAGTAAACTAAAACCAACTCGTATAACTGTAATTACATATTTTTTTTGATATATTACTGACTAACTTCTCGGTTTGGTCCATTATTTCATCGCCGTTTTCATTCACAACATATTGTGCGGATAACATAAAATTATCATCGTCTATACTGTCACAATGTTGCTGGGATCCATCTAAATCAAACACTGAGATCTTTATCAGACGGAAACCTTTTTTGGGAACGCTGTTTACCACAAACGAATGAACTGGGATATGCAGTTTACTTAGTGCACTTTTAGAAACACATTTTTTTCTTAATTTTGCTGGACGACGATCCCGAATCTTAGCGTTCGGCTTTTGCTGAGCTTTCATTTTTAAAAACTCTTCAGTAAATCCTTCCAAATGATCTTGAGCATACTGGAAAGTATCCCCATATTTATGTAGGAAGACATTGTCTTCGGATGTAGCAGTCAAATCTTCTACGCGTTCCATTATCTGTAAAAAAAAAAAGAAAATATTTAACACCAAATCAGCAATCTTTGGAATTAACGATTATTTTTATGTATTTTAATGACTTAAATCAATAATAAATCAACTTACCGTTGTGTAGTCAGGTCCAAGACTCTATTACCAAAAAATACGTAAATTATGTACACGTGAGTAACTATAATATAAGTTAAGGTTTGTTTTGTAAATTATGTAGACGTGAGTAACTAATTACAGTGCTTATCGACGCAAGAATGAATACTAAAACAAAGTCTTCACATTATTATAGTGATTGCAACATGTAGGTGGCATTATTATGAATGAGGACTCATGTTACAAACAGTACCGCGCATGCGCGCGCGGCACGTGTGGATTCAGATTATGTCGGCACTACATATATGCGAACGCGTTGGCCGACGCGTTGGCCGGCGCGCTGGCCCAATGCCGCCTCCCCACAAGACGGTATTTAGATACCTACCGCCAACGCGCGAACGCCCGTTCTACACATTGGGCCAGCGCGCCGGCCAACGCGTCGGCCAACGCGTTCGCCTATATGTAGTGCCGACATTACTCAAGTAAAGCATGTTTCAACTTGATAAAACTTTACGTTACTTGAATTTAGCATCAGCCTGCAGGTTTGCTTGCAAAATCTATGTAGTTGTGAAATAATAAATAAAACAAATGTATTTAATAAATGATACTTTATTTCTAAATCTACATAATTATATACATACTAAATACACAGGTTATGCTACGAAAGTAAATAATACAAATAATTTCTTAATTAGGTACAGCTTATTAAATCTAGTTAAAAATTAAATATACTAGTGTGTCCCCATGCTCTAGTTGAAATCGACAAGTCATCGATAAGTTCCAATTGTATTCCTGTTTTTAATAACATCGCATCAAAAGATAAACTGGGTGCTGTTAAGTAAAAAGCTGGGTCTAATTGATAATGTTGCTTGCAAGTCTGTCTAAAATTTTCAAAGATATCTGCCAGTAAAAGCACATCAGTTTTTAGATATAAATCCGTATAACTACCTAAATCTTTGATTTGAAATGTAGACCAAATTAAGCACGCGTGCTGGTAATCCTCATCAGAAATATCATGATCAGTTAGGGAACTATAAAAGCATTATTTTGGGGGTAGACTTTTTTCGTCATACCGCTTCCACGAGTTCATATATTCGTATGGATAAATGCCTTTACGAGTGAGTAACTGAAATTCATCTTCATCGGGGAAATGATTTTGTAAGTTTTTAAATATTTCCGGTTTTAATGTCTCTGACAATTTGCTTAAGCTTGTTCCCAAAAACTTAAATGTATCAACGAATCGAAGTTGAAAAAACTGATTATTCGTAACTGGTACAAATTTGGTAAATGAGATGTAGTTTTCTTTTGTTATAGGTATTATTTGAATATTACCAGGAACCTCACCTAACGCTTTTATAAAAAGATGACAATCATAACCAGCTAAGTTATGAAAAAAAATGGGGACGAATGAAGGGCGTTTATACTGTAAATTACAAAACGGATGCGCAGCTCCGCGGTAACGACCAGTAACGTGACAATGGTCACGGACTTTGTCCGAAAAAATAAAATTTTCACAAATATGACAACGTGAGGCATTATCAAAATCAGACTTATCCGCCGTAGAAAATATCATAGGGGCTGGTGTACTAAGTATATCAAATATTTTTTGTACGTCCTTAAGAATCGAATCTACAAACCGCTTATCACAACCAGGTCCTCGATATGATACGTACCGATTGTAACTAGGACGACAAACAATATAATAACCAAAAGCTATAGGTAAATGTTGGTGCAATGTAGTCGTATTTTTGCTAGAAGAACAGTTAGCTTCAGTATTGGTTTGTAGCATCGATTCAAAATCTGCGTAAATACAAAAAGGCATGTTTTGTTTTCGAGCATAGTTTTTAAATTTAATTACTGAGCCCTTATTTGGGAGGACAGTTACAACGCCTCCACATAAATGGTTTTCAACTTCTTTAGAAGTACTGAAAAATATCAAGCACAAATCACAGAAGTACAATTTGCTGTGATGAGATGTACACTACGGCCGCTGTATCTTGACGGGTCTGAACATAGGCTCTGCGAACTTTAGCGCATGTACAACTGGTGAAGAAAACTGTTATTGTATTATTTTATTAAACCTATGTACTAATAAAATTCCCTAATTCAGTTGACCAATTAGTACAAATAAAAAAAATACGAAAACACTTAGAAACAGTTATTGCGCAACCTTCTGCGCGAAGTTCAGACTCGCCAAGATACATCGGCCGTATTGTAACTTGGCTTCTAAAAAGTCTAGAAGGTTCTTTGATCAAACAATAATGAGAAGTGTTATTATTTTCTAGATACAACAAATGTATAATTTTCTCGTTGCATGTTTTATTAATGTCTGATTTATACAACGGCCCAACAATAGTTTTACTTTTTTTTAAACCATAAATTATGAACTTAATATTAGGATTATTTTTTTCAAAAATTTTAATGTCATGGAAAGTTACAGGAAAAAACATTACATTTATATTAAATAATTCACGAAAATTAGGATATGATGAAATTCTTTCAGGGTGATTTTTAGCTGGATATAAGGCTGCTGTCACACTCCATAGAAAGCAATGCTGATCTTTATTCATAATATTAAACACGCCTTTTTAGCCTGAATTGATTTGGGTAAACTGATAAAACTCGAACCGCTAAGTGGTTGATATTTATTAATATTAATCTCAATGTATAAATTATTTAAAAATGTCCACCCACTGTCACGATCCTCAAATTCCTCTATACTAGTTTTTAAATAACTAACTGTTTCCAAATATATTTTTTCAAAATCATAATAATTACCATGTAACATTTTATTTTTGGTTCCAAAAGATTTTATTTCTTGTGAATTATCGTTGAACTTCAAAAACGTCCCAAATAGTTCGAAATTAACCTTAACACATGAATGTTTAATAAGGTTTTCATCTAAAAGAGATTTTAACTTGTTACGAATTTCGAAAAAAAAAATATATCTACTGAAGCTAACTGAAGTTGATCAAGAGGTAATATCTTATAAGTTACAATACGATTACGAAATGCAGAGCTGACGATTTCTACACCATCACTGTATTCTATTGTCTGACTAATTTTTCTATGTGAATTAGTTCGCAAATGACCTACCCATGATTTACTATGTACAGATATGTTACACGTCGAACAGAAAGGCATTTTATTCTATTAAAAAAGGCAATGCTATCAAAACAATAATACAGTAACCGATACTAATGTAAAAAAAAAAGGTCTTATATCGCACATTAGCAGCGTGAGACACGTAGTCCGATTTTTTGTAGATCTTGAGGTCCACAAAATATTCGCCACCGGTCTTCGCAGTCCGACGAGACGTTCCCGTAGAAACTCGGCTGGAGAAGCTTGATATTATTTCCCCGCCACGAGATTTGGGTTCACTACAACTAGTTTCCTCAGCCCGCAAAATATTGAATAAGTCCGGTCTCCCTGTTCTGTAAAAATAAAAAATTAACATATCATTAAAATAAAATAATCGAGAAAAAATATTAGTAAGAAAACAAACAAAATAGGAATAAGTGTATTGCACATTCATTTTTGGCTGTAAACAATTAGGTGCCTAGTTTTATCAGACTTCAATAGGATACTGAACTAAGTTTTGATAAAATAATAAAAAGTAGGAAATCATTGTATGCTAACTGAATTAAATGGTGGTTGGGACTGTGTTGACAGTTAACTATTACAAAGACACTTTGTAAGTAATTAAAACCAGCAGAAACAGAAATAGAATTTCAGCAAACGTAAAGTAGATAATAATCGAACATACCGTGTAGTGATAAATTCGTGCGGCGAGGAGTATTTTCGCTTTCGTTGAGCACTTTTGTCTGATGAGGTGTGGGTCAACTCCAGCGGAAGCGATGAGTCGCGTTGCTTTTCGGGGCCGGCCTTGCGTTTGGTGCTTGACGCCTTTGACTTCTTTTTCGGTGCTACCGACACCACAGATGGGGCCTCAAACTCTGAATCGGACCTATTAAAGAAGAAATATAAATTATTTTCCCATCTTGATGAATTAATCACAAAAAAAAAAAAATATTAATTCTATACTCACTAACATTTTATATTCTTTTATTTCTCGCTGAAGTTGAAGACTGGTGCGAAGCCACTTGAAAAATTGTGACTTGTTCCAACGTGCATCGACTTTTATGTTGGAAAATGGTCTTTGCCATCAAAAAATGTGTAAAAGTTGTCAAGCGCGAGTTGATTAATGTAATGTATGTGCGTATGTTTGTCCGTTTTAATGTTATCAATTACACCATAGCAGTCATTCAGATTGAAATCCATCAATGACTGATCATTGCTATGTAAAACATATAAAATATATAATAATTGTAAAAGACTTAAATAAGATAAATATAATATACGTTTCTTAATAGATATAATTTCCCTCGATTTTGACATAAATTTAATGTTATATAATTTTGCTTGATTTTAAATAATAATTAATGATATGGAATATAAATTTTCTGAAATAAATGGTTTGATTTGATTTGACTGATCATGCATCCAAATTTTCAAAATCTAGGTATCTTTATACATCTGTGCATTTTTTAAGCATGTTAAATGTTGCATACTTTTATAGCAAATTTAATCTTGAACCAATACCTAATTCCCAAGAAGAGATTAAAATTAAAGTTTTTTTTTTTTTTTTTTTTATTCTTTTTTAATTTAGGGATTTAAGCACACATAGTGGCTATGTCAATCCCATCGTACAAGAAAAATATAAACTAAACTAAAAAATTAAAGTTAAAAAATAGTTAATAAATAGAAGTTAAAAAAAGTAATTATACATAAAAATTGTCTTTAAAGGTAATTTATCATTCAATTTAAGGAAACAAACATGTAATCGTCAAGCAGGATTAAAAAAATATATCAAGAAGGCTTTGTTTTTAAAATATGGACTTTAGTTTTTGAAAATTTCAAAGAGTCTTTATATCTTTCCCTTTACTTTAAGTCGTCAGTGCTTTAAATAAAAGCTAATTTGGGGTCTACACAACATTCTCTATTTTAATCTAACAATTTGATACTTAAAAATATATTTTTTTAACGCCCCACTAAGATAAGCTGATTTCTATACCACGTTAACTAGAGACATGTGGGAAGCATACACAAGCTTAATCTGACGCGCTCGAGTCACTGCAGAAATCCCCTCTTTGGCTATAAAGATATAAACTTGTTTGACAGCTTGCAGTTTTTTCCAGATCAGGGATGTGAACTAGAAGCGAGAACTCGATTAAAGAGATAATTTAAGAGGCGATCAGTTTTTACCCTATAAATCCAATAAATTATAAATGAATATTGTGTGTATTAAACACGATTATATTACCTCCAATCAAATTATGAAAATTATCATCCTTTAAATTCATTTACGCACATATAATATGTATAACAACATCAATGTGACAATTATTTGTTTCAAAAATTATTTACAAGCACGGTTTTTTAATGGATAAATCTTATCAAATTTATTCATGTCTTACTGATTATTTGTATGTAGAAGACATGGGATAAACATGCTTCAAATATCGCACTATATTAATGTACTGGCTCTCAAATTAACACTGTGGGCTTATTGTGGGTAATGTTGGTTACAAAATGGAAAGAGAAGAAACAGCAATACTTCACCATTATTCTCAATAGTACTAAAACTAAGCACTTCACACTGTTTTAATTACTTTTCACTGTCTATTAAAATAATAACGACTCCACTTATTTCATTACTTAGCACTTATATTCACTTTCACTATCTAACAAGAACACCGATAGTTTCCGAGCCAACCTCTCGCCACGACGGCTGGTAGCATTCTGTCCTGTGACCATTCCTTGGAGGGAAAACGTGATCACTACTCCCACCACACCGAACGCGCGAGCTCGTCAAACTGGACTCTATCAGCGCCAAACAACATGGCGCTAGTGTTCCCGTCAACTATACTTCCGTACTATTGACTTGCTTGTCAATTCAGCAACAAAATATTAACCTCTTCGACACGGCCATCCTGCGTGACTCACGACCTCGTGAGTACCTAATCCTGTAACTAAACTTAAAACCAAGGTATTAGCTTTACCCTAGCTCGGCCAACCTGACCATTTTTACCACATTACGTTACAAGCCAAACCCTCTATTCAAATTGAAGGCTATCTTAATTCATAAAGCTGACTGTACTTTGTTTGATTTAGACAATCTACTACCAGATTGTTACTCCCGTACATAATGGCTAGATCCAGGTAGAACGCATTACGG
This sequence comes from Glaucopsyche alexis, assembly GCA_905404095.1. Taxonomy (NCBI): domain Eukaryota; kingdom Metazoa; phylum Arthropoda; class Insecta; order Lepidoptera; family Lycaenidae; genus Glaucopsyche; species Glaucopsyche alexis. Next base: position 3,484,974 of record FR990057.1, read on the forward strand.
TAACCGAATGAAAGACCAATTGCTCAAACCCACTTAAATCCATTATTGCATATGCACTTAAGGTCAATATTTACTATCCAGTTCATAGTACCCATCGCATACCTTTTATGCCGTAGATCAACCGCATTAAAAACCGCATAAGATTATGACACATCCACATTAGAATTTAGGATGTTAACGCAATTCTTTGACGCAACGCAAAACATGTGACCGTTACTATGTCCTCATCACCAGGTACGTGTCACTTAAAACTTGTCACTAAGTGACAATAACTTAGGCCTTTGCATCCGATAATGGATGATTTATACAGTATTATCCGAGCGAAGTAACCACTCTTGAAATACTGTAGTGCCTGGGACAGTTGGTTTTTAAATGTCGTATGGTTGCCCAAGCACATACGGCATTCTCACAACATAGTCAGGCTAGTCCAGAGGAATGAACTAGTCAATACGTCTGGGGCCAACTATGTGCGGGTTTCCTCACGATGTTTTTCATCACCGTTAGAGCGTCCGTATAATGTACATAAGATCTGAAAAAGTCTCATTGGTACACGCCACAACCTGGGATTCGAACCTGCACTCTCTCGAGTGCGAACCAAACGGTCTACCCACTAGGCTACGAAACCCAAAAATAATACCATTTCTCATCTTTGTATCAAACAGCAAGTAATAGCGTTGTACCGTCAACAGCAACATCATTACTATGTAGTAACGACAAACATACTACACGCCATCGTCACTACACAGCAATAGGATACCAATATGAACCGCATAATACTATGCCTTTGTCACTACTCAATGTGTATTAATAAGTAGTGACAGGATACCACCATCAAAATCATTACGCCTTTGCCACTACTCAGTGTGTATTAATAAGTAGCAACAGGATACCACCATCAACAACATCATTAGTGTGTAGTAATGACGTACATACTTGACATCATTCTTACACAGCAACGGAATTCCATCATCAACAACTCATTACTATGTAGTAATGGGATACCATCAACAATAACATCACTACTATGCTGTAATGGGATACTGTAAATACTGTGTACTCGTATAACGCATAGTGCAAATTACGTTTAATACGGGCGTCACCCCCACCATATATTCCCACCATTGTAACTCTTGTAACTGTTGTAACTCCAGAATCAAATAAAACTCATTGATGTGATCTCAAGTGTACCCTAGGGGCATGCTAAAGCTGTTTTGAGATCCTCGATGAAATTAGAAGAAAATTATAGGAGGAGTAGGTACGCACCACGTTGCAATGGCCAATAGCCAAAGAACAAAAGAGTAAAGCACCACGAGAATGATTGATGACGAATTGCTGTCTATTAAGCTGCTACCGGAAAAATCAAAATGCTAATTCGATTAAACTTCTTTAAATCGCGAACGTTTTTTTTAACCTCTTTTTTTTGTTGTCGGTTAAACTCAAACTCAATTTTTTTTATTTCCATGTAGGTTATAATATAACGCTTATAGAATTGTCCTACATGATGCCTACCACCGGTTCGGAAACTAGCCCGGCGAGAAGAACCGGCGTAAGAAACTCGCACGGGGCCACCTTTTAGCAAAAAGATGGGAAAATTGTTCTTCTGTCTTGTTTCAATTAAGCTTTGATGTCCAATAGTTAATGTAACCCATCGTGTGTATACTCATGGACGTACCATGCAAACTATTGTAATGTTATGATCATTGAAATTAGCATTGTCTAAAAGTAGGTATTTAAGATTCCAAATTTACAGTTTCAACAAGTTTTAGCTTTGATTTAAATTACAAGCAGACACACTGTGTTTTAACAGTATGTCATACGGTAGACCGTAGCGAGAGTGGCTACCATAAGCGGTAAAGTGACAAAGTTCCTTAACACTCTTGGAAATAGTTCCAACATACACGATGTTCTTTAAAGTCCGCTTTTGAAATTCATAATCATTTATTATTTGTGTTACTACATGTGTAGCACCCCAATAAAGAATTAAAACTGTATGTCTATGCTTCAAAAGTAAACAGCAAGTTTCAGCTTCATTAAAGTAACCGCAGGCGCCAGTGGCGGATTATCCTAAAGGCGAACTAGGCATGTGCCTAGGGGCGCGAGGGTACAAAGGGGCGCTCCGACCAAGCGAGGTGGTATACCCGGTCAGGCCCTGGGCGATCACCCCCCGCCCCCAGGGGCGCCGATGATATGTTTTCCTATGGCGCTCTCAACGTTTGATCCGCCTCTGGCAGGCTCCTAACAATTGCAACAAACAACCGGTGTAAACTCCTAGCCGCAACATGTATCATACCGTTAAAAATCAAACGTTAAATTCTTATTTGTCATCTATACCGATTCCGCCTGATATAAAAAGATTTATAGTACCTATGTCCAATAAATAGGTTGTAGTTTGTTTAAGAACCAACTTAATAATCACTGAAGTCTGCTAAGTCAGTATCGACTCGACAGTGTTATTCACTTTCTTATAAGACCAGTATGAATGTATGACACACCCAAAACAAATAAAGAGCATTGGTAATTTCATTATAAGAAATTGTAAATTGAAAACTATAGTAGTCTCATTTATCACCATGTTACAAATATTTTGATATCACGAAATGAAATCTCAATAATGACATGTAATTGCCAAAAGATAAGGTAATTAAACTTTAGTACTGCATTTTCCGGTGTGACCTTCAGCGGTCATTCAAACAATAATAATAATAGGCTTTAAGATGTATGTGCTATGTACTCGTATGTAAAGTAAAAACTTTATGTTCCTTTTTACTCATTTACTTGAACTACTAAGAACCTTTGCTTATAAGTCCAGCATAATTTAGCACCACTAATTATGATACAAAAACAACTTCACCAAGTATCTCCCATCATTGTGAAGCGACTAGACCAGTCCACTAAAGATGTGCACTTGGCGCTGTCGCCCAAGCTGCTCGGTCGCACAGCGCTGCTCGCTGCATACCTTGGAGCGCCCATCGGTACTCGGTTGCCGTTACCGCTCAAATGTCGAACTTTCATCTGCACATAAAAATAACGGCACAACAATAAGGTTCTACTAAAGAACTTCTTTAACTTTAACGGGAAAATGTAGAAATCATTATTCAATAAATTGAATTTCAATTTAACGATCTAAGATTTTCTAAAGAAAATGTAAGTACTGTTAGACACTCATAATACCAAAGGAGAATACAAGTGCGTTTACAATCTTTTACAAAGTAACCAAGTTCACCGGAGTCCAATGCTGAGCTTTCCGACCCGCCGCAGTCACGGCCACTGGACCGTCCAGAGCGCGTGACACCGCCGTCGTCACGTATTCATACCATCACCACCAGCCACGGTTTATACCACTATCCCTCGATTGTAATAAATACAAAGTAGATAAACCTGCACATATTAAAAAACAATAAGTTAGGGGCCCCGCGGCCCATCTTTGAGCTTACCGGGCTATTGCCACTACTACATCGCAGTCTGCCACTGCCACGGCACTGCAGCACAGTCACTGTAGAACTCCCGGCACGATCCACTCTTCAGAGAATTCGGCCCACTGTTGTCCCATCTCTCCGCAATTACGCCATACATTTAGCGTGCTGCCTTGGTTGCACACTACTAAACTCGATCCACATTATTAACACTGATTTTATTTTCACTTTTTGTAAACCGCACAAGATTACACATTTTTTTCAACTACCGTCACTTTTTTTTTAAAACTTGAACAAAGGAATAAAATTCTCATCTTGAACCAACATGAACCCCACTTTCTGATGTAGAAGACATGGGATAAACATGCTTCAAATATCGCACTATATTAATGTACTGGCTCTCAAATTAACACTGTGGGCTTATTGTGGGTAATGTTGGTTACAAAATGGAAAGAGAAGAAACAGCAATACTTCACCATTATTCTCAATAGTACTAAAACTAAGCACTTCACACTGTTTTAATTACTTTTCACTGTCTATTAAAATAATAACGACTCCACTTATTTCATTACTTAGCACTTATATTCACTTTCACTATCTAACAAGAACACCGATAGTTTCCGAGCCAACCTCTCGCCACGACGGCTGGTAGCATTCTGTCCTGTGACCATTCCTTGGAGGGAAAACGTGATCACTACTCCCACCACACCGAACGCGCGAGCTCGTCAAACTGGACTCTATCAGCGCCAAACAACATGGCGCTAGTGTTCCCGTCAACTATACTTCCGTACTATTGACTTGCTTGTCAATTCAGCAACAAAATATTAACCTCTTCGACATGTATAACTATTAATTTGAATTATCGCAACACTATGTTAGGATGGATAACTTCACGTTTCAACACAGGAACATCGTGTGTGCATGTATTTGCGTGCGACTAATAGAGTTACCAACTTTTTTTCTATCATATATAATACTTATTTATCATATATAGTTATCAATTAAAAAATATAGTAGATGGCAAAAAAAAGAAAAAATAAAATAATCACGTCGCACACACACAACACAATACAACGTTATTGGAATAAGATTCATTTTAGCTTGGCTGCGTTCTGCTTTACGCAAAATATAGTAGTTTCGCCTACAATTTTTTTTTAGAAATATAGTATTTGATCCCTTAAAATAGTAGGATACTATAATATATAGTAGGTTTGACAACCCTAGCGACTCAGTCGGTCTGTTCGTATAATTTCCCGTCTTGGCTCGTTCATTTCGACGACGGAAAACAACAAGGGCGTAAACCGGGCCAACCCAACTTTACACCAGAGCCAAAAAACAAAAAAAATAAGTGAAATTAAATCATATCTTTTTAACGGTAAATCGTGGGAACATAATTTTTATACCATTACTTTATAATAAAAACCTGCATTAAGTGGAATACAAGTCAATAACTTCCTATTGCTAAAAATAAAGTTATTAAAGTTACAGCTATTGTATACAAAAATAGCAGACCTCAAAAATGGCGTATCTTGACAATAATTTAGTACTGAACCATAAATTTATAAGAATTCGCTGATCTCTAAACGGTCGTAACTAGTGTTCGTTTTAATTTGCTCTCAGGACCGGAGTGTAAGCACTTTCATTATGCATAAAATAGTTAGAAAATTAGTTGTAATTTAAACCTCTAGACACCCAATGAGCTAAATAAAATATCGTAAGCTTTTCTGAACGTAAATTATTGAACTTTTAAAAAATAACACAATATGTTAAATGGTATTTCTAATTGGCCCAACTTGTTGAAAACTGACTTTAATAGGTACTATATAATTATTTTATTAAGCAGGGTACCTGCTATAGGTAAAGACCTTTAAAAAACAATAGCAGTGAAGGATATTGAGATCGGGGTGCACTGGCAGCTCGGTAGGTCTCTGGGTTCACCTCTTGTTTTAGGTCGAGGAGACGGAGATCGGGGTACGCTGGCAGCTCGGTAGATAGAGGGTTCACCACTTGTTCCAGATCGAGGAGATGGAGATCGGAATACGATGGCAGCTCGGTAGGTAGAGGGTTCACCACTTGTTCCAGGTCGAGGAGATGGAGATCGGGGTACGCTGGCAGCTTGGTAGATAGAGGGTTCACCACTTGTTCCAGATCGAGGAGATGGAGATCGGAGTACGATAGCAGCTCGGTAGGTAGAGGGTTCACCACTTGTTCCAGGTCGAGGAGATGGAGATCGTGGTACGCTGGCAGCTCGGTAGATAGAGGGTTCACCACTTGTTCCAGGTCGAGGAGATGGAGATCGGGGTACGCTGGCAGTTCGGTAGGTAGAGGGTTCACCACTTGTTCCAGGTTGAGAAAATGGAGATCGGGGTACGCTGGTAGCTCGGTAGGTAGAGGGTTCACCACTTGTTTCAGGTCGAGGAGATGGAGACCGGGCTACACTGGCAGCTCGGTAAGTACCAGTCTTGATGCTAGTTCCATATCAAGAAGATGGAGATCCGGGTACGCTGGCAGCTCGGTAAGTACCAGATTCGTTACTGGTTCGAAATCGAGGAGATGGAGATCGAGGTACGCTGGCAGCTCGGTAAGTATCAAGTTTGTTGCTGGTTCCAATTCCAAATCAAGGAGATCGACATCGGAATAAACTGGTAGCTCGATAAGTACCAGGTTCAATGCTGGTTCCAGGTGCAGGAGATGGAGATCGGGGTACTTTGGCAGCTCGGTAAGTACCAGGTTCATTGCTGGTTCCAAGTAGAGATGGAGATCGAGGTACGCTGGCAGCTCGGTAACTACCAGGTTCGATGTTGGTTCCAAGACGAGGAGATGGAGTTCCGGGTACGCTGTCAGTCAGCTCGATAAGTACCAAAACTTAGAACCAAAATATTGGAACTTCGAATCGTATTTACTTTCTATATTCTTAGTTTTCTTAACCAGTTTTCCATCTCTATAAATTTGTTCGCTCAAAATAATAACTTAATTATTATTTTCCTCGTCATTTTTTATAGTTTTAAGATCATCTATCCATTTTCTTCGGTTGGCCATCTAAAAAGAAAGATGAATTGAAACTAAGAAAGGTAGGTACCTAAATTTGTTAAATCTTATAAGCTAGCAACTGTTTACTAAATACTATTTTATAATTACCATAGGTACTCTGATTCATACTTATGTGGACTAAACTCGTAGTTGTCATTTTCATAATTACAGTAGTACTAAAGAAACCCAAAATTACAACGCATACCTACCCGCAGAATTCGATATTTTCGATTTGTTTACAATCATTATTATTCGAGTTTAGCTTAGGAATATATAATATAATATGTATCCCGGAACTTATTAATAGGTAATTAAATCTTTCTAAATCTATAATTCTATAACATACCTTGTTTAGAGAAGTTATACACTGCAAAGTTTTCGCAACACGATTTCGTTTATACGGCGAAACCGTCACAACCTTTCAACGTGGCGTCCGCGCAGCGTGTGAGGTAAGTTGCCTGGGGCGTAAGTAAGATAAACCGGAATATTCCACAAATGACGGGACCTATGACTCGTATTAACTACATAAAGTACAAAATATTGATGCGAGTAATAGGGTTCTATCATGGATTGGGTTCATTTTAACTATCCATGAAATTGTAATACCTTAGAAGTATTTATTTGTCCTTAGAAAAATATAAACCGTTAAAATGTCGTATATAAGGAAGTATAAAAATTGCTTCCCGCAAAAAGGTCGTAACATTGGTGGCGCATTGAAACAGGAACGGCGTAAATATTTTTTAATTAAAAACACAAACTTCTTCAAGTCGTATCTCCAAAAAGTATAAATACGCAGTTTTGTAGGCAGTTACACCAAAAAAAATCATCATATTTTTCAAAATTCTGTCTTATTTTTAAATTTTATGTCGTCGTAGAGCAGCCAGACCCAGATCAATCGACGCAGAAAAAAAAAGTTGATTATTACCATATACGTAGTCTAGTTACGACCTTCTAACGGGATACGCCCTTACTGTTTTCCATCGTCGATTTGCAACGCGGTGCGCGGTGGTATCATCGTGATTTCAGCCCAGTACATCAAAAGTGTATGGGAAGATAAAGGAATAGTTAAAAGTAAGTGTAGTAGTTATTGTATTCATTATAGATTTAATTCATTACATAATTATTTAAGTTTTGATTTAAATTGATAATAATATTTTAGTTTTTGAACATGATTCATTATTTATTACATTGATATATTTTAAAATTAAATAATTACCAATATATTTATTCGTTACCCATCAAATATTTAAATCTAATGTGTTACTCTTATTGAATAGTATTTTCCTGTATTAGCTTCATGATTTACAAAGAAAAGTTAATGCAATTAGACCAGGCGTACCATGGTATGGCAGGGATGAGTTATAAATTTAATTGAATAATGTAATATAATATGAATATCTACCTTATTCATAAAACACTATTACACTTTTACGTGTGTTGTTTGATGGAAAAAAATATTTTCTTTTTTTTCAGATGCTTGAAAATTAGAGAAGTTCATTAAAAATTACAGCGGAACGCAGACAAAGGATTAGACCAGGCATTATTTAATTGTAAGTAAATTTGAATCTAAATGTATCTAGTTTATTGAATGAGGTTTATGTAGTAGATACATATTAGAGGTAATTATTTAATCAGAATAATAATTAATAACCAATAGTTATTTTAATAATAACAAATTGAAATATAAAAATTCATAATATATTTCCTGTAAAACTGTTATTGCATAATATAACGTTAATATTTTCGAGATTATTTGAATGCCAATAAGTCGAAGTTATTACTGGAAACATAATTAATCCATAATTTTTAGATGAAACATTACTCAAACATCCTTAATCGTCGTCGTAGTTTTAAAGTACTCGTGACTATAAATGGTTTTTTTTTATGAAATATGGGGGCAAACGAGCAAACGGGTCACCTGATGGAAAGCAACTTCCGTCGCCCATGGACACTCGCAGCATCAGAAGAGCTGCAAGTGCGTTGCCGGCCTTTTAAGAGGGAATAGGGTAATAGGGGAGGGTAGGGAAGAGAATAGGGTAGGGGATTGGGCCTCCGGTAAACTCACTCGGCGAAACACAGCGCAAACGCTGTTTCACGCCGGTTTTCTGTGAGCCCGTGGTATTTCTCCGGTCGAGCCGGCCCATTCGTGCCGAAGCATGGCTCTACCACGTAAATGGTGATTATTATGTAAGTGTGGATGTACATAACATTCGGTTTTCTTTTTCAGATCGGATGATCAATGACGAAGAATTCTACATGACACAAACGAAGACATTATTTTGTTTATTTGTATAAATGCATAAAAACTGGTGTTTATTATTTATTGATAAGATCCTTAATTGCTATCCCCTGAAATGTAAGCTTAAACATACTAAACATCATAGTGTGTTAGTATATTTAAGCCGAGGTATGTTTTTTGGTAAAAAAGTAGGTGATCTTACCATGGGCCGTAACCGATCACGAGTTAGGAGTATGATCGGTGCGTGATCTTACCCACGGTAAGTGGCACATTGACACACCGAAGTGAGCGAGGGCGCGAGCGAACAGAGGTGCATGTCATGAGCATGTCATTTCATTTACCATCAGTTGATGCATAAACGAACAGGAGTTATTGGGCATTCTGTCCCACCTCCGTTCGCTCGCGGTGCATAAACGAACAGGAGTTATTGGGCATTCTGACACACTGAAGTGAACGAGGGCGCGAGCGAACGGAGGTTCGGTTCGGTGTGTCAGAATGCCCAATAACTCCTGTTCGTTTATGCACCGCGAGCGAACGGAGGTGGGACAGAATGCCCAATAACTCCCTACTTACGGGTATGTTTATTTAGCGATAAAGATTACAAATAAAAATATTTTATCCATTTTGTTGTCACATGCATATTCCCTATTGGATGAGTTAGAACTGACCATATGTAACAGGCTTAGATTGCCATGACTAGTTGACACTTTTATTTCGATATGGAACTGATCCAATCGATAGTATTAAGTCGATCGGATAATGGGTAGTAGTGTGTATAATAGGCTACTGTAATAATATTAATGATACTATTCTGCTGTAATATTCGATCCCACCAAAAACATTTTCATGTAAAGTGATGCCAAGACGATACCATATAACTCGCACTGTCAAAAAGCTATTAGATCTTATGTAATACCACGCTTCTGACTCTACCAAACTTCTCACTCTACATGCCTTGACTCTACAAGCCTAACTCTACAAACTCTACACTTTAGTCAAATTATGTGGCCTGGCCATTTCATTACATTCGCTAAGGTGCTGAAGTGAAAAATTTACGGACTGTTATTCTGTTATAATATTCTTATAGAAACGAAATAGCCAAGCCACATAATTTGACTAAAGTGTAGAGTTTGGGAGTTACATAGGCTCGTAGAGTCAAGGCGTGTAGAGTTAGAAGTTTGGTAGAGTCAGAAGCGTGGTGTTACATAAGATCTAATAGCTTTTTGACAGTGCGAGTTATATGGTATCGTCTTGGCATTACTTTACATGAAAATGTTTTTGGTGGGATTTCACTTCTTTTTGAAACGCAATTTTTAAACCTCTAGAATAGAAATTTAGTAGATAAGTCTCTTACAAATTTTCATCCCCTAGTTCAAAGGGTTGGAGGATAAAAGTTCCAAGTTTCTTAATTTTTATGTTGGTTATGTGATAAAACTAGCTTACATACCAAATTTCAGCTTTCTATGACATCTGGAAGTACCATATAATTTTGTTGATCATCAGTGAATCAGTGACGAAATCAGGGGTTTTTAGATATCAATAAAATCTAAATTATAAGACTTATAAAATCAAAACTTTACATGTTTCATTAGTCCGCTACTGGAAACATATCCTGAAAATTTTGTATATCTGGTATAATCCAAACCTAAGCTATGAGGGTCCAAAAAATCGACGAAGCGCTTTGTGAAAAGGTAGTGCCCTTGCGCTTCGCTCACTCGTCTTGGCGGGGGCACTACCGTGCTCCCAGATATAACTACTTTTAAAATAACTGCATAGTACCTGACAAGCTTCCAACTTCCCCATTCATAAAATACTTTAAATATAAGTTGAACTAGTCATTTTCCGTCAAATGATCTTTTAAGACTATCTGACAAAGATTTATTTACTATTCGTCGTTTAAATAATAACAAAAAAAAAAAAGGTTGGGCTTATACAACATGTCTCAAAATTCAACGATAAGCCAACACCGCAGGATAGACCTGCGCCGGACTAATCGGGGGAAAAAAATATATATATATGTCGAAGAGGTTAATATTTTGTTGCTGAATTGACAAGCAAGTCAATAGTACGGAAGTATAGTTGAAGAGAACACTAGCGCCATGTTGTTTGGCGCTGATAGAGTCCAGTTTGACGAGCTCGCGCGTTCGGTGTGGTGGGAGTTGTGATCACATTTTCCCTCCAAGGAATGGTCACGGAACATTATACTACCAGCCGTCGTGGCGAGAGGTTGGCTCGGAAACTATCGGTGTTCTTTTTAAAGTGATAGTGAAATAAGTGCAGAGTCGTTATTATTTTAATAGACAGTGAAAAGTGATTAAAACAGTGTAAAGTGCTTAGTTTTAGTACTATTGAGAATAGAGGTGAAGTTCTCTTTTCATTTTGTAACCAACATTACCCACGATAAGCCCACAGTGTTAATTTGAGAGCTAGTACTTTAATATAGTGCGATATTTGAAGCATGTTTATCCCATGTCTTCTACATCAGAAAGTGGGATTCATGTTGGTTCAAGATGAGAATTTCAAGTCTTTGTTCAAGTTAAAAAAAAGTGAGGGTAGTGAAAAAAAGTGTAATCCTTTGTGCGGCTTACAAAAGTGATAATAATCAGTGCTAATAATGTGGATCAAGTTTGGTAGTGTGTGTAACCAAGGCAGCACGCTATATGTACGGCGTAGTTACGAAAATATGGGACAGCAGCGGAACGAGAGCCGAAAAGAGTGGATCGTGCCGGGAGTTCTAATATAACTGCTGCAGTGCCGTGACAGCGGCAGACTGCGATGTAGTAGTGGCAATAGCTCGGTAAGCTCAAAGATGGGCCGCGGGCCCCTGACTTATTGTTTTTTAATATGTGCAGGTTTATCTACTTTGTATTTATTACAATCGAGGGATAGTGGTATAAACCGTGGCTGGTGGTGATGGTATGAATACGTGACGACGGCGGTGTCACGCGCTCTGGACGGTCCAGTGGCCGTGACTGCGGCGGGTCGGAAAGCTCAGCATTGGACTCCGGTGAACTTGGTTACTTTGTAAAAGATTGTAAACGCACTTGTATTCTTCTTTGGTATTATGAGGGTCTAACAGTACTTACATTTTCTTTAGAAAATCTTAGATCGTTAATTAAAATTCAATTTATTGAATGATTTCTACATTTTCCCGTTAAAGTTAAAAAAGTTCTTTAGTAGAACATTATTGTTGTGCCGTTATTTTTATGTGCAGGTGGAAGTTCGAGGTTCGAGCGGTAACGGCAACCGAGTACCGATGGGCGCTCCAAGGTATGCAGCGAGCAGCGCTGTGCGACCGAGCAGCTTGGGCGACAGCGCCAAGTGCACATCTTTAGTGGACTGGTCTAGTCGCTTCACAATGACGGGAGATACTTGGTGAAGTTGTTTTTGTATCATAATTAGTGGTGCTAAATTATGCTGGATTTATAAGCAAAGGTTTTTAGAAGTTCAAGTAAATGAGTAAAAAGGAACGTAAAGTAAAAAACGAGTACATAGTACATACATCTTAAAGCCTATTATTATTATTGTTTGAATGACCGCTGAAGGTCACACCGGAAAATGCAGTACTAAAGTTTAATTACCTTATCTTTTGGCAATTACATGTCACTATCGAGATTTCATTTCGTGATATCAAAAAAAAAATTGTAACATGGTGATAACTGATAAATGAAACCACTATAGTTTTCAGTTTGCAATTTCTTATAATGAAATTACCAATGCTCTTTATTTGTTTTGGGTGTGTCATATATTCATACTGGTTTTATAATAAAGTGAATAACACTGTCGAGTTGATACTGACTTAGCAGACTTCAGTGATTATTAAGTTGGTTCTTAAACAAACTACAACCTATTTATTGGACATACTATAATCTTTTTATATCAGGCGGAATCGGTAGAGATGACAAATAAGAATTTAACGTTTGATTTTTAACGGTATGATACATGTTGCGGCTAGGTGTTTACACCGGTTGTTTGTTGCAATTGTTAGGCGCCTGCCAGAGGCGGATCAAACGTTGAGAGCGCCATAGGCAAACATGTCATCGGCGCCCCTGGGGGCGGGGGGTGATGGCCCAGGGCTTCGGCCTGACCTGGTATACCACCTCGCTTGGTCGGAGCGCCCCTTTGTACCCTCGCGCCCCGAGGCACGCGCCTAGTTTGCCTTTAGGATAATCCGCCACTGGCGCTTGCAGTTACTTTAATGAAGCTCAAACTTGCTGTTCACTTTTGAAACATAGACATACAGTTTTAATTCTTTATTGGGGTACTACACATGTAGTAAAACACAATAACAATTGATTATCAATTTCAAAAGCGGACTTTAAAGAACATCGTGTATGTTGGAACCCTTTCCAAAAGTGTTAAGGAACTTTGTTACTTTATCGCCTATGGTGGCCACTCTCGCTACGGTCTACCATATGACATACTTTTAAAACACAGTGTACATATTTGCTTGTAAGTTAAAGGAAAGCTAAAACTTGTTGTAAACTGTAAATTTGGAATCTTACATACCTACTTTTAGACAATGCGAATTTCAATGATCACAACATTACAATAGTTTGTATGGTACGTTCATGAGTATACAGTATACACACGATGGGTGACATTAACTATGAGACATCAAAGTTTAATTGACAGCAAAAAAAGTGGTTCAAAGAAAAGCAGTCGTGATTTAAAACAGTTTAATTGAATTATCGTTTTGATTTGACAGTAGCAGCTTAGACACCAATTATCTTCATTCTCGTGATGCTTTACTCTTTTGTTCTTGGCTTTTGGCCATTGCGACGTGGTGCGTACCTACTCCTCCTCTAATTTTCTTTTAATTTCATCGAGGATCTCGAAACAACTTTAGCATGCCCCTAGGGCACCCTTGAGATCACATCAATGAGTTTTATTTGATCCTGGAGTTACAACCGTTACAAGAGTTACAATGGTGGGAATATATGGTGGGGATTGAATATAGCAAAAGATACCTCATTATAAATGTAATTATAAATATAGTAAATAGAAATGTAAAAGAAAGGGAAATAAAAGTAGATATGCATTACTGTACTAATTATTAAGAATTGTATAGGTAAAATAAAATAAAAGTTAATCATAAATGTTTTTAAAAAAGAAATGTAAATGTAGTAGAATGGAAATAGAAATGTAATATGAAACAGAAATGTAATTTGACATAGAAAAATGCCAAAATGTATATACTAGCGAGCTGGATAAGTAGTCAATCGTAAACAAACAAAAATAAACATGTAGGAAACAACACAGCAAACAATTGTCCTAGCCTACGGTTGGGGGAACTAAAAAAAATAAAAATATGGTGGGGTGACGCCCGTTTTAAACGTAATTTGCACTATGCGTTATACGAGTACAGTATTTACAGTATCCCATCACAGCATAGTAGTGATGTTATTGTTGATGGTATCCCATTACTACATAGTAATGAGTTGTTGATGATGGAATTCCGTTGCTGTGTAAGAATGATGTCAAGTATGTACGTTATTACTACACACTAATGATGTTGATGGTGGTATCCTGTCGCTACTTATACACATTGAGTAGTGACAAAGGCATAGTATTATGCGGTTCATATTGGTATCCTATTGCTGTGTAGTGACGATGGCATGTAGGTATGTTTGTCGTTACTACATAGTAATGATGTTGCTGTTGACGGTACGACACTATTACTTGCTGTTTGATGCAAAGATGAGGAATGGTATTATTTTTGGGTTTCTATTGTCACTTAGTGACAAGTTTTAAATGACACGTACCTAGTGATGAGGATATAGTAATGGTCACATGTTTTGCGTTGCGTCAAAGAATTGCGTTAACATCCTAAATTCTAATGTGGATGTGTCATAATTTTATGCGGTGTTTAATTCGGTTGGTCTACGGCATAAAAGATATGCGATGGGTTCTATAACGGATAGAAAACATTGACCTTAGGTGTATATGAACTAAAGGATTTAAGTGGGTTTAAGCAAAAGCAAATGAGAAATAAGTGAGCAATTGATCTCTCATTCTGTTACCGTAATGTTGTACCCGGGTCTAGCCATTATGTGCGGGAGATAATCTGGTAATAGATTGTCTAAATTAAACAAAGTACAGTCAGCTTTATGAATTAAGATAGCCTTCAATGTCATATTACGTGATGTGATAAAAATGGTTAGGTTGGCCGAGCTAGGGTAAAGCTAATACCTTGGGGGCGAAGCCAGTTCCTCCTCGTTGGTGTCCCTGGGCAACACTTGCTTGCGCCACCTCAGGGCTCTTTCCGTAGGTGAGGTAGGCACGTGGCTGAACGCCGGTTCTATCTTTCTTTCTTGTTCTATATTTCACCACCTATTTTGTTTAACTTTCTTCTTTTGGCTTAGTTTTATTTTGTTTTGTCTATCTTTTCACCATCTTTTCTTTCTTCTCCTCATATATTTCATTTTTGGTTACTACTTCCCGAAAGGTGAGCTCACACCTAAGTAAAAGAGACCGCGACCCGGGGTGTCGGAGTACTTTATGGATGGCAGATTTTAAAACGAAACTACCTCAGGAGAGTACCGTAACTGGAGAATCCCTCGGCGGGCCTTCAAGCCCGTCCAGCCCCGCGTATTCTGAGGGGGGCAAAAATTTGCTTTTTTCACCGACGATCTCTGGGGACCTATCTGTCCCCAAACACGACGACCATATGCACGCAAAACGGATTCCGATCGTACAATTGGAACGGATGTCAGATTCGGACTGTTCGCAATCTACAATGCGAACTGCGGCGAGCTCTCGCGCATCCTCGCGCGATCGAGCGGGAAGTGTAGCCGGCAAGCGGAGATTGTCAAACTCCGGATCGTCTTCTGAGAACGGAGGCGCGGAGCGATCTTTAAGCTTAGAGGTACGGCGTAAGAAATCCGCCCCTGCTAAAAGGGGGCGAAGGCGACCCCCCACGACCGGGGAGCACGAGGAAATGGTTCAGGCAAAACGCGAATTGCTGGACCTGGAGCACGAAGATCTGAGGCTCCAGGCCGAAAAGGAGATAGCTTCAGCACTACTAAAAGTGCAGCGACAGGCGGAAAATGAAGCAAGAAAATATGCGGAGCGTGTGGCGCTTGATGCTCTCCCGGACGCCACCAAACTCAAAACGGTTGGCGAGCAGGGCCTGGAACTTATAAGGATGGTTCGCGCAAAAAGTGGTAACTTAAAGGGCACTTTTACCAAGGCCCTCAAAGAAGGAGAAGCCAAGGTCGAGGAGTCGGTTCGCGGCCTCGTCTCCCTCAAGGAGGACACGCTCAGACTAGAGGCGGAAAACATACGCCTCCGAGAGGAGATAGCGCAACTGCGGGAAAAGGCGAGTCGGGCACAGGAGGTGCCGTCAAGACAGCCGCCCCCGGTAAGTACGGCGGAAAAACTAGAAGGATTGACTGTCGCGGGTCTGCGGGCCATGTTTGAGGAGTTCTCCCGCTCCATCATGGAGAGAACTTCAACTATGGTAAACGCCCGTATTGAAGCCATAGAGGATCGTCTGCTCCCGGCAAAGCGGCTCCGACCGCCATTAGCAACAGACAAAAATAGGAAAAACAATACTGGAACTCACCTGACCGAGGACTGGCCTGCTCTTCCACAGGCAGGGCCCTCCAGAAGGACGGTGACTCCAGCTCCGGCGGCGACAGCAGAGGCAGCTGTAGCACTAACACCAGCGGCGACTACATCTGGAAAAGAGAAGGTTATTAAAAAGAAAAAGAAGGAAAAGAAGCAGGCAGAACAACAGCCAGCCCCATCAGTGACTGCTGTTCCCGGCCCCTCTCCAGCAGTAGAGGGTTGGAGCACAGTAGTTCGGAAGAATGGAAAGAGAAAGGTGACATCGGATGCGACGAACTCGGACTTGACACGCTCGGATAAGGCACGGCCAAAGGGGGCTTCCAAAATACCCCAGAAGCCGAAGCCCAAAAAGACGAGAAGGAGGAACACGGCTCCTGCTTCAGCTGCGGTGATCATCACGCTGCAGCATGATGCGGTAGAGCGTGGGATCACCTATAAGGACGTTCTCACTAAGGCCCGACAAGGTATCAACTTGGCGGACCTAGGGCTGGTGGAAGGCGTCCGAATTAGGCAGGCGGCGACTGGGGCTCGAATTATGGAGCTCCCAACCAGCGCGACCAGAGAGATGGCGGATCAGTTCGCCGAGAGGTTACGGGGCGTTCTCGCCGGAGACGCCAGGGTTGCTAGGCCGGTGAAGTGCTCTGACGTGCGCGTTACTGGCCTAGACGACACCGTTACAAAAGAGGCCGTTCTGGCTGCGGTCGTGACGAAGACTAGCTGTCAGCCGGAATACGTTAAGGGGGGCGATATTCGCGAGGGTCCTGGAGGTACTGGAACCATGTGGGTTCAGTGTCCTGTGGCTGCCGCCAAGACCTTGGTGGCTGCGGGTCGCTTGCTCGTTGGCTGGAGTTCGGCGCGTGTCCAGCCCCTTGAACCGAGGGCCATGAAATGCTACCGCTGCCTGGAAGTCGGTCACACGGCGCAGCGGTGCGATTCCGAGGTGGACAGAGCCCAACTGTGCTTCCGGTGCGGCCAAGCCGGGCACAAGTCGTCATTCTGCACGGCAAAGCCACACTGTGTGGTCTGCTCGGTGGCGGGAAGGAATCCCAACCATTCGGTAGGCGGAAAAGGTTGCGCCCCTCCGAAGAAGGGGCGTAATAGAAGAGCAAAATCTCGAGCGGCGGGTCGGCCTCAGGCACGACAGGAGGAACAAATGGACACCAACAATGGATAGACAACCATTGCAGTTCCTCCAGACGAACCTGAACCATTGTGCCGGCGCCCAAGACATGCTTTTCCAGGCTTTGGTGCAGTGGCAGGTAAATATCGCGATAGTGGCCGAGCCCTACTACGTCCCAGCCCGCACCAACTGGGTAGGGGACTTGCTGGACTCCGTCGCTATTTGCGCTTCCGATGCTGGCCCGCCGCTTCTATTGCGGGACAAAGCCCAAGGGTTCGTAACGGTGGACTGGGGGAGATACACAATCTTCGGCGTATACTTCTCCCCCAACAAAACTCTCGCCGAATTTGAGGACTTTCTGGGCGAGTTGCAGGCGGCAGTCTTAAGAGCGGCCCCAAGGCCCGTTCTTGTCGCTGGCGACTTCAACGCCAAGCACTCGGCCTGGGGCTCCCGCGTGAACAACGCCCGTGGCGACGCAGTGCTGGAATGGACTCTCATGACCGGTCTCTCGCTTTTAAACCGCGGGGACGCACCGACATGCGTTCGGCATCAGGGGAGCTCGATCGTCGACCTCTCCTTTGCCAGCCCCGCGGTTGGAAGACTGGTCCACGACTGGAGAGTGGTAGAGGACATGGAGACACTGTCGGATCACTTGTACATCCGGTTCAGTGTCTCCCCCTCGAGAGTTGATCAGACGGTCCCGATTCCATCGTCACGTGCACCGGAATTCCCGCGCTGGGCACTTACAAAGATGGACAAGGAGGCGCTCGATGAAGCAGCGCAAGTGGAAGCCTGGTCGCCGAGGCCTACGGCACCCATCGCCGTCAACGACGAGGCGCTCTGGTTTCGGGAAGCTCTAACCAGGATTTGTGATGCCGCCATGCCTCAAGCGAAACACCGCCCTCCGAAGAGGCAGGTGTATTGGTGGTCGGATGCAATCGCAGAGCTCCGGCACCAATGCATCAGAGCACGTCGGCCATATCAGCGGCAACGCGGACGCAGGGTCCGGAACGAATCGCTGGAAAGTAGACTCTGGGCCGAGTACAGCGCGGCCAAGAGCGCTCTGCGCCTGGCCATTATAATGGCTAAAGACAGGGCTAGAGAGGAAATGCTGGCGGACTTAAACCGGGACCCTTGGGGTCGCCCGTACCGCATAGTGCGAAACAAGATCGGCCGCGGTCCGCCAGCCATAGAGACGCTGCCTCCGGAGCAGCTGCCGGTTATTGTGTCGGCATTGTTTTCAACCACTGCTAGCTCGGAGCCGTCTGACGACATCGGGCCGGCACCGAACGAAGAAGTGCCACTTGTCTCAGATAGTGAACTAGACGCAGCCATTTTCAGGCTCAGCAAGCGCAAAACTGCCCCAGGCCCGGACGGAATCCCCGGCCGGGTCTGGGTAAAGTCCATGGGGCCACTCAAAGACAGGATGCGGGACCTGTTCAGCGAGTGCTTTGCGCAGGCGGAATTTCCGGAATGCTGGAAGGAGGGTAGGCTGGTGTTACTTAGGAAGGACGGCCGCCCTGCTGACTCGCCTTCAGCCTATAGGCCTATCGTCTTGCTGGACGAGGCCGGCAAGTTACTGGAGAGAGTGATTGCATCTAGGGTCAATAAACATCTTGAGCGCGAAGGGCCTAACCTCTCTGAGGCGCAATATGGCTTCCGAACGCAGCGCTCAACCATAAATGCAATCCTCAAAGTCAAGGAGTTTACAGAGGAGCAGACGGCAAACTGCGGAGTGGCGCTGGCGGTATCATTCGATATCGCCAATGCTTTTAACACCCTGCCCTTCGAATCCATCGAGGAGGGCCTCCGCTACCACGAGCTGCCGTGGTACCTCCGCAAAATCATAGGAGGGTACCTCAGAAGACGTACTATAATTTGTGTAGGGCGTAATGGTGTCATCATTCGGATCGTGACTCAGTGCGGTGTTCCCCAGGGGTCTGTTCTTGGCCCTCTCCTGTGGAACATCGGATTCGACCGCGTCCTGCGAGCGGCTCTTCTCCGCGGGCTTCGGCTTATCTGCTATGCCGACGACACCCTCCTTCTAGCCCGCGGGGAAACTTTCGAAGAGGCCATTCGGTTGGCAAGGGTCGGCGCGTCGCAAATAGTGGCGCGCATTGAGAGACAGGGGGTACGAGTTGCGTTGCAAAAAACGGAGGCCATGTTCTTCTATAGACCCCGGAAACGCCCCCCCGCGAATTCATCTCTCCGTATCGGAGATGTCGGTGTGCCGATCGGTACGAAAATGAAATACTTGGATCTCGTCCTGGACCCGAGGTGGTCCTTCGCCGCGCATTTCCGCTGGTTGACACCCAAATTGAAGAAGACGGCCGTGGTCCTTGGACGCCTCCTGCCCAACATCGGAGGTCCATGGTCCACTTGCAGGCGGCTCTATACGAGGGTCCTTCAGTCCATGGCCCTCTATGGAGCCCCCGTATGGGTGGAAAACCTGAGCGCCCAAACCAAGGCGCTCCTGCGGAGCCCCCAGCGGACAATGGCGCTGCGGATGATCCGCGGCTACCGCACAGTAGCTTGCGACGCAGCGCTTGCTCTGGCCGGAACGCCACCATGGGATATAGAGGCCCGCGGTCTAGCAGAAATCTATTTCCACACGGCGGAGTATAAGAGGAGAGGGGAACGGGTGTCAATCGAGCTGACAGCCCGATGGCGCCGCCAGGCACGCATCATTATAATGCGGACCTGGGAAGACAGACTGGCGTCCCCAACAGCCGGACACGTAGTGGTAGCGGCAATTCGGCCGCACCTCCAGGAGTGGGTGGCGCACTGTAGGGGCACCCTCACATACCGGATGGTGCAGATGTTGACCGGACATGGTTGCTTCGGCCATTACCTGCACCACCTGGCTAGGAGGGAACCAACGACCCAGTGCCACCACTGCAATCACGAAGACGACACTGCGCAGCACACGCTCACGGACTGCCCAGCCTGGGTAGAACAGCGGGCGGTGCTCTGCGCCACCATCGGATTAGACCTTACGCTCCCGGCTATAATAACAGCCATAGTCCGGTCGAGCGACGCATGGATTGCGATGGCCACCTTCTGCGAGGACGTTATATCACAGAAGGAGGCTGCAGAACGGGTCAGGGAGGCGGACGTAGAAGCAGACCCCGTTCGCAGGAGACGCGGAGGACGCAGGCGCGCCAATCATGAGCGCCAGCTCCCACCGTAAATAGGACTCGGGTGGCGGGGTGGGGACCCCTCCGTCGCCCATTGCACGAGTCTCTCCCGGTTGAAGAGCGCCCGGTGCTTCGGGCTGCTCTCCCGGATAACTAGCAGCTGTCGTCGACAGTCTTTTGCGGAGGATTTGCTACCGTAGCAAATGCCGCTTACTGGGCCGCTGCAGTTATCGCCTTAGGCGGGTCCGGCGGTCCAGTAGCATAGCGGAGGAGGCACCTTGGGGTTTTAGTGCGGTAACCCCGGGTGCGTATCTTACCTCGCGCCCGGGTGAGTCCCACATACCCCGGTGGCCCGTCCCCAGTCCGCCGGGGATCCATAAAGGATTTCCTCAAGTAAAAAAAAAAAAAAAAAAAAAAAAAGGGTAAAGCTAATACCTTGGTTTTAAGTTTGGTTAGAGGATTAGGTACTCACGAGGTCGTGAGTCACGCAGGATGGCCATGTCGAAGAGGTTAATATTTTGTTGCTGAATTGACAAGCAAGTCAATAGTACGGAAGTATAGTTGACGAGAACACTAGCGCCATGTTGTTTGGCGCTGATAGAGTCCAGTTTGACGAGCTCGCGCGTTCGGTGTGGTGGGAGTTGTGATCACATTTTCCCTCCAAGGAATGGTCACGGAACATTATACTACCAGCCGTCGTGGCGAGAGGTTGGCTCGGAAACTATCGGTGTTCTTTTTAAAGTGATAGTGAAATAAGTGCAGAGTCGTTATTATTTTAATAGACAGTGAAAAGTGATTAAAACAGTGTAAAGTGCTTAGTTTTAGTACTATTGAGAATAGAGGTGAAGTTCTCTTTTCATTTTGTAACCAACATTACCCACGATAAGCCCACAGTGTTAATTTGAGAGCTAGTACTTTAATATAGTGCGATATTTGAAGCATGTTTATCCCATGTCTTCTACATATATATTCCAATTATATTTTAAGTTATATTAAAAAAAAAAAAACTTCAGAAATTGAGACCGTTTATGATATTTTTCACTACCATGACCACAATTTTTTAAATATTTGTTTCTTTTTTTTATAGGCAACTGAATAGCATTGCTATCTACCACAATTCTTAAAAAAAATCAGAATAACTCTTGTTTTATCACGAAAATTAATGAAACTTTTTTTATTCCCTAAATTTTTTGAAGACTTACTTTTAACCAACTTTAACTATCGTGGTGTAAAAAAAAGTATGAACACTAGTATGGCAAGTTTTTTTTTTAAATTGACGCAACTAACCAACATTCCAAAATGGTATAATACTCTAGGAAAACAAGTTATAAAAAAATATGGGCCTATTATTTCTAAACAGGGGCCAAATTCCTTAAATTGTAATTATCAGTAATCACTTTTACTGTTATATATATAATATATATTTTTTAATTAAATACCATTTATTTCGGGCTGCATAGGCCCATAGTACAAATACCTTATAGACTAACATACATATTACTATATTTATAACTAACACTAACACTAAAAACGTATTGTCTGCGACGTGGGGCGCGAAGTGTTCGGGAGTAGTCCTCTGAATCTTCTGTAGGCGATTCCAATTGGCCAGAGCTCCTCCTTCTCAAAGGTCGGTAAATGATGGGTTGGAACTCTCACATATGATCAAACATCAAATTTAAAAACTGTTATAACCTCTTATGTTTAACTTCCATCCAAATAGGGTTCATCACCCGCTAACTCCTTCAAATTATTCCAATAAGTAGGTAAATTAAATAAATATGTAATTAAATGTTGTATTATACAGAAAATCAATTATGTCTCTATAATTAAACATAAAACTTAGTTTTTACAAAAACACATATTGAATCTAAACAAAAACTGTAAAACAATTCTTCAAAAACAATAGTAAGTGGCACTTTCGATAAATATCAGAATTTCATATATCACGTAAAGTATCGTATATGTCAGATTCGATACAAATATATGTTAAAGAAAAGCGATGTAAACTACAGGAACTGCCACTTACGATATTTTTGGACAATGAAAATCCATCTTAATTTTTGGTTGTTAATTTTTTTGAAAACGTCGTACTAAATATAGGTATAAGTAGAATCAGAGACAGTAATAAAGCAGATACAATAAAGTACGTAGTCCCGGTCCGCGCTCGTTTACCGATAGTACAGACCCGCGCCTCGCGGTAAATTACCCGCTTTTAGCGCTATTTTCATTTCTAAATTAAAATTAAAAAAAAAATTAAAACCCTCTGACACAAAAAATAAACGCTAAAAACGAATAAATATTTTAAACCTATTCTAATTATTATCGTCACATATAATATTATTATGTAAGTTGAAATATTTTTATTTTCCAATCGTCGTCTCGTCGGGGGACCGCTAAGTTTATAAAGTATTTTTCCAACAACAGCTAATTAATTATTACGAATTACATTTTGTGCATCATCATACATGAGCGAATTTTTTTCGGAATAAATTCTTTTGTTGCAATCTGCGACTGTTTTTCTCACATAGCGGTCCCTCGACGAGACGACGATTGGAAAATAAAAATATTTCAAATTACATACTATTATATGTGACGATAATAATTAGAATAAGTTTAAAATATTATTTATTAGTTTTTAGAGTTTATTTTTTGTGTCAGAGGGTTTATATTTTTTTTATTTTACTTTTATTTTGTTCTTTTTAAAGCAGGTATAAATAATGGTTACCTTACCATACAAATACTTTCAATATCATTGATTTAACTCGGTGCCAAATTTCGAATCGATCAGACATAAGAAAGTTAGTGAGATCCCCTAATCAAGTAGAAAAGAGCTGATGATCTTCAAACGGCTGCTCTTCCCACCACCAATTTTCTCATCAAACGAAGCTAAGAATACTCTCGATTAGGTCATCAATATTCTCTTTCAGTGCGCTTTCATTTGAGACCCCACTGGAGTATATTTGCAGACATTCGGTTATTCTTCCCCACTTTCACCCGCCACAACTTTTAAACGGCTCAACCGATTTTCACCAAACATGTCTAAGAACACTCGCAGATAAGTCACCTTTAATACAGAAAAAACTAAATTGAAATCGCTTCATCCGTTAGGGAGCTATGATGCCACAGACAGACAGACACGTTTAACTTATAACACCCTTCTTTTGCGTCGGGTGTTAATTATAAATATTGGTCATCCAGTTTCGGGAGTTGGGATTATTTTTTAGAAAATTTCCTCCTCTTTAAGGGTTTTGTTTTCGAAATTAGGATATCCTTATTAGTTTCCGAGATATTTTCAAAAAACCATACCCCCTTTTCGTTTTTTACAAAAATGATTTATAACTTTAGTAATTTTTTCGAGTCCCTCTTGAAATTTTTCAAAAAGTTTCTAGAGGTCATTTCGAATCGAATGAGCCCAAGATCATCATTTTCGGTGCCCTTGAACAGAAATTCACTGAAATGGATCTTGTGACTCAGACTAATACTTCCAGAATATCTTCCGTAATTAAAAAGGTAACCTAATTTAAAAAATACTTGAAATATACACAAAGTTATTAGGTAATCTAAAATAAATAAATATAAATACTAGTAAATACTAGGTACTATAAATAAAAAACTGATTAATTCATCAAAATTAAAAAAAACTGTAAAGTAATGCAATACACATTTTCCGATTACGAAAGGTACAAACTTATATTATTACGAATAATGTAAAATATTTTAAAAGTCATGAGTTAAAACAAGTAATTTTTTATTTATTTATTTATAAACTAAGAATACAAACATTAAACTTATTCTATACAATGTGACATAAACCATTAATGCCCTTTGTTGTTTTTCTAATTTCTACAACAATTTACTCATAATATTATACGGTATTATACTAATTAATATTATACGGCTCACGAGATATACACTATACAATTATATACGGGTAGATATTCGCTATGAGTCGCATAACTAATCGCCTTGTCACTTTTGTTGGCAAAATTGCCTAGCGATGCGGACGGCCGAATGACCATATTTTAGTTCTCTGATAAGTTCTGTGATTTCTAAATCACTAGATGGTCATTTTTTGCCATGCCGTCGAAATCATGGCGCATAGGATTTTAAGTCACCCGTGTGAACCCCGATTTAATAGAAAATAGGGCATTTTTCAAATTTTTGAAAACTGCATAAATTTAAAGATTGGGACGAAGGATTTAACAGAAATATAAATATAAATAAATTCTTTTTTTTTGCTCCATTAAACCAATTAAAGTCGAATTTATTTTTATGGTTTTGAATTTACCGCCAAAACTCTCGGTTTTATTTTAAAATAAAAAGGTTTTCCTTACTTTAATTTTGTTAATTATTAAATTACTTTTCTAAGGATTCATGGGCAACAATTCTATACGTTTGGTTCTGCTTTTTTTAGCTCTGAAAAATTTATAGATAGCCTTAACAATTTTAAGTACAAGAAATATAGCTAAAATACCAGTCAATACATACAATATCAAAGTTTTGTGTTCCTCTCTGTTTTCGCTGATACCAACATCAGTTTTGTTGTAATATTTTTCAGGAGTAGTATCCCATTTCGTTGTTTCTTTTCTGTACTGCCCTATTTCATTTAACATTGACTTAATAATTTTATTGTTATTCTCATGCTCCTCCTTTTGATTTTTAACATATTCTGTTAGAAGTTCTCCCAAAACATTTATTTTAGATGCAAAATCACTTATATTATATAGCACATTAGAATATTTATTCATTGATATTTGGCTACTATTAAAAATGTCTTTAAAGGTATGTGTAAAATTGGATAGTTCAGTTTGCATGTTGGTAAAGGTATTCGATGAAGTTTTATTGTTAAGGGAATCCAACAATTTGATTAGCTTTTCTTGGTACTGTGCGTTGTATGTAGCCAAATTTGAAATTTGGCTACTATTAAAAATCTCTTTAATAGTATGTGTAAAATTGGATAGTTCAGTTTGCATGTTGGTAAAGGTATTCGATGAAGTTTTATTGTTAAGGGAATCCAATAATTTGATTAGTTTTTCTTGGTACTGCGCGTTGTATGTAGTCAAATTTTCATATTTATTATTGTTGCTATCGTTTAAGTCCAAAATCGTTGATGTTCTACAAGTTATGCCATTAATATTTTCTTCATGAAAGTTTTTTATTCCTACTGTAACGTTAAATTCTAGTTGCTTAAGATGAATAATTTCATCACAGTTTAGCGGGTTACTACCAATACTAAGAGTTTTTAAATCATATCCTTTAAAGTTGTTTATATGGATGCTCGTTATGTTGTTAGAATCTAGAATTAAATCTCTTATTTTTGGTGTTGCATGCAAGAGATTAGGATCAAAGTTGGTGATTTCATTTTGCGAAAGATTGAGAATACGAAGATTAGTTAATCCATCTAAAACTCCAAACTGTAAGAACACTAGCTGATTACTGTGCAGGTCTAGTATATTTATTGAATTTGTGTGTAGAAACGTTCCTGGTTCAATCAAAGAAATATTATTTGAACTTAAGTCAATCCAGTTTAGATCATACATTACTTGAAAAGATTTTTGATTGAGCGAAGTTATCATGTTAGAACTTAAGTCTACTCGCAATATATCTTTTACATTAAATATGTGAACGATATTTAAATTATTAATATTGCAAAACGATAAGTCCAGTGTCTTTATAGACACGTTGGTCGCATGTTCAAAATTTATCGAATTTGTACGGGCAAGATAAGCTTCAGAAAGAAGTAAATTATTAAAAATAGTGCCGTCTATTGTTAAATTCGCATTCATGGATAAGTTGATAGTGTTAATTTTTTTTGTAGTCTGAAAAGTACTAGAATCTATCTGTAGTAAATTATTAGAGGAGAAATTAATTTTTTTCAATTCAAGAAAATTGTCTAAAGTGGTATCTGTAATATTTGTTAATTTATTGTTGTTTAAATATAATTCTTTGAGTTTAGGAGTGTTAGTTGTATTTAACACAAATATTCGAATTTCATTAAAAGAAAAGTCCAATATTTCGGTAGCTCCTGAGCCTCTGAATGTTTCATAGCCGATAGAAGTAAGTTTCCCGAAAGAAGAATTTAGGAACTTTAGATTAGGAAGATCTGACAAAGAATAATTTTCAAAAGACAATATTCCAGTGTTTATGAGATGCAAATACCTTAAGTTATTTAAATTATGAAATACATTTGAATATATAGATTTTTCCATAAAATTGTTATTTAAAATTATATTACTTAACTGCTCAAGATTAGAAAATGAGCCAATTTCAATACTTTCTATTTCATTAAAAGACAAATCAATTTTAGTTACAGAAAACATTTTTGGGAATGTATTATTTCTTATGTATTTTATTCTATTGTGAGACAAATTGATTTCAGCGACAAGTTTCAAGTCTGATGTTTCAAAGTCTAAATCAATAAACAAATTTCGAGATAGGTCGAGATTGACCAATTTTCGTAATCCTGTGAATGCAGTTCTGGATACATGATTTATCAAGTTCCTGCTCAAATTTAGCATTTCCAAGTGATTTCCCAAACAAGAAAATGCTTGCAAACCCAATGAAGTGATTCTTTCTCCGCTCAAGTCTAGTTTACTTGTTGTGATTCCGATAAAAGTATCATTTTCTATTGATCCTGTTAATATATTTTTGTCAAAATAAAAATGAGTGATATTTTTGTTTTCAAATGTTCCTCTATCAATTGTTTCCAAAAAATTACATTCCAGTTGTATAGTATGTAAGTTTACATTCCATTCAAACAATTTCTTTCGCAGTACACTAATTTTATTGTAGCTTAGATCAATTTTTTCTAACTTAACAAGAGTGGTAAATATGTCGTCATCCAAATTTTTTACGAGATTAGAGCTTAAATTTAATGACCTTAGGTTAGTTAAGGTTCTAAAATTTAAATTATTGACAGTTGTTAGCTGATTATAATCTAATCTTATCTCTTGTAAATTTACGAATCTAGCTAAACTTACTCCTAATTCTGCTAATTGATTGTTAGATAAATTTAGTTTTTGTAAGCCCTGTAAGCCTTCGAATGAAAGTATATCTAATGATGTAAGTAAATTGTGAGATAAATCTAAAAATAATAGTTTCTTACAATTAACAAAGCTATTTATAGGAATTTCCCTAATCAAGTTGTAACTGACATCAATCTTTTCGATTGAACTAGTGCGAAGTATTCCAAAATTTTCATTTTTTATAATCGATATGGAATTGTGTGATACGTTAATGCTATTTAAATTATTCAGCTTTGACAAATTATCGAAATTAATAGAATCTAGTGCATTATCTGTTACAGCGATTTGTATGATATTATTCATATTGTATATTTGAGATGGAAATGTAATTATATCGCCATTTTTGATTTCCAAGTCCCTTACTGAGGCTTTGTAAGGTATGTATTTTAAAGGGTCTTCAGTGTTACCTATAAACATTCTTTCCAATATAATATGTAGGCGCTTATCCCTCGGAGGATAATTTTGGTAGTTGTAGTTGTAGTTGTAGTTGTAGTTGTAGTGATAGTCATAGTTGTGTGGTCGTAAACGTTCACGTCTACAGTTGTCATCTATGATCCGTTCCATGTTGCCCGTAGATTCAGAACAAAATACCTTTACGTCGCATAGACTATCCGTTTTTGACAACACTTCGATTCCACAGTCTCTTGCTTCGGTTTTACTAAGCATCATCACAAGGAGAATCAATAGCTTTGTATTCCTGGAAATAAAACGTTTTATTATTCCCTGTTGTACCTATGATGTTTATTGTTTAATTAAATCTTCTGATTAT
Source organism: Glaucopsyche alexis (assembly GCA_905404095.1). NCBI lineage: Eukaryota > Metazoa > Arthropoda > Insecta > Lepidoptera > Lycaenidae > Glaucopsyche > Glaucopsyche alexis. Next base: position 3,513,279 of record FR990057.1, read on the forward strand.
TTTTTCTTTCGAATTCTATTAGAATTCATCTACAAAAATTTCTCTCTTTTGTTCATTCAATTTATCGTTTCGAAAGCGGAACCCTAAAGCCCTATCTTTCTCACACATCCAATATTTGACGAGTATTTGAAATAAGATTTTTACTAACATGGTTTTAGTTTAATACAACAATTATAAAACAAAAGCTCTATTTATTGTAAAATGTCTAATAATAATTAAGTTGTGTAATAAATATTGCTATTATATGGGAACCAGATGTTGACATAACATGAGACTACGAACGGCCAAGCTATTACACTCTGAATTCTGCTTTGAACTAAGGACGATTTACTTTTTGAGTGCTTAACTAAAGCGCAGTTAATTATTTTATTCAAAGTGTTTTATATAAACTTATATCCAAGATCTCCAACGTAATATAGAAACCAAAAATTCAATATTTTCAAATATCTGTTGCTAAAAATCCTACTACTATTATAAATGTGAAAGTTTGTGTGGATAAATGGATGGATGTATTGGTGGATGAATGTTTGTTAGGTACTCGTTCACGCAAAATCTACTGAACGGATTTCGATGAAATTTCGTATGGTTAGTAGTTTACCATACAAAATTTCATAGAAATCCGTTTAGTAGTTTTTGCGTAAAAGAGTAACAAATAATCATCCACACATCCATACACCCATCCATTCATCCTCACAAAGTTTCATATTTATAAAATTATAAAATTAATAAAGTAAGATTCGACCAAATTAAAGTGTCATTGTATTATTTATTTACTGCACGGTAAAAAGTAACCTTTAAATAAAAAAAGTACCACGGTAGTATATGTATTGCATTGTTCTCTTTGCTTACGTTTAGATTAATTTGGATCTGAATATTACAGCAATATACCGTTTATAAGATTATTGAATAGGTTTTGATGATAATTATTTTATACTAGATGTTGCCCGCGACTCCGTGCGCGCAAAAGTTAATCCATTTAAAATCCGTTGCACATTTTTCCGCGATAAAAGTAGCCTACGTCCTTTTCCGAAGTGTATTCTATATAATATGTGCCAAATTTAATCAAAATCGATCCAGTAGTTTCGGAATCTATTCGATGCAAGCAAACGAATCTTTCCCCTTTATACTAAGTTTTGCCCGTGGTTTCGCTCGCCTAAATACAGTGTTCCACGGGAATACTGTATTTTTTCAAGATAAAAATACATTAAGGTAGCCTATGTTTTAACCTAGAGCCAAAACTACTGCCTTACCAAATTTCATCGAAATCCGTTAAGTAGTTTTTGCGTGAAAGAGAAATAAACATCCATCCATCCATCCTCACAAACTTTCACATTTATAAGACTAGTAGAATTATAGATTAATATAGTAAGATTTTTTATTTATTTATTTATTTAATTATGACTTCAAACTACAACGTATACTTAAATTAATAATATTATGCCAAAAATTAATTAACATTTTATCGATTGTTTACATAATCCATTAATGTTAGTACTTGCAACTGACTAAGGTCCACTTGCGCTACTCTGGGTTAAATAAACAAACCCAGTATACTTACACTATTAACTATTTATTGCCCAGATTTAGACTCTAATCTAGAGTTAAATTTTGATTTTAAAAATTTGTCAAATAATGTTTGCGTGCTAAAGCTAATTATAAAGTAAGTGATTTTGTTAACGATTGCATACCTAATTATTGTGTTCGCATGCAGTATTTTGGCATTAATTTCACCATGAGTTTTCAGCACCATATTGCGACTTTTACTAATGGTTTGATACTCTTTTGGAAATGTTCAATAATAATCTATACAAATATAAAAAAGAGGAAAAATTTGTTTGTTTGCATTGAATAGGCTCCGAAAATATTGGACCGATTTTGATGAAATTTGGCACAGATTTAGAATAGACTACGGGGAAGGACATAATCTACTTTTTATTGCGGCAAAATGTACGGTTACCTTGAGATTTCGTTTTGCGCGCATTTTTAACTAGATTTTGCAACATCTAGTTAAAAATATTTTAAGCGGCACTCGATCCAGGGGATCTCCCATAGCCCATATGGTTCAAGTGTCCGTCGCGGCTCACCCCAATAAAATTGTAGTTTTAAATGTGCTTTTCATTATTTACTATAATATTTCTTTGCAACGTTCATACACGTTCTCAATAGAAACTTATTTTCAGAAGTCCTGAAAATAGCATTTGAAAACTATCGCTTGTTTAAAATATTGATTATTGTTTGGTAGGTACTTACATTTTTCTGTCCATTTTAAGTATTGGTATTTAGTGCTGCACTAAGCAATGTTTATTTGAATTTTTTGATAATTTTGTAAAATGTATATCAATACTAAACATAGAAGTACTCTTCTAAGTTGTAATTAGTTATGAACTGTGACGACTTTAAGGGTCCAAAGTGTGGTTGCAAATGTGTATACATTTAAGACTCGTGCTTTGTTTCAGCTTATCGGCAGGAAGCAATGACAAACATCAATATAGTCACTGTTTATTTTTACTTGTTATTTGTATTAGGGTTCCGTATCTTAAACGAGCAATAATCCTTGAATGTATAATTTTCTTCTACTTTACTAAAGGCCGATCAACGACTGATGCAGGCATTAGCCTTATTAGTAGTATATATGAAGCTTTGGAGAGATCGCAGGATGCACTAGGTATATTTTTCGATTCTAAGGCTTTTGATTATGTAGAGCATACAACGTTGATCAGGAAACTAGACCACTATGGCGTAAGAGGCACATCACTTACAATGTTAACATCTTATTTAAGTAGTTGAAGTGAATTTGAAAAAAATGGTTGAAGTGAATGGCAAGATGTAGCCTGGAGCCAAAATAGATTTGGGAGTGCCGCAAGGGTCAATTTTAGGTCCTTTCCTCTTCCTGATCTACATAAACGATTTGCCTTTTCTTGTTAAAGATATACTACAAATAGTGTTATTTGCTGACGATACTTTACTTATCTTAAAAGTGAAGCGACCGCAGTCGGTCCACATATTGCTAACCTAGCGAATATAAGTTCTGCAGCATTTGCAGTCAGAAAAATCCGACAAAAACGGTTAGTTAAATTTAGTTATTTCCATAGCAGAATAGCCTATGGTATCCTTTTATGGGGCAATGCCGCCGACATTATTTCTATCTTTGTGCTGCAGAAGCGAAATATTTATAAAAAGCTATTAGAGCTATTTATAAGTGTTCACGACGAATGTTTAAAGGTAGCGGATTATGTATAGAATTATGTAAATAGTTTAATTTTGAAACCTTAAAAATTTGTTCATAACTTAAAGCTAAAATTTAAAGTAAAACATAGTATAAACTCGTTGCATAATACGTAACAATTCATGTAAAATCTTATTAGACACTATTGTCTCATAAAGCCATTGTTTTTTTTTTTGGTTCCGGGGGGGAAAATGCATTACGCATACTACCCAGGCGCAGGCTAATGAGGCCGTATAGGCTAATGAGACCCACGGTATACCCACTAACCCCCCTCCCCCATCTTCCTCCTCGCCGCCCCCTGACGGGGCCACGGGAACGATACACACATCCGCGACCCCGCCGGTGGCAGCCGCCTACAAGCGGCTCCACCACAAAAGCCCGAAGGCCCTCCACGATGGGCGCACCAGATGGTAAGATGCGCCTCCCTCCTCGGCCTCCACCAGTACTGTAGCAGACTCCAGGAGGCCATGGATACCAGATAAACTGTGGCACCCGGTACCCGGTGGCAGATCAGGTCTGTGGTTCTGCCACCGACCACACCTCGGTCGCAGAGGATAGGGCAAGCGGCGCACCGCAATATTCAATTTATTTATTCAATTCAATTCAATTTATTTATTTGCATGAATGTAGTTATAAAAGATCTTAAAGATAATATAACACTGTTTCTGTACATTCTGCCATTCGAGTGGCGTGCAAAGTCATATTTGTAATATCATTATTTCCTTACTAAATTAATAAATACTTAGTTATGTTAATACATTAAAATTACAAAAGTTTTGTCTATAAATATTAAAAAATTTTAAACAGTTAATTATTCACGAAAGAGATCATCGACACCGTAAAAACAATTTTCTATTAGATATTTTTTTAACTCAATTTTAAAATTTTGAATGCTGTGTATTTCTTTGAGATACCGTGGTAATTTATTATATATTTTAGTTGTCATGACAAAAATGCTCTTTCTAACTAGAGTAGTTTTAGATTTAACACAACACAATTTGTTATCTAGCCTTTTAGTATTAAATCGCTTGAATAATGAGAGGTTTGTTCGTACGAATAAAGCTACTTACTTCATACATGTATAAACAGGGAAATGTAAGTAGTTTATACTTTTTAAAATAAGGCTGGCAACTCTCAATTGAACGTATATTTGCTATAACTCTAATACATTTTTTTGTGCCTTAAATATGTCCTCACGCATTGTGGAATTACCCCAAAATATTATACCATATCGGAGAGTAGAAACCACAAATCCATGGTAAGCCGTAAGCAACGCTTTTTCGTTGACTACTTTAGAGGTAGCAAATAGAGCATATGAAAACTGATTCATTTTTTTAATTATGTGTTCCGAGTGTGCTTTCCAATTAAGGTCCTTTTCTATATAATATATACCTAGAAACTTTGTAACTTCGATTATTTGAATTTTTTCTCCATTATAATTGATGTCTAATAAGTTTATTAACGGCTTTCTTTGTTGAAATTTCATTATTTGTGTTTTCTTTAGATTTATCAATAGATTATTAGATTTTAACTTGTTAATAATGTCACTTAAACTTTTATTTATATCATTTTCATAATTTTTTTATGTCGTCACAAGTAAACACTACAGTACTGTCGTCGGCAAATAATGTCATAGGATAATTTAAGCTACGCGGCAAATCATTTATATATATCAAAAACAGGAGTGGCCCTAAAACACTACCCTGTGGCATACCAATGAGTGTTTTCCGGGGATTTGACGAGTATGTACGTTCTGTTTTTGTCTGTGTACATATTCTTGTGATTTGGGTGATTTGAGTCCTATTGGATAAAAATGATTTTATTAGATTTAGGACATTTCCTCTTACACCGTATTTATTTAACTTGTCTAAAAGTATGTCGTGTTTTACATAGTCAAATGCTTTAGATATATCCATATAGCTGTAACTGGTACTGTTTTATCAATATTTGAAATGATTTCTTTTAAAAAATTGTAGATCGCTAAATTTATAGTCAAATTCTTTCTGAAGCCTTTTTGTTCTTCAGCAAACAATCTAAATTTTTCAAAATAAGAATATAACGCTTTATAAATATTTTTTTCAATAATTTTGGAAAAGACAGAAACCATAGCAATTGGACGATAGCACGACAAATCTTCTTTTTCGCCCTTTTTAAATAGTGGTTTTATTACAGAGGTTTTGAGTTCGTTTGGGAATATGCCATCTGAAGATGGCATATTCCCAAACGAGCTCAAAACCTACAAAGATTAATTATATAACTAAGTGGTGATGCTATTACTTCTGCTACATGTTTTGTGACTGGTGTAGATATATCATCTAAACACTCTTAGTATTTTTTAATGAATTTATTACTGATTTAATGTCATGAGGAGATACATATTTAAAAAATAAATAATTATATTGATTACATGTCAAGGTTTTTCCGTAGTTTAAATCGTCATTGTCATTTAATACCGGCATGCCTCTTCTTCTGCGGCCCCACCAACGCCGTTTCGACGGAATGGCCCCGCCAGCTCGCAGGGGGTAGGGAGAGTGCGTATCGTAACACCATCACGCCTCTCCCCCTGCGATTCCTCCACGGCCGCAGAAGATAGGGAGAACGACGCACCGTAATACTGGCACTCCTCTTCTTCTGGGGTGCCACCTCCACGCGCTTCCTCAGCGGACATGTTCAGCCCGCTGGGAGCGCCCTCCTCGGGCTAGCCGGTGGCAAACAGGCCGGCCCCGGTTGCCTCTTAGCTTCACCGTGGGTGACCAGTCGACGGTTACTAAGCCCCACCGCCACGACAAGGCGTGCAACCATCGGGGGGTTGTCCCCCTCAATAAGATGTCACCATACATCTCCCTAAGAGAAAAATTTAAAGAAATATGGATACTGGCGTACACTCACAATACATTTTTGATAATGTTATTTATGTAAAAAATATAGTAATGAATTTCATAAAAAATGTGACCAACATAACATCGGTTCTTGGAATAAGCACAAGTTGGCTGTGCCAGTGACTAGACTCAGAAAAATAAGCAATTCTTTTAAAGGTCAGTGTTAAAGTTTTCTATATTATACACCGAGAAAATGTGAAAAAATTGTCAATAAATAAATTTTAAAAAGTAGTTTAAAGACATTTGTGTGCCAAAGGTTATTATAAAGTTAAAGATTTCATTGAGGACAGCACACCCTGGGATTAAGATGACCCTATAAGGCAATTTCAGTTTACTAGTTAAACAATGTACTTTTGTACTCTAATATATTGTATATATAATTTAATATTTTTTTTGTTTACATTTTTTGATATATTGTATATGTCACTGTAAAATTGTAAAAACCGTTAGATTGTAATATTACTAGAGATATTATAATATGCTGACAGATTGTCAAATACAAATTTCTGCATACAATTGTACGCATTATTTTTCGTTATATTGTAATATTTACCGTGCCGATTGGTTAAACGGTATGTGCCCCGCGCCGTCATATTTGTTTGCATTTTCATAATAATAATTGGTTGCGCCGGTATAGCATTTTTTGAATTTGACGCGTAAATCTTTGTATAGTCGCTGACTTTCTATGTAAAATAATAAGTTAGATTTGACGTTGTACTCACTTCCTAGTCTCATCTCCCTTTCGCACATACCCCTCTCGTGCACAAGAGAGAGAGAAACAGCTGGTGTCCGCTGGGGACATCTGGTGAATTTAGAATGGATATCGTGCATCAGACCGCAAGCGTTAGTTTTTTTTTTTTTTTTTTTTTTTTTATGTAATCAACCAGGAAACGAGCAGACGGATCGCCTGATGGTAAGCGATTACCGCCGCCCATGGACACTCGCAGCAACAGAGGAGTTACACTTGTAACTCCTCTGGTGCTGCGACTTGCGTTCCTGATCCTTAAAATCCCCAATCCCCCCCATGGGCCTCCGGTAACCTCACTCACTCGGCGAAACACAACGCAAGCGTTATTTCACGCCGGTTTTCTGTGAGGTCGTGGTATTTACCCGGTCGAGCCGGCCCATTCATGCCGAAGCGTGGCTCTCCCACAGTTAAATGCAATGCAATGCAGTTAGTTGCAATCTAAACTCGTCGCAAGCGCTCCGCAAGGATTCTCTGTGTGATAGAACACCTAAATGGCCGCCGTAAACCACGCTCTTCGTAATTAATTGTTTAATGGACAACGGTGTGACTGTGTTATGAATTAGTGATTTTCATTGTGAAGATTAAGTGCTAGATTGCCAGCTTAGTGGTAAAAGGGACACCGGCTACGAATCCAGATTCGGAATTCTATAGAAGACTACACGTGGCAACCCGCAGAAGCTGATTAACAAGGTATCGTGCTCTTTTCCTTATAGATTTCGAACTCTCTTAACCTAATCTGTAAATCCACGAAGTTGGAAATTTCCTACCTTTGAGTATAGCGTCAATTCCCGCATTAATTAATTTAGTAAAAGGATTACAGCCCACTAACGCGCCACCAATAATTATAACGAAAAATAATGCGTACAATTGTATGGAGAAATTTGTATTTGACAATCTGTCAGCATATTATATTTCTAGTAATTTTACAATCTAACAGTTTTTACTATCTAACAGTTTTTACAGTTTTACGGTGACATATACATGACATGTATATTTTTTAAAAAGAACAATTTTGGATATCCTTTTTACTAAAAGCATGCGAGCTCGAGCATGCTACGTTGGTCAAAAAATTATACCATTATGGTATAAGGGACACGGCACTTAAACTTTTAGATTCTTATCTTAAAAATAGAACGCAGAGAGTAGAAGTTAATTCTACAAGGTCTACTGGGACCAAAATAGAATTAGGTGTGCCACAAGGTTCAATTTTAGGCCCGTTTCTTTTTCTCATCTATATAAATGACCTTCCTTATCTAGTTGAAGATAAGCATGAGATAGTACTCTTTGCCGATGACACTTCACTAATTTTTAATGTGAAGCGACGACAGTCAAATTATGACGAGGTAAATAGGGCTCTCTCAAAAATGGTACATTGGTTTAATGTTAATAATTTACTTTTAAATTCAAATAAAACGAAATGTTTAAAGTTTAGCCTCCCAAATGTTAGGCAGGCACAAACCAATATACTAATAAATGATGAGAAAATGAACTTAGTGGACACCACTGTATTTCTAGGAATAACACTAGATTGTAAATTACAGTGGGGTCCCCATATTGCAAATCTGGCAGATAAGCTCAGTTCTGCAGCATATGCAGTCAAAAAAATTAGAGAAATTACCGATGAGAATACAGCGCGGCTAGTTTATTTTAGTTATTTTCATAGTATAATGTCATATGGCATTCTTCTTTGGGGAAACGCTGCGGATATCAATACAATATTTGTGCTACAGAAGCGAGCTATACGTTCTATTTATAAGATGTCATGTTTTGAATCTCTGAGAGAAAAATTTAAAGAAATAGGTATTCTGACCGTTGCTTCTCAATACATTTTGGACAATGTGTTGTATGTCAGAAAAAATTTAACGAATTTTAAAAAGAAAAGTGACACACATTGTAGGAATACTAGAAATAGGAACAAGTTAGAAATACCAGTGATCAGACTTAGTAAAGTAAGTAAATCTTTTAAAGGTCAATGTATACGCCTTTACAATATAATCCCAGAAAACGTTCAAAATCTTTCCATTAATAAATTTAAAAAAGCTGTTAAAGAACGTTTGTGTGCTAAAGCTTATTATAAAGTCAGTGATTTCACTAACGATTGCACACCTTGGGAATAAGATGGCCCCATGCAAGGCTGCTTTTATGTACTTAAGTATGTTCTATGTACTTATGACTAATGTTATATAGATTAAGTTACAACATTGTAAAATATTTTTTGAAAAGAACAATTTTCCCATCTTTTTGCTAAAAGGTGGCCCCGTGCGAGTTTCTTACGCCGGTTCTTCTCGCCGGGCTAGTTTCCGAACCGGTGGTAGGCATCATGTAGGACAATTCTATAAGTGTTATATTATAACCTACATGGAAATAAAAATTTTGAGTTTGAGTTTGAGTTTTAAAAGGTGGCAACCGTGCGAGTTTTTTATGCCGCGCCGGTTCTTCTCGCCGGGTTAGGGTTCCGACTTCCGAACCGGTGGTAATTGTAATCCTTTTTTTTCCTAGTTTGACGTTCGGAAAACAAAACCATGTTTTTTATTCTGAATAAAAATATATTTTTTTCTTTTTTCTTCACTACTATTTTTGAAGCGGAAACTTCTTTATGCCCGCTGCACACGTACAATTTATCGTTGCAAAACGAACTGTGCAGTTAATCGCCCCTAGTCCACACGTACATATCCTATTAGCTGTTTCCCGCGGCTCCCACTGCAAAAATATACTATCGGGTACCCGCGAGAATGCCGTACTTTTCCGGGATTAAAAGTCCCTGTTTTAAACCAGAGGATAAACTACTACCATACCAAATTTCATCAAAATCCGTGCAGTAGTTTTTGCGTGAAAGAGTAACAAACATACATCCATCCATCCTCACAAACGTTCACAGTAATAATGTTAGTAGGACAATAATTAATTATAATGTTGCGCGTATTAGGCGCGTTGGGCATTTTTTGAGAAGGGAAAAAACTATTTTATGTAAGTATATATGTTACTGCGCTGTCCCCTTGAGTGGTATGTCCCACGCCTGACAACAGGTACGGATCCACAGAATATCAGGGACTGTGGTATTCCTCAGTCATTTACCTGAGTGGACTCCTTTTCATTGGTTTGGTCATTATACCACCTACCTAATACCTATCACTTAGCAACTGTGTGATTAAATTTTACCTAATCTTAGTGTAATGTAGTTGTGTAGTGTAATGACCAAAGTTTTTTTGAATAAATGCCTTATTATTATTATTATTGACGATTTTCAAATCTCGAAAGCTGAATCCGCGGTGAGTGTCAAATTTGTATATGATATTTGACACTCACCGAGGATTCAGCTGTCAAGATATTTGAAAACGTTCTTAGAGAATAGACAGGCTGACACTGGTGCCCCCCGATGGCTGCAATTGTCGTGGCGGTGGGGCTTAGTAACCGTGGACTGGTCACCCACGGTGAAGCTAAGAGGCAACCGGGGCCGGCCTGTTTGCCGCCGGCTGGCCCGAGGAGGGCGCTCCCAGCGGGCTGAACATGCCCGCAGAGGACGCGCGTGGAGGTGGGACCGCAGAAGAAGAGGAGTGCCGGTATTACGGTGCGCCGTTCTCCCTATCTTCTGCGGCCGTGGAGGGATCGCAGGGGGAGAGGCGTGATGGTATTACGGTACGCCACTCTCCCTACCCCCTGCGAGCTGGCGGGGCCGTTCCGTCGAAACGGCGTTGGTGGGGCCGCAGAGGGCGGTGAGGTGGAAGATGGGGGGGGTTTTTAGTGGGTATACCATGAGTCCCACATCACCACTTAGGTGCCCCCTGCGCCTGGGTGGTATGCGTAAAGCATTTTCCCCCCCGGAAACAAAAAAAAAAAAAAGGCTGACACTGGTGCGGACTGCGGTATGAGGTAAGTGCGACGACGGGGTGGGCAAATCGTGCCGCATGCTTGTCTGCGAGCTTTTAACACAGATTAAAGAAATATGACCAGAATGATAAGTGTGAGTTTTTCTTTTCGCATTTGATCGTGAGCGCGTTTGGCGTATACTAGGAATTTGTATGTGATTTGTACAGCGCCGCGCCATATTGTTGTCACGTTTACAACTAGGTTCACGCAAATCCCTAGTATTCGCTGGGTGCGAAGTAGGTGGTGGGGGATCGATCGCAGCGCGCACCGTGGCCAAAAAAGGAACTTTCGGCGGACCAAATATCACTTTTTACTAGCGAAATTCGCCATTTTGATCTAATAAACCTAATATATTATAATAAAATGTGTCACATCACGATACTTGCTGCATGAGAACAATGGCAAAAACAGTGATATAGCCCATCCTTAGTTTTGAAATCATTGCAGTGCTCACAATGAGGCGAAAAAGCTATTGAACGCGACAGTCCTAGTTACGTTCTAAGAATATTTCCTCCTTAACACCTTAACAAATTTAGTCATGTCAAGAATCAAGATACAAACGATACATGGAATGCAATAACAGGAAAGAAGAAAATACAGCAAACGATAAGTGATAACATTGGTTACTTTACTTCTTGTGAAGTCAGTCATATTATGAAAGTCCGATTGTACTTACGTATGTCCGAAATTTATTTATTTAGAAGGGAAAAAGGGAAAAGGGAACGTTATTACAGATTTTAAGATGAGCGAATAGAATATATGTAAATTACAATATCTATACTAATATTTATGAATGCGGAAGTATGTCTATCTGTCTGTTACCTCTTCACGCTTTAACCGCTGAACCGATTTTTATGATATTTGGTATAGACATACTTTGAGTCCCTTTTTTTTTTTTCAGGATAAAAAATATCCCCGGGACCCAAAGTATGTCCCCCCGATGGTTGCACGCCTTGTCGTGGCGGTGGGGCTTAGTAACCGTGGACTGGTCACCCACGGTGAAGCTAAGAGGCAACCAGGGCCGGCCTGTTTGCCGCCGGCTGGCCCGAGGAGGGCGCTCCCAGCGGGCTGGACATGCCCGCGCGTGGAAGTGGGACCGCAGAAGAAGAGGAGTGCCGGTATTACGGTGCGCCGTTCTCCCTATCTTCTGCGGCCGTGGAGGGATCGCAGGGGGAGAGGCGTGATGGTATTACGGTACGCCACTCTCCCTACCCCCTGCGAGCTGACGGGGCCGTTCCGTCGAAACGGCGTTGGTGGGGCCGCAGAGGAAGAGGCATGTCGGTATCCCGAAAAAGTAGTGTTCCCGCGGGATAATGTATAGGTAAACGCGGGCGGAGCCGCGTGCAAAAGCTAGTTTCATTTTTTTTTTTTTTTAATTATATGAAGTACCTATTGAGGTATTTCATAATCATTACAATCTAGCCTAGCTTAGACTAATAAGTAATTTTACGTTAACTTAAATTGCTACATAGAGTATTGCTAAGATTGCGTCCATCAACACATTTCTTATAGTCTCTATAAAGGAGAATACACATTATTGTTTGTGTTCTGTCATAGTCACGCACTTCACTGACTTAAACACTAACTTAACACTAACTCGAAAGGTTTTGTCCTTTTCAGTCTTCTGACTATGCCCGTGTTGTCGAGAAGCTGGATAGCCTCAACATTTACATGATGGTGAAGTCTTTTTTCATGAGCTTCGGCGTATTTTTTGATAATAGTTGAGACCATGTCCACTTTAAGGTCCCGATGTAGGTCTTCATTTCTAATATACCAAGGTGCATTTACCACACCTCTAAGTACTTTATTTTGAAACCTTTGTATAATAAGGATATTACTTTTTTTGGTACAGCCCCATAGCTGAATACCATAAGTCCAAACAGGCATCAGGACTTGTTTATACAAGAGTATTTTGTTGTGTATTGTTAAGGTTGACTCTTTTCCAAGTAACCAGTACATTTTCCTGTAGCGAAGCTCTAACTCTTCGCGCTTCTTTTTAACATGAGCTTTCCAGCGGAGCTTTGTATCCAGTGTCATGCCAAGATATTTAGCTGTATTTTCGTGCGGTATAACAGTATTGTTAATATATACCGGATGATAGTTTGGTCTCTTGTTTGTAAAATCTACGTGAATTGATTTTGTTTCGTTGAGCTTTATTCTCCACTTTTTCGTCCAGTGATATACTGTATGGATAGCTTTCTGTACTTTTCCCACTGCTTCCGCTTGCGTCTCGCCCGTAGCCATTATGGCTGTATCGTCTGCAAAGGCCGCAATGGTACTATTTTCTATTTCTGGGATATCAGAAGTGTAACGTAGATACAGGACTGGGCCTAGAACACTTCCTTGTGGTACTCCAGCTTTTATATGCTTAAGCTCTGAGTATGCTTCATCATGTCTCACCCTAAACATTCTGAGTGTTAAGTAAGACTCTAAGATATCAGCGAACTGCTTTGGAAGTAGATTTCTAATTTTGTGAATAAGGCCTTTATGCCAAACCTTATCAAAAGCCTGCGCAACATCTAAGAAGACTGTTGTGCAGACTTTATTTTCCTCTAGTGCTTTTTCTATTAATGTAGTAATTCTATGCACCTGGTCAATTGTAGAGTGTTTTTCTCTAAAACCAAACTGATAGTCTGGAATTAAATTCCTTTCTTCTAGTATAGGTTTTAGGCGTTTGAGAAATAGCTTTTCAAATAGTTTCGATATAATGGGTAGTAGAGAAGTTGGTCTGTACGATTTTGTTTCGTGTGGTGGTTTCCCAGGTTTTGGCAGCATTATAACTTCTGCTACTTTCCACATATCAGGTACGTATTTAAGTCTGAAGGCCGCGTTTATGTGCGTAGTTAGCTTTACTATAGCTTTTCGTGGAAAATTTCGGATAACTTCTCCAGTTATGAGATCGAATCCAGGAGATTTCTTTAGGCCTATCATTTTTATCTCACTTCTCACTTCTCTTGGTGTAACAAATTTTATTTCAAACTCATCTTGTGATGTATTTTCTGAGTGTTCTTCTAAATCAGTTTGTGGCTCTAGTTCTATATTAGGTTGGAAAATCTCCTCAAGATGACCAGCAAATGTAGATGCTTTCTGTTCACTGCTTATAGCCCAGTGCCCATTTGCTTATTTGATGGGAGGTATCTGGGTGATAGGCTTTTTAAGACCTTTCGTTGCTTTCCATAATGAGTATTCTGTTGTACGATCATTTGTTAGACTAGTCAGGTATGTGTTCATGCTGTTATCATTAAACTTTTGAATTTCCCGCCTCAGCCTTTTTGTGAGATTGTTTAGTTTTTTTTTAATTTCAGGACATCTGGTTTGTTGCCACATCCGCCGAGTTTTCCTTTTTTCTGCTATAAGTTTTCTTATTTCTGTTGGGTAGCAGTTTCCTTTCACTTTCCTATTAATGCTTGGTGTGTTGTTCCACGCACAGTCTTGGATATTTTTTATAAACTTTCTCACATCCAGATCCAACTGTTCTGGAGTCTTTAGGGGGACCTTGAGATCTATTATAGATTCTAATTCTAATTTAAAGCTTTCCCAGTCCGTGTTTTTATTTACAAGCATGTGTGGGTGCTCTTTTATAACTATTTTTTCATTCATTGTTAGTATTATAGGTGAGTGGTCTGAGCTCATATCATATCCCTCCTCAATGTGTAGGAAATTTGATGATATATTTTTATATATAAAGAAATCAATCAAGTCTGGGATTTTGTTAGGATCTGTAGGCCAGTATGTGGGTTTTCCGGTTGATATAACATTACAGTTTATCTTATTTATAGCACTTAAAAGTTCTTTTCCTTTGGTTGTAGTTAGTCTTGATCCCCAGTAGGTATTTTTAGCGTTAAAATCACCACCGAGTATGAATCTATTGCCAAGATTTTTTAAGAAGTTAATATATTCATCTGCTTTTAGGGCGTACCTTGGTGGACAATATATAGCGGCTAGAGTAATCAGATATGATTTTGTTTTTACACATACAGCCATTGCCTGTATTTCCTGTTGCTCATATTTGTATTCTTCATAGTGACAAATATTTTCCTTTATGATAACAGCACTACCACCTCGGGCAGTATTGTCAGGGTGCAAGGCGTGGTAAATTTTGTAGCCCTTTATTTGAACGTGTGATTCTGTTGTGAAATGTGTTTCAGATATAAGGCACACATCAATGTTCTCTGAGCTTAGAACTACTTGTAACTCATTTTGATGTTTCAGTAGTCCATTTGCATTCCATGACATAATTTTTAGCGAGCGGGTCATTTTGATTTTTGCGTGTGAGTAGCTATGTTAGCGCTACTCTCAAGTTTTTTCAATCTATCATCAAACGAGGTTAGTAGGTCGAGAATCCTGTTTATTTTGTCATCTGTATTAACAGTTGCCTTAGGCTGTGATTGTAGCTGCTTATTTGCTTTAGTAATTTGCGCATAAGTAACATTTTTTTATAATTTGATTATTTTTATAACTAGTTTTAGGCTTTTCAGCTTTACCTAAAACGGGATTTTGGATTGTTGAAGTTGGTGCCCCTTTTTTCTTCATTGCTTTAAATTTTATGTTTTGAAGTTCTTTGGCTACCACGCAGCCTCTGTAGTTAGCTAGATGAGGCTCGCCGCAGTGAACACATTTCGGTTTTGCTTCAGCTGGTTTCTGACATTCCCTAGTTAAATGTTTACCTGTGCATTTTACACATCTAGGTTCTTTTGAGCAGTATTTTTGTGTGTGGCCGTAAGCCTGACATCTCTTGCATTGTGGTATCAGTTTCGTGGTCTTTAGTGGTTGGATATCCACTTTGCAGCCTAGCACTGATTTGATGTTATATATTTTGTTTATGTCTTCGTCCTTTTCAAACGAGAGCATAAACATATTTAGGGGTTCTTTTTTCCTCCAGCTCAGCTTGTTTACCGCTTCCTGGATCTGGTAACCTTTGGATTTTAGGTCTTCCACTATTCTATCAGGCAAACAAGAAAAATGCAATTTTTTTGCCATCACTCTAATCGGTCTATTTTGCTTATTCTCATACGAGTACCATAATATCCCGTTCTGTTGAAGTAGCATAGTTATGGCTCTGTATGAATCTTCGTTAATGGCATTTATTTTCACGCTTTCACCGTTCATCATTTTTGCGGTGAACGTGTTTTTAGATAGGCTTGCCGTAAGTAATTCATAGAATTCTTGGTAACTCTTGACATTTTCGATAATTATAGGTGGCGGCTGGGGCACCTTATTTACTTTTTGCTGTTTCAGCTCTTTGCTGGAATCGGATTCCAGCTGATGCGGTGGGGAAAGTGATACATTAAGCTTACGCTTCTTCCTGCTTTTTTGTCTTACCCACTCGGTTTCTTTCGCAAGCTCCTCTTCATCCGTCTCATATTCAACGTCGGCGGAAGACGCCTGGGTGATAGGACATTGGTTTGTCAATTTGTCCTTGTTTTCTTGTACTTTCCTTAGTTGTTCCTGAAGATTTTCTATTTGGTCTTTGAGATCCTTTACTAGGCATTGCAGTTTTTCACGCGCCGCCTTCTCTTCTTGATAGTACTGGTATAAAATTTTTTCTTTTGCAGTTTCAATTTTAATCTCGTGGTCACACTGGGCAGCCATTGTAAAATACTAATGTAACTGCTCCTTAACAATTGTTTACATTTCTCGAATATAACACAAATGTTCGTGATTCACTATTCGTAATCTGGGTCATCGCGGTGTCTGCTGCATCAGCGCGGCAGCCGGCACGCGGCACGTACGAGCGCAAGAGCGTTATACAAACGACCGATCTCAGCGGAAGATATCTGATCACTGATACATAGTTTCATATAAATTAATTGTGTTTTTACATAATTTTCGTAATGAACCCAGTCATTTGACATGTTCAAGTCCGCCGTAATTGTAAATGCTAGTTGGCGCTGTCATCGCGCACCTAGCGAATACGCCAAACGCGCTCACTATCTAATGCGAAAAGAAAAACTCAAACTTAGCACTCTGATGTCGATTCTGTAGCTGTCTAGCTACATAGTAAACTGTCTATTAGATTGCAGTACTACAAGTACACAGCCCCGGATCTATCGGGGGGCAACTGGGGGCACTTGCCCCGGGCGGCAGTTTCATGGGGGCGCCAAATCGGCCAAATCCTTGAGACAATAATTCGAACGATTCGATTCGATTTCGGTTGAGCGGAACTATTATCGATATGCTTACGTAGAGTTCTACAATAGGCAAGCGGACTGATTTTTTTTTATTACATAAATGAATAGTACTCTTAAATATGAGTAACTTCTCAGAAGAAACCGTATATCAAAAGTCAATATTTTCAAAGGTACAGCGATTTGTATACAAAATTTCGCGAGTATTTATACCAAAATAAAATTTTTTTTTTTGCGAAATTGGTAAACAAAACCTACATCATTAGTTTACTCACATCATATACAAAAACATTCATTATGGTAAGTATGAACTTAAACGCACAAATATGCAAGATATTTACAAATATATTCCGGCGGCCATATCTACACTAATCTACACTAATATTATAAAGAGGAAAACTTTGCTTGTATGTTTGTTTGTTTGTTTGTAATGAATAGGCTCAAAAAGTACTGGACCGATTTCAAAAATTCTTTCACCATTCGAAAGCTACATTATCCACGAGTAACATAGGCTAAATTTTATTTTGGAAAAAAATAGGGTTCCGTAAGATATTTGGGTTTTTCGGACACAAGGTGTAAAAAATCAACCACAAAAGTTACTTATTTTGCGTACGCTGCATAAATTATAAAAGATAGAACCATATAATGTTCTAAGTAATTGTAGATCTTATAAATATCTACAAAAAAGTCCGCGACACACTATACCTATCTATGTCGAGTGAGGCACAACAACCATTTTTTCATTTAGAAATCTTGAATTTATTTAACTACATTTAATCGCGTTTATTTTACTCATGCTATTAATCCTTATCAAAATAAATTATTTCACCACTAAGTACAGTTTATGTAGATAATAATTGGCTTTTGAATGATTAAAATTGGACGTTTGGTTTTGAAGTTAAGGCGAAATTAAAATATTACGATTTCTGCTGCACGGCCCGTTGCGAAGTGGGCGACATTCTGTAGTATTAGTATCAGTATAGTACCCGTGCGAAGCCGGGGCGGGTCACTAGTACTTCATATACTATAACCTATAAGTGACGTCATGTGTATATTGATTTTAGTATGGAGCGTTTTTAGGAATTAGGAGGCTCGCGAAATTTTTGATACAAATCGCTGTACCTTTGAAAATATTGACTTTTGATATACGGTTTCTTCTGAGAAGCTACTCATATTTAAGAGTACTATTCATTTATGCAATAAAAAAAAATTTGTCCGATTGCCTATTCTTTGTCGTTTAGCAAGTAAGGATGGTCAGAACCTAAAACGGCTCATGGTTACAGACAAAATCAACGGTCGCCGCCCTGACTGTAAATAAATAGGCAAGACACTAATAATATAATACTCGAAACCCAACAGAGAGTAGTATCTTAGGTAAGTCAGGTACATAACAAAAATTGAGAAAATTTGGAAAATTTGGAAGCGGTTAATACTTATTGATGAAGGCATAATAACTAGTTGGCAGAATTATTATCAGCGTCTTCGCGTGGAGTAGAGTCAACGTCGGTATTCTTTTTACTGGTGATTTTATGGAAATCTGCCTCTATACGTATTACAATGGCTGCTTTGTCATCTCGCTCACGCACAAGAATAGTGGCATTGCGCACCCAAACGTTTTTATATTGATATTGTGTGGCAAACTATCTGGCCTTCCGAAATAATTGTTTCTTTTTGAGCGTTAGGTGTTCATTAATATATAAGGTTTGGTAAAATCAATTACGGAAACTTTGGGTACGTCATATACCGCTTGTGTAAAGACGTATAGGCAAAAAAAAAAAATTTGAAACTCGTGGAATTTTTTTTATACAAAATTAAATGATGTTGCAGGAAATTACATCTTATTGCATTATATCGACCACGCGCGTAAAGCTGTTCAGATATGAACTCGAATGACCTTTCCTGGTGTATGCAATATGTATCACTGTCTCTGTCGTGCTACATCTGCTGTCCTTGTCGCGCGCGGACGCTTTATGCAAAAGATTTAATTTCTTGCAATATTTTAAGTTAGTTAGTTTGTATTTTTTTACACGGGTTTAATTTTTTTTTTGCCTCAACGTCTTTACACAAGCAGTAGATCACGTGCCTAAAGTATTCGTAATTGATTTTACCAAACCTTATAGATTCTTGTAGACGTATTACCACAAAATCCTAGATGCTCAGATTTAACAGTTTTAGCTTTGCGGAATGCGGCCAGTAGATTGTCTCGTAATATGCGCGATGACAACTTCACTATTATGTTCTTAGGTCTGTTTTTCTGCTGGTGTGCATGTGGGACCCGGTGGATAGAAATTATATATTTTTGTGCGATCTGAAAATTAACGGCAGTACCAACCGATTCCATTACGTGTAACAGGTTTTCATTACGTAATTCAGGGACGTTACAGATTTCCACGTTGCATTGTCTCGCCTGTTGCTCTAGGGAATCTTACTTAGCCTCAATAGAATTAATCGTAAGGTCAGTTTTCTCCGATACCATACCTGATGTTTCGTCTCACAAATTTGCATTTTAAGATCATTTTGTTTTTCGATATAAAAATCCACCGAAGTTTTCAAGCCGGAAACGTCGTTATTAATATCCAACACTTGCTGTTTTAGCCTGCTTTGCTCTATTCGAATTGGCAATCGGACAAATTTTTTTTATTGCATAAATGAATAGTACTCTTAAATATGAGTAACATCTCAGAAGAAACCGTATATCAAAAGTCAATATTTTCAAAGGTACAGGGATTTGTATAAAAAATTTCGCGAGCCTCCTAAAAACGCTCCATACTAAAGTCGACCTAAAAATGACGTCACTTGTATATGAAGTAGTATGAAGTAGTATATGAAGTATATGGCCGCAGGAATATATTTGTAAATATCTCCGATATTTGTGCGTTTAAGTTCATACTTACCATAATGAATGTTTTTGTATATGATGTGAGTAAACTAATGATGTAGGTTTTGTTTACCAATTTCGCAAAAAAAAAAAAATATTTTGGTATAAAGACTCGCGAAATTTTGTATACAAATCGCTCTACCTTTGAAAATATTCACTTTTGATATACGGTTTCTTCTGAGAAGTTACTCATATTTAAGAGTACTATTCATTTATGCAATAAAAAAAAAAATCAGTCCGCTTGCCTATTTCACTTATCTCATCCCTCATGTCACGAAAAGATCGTAAAACTTCATTATTCAGTTTATTAATACTCTCATCAAGTTCATTACGCCAACTGCATAAAGTATTCTTTATCTCATCCTTGCACGCGGTGAGAGCGCTGTGGATGTCGCTACGCCAGTCTTGCATTTTAACCCTTAGTTACCTAACGTGTTTTTGAGTAACACTATCACCTAACGTCGTCGGTCATGGTGACTCCTTGTATTGTTTTTTAATTTTACAATATAATAATAGTAAAAATGAAAAAAAAAATACGATAGGTTATAAACTTTAGAACCTTTTATTATAATCAACTTCAACAAACTTTGCAAATTATTAGTTTTTATATTAATAATTAACACTTAAAAATATTTTAAATATTTTAGACAAAAAATAAAGGCATTAACAAAAATCTGAGATCTGATAAGGAACACATATTTAAACTTAACAAAATTTACTTATTTTATAAAACTTAGATAGACAACTTACTAAATAAAAATAATAATGGCACATTTAAATCACATTTTTTATAAAATTACAAGTGGTAAACATTTACTATCTTTGGCGACATTTTAGACACATTTTTTTGTGAACACAAAACGCAAATTGTTTTTTTTACATCGAAAATACATGTCGACGTTTGAAAGGCAAAACTTACCAAGCGACATTTATGCAACTTTACAGTAGAGCGTTTTAAAGTTTTTTTTTTCGAAAAAAATTCATAAATTTTTTTCTGTTAGTCGAAACTACTTCATTCCAACGAATTCGGAAAGTATTTCAAAGGCTTTATAAACTGACATTTAGAGTTTATGCAAATTATTTATATTCTCTGAAATAGTGTCGCTTAGTAACAATTTCTATAAAAATACAAACAGGTAAAAATGACTCACCGTCAACAAAATGTTGTCATGAAACAAGTAAAAGCAACTAAACATCACTAAATTATAATTATGTTGGAAGCAGAATTGCGTAACTAGAAGTAACATATTTTTTACTTACTGGTATAATTATCTAAGTAGAAAGTAGAAAAACCTTTCTGTTAGGCAATTTTTAACTACTGTACAAATTAAAAAAGATTAGTGTGGGTTATTATTGAACAAGTATAAAAATAATTAGATTTTAGTCGCACAACTCTAGATTACAACGGATAATTATCATCATAATCATTACAACCTCTTTTGTGGTACTCTACAATCATCTATTAAGAATGGTGGACGAATTAGATATACTACACCACACTATTCTAAAGCAGATTAGTGAAGGTTGTGGCTCAAGTGACCAACCCTTTGATATGAACGTCTATAGATACCACATCCCTAAGCCTCGTATGCTACTGAAATCTTTCCGTCCCATATCCCACCTGATTACCGTGAAATTAGATAGCACTTCATGACATCTTCATCATCATTATCAGCTGAGATATGCCTACTTCTAGGCAAAATCCTCCCCCAAGGATTTCCAAACCAATCGGTCCTATGCTGCCCGCATTCTTTGGCTAGTGACTTCCATTATAGCCCTCTAATGCATTTTACCTAGAGCCTTCCTATTTCTAATTATATCATAAGTAATGAAATTGTGTTGTTTTCAGAATGCTGGTGACATTGATTTAATTATTGAAAACCACAAACAGAAATCAATTGCAAGCAAATCTACTGTTCAACCGTATATTATTCTACAAGAAACATTGCTAAACTGTTCATCACCGTTGCTGGTAATTGACAATATCAAATATACATTTAATACCATCTCCCACGCATTCGACACACTTTTTAAGGCTTTTCATGTCTGATGCATCTTATCCACGAGCCTCCAATCACATTCACCTCATTATACAAAGGTGTGCTTACAAAATTGTCACCAAGTATGATAATGTTATGCCATACATTGCAGACACATTAGAATTGTAAATTATGAAATTTTGACTTTGGTTGTTATGGTAGATCCATTACTTTTCAATTATATTCATATAATTTCAAAATGTTACAGTGTCAGTATTGCGATGCAACTTTAAACAATGTAAAAACATACATTTTCTATTTGGAAGTTGCACACAAGATAATTAATTATTATATTAGTAATTATTTGATTAATGATTATTATTATTGTGATCGTGTAAGTCAGGCACATAGTGCACCCTGAAGCGCGTAAATAAGATAAGTGATTCTCCTATGTCTATTTAAACAATTGTCACTCTGGTTTTTTTTAATAATATACAAAAGTAAATATGTATACTTATCCTATGTACACGCCTCAATATTTAGATTAATGGTCCCACTCCAGTCTCCACCAAACGGGGATCGTCCCGGGTTGGAACAGATTTTACAATATTTAAATGAAAATGAATCATGTGTACAGTGTTTAAAGTCTATATTACCAAGTCACGCACAGCAGCTTGACAGGCGGGTGCGTGCGTTGACACCCGTCAACTATATAGATTAGAGGTAGAATATAGACTTTCAACACTGTGCACAAGATTAAATTTCGTTTAAAGATTGTAAAATCCGTTCCTATCCTAGATGAGACTTGCCGTTTGGTGGGGTTGGATCATAACGTTATTAAAACAATTTCTTATCTATGTTTATGGTAAACTAAGTTATCTACATAATACATCTCAATTAATGTCTTTTATGTAAGTAAATAAATTTTTATACGATTAACATCTCTTTTCATTTTGTTTAAGAAACCACTATTTGATATGCTTTTCTGTTGGTTCCTTGTATGTTGTCTTTTATTTACCTTTCAGGAAACGACTCCAGAACTTCCATTGGACTATTGGGAGTTCCTGAGCCGTATTATTAGTGGTTTTAATGTCTTATAGGTACTAAACCTATAAGACATTAAAACCACTTAACACAAGCATTTAAAACTTGTATTCAAAGGAAGTAATAATATTAGACCAAGAAATATTTTTCCCGAAACAAGAAAGGTTATTCTTTATCGTAGGTTCCATAAATTAAAATTTAAAATATTAGTTATTGGTCTAAGGATATAACTTTCTAATATTAAAATAAACACCACTTTAAATAAGTAAAATTAGTGTTCAAGCCAGATTTATTATTGTTGACAGAAAAAAATATGTATTTCAATTAAGCATATATTATTTCTAATGAAGTGATTTCTTATTTGATTGAAATCAATATTTTCTTAAAATGAAAATACATCCTAAGCTTGCATCAAGAGAATTATCAACTTACATTAAGAATTCTAATAATTCTTGGTAGAAAACGTATTATATTAAATCAATCGGAAATTGTCTTAATTCAAGATTAATTCAAATATCAGTTTAAGATTATTATTTTTTTAGTGTAAGAAAATTTATTTACTTACATAAAAGACATTAATTGAGATGTATTATGTAGATAACTTAGTTTACCATAAACATAGATAAGAAATTGTTTTAATAACGTTATGATCCAACCCCACCAAACGGCAAGTCTCATCTAGGATATGAACGGATTTTACAATCTTTAAACGAAATTTAATCTTGTGCACAGTGTTGAAAGTCTATATTCTACCTCTAATCTATATAGTTGACGGGTGTCAACGCACGCACCCGCCTGTCAAGCTGCTGTGCGTGACTTGGTAATATAGACTTTAAACACTGTACACATGATTCATTTTCATTTAAATATTGTAAAATCTGTTCCAACCCGGGACGATCCCCGTTTGGTGGAGACTGGAGTGGGACCATTAATCTAAATATTGAGGCGTGTACATAGGATAAGTATACATATTTACTTTTGTATATTATTAAAAAAAAACAGAGTGACAATTGTTTAAATAGACATAGGAGAATCACTTATCTTATTTACGCGCTTCAGGGTGCACTATGTGCCTGACTTACACGATCACAATAATAATAATCATTAATTAAATAATTACTAATATAATAATTAATTATCTTGTGTGCAACTTCCAAATAGAAAATGTATGTTTTTACATTGTTTAAAGTTGCATCGCAATACTGACACTGTAACATTTTGAAATTATATGAATATAATTGAAAAGTAATGGATCTACCACAACAACCACAGTCAAAATTTCATAATTTACAATTCTAATGTGTCTGCATTGTATGGCATAACATTATCATACTTGGTGACAATTTTGTAAGCACACCTTTGTATAATGAGGTGAATGTGATTGGAGGCTCGTGGGTAAGATGCATCAGACATGAAAAGCCTTAAAAAGTGTGTCGAATGCGTGGGAGATGGTATTAAATGTATATTTGATATTGTCAATTACCAGCAACGGTGATGAACAGTTTAGCAATATTTCTTGTAGAATAATATACGGTTGAACAGTAGATTTGCTTGCAATTGATTTCTGTTTGTGGTTTTCAATAATTAAATCAATGTCACCAGCATTCTGAAAACAACACAATTTCATTACTTATGATATAATTAGAAATAGGAAGGCTCTAGGTAAAATGCATTAGAGGGCTATAATGGAAGTCACTAGCCAAAGAATGCGGGCAGCATAGGACCGATTGGTTTGGAAATCCTTGGGGGAGGATTTTGCCTAGAAGTAGGCATATCTCAGCTGATAATGATGATGAAGATGTCATGAAGTGCTATCTAATTTCACGGTAATCAGGTGGGATATGGGACGGAAAGATTTCAGTAGCATACGAGGCTTAGGGATGTGGGGTAACTGAGAGACAAAAAGGGGACTGGAGCCGCAGGCGCCAGGTCAGAAGAGGAAGGATGTATCGAAGGTGGTAAACTACTTTACTTACCGTAACCAAAAGAAATATGGAGTCTACTGCCTCCTACGACGAAAACTTCACATTTTTGTTAAGTTGAGATAGAAATTTCCTGTACTATCAGGATATTTAAGTTCAAAATCGATATTTATCTATAACAAAACAAAATTAAAATTAGTAAATAAATATTTAGTAAATTAAAACTACCTATATAAAAACATCCCATGCGCGCTCTTGTGAGCGACATTTTTTACTTACCAAAGAGTGACTTCTAGGGTCATTTAATATGGGCCAATTCACAAAAAAATCATAGACATTTGGGTATTTAGTGCAGTTCTGTCTAAACTTAAAAGTGGCCTTCCATTTATTTATCACTTCATCAAACGGTTCATTGTTTGTTTTGAGTTTTTTTTTTTTATGTAATGAGCCAGGAAACGAGCAGACGGATCGCCTGATGGTAAGCGATTACCGCCGCCCATGGACACTCGCAACACCAGAGGAGTTACACTTGTAACTCCTCTGGTGTTGCGACTTGCGTTCCTGGTCCTTAAAATCCCCAATCCCCACCATGGGCCTTTTACAAAATGTCTGAATTTACTGTAGCTGAAAATAATAGTCCACTGTTATTAATCAAGGGAAACAATAATTAAACTAAAAATTATTAAATTACCTTTTTAACAAAAATAATTATCCTAATCGGTTTACCCGTTTAAGAGTTATGATGCCACAGGCAGACACATACACACATTTAAACAGTTATTTCAATATTACATGTCAATTTTAATCAAATTACATATTAAGATTAAATAATACCTACCCTCTTCCTCATTAGAAGCTAGACTTTTCTTGACCTACACTTCATTGAGTACTTCAGATTTTCTTTTGCGGTCTCCATACTTAAAAATTAGGTTACGCACTTTGTCCACTAATTTTCCTCTAGCAACCAAAGGCCTACCAGTCAATGATTGGCCTTTTGGAACTGGTCTTGTGAAATAAATACCAATTGATTCCGATGGAAAAATTGCCAATATTTTAGCGGCAAGTAGATTATATTCCTCGTATGTAATGTTGCTAAAATAAGTAAAAATACATTACAAAGCTGGTTCTGTAACTTTAACAACATATGATAAAAATACATACTGATTTATAATGTAGGTGTAAATATGTTTGATAATGATGTCGGTTAATTGGTTTCTCTTAGTATTATTCAATTGTTTGTGAGTTTCATAAAATTTCAAAATACTGTTTCCTCCAACTGTTGTTTGTCATAGTGTATGTCTTGAAACTCTCTGAACACTCATTAAATGACTCTGTAGGTGCCTGAAAACATAAAATATGTATGTAATGCACAGTGGCTAATTCATGTACTTACTTAATAATAATAATAATAAAAGCCTTTATTCACTGACCACATATTTTGACATTATTACTTCTAATATTAACAGTTTTCTTTCGCTTAACTACTAAACTTAATAACACATCACATCACTAACTATTTTATTGGTCAGGTTGTCCCTTGACATAGGCCTCCCCTAGTTTCTTCCACTCTTCTCTGTTCCGAGCTATCCTTCTCCATTCTTTAGGTAAATCATCCTCCCATCGTTTGATCTGGCGACCTTTCTTTCTTTTTCCATTTCTGGGATACCATTCCATGACGTCTCTGGTCCATTTCAGTTTCTGGGACCTCATAATATGACCAGTCCATTTCCATTTTAGTTTCCTGATTGTTTGCAGAACATCGATGACCTTTGTTGCTTTTCTTATTTTTGTAGTTCTCCACTTATTCTTTAATCTAATATTCAGCATGCTTCTTTCCATATTACGCTGGCAAACACTTAACTTTTGATTAATTTTGCTCGTGACTGGCCAAGTTTGGCAACCATAAGTAAGACATGGTAAAATGCATGTATTGTAGAGTTTGCTTTTTACTGGCATTGGTACTTCCTTATTTTTAACAATTTCTTTCAATGACCAGTACCGTTTCCACGTATTGCTTATTCTCCTTTCAATTTCTTTTGAATGTTGGTCTTTTATCGATATCAATTGTCCTAAATATATATATTCATCTACATATTCCACAGCGTTTTGACTTATTTCTATATTTATTTTTACTGCATTTGTCATTACTTTTGTTTTAGTTGCATTCATTGTTAAACCTGCTTTTCTGCTTTCGATGTCTAATTCTTGTAGCATAGTTTGTAACATATTTGGATTTCTAGCAAATATCACAATATTGTCCGCAAATCTTAGATGATTAAGGTTAGTTCCGTTGATATTTATTCCTTTTTCCTCCCAGTCTAAGCATCTAAATATGTCTTCCAACACAGCTATGAAAATTTTAGGAGAAAGTGGATCCCCTTGTCTAACGCCACGTTGAATGCTAAATTCTTCTCCTTGTTGTTCAAGTTTAACCGTTGCACTAGAATGTTTATAGATTTCGGCAATCATTTTTATATATTTACTTTCTACGCCCTGATTTTCAAGTGCTTTCCATATATAATTGTGGCTTAGCGAGTCAAAGGCCTTGTTATAGTCGACGAATGCTATGTAATAACTCTGCCCATATTCGTTGTACTTTTCAATTATTTGTTTAACGACATGAATGTGGTCTATCGTGGAGTAATCGGAGCGAAAACCCGCTTGTTCTCTGGGTTGATTCTCCTCTATGCGTTTTGTTATTCTGTCGAGCATTATTTTAGAGAATACTTTGTATATACTGGACATTAAACTTAATGGCCTATAATTATTTATATCGTTTTTACTCCCTTTTTTATGTAAGAGCACAATAGTACTTCTTGTCCATTGAGTTGGTATTTTTTCGGTTGTTAATATTTCGTTAAATAGGCGTGTAAGGTGTTTGGTTATTACATTGATTGCTTCTTTTAATAATTCGTTTGAAATTCTATCGGCTCCAGGTGCCTTGCCACTTTTTTGTGATTTTATTGCTTTCACGACTTCGGTTTCTAATATGCAAGGCACTCCCTCGTAATCAGCTTCTCTCTTTATATTTGTTGCTTCTTCTCTGTCGGTCCTTGTGTATAGTTTTTTATAGAATTCCGTAGCCTCTTTTACTATTGATATTCTTCTTGAAGTCAGTTTATTATTTCTATTATTAATTCTTATTCCTGGTATCCATTGTGTAAATTCTCTTAGTTGTTTTAAACCTCTTTTTATTCCTCCTGTTTTCTCTATTTGTTGTGTTAATATGTTTAATCTTTCGCTTTTCCTATGCTTTCTTATCGATTCTTGGATTTTCTTGCTGATGTTTGCTATTTTTGACGATTATCTTTTCTTTTTTGTAGCAATAAATTCCTCTCTTTCATCAACTTTATTGCTTCTTCGCCTAATTTATTTTCCTTTTCCTTTTTGACAAGCCTTGATTTGTTAAGATTTAAAAGTTCTTTTTCTAGGAAATCATATTTTTTTTGTATTGTCTTGTACTCGTCGATTCCGTTAAGTGTGGTGTCTAGTTCACGTAGGGCACTCTGCTGTAATTTTGTTGTCATTGTCCTATTTATATTTGAAGTGACAATATGTTTTCTTGAATTAGCATTTTTGCATATTATAGCTCCTCTTACCATTCTATGGTCTGACATAAAGTTTAATTTATTCACCACATCAACATTACTGAATATCTGTTTATTTCTTGCAAGTATAAAATCAATCTCGTTTCTGTCTTTGCCATTAGGAGACATCCACGTCCATTTTCTTGACATTGATTTCTTAAAAAAGCTATTCATTATTTTAAAATCATTTGAAAAAGAGAAATCTATGAGTCTGCCTCCATTGTCATTTCTCTGTCCATAACTGTAGTCTCCTAATATGAATTCGTCAATGTTTGATTTTTTTCCTATCTTAGCATTGAAGTCTCCGATCAATATAGTTTGCTTATATGTATTTTGTACTAGTTCTGTTAATTCTTTGTAGAATTTATCTTTTGCTGCTTTAGTATCTTGTTCCGTTGGTGCATAGACTTGTATAATTGACACAGGTTGCTTAAAGTCAAGCATTATATTCAGTATTGCAATTCTGTCGGATATACCTTGAAAACTAATTATTTTCTCTCTTAAATACCTTTTTATTAGAAATCCCACTCCATAAATGCCTTGTTTTTCTCCATAGAAATAAAAAATGTGTTCATCGTGCTCTCTTATCTCTTCTCCTATTCTTCTCACTTCAGAGAGACCTATAATATCCCACTTTATTAGTTTTATAGCTTCTTCTAGTTCTATTAGTCTCTCATCAGTCTTTAATGTTCTGACATTTAGTGTGGCGACATAGTATGTTTTATTATTCGTTTTCTTGTTTGAGGATGTGTTCCTAGGGGGTGGTGGTCCAGCATCCCCACGGTGACCGGCCGGATTGGGGATATTACATCTGTTAGTGATTTTTAATTGTTATTGTGTGTTGTTTGTTTTGTCATTTGCAGTTTGTTTGAAGCGGTTCATATATTCAAACGCATTTACTTTATCTGTCTTATTCATTTTGCTTGGGGCCCTTAGTCCTGAATCTCCGTTGTTCTTGCCTTCTTGTTGCGCCGGGGAAGTAGTTGGTGACCTTTTCCTTTTGTCGTTTTTGTCTTGTGTGTTTTTTCCTTTTATAACTAATTTGTCGTATCTAATGATAGCATGATTCCCTTTTGCGATCTCTGCTTGTTTCTTTGATATCAGTTGTTTCCTGATTTCAATAACTTCCTTTGGGAAGTCTTCAGTTGCGTAGATCCCTTTAGGGAAGTTTTTATTATTCTTTAGGGTTTCAGTTTTTCTCCACGACAGAGTAAATTTTACTAGTATTGGTCTACTTCGTTCTTCCGACTTCTTTCCCAATCTATATACGTCGCTAACTTCCCATCTATCGTAGTTTTCTAGTGTGCCAGTTTTTCCGGATTCATTTAATGTGTTTAAGACTATTTCCATAAGTTCCTTGCTGGTATTTTCGGTCTCTCGCACCCCATGTAGTATTAAGTTATTTTTCCGTACTTCTTTCTCTAGGTGATAATTTTTTTCTTTTAAGTTCTTTATTTCTTTCTTTAGTTGAGTGTTTTCTTCTACTAATGGATGCAGTTTACCTTCAATTGTGGATGCGATGTTTTTGTTAAAGCTCTCAGCCAATGTAGTCATTTGTTTTTTGAACTCATTTGCCAGTTCATCCATTTTTTTGTTTATCTGTTCGTTCATTTTTGATAGCAGTATTTCTGTTTGTTTATCCATTTCTTTTTTTTTTTTTTTAAATCTATGGTTATAATTTATTGTTGGCAACCCAGTTTTTGTGTTTGTCACACTATATTAATTGTCATCTGTCGGAAGTTGGTCTGTCAGATGAAATGACTTGACATTTGACACTCACTGACTTGTGCTAGCTATAACTATATGTATTTATGTTTTTCACACCACTTTTTGTCACTTTTTCTTGATTTTTCACCACAAATTCCTCTTTAATTATTGTGATTTCAATGCCGCGTATGTTATTCCGTATTCCTGATATGGTCTTTGCACAAAATAACTGAGATTTCCGGAAGAAACTAGTAATAATTCGTGGACGTCTACAACACACTCCTTTCGATTCGACTGACAGCTGACAAGTTGTACTTACTTAAGTTTACCCTAAATAACTAGTACATATAGATTGTCTTCATTGGCAAAGTTGTTAAACAAATTATGAATGTATTTTTAAACATATTGTGATTATAGAGCTTTAATATTCATTATACATCCTGCTGCATACAAAAAAAGAATAAACACTGCCCAGTTTCGCACCACCGCAAACGACAATGGATTTCACTTACATGAGCTGTGATAATTTCAGCTAACTTTATCCGGGTCCCAAGATGAGGACAGAGTTCCTTGAGGTGCTCTGGAATGAGTTTGTAGAATAACTCTGTTATTATGCTATTTGCTGCAATATAGAACCGAAATGATACATTTAAGTAATCTATGACTTAGCTTAACGTGACATGGATATGATTTTTGATGAATCTTTGCATGGGTGAGTGGCACTTCAAAAATACTATAATCTAAGGCTGGCCAGTAAAATCAATGCATACTTACACACAAAAACTTCTATAACTTCTTGCCTCGAGGAGAGTAACTACGTTGTTAATTTCGTTCATTTTGTTTTGCACTATCGTGGCGTCGGTAGTCATACCAAAAAAAAAAATAAGTAGACTAGAGGTAACTTGTCATTAAATTAAAATATTTTTAACTTTTTTTTAAACTTTATGTATTTGAAACAAGGTACTAATAAAATGTTAAGGCAAAACAGGATGTTTACTCGAAACAAGATTTTATGTCATTAGTTCAAGATATTTTTTTTTTAAATTGCTCTAGATATGATTCAAGGTACTAATTTCTTCATTAGATGAAATGTTTCATTGTGTTAAATAAACTTACAGTTTGAAATAAGTATTTCATTGTATTAGAGCAATAAAATTTGAACTTCTTAGGTTAATTTTACTTATTCTTCAATTAATTTTTTTTCCTTGATTGTAAAATTGCAACAAGAAAATATTTTTTTCATTTTGAGAATGCCATTATATAAAGATGAATAAACATTACTTGTATTAACACAATTTTCCTTAAAATAAGTTATTATGTCAAGAAAACTATTTTTCTTAATTCGAGAAATCCTTTTTATCTGTGTCCTCGCCGCCCTCTGACGGGGCCACGGGAACGATACACACATCCGCGACCTCGCCGGCGGTAGCCGCCTACAAGCGGCTCCATCATGAAAGCCCGAAGGCCCTCCACGATGGGCGCACCAGATGGTATTAGGTGCGCCTCCCTCCTCGGCCTCCACCAGTACTGTAGCAAACTCCCCCTGAGTCTGCTACTAGGAGGCCATGGGTACCAGATAAACTGGTACCCGGTGGCAGATCAGGTCTGTGGTTCTGCCACCCACCACACCACGGCCGCAGAAGATAGGGAGAACGGCGCACCGTAATACCGGCACTCCTCTTCTTCTGCGGTCCCACCTCCACGCGCGTCCTCTGCGGGCATGTTCAGCCCGCTGGGAGCGCCCTCCTCGGGCCAGCCGGCGGCAAACAGGCCGGCCCCGGTTGCCTCTTAGCTTCACCGTGGGAGACCAGTCCACGGTTACTAAGCCCCACCGCCACGACAAGGCGTGCAACCATCGGGGGGACTATAAAATTACTCCTGCGTAACTGGCCTGGTTTCAATGAAACCGGCCACCGTCACCGAGATCGGTGTGGGGAGTTATTATAAATGTGAAAGTTTGTGAGTATGGATGGATGTTTGTTACTCTTTCATGCAAAAACTACCAAACGGATTCTGATTCAGTTTGGTATGATATTAGTTTAGGTTCTGGATTAAAACAAAGGCTACTTTTTATCCCGGAAAAGTACAGCATTCCCCCGGGATAGCCGGTACTACATTTACGCGGGCGGAGCCGCGGGAAACAGCTAGTAATAGAATATCCCTCATACGGATATCTGAATCAAAAATCCTTTGAGCAAGCTATATATGTTTTTAAAAGACAGCTATCTGATAATATCCCACACTAGGTATGGGGTATACGCGATAAAAATGAATCATCCCCACTTTACATGTAGGGGTGGTATCCTAAAAATATATTTCGTCATTTTTTTAGCACTTTGTCGATGTAAAATGACTCAAACACAATAATATTATGTACATGCAAAGTTTGAGCTACGGTACCCTAACAAAGACCAAGTTGTATTATTGTGCAAATATTTAAATATTGCTGATTAGGAATTATCTACTACAGCAGACTATAAACTGCTTATCAAAATACTGCGTCCGCTTTCCTTAGCAGCGGATTCCCCAACACAATTTCAGTGTTGCCAGCGCTCAAACAAAACCAAACTAAAAGCATATTGATTTAAGCCACGTCTCCTGCGCGTTTCAATCTTCACTTTTGATTAATCTTTATTATACTTTTGGATCCTAAATGAATATATTATCTACCTACGCCAGAATAATTGTTTTAATGCCTCATCTTAAGGCAATCTGTTCAGTGCTTAGAGCTATGGCTTATGTGATGATATATCAGTCAGAGAGGCGTTTTATAATATACTTACTAAACTATATGTTGCTCGTGACTTCTTGCGCGCAAAAGTTCATCTTGCGGAAACCGTAAATTGTTTGCGTGCGTTAAAAAGTAGGACGAGGAACGCACACAAAATGTATTTTCTAATGTATTTACAATCACGTCGTTACGCATACACATACAAATATTATCAAACACATGTGTTTGTACATGTGTGCGTTTAGTTTAAAACATAAACTACCTCGTGGTCACCCACGGTGAAGCTAAGAGGCAACCGGGGCCGGCCTGTTTGCCGCCGCAGAGGACGCGCGTGGAGGTGGGACCGCAGAAGAAGAGGAGTGCCGGTATTACGGTGCGCCGTTCTCCCTATCTTCTGCGGCCGTGGAGGGATCGCAGGGGGAGAGGCGTGATGGTATTACGGTACGCCACTCTCCCTACCCCCTGCGAGCTGGCGGGGCCGTTCCGTCGAAACGGCGTTGGTGGGGCCGCAGAGGAAGATGCATGTCGGTATTGCGGTGCGCCGCTTGCCCTATCCTCTGCGACCGAGGTGTGGTCGGTGGCAGAACCACAGACCTGATCTGCCACCGGGTACCAGTTTATCTGGTACCCATGGCCTCCTAGTAGCAGACTCAGACTTTTTACGTGGTAGAGCCATGCTTCGGCACGAATGGGCCGGCTCGACCGGAGAAATACCACGGGCTCACAGAAAACCGGCGTGAAACAGCGTTTGCGCTGTGTTTCGCCGAGTGAGTGAGTTTACCGGAGGCCCAATCTCCTACCCTATTCCCTTCCGTACCCTCCCCTATCACCCTATTCCCTCTTAAAAGGCCGGCAACGCACTTGCAGCTCTTCTGATGCTGCGAGTGTCCATGGGCGACGGAAGTTGCTTTTCCATCAGGTGACCCGTTTGCTCGTTTGCCCCCATATTTCATAAAAAAAAAAAGTACTGGTGGAGGCCGAGGAGGGAGGCGCACCTAATACCATCTGGTGCGCCCATCGTGGAGGGCCTTCGGGCTTTCATGATGGAGCCGCTTGTAGGCGGCTACCGCCGGCGGGGTCGCGGATGTGTGTACGTTCCCGCGGCCCCGTCAGAGGGCGGCGAGGAGGAAGATGGGGGGGTTTTTAGTGGGTATACTATGAGTCCCACATCACCACTTGGGTGCCCCCTGCGCCTGGGCGGTATGCGTAAAGCATTTTACCCCCCGGAAAAAAAAAACGAGACGTGACGAGAGATCAGGCGCAGGTCCGACTTTTTACATGCCCATCCGACGCATGGATCATCTTTCTTGTCAGACTATCAGGTGATCAGCCTGCATTGTCCTGACCAAACTTGGAAACAACATTTTTTGTTGTTCCAATGCGGGAATCGAACCCACAACCCTCCGAGTCGAGAGCCAATGCTCTAACCACTAGACCACAGAGCCTTTTGTTTCACATTTATAATATTATTGTAATCGTTGGTGACTTTAATATTGACATTCTGAAAAATACTAAATCAAAAAATGAATTAGGAGGGAACACAAAGGAAATGGCGGGGCAAATGTCATTTTTATTCACGCAACACTAGTGCTTGCAACTATAGGTGTACCAGAATCTCATGGCAAATAGGGAAATAAAATTTTGTAGTAAGCAATACTGGGGAAACAGGATTAAACGATCTTGATACTGGTAATTTTTCCATAATGTCTTTAGTATTATTGAACATGAAATATAATAAGACTGTATGAAGAATATTCTTACACATCGGGTTAATAATAACATATACCTATTTAAAAAACTAAAAAAATACGCTTTTAAAGAATATCGAACTAAAAAGTTGAAAATAATTTTAATTTTTTTTAAAATAAACTTAAAACAGTATTAGTATATAAAAAATACTAGTATAATTGAGGGAAAAGCGTGGGTCGCTCGATATACGAAAATTATCGCACAAAGCGCCCCACGCTTTTCCCTCAATTATACTAGTATTTTTTATATACTACTGTTATAAGTTTATTTTTAAAAAATTTAAAATTATTTTCAACTTTTTAGTTCGATATTCTTTAAAAGCGTGTTTTAAAGCTACCAGACCCGAGGAAGGCAGCAGGCGCGCAAGAGAGAGTTACATACAAGCAAACAAACAAGCTTACATACAGGTTATGTTAATATAGGTAAGCGTGTTAAAAACTAGCATTAATTACCCTTGGCTTTGTTTTTAAATTTTTATTCCCATCTTATCCACGAGGCTGAATATAAGAAAACGCTGAAATATCATCCAAATATGTCCAAGAAATATAAAGTTTTATACAAACTTTTATCCCCTTTTTTACCCCCTTGGAGATTGAATTTTGAAAAATTCTTCCTTAGTGGCCTACATCATATAATACTTGTGCAAAATTTCAACTTTCTAGTATTAAGGGTTTTGCTTGTGCGTCGATACATCAGTCAATCAGATTTGTCTTTTATATTTATATAGATTTAAGACATCATGTCATGAAAAATAAATCAATCGTAAATTACTTAAATACTTATTTATTACAAATAACATACAATTAAATTTGCAACAGTTTATTTACTGTTGGAATTTCCTTTCAAACTGTATAGAACTCGTTTTCTTTATTCCTAAATAACTGTAAATCGAAACTGTCTCAGTTGATTTTCTTCTTTCCTCTTCTCCTCCTTTTACAAAGCATGGAAAACAAACCATCATTCGATGTGCCATCAGCTACGATTCACCGTATATTAGTACTGGAAACACCTATAAAGAAGTCACAATATGTACCTAAGAAAAATATAAAAAACTAAAAGTATCAAAACCACTCACTCTAACTTACCGGTCAACTCTACCACAAACTTTAAATTTTAACAATGAGTTCGATTTACACATTCTTCTTTGTTTATTTTACGATAGAATGTGAAAACATTATTTCTCGCTTGGGATTGAATTGGCTTTTTCGATATTTTCACAAAAACAACAAATTCCAAGAACATATTCACAAAATTTTAGCAGCGGTTGACAGATCACGTACTTTGATTTGACGGGTCACACATGACATTGCCATATGAAAATCACATTTTTTTATTTTTTAAAAATGCCATGAGATTCTGGTACACCTATATCGATATTTATTCAATAATACGATACTTTCCATGGTGTAACATAGAGGTGGGATATAACAGGTTAAATACGATACCTGTTATACCTGTTACTATTATACATAACTACCTGTTTCGGATACCTGTTATGTAGATACCTGTAGGTATGTAGTATACCTGTACGTATACTACATACCTACTAACATGTAACAGTCATGTTAGTAGGTATGTAGTATACGTACTCAGTTCAATTACTAGGTACTTCCAAACGTTTACTTAAATTCCTGATATTGTAAATGTATTTGTTCTTAATGTTTAGCGTAATGTTAGAATTTATAACACTGTAGTCTGTAAATTTAATTATAATTTTTAATTAATAAGTAGAATTGTATCGTATTATGAAGTCCTTTTTATTTTTGTTTTATTATATACCCCTATTCTTCCCCCATAGGACAGGCTGCGCCTAGTTTGGGGGATAGAACAAATAGTCAATATTCGTAAACTACTTTGCATTAAACTATTTATTTATATATTATCAAGTTTAAAAAAATGTTTTTTTTTGTTTACAGAATTTACAAAAACAGTACTTGTCAGCTGATAATTGGCTATTGTCAATGTCAAGTATCAACTGTCAACTGCTGTCCTGAGAAAGCGAAAAAGGAGAGGCACTTATTTTTATTAATCAAATAAATGGCATCGGCTTTTAACCATTTGCCAGTGTCAAGTTAAAAAGGCGGGAAATAGAATATTCGTTCCAATTTTCATCACAGTATTCTATTACTATTACCGTATTTCTAAATCGTCAAGTCCTTGGTCAAAGTCCAAATAAATAGTCAGGGTAGTCAATGAGTCGTCAGTCGATTCAGTAAAGTGGTAGACGCTTTACTGACACTTCTTTTGGCGGAAAACCGCAAAATAGCCCGCATTTTGTAGTTGTATCACTTGCCCACATTTGTACACGACAACGAATATCTAATGGTAAATATTCTACCAATATTAGGCATTAAAACCGAAATAACAATATTTTTTAAAGAAAAGCAAATACACAACTTTGCTGATTGACTTTAGAATTTTTAAATTGATTAGTTGATAGTTCAAAGCTAAGGTTCAAAGAGAATAATTAATAATCAATACTCCCTAGGAACTTTCAGTATTAAGTTTTTACTACTTTACTGAATCGACTGACTTGACTTTGAGTGCACTGACTGCTTATTTGGACTTTGGACTTGACTACGGTGTTAAAAATTTAAAAGAAAATTAAATTTCCCGCTCTTTCATTTTGACACTGGCAAATGGTTTGAAGCCGCAACGCGTATAAAAAAAAAGACAGAACTCGTGACAAATGACGTCTGTCTATAACCCGACCATATGTAATGGCACGTAGTGTATATGGGAATTGTTCTTGATTGACTACAACCTGATCTTTTTACTAAAAAAATACTAATTATTTCTCATTCTAGCAAGTTAAATACTAAGTGCCTTTCGTTTTTGCATATGGAGTCGTTGTATGTGTAACAGAGAGACAAGATCGGACTATAGTATATCGGTAACATGTACTCACGTACGCTGTACTCAGGTAGTTATTTTTTACTTGTTACGCTGCTAGTAACTGACATATTCTGTTATGTTATTTATTACCTATTAATTTAATAACTGGATATCGACTGTTATATGTTATTTCCAATTACCTGTTCCTTTTTACCTGTTACGTTAAATACGTCCCACCTCTAGTGTAACATAATAATAAATATATTCATCATAAGTTATTTATTTGGTAATTCTTTAATTAATTTGTAACACTTACGTCGTATGTACACATCCTATCTTCATATATCATAATATATCGTCGGCTATCTATCTATCTCTCTTCCTCTCGTACTTACCTTTCACTCACGATATAGCTGCGTTCGCTCCATGGCGGCACGATCGCCTTATTATTTTTGGATTCCTTATCATAATCAATCCTACATAGGTACATATAACTGATGTAGGTACCTAACTAACTCGTCTAAGTTGTTTTATTAATATAGGCACAATATATCGACGGCGTCTACGTACTTTATTGTATCTGAAAAACGCTACTTTTCAGGAGAGCGATTTAAAGTTTATTTTTCGTACAACTTTGTCCATAATAGTCATAGATATATAATATTAAGAAGAGGTAGATATGTTATAAACGCGTAAAAATGAAGACTCGAATTAGCCCGAGTCGGGCCAATTTTGGTTAGTGTGCTCCTTGAGTAATAGCGTGTTTTGTGTTACTATGCGACGTTGACACATTGACACGCGTCCCATGTCAATGTGTGTCGTGGCACAGAAATATTGTCAGTTTTGTAAGGATATAACGTATCTATATATTAATTAATCAAAGATAATAGTCATATCCTTATAAAAATTTGCATAGGCAGTAGTATTGTTAGGATAACAAATTAGCGCATTGAATCAAATATTCCCGAAAATTGAGTTATGATAGTATACCACGTAAATGAGCTTGCTCTCTTAATCGTAACTGGCACTATTAACTATTTTCTAGAAACTGCTTAAACAAAAATGTAATGGATTTGCCATTTCCGATAGTATACGTTGGTATTTATCACGAATATTTTATTGTAAGTGTCACATACGGTTATTTACTTCGTAGATTGCTTGTACTTACCATTAATTCTTATGAAATAACAAGAATAAAATGTACATAAAATGTCTTTACTATCGTGGTTAATACAGTACTTTGTGCACTTATTTGTTTTTCGTCCTTCTAATATTGTAAATGAAAAAGTTTGTGAGGATGGATGGAAGGATGTTTGTTACTCTTTTACGCAAAAACTACTGAACTCATTTTCGTAAAATTTAGTTTGGTGGAAGTTTAGGCTCTGAATTAAAACATAGTACTTTTTATCCCGAAAAAGTACAGTGTTCCTTTGGGTACTGTATTTATGCGGGCGGAGGCACGGGCAATACCTAGTTAACCACTGTATTACAGTAACAGAAAAAAAACATAAATAATTCGTGAAATACGTATTTTGTAGGTACCTATATAATTTGCTACTGGGTTTACAATCTTTAAGAATCTTCGTATGTAGCACGTGTTGCGATAAAAGTAACCTTTATCCTTCTCTTAGTCCTGACTCACCCCAAATTTTCAGTAAATAAATCAGTTCAGTAGTTTGTACATGATATAGACTAAGTAACTTTTACATTAATTATAATAATAATAGTATGCATTATATTATTTGTTAGGCGAAAATTTTAAAAATCAACTAGCGTTTGCCCGCGTCTCCGCCTGTGTAAATACAGTATCCCTTGGAAATATTGTATTTTTTTCTGGGTAAGAAGTAGTGTTAAGGACAGCGGCATCGACTCAAAATAACATGAACTAAACAAACGATGAACGCTTCTCAGTGATCAGAAACGTTTCTAAACTGTGAGTAAATATTACAAAAACTCTTAAGAGTGAAAAACTAGTGAAAATATAAGTGTTAAATTTCATAGCATTAGTGTAAAAAAATTGTTTTATAATCGTGACTTTATTTTGATCATAAATTTTTAATCGTAGCTTATTTTAACTTGAAATTTGATGTAGTACATAAGTAAATATAATAGCTAATGTAAATAACAAAGATGTAATGTGATGTGATTATAATGTAAATGCATTTGCAGAAATTACGACTACTTAAATACGAATACCTAGACTTAAGAAATGAAAGGAAATATCCTGAAATTTGAACTTGATACCTTTTTTAGATGATATTCTGAAATAAACTCGAAAATTCAATTCATTATAATTATGTAGGTATATAGATAAAAACCTATTTGAATAGGTGAAAAATATCGATATATCGATAATAGGTTTTTATATAGATAAAAACCTATTTGAATAGGTGAAAAATATCGATAGTATACATAATTATAATGTAAGATTGTAACTAATAATTATTTTCATAGCTGTTTAAGATGACTCCTACACAAGGCTTTCCTAATTTAGAAACCGTTTTATAACTATCGATATTTTTCACCTATTCAAATAGGTTTTTATCTATATACCTACATAATTATAATGAATTGAATTTTCGAGTTTATTTCAGAATATCATCTAAAAAAGGTATCAAGTTCAAATTTCAGGATATTTCCTTTCATTTCTTAAGTCTAGGTATTCGTATTTAAGTAGTCGTAATTTCTGCAAATGCATTTACATTATAATCACATCACATTACATCTTTGTTATTTACATTAGCTATTATTTTTACTTATGTACTACATCAAATTTCAAGTTAAAATAAGCTACGATTAAAAATTTATGATCAAAATAAAGTCACGATTATAAAACAATTTTTTTACACTAATGCTATGAAATTTAACACTTATATTTTCACTAGTTTTTCACTCTTAAGAGTTTTTGTAATATTTACTCACAGTTTAGAAACGTTTCTGATCACTGAGAAGCGTTCATCGTTTGTTTAGTTCATGTTATTTTGAGTCGATGCCGCTGTCCTTAACACTACTTCTTACCCAGAAAAAAATACAATATTTCCAAGGGATACTGTATTTACACAGGCGGAGCCGCAGGCAAACGCTAGTTGATTTTTAAAATTTTCGCCTAACAAATAATATAATGCATACTATTATTATTATAATTAATGTAAAAGTTACTTAGTCTATATCATGTACAAACTACTGAACTGATTTATTTACTGAAAATTTGGGGTGAGTCAGGACTAAGAGAAGGATAAAGGTTACTTTTATCGCAACACGTGCTACATACGAAGATTCTTAAAGATTGTAAACCCAGTAGCAAATTATATAGGTACCTACAAAATACGTATTTCACGAATTATTTATGTTTTTTTTCTGTTACTGTAATACAGTGGTTAACTAGGTATTGCCCGTGCCTCCGCCCGCATAAATACAGTACCCAAAGGAACACTGTACTTTTTCGGGATAAAAAGTACTATGTTTTAATTCAGAGCCTAAACTTCCACCAAACTAAATTTTACGAAAATGAGTTCAGTAGTTTTTGCGTAAAAGAGTAACAAACATCCTTCCATCCATCCTCACAAACTTTTTCATTTACAATATTAGAAGGACGAAAAACAAATAAGTGCACAAAGTACTGTATTAACCACGATAGTAAAGACATTTTATGTACATTTTATTCTTGTTATTTCATAAGAATTAATGGTAAGTACAAGCAATCTACGAAGTAAATAACCGTATGTGACACTTACAATAAAATATTCGTGATAAATACCAACGTATACTATCGGAAATGGCAAATCCATTACATTTTTGTTTAAGCAGTTTCTAGAAAATAGTTAATAGTGCCAGTTACGATTAAGAGAGCAAGCTCATTTACGTGGTATACTATCATAACTCAATTTTCGGGAATATTTGATTCAATGCGCTAATTTGTTATCCTAACAATACTACTGCCTATGCAAATTTTTATAAGGATATGACTATTATCTTTGATTAATTAATATATAGATACGTTATATCCTTACAAAACTGACAATATTTCTGTGCC
Source organism: Glaucopsyche alexis (assembly GCA_905404095.1). NCBI lineage: Eukaryota > Metazoa > Arthropoda > Insecta > Lepidoptera > Lycaenidae > Glaucopsyche > Glaucopsyche alexis. The sequence goes on from FR990057.1 coordinate 3,554,592, forward strand.
ACGACACACATTGACATGGGTCGCGTGTCAATGTGTCAACGTCGCATAGTAACACAAAACACGCTATTACTCAAGGAGCACACTAACCAAAATTGGCCCGACTCGGGCTAATTCGAGTCTTCATTTTTACGCGTTTATAACATATCTACCTCTTTTTAATATTATATATCTATGACTATTATGGACAAAGTTGTACGAAAAATAAACTTTAAATCGCTCTCCTGAAAAGTAGCGTTTTTCAGATACAATAAAGTACGTAGGCGCCGTCGATATATTGTGCCTATATTAATAAAACAACTTAGACGAGTTAGTTAGGTACCTACATCAGTTATATGTACCTATGTAGGATTGATTTTGATAAGGAATCCAAAAATAATAAGGCGATCGTGCCGCCATGGAGCGAACGCAGCTATATCGTGAGTGAAAGGTAAGTACGAGAGGAAGAGAGATAGATAGATAGCCGACGATATATTATGATATATGAAGATAGGATGTGTACATACGACGTAAGTGTTACAAATTAATTAAAGAATTACCAAATAAATAACTTATGATGAATATATTTATTATTATGTTACACTAGAGGTGGGACGTATTTAACGTAACAGGTAAAAAGGAACAGGTAATTGGAAATAACATATAACAGTCGATATCCAGTTATTAAATTAATAGGTAATAAATAACATAACAGAATATGTCAGTTACTAGCAGCGTAACAAGTAAAAAATAACTACCTGAGTACAGCGTACGTGAGTACGTGTTACCGATATACTATAGTCCGATCTTGTCTCTCTGTTACACATACAACGACTCCATATGCAAAAACGAAAGGCACTTAGTATTTACCTTGCTAGAATGAGAAATAATTAGTATTTTTTTAGTAAAAAGATCAGGTTGTAGTCAATCAAGAACAATTCCCATATACACTACGTGCCATTACATATGGTCGGGTTATAGACAGACGTCATTTGTCACGAGTTCTGTCTTTTTTTTTATACGCGTTGCGGCTTCAAACCATTTGCCAGTGTCAAAATGAAAGAGCGGGAAATTTAATTTTCTTTTAAATTTTTAACACCGTAGTCAAGTCCAAAGTCCAAATAAGCAGTCAGTGCACTCAAAGTCAAGTCAGTCGATTCAGTAAAGTAGTAAAAACTTAATACTGAAAGTTCCTAGGGAGTATTGATTATTAATTATTCTCTTTGAACCTTAGCTTTGAACTATCAACTAATCAATTTAAAAATTCTAAAGTCAATCAGCAAAGTTGTGTATTTGCTTTTCTTTAAAAAATATTGTTATTTCGGTTTTAATGCCTAATATTGGTAGAATATTTACCATTAGATATTCGTTGTCGTGTACAAATGTGGGCAAGTGATACAACTACAAAATGCGGGCTATTTTGCGGTTTTCCGCCAAAAGAAGTGTCAGTAAAGCGTCTACCACTTTACTGAATCGACTGACGACTCATTGACTACCCTGACTATTTATTTGGACTTTGACCAAGGACTTGACGATTTAGAAATACGGTAATAGTAATAGAATACGGTGATGAAAATTGGAACGAATATTCTATTTCCCGCCTTTTTAACTTGACACTGGCAAATGGTTAAAAGCCGATGCCATTTATTTGATTAATAAAAATAAGTGCCTCTCCTTTTTCGCTTTCTCAGGACAGCAGTTGACAGTTGATACTTGACATTGACAATAGCCAATTATCAGCTGACAAGTACTGTTTTTGTAAATTCTGTAAACAAAAAAAAAACATTTTTTAAACTTGATAATATATAAATAAATAGTTTAATGCAAAGTAGTTTACGAATATTGACTATTTGTTCTATCCCCCAAACTAGGCGCAGCCTGTCCTATGGGGGAAGAATAGGGGTATATAATAAAACAAAAATAAAAAGGACTTCATAATACGATACAATTCTACTTATTAATTAAAAATTATAATTAAATTTACAGACTACAGTGTTATAAATTCTAACATTACGCTAAATATTAAGAACAAATACATTTACAATATCAGGAATTTAAGTAAACGTTTGGAAGTACCTAGTAATTGAACTGAGTACGTAGTAACAGGTATCCGAAACAGGTAGTTATGTATAATAGTAACAGGTATAACAGGTATCGTATTTAACCTGTTATATGCCACCTCTATGTTACACCATGGAAAGTATCGTATTATTGAATAAATATCGATAGTTGCAAGCACTAGTGTTGCGTGAATAAAAATGACATTTGCCCCGCCATTTCCTTTGTGTTCCCTCCTAATTCATTTTTTGATTTAGTATTTTTCAGAATGTCCATATTAAAGTCACCAACGATTACAATAATATTATAAATGTGAAACAAAAGGCTCTGTGGTCTAGTGGTTAGAGCATTGGCTCTCGACTCGGAGGGTTGTGGGTTCGATTCCCGCATTGGAACAACAAAAAATGTTGTTTCCAAGTTTGGTCAGGACAATGCAGGCTGATCACCTGATAGTCTGACAAGAAAGATGATCCATGCTAAACAGCTATGAAAATAATTATTAGTTACAATCTTACATTAAAAAAACTTAGGCCTTTGCATCCGTTAATGGATGATTTATACAGTATTCTTCGAGCGAAGTAACCACTCTTGAAATACTGTAGTGCCTGGGACAGTTGGTTTTTAAATGTCGTATGGTTGCCCAAGCACATACGGCATTCTCACAACATAGTCAGCCTAGTCCAGAGGAAAGAACTAGTCAATACATCTGGGGCCAACTATGTGCGGGTTTCCTCACGATGTTTTCCTTCACCGTTAGAGCGTCCGTATAATGTACTTGAGATCTGAAAAAGTCTCATTAGTACACGCCACAACCTGGGATTGACACTCTCGAGTGCGAACCAAACGGTCTACCCACTAGGCTACGGAGCTCCAATCTTAAATTATAATTATGTATACTATCGATATTTTTCACCTATTCAAATAGGTTTTTATCTATATAAAAACCTATTTGAATAGGTGAAAAACATCGATAGTTATAAAATGGTTTCTAAATTAGGAAAGCCTAAACTAAATATTTCAGATGTTGTCCGATCCCCCATTGCACCACATACTTCATGGCACAAACATTTTAGGATGCCATACACCAATGATTAAATGTTGTTTTATACAGAAAAACAATAATCTATTATTATTTATTTAATTTATTTATTATTTATTTATTTATAAACAATAGTAAGTGGCACTTTCGATAAATTGTAAAATTCCATATATCACGTAAAGTATCGTATATGTCAGATTCGATACAAATATGTTAAAGAAAAGCGATGTTTCCTACCGGAACTGCAACTTATGATATTTTTGGAAAATGAAAATCCATCTTAAGCATCATAAAATCAGGTTTGATCTGCCCGATCCAATACTTTATTCAGTAACATTTTCAATTCAAGAAAAACAATATGAATGCTAATTGGTACAACATAATATTTAAGTAACTAATATTCAAAACTAAAAAAAAATGACGCGCGTGTACTCCGGCGAACACTCACGTCAGTGGCAGTTACGGCCTTGTCGCACACTCAGGTGCGCAACGTAAACTCGAGTAATTAAGTTACATACGTTGGTATCGGTCGGACAAAGTCATGTGTTACGATAAAATAATACTCAAAAAAACGCACTTGCAATGGGTTTTTAAAATTTTTGAAAACGTAGTACTAAAGATACCTAAAAGTAGAATCAAAATATAATAAAAAATATGACATTTTGCAGATACAATAAAGTACGTAGTCCCGTCCCGCGCTCGTTTACCGCCGCGGCGCATCACCCGCTTTTAGCGCTATTTTCACTTCTAAATTAAAATTATAAATATTGGTCATCGAGTTCCGGGAGTTATGTCATGGGATACTCATCCCAACTTACCTGTCCGGTTGTTGTGGTATAGTATACGGGTATGCGACCCCGGCTTCCCTAGCTATTACTGTCCTATCCCTTGCCCTCCTGGGCGGTGATATCCTACATTCCTATTTCCCACTCTAACTTACCAATCTTCCTTTCCACACCACCAATCCTTCCCTTTGCCTATTCCAACCCTCTCCGCCAATCCGTGGGAACGCAATGGATAATCGTAAAAATAATTTAATTATCCAAAATGGCAGCGATGTGGTTCGCCACCCATCACGTCTCGTTCTCGCGGAGGCGAAAAGTGGCCCATGGAGAGCCGCTTCGCTACGTTGAATGTAAGAGGCGGAATGGATGGTAAGAATGAAAGTGGACGAAGCGAAACAAGTATGTAAGGATCGTAGCAAGTGGAAAGAAGTGGCCGAGGCCTACCCCTACGGGAAAGAGGCGTGATTATATGTATGTATGTATGTATGAGTTCCGGGAGTTGGGACTTTTTTTTAGGAAATTTAAGGGTTTTTTTTTTCAAAATTCGGATATCCTTATTAGTTTCCGAGATATTTTCAAAAAACCACACCCCTTTTAGTTTTTTACAAAAATTGTTTAGGTATAACTTTTGCAATTTTTTCGCGCCCCTGTTGAAATTTTTCAAAAAGAGGTCATTCCGAAATCCGAATCGAATGATCCCAAGATCATCATTTTCGGTGCCCTTGAACAGAAATTCACTGAAATGGATCTTGTGACTCAGACTAATACTTCCAGAATATCTTCGGTAATTGAAAAGTACCTAATTTTAAAAATACTTGAAATATACACAAAGTTATTAGGTAATCTGAAATAAATAAATATAGATACTAGTAAATACATACATACATACATACATATAATCACGCCTTTTTCCCGTAGGGGTAGGCAGAGACCATTTCCTCCACTTGCTACGATCCTTACATACTTGTTTCGCTTCATCCACTTTCATTGTTACCATCCATTCCTCCTCTTACATTCAACGTAGCCAAGCGTCTCTCCATGGGCCACTTTTCGCCTCCGCGAGAAACGAGACGTGATGGGTTGCGAACCACATCGCCGCCATTTTTGGATAATTAAATTATTTTTGGTTATCCATTGCGTTTCCACGGATTGGTGGAGAGGGTAGGAATAGGGAAAGGGAAGGATAGGTGGTGTGAAAAGGAAGATTGGTAAGTTAAAGTGGGAAATAGGGAATGTAGGATATTACCGCCCAGGAGGGCAAGGGATAGGACAGTAATAGCTAGGGAAGCCGAGGTCCATAGATAATACAGATATATATTCCGGGGTCGCATACCCGTATACCTACTATACCACAACTACCGGACAGGTAAGTTGGGAAGAGTATCCCATGACAGAAGTACTAGGTAGGTATAAATAAAAAACTGAGTAGATCATCAAAATTAAAAAAAAACTTTACTGCAATACACATTTTCCAATTACGAAAGGTACCTACAAACTTATATTATTACGAATAATGTAAAATATTATAAAAGTCATAAGTTAAAACAAGTAATTAATGCCCTTTGTTGTTTTTCTAATTTCTACGACAATTTACGCATAATACGGTATTATACTTATTAATATTATACCGCTCACGCCTTGTCACTTTTGTTGGCAAAATTGCCTAGCGAATATATAATTCTTTGCTAGCGATGCGGACGGCCGGGCCGGCCGAATTTCTCTTTGGGCCGAATGACCATATTTTAGTTCTCGGTTAACTGTGATTTCTAAATCACGAGATGGTCATTTTTTGCCATGCCGGCGAAATCATGGCGCATGGGGTTTTAAGTCGATAAATATTTAAATATATTATATAATATAAATATTTATATATAAACCCCGATTTACTTCAAAATAGGGTTTTTTTCCAAATTTTTCAAAACTGATTATGTTTAAAGATTGGGACGAACTATTTAACAGAAAAATAAATATAAATAAATTCATTGAACTAATTAAAGTGGAATTTATTTTTAATTTTCTCACGATTGCACACCTTGGGAATAAGCTGCACCCCTACAAAGATGTATTTAATATATAGATTTAAGTTTACAATGTAAAATAAATATTTCTTTTAAAATAACAATTTTCCATCTTTTTGCTAAAAGATGGTCCCGTGCGAGTTTGTTACGCCGGTTCTTCTCGGCGGGTTAGGGTTGAACCGGTGGTAGCTTTTTCTGTTGACTTTCCGAAAATAGCTTGTTAAGTTTTATTTGGATATAAAAATTTTCATTTTAATTTTCAATGGTTTTGCATTTACCGCCAAAACACTTGGTTTTAAAATTAAAAATAAATGGTATTCTTTACTTTAAATTTGTTATTTATTAATTAACTTTTCGAAGGAGTCATGGACAACAATTCTATACGATTGGCTCTGCTTTTTTTAGCTCTGAAAAATTTATAGATTGTCTTAACAATTTTAAGTACAAGAAATATAGCTAAAATACCAGTCAATACATACAATATCAAAGTTTTGTGTTCCTCTCTGTTTTCGCTGATACCAACATCAGTTTTGTTGTAATATTTTTCAGGAGTAGTATCCCCTTTCGTTGTTTCTTTTCTGTACTGCCCTATTTCATTTAACATTGACTTAATAATTTTATTGTTATTCTCATGCTCCTCCTTTTGATTTTTAACATATTCTGTTAGAAGTACTCGCAAAACATTTATTTTATTCATTGATATTTGGCTACTATTAAAAATGTCTTTAAAGGTATGTGTAAAATTGGATAGTTCAGTTTGCATGTTGGTAAAGGTATTCGATGAAGTTTTATTGTTAAGGGAATCCAACAATTTGATTAGCTTTTCTTGGTACTGTGCGTTGTATGTAGTCAAATTTTCATATTTATTATTGTTGCTATCGTTTAAGTCCAAAATGGTTGATGTTCTACAAGTTATGCCATTAATATTTTCAACATGAAAGTTTTTTATTTCTGCTGTAACGTTTAATTTTAGTTGCTTAAGATAAGTAATTTCATTACAGTTTAGCGGATTACTACCAATACTAAGAGTTTTTAAATAATATCCTATAAAGTTGTTTATATAGATGCTTGTTATGTTGTTAGAATCTAGAATTAAATATCTTATTAACGGTGTTGCATGCAAGAGATTAGAATCAAAGTTGGTGATTTCATTATGCGAAAGATTGAGAATACGAAGATTAGTTAATCCGTCTAAAACTCCAAACTGTAAGAACACTAGCTGATTACTGTGTAGGTCTAGTATATTTATTGAATTTGTATGTAGAAATGTTCCTGGTTCAATTAAAGAAATATTATTTGAACTTAAGTCAATCCAGTTTAGATCATACATTACTTGAAAAGATTTTTGATTGAGCGAAGTTATCATGTTAGAACTTAAGTCTACTCGCAATATATCTTTTACATTAAATATGTGAACGATATTTAAATTATTAATATTGCAAAACGATAAGTCCAGTGTCTTTATAGACACGTTGGTCGCATGTTCAAAATTGATCGAATTTGTACGGGCAAAATAAGCTTCAGAAAGAAGTAAATTATTAAAAATAGTGCCGTCTATTGTTAAATTCGCATTCATGGATAAGTTGATGGTGTTAATTTTTTTTGTAGTCTGAAAAGTACTAGAATCTATCTGTAGTAAATTATTAGAGGACAAATTAATTTTTTTCAATTCAAATAAATTGGCTAAAGTGGTATTTGTAATATTTGTTAACTTATTGTTGTTTAAATATAATTCTTTGAGTTTAGGAGTGTTAGTTGTATTTAACACAAATATTCGAATTTCATTAAAAGAAAAGTCCAATATTTCGGTAGCCCCTGACCCTCTGAACGTTTCAAAGCCGATAGAAGTAAGTTTCCCAAAAGATGAATTTAGGAACTTAAGATTAGGAAGATCAGACAAAGAATAATTTTCAAAGCACAATATTCCAGTGTTTATGAGATGCAAATACCTTAAGTTATTTAAATTATGAAATACATTTGAATTTATAGGTTTTTCTATAAAATTGTTATTTAAAATTATATTCTTTAACTGCTCAAGATTTGAAAATGAACCCATTTCAATACTTTCTATTTCATTAAAAGACAAATCAATTTTAGTAACAGAAAACATTTTTGTGAATGTGTTATTTGTTATGTATTTTATTCTATTGTGAGACAAATCGATTTCAGCGACAAGTTTCAAGTCTGATGTTTCAAAGTCTAAATCAATAAACAAATTTCGTGATAGATCGAGATTGACCAGTTTTCCTAATCCTGTGAATGCAGTTCTGGATACATGATTTATCAAGTTCCTGCTCAAATTTAGCATTTTCAAGTGATTTCCCAAACAAGAAAATGCTTGCAAACCCAATGAAGTGATTCTTTCTCCGCTCAAGTCTAGTTTACTTGTTGTGATTCCGATAAAAGTATCATTTTCTATTGATCCTGTTAATATATTTTTGTCAAAATAAAATTGAGTGATATTTTTGTTTTCAAATGTTCCTCTATCAATTGTTTCCAACAAATTACATTCCAGTTGTATAGTATTTAAGTTTACATTCCGTTCAAACACTTTCTTTCGTAGAACACTAATTTTATTGTAACTTAGATCAATTTTTTCTAACTTAACAAGATTGGTAAATGTGTCGTCATCCAAATTTTTTACGAGATTAGAGCTTAAATTTAATGACCGTAGGTTAGTTAAGGTTCTAAAATTTAAATTATTGACAGTTGTTAGTTGATTATAATCTAAACTAATCTTTTGTAAATTTACGAATCTAGCTAAACTTACTCCCAATTCTGCTAATTGATTGTTAGATAAATGTAGTTTTTGTAAGCCCTGTAAGCCTTCGAATGAAAGTATATCTAATGATGTGAGTAAATTGTAAGATAAATCTAAAAGTAACAGTTTATTACAATTAATAAAGCTATTTAAAGGAATTTCCCTAATCAAGTTGTAACTGAGATCAATCTTTTCGATTGAACTACTGCGAACTAATCCAAAATGTTCATTTTCTATAATCGATATGGAATTATGTGATACGTTAATGCTATTTAAATTATTCAGCTTTGACAATTTATCGAAATTAATAGAATCTAGTGCATTATCTGTTACAGCGATTTGTATGATATTATTCATATTGTATATTTGAGATGGAAATGAAATTATATCGCCATTTTTGATTTCCAAGTCCCTTACTGAGGCTTTGTAAGGTACGTCTTTTAAAGGGTCTTCAGTGTTACCTATAAACATTCTTTCCAATATAATATGTAGGCGCTTATCCCTCGGAGGATAATTTTGGAAGTTGTTGTTGTCGTCATCGTCCTCGTCGTCATAGTAGTCGTCTTGTGAACGTTCATGTCTACAGTTGTCATCTATGATACCTTCCATGTTGCCCGTAGATTCAGAGCAAAATACCTTTACGTCACATAGACTATCCGTTTTTGACAACACTTCGATTCCACAGTCTTTTGCTTCGGTTTTACTAAGCATCATCACAAGGAGAATTAATAGCTTCGTATTCCTGGAAATAAAACATTTTATTACTCTCTGTTGTACCTATGATGTTGAATAAAATCTTCTGATTAATTTTTCTTTCGAATTCTATTAGAATTCATTTACAAAAAATATTTTTTTGTTTATTCAATTTATCGTTTCGAAAGCGGAACCTTAAAGCCATCCATCTTTCTCACACATCCAATTTTTGACGAAATCCATGGTTGGTGGACATGTTTGGACGAAATCCAAAAACATGGTTTTAGTTTAAAACAACAATTATTCATTTTATTCAAAGTGTTTTATTTAAGCTCATATCCAAGATCTTCAACCTAATAAGCCCGAAATCCAATATTTTCAAATATAATATGTTGCTAAAACTCCTACTACTATTATAAATGTGAAAATTTGTGAGGATAAATGGATGGATGTATTGGTGGATGAATGTTTGTTAGGTACTCGTTCACGCAAAATCTACTGAACGGATTTCAATGAAATTTCGTATGGTTAGTAGTTTACCATAAACATTTCATCGGAATCCGTTCAGTAGTTTTTGCGTAAATAGTAACAAATAGACATCCACACATCCATACATCCATCCATTCATCCTCACAAACTTTCATATTTATAAAATTACTAGCGACCCGCCCCAGCTTCGCACGGGTACAATACTAATACTACAAAATGTCTTTAAACCTCTAACAAAACGGGCGAAACCTAGTCAAAACAAACAGAAACAAATTAATATAGGTACCTACTAAAATTCAATGAAATAAGTAGGTGGGTATACTTTTATCGTATGAAATACCATAGATCTAAACCCCCCCGCACGCGCACTTGTGACGCCCACTTCGCAACGGGCCGTGCATCAGAAATCGTAATATTTTAATTTCGCCATAACTTCAAAACCAAACGTCCAATTTCAATCATTCAAAGACCAAATATTATCTACATAAACTGTATTTAGTGATGAAATAATTTATTTTGATAAGGATTAATAGCATGAGTAAAATAAACGCGTTTAAATGTAGTCCAAAAAAAATTCAAGATTTCTAAATAAAGAAATGGTTGTGGTGCCTCACTCGACATAGATAGGTATAGTGTGTCGCGGACTTTTTTGTAGATATTTATAAGATCTACAATTAATTAGAACATTTTATGGTTCTATCTTTTATAGTTTAGGCAGCGTACGCAAAATAAGTAACTTTTCTGGTTGATTTTTTACACCTTATGTCCGAAAAACCCAAATATTTTACGGAACCCTATTTTTTCCCAAAATAAAATTTAGCCTATGTTACTCGTGGATAATGTAGCTTTCAAATGGTGAAAGAATTTTTGAAATCGGTCCCGTACTTTTTGAGCCTATTCATTACAAACAAACAAACAAACAAACAAACATACAAACAAAGTTTTCCTCTTTATAATATTAGTATAGATAATATTATTAAAGTAGGATTCGACCAAATTAAAGCGTCATTGTGTTTATTTACTGCACGGTAAAAAGTAACCTTTAAATAAAAAAAGTACCACGGTAGTATTATTATAGGTATTTAGGTATTGCATTGTTCTCTTTGCTTACATTTATATTAAACTAGCTGATGCCCGCAACTTCGTTTGCATAACTTCGTTACCCGCAACTAACGAAAACGGATCCCTATTTTTTATACGGAACCCTAAAATAAAAGTAGCCTATGTTAGACCTTATAACATCAGCTATCTGCCAGTGAAAGTCCCGTGAAAATCGGTCCAGCCGTTTCAGAGATTAGCCGGAACAAACAGACAGACAGACAGACAGACGGACAGACGGACAGACAAAAATTTAAAAAAATGATATTTTGTTGTTAGTATCGAATATACTTTCATATGCATCAAGTGATAAGCTGTTAATTTGACATTACAAACAGACACTTCAATTATATTTATCTGTAAACTAGCTGATGCCCGCAACTTCGTTTGCATAACTTCGTTACCCGCAACTAACGAAAACGGATCCCTATTTTTTATACGGAACCCTAAAATAAAAGTAGCCTATGTTAGACCTTATAACATCAGCTATCTGCCAGTGAAAGTCCCGTGAAAATCGGTCCAGCCGTTTCAGAGATTAGCCGGAACAAACAGACAGACAGACAGACAGACGGACAGACGGACAGACAAAAATTTAAAAAAATGATATTTTGTTGTTAGTATCGAATATACTTTCATATGCATCAAGTGATAAGCTGTTAATTTGACATTACAAACAGACACTTCAATTATATTTATCTGTATAGATATGTATAGATTGGATCTGAATATTAAAGCAATACTCCATATTTTATAAGATTATTGAGTAGGTTTTGATGATAATTATCTCATACAAGATGTTGCCCGCGACTTTGTGCGTTAATTTATCGTTAGTTAATCCGTAAAATCCGTTAAACTGTACATTTTTCCGCGATAAAAAGTAGCCTGCGTCCTTTTGCGTATTGTATTCAATATATTATGTGTTAAATTGAATCAAAATCGATCCAGTAGTTTCGGAATCTATTCGATGCAAGCAAACGAATCTTTCCCCTTTATACTAGTTTTTGTCCGTGGTTCCGCCCGCCTAAATACAGTGTCCCACGGGAATACTGTATTTTTTCAAGAAAAAATATATTAAGGTAGCCTATGTTTTAACCCAGAGCCAAAACTACTACCTTACCAAATTTCATCGAAATCCGTTAAGTAGTTTTTGCGTAAAAGAGAAACAAACATCCATCCATCCTCACCAACTTTCACATTTATAAAAGTAGTAGGATAATAGATTAATTTAATAAGATTATTTATTTATTTAATTATAACTACAAACTTCGACGTATCCTATAAATATATTATTATGCCAAATACTTGAATAACATTTTATCGGTTGTTTACATAATCCACGGCCGTTTTCAATATTCTATCTATCCAAAATCCTTGCTACTAAAGGTAGGCAAATCTATCTTTTTGTCCTTACTTGCGTTTCAATAACCTACTGGCAGTAGGCATTTCCTGTCGAAGCAGCACATCTTATCTACGGAAGTAGAAGAAGACGAAGACGGATAGCCTACTAGAGATTTGTAAGTTCATATAAATGAAATCCAGATAGCTATATCTGCATTTCAATATAAGTTTCAACTAGGCCGAGCTTACCGAGATAACGTCATTTGCTTATCTGCCAAAATCGGGCGTTTTGCCGAGGATAGCAATGTGTTCCTTGTTGTTCATGTATTATTTATATGATATTTCGGTTCTTAATGTGTATGTAATTATTATTTTAATATTTGCGCAACAAAATGTTGCCAGTATTTTTATGGCAGTGTTAGAATACCTTGATGCTGCTGTTCTCTTTCACAAAACTGCTTTAACTTGAGTATCATATATATTATGTCTCAGGCAGCACATTTTACAACCTCAAGCATTGTACAAATAACAATTTTCCAAATTTTGTTTCACTAATAACTGTGAATTTGGAGACATCTTCGACTTCTACTAGGTATCGACTATTGACCACTGTTTAAAGATATCAAAACTCAAGTTAAGCTATCACGCAGTAACATTTGAGAAAACAAATCTTGCATTAGAAAGTTACGGACATTTGAAGTACGGTTTTCACCATGCTTCAAATGTCAGTCATATTGTTTTCACCATTATTCGAATATCAGCCATCTTTTTTTCACGATACTTCAAATTTCATAATGGCCCCAAAAATCTCAAAAGTGGGGCCAACTAACTGGAGACACTTTTTTATCTCAACATGCCTCGTCTAACATATATACATAGAATACAGAAATCATCCAGAAGCCGTCAACACGCTTGAAAGTGAGGCCGTCACAACCACTCCAAATTGGAATGGCTATCCACACATAATATGTTGCCACAGAATAACGGAATATTTTACCAACTTTTTTTCAATAATTTTTTATTGAATTCCTAACTGTCGTAATATAACAACGCGATTTGTTTTGTAAGTGTAAAGAGAAAAAAATAAAAAATGCGGGCGGGGCGGTGTTTCGCCATGGTTTTGGACACAGTGTGCTGCATACAAATGTGATCGAACACTCATTCTGCATGTTTTTAATTCTGTGCATATATAACATGTCTTTGCCACTGTCATATTTATCAATTTAAACTTATCGTAATATTATTAACTAGATGTCGCCCACGACATTGTTCGCGTGAAAGTTAATTTCTTAGAAACCTTACATTTTTCCTCAATAAAAAATAGCCTATGTCCTTCCCCGTGGTCTACTCTATGTCTGTGCCAAATTTCATCAAAATCGGTCCAGTAGTTTCGGATCCTATTCAATGCAACAAACAAACAAACAAGCTTTTCCTCTTTTTTATAAACTAGATGTTGCGCGCGCCAAAAAAAATCCCGCGGTAACCGTACACTTTGCCGCGATAAAAGGTAGCTTATGTCCTTCCTCGTGGTCTATTCTATATCTGTGCCAAATTTCATTAAAATCGGTCTAGTACATTCAGAGCCTATTCGATGCAAACAAACAAACTTTTCTTCTTTATTATATAGTATGGAATATGTATAGATTTCACCGGTGTCGCAAGTCGCAACTGGCGATCGTAAGTATTGGCGTTCGAAATTCAAAATTATACCTCATGAACGTATAAAAAAGGCGGACGGAGGGTGAGCTAAGCATTGAGTGAAACCCAACAATGGCGGCGACTTACGTTTGTGTGAGTTTACGGATAATTGCCATATATGCGAAAAATTACCCATAATTAAAAAAAAAAATTCAATTACTTTGTGTTTTATTTTTTCATATTTTGGCGTTTTGACTATCGTATATAATCGTATTTATTGTCACTTTTAATTTTAAACAAAATGCTAATACCGAAAAATAAAACTAACTTTTTTATCATTTAAGTAATCAAATAATATAAATATTCTTAACTGTTTCATAGCAAGGCTCATTGAAACTATTCTCTTTTCATGAACATAATTAATAATTTTACATAAGCACATTCGTATAAAGGTACAGCTAACAAAAAGTCTTAATTATTAGTTTAAATGACTTGATGACAATGAGATTGATGAAATAGCACAGCAAAAAGTTACGTCGTAATTTCTATGGAGTGAACTCAAGAACTGTTTGTTATCTGCGTTAATTTTAGTCATTACAGGATATCATCATCATTATCCATCATCAGGTCGTCACTGCAGGAGCACGACTCTCTCTGTACTATCAGACAATATAAGCCAGAACAGTCAGAGGATTTGGTCTACACTCTCCACGCTGCGCGCTGGCCAGAGACGGGTTGGAGAGGTCTCTTTGATGTTTTTAAGCTTTGTTTAGCTTGTGTTTCCTAAGTCGCTTCCTACGACATCCACGAGAAGACTTGGAATGGTCCTATTCTACTCTGCCGGGAACCATACGGCGATGAACAACACATATGTATAATTCCCCTTTCTATACCTATTTATGTTGTTAGGGTTCCGTAAAGGGTATAAACGGTTAAAACGGGACCCTATTCACGAGACTTCGCTGTCCGTCTATCACCTGTAACCTACTCACCTTTTCCAATATTTTTCACCTTTTTCTTTTTTGTTTAAGCCTTCCCTGAACTTCCACAATTATTTCAAGACCAAAATTAGCCAAATCGGTCCAGTTGTTTTAGCAGCTCGAGTTTTGAGTCCCTTGGTAACGGGATTAAAATATCCTATGTCCTCCTGGTTTTAAGATATCTCCCCACCAATTTTCAGCCAAATCGGTTCAGCAGTTCTTGAGTTATAAATAGTGTAACTAACACGACGTCCTCAGGGATCCTATCATCAGGTCACCACGTTAATGCCAAAAGGACCAATTTCGGATTATATCCTATACATCACAGAAAAAAATTTGAAAGTCGGTCCATAGACGGCGGAGTAATCGTTGAACATACAGCCACATATATACAGCCAAACGTATAACCGCCTCCTTTTTTGGAAGTCGGTTAAAAACTGGTATCTACGCGAATGAAGTTACGAGCAAAAGCTTGTTAACAAATTATTAACAAAACTGAATACATAATCACGATTCATGTTTATTTTTTTTTAAATATTATTATATCCAAATTATTTTTACATGTATATTTAAAGCATCGATACATAGATACTTAATTTGAGTTTGTCTACAAGTTTTTTTCAAATAGCTAACAGGTACATACATAACACATACTGAAAAAAAAAAAAACTTAGGCCTTTGCATCCGTTAATGGATGATTTATACAGTATTTTCCGAGCGGAGTAACCACTCTTGAAATACTGTAGTGCCTGGGACAGTTGGTTTTTAAATGTCGTATGGTTGCCCAAGCACATACGGCATTCTCACAACATAGTCAGCCTAGTCCAGAGGAATGAACTAGTCAATACGTCTGGGGCCAACTATATGCGGGTTTCCTCACGATGTTTTCCTTCACCGTTAGAGCGTCCGTATAATGTACTTGAGATCTGAAAAAGTCTCATTGGTACACGCCACAACCTGGGATTCGAACCTGCACTCTCTCGAGTGCGAACCAAACGGTCTACCCACTAGGCTACGGAGCTCGTAACACACATACTGAAATATCCTACAATTTAGGGTAATTTTTTATTTCTATAAATGGCAACACCGGTACGTCAGAGAGATGTCAGCTAGAGGTACTCTATGGCTAGAGGTGGGTTATAACAGGTTATAGACGATACCTGTTATACCTGTTACTGTTATACACTACCTGTTTCGGATACCTGTCAAATGTAACAGTCAAATATTAGTATTTAGTATGGTTACTATGGAGGTAATAGTCTTCGTGATGCAGCGGTTTTCGCGCGGTGGATAACAAGTTACACGTGTTTTTAACCATAGTTCATTGGAATCGAGAGAACGAGCCCTACATTTTGACTCCAATATATTCCCCAAATTCCCGTCGGGAACTGGTATATACCCCGAGGACCCCGAGAGACGCCCCCCCACCCCCATACAAAATTTTTAAGACTCCACCAAACGTCTTCCCTCGAAACTTCCCTAATATTAGTATTAGGGAAGTTTCGAAGAAAAGTACCTAATTAGTTAGGTACTTTTCATTTCAGCAAATTGTAGATGCTTATAATTGTAAGAGAGACATACAGAGTATTTAAATATTAAGTGCATTTCGTTTTTGCTTATGGAGTCGTTGTATGTGTAACTGAGAGACAAGATCGGACTATAGTATATCGGCCGCCGTATTACGTAAAAATAGCGATTAGCAAAAATCTTGCAGTCATCGCGCGATACACGCGCAATCGATTGCTGAACTTTAAATAAAATCGCATTACCTATGCGATCGATTGCTAATCGCTCGCTGTTATGTTTGAATGCACTTTGTTTCATTTTTGCTACGAAACTAGCGCCAAAACAATTTAACTAGTAGCAATCATAGGAATTATTAATGACATGTCAAGTCAAGCAAACTTCGGTCATATGTCTAAAAGTGCTACCATATTATTGTTTTAGGTCATGAAAAAACTTATAAGAAATGATATAAGAAAATGGTTTGGGGCCGAATTTCACGTGGAAACATATTTCGTTTTAAAATATTCTATCACATTCGCGTTTTTCATATATTACCAAAATATTCTGTGTGCGCGTTAGTTGTGCTTGTTTCGAGAACAAAATAACTTTACATCTCGCACAGTAACTAGTAAGTAGGTACTATTTGCTGGTAGTGAAATAGATGCCGTAAATTTTATTATCTTCTATATATAAAAAAAATATAAACTTATAAAATATTATACCTTTAAACGAGCAATTCTTGAATATTTATAATCGTGATCTTGGAAACGGCTGTAACGATTTCACTGAAATTTGGTATATGGGGGTTTTCGAGGGTAAATAGTAAATAATTTCGAGTTTTCATGCGTTTTTCTTTCCACGCAGTATATGGTTGCTAATTTCGTCCTACTGGCCACTATCCGTTTGGTCCAGCTGATTAAGACGCGGACGGCAAGAATCGTGCTACGGGTTTTATTGTTTTTAGGCAAGTTTAAAAAAATGTAGGTAATGTTTGAGATTAAACACCATCTACACAAAAATCGATTGTAAATAATAATAATTGTCAGTTCACATTTTACTTTTTAAGTTTATGTAGATTATCACCTAACCACCACCATATTACAATAAATAGTAATAACCGAGCAAAGCTCGGTCGCCCAGGTACTTATACTTTAAATAGGTACCACTACCCACTCCGCTATAGACAATTCGAGAAAAAATCACAATTTTTATTATTGCTAACTGACAGTTCAAATCGCTCGCTGATTGCTTTCGCTTAGCTGTAAAAGTCTTACGTAATACGAAAAATTTGACAGCAGTGAAGAAATCGAACGATTGATTGCAATTTTAGTTCCTCGATTGTTCGGTAGAGGCAGTACTGTACAGTACTGTCGATACGTAATAAGCCCGCCGTAGATAACACGTACGCTGTACGCAGATAGTTATTTTTATATTATTTAATAACTGTTATTTTAATAACTGGATATCGACTGTTAATTGTTATGTGTTATTTCCAAACACCTGTTACTTTTTACCTGTTACGTTAAATACGTCTGACCTCTAATGTCAGCTAACATTTTTCTATCAACTTATTAATGATTTGCATTTGTTTGTTTACGTATTAAATACAAAATAATTTACTGACTTACCTATGGTAGGTTATTCCCTCGCGTTTCTTAATTATTCCACTATTATTTCGGCACGATTTAATGACACAGGACGGCATTTTTTTTTCTTTCGAAAAACGTGTGTCACACTCAACTCGCAGCAGCGTAATGGCAGCCGATTGTCTTACTTTGACTGTCAATGTGTGCGTGTGCGTGTCGCTACGATACGGCCGTCTTACTTTGATTGTTACACTATTCATGTTCCTGATGCGGGGTCCGCCTCTTTTATACGTTCATGTTATACCTGATATTATTCGTCTGTGCAAACCACATACTTTGCTCGCTCTTTTATCGTGTATACTCTTTCACACATCGCCTGTGATTGGTTAAGCAGAAATAGCAGATTAATTTTAAATTTCAAACTACGAAATACTATTCTATTTGATTTGAAAAATTATTTTCAACTTTTACATAATTTGTTAACTCATGTTTTGTTATTTGCAAAATACTGTAATTTTTAGTGAAGTGAACCAACATCGTAGGTGTTGAGTGAACTCGAAATCATAATATTTATTATGATGAAACAGTGATTTTGATAAAAACTTCATGTATATTATCCACTGTTTATACATGCTTTAACTCATATTCTTTGAGTTAAAGCAGGTGAGTATTTGTATAAAATTTTACCATATTTTAACTTCTCGTTTTATTGAAAAGACATAAGATTATATTTGTTTGACGACCTCTGTGGCTCAATGCCTGGGGTCGGGTTCGAATCCTGCAGAAGGAACAAAAAGTTTTTCTGTGTTCCTGGGTCATGGATGTGTATTAAATATGTGTATAATATAACAAAAATCTTAATAATAAAATGTAATATAATTTCATAATTTGCAGGTATTGGATTCCAATTTCAATGGCACGCAATAATAATTATGACAACATGAACCTATTTCAAGATTCTCATTAGTATAACGTTACGTTACGCCGCTGTCAATTAATGGCCTGCTAGGCCTACAAAAGTGTACCTACCTATTTTGCACCAAAGGATAACCGCTGAAGTTAATCAGGATATGTTGTTTAATAATGTGGTAATCTGAAATATTTTGGTTACCAATCTTTAGCCCTCGTATCCACGAGAGTTTTTTTGTGGACAGGAAAAACTGCACTGTAAATAGAACTCCGCGCCTAAACTACAATAGGGCTGAAAATCGAAGCGTCAAGTGTACCCGATTTTTAGCTGTGTCGTATCAAAGTTCTATTTAATATAGTGTAGTTTTTTTCAGTCGCGATCACATAAAACTCTCGTGGGAATGTAGCCTTAATTTTGTATTTTTTTAATGAAATAAAAACGATCGAATTATAGTTGTTTTGTTGTTTATTGTTTTATTTACCTTTTTAACGTAATAATTGGGACCTAAATATAAAATTGAAAACAATAACCTACGTAAGTACTTTTTTTTTTTATTCTAGGCTTGAATCTTTTGCACTTTAGAAGATAATACGTAAAAAAGCTAAAAGAGAAGCTTTTTTTATTCCGAGTGCCACCTAAGTTACGTAGTATTCTCTCTGGATTTAACAACTGATGTTAAGGCTACGTTCCCTCGAGCAGTTTTCAAAAAACAAAAAAGAAACACTCGTGGGAATGTAGCCTTACTTATGTATTTTACTTTCTTTAAAATGCAATAAAATGATTGCATTATAGTTATTTTGTTGTTTTATTTAACTTTTTAATACAATAAAATCGACAAAAATATGTACCCAACGTATTTTTTCATTTCAGACTTGAATCTATTGCACTTTTAAATAATGGTTATTTTCTACGTAAAAAAGCTATGTTATAATTTTGAAGTTCGAACACTTTTTTAAATTCGAAGTGCCACTTCTTATTACGTAGGTAGTGTAAAGTTGCTGTCTTTGCTTCGAAATTTGATTTCATTTAAAAATTTACATTCTTTTTCACGCGACTCCTAGCATCAATCTGTTATATATCACTATTGTATTTAATAAAAAAAACATGATAATTATAGTAAAAAATCATCCCGAGTTTTGATTCTCAATTTAAAGACAATATTTATGGTCGTAATTAATAAATATATTAATTGCAAAATAAATATAATATAATGTTTTCAAACATGAATCGTTATGTAGTTAGCATGGAATGAAACATTTCAAAAGGCTTGCATAGGCGAGAGAGACGGATGCTATTCTTCAATGGTGATTGGACAAGAATAAATAGGTCCTATCTTTGATTGTGAAACGCATTTCCTATCTATTTTTAATCATAGATTGGCTATCTATTGTTAATTGTAGATACGATATTGAAAACGGCCGTAATAGTACTTGCAACTGACTAGGGCCCACTTGCGCTATTCTGGGTTGAATAAACAAACCCAGAGTACTTGTACTATTAAGCATAGACGTATATTATAGACGAGGCATGTTGAGGCAAAAAGTGTCTCCAAAAAAATGGCCCCAATTTTTAAATTTTGGGGCCATTTTGACAGTTGAGGTTTGGCACTTGTGATCTTACCATTTCTACATTTGCTATATATGCAGTTTATCCAGTCCGCATATAATTCATAAAATGCCGAGTAGTTGCGTAATTAAAGGCTGTAAAAACTATGACAAACGTGTAAAAAGATAGACGGGACATCTTATCACAGGTAATTATCACAATATTGTTTGTTACAATTAAAATACTTATGGAATTTTAAATAAATATTCAAAAAATGGCGGCCAACTATGAAATATAACACTGGTTATTGTATGCGCAACAGTGAAAAGGTAACTTTGTAGGGACGTCATTTTTATTATTGTAAATTACAGAAATAAGAGATTCAGTTTTTTTTTTTCAGTACCTAACCAAACCTTACCTTACCCGTCAGTATTCACATTTTTCATTAATTTAAATAAAATGAAACTAAGGCTTACTATTTATTTGATTTTTACATATATTTAAAAATATTATTTACTATCTGGCCTGACAGACATTGTTCTGTGAATTATGAAATTGAATAAAAAATAACTACACTTGAAGGTTGTAAGCATAGGTTGCTACACCCATAAGTCATACCCTACACCTACAACCTAGACCTACTACATACCTATAGTTGGTAGGTGATAGGTTGGTAGGTAAACAGTAGTTACCCCACTAAAAACCTACAAGCTACATCTACTAGATGTAGATCACCTATAACCTGCACCTACTGTTTATTCTACTCCTAAACAACTACCTACAATGTTCAGGGGCCAGCCGATTTAACATTATTGCACTTTTGGAGAAAAAAAAGTAGTATTTCTGAAATATTACTATGTTACTGGAAGCACCTTTATACCGAGTGATTTTTTAATCCGTTTCAAGAGAAACAGTGTATAATAGTTACACAAAATAGAGTACCTATTTTGTGTAACTATTATACACTGTTTCTCTTGAAACGGATTAAAAAATCACTCGGTATAAAGGTGCTTCCAGTAACATAGTAATATTTCAGAAATACTACTTTTTTTTTCTTTGGCATACTTAGTTTATTATTTTTTTCTTTTGTCTAATTTAGTGAACATTTGTTGTAAACATCGCAGAAATTTATTAGTACTTAAATTACAGATTTCCCAATAATCCAGAGCGCAAAGAGATTTGGACTCGCCTTATTCGAGAACAACGAAATGAGCCTAACAAAAAAGTTACTCATAGATCTAAACTCCCCTCCCGCTCGCGCCTTGGTGACACCCACTTCGCAACGGGCCGTGCAGCAGAAATCGTAATATTTTAATTTCGCCATAACTTCAAAACCAAACATCCAATTTGAATAATTCAAAGACCTAATATTATCTACATAAACTGTAATAAGTGATGAAATAATTTATTTTGATAAGGATTAATAGCATGAGTAAAATAAATGCGTTTAAATATAGTCCAAAAAAAATTCAAGATTTCTAAATAAAAAAATGGTTGCTATGCCTCACTTGACATAGATAGGTATAGTGTGTCACGGACTTTTTTGTAGATATTTATAAGATCTACAATTAATTAGAACATTTTATGGTTCTATATTTTATAGTATAGGCAGCGTACGCAAAATAAGTAACTTTTCTGATGATTTTTACACCTTGTGTCCGAAATACCCAAATATCTTACGGAACCCTATTTTTTTCCAAAATAAAATTTAGCCTATGTTCCTCGTGGATAATGTAGCTTTCGAAAGGAAAATTTTTGAAATCGGTCCAGTACTTTTTGAGCCTATTCATTACAAACAAACAAACATACAAACAAAGTTTTCCTCTTTATAATATTAGTGTAGATGTAGATTATTACTTTCAAACTGAATTAGATTATGTATAAGTTTTTATAATTAATTATAGTTCAATATTCTTTTTATGGTACTTAATATAATTAGTTTTGTTTTTAATGAGTCTTGTTTTATTTATCTAAGTAATAAAGGAATATTAAGTGCTGTTGCGCTAGGATTTGTATGTAATTTTTGCTGCAGCGCTGGCTGTGAAACGTCACAGCTCCTACGGCTCCGCCCCTTCTGTGGCGCCGCTGGAGCTACGGCACATGTGTAAAAACAAATTTGTTGTCTGGTCTAGGTCCATACGCCGTATAGAAGAAAAAAATTGGTTTTCTTGTAAAATCTTTTAAAATATCTTGCTTAGGTTAAAATATCTAATATCCATACACCATTAGGACCGTGATGTTTTTAACAACTTTTTAGACCCCTCCCCTCCCCCTGGTGATACGTGGTGAGGTTTTATACTACCACCCCCTCCCCCACCTAAGATCACGTGTATTTTTTTTACATAGTAAGCAGGTCATGTTTGAAGAAAAACTTTAACTTAAAAAACAATTTAAACGAATAATTTAAGCAATTAAAACTATACGAGTCATTTGTCTTGTAAGTATTTAAACAACACTACGAATCTACAACCAAAAATAATTTCGGTATGCATAGACTAGATTCAAAAAATTAATACACGTGATGTCTCCTTATACCCCCTCCCCCCTTGGTGATACTTGGTGATTTTTTTTCGGACCCCCCCTCCCCATTTAGGCATCACGTGATTAATGGACTACCCCTTAGCCATTGCACTAATCTATTACACCGATATAATATCTGTATAATATTATAGTATGTAATTATCGTCATCTATGGGTACTAATCACCAGAGGAGTTAAAAGTGCGTTCCTGATCTTTGGCATACATTTGACAAATAATGTAGGTATAAGAAAAAGTTACGCCATCTTGATTTCAGAAGATTTATTCAAATAAATGTGGACTGAAAAATCTGCGGAAAGCAAATGTCGAAATGTCAAGATGACAAAATATGAAACCTCGACTGCTCCAAAAAACCCCAAAAGTGGGGCAGTTTAAGTGTGGACACTTTTTGCCTCAACACGCCTCGTCTATGCTTTATGGTAATGAGAGTAATGTAATAAGAAATATGAAATATTTAAATTACATTACGTACCTGTAAAATTTATATTTGTTTGTAAGCCTTATTGATTTATTGTTGCTAATATTTTAGTAATTCCAGTATTAATGCGAGCTAAACTTATATTAAGTACGCCGGACAATTTTATTAACATTTCTTTAGTCAAGATATGTTTTTAAAAAAAATGTATGCGTTGTACGCCCTTACAAAGTTATATCATACGACTAGCGACTGTTCCATCGGAATGGTAAAATCGTAAAATCAAAGGAACATCGAAGTTCCGTTGATTTTACATAGATGGCGTACTTAATTTTTTCTTGTATGAAAATTTTTTCGGCTAAATGTACGTGATAGCCTATCTTGAGTTGAAATCTTTGCTATTAAGTATTTATTCTGTGCCCAGAGTTAGACTCTAATCTGGAGTTAAATTATGATTTAAAAAAATAGTCAAATAACGTTTGTGTGCTAAAGCTAATTATAAAGAAAATGATTTTGTTAACGATTGCACACCTTATTATTGTATTACCTATATTACTTTGGCATTATTATTTTGGCATTAGTACCTTATTATTTTGACATTAATTTCACCATGAGTTTTCAGCGCCATATTGCTACTTTTATTAATGGTTTTCGAAATGTTCAATAATCTATACTAATATAAAAAAGAGGAAATATTTGTTTGTTTGCATTGAATATGCTCCGAAACTACTGGTCCGATTTTGATGAAATTTGGCACATATATAGAATAGACCACGGGGAAGGACATAGGCTACTTTTTATTGCGACAAAATGTACGGTTACCTCGAGATTACCGTTTGCGCGCACGAAGTCGCGGGCAACATCTAGCTAAAAATGTTTTAAGCGGCACTCGATCCAAGGGATCCCCCATAGCCCATATGGTTCAAGTGTCGCTCCCTCGCGGCTCACCCCAATGAAATTGTAGTTTTAAATGTTCTGCGAATTATTTACTATAATATTTCTTTGCAACGTTCATACACGTTCTCAATAGAAACTTATTTTCAGAAGTTCTGAAAATAGCATTTGAAAACTGTCTCTTGTTTAAAATATTGACTAATGTTTGGTAGGTAGGTACTTACATTTTTCTGTCCATTTTAAATATTGGTATTTAGTGCTGCACAGAACATTTTTGAATTTTTGGATAATTTTGTAAAACGTATGTCAATACCAAACATAGAAGTACTCTTATAACTTGTATTTAGTTATGAACTGTGACGACTTTAAGGGTCCAAAGTATGGTTGCAAATGTGTATACATTTTAGACTAGTACTTTGTTTCAGCTTATCGGCAGGAAGCAATGACAAATATATTTATTTTTACTTGTTATTTGTATTAGGGTTCCGTATCTTAAACGATCAATAATAATCATTGAATGTATAATTATCTTCACTACTATTTTTGAAGCGGAAACTTCGTTATGCCCGCTGCACACGTACGATTTATCGTTGCAAAACGAACTGTGCAGTTAATCGCCCCTAGTCCACACGTATATCCTGCTAGCTGTTTCCCGCGGCTCCGACCGGGTACCCGCGGGAATACCGTACTTTTCCGGGATTAAAAGTAGTCTATGTTTTAATCCAAAGGCTAAATTACTAGGTACCATACCAAATTTCATAAAAATCCGTTCAGTAGTTTTGGCGTGAAAGAGTAACAAACATCCATTCATCCATCCATCCTCACAAACTTTCACATTAATAATAATATTAGTAGGACTATAATTAATTATAATGTTGCGCGTATTAAGCCCGTTGGGCATTCTTTGATGAGTGAAAAAAGTTTGTGTGTGTCAGCTCCGACGCACGACTGGAGTTCCCCTTCTTACGAACGATAATTATATCGAATATAAATATATCGAATAGAAAAAGAGGGTAAATGAACGCATCTTCTAAAATGATAAGAGAAACAAACATATATATGTAATTAGTCGGATTATTTATACTACTTCACTAAAAGCGTATTTCATAAAGTATATTACAAAAATATAATAATAGTATATTATATAGTAATGAACAAATTCGAACATATTTAAATTTAAAAATAGAAATGGGTCGTAATAAGATACGCTGTATGTACCTATTCCATCTCATTCTTTTGCACGTTCAATCCTACAGATATATACCTATATAGGTAATATGACAATTAAAACCAGTTTTTAGATAGAACGCGTTTTCCCTAGTTAGAACTTGTTTTTACTGTACACCTTTGTTAAAACTAGAAGTAACTAATGCTCAAAATTTTATATTAGTTAAACTAGTTCTTACTAGTCAAAACGCGTTTTTCCAAAGACTCGCAGTTAAAACTGTTCCAACCGCGATGAAAGTTCATCGGATAATCGTTACTTACTCTGATTGGTGGCGATACGTCACAACTCACAAGGATTTCTAGTCAAGATGCAATCGATAATTTCGACGGCGAACTTCGAAATCAAAAATGTATGAAATTTGACACGTCATCAGGGTTGCCAGATGCCGAATTTTTTATCTCGTACTAGGGCTGCCAAATATCTCGTACTTTCAATACAAAATCTCGTAAAAGTATACATTTTTTAAATCTCAGACCTTAATAATTTACACTATGTTCTATAACTAGCTAGCCTGGGGTGGGAATATTTCTTAAGTTTGGGACCGCCAAACGAAAAAACATTACTCTAGGTGATTAATATTTTTTTAATAAATTTACCAAAATCTATAAAAACTAAAACAAATTTTTAACTTAAATAAATTTTGTAGATACTTGCTACTAGTACGTGATTTTAATTAAGGTTTTATTTGTTAG
Source organism: Glaucopsyche alexis (assembly GCA_905404095.1). NCBI lineage: Eukaryota > Metazoa > Arthropoda > Insecta > Lepidoptera > Lycaenidae > Glaucopsyche > Glaucopsyche alexis. The sequence goes on from FR990057.1 coordinate 3,580,780, forward strand.
TGAAATGTAATGTCAGGAGTATTGGTAAAATCATCTTCGTTTTTATTGTACAGTTTTTCAGCTGTCATTCTGGAATACATTTCCTGAGATGGTTCGAAATTTATACAATTTCCTTTGCGATCTGGGCCTTTTGCACTTTCTGCAGCTAAAAGTGTACCATTTACTGTTTCTATTATAAGACGATTTCTAAGGTCTGTTTTTATTAAATTGGTTTTGCTGAAAACCCGCTCACAATCTGCATTTGCATGAGGCAAAGACAGAACTGTGAGAGCAAAACTGGCTAATTCAGAGAAATCTTCTGTTTTAAGTAACATTGCCCAGAACTCATCAGGTTCTTTTGTATCTTGAAGTTTTTCAGGGTAGCGAGCTTTTGCAATAGACAATCTTCTCCATTGATCGTCTATCTCTTGTTTTTGGCTGTCATTAAAAGACGCACTTATGCGTGGCACGACTTCCATGAGGGGCATTAATGTTGGGACAAGATCTCTAAAATTGTTGGAGAGAGCTGATACTGGTCCTAGAGCTTGTAGTTTTGACAGCACAGGGTCTTCCATGTCGTAACGTTTTTTTATTTCTAAGGCACCAGTCCTGAGGAAATTTCTGCAGCTTGTGAAAAACAGTGCCTTTTTTGCGGGCTGCCTGACCACATCCGGATGTTTAAGCATTTCGTAAACTTTAATACCAAGATACATTACAGCGTCATTCAATTGAAATTGCTCATTTTTAGGATCTACTTCACTAATATTCAGCTGCAAAACATATTCCCGTTGTAAGTAACGCAAAAGAATTTCTTGATATAAATCACGAATTTTATCATGCAACTTGTGAATAACGACTTTTTCATTTTGGAATTCCAAATTGAATTTGGTAAACAAAGGTAGTGACCAGTCTAGAAAACAAAAGTATAGTTTATGAAAAGGATCACATAGCTTTTCTAAGATGAATATTGCTCGATTTTTCACCTCTGCTTTCACTTTGTGTATTGGGTTCGTAGTAAAATCAATAAAGAATAAGCGCAGTGCTTCCCATTGCTCCAAGATTCGTGAGACTACTCCTGTTAGAGAAAGCCATCTTGTTTGAGATGGTTTCAATATTTTATGCGGTTCAACTTCCACAAATGATTGAAAATTGCGGAAATCAAACTGGCGTTTGTCACTGTTTTTAAAGAAGTTATATATGTCACGAGCAAGTTGTTCTACAGATTCCGGAATTTCTTTACAAGCCTGACTTGCACATAAGTGGGCTGAATGGCAAACACATTTTGAAATAACGATCCCTGGTAAGTCTCGCGACAAACGAGTTTTGACTGAATCATTATCGCCCATCATGACGTTACATCCGTCCGACCCGAAGCCAATCATATTTGTAAGTGGCACATTACGGCTGGTAAAAGAATCCACAAGCGCTCTGTATATATTTTCAGCATTCGCCGTAGGAACATCATTGGTGTCTGTTTCCTTAAAAATCTTGTACAGTTCCCAGAATACGCTGCAGATTTTCTGAGCATCATAGTCAAAATAACGCACTACAACACAAGCCGTTTTGACTGTAGATACATCTGTAGTCTCATCAGTAAGCGCTGAAAACTTAGTTAATTTCAATTTATTCGCCAAATCAATTTTGTATCCTTCTCCAATGGCATTTTTTACAACTGCTGTGATTTTAGAACGCTTTAATTGAATTTCTTGCACTAATTTAGAATCGGGAATAATTTCTTTTAGCAAATCAGTCAAGTGGTCAGCCACAGAAAAAGCAATATTGTGTTCTGCAAAAAATGCAGCTAGTTTTATTTCAGCTCGATCCTTTTTTCTGTTTTTTGTGGTTATGCCTGTCTTAAAACCAAATACGGTCAACTTTTGGGATCGTAGACCCGATGAACCAGGTTTGTTTCTATTATGTTTTTTTGATTCGGCATGTGATTTGAGATTTGTGATTTCAGCAACCAGAGAGCTTGATGGACAATATGCACACTTCGCTTTCTTGGGATTTTTAAGATCTGGCTGCAGCCAGTCTCGAAATATCGGATTATTTAACCACTCATCGCGAAAAGTTTGGGAATGATGTTCAAAAATCGTGCTACCTGCTTTCTTTGCAGTCCATCCTCCCTTTTTTGCTATTTTTCTAGGTGGAGTGGATGAAGATTCACTGTCACTACTCATTATGTTAAATTAACCATTAAAATAATAAGGCTGAAATTCAAAAATGCACTGGACCTTCAACTAGATACTGTACGCGTAAATTTTAGTGTAATACATCTAGCGGGGATTCCCCGGTCAACGAATAAAGATACATTATTTTAGTGATGAGGTCAAAGAAATATTACACACATAGAAGGTAAGCTAAAAATCAAATCCGTAGGCAGCTATTTGTCTCGCAAAACATCAAAGGCAAAAACCAATAAGAGTGAAAGAGAAAGCCATATTCATGTCTTTTTGTATTTTTCTAAGGTTGGCTGGACTCCAGTCCGGCTGGAGACGTTGGAATTTCGACTTTATTGCTATAATGCAGTAAGTCGAAATTCCGGCGTCGCAAAACTAGACTCCAGCGGGACTGGAGTAGCCAACGACTCGGTTTTAGTTTACCTTCTATGTATGTTATATTTCTTTGGATGAGATAGTGAATCTAGTGATGTGCATAATGATTGCTCGAGTTTGTGGCATGGACATAATATATTATTTTCTTTAAATGGTTTGTATTGGCAACATTGTTAAAATCTCGTAAAAAAGTGTACGAGAATTTTTTTTTCTCGTTTCTCGTACATATACTGCTAAATCTCGTAAAGGTACGAGATTTCTCGTACATCTGGCAACACTGCACGTCATCGTTAAATGACACGTCGCTTGCGATGCCTCATGTCAAATTCGAAAACAAAATCAAAATTTTTGTTTTCGAACTTCGCCGTGGAAATTATCGAATGTGTTAAAATATTGGTATTTTTACCTTTGAAATAAAAGAGAACATCTCTTTTCATATATTTTAAAAGCTAAATTTATCATTTTTATACTTTAACAGTTATGTCACTATCATTTTATTATTTCCTGTTTTACAATCTACCTACAGTTTAAAATTTAATAATAGTTAAATAATTGATCTATATTATCAAGTAATTTAATAACCATTAGAAACATTTTTCGTATGTCAATTTTAGTAAATTCTTACTAAACTTCCGTCTTGGCGAAGCTGTGAGATTGATCGTTCAATATATTAAAGATAAGTATAACATTGTCTAAAACCTATTATATAAATTATAGCTAGATAGCTATAATTATATTATAGCTAGATTATTAAGTAATTGTCTTATTGATAATATTGTTTTAAATTATGTTTAACATTGTCTAAAACCTATTATACAGAATGTCCCATTTGACGTCGTCCCTTCGAAGGCTGATAGACCAGCTCATGGCTCACCAGAATATCGTAATTCGTAACCTTAGTAAAAAATTTTTAGTTTTCGAGATATTGGCACTTTTAATAATTTCTTAAAAATTACACCTCATGTCAGTTTTTAGACTGCCGCAACTACAATTTCCCGTATTGTGGGATACAAAGGACATTGTTCGATTTTGGCCTATGAACCGAAAGTGAATATAAATTATATGACAATTTTCCGTTCATTTTATACTGCTTGAAACATATTTTAGTATTCCACGGACACTTGAAATAAATAAATTGAAAATAAAAAATTGGTTAACGATTGACGAATTTTTGGTAACGATATCCAAAACGACTTATTTTAGATTGACAAGATAAAGAGCAATTCTCTGATGCCAAATATGTCGGTCTGCCTGCGTAAAGTAGTTGCGTTCTCTGTATAGGGCGCCTGAAAACCCAGTTATCATGACCAAAAAAAAATGATAAGGTAAATGGCTGAGTAAGTTATATTAGGTAAGTACTAGTTCTCCCCGATGGTTGCACGCCTTGTCGTGGCGGTGGGGCTTAGTAACCGTGGACTGGTCACCCACGGTGAAGCTAAGAGGCAACCGGGGCCGGCCTGTTTGCCGCCGGCTGGCCCGAGGAGGGCGCTCCCAGCGGGCTTAACATGCCCGCAGAGGACGCGCGTGGAGGTGGGACCGCAGAAGAAGAGGAGTGCCGGTATTACGGTGCGCCGTTCTCCCTATCTTCTGCGGCCGTGGAGGGATCGCAGGGGGAGAGGCGTGATGGTATTACGGTACGCCACTCTCCCTACCCACTGCGAGCTGGCGGGGCCGTTCCGTCGAAACGGCGTTGGTGGGGCCGCAGAGGAAGAGGCATGTCGGTATTGCGGTGCGCCGCTTGCCCTATCCTCTGCGACCGAGGTGTGGTCGGTGGCAGAACCACAGACCTGATCTGCCACCGGGTACCAGTTTATCTGGCACCCATGGCCTCCTAGTAGCAGACTCAGGGGGAGTCTGCTACAGTACTGGTGGAGGCCGAGGAGGAAGGCGCACCTAATACCATCTGGTGCGCCCATCGTGGAGGGCCTTCGGGCTTTCGGGATGGAGCCGCTTGTAGGCGGCTACCGCCGGCGGGGTCGCGGATGTGTATATCGTTCCCGTGGCCCCGTCAGAGGGCGGCGAGGAGGAAGATGGGGGGGGGGGGTTTTTAGTGGGTATACCATGAGTCCCACATCACCACTTGGGTGCCCCCTGCGCCTGGGTGGTATGCGTAAAGCATTTTCCCCCCCGGAAAAAAAAAAAAAAGGTAAGTACTAGTTGTTCTCATATCAGTAGCGTAAAAACTGACCAAATATTCGGTTGCGTTATGAAGCAAAGAGCGTTCAAACGTGATTTATCGTGACCAAAAAAAAAATGATAAGGTAAATGGCTGAGTAAGTTATATTAGGTAAGTACTAGTTGTTCTCATATCAGTAGCGTAAAAACTGACCAAATATTCGGTTGCGTTATGAAGCAACGAGCGTTCAAACGTGACTTATTGTGGCCAAAAAAAATGATCAGGTAAATGGCTGAAAATTACAAATCGTAAACTGTCAGTACGTACTAGCTTATTGGCACCAAAACTGACCAAATATTTGGTTGCAATTCATAGTTATCGGCGACCTATGTCTGAACGTATATTCTTTAAGTATTTTACTAGTAAAGTGCTTGGTTTAAAAACGAAAAACACACGCTTTTATGACCAGTGAGGAAACTTTTCATCGATGATTAATATATCTAATCGCTAAAAATCTGAAATCTCACCCTGCTCCGTCATCAGATTCTCACCACCAACCAAGTGTAGGGAATTAGTTCATCAGTAGAAAACAAATAAATAAATAAACAGTATTGCAGTGGTGGAGCCATGCTTCGGCACGAATGGGCCGGCTCGACCGGAGAAATACCACGGGCTCACAGAAAACCGGCGTGAAACAGCGTTTGCGCTGTGTTTCGCCGAGTGAGTGAGTTTACCGGAGGCCCAATCTCCTACCCTATTCCCTTCCCTACCCTCCCCTATTACCCTATTCCCTCTTAAAAGGCCGGCAACGCACTTGCAGCTCTTCTGATGCTGCGAGTGTCCATGGGCGACGGAAGTTGCTTTCCATCAGGTGACCCGTTTGCTCGTTTGCCCCCTTATTTCATAAAAAAAAAAAAATGAGCCCAAGCTCAAGGGGTTTCGCAACAGCCATGGAAGAGTTATATTGCCCACCACGACACCATCATCGATCAGCTGGATGGTAGCAATTGCAATTATCAACGGACTCTTATAAACTTCATCATCATCATCATCGTCAGCCACTAAGAGTCCATTCCTGGACATAGGCCTCTTCCATTTCCATCCATTACGGTGATCTTGTGCCCTCCTCATCCAGTCGTGACATGTGTTATAAACTTACAAAGTTTCAAATCGATACGATAATTAGAAGTAGGCTGAAATTGAATTCCAAGATTTTCTTACATTGTGACTCAGTTACAGGTGAAGCTAATAAAAAAGCGTGTTAAGATACCCACACAGGTGAGATTCTTCGATTTACATATGTACTTATCATGATCCCAATAATCGTGATCGTAGGGTCGTGGGTTCGAATTCCAACCCGGACCTTGTACCAATAAGTTTTTCAGAAGTTATATTCATTCTTGTCATAGTAACCGACGCTCTTACGGTGGAGGAAAGCACCGTGACGAAAACCTGTTTGGAGGTAGGTACTCCACTTTGGAGGTCTTGTCGAGGCAGTTTAGGTAGAGAGTAAAACTCGATCTACAATTGTGAAGTGAATTGAAGTGAATAATTTATTTACAAAATGTACACGTATTTATACAAAAATTTAACCTAATTATTATAATTAAACTTAGAATTTACAAACATAAAAATCGCTTTTGATTGGCTGTTTGTTTACAACCTGAAAAGGTTGTTTGTTATTGGCTGTTCGTCTGTGCATGCTTCTGCGCCATCTCTACACACCGCCGCTGTGTCGCGACACGCGACGCTTGGGTATAAATATACCCCGCGACGCCGGGCGTCGTTCATTTCGAACGAGCCGCCGCGGGAACACGACGCCACGCAGTACCTCGGCGCACCGACTGTTGCCGTGTGAAGAATGAAGATTGTTTGTGATGTGTAGTGCTTCAAAGTGAAATTCTTATTAGAAAAAGTCCTTTTCGGGGCTGCAACGCTGTCAAGATGAATGAAGATGATTCCAGTCACGGATTAATACTCGGATATTCGTTTTATTCGTACGAATGTCGTGTTCTTTGTTTCGATCGACAAACGACGTAAAAACGCTCTTATCAGAGCGATGTTCTTGTTTCACGTACTTCGAGCGTATGCTACACCTGCATGTATCAACTTTATCAGAATAGGTCATCCCAGCATTAAGACGTAAAAAGGCTGAACCGTCAATTTTGATAACGCTAGTTACCTATCTATACCTACTAAATAGGCACCAGTACGCGCAACTTTGCAGCTCCCCCTCTGACGCCATTAGATTCTTTACAATGACACGTAATCTTGTCTGCGTTTTCAAACTTAGCTTGTTCTTATTTGTTAGACTACGAAACGCTAGTAGAAAAAGAAAACTCTGGTAAGTAATTGGGAGTTTTTTTTAAAATTAGGTAGGTATGCACTGCATACTATGCAGTGATAGTGATAAAAAATAACTGTAACCTAAACAACCTTATACCCATGAATTGCAACAAAAAATTTGGTCAGTTTTTGGTGTCACTAAGCTAGCACATACTGATACTTTACACCAGCCATACTCAAAGTGTGTTCCGCGGAACCCTGGGGTTCCGCGAAGCCCCTGTAGGGGTTCCGCGAGAATTTAGAAAAAAAAATCAACAAAACACCTGTCTCTGGTCGAACGTTTCTACGCGTCGTATGAAGGCGCAGCTAAACTTAGTCACCAATCACAACAGTAACAGCCAATCGGGCGATGAAGCGATACTCAGTCAACGATTAGCGTTTGGAGCGATAAGTACTTAAGAATAGCTATAAGTACGAGTACCAGCGAATTGAGAACTTTAAACGAAGTATTTATTGTTCTACTGCTGTATTCTGATTGTATCAGTTTTGTACATTCTTTCTTCAACTCTTTTACGCAGTAACGATCGTGCGTTATTTTCACCCAACCATCCTGACATTTACCATTATTAATAAAGAAGAACGGAACGTTGGCTTAAAAGCGTTAAACGAGTTGCAACAACGTCTTTAGGAAAAAAATTTTGCTCGCTCGCTTCGCTCGCTCGCGTTGACTATAAAGAACATATTATTAAGTACCGATGTTCAATATATCCGGTTGATTTTATGGTATTTTTCTGAAGTTCACCGTTATTCAGTGTTTTACTTTAACGTTTGAACAGACTTTGACCTGTAAAATAGGGAAAATTTTTTTTTTTCTTTTTTTTCAATTTTTATGTTTCCGAATTACAGGTTTAAAGCAGAAAGAAACAGGTAAAAACGAAAAAAATGGGGGTCCATAATGTGCCCAGGGCTTCTAATAGGTTAAAGACTTTATTTTCTTTTACTTGTTATGTAGTAACTAACTTATTACATACTAATAAGTTGTAACTGTTACATTGTACTTTTATTATGCTTATTTATAAGGAATACATTTATAAAATAATTGTTTTATTGTAGGGTTCCGTCAAGTATTTCGCCTTCCAAAAGGGTTCCGTCACAAAAAAAGTTTGAGAACCGCTGCTTTACACTATGTTGTTTTCAGCCATTTAACTGATCGTTTTTTTTTGGTCACGATAAGTCACGTTTGAACGCTCGTTGCTTCATAACGCAACCGAATATTTGGTCAGTTTTTACGCTACTGATATGAGAACAACTAGTACTTACCTAATATAACTCACTCAGCCATTTACCTTATCATTTTTTTTGGTCACAATAAATCACGTTTGAACGCTCGTTGCTTCATAACGCAACCGAATATTTGGTCAGTTTTTACGCTACTCATATGAGAACAACTAGTACTTACCTAATATAACTCACTCAGCCATTTACCTTATCATTTTTTTTGGTCACAATAAGTCACGTTTGAACGCTCGTTGCTTCATAACGCAACCGAATATTTGGTCAGTTTTTACGCTACTGATATGAGAACAACTAGTACTTACCTAATATAACTTACTCAGCCATTTACCTTATCATTTTTTTTTGGTCATGATAACTGGGTTTTCAGGCGCCCTATACAGAGAACGCAACTACTTTACGCAGGCAGACCGACATATTTGGCATCAGAGAGTTGCTCTTTATCTTGTCAATCTAAAATAAGTCATTTTGGATATCGTTACCAAAAATGTCGTGACCTCCTAATCTAATACGTTTATTCAATTTACTGATTATTTTTTAATTTGAGTAGATGCCCGACGCCCGAGTTGAGCGCCACACACGCCCGACGCCTAGCCAACGGTCGGGTACGGTGTGATTAAACAAGTATTTCCCGTTGAAAAAAGATCTCGGGTTTAGTTCGATCGAGCATAACGTTGAAAGCAAAAGAGTATAGGTATGAGTTTTTCATAGATTCCAAGCAATTATTTGTATCAAGATAGGTTTCTTATCTTTTTTATTTTATTTATTTATTTATTTACAACTTACAACTTCTATCATCACAGGCTTAAACCTAATACAATAGAGTGTTACTAACTAGGTACTTAAATTTAAACTTGACCACTGTCTCTTTTACTTACTATCTAGTAGATATCTAGGAAGGTAGGTATATAATATTGTTATTGATATTACTACTCTGACGTAAATATGTATTTCATTCTTATAAAATATTTTATTTATAACCTCAAAATGTTAACTTTTCTCGTTATTATTTTTGTACCTTCAAGTGTCCGTTAGAAAAAATTGATTAACTATGATTTAATAAACTATTTAGAGTTTATCTAAGTCATTTTCGATTCAAACGATTCTTAGGCGGGACATGTATGGAGCCGGAACAATGTCCTTTGTATTGCGGAATCCTGACCAGTTCTGCTATTTACCACGGTTATAAACAAAGCTAATAGAGTTTGAACTTTGTAGAAAAAAAGAAAACTTTTCCCTAATCATGATTTCTAAAACTTTTTCTCCTTACTTTCACTATCCATACTTGAGTAAGTTGGAGTGAGTGCGACGGGTGATGCTCATACACGATAGACATTTCCAGGACGCTTTAAGATCCTCAGACAGAATTTTGAACTGCTGAGGTGTAATTGCCAAGCATTCATAATGGTAGCAACTAGCAACCCTCGCAGGCACTGCATTTTAGGAGATCAGCAGTTGTCTTGAGAAATTTGTGGCAGCCCTCGCAAAGCGCCATGGTAGAGAGTGTATAATTTATATATAAGCAAAATTTAATAAAAATTTAATACAGCACACGAGACGCGCGCTCAGTGAAAGTGGAGGGGATCGTTCGCGTATGTGACCAATAGCAAAGAATGTATATTACTAACGTACCAATAGCGTGTCGGCAGCCACGTTCGGCATGCGTTCGGCGCATCCACACCTCCCCGCCCGAGCCCGCTACCGCCAAACACACCCAAAAACTGACTTCTGCGCATATCCCCTCTACTTTTGTCGAAAGATCTTAATTCGTTGCGCGACCTATACTACGGAACGGATTTTTATATAAATTTGTTACTGAAGTAGTTTAGCCCTTGGATAAACACATAGGAGTCGCTTTTTATCGCGGAAAATTTTTGGGTACCTTACCTACGGGTTCCACGCGGATAGGAATTAGGATAGCTCTGCTTATAATTTTGTGTAGGTATTTCAATACAATCGGTTCATACCTACAAAAAGATTTATCAATCGAAAAAATTACGTACCTAGTATAAAATGCTATAAAATAACCAGATATTTGAATTGGTTAAAACTTTAACTAGGTTAATCCTAATCATTAATGTGTATGATTATATGAGGAATAAGTGAGAAGCTAGATGGCTTCGTGGTCTGGCATCTCTCTCTCAAACTCTGTCGTGATCCCAACTAGGATGAGCGATCACAATCCAAATTATTTTTTAAGTTCAAAGTCCACAACGCGTCTTCCCATTCAAAAGATTTTCGAAATCGTTAAAATACTAATTATCGGCTACAAATAAATCCTTATTTAATATTATACCTAAACGCGAAAGTTTGTTTGTACATAATAATATCATAATATGTTTAGTTTTTCATGCAATAAAGTAAAGTAAAGAAAACACGTAAAGAATTTTAATGCAATCAGGTATATATCACTACGCTACTCAGGGCAGAATTAACACAGAAATTCACAGAATACTTTTTGCAGCTTATTAAATTTTATTTATGGTACAGTTCTCGGTAGATTTCTTGAGTGTACCTACCTACAAAGTCGCAGGAAGCATTCAAATAAAATACAATAGATACAGCTGTGCAGTGCCTACACCGTTATGTATTCAATTTTGGTATTGGTATATTCCCGAACAAGCTTTCCCTCTGACGCGTCACGCGAGCGAAGCTGCGGGCAAAAGCTAGTAATATTATAAATGTGAAACAAAAGGCTCTGTGGTCTAGTGGTTAGAGCATTGGCTCTCGACTCGGAGGTTGTGGGTTCGATTCCCGCATTGGAACAACAAAAAATGTTGTTTCCAAGTTTGGTTAGGACAATGCAGGCTGATCACCTGATAGTCTGACAAGAAAGATGATCCATGCGTCGGATGGGCATGTAAAAAGTCAGACCTGCGCCTGATCTCTCGTCAGTCGTGTCGGTTATCCGTCCCACTTGATAACGAGAGTAAAGGAATCTCTTCCTTTACTCTCTGCGAGTGCTCTTGTGTACTGCGAACACACTTGGGCACTATAAAATTACTCCTGCGTAACTGGCCTGGTTTCTATGAAACCGGCCACCGTCACCGAGATCGGTGTGGGGAGTTATTATAAATGTGAAAGTTTGTGAGGATGGATGGATGTTTGTTACTCTTTCACGCAAAAACTACCAAACGGATTCTGATTCAGTTTGGTATGATATTAGTTTAGGCTCTGGATTAAAACAAAGACTACTTTTTATCCCGGAAAAGTACAGCATTCCTCCGGGATAGCCGATACTACATTTACACGGGTGGAGCCGCGGGAAACAGCAAGTAATAGAATATCCCTCATACGGATATCTGAATCAAATTTTTGAGCAAGCTATGTATGTTTTTAAAAGACAGCTAGGTATCTGATAATATCCCACACTAGGTATGGGGTATTAGGTATACGCGATAAAAATGAATCATCCCCACTTTACATGCAAAGTTTGAGCTACGGTACCCTAACAAAGACCAAGTTGTATTATTGTGCAATTATTTAAATATTGCTGATTAGGAATTACCTACTACAGCAGACTATAAACAGCTTATCAAAATACTGCGTCCGCTTTCCTTAGCAGCGGATTCCCCTACATAATTTCAGTGTTGCCAGCGCTCAAACAAAACCAAACTAAAAACATATTGATTTAAGCTACAAATTATAAAAACATAAACAATGAAAACGAATGGACGGTGGTGCGTTATAAAAACCGGCAAAATAAGAAATTTATAAGTAAATTAGGAAGTGCTCGACTTGATCAGAGTGAAAACAACAAATTCAAAGCTGCCGATACAAAAGTGCCTGTGTTTGTATCAAACGTACATAGTGATGTGACGGAGCGGGATATAACTGAGTATGTACAGAGTAAAACAGGTGAGTCAGTTTCAGTCATTAAGATTAAGATGAAAAATCCCAGAAAGTACAATGCCTTTAAAATTTTTGTCAATAAGTATAAAGTAAGCACATTTTTAGACGACCAATTGTGGCCCGCTGGAGTAACATTTAGACGATTTGTTAATTTTAAGTCATTCAGTAATGAGGCAAAGGAAAATAAGTTACTTAATGGATAGTTCTCCAGAAAATAGATGTATATTATCAAGTTATAACTGCAAATCTATTAAGAGGTCAATGGATGGTGTAAAAATGCTATGCAAAACAGCTGATATAGTCGCGCTACAAGAGACGTGGTTATTGCCGCATGAGCTCCCTTTACTAAACACGATCGATGACAACTTCTGCGCTACTGGCACGTCTGCGGTGGATACCTCAGCAGGTCTACTGACCGGGAGGCCTTATGGAGGTGTCGCTCTATTGTGGAAAAAGAGTGCGTTTCAATCGGTGTCAGTTATAAAGTGTAACAATGTTAGGACAGCGGCGATAAAAATAACAGTGGGACATAGATCTACGCTTATATTTAGTATATACATGCCTACTAACAATATTGAAAATGTGCCTCTGTTTACCGAATGTCTTAGCAATATTCAGTCGATCATTGAAATTGAAAAAAACTGTGGCGTCGAAGCATTTTACATTCTTGGTGATTTTAATGCGCATCCGAATGAATTATTTTATAATGAATTATTAAATTTTTGTGTTGATAATCAGTGGTGTTGCGCTGATATAGACATGCTAGGACTGCAGTCTGGTACTTTTACTTTCCGTAGTGATGCTCATGGATGTGTGAGGTGGTTAGACCACTGCGTGGTTACCCAGTCAGCACTTGTAACAATTAATAATATATGGGTGAAACATGATGTGTTTTGGTCTGACCACTTCCCACTGATGATTGAATGTAATATCTATAGATTAAATCAAAAAATCGAATCATCTGTTAAAAATGAAGGTACTAACAAATGTATTATTTGGGGGGAAAGGCAGCCAAACCAAATTCAAAAATATAATGAGATTTGTCATTCGGGACTCCGAGACATTGATTTCCCTATAGAGTTAGGACAATGTTGTGATATATCATGCAAAAATCCAGAACATTATCCAATTATAGACAGATTGTATAATAAAATTATAAATGTATTGTCTATGGCGGCTATACAGAGTTATGCTGTAAGACGTCATAGCAATAAACATGTTGCGGGTTGGAACAAGTATGTGGCCGGCGCTCATAGGGAAGCTAGACTTAAGTTTCATAGGTGGGTGTTAGCTGGTAAACCCACTCATGGTATAACTTATGAAGAAATGTTGGTATCGCGTAAAATATTCAAATCTAAATTAAAATGGTGTCAAAATAGACAGGACCAGTTAAAAATGGACGTGCTAGCAACAAATCACTCTGCAAAAGATTTTAGAGCTTTTTGGAAAAATACTAACAAATTAAATGCCAAACCTAGCTTTCCTGTGAGCGTCGACGGTGTTCATGACCATAAAATGATTTCTAATTTATTTAAAGAACATTTTACTGTTAAGTCATCCTTGGGTACACATTCCTGTGGTGAGAGTGGTGATGGGACCGTTAGATCACAGCATATATTTTCCGTGAAAAATGTTATAAAAGTTATAAAAAATATGCAGAGAGGAAAATCGCCCGGTCATGATGGTCTCAGCATCGAAAATTTTAAGTTTGCTGGAGTACATTTGCCAAGAGTACTTGCAATGTTTTTTAATCTATGCTTGTGTCACTCCTACCTACCAGGGCCTTTAATGCGTACTATAGTAGTACCGATTCTTAAAAATAAAACAGGTGACTCGTCCGACAAGACTAATTATCGGCCTATTTCACTTGCCACCATAACTGCGAAGGTGCTTAATAGTATGCTGAATGGTATTCTCGAACAACATGTTAATTTGCATGATGCACAGTTTGGGTTTAGGTCAGGAATGTCTACGGAAACTGCCATATTGAGCCTGAAACATACCGTCAGCTACTATACAATGAGGAGGACACCGGTGTACGCGTGCTTCCTGGATTTGTCAAAAGCTTTTGACCTTGTGGTGTACAACCTCATGTGGGATAAGCTGGTCAGTGCAGGGGTGCCGGCAGACACCATCTCTCTTCTAAAGTACTGGTACTCAAATCAGACCAATCGGGTGAGATGGGCCGGTACACTGTCGGACGAGTACAAGCTGGAATGTGGCGTGAGGCAGGGCGGATTAAGCTCACCAATCCTGTTTAACTTATATGTTAACCAACTTATCGAGAGACTCAGCAGCACACATGTTGGATGCTTTATTGACGGAATCTGTGTCAACAATATCAGTTATGCAGATGACATGGTGCTGCTGAGCCCCACGATAGGTGGCCTGAGAAAACTCCTGCGCATATGCGAGTCATACGCGGAGGCACACGGACTCAAATATAATTCTAAAAAAAGTGAATTGCTTATTTTCAAAGCAGGTAAATATAGTCCTGAGCGTGTTCCTCCCGTATACTTGAATGGGGTTGCTTTAAGACAGGTTGACAGGTTTAAATATTTAGGTCATATTGTGACAAAGGATCTCAGGGATGACGAAGACATGGAGAGGGAACGCAGAGCGTTAGCGGTGAGAGGCAACATGCTCGGCCGCAGGTTCACTCGGTGTACAACTGAAATTAAGACCATGTTGTTTAAAGCATATTGCCAGTCTTTCTATTCGAGTGCCCTGTGGGTGAGGTATAAGAGCAGAACCTATGACACTCTGCGCGTCCAGTATAACAATGCTTTCAGAATGCTGTTGGGGCTACCGTGGCGCTGTAGTGCGTCAGGTATGTTTGCTACTGCGCGTACCGATGGCTTTCAAGCGATAATACGCAAAAAAACAGCCTGTTTCAGCGTCTGCGAAAAGCTAGCAACAGCATCCTGAAAGTCATTGCTGACAGATTTGACTGCCCCATCCAAAGACATTGGGTGAGGGTAATAATGGGAAAAATTTAAGTTTGTATAACGAATGTAATACTACTAACATTACTAACATAATTATAAGTATTATTATAATTTTTGCGACTAACACACTAACAACTCTACGGGCATATATTTTTGTCTGAAATAAACGTTTTCTATTCTATTCTATTCTATTCTAAGCCACGTCTCCTGCGCGTTTCAATCTTCACTTTTGATTAATCTATATTATACTTTTGGATCCTAAATGAATATATTATCTTCTTACGCCATAATAATTGTTTTCAGGCCTCATCTTAAGGCAATCTGTTCAGTGCTTAGAGCTATGGCTTTTGTGATGATATATCAGTCAGTGAGGCGTTTTATAATATACTTACTAAACTATATGTTGCTCGTGACTTCTTGCGCGCAAAAGTTCATCTTGCGGAAACCGTAAATTGTTTGCGTGCGTTAAAAAGTTGCCTGTCCTTCCCCATAGTCTACTCTATATCTCTGCTAAATTTCAGGAAAATCCGTTCAGTAGCTTCGGAGCCTATTCAATGCAAACGAACAAAAAAACTTTCCTCTTTATAATATTATAGCATATACTAGCTTTTTCCCACGACTTCACTCGCGTAAAATGAAACGCGTTAGGCACAACACAATTCACACTACGACGATACGCGACGTGACGCGGCGTTATCTAGCTATCTTAAAAACACAGCGCCTCGTCTCGTCACGGTATGAATCAACCCCTAAACACCAAAGTTTTAGGTGCGTCTAAATCTTTTTATATCGATATTTTAATGGATATTTTGCTATTCGGGTGGAAACGAATCCAAAAAAGTATCCTAGATTATTAAACTCTGGCCAGCCGTTCTTGATATAAATGTGGGATGGGAGGTGGCTCGTCGTCGTGAGGAGATGAAAAATAAAGAGAAAATTTATTAAAATCTTCTTTTATTAATTTGTAACACTTATGTCGTACACACATAAGTGTTACAAATTAATCGTATCTTCGGAATATATTATCTTAGAGCATCCAACCAAACGGAGACGACATGACACCTAATTTCTATGCGAAATAGTCTGCCACTTTCTGCGGGGGTGTACGAGGAACGCACACAATGTATTTTCTAATGTATTTACAACTAGCAACCCGCCCCAGCTTCGCACGGGTACAATACTGATACTAATACTAAAGAATGTCTTTGAACCTCTAACAAAACGGGCGAAATCTAGTCAAAACAAACAGAAACAAATTAATATAGGTACCTATTAAAACTCAATGAAATAAGTAGGTGGGTATACTTTTATCGTATGAAATACCATATATCTAAACTCCCCCCGCAGGCGCACCCCCGCATTGGTGATGCCCACTTCGCAACGGGCCGTGCAGCAAAAATCGTAATATTTTAATTTCGCCATAACTTCAAAACCACACGTCCAATTTCAATCATTCAAAGACCAAATATTATCTACATAAACTGTACTTAGTGATGAAATAATTTATTTTGATAAGGATTAATAGCATGAGTAAAATAAAAGTGTTTAAATGTAGTCCAAAAAAAAAAAATCAAGATTTCTAAAAAAAAAATGGTTGTTGTGCCTCACTGGACATAGATAGGTATAGTGCAGTGGTCCCCAACCTTTTTTTTACGCGGGCCACAAAGCCGTTGTACTTCTGGTGTCGCGGGCCGCAATCAAAATTTTTAGGGACAAAAAATATGGTGTTTAAATTTAACGACTGAATAATAGAAAAACACAAGGTAGTTAAAAGAGTGAAACTAAACATTTAAGATGAGATAACGACACAAACTAAAATAAAATAACAAATATGTACCTATTAGGTATAATAATTATGTTCACTCAGTGAGATTTTTGGAATTGTGAACGCTTTTTCACAACTTTATCTAGAGCTGGCTTGTCGCTGCATGCTATCCTTATTACATCGTAGGCTGTATTTCAAGAACCACTTTAGCTAGAAAGCTGATATTTTCATAAGTCTTAATTCTGATGCCGCTATAACAACATGATATCATATCTAAAAAACAAGATAAAACAAATAATATAAGGAGAAGCCCTTTTTATGATAACAAAACGCGATTTTTTTGTCCTTTCTTTAGTCGATGGTAATACTTTAAATATTCACAAGATACTAAATTGATTTCTACTCCAATATATAATTCAAAATAAAAATTTATATAAAAGGGGTTTTCATAAAAAATACAATTTTTGTCTATTTTTTTTCCTAAAATGGCTTTTCCTTGGCTGATTTTTAAGTTACAGATTTCACGCGGGCCGCAGATAAAGGCCCGGCGGGCCACATGCGGCCCGCGGGCCGCGGGTTGGGGATAGCGGGTATAGTGTGTCGCGGACTTTTTTGTAGATATTTATAAGATCTACAATTAATTAGAACATTTTATGGTTCTATTTTTTATAGTTTAGGCAGCGTACGCAAAATAAGTAACTTTTCTGGTTGATTTTTTACACCTTGTGTCCGAAAAACCCAAATATTTTACGGAACCCTATTTTTTTCTAAAATAAAATATAGCCTATGTTACTCGTGGATAATGTAGCTTTCGAATGGTGAAAGAATTTTTGAAATCGGTCTAGTACTTTTTGAGCCTATTCATTACAAACAAACAAACAAACAAACATACAAACAAAGTTTTCCTCTTTATAATATTAGTGTAGATCACGTCGTTACGCACGCACACGAAAATATTATCAAACACAAACATAAACTATACGCACACATGTACAAACACAAAGGAAATGGGGGGGCAAATGTCATTTTTATTCACGCAACACTAGTGCTTGCAACTATCGATATTTAAATATCGATGAGTTCGGCGAATAATAATTCGATACTTTCCATGGTGAACCAAATAATAAATATATTCATCATAAGTTATTAATTATTTACTAATTCTTTAATTAATTTGTAACACTTACGTCGTATGTACATCCTATCTTCATATATCATAATATATCGTCGGCAATCTATCTATCTCTCTTCCTCTCGTACTTACCTTTCACTCACGATATAGCTGCGTTCGCTCCATGGCGGCACGATCGCCTTATTATTTTTGTGTTCCTTATCAAAATCAATCCTACATAGGTACATATAACTGATGTAGGTACCTAACTAACTCGTCTAAGTTGTTTTATGAATATAGGCAAATATCGACGGCGCCTACGTACTTTATTGTATCTGAAAAACGCTACTTTTCAGGAGAGCGATTTAAAGTTTATTTTTCGTACAACTTTGTCCATAATAGTCATAGATATATAATATTAAAAAGAGGTAGATATGTTATAAACGCGTAAAAATGAAGACTCGAATTAGCCCGAGTCGGGCCAATTTTGGTTAGTGTGCTCCTTGAGTAATAGCGTGTTTTGTGTTACTATGCGACGTTGACACATTGACACGCGTCCCATGTCAATGTGTGTCGTGGGCACAGAAATATTGTCAGTTTTGTAAGGATATAACGTATCTATATATTAATTAATCAAAGATAATAGTCATATCCTTATAAAAATTTGCATAGGCAGTAGTATTGTTAGGATAACAAATTAGCGCATTGTATCAAATATTCCCGAAAATTGAGTTATGATAGTATACCACGTAAATGAGCTTGCTCTCTTAATCGTAACTGGCACTATTAACTATTTTCTAGAAACTGCTTAAACGAAAATGTAATGGATTTGCCATTTCCTATAGTATACGTTGGTATGTATCACGAATATTTTATTGTGTCACATACGGTTATTTACTTCGTAGATTGCTTGTACTTACCATTAATTCTAATGAAATAACAAGAATAAAATGTACATAAAATGTCTTTACTATCGTGGTTAATACAGTACTTTGTGCACTTATTTGTTTTTCGTCCTTCTAATATTGTAAATGAAAAAGTTTGTGAGGATGGATGGAAGGATGTTTGTAACTCTTTTACGCAAAAACTACTGAACTCATTTTCGTAAAATTTAGTTTGGTGGAAGTTTAGGCTATGAACTAAAACATAGTACTTTTTATCCCGAAAAAGTACAGTGTTCCTTTGGGTACTGTATTTATGCGGGCGGAGGCACGGGCAATAGCTAGTTATATAAAAACCACTGTATTACAGTAACAGAAAAAAAACTTAAATAATTCGTGAAATACGTATTTTGTAGGTATATAATTTGCTACTGGGTTTACAATCTTTAAGAATCTTCGTATGTGGCACGTGTTGCAATAAAAGTAACCTATATCCGTTTCTTAGTCCTGACTTACCCCAAATTTTCAGTAAATAAATCAGTTCAGTAGTTTGTGCATGATATAGACTAACTTACTTTTACATTTATAATAATAATAGTATGGATTATATTTGATAAGCGAAAATTTTAAAAATCAACTAGCCTCTGCCCGCGGCTCCGCCCGCTTAAATTCAGTAATCCTTCGGAAATACTGTATTTTTTCGGGATAAAAAGTAGTGTTAAGGACAGCGGCCTCGACTCAAAATAACATGGACTAAACAAAGATGAACGCTTATTAATGATCAAAAACGTTTCTAAACTGCGAGTAAATATTACATAAACTCTTAAGAGTAAAAAACTAGTGAAAATAGTGAAAATATAAGTGTTAAATTTCATAGCATTAGTGTAAAATAATTGTTTTATAATCATGACTTTAGTTTGGTCATAAATTTTTAACCGTAGCTTATTTTAACTTGAAATTTGACGTAGTACATAAGTAAAAATAATAACTAATGTAAATAACAAATATGTAACTTATAAAGTAAAGAGATTTAGAGAAATTAGACAAATAGACTTAAAAAAATTTATTTTAAAAATAGGAGATAGAAACTTGCAAATTTCCATGCTGATAGATCATGCTAAAAACTCTTTAGGAAAATTATTGTAAAACAAATCGGACAGTAACTTTTGGAGTAATTAAAAAAAAGTATATTACGCGTTTATAGTTACGGAACCCTCCTTAGACATGTCCTGACATGCTCTTGGTTAGGTTATTTGAAATTATCTCGGAAACTAATAAGGATATCCGAATTTTGAAAACCCTGAAAGAGCAGGAAATTTGGTACCGTGTTACTTCAACGATATTTAAAGAACATGGTAAGGTAACCATGACCTGATCAGGCGTTTGAAGATTATCAGTTCTTTAGTTGATGAGGGGATCTGACTATCATTCATAATATGTCCTATCAATTTGAAATTTGGTACCGTGTTAAATCATTAATCAATGATATTGAAAATGTATATGGTAAGGTAACCATTATTTATACCTCCTTTAGAAAGGACAAATAAAAGTAAAATTTAAAAATTTAAAAACCCCCGAAATTTAAAAAATAAACTCTAAAAACTAATAAATAATATTTAAACATATTCTAATTATTATCGTCACATAATATATAATAGTATGTAAGTTGAAAAAAAATTATTTTCTAATCGTCGCGTCGTCTTGTCGGGGGACCGCTATGTGAGATTATTATTTTTAAACAAAAAATTAAACCGACTTCCAAAGTAAAAATACACAAAAAAGTATGAAATAAAACTTAATCTCTAAATAATTCCACTTTCAAATTCGGCTAAAATTTTTACTATTTCTCTACTCAGTCTTATTTATTTTGAAATCGGTACCAGCCCAAACAATATTCTACAATATTTTATAGAACTTACGTTCATATTAATTGCTGGCACCGACTTCAAAATTAATAAGATTGAGTAGAGAAATAGTAAAAATTTTATCCGAATTTGAAAGGGGAATTATTTAGTATTTTTTCATACTTTTTTGTGTATTTTTACTTTGGAAGTCGGTTTAATTTTTTGTTTGAAAATAATAATTTCACCCTTTTTAGTGATATATTTTGTTAAGTTATTATTAAGGGGCAAATAGCCCCTAAAGCTTAAAAATCGCTCAGTTTGAGTCGGAACTGCTCCGAAAAATGGGAATAAAAAAATTCAAAAAAATATACATTTCACACTTCAATCCTTCATCTTTAATATCATCGTTAATTTTTTTAATAAGACGAAGATTAATATTAAATAAATTAAAATTAAAAAGCCCTGTTTTCAGATTTCTTTTTCTATCTACTTACTACCTACTACGGCTATAAAGATGGTTCTTTTACGAAAATGTGAAGAATATATTTATCTAACATTTCATCGTTGGGTTTTTCGAAATACCGTTTTGTTTTCAAAATATACGTAAATAACTATTATTTTGTGAAAATATTTGTAAGCGGTGCGTGCGCGGGCGCGCGGGACAGTGAGCCGCTGACTTTCGTACGAGGAGGTTGTGTCACTCTCCGCGGTCCCGCTATTTCACAATCGTTTATTTTACTCTTGAAATAAAAGGGAACAACATGCCGTAAAAAATAAATTATGAAAACCTTAGCGAGCACTCTGCCTGCGATAGAATGAAAATGTTCGATCGTTGAATGTACTTTTTTGTTCCTTCAACTTCTTACTTGAAATTTTAATAATATATTAATATAATATTATATAGTATATATTATAGTATAATATTTTATTATATAATATGTACTTGTAAATTTCACAGAAAGTGTATAGTTCTATCCCACCAAAAACATTCTGTAAAAAACTAGCCAAGTCTCGATGGAGCTGCTTGTTTATGTCTAAAAAGTAATGAAATCTAGACAAAATCATGCCAAGTCTAAAGTTCCTTACTGCGGTTTCTTTATTATTATAGTTAATGTTGAGTGACTTGGCCGTTGAACATACTTTATACTTTAGTGGGTACAAGTCAATTTTGTTTACATTTGTAACTACCTGTGTTTGTTAAGCGAGATAATAGCCCATACTGGTATTGGTAATTGGACGCTAGTGTCTCATTTTAGGCTGTTGTTGATTGTACAACACACGTATTGGAGCAATGGTGTCATGGAGCCCCTTTTGTACCCTTGTGTGCCCTTCAACGGCCAAGTCACACAACATTAACTATAATAATAAAGAAACCGCAGTAAGGAACTTTAGACTTGGCATGATTTTGTCTAGATTTCATTACTTTTTAGACATAAACAAGCAGCTCCATCGAGACTTGGCTAGTTTTTTACAGAATGTTTTTGGTGGGATTTCACTTCTTTTTGTAGAAACGTGGGCATATTGATTTATTTTCCTAGATTTTAGTGTAATTTGTTTATTTAATTTGTGTTATGTTCGAGTAGAATAAAGTTCGAGTAGAATAAAGGGGCCTGAAAATGCGGCAAAATGGTTCTAGTAAAGAATGGTACGGCAGTGTTTGCTTCGCGCTCGACTTGGCGGGGGCACTGCCGTGCCCCCAGATCGACGTTCTGGTCTTATCTAGAGGTTCTCAAATAGGGGCCTGAAAATGCGGCGAAATGGTTCCAGTAAAGAATGGTACGGCAGTGTTTGCTTCGCGCTCGACTTGGCAGGGGCACTGCCGTGCCCCTAGATCGATTATCCTAGTTTTTATAGTTTTCCCTTTATGTGGCCATTAAACCCCAACTCTGTACCAAATTTCAGCTCTCTAAGTTTATGGGAAGTACTAGTTCTATTTTGATGATCATGAGTGAGTGAGTGAGTGAGTGAGTGAGTGAGTGAGTGAGTGTCGAAAATGCGAAATATTGCTTTCGCTTAACTTTGGAACTAAATGACCTACAGACTTGAAATTTTGGATTTTAAGTACGTGATTATAGCTTATTGGATGACGAAATTTTCTGTGTTCTGGTCTTATCCAGAGGTTCTCAAATAGGGGCCTGAAAATGCGGCGAAATGGTTCCAGTAAAGGATGGTACGGCAGTGTTTGCTTCGCGCTCGACTTGGCGGGGGCACTGCCGTGCCCCCAGATTTCTATGACGACGTCTGTGGCTCAGTTGGTTGAGCGTGTCGTTGCTCAAGCCGGGGGTCGCGGGTTCAAATCCCGCCGACGGAACAAAAAGTTTTCTGTGTTCCTGGGTCATGGATGTGTATTAAATATGTGTATAATATAATAAAAATCTTAATTATGTGTGTAGTATAAAATTATTAAATATACTTCCGTTATCTGGTACCCGTAACACAAGTTCTTCGAGAACTTACCACGGGATCAGATTGACGTGGTGTGAAGCGTCCATAGATATATTATATTATTTCTGTTTTAATTGTCTATTTAGTATATCAACGTTTTGAGGTATATAGTATATGAGGTAAAAATGCCTAAGCGACATTTATTTATATATTTAACACACATACAACAACCATTACAGACAAAATCCAATTCGATAGCGTAGGAGAGCAAATTTATATTTTATATAATACATATTATGATATTTCCAGTTTAAATAATAATAATTGATAAAAAATGATAATTAAAGAAAATATAATAATTAAAGAAAGACACATATGACGCATAAATTTAGTAAACTTTATAGAAGAGTGATTTAACGTTAAAATTTTTAGAAAAAAAAATCATTAAAAATCACAAAATAGTCGGATTTAGATGGTTTTAACATACATCTAAATATCTATATATCAATAAGATACAACGTGTATCTTATTTTTATAGCAATTTTTGATATTAAAACGAGTCATATAGCTTTCGAATTACAGGCAGTTTATGTCGCTTAGGTAAAAAAGTCCTAATTCGAAAAATAGGTAAAATTATCTAAGCTATCAACGAAAGTTATGTAATATCAAGTAAAATTGCCTACATTTTATTTTAAAGGTTTTCAGCAACATGTAAAAATAGATAAGCTATAGATACATTTTCTGTAATAACAGGTAAAAATAACTAATTCCAAACACTTTAAAAAAATTATAGGAGTATTCATCTAAATGGCCTAAGAGTTTATAAAATAAAACAAGATAAGTTACATAAATGTTGCTTACATTAAGAATTTTCTACGGCTAAAGTTATCTTAGTAAATTTATTATTCAATGACATGTAAATTTTTGCTCCTAACTGACAATATTCTCCTTCTTCTTGTTTATAAAAATTAATTGCAGTTCCCTTGTCTGACTAAAACGAGCTAAAATGTTAGCTAATTTTGATCTTGAAATAATAAAAAATATAGAAGTAAAAACTCAAGGCCTAGGATTTCAGCCCATTGATTTATACTTAAACTGCGGCCCCATTCCTTGAGTTCTCTCTTGGTAGTGCTGGGAGATATTCCACATACCGATTCTGGGCATGATACCGTGACACAATTGGCCCAAAGCCTACCCAGCTCATCCGCGGTTTTGTTGCCGGACATATTGCCGTTGCCTAGAACCCATACCAGACTGATGCTGTTATCTCGTCCTTGCATGTTTAGCGTTTGAACACAAGCCATAACTAATTTAGATGAAAGAAGAAGTGGCAAAAAGTCCCCATCCTTGTAGCACTATAAGACATATATCAAATGAAAGGGCTTAAAAAAAGTGTCATTGTTTTGTATGACAAAAATCCTCTAAACCATGGGAGAAAAAAGTAAATGAGGGTTAAAAAAGTTTAAAAAAATCATTCTATATTATTGCACCGTTTCATAGTGTTGCTACTATGGAAAATTTTTTGGAAAGTAATGGTATACACTCAACTTTAGAAAAGTGTTATATTTTGATAAACTGCCTCATATTTTGATGAAATGTATGGAATGATAATAAAATACTAAAAATAAGCTCTTTACTCATTTTTTTCGCACATACCTAATTACTTTCTGGAAATTGTTTCTTACTTGCAACGCTATCGAATGGTGCAATAATACAAAATGTATTTTTTTCCTAATTTGCGGATTCGAATCCTGGCCTGGAAAAGTGGTTTATGTAAAATCAAATAATTCAGATAAAACAATTACATTAAAATACATATAATTAAATAGCAAAAATAATTTTAAAACGATTAGGTACAGAAAAAAAGTAAAAAAAGATATTGTACATGGTGAATTATTCTTCTGGGCGTTGTAAGAGAAGTCAAAAAAAATTAGCAATAGCAATTTAGCCCTACGGAATATCGAGGCCGATTTGATGAAAACTTAAACTGCATCATTTTTGATAACTCATTTTTCCTAGACAGGATTCGACCCCATAAATTATGGAAAAAAATACATCATGTGTACTGCACCGTTAAATAGTAAGTTTGTGACAAAATTGAGGAAAGAGCTTATTTTAGCATTTTATTATCATTCCATACATTTCTTCAAAATATGGGACAATTTATCAAAATATAACACTTTTCTGAAGCTTGCTGTATACCATTACTTCCCTAAAATTGTTCCTTATTAGCAACACTATGAAATGGTGCAATAATACAGGATGATTTTTTAAACTTTTTTTCACTTATAACTCTCATTAAATTTTTTCTCCCATGGTTCAGAGATTTTTCGTCATACAAAAAAATTACACGCTTTTTAAGTCCTTTGATATATGTCTTGTAGTGCTACAGTAGTGGGGACGGGATCCATACAAAAATGCCCCTTCTTCTTTCTGCTGCTGTCAGTGCCTTCAGCGCAGTGTGATTGTTCTGACAGACTGCGCTGAAAGCATTGACAGTAGCAGAAATATCATCTAAATTATCCTAGTCTTCTCTATAAGATTAGGATGTTTTATGGACAAGGACAATCTGTAGGCTCTGTAGTGAACAACTCATCACAGCCTCAAACATGGTTGTAAATTGTCCTAAGCAAGTATATAGGCAAGCCTGTAGGTGGCATGCCCCCGTAGAAGGTCCGTCCACCCGGTTGTCTTTCCTGGATCCGTCCGTGTACCAGACTATGTCATTGGAGTGAACATTGATTCCTATCCTCTACTCTCCCTAGACGATAGGAAAACCTGGTGTTGCTTTGAGAAGCTATGCACCTTGATCATATCGTCTGATGGCATGGCCATGATAGGTGTCTTAAGAAGAGACTATTGCATCTGTCCATGATGGGTGGAAGTCCATTTGGCTTCCTGGCCTTGAAAAACGCTACTACCGCCATACATTTGTCATTAAAAATGTACGGTGATAGCAGCTTTTGATGTAACAAAAGAGATGAACAATATTTGTTATATTCTGATAAATTTTTTATGAACATCAACTTGGCAAAATCGCTTTAAATTTTTATCATAGTAACATATTTTGTCGGCAGCGTTAATTCGTTAATCGTTGAAGTTATAATTCTTAACCCCAGTTAACATAATTTTTCCAAGGAATCCACGGAAAACTTTTTATTCTCTTATGGATTCGAACCCACGCCCTCTGGCTTGAGCACTAAAGCGCTAACCACTGAGCCACAGATATCTTCATCTAAACTGATTCAATTTAAGTCTCTATAACTCCTGAATTTATGAAGTTTTTTGGACCGTTATAGTTTTCGTTCAAAGTTTATTACATGGACTACCATCATGAATTTTTCACATTTTTAGAGCCAGCCGTTTGGCTTTTAGAGGGGGGGATGCCGTATTTTAACAAGAAATGCGCTTAAAAGTGGAATATCGCGCAAACGGATACGTACGTACATCAAAATATAATCTCAGAAACCTCTCAATGTTCTTATAATGTCTATGTACCTAATTATATCTCCCCTTTTCGTGTAGGTGTAACCAAAAATTATCTTCATTTATTTTAGCACTATGTCGACGTGATAAATAAACTTATCCATTCAAAGTTTCATATTTCAAGCACCACCGTTTGGATGGACAGACGGACGGGCGGACGGTCGGTCGAATGGAAGGACATGACGAAACTATAAGGATTCCGAGACATGAACTACGGAACCTTAAAAAAGGAATAATAATGAAACCACACCGATTTCAGTGACTGTTGCCAATTTAATTGAAAATAGACCAGCTATAGGAGCTATTTTATTATGTCCAAGTATATGCGCAAAGTTTACTCCCATAACCTAGTATATTGATATTTTCTACTACCGACAGGACTAACTAGCGAAACATTAGGCGCATAAATATAGAAATATATTTAGCAATGTTTGCGTTCATTAAGGTTCCCACACACTGTAAATTTAATACTTTTAGTTACATTTTATCTAACCGACGACAAAAAAAAAATATCTAACCGACATACTTAAAAACAAAAGTTTTCAAGTAAAAATATCTACATAGCACGAATAGTTATTGTGTCAAATATGTAAAACTATCTTTACGCCAATATTGTTTTATTTCACTATGGGTAAAATTCTACAAGTTGCACTTTCGTAAAATAATGGTATCAAATTAAATGCACTGTAAGGACAATTCACAAATAATTTGTATGGAGAAAATGTACAAAGTGTTCACGAAAAGAATTTTTTAAACAAGTAAAAATATTTTTGTGCAAACAAAAGAAAAATAGACTAAGTAGATTTTTA
This sequence comes from Glaucopsyche alexis, assembly GCA_905404095.1. Classification (NCBI taxonomy): domain Eukaryota; kingdom Metazoa; phylum Arthropoda; class Insecta; order Lepidoptera; family Lycaenidae; genus Glaucopsyche; species Glaucopsyche alexis. The sequence continues at coordinate 3,608,090 of FR990057.1, forward strand.
AAATTCTTCAAAATATCCAAATGATTTTTTTTATAAATAGCTTTATTTATAAAAAAATAAAAAAAAAAATTTCACTATATCTAAGCGACAAAACAATCGTCGTAGGAAGACGACGATTAGACCAATCGACTCAGAAAAAAAAATACAAACTCATTGATATAACTCATTTTCGGTATTTTTGTCGCTTAGGAAAGCGAAAAAACACCTAGTGGATATTTTAGTGATTGTCAATAGCACTAAGTATTGCATTTTGGTGGGCGTAGAGGTGGAAAATGAAATCAAAAGTGATGGGTTGGAAGCCGCATTGCCTACCAAATAATTTCTAGATTTCGGGAATAACCTCGACCGGCTTCTACAGAAGAAGGAGAAGCGGCTTATACATTCTACGTTTTTTCTTTGCTCGTAGACCAGAAATAAATTAATATTTTCAAGTTGCATTTAAATCAATCCTAAAGTCGTATAAAAGGGCCGTTCCTCAGTTTATAATTTGAGTCGCGGCGCGGCCGCGCGCGGAGATCGCGAGCGCTGCGGGGTGTATGCGGGTGGCGCGGCGGGAAGTGTTAGGCCACGCCTAAACTAGACGATCGAATGTATAATTAAATACTCGCCAAGCTTCCATTAGGTATTGCTATTAAGATGATGATGTTGATTACTGTAAGTTATAAAGTGGCATATATGCTTGCTGTTAAGGACAGCGGCCTCGCCTGTGTTTTAAAGTGAATTTAAAGACAATGAACGCTTATCAGTGTTTTAAAACGTTTCTAAAAACTGTGAGTAAATAGTATATAAACTCTTAAGAGTGAAAATAGTGAATATAAGTGTTGTACATAAGTGTTAAATTCATTAAAATAGTGGTAAATAATTGTTTTAAAGTCACGAGTTTATTTTCTTTATAATTTCTTAACCGTAGCTTATTTCATTTGGAAAATTAGTGTTGTACATAGGGAAAATTAGTGGCTAAAGTAAATAACGTTTAGGTAAATGGAAATGTAAATGGTCTTCGAGAAAATTAGATTATAATGGTGAAAAATATATGGTTTTCATAAACTTGTAATCTTTGCTTATGTGTTACTAAGAATCTATGTAAACTGTGTGATTATGTATTGTTTTATGGTAAATAAAGAATTTCACGTTATGCGTTTCACTTATCCTGGCTCAAGGGAAATAAAGGGAAATTAGGGAAAATGATGGAAAAATAGCCGTATAGAGAAATAAGAGAGAGATAGCTTATATGAAAGTTAGAAGAGTACATTTCTGCTCCCTATACGGCATTGCCCTGAGCCAGGTAAGCTAACGACTTATCGTGCTAAATGTTCTCCTCAAATCAGTGGTTTTTTTATACGCCCCAGCTCTGCCCGAATCGGTGTAACCTTGCTATCTTCGAGTCTGATCAGAGCCGGCGGTGAAAACCTAGTGGAAAAATACAGTCCCATATAACAGTAGTGCGTGGTCCTTGCGATCCGGATTGCAAGTTAGTGAGTTAGTCGCGTGTGATCCGAGATACAAGATTGAAGAAATTTTCGAAGTCCAATACCAGTTGAAAACAATCAAGACGACACTTAGAAGAATTTATTGATGACGGAACATAGAAAAATTTACTGAACATCGGACATAGAAAAATTTTACTGAGCCAAGGAGATAGAAAAATTTATTGAAGACCGGACTTAGAAAAATTTACTGAACACTGGACATAGAATAATTTCATCGAGCCAAGGACATAGAAAATTTTTTGAAGAAAATTTATCAAGCCGAACATAGAATTTTGGAAGAAAGGAATTCAACACCGGGGATCGACGGACTCAGATTAGAAGATTGGACTCGAAGATACAAGACAACACCAAAGAAGAGGGAAGCAAGGATTCGCAGATCTTTCGCCTGAAAAACCTACCGGAGATTCTTGAAGAGTCGTGAAGACTCTGAAGAATTTTGGAGTTTGAAGACGAATATTTTGAAGATTAATTTTTGATCTGAGGATTTAATTTAACTTAACATTTAACTTAAACTATGGTCATCACGAGGAGTCAGAGCGGGGCCGAGGAGAACCAACCACAACAACAACAACTGCGAAGATTTCCAGATCCGCCACGATCGCCGTCTGCTGCCGCCACGAGCCAGCCGCCGCCGACCGAGGGAAGGGCAGATCTGCTTCAAACAATTTTAAAACCGAGACCAGGTACTAGCAAGGCACCTGTAGCTCCGGAAGTGCAAACATTGGCCAGGAAGAAGGCTATTTCAATTAGGTCGCGTCGATCGACAGCGAGTGTCATCGCACGCATACAATATGAGGCGGAAGAGAAGCTTGCCGCTCTCCGTAAAAAGGAACTGCAGATAGAAGCAGAACTTATCAAGAAGAAACTCGTCGCCGACGTCGCCGCTGCAGAGGATGGAAGCAGCCCCGATGACGACGAGCCGTCTGAACAGGTGGAGCAACGTGTACGAGCCTGGCTAAGCGAACAAGGACCCGACCATGAAGAGGCTAGACAAGAGCCGGTCGTGTTAGAGGAAAGAGAGACGCCGAAGCCAGAAGACATGCCACCAACTGGAGGAAGACGCGAAGGCCAGAAGACGAGATTTGAGTGGCCGGAACGGCGCCGTCCACGCTCACCCACACCGCCCACGTCTAGGGCCAACGGAGTGGAACATCTCGCCGAAACGTTAGACAAGCTGCTGAATCAACGCCAGACGCGCCACACCACGGAGCTGCCTACATTCTCAGGGGCTCCCACCGAATGGTTGTCATTCAAAGCAGCCATGGAAGACACCACTGCATTCTACAAGCTGAAACCGGTCGAGAACTTAGCTCGGCTGAGGAACTGCTTACGGGGAGAAGCCAGGGAAGCCGTGGCACCACTGCTGAGCGTCGCTACGCCGCCCGAACAAATCATGAAGACACTAGAACAATGCTTCGGACGTCCCGAAGTTATGGTGGACCGCATGATGGAAGACCTGAAGAGGCTACCGAGGCTCGGAGGTTCGGTGGCAGAACTCAACCAATTCGCGGTGAAGATTCAGAACATGGTGGCTATCCTGAAGAGGCTGAGGCACGGGTACCTTTTCAACCCGTTGCTCACGAGAGACATTCTAGAGAAGCTCAGTCCCTACGAGAAGAGCAAGTGGTACGACTACGCAGAAGAGACGTCGCGCTTCAGGAACGAGCCCGATGTCGTCCTTCTCTCTGAATTCTTAATGAGGGAAGCGGACAGGGCACTGCGCTACGGATTCAGCACGACATCGAAGAGAGAAACACCGCGTCAACCTCCGTACAAGAGTGAAACCAGAGCAAGAAGGCCAGTCTTCGCGGTGACAGATGAGGGCAGGGGTTCGCCGAGCCACAGCCAACCCAAGAAGGTACGCGAGGAAGCAATGAAGTGCCCGGTATGTGCCAATGATCACGCTCTGCCTCGCTGCGCCACCTTCAAGAAAATGAGCGTACCAAAGAGATGGGACACAGTCAGGAAAGAGGGGCTGTGTTTCCTGTGCATATCGAGTCGACACAGAAGATTCAACTGTAAGGCGAAACGGTGCGGCGCACAGGGTTGTAAGCGGCTGCACCACACGTTGCTGCACGAGGAGAGGTCCGGCGGCGCTCCACAGGCTGAGGACGCCGTTATTACCGCATCGGTCACGTCCGACCGTGCGGTAAAACTCAAGATGAGAAGGGTTCAAGTCGTAGGTCCACGGGGCGAAGCGGACATCTTCGCGCTGTTCGACGAGGGCTCGACAGTGACTCTGCTGGATGAAGACGTCGCGAAGGCTATCGGCGCAGATGGTCCGTCGAAGGTGCTGCGGATGCACGGGATCAATGCCGAGAGGAATGAGGAAAAAAGCCGACTCGTACAACTGGGCGTACGGGGTCACGACGGTACCAGGCACGACATCACTGCGAGAACGGTGGGCGGATTGAACTTGCTCACTCAATCCGTTCCGGAATCCTTGCTGCAACTCGCTCACCTGCACGATCTCAGGGATGAGGAGATGTGTTATGAGAACGAGAAACCCCAACTTCTCATCGGTACGGACAACTGGCAGCTCATCGTGTCAAGAGAACTGAGAATCGGGAAAAGGAACCAGCCTGCGGCCTCAAAGACCAAACTCGGCTGGGTGATTCACGGCGGCATCCCGAGACGCATGAAAACGAAACAGGATGACGAGAATATCCTGCACATATGGACCGTCGACTACCCGGACGAACGAACGGGAGAGAGTCGAGACGGGACGAGACTCCAGTGGCGCGGGAGGTGTCATAACCCCGAGGATCGACGGGGGGAGTCGTGCGGGCTGCAGTTTGAAGCGAGAAGATGGGGATGTCCGAGTCGTGTTGGCCGCTGCCAAGGCCAAGGTGTCGCCGCTGAAGGCAAAATCAAGACCGAGATTGAAGCTGCAGGCTGCCCCGGTGAGATGGAGTCCGGGAAACAACGACGCAGCAATAAGTGGAAAGACAGTAGAGAAGCGGCTAAAGTTGACGTCTGTCCACCAGTGGAGGTGGGTGAGCACTGGGAACGACATCGCGGACCTGGCCGCGAGAACGGGCTATGTTCCGAAGAGCGACGAGGACCCATGGTTTAAAGGGCCAGACTTCCTGCGCAGGCCTATGAGCGAGTGGCCCGCGGAGAGTCCCGCCCAAGTCGAAGATAAAGAAGAACACGTCGCCTTTTACACCACGGGGGCGAGTGAGCTGGATTGTCTACCAGATGTGACGCGCTTTTCGAGTTACGAGCGCCTCATAAGATGCACAGCGATGGTTTTGTTATTCTTAGAAAAGTGCCGAGATCGTCGAGCCAACCTCGAGGTACGACACCTAGAACGGGCCGAGATGTTGTGGTATCAGAGGTCACAACGGGACAGCTTCACGCAAGAAATTGAAAAGATCACAAGTGGCAAGACGGCGCCTAGGTGGAGCTCCTTGTACCGGCTCAGCCCAGTGTACAAAGACGGGCTGCTCGTACTGGACGGGAGAATCATAGCAGCGCAGGTTCCAGCGGAGATGAAGAATCCAATCATCCTGGACGGAAGACATCCGTTCACGAAGCTACTGGTGGCACGGGAGCATGCCAGGGCAGGACACGGGAGCCGTGAGAGGGTCGTGAACGACCTCAGGCAAAGGTTTTGGATCCTGAAGCTGCGGCCGACGGTGCGCAGCATAACCAGTAAGTGTGCGTTTTGTCGGCTGCGACGGGCGCACCCGAGAACACCACAAACTGGAGACCTGCCGGCGGAGCGCCTGGGGGCGTTCCAGAGACCATTTTCGTACTGTGGTCTCGACTGTTTCGGCCCGATGACGATCACCATCGGCCGACGTCACGAGAAGAGATGGGGAGCGCTCTTCACCTGTCTGACGACGCGGGCCGTGCACCTGGAGCTGGTGGCCTCGCTGTCGACAGACTCAGCAATAATGGCCATGAGAAGGATGGCTGCGCGGCGAGGATGGCCGTCAGTCATGTACAGCGACAACGGGACGAACTTCAGAGGAGCGGACGTCGAGCTGCGGCAGGCGTACGCTGAGTGGGCACCGGCTATGGCTCAGCTGGGCCTCACGCACCGCATGCAATGGAAATTCACCCCGCCGGGGGCGCCGAGTCAAGGAGGTGCCTGGGAACGGATGGTGAGGTCGGTGAAAACCGCCTTACTCGCTACACTGAACGAGAAGTCGCCGAAAGAAGAGGTACTCCAGACCCTGATGGCCGAGGCGGAGTATTCCGTGAACGCACGACCGCTAGTTCACGTTTCCGTGGACCCCAGCGACCCGGAGGCAATCACACCGAACCATTTCCTCCTCGGGTCGTCCACCGGACTGCCGTACGTCGGACCGTGTGTGCCGGCGGACAAGAAGACTTGGAGAGTCGCGCAAGCCCTTGCCGACGAGTTCTGGAGGCGCTGGGTGAGGGAATACCTCCCCACGCCCACGCCACGCTACGGGGCGCCGCAGAGCAGCCGTGCCCTGGTTCCGGGCGACCTGGTCGTGGTCGTAGATCTGGCGCTGCCGCGTAATACGTGGCCGCGCGGGGTCGTGCACCGGGTCTACCCTGGCCCGTATGGACAGGTGCGTTGTGCGGACGTTCGCACGCGCAGTGGTGTGTTCCGCAGGCCCACATCAAAACTGGCAGTGCTGGAGGAGGCGCCGCAGTCGCAACCGCGACCGCTGGCGGAGCAGACGGAGCCGGGGGCGGTGCCGGGCGCGGAACGAGCGCCGGAGCGAGCTACAGACAGCTCGCAGTCGCCGGAGCGAGCTACAGACAGCTCGCAGTCGCCGGAGCGAGCTACAGACAGCTCGCAGTCGCCGGGGCGAGCTACAGACAGCTCGCAGTCGCCTGAGCGAGCTACAGACAGCTCGCAGTCGCCTGAGCGAGCCACAGACAGCTCGCAGTCGCCGGAGCGAGCCACATACGGCTCGCAGTCACCACCACGAGCTGTAGCGAGCACAGACAGCTCGCGGTCGCAGCCAGTTGCAGCGGGCACGGTCAGCCCGCAGTCACCAGAGCAGCTTGCGGCGGACACAGACAGCTGGCAGTCAGCGGAGCAGTCCACGGCGGGTCCAGCGAGCCCGCGGTCACTAGAGGAGGCTGCGTAGAACCTGGCTACTGCGCCGGGGGGAGGATGTTAAGGACAGCGGCCTCGCCTGTGTTTTAAAGTGAATTTAAAGACAATGAATGCTTATCAGTGTTTTAAAACGTTTCTAAAAACTGTGAGTAAATAGTATATAAACTCTTAAGAGTGAAAATAGTGAATATAAGTGTTGTACATAAGTGTTAAATTCATTAAAATAGTGGTAAATAATTGTTTTAAAGTCACGAGTTTATTTTCTTTATAATTTCTTAACCGTAGCTTATTTCATTTGGAAAATTAGTGTTGTACATAGGGAAAATTAGTGGCTAAAGTAAATAACGTTTAGGTAAATGGAAATGTAAATGGTCTTCGAGAAAATTAGATTATAATGGTGAAAAATATATGGTTTTCATAAACTTGTAATCTTTGCTTATGTGTTACAAAGAATCTATGTAAACTGTGTGATTATTTATTGTTTTATGGTAAATAAAGAATTTCACGTTATGCGTTTCACTTATCCTGGCTCAAGGGAAATAAAGGGAAATTAGGGAAAATGATGGAAAAATAGCCGTATAGAGAAATAAGAGAGAGATAGCTTATATGAAAGTTAGAAGAGTACATTTCTGCTCCCTATACGGCATTGCCCTGAGCCAGGTAAGCTAACGACTTATCGTGCTAAATGTTCTCCTCAAATCAGTGGTTTTTTTTATACGCCCCAGCTCTGCCCGAATCGGTGTAACCTTGCTATCTTCGAGTCTGATCAGAGCCGGCGGTGAAAACCTAGTGGAAAAATACAGTCCCATATACTTGCAGTTCTTTAAACAATGCCGAAATTTCCAAACGCATATCTTTAAAGACTGAGGAGTTCTATACAGTGCTTTTGGAGGTTCCCTATTTTTTCGCATAAAATCATATGTCATAATTTTACTTGGCATAATTTCATTTGACCTAATAGTAGTTTCGCATAATATTCATTTGTCATAACTTTCTTAGCATAATTTTTTTTCGCATAATTACTAAAAGCATAATAATTGTTAGGCATACTTATTGTAAGGCATATTTTTTTTACGCATAATATTAATTAAGAATAATATTTTTATGCATATTATTAAAAAGCATAAATATATTTACGCATAATGATATTTAAGCATACTATTATCTTTGTAGCATTTTTTTCACATACTAATGAATGATAAATTCTACTGGGTGTGCGAGTTAAGACGAAATAACAATAATAATTGTAATTTTCGACTGATTACAAAATTAAACTCGGACAAAAAACACGAATTGCTGTCTAAGAACATACCGAGCCATAACCACAAGCCCAATGGACTTAAGGATAAAGTAAGTTTTGTTTTTGCATCATAACCTTTTGTATTAATTATTTTAAACATGTTAGCGGCTCACGGGTGACCCAAGGGCCACCCCGCCGCAACTTAACCTACTATTACACATGTTACACTAGGTATAATGAATGTAATACCTGCTCTTAATGTTTCATAAATATGCGGTTAATTACCTTAACCATGTTCTCATTATGTCGTTCCATTTTATGCATATTTGTGCCTTGTGACAGAATGCCTGGAATTCAAAATTAATAAGACTGAGTAGAGAAATAGTAAAAATTTTAGCCGAGTTTGAAAGTGGAATTATTTAGAGTTTAAGTTTTATTTCATACTTTTTTGTGTATTTTTACTTTGGAAGTCGGTTTAATTTTTTTGTTTAAAAATAATAATATCACATAGCGACGTCCCCCAACGAGACGACGCGACGATTGGAAAATAATTTTTTTTCAACTTACATACTATTATATATTATGTGACGATAATAATTAGAATATGTTTAAATATTATTTATTAGTTTTTAGAGTTTATTTTTTAAATTTCGGGGGTTTTTAAATTTTTTAATTTTACTTTTATTTGTCCTTTCTAAAGGAGGTATAAATAATGGTTACCTTACCATATACATTTTCAATATCATTGATTAATGATTTTTTTTTATTTTTTTTATTTTTTTTATTTTATGATAATGGAAAACCAACAGCATTAATGATTTACAATAGAAATAAAGATAGGTGACAGAAAGCCAATTACAGGTTCTCACGAGTAGGTAATACATACAGTTTACGTTAAAACTAACAATAAAGTAAGAACTATCATGTTGTAACAAAGAACATTAAAGGACATTGGGCGTTTTACTATGGAATGATGACTTAGGTCGACCATTTTAACAAATATTCGTATTATAAAATATCAATGAATTTCGATAAATTTAGAGTGAAAAGATGTTATCAATCTAATAGTATTATGGGTTGTAGTCGACACTTTTTAAAACAGTATGTTGTAAACTTCCAATGTCCCTTAAATGTAAAGAAAACAATTAACTATACTAAATTAATCAAAACACAGATGTATTATTATTTTTAAGAGCCAAAAAATTTATTACCTAGTTTAGTTTTCACTGAGAGTGCGCTTGAAAAGAACAAATCAATATCATTATTTTTCGTCATTCTATTGAAATTAAAACTTGCCCGCCATAAGTAAGAATTTTGCCTATAATTAGTTGAGACGACCGGTACGAATAGTGGCGTATGGTGCCTGCTAGATTTTTTGGGAATATTTAGTGAGATCTTCTCTATAAGTTCCGCACAATCGACATTGTTATTCATAATTTTGAAGAGGTAAGTATAGTCGGCTATTTCACGTCTTAACGAGAGCGGTAGGAGGTGGAATTGCTTACAGCGAGTGATATAGTCATCAGAGGAAAAGGGGATATGCAGTCGTTTGCAGAGGTACCTTAGAAATCTCACTTGAAGGCTTTCAATCTTCGTGACATATTTATCGTACGACGGGTTCCAGACTTGAGATGCGTACTCCAGATTACTGCGAACGAATGCACAGTATAAAATTTTAAAAGTTTTGGCACGTTTGAAATCGTGCGAGGCACGCATGACAAACCCGAGAGCTTTCGATGCTTTGGCAGTGATATTTTGTACATGATCATCGAACAGTAATTTATCGTCATGGAGAACGCCCAAATCGTTGACTGAGGTCTTTTTATGAAGTTTCTCGCCTCTAAGCCAGTATGATGTTTGCATTATATTTTTTTTACGTGTGTATGTAACTACAGAGCATTTACTGGGATTTAAATCTAATTTATTAAGTGTACAGTATGAATCAAGGCGAGTGAGATCAGCTTGTAAATTAGTGGCATCATCAATAGATTTTATGGTACTAAAAATCTTCATATCATCAGCAAAACAAAGTAGGCGACTGGTGTAGAAGCAGGAAGAGATATCGTTTACGAAGATAAGAAAGAGTAATGGCCCCAATAAGGAACCTTGTGGGACGCCGCTAGGTATGCGAACCCAGGATGATATGTAGTTGCTAACAACCACTGCTTGTGTTCTATTGTCAATGTAGGATATAAACCACCTAAGGAGATTTCCTCTTATACCTATGTGTTCGAGTTTGGCTATCAGCAGTTTGTGGTCGATCCTATCAAAACATTTGCTGTAGTCAGTATAGATTACATCTACTTGATAGCCAGACTCCATAGCGTGTGTCAAATAATCGTTAAATAGAATAAGGTTAGATACTGTTGACCGTCCCTTAAGAAAACCGTGTTGGTAAGGAATAAAAGAAGAATGGATTGCCTCATAAACTTGGTCATATATGACTCTTTCAAATATTTTAGCTATGATGCATAACTTGGAAATCGGTCTGTAGTTACTAACCTCAGATTTTGGTCCTTTTTTGTGAACTGGTGTTACCAAGGCCGATTTCCAAACCATGGGGACAGTAAATGTATCCAAAGATATTTGAAAGAGCATACTAATTGGTTTGGCTAGTGTTTTAGCGCAGTTAATTAGAAAAGTAGGGTTAACTTGGTCTGGTCCAGCTGATTTTGTTGGATCGAGACCTGAAAGGTGCTTAGAAACAACTCCCACATCGACGCATACTCGATGTATATCTGATGCTGAATGAGATGATGGTAGACAAGTGTCACTATTAGATTCAGCAGCGTTGTCATGAAGTAAAAACGTCGAGTAAAAGTATTTAGAGAATAAGTTACAGATAGATATCCCAGTTGATGCAATTTCATCATTATACTTCAAAAGGTTAGGCATAGAATTAGAGTGTGAGCGTGACTTAATGAAAGACCAAAATTGCTTCGGAGACCTTTCTATTGAGTTTTCTATTGATTCTATATATTGCTGATAACATTTACTTTCAAGGTCTTTAGCCCTACTACGCAACAATTTGAAGGTGTCAAGATCGGCTTTGTTTTTATAAATCTTGTATTTCGATAGAAATTTAGACTTTTCTTTAATTAGTTTTTTAAGTGCCGGAGTATACCAAGTCGGAAAGGAGTCATGTTTGAAACGTTTAGAGGGAATAAATTTAGTTTTCACAGTATTAAGATGACTATAGAAAACTGCAACGGCGTCATCAATAGGTTTTGAGGATAGTTCTGACTCCCAATCAACTTCACCTAAATTCTTATTAATAGCATCATAATCTCCCTTATTATAGAAGTATTTGAGGACTGTCTGGGGTCTGAGGCAAGTCAGCGTAGTAAAATTTGTAGTAATATTAAGTGCTTTATGGTGGGGGTCAATATTAACTAGAGGTTCATCACAGTTTACAACGGATAAATAATCGTTTGAGAGTGCGAGATCAAGAATTCTGTCGTACATGTTTGTAACAGCGTTAAACTGATGTAGGTCGTGGGTGTAAAGTTCATTCACAAGCAGATGTTCATCCCTGGTTGAGATATTAGAAGGTTTTAATGAAAAGTCATTGGTCGGTGTCCATCTGATGTTGCCGAGATTGAAATCACCAAGGACAATAAATTTGTCATAAGGATGAGATAGTATATTATTATCGAGTTGAGTTAGAAAGTTATGCAGTTGCATTGAGAACGACAGGCCAAGATTTTGTTCACACAGATATAAGCAACAAATATGCACATTCGTGCAATTACCTTGTAGCTTAAGTTTAATTGAGATCCATAAATCCTCAGCAGAGGAGCTGAAGGTAGGCTGGTTAGTGGAACAGATATCTTTGTGTACTGCAATTAGAACACCTCCTCCCTTAGTTTGACCAGTTAAGTCGTAGTTGCGGTCCCGGCGCCACACTATATACCGCTGATCGAACAGCTCGGCATTACTGATACTATCGATAAGCCAAGTCTCAGTTAGCACTATGATATCGTAGGAACACATAGTAACGTTACGATAAAAGTATAGTGTTTTGGTTCTAAGTCCGCGGACGTTCTGGTAGTAAATTACAAGTTTCTTATCGTTTTCATGCATTTTTTATTAATAGGGCAATAACATAGTAATATATATCCATATATGCATATACACACTCGCACATAATATGTACATATACATATACATCACATATATATGCATACATACACATGTACATACAAACATTACATACATACATACACACACATAACATAATATATATACATAATAGAATAATATAATTAAGTAGCATGAATTCTGTAGTCTGTCCGCGGCAACATAGTGTCTATTCGACAACGCAACGACCACATCGTCATCATTGGTTTCTGCTAGGCCCCCAGTTATAACAGTCAAGCAAGTAGGCATATTATTGTATTCATAGAATAGCGATAACGCAGTAGGTAGATAGTTATGCGGGGCGCGGTCGCTCGAGCGAGCGCTGTGCGGATAATAGGTAACAATAGTTAAATACCTGCAGTGGGCAGTTATGACGTAATGATATTGATTTGTAATAATATTATGTTCAAAAAATAGTAAATGAGGTTTTATACAGTTAGTTTTAAGTATATCTATGGCAAATGTATTTAAATTCAAACAATCAATGTTTTCAGTGAAAACTATGGCATGCACAACAAAATAAAGTTTATAATCGAGTAAGTAGAAAGAAAGGTTAGTGGTGTAAATACACCAGTTTAAACAATTTTGCTCAGGTCCTTTTCCCTTACAATAGTAAAAACCGGGGATGTGTCGTTTTTTCGGACGTGGATCTTTGCGTGTTTTATCCATACGTAGCTGTAGTTGTTTTGCTTAGCCAAAGATTTTGTATTGTTTAAGAGCTTTTTAGACTCAGCGTTCAGGTGATCGTTGACAAATATTCTGTTGTTTACGTCAGGGAATCCCACATCGGTCGCGCATAACGATTTGCAGGCTCTCGCTGATGCCATAAACTCCTCCTTCATGTAACGGTTTATAAAATTTATGATTATAGGTTTATCCTTAGATCCTTGGGTAGGAATCCTGTGAATATAATTTATCTGAGTTTTCGGAAAGCTGTAGCCGATAGCCTTGCTAATCGCATCGATAATAGAAAAAAGATTTTCGTTCTTTTTTAGCGGGACGCCCTTCACCTCGATGTTGTTTAGCCGAGATCGTTGGTCACTGGCGGTCAGCTGTAAATTCAAGGACGCAATGTCACGCTCCAGAGTAGCCACCGTGTCACGGAGTTGTTCAGTGGAGGTTACCCGGTTGTCGATCTCCTTCATTTTAGTGTCGAAGTCATCGAACTTTCTGCTCATGAATTCATATCCGGTCTTCAGTTCTGTGAGCTCGCTCTTAATGGACTTGACGTCGTCAATAAGGGTCGGCAGTATAGCTAATTGACGTTTCAGCCCGCGTATCTCGGAGAGAATTGCTTCCAGCGAAGCTGGCTCTGCTGGTGCGCAGGGTGTAGGAGACGGTGCCCTGCATGTTGGGCACTTCCAGTTTGCTCTTCTGTCCTGTCCTAGCTTTCTCCATCCCGCCTCAGATATCTGCGCGCAGCTAAAGTCTAGGTTTTTTCCACATAGACTACACTGAACTCCATCACTAAACTGAGAGTTACACATGGCACAGTTCTTCATAGTTGAACACAATAAATGGTCCACGTTACAGTAATAGTATTATTACGAGATTGTAGGTAAAAGCTTCGTAGTTAGTTAATGTAACTGCGATACGCGCGTAGTGATTTAACACGGTACCAAATTTCAAATTGATAGGACATATTATGAATGATAGTCAGATCCCCTCATCAACTAAAGAACTGATAATCTTCAAACGCCTGATCAGGTCATGGTTACCTTACCATGTTCTTTAAATATCGTTGAAGTAACACGGTACCAAATTTCCTGCTCTTTCAGGGTTTTCAAAATTCGGATATCCTTATTAGTTTCCGAGATATTTTCAAATAACCTAACCAAGAGCATGTCAGGACATGTCTAAGGAGGGTTCCGTAACTATAAACGCGTAATATGCTTTTTTTTTAATTATTCCAAAAGTTACTGTCCGATTTGTTTTACAATAATTTTCCTAAAGGGTTTTTAGCATGATCTATCAGCATGGAAATTTGCAAGTTTCTATCTCCTATAGTTTAAAAATGCTAGGGGGGGGACCAACTTACAAACTACTTTGGAGGCCCATTACTCGAAAATGGTCAACTTTATAAAAAAGTAACGTATGCAACCTTGCCTTTATTTTAAAATACCAATTCTACGATACCCCACACGATAAGGTAGAGGAAAAAATATTTTTAATCCCCACTTCACATGTATGGAGAGCCACCCCTAAAATATAAAATTATATTTTTTTATGATCCCGAAACCGATACACAATCTATAACTGCACCAAATTTCATCAATTTATATCCATAATTACAGGAGCTAGAGGCGCGGACAGACAGACAGACAGACAGACGGACAGAGCGAAACTATAAGGGTTCCTTAAGTATTACGGAACCCTAAAAATCATACCCCCTTTTCGTTTTTTACAAAAAATTATAACTTTTGCAATTTTTTCGGGCCCTCTTGAAATTTTTCACAAAGTTTCTAGAGGTCATTCCGAATCGAATGATCCCAAGATCATCATTTTCGGTGCCCTTGAACAGAAATTCACTGAAATGGATCTTGTGACTCAGACTAATACTTCCAGAATATCTTCGGTAATTGAAAAGTACCTAATTTTAAAAATACTTGAAATATACACAAAGTTATTAGGTAATCTGAAATAAATAAATATAGATACTAGTAAATACATACATACATACATACATATAATCACGCCTTTTTCCCGTAGGGGTAGGCAGAGACCATTTCCTCCACTTGCTACGATCCTTACATACTTGTTTCGCTTCATCCACTTTCATTGTTACCATCCATTCCTCCTCTTACATTCAACGTAGCCAAGCGTCTCTCCATGGGCCACTTTTCGCCTCCGCGAGAAACGAGACGTGATGGGTTGCGAACCACATCGCCGCCATTTTTGGATAATTAAATTATTTTTGGTTATCCATTGCGTTTCCACGGATTGGTGGAGAGGGTAGGAATAGGGAAAGGGAAGGATAGGTGGTGTGAAAAGGAAGATTGGTAAGTTAAAGTGGGAAATAGGGAATGTAGGATATTACCGCCCAGGAGGGCAAGGGATAGGACAGTAATAGCTAGGGAAGCCGAGGTCCATAGATAATACAGATATATATTCCGGGGTCGCATACCCGTATACCTACTATACCACAACTACCGGACAGGTAAGTTGGGAAGAGTATCCCATGACAGAAGTACTAGGTAGGTATAAATAAAAAACTGAGTAGATCATCAAAATTAAAAAAAAACTTTACTGCAATACACATTTTCCAATTACGAAAGGTACCTACAAACTTATATTATTACGAATAATGTAAAATATTATAAAAGTCATAAGTTAAACAAGTAATTTGTTTATTTATTTATAAACTAAGAATACAAACATTAAACTTATTCTATACAATGTGACATAAACCATTAATGCCCTTTGTTGTTATTCTAATTTCTACGACAATTTACTCATAATATACGGTATTATACTAATTAATATTATACGGCTCTTATATAGGTAGATATTCGCTATGAGTCGCTTAACTAATCGCCTTGTCACTTTTGTTGGCAAAATTGCCTAGCGATGCGGACGGCCGAATGACTATTATTTTAGTTCTCTGTTAAGTTCTGTGATTTCTAAATCACTAGATGGTCATTTTTTGCCATGCCGTCGAAATCATGGCGCATGGGATTTTAAGTCACCCGTGTGAACCCCGATTTACTTGAAAATAGGGCATTTTTCAAATTTTTTAAAACTGCATAAATTTAAAGATTTTGACGAAGGATTTAACAGAAATATAAATAAAAATAATTTTTTTTTTGCTCCATTAAACCAATTAAAGTCGAATATGTTTTTATGGTTTTGAATTTACCGCCAAAACGCTCGGTTTTATTTTAAAATAAAAAGGTTTTCCTTACTTTAATTTTGTCAATTATTAAATTACTTTTCTAACGTCTCATGGGCAACAATTCTATACGATTGGCTCTGCTTTTTTTAGCTCTGAAAAAATTATAGATTGCCTTAACAATTTTAAGCACAAGAAATATAGCTAAAATACCAGTCAATACGTACAATATCAAAGTTTTGTGTTCCTCTGTGTTTTCGCTGATAACAACATCAGTTTTGTTGTAATATTTTTCAGGAGTAGTATCCCCTTTCGTTGTTCCTTTTCTGTACTGTCCTATTTCATTTAATATTGACTTAATAATTTTATTGTTATTCTCATGCTCCTCCTTTTGATTGCTAACATATTCTGTTAGAAGTTCTCGCAAAACATTTATTTTAGATGCAAAATCACTTATATTATATAACACATTAGAATATGTATTCATTGATATTTGGCTACTATTAAAAATCTCTTTAAAAGTATGTGTAAAATTGGATAGTTCAGTTTGCATGTTGGTAAAGGTATTCGATGAAGTTTTATTGTTAAGGGAATCCAACAATTTGATTAGCTTTTCTTGGTATTGTGCGTTGTATGTAGTCAAATTTTCGTATTTATTATTGTTGCTATCGTTTAAGTCCAAAAAGGTTGATGTTCTACAAGTTATGCCATTAATATTTTCTTCATGAAAGTTTTTTATTTCTGCTGTAACGTTAAATTCTAGTTGCTTAAGATAAGTAATTTCATTACAGTTTAGCGGGTTACTACCAATACTAAGAGTTTTTAAATCATATCCTTTAAAGATGTTTATATGGATGCTCGTTATGTTGTTAGAATCTAGAATTAAATCTCTTATTTTTGGTGTTGCATGCAAGAGATTAGGATCAAAGTTGGTGATTTCATTTTGCGAAAGATTGAGAATACGAAGATTAGTTAATCCGTCTAAAACTCCAAACTGTAAGAACACTAGCTGATTACTGTGCAGGTCTAGTATATTTATTGAATTTGTATGTAGAAACGTTCCTGGTTCAATCAAAGAAATATTATTTGAACTTAAGTCAATCCAGTTTAGATTATACATTACTTGAAAAGATTTTTGATTGAGCGAAGTTATCATGTTAGAACTTAAGTCTACTCGCAATATATCTTTTACATTAAATATGTGAACGATATTTAAATTATTAATATTGCAAAACGATAAGTCCAGTGTCTTTATAGACACGTTGGTCGCATGTTCAAAATTGATCGAATTTGTACGGGCAAGATAAGCTTCAGAAAGAAGTAAATTATTAAAAATAGTGCCGTCTATTGTTAAATTCGCATTCATGGATAAGTTGATGGTGTTAATTTTTTTTGTAGTCTGAAAAGTACTAGATTCTATCTGTAGTAAATTATTAGAGGACAAATTAATTTTTTTCAATTCAAGAAAATTGGCTAAAGTGGTATCTGTAATATTCGTTAATTTATTGTTGTTTAAATATAATTCTTTGAGATTAGGAGTGTTAGTTGTATTTAACACAAATATTCGAATTTCATTAAAAGAAAAGTCCAATATTTCGGTAGCCCCTGAGCCTCTGAATGTTTCATAGCCGATAGAAGTAAGTTTCCCGTAAGAAGAATTTAGGAACTTTAGATTAGGAAGATCTGACAAAGAATAATTTTCAAAAGACAATATTCCAGTGTTTATGAGATGCAAATACCTTAAGTTATTTAAATTATGAAATACATTTGAATATATAGATTTTTCCATAAGATTGTTATTTAAAATTATACTATTTAACTGCTCAAGATTAGAAAATGAGCCAATTTCAATACTTTCTATTTCATTAAAAGACAAATCAATTTTAGTAACAGAAAACATTTTTGTGAATATATTATTTCTTATGTATTTTATTCTATTGTGAGACAAATTGATTTCAGCGACAAGTTTCAAGTCTGATGTTTCAAAGTCTAAATCAATAAACAAATTTCGAGATAGATCGAGATTGACCAGTTTCCCTAATCCTGTGAATGCAGTTCTGGATACATGATTTATCAAGTTCCTGCTCAAATTTAGCATTTCCAAGTGATTTCCCAAACAAGAAAATGCTTGCAAACCCAATGAAGTGATTCTTTCTCCGCTCAAGTCTAGTTTACTTGTTGAGATTCCGATAAAAGTATCATTTTCTATTGATCCTGTTAATATATTTTTCTCAAAATAAAAATGAGTGATATTTTTGTTTTCAAATGTTCCTCTATCAACTGTTTCCAAAAAATTACGTTCCAGTTGTATAGTATGTAAGTTCACATTCCATTCAAACAATTTCTTTCGGAGTACACTAATTTTATTGTAGCTTAGATCAATTTTTTCTAACTTAACGAGATTGGTAAATATGTCGTCATCCAAATTTTTTACGAGATTAGAGCTTAAATTTAATGACCGTAGGTTAGTTAAGGTTCTAAAATTTAAGTTATTAACAGTTGTTAGTTGATTACAATCTAAACTTATCTCTTGTAAATTTACGAATCTAGCTAAACTTACTCCTAATTCTGCTAATTGATTGTTAGATAAATTTAGTTTTTGTAAGCTCTGTAAGCCTTCGAATGAAAGTATGTCTAATGATGTGAGTAAATTGTGAGATAAATCTAAAAATAATAGTTTATTACAATTAACAAAGCTATTTATAGGAATTTCCCTAATCAAATTGTAACTGAGATCAATCTTTTCGATTGAACTAGTGCGAAGTAATCCAAAATTTTCATTTTCAATAATCGATATGGAATTATGTGATACGTTAATGCTATTTAAATTATTCAGCTTTGACAATTTATCGAAATTAATAGAATCTAGTGCATTATCTGTTACAGCGATTTGTATGATATTATTCATACTGTATATTTGAGATGGAAATGAAATTATATCGCCATTTTTGATTTCCAAGTCCCTTACTGAGGCTTTGTAAGGTATGTCTTTTAAAGGGTCTTCAGTGTTACCTATAAACATTCTTTCCAATATAATATGTAGGCGCTTATCCCTCGGAGGATAATTTTGGTAGTTGTAGTTGTAGCTATAGTCATAGTTGTAGTTGTGTTGTCGTAAACGTTCACGTCTACAGTTGTCATCTATGATACCTTCCATGTTGCCCGTAGATTCAGAACAAAATACCTTTACGTCGCATAGACTATCCGTTTTTGACAACACTTCGATTCCACAGTCTTTTGCTTCGGTTTTACTAAGCATCATCACAAGGAGAATCAATAGCTTTGTATTCCTGGAAATAAAACGTTTTATTATTCCCTGTTGTACCTTTGATGTTTATTGTTGTGAAGCCCTATCATTCTCACACATCCAATATTTGACGAGTATTTGAAATAAGATTTTTACTAACATGGTTTTAGTTTAATACAACAATTATAAAACAAAAGCTCTATTTATTGTAAAATGTCTAATAATAGTTAAGTTGTGTAATAAATATTGCTATTATATGGGAACCAGATGTTGACATAACATGAGACTACGAACGGCCAAGCTAATACTATTACACTCTGAATTCTGCTTTGAACTAAGGACGATTTACTTTATGAGTGCTTAACTAAAGCGCAGTTAATTATTTTATTCAAAGTGTTTTATATAAACTTATATCCAAGATCTCCAACGTAATATAGAAGCCAAAAATCCAATATTTTCAAATATCTGTTGCTAAAAATCCTACTAGGTACTATTATAAATGTGAAAGTTTGTGAGGATAAATGGATGGATGTATTGGTGGATGAATGTTTGTTAGGTACTCGTTCACGCAAAATCTACTGAACGGATTTCGATGAAATTTCGTATGGTTAGTAGTTCACCATACAAAATTTCATAGAAATCCGTTTAGTAGTTTTTGCGTAAAAGAGTAACAAATAATCATCCACACATCCATACACCCATCCATTCATCCTCACAAAGTTTCATATTTATAAAATTATAAAATTAATAAAGTAAGATTCGACCAAATTAAAGCGTCATTGTATTTATTTACTGCACGGTAAAAAGTAACCTTTAAATAAAAAAAAGTACCACGGTAGTATATTATGTATTGCATTGTTCTCTTTGCTTACGTTTAGATTAATTTGGATCTGAATATTAAAGCAATACTCCGTTTATAAGATTATTGAATAGGTTTTGATGATAATTATTTTATACTAGATGTTGCCCGCGACTCCGTGCGTTAATTTATCGTTAGTTAATCCATTTAAAATCCGTTGCACATTTTTCCGCGATAAAAAGTAGCCTACGTCCTTTTCCGAAGTGTATTCTATATAATATGTGCCAAATTTAATCAAAATCGATCCAGTAGTTTCGGAATCTATTCGATGCAAGCAAACGTGGTAGAGCCATGATTCGGCACGAATGGGCCGGCTCGACCGGAGAAATACCACGGGCTCACAGAAAACCGGCGTGAAACAGCGTTTGCGCTGTGTTTCGCCGAGTGAGTGAGTTTACCGGAGGCCCAATCCCCTACCCTATTCCCTTCCCTACCCTCCCCTATTACCCTATTCCCTCTTAAAAGGCCGGCGACGCACTTGCAGCTCTGATGCTGCGAGTGTCCATGGGCGACGGAAGTTGCTTTCCATCAGGTGACCCGTTTGCTCGTTTGCCCCCATATTTCATAAAAAAAAAAAAACCAATCTTTCCCCTTTATACTAGGTTTTGCCCGTGGTTTCGCCCGCCTAAATACAGTGTCCCACGGGAATACTGTATTTTTTCAAGATAAAAATACATTAAGGTAGCCTATGTTTTAACCTAGAGCCAAAACTACTGCCTTACCAAATTTCATCGAAATCCGTTAAGTAGTTTTTGCGTGAAAGAGAAATAAACATCCATCCATCCATCCTCACAAACTTTCACATTTATAAGACTAGTAGAATTATAGATTAATATAGTAAGAATTTTTATTTATTTAATTATGACTTCAAACTACAACGTATCCTATAATTAATAATATTATGCCAAAAATTAATTAACATTTTATCGATTGTTTACATAATCCATTAATGTTAGTACTTGCAACTGACTAGGGTCCACTTGCGCTACTCTGGATTAAATAAACAAACCCAGTGTACTTACACTATTAACTATTTACTCTTTGCCCAGATTTAGACTCTAATCTAGAGTTCAAATTTAATTTAAAAAATTTGTTAAATAATGTTTGCGTGCTAAAGCTAATTATAAAGTAAGTGATTTTGTTAACGATTGCATACCTAATTATTGTGTTCGCATGCAGTATTTTGGCATTAATTTCACCATGAGTTTTCAGCACCATATTGCGACTTTTACTAATGGTTTGATACTCTTTTGGAAATGTTCAATAATAATCTATACAAATATAAAAAAGAGGAAAAATTTGTTTGTTTGCATTGAATAGGCTCCGAAAATATTGGACCGAGTTTGATGAAATTTGGCACAGATTTAGAATAGACTACGGGGAAGGACATAATCTACTTTTTATTGCGGCAAAATGTACGGTTACCTCGAGATTTCATTTTGCGCGCATTTTTAACTAGATTTTGCAACATCTAGTTAAAAATATTTTAAGCGGCACTCGATCCAGGGGATCTCCCATAGCCCATATGGTTCAAGTGTCCGTCGTAGCTCACCCCAATAAAATTGTAGTTTTAAATGTTCTTTTCATTATTTACTATAATATTTCTTTGCAACGTTCATACACGTTCTCAATAGAAACTTATTTTCAGAAGTCCTGAAAATAGCATTTGAAAACTATCGCTTGTTTAAAATATTGACTATTGTTTGGTAGGTACTTACATTTTTCTGTCCATTTTAAGTATTGGTATTTAGTGCTGCACTAAGCAATGTTTATTTGAATTTTTGGATAATTTTGTAAAATGTATATCAATACTAAACATAGAAGTACTCTTCTAAGTTGTAATTAGTTATGAACTGTGACGACTTTAAGGGTCCAAAGTGTGGTTGCAAATGTGTATACATTTAAGACTCGTGCTTTGTTTTAGCTTATCGGCAGGAAGCAATGACAAATATCAATATAGTCACTGTTTATTTTTACTTGTTATTTGTATTAGGGTTCCGTATCTTAAACGAGCAATAATCCTTGAATGTATAATTTTCTTCTACTTTACTAAAGGCCGATCAACGACTGATGCAGGCATTAGCCTTATTAGTAGTATATATTATGAAGCTTTGGAGAGATCGCAGGATGCACTAGGTATATTTTGCGATTCCAAGGCTTTTGATTGTGTAGAGCATACAACGTTGATCAGGAAACTAGACCACTATGGCGTAAGGGGCACATCACTTACAACGTTAACATCTTATTTAAGTAACAGGACACAAAGGGTTGAAGTGAATGGCAAGATGTCGCCTGGAGCCAAAATAGATTTGGGAGTGCCGCAAGGGTCAATTTTAGGTCCTTTCCTCTTCCTGATCTACATATACGATTTGCCTTTTCTTGTTAAAGATATACTACAGATAGTGTTATTTGCTGATGATACTTTACTTATCTTAAAAGTGAAGCGACTGCAGTCGGTCCACATATTGCTAACCTAGCGAATAGTCTCAGTTCTGCAGCATTTGCAGTAAGAAAAATCCGACAAAAACGGTTAGTTAAATTCAGTTATTTCCATAGCAGAATAGCCTATGGTATCCTTTTATGGGGCAATGCCGCCGACATTATTTCTATCTTTGTGCTGCAGAAGCGAAATATTTATAAAAAGCTATTAGAGCTATTTATAAGTGTTCACGACGAATGTTTAAAGGTAGCGGATTATGTTTAGAATTATGTAAATAGTTTAATTTTGAAACCTTAAAAATTTGTTCATAACTTAAAGCTAAAATTTAAAGTAAAACACAGTATAAACTCGTTGCATAATACGTAACAATTCATGTAAAATCTTATTAGACACTATTGTCTCATAAAGCCATTGTTTTTTTTTTTTTTTGTTTCCGGGGGGGAAAATGCATTACGCATACTACCTAGGCGCAGGCTAATGAGGCCGTATAGGCTAATGAGACCCACGGTATACCCACTAACCCCCCTCCCCCATCTTCCTCCTCGCCGCCCTCTGACGGGGCCACGGGAACGATACACACATCCGCGACCCCGCCGGTGGCAGCCGCCTACAAGCGGCTCCACCACAAAAGCCCGAAGGCCCTCCACGATGGGCGCACCAGATGGTAAGATGCGCCTCCCTCCTCGGCCTCCACCAGTACTGTAGCAGACTCCAGGAGGCCATGGAAACCAGATAAACTGTGGCACCCGGTACCCGGTGGCAGATCAGGTCTGTGGTTCTGCCACCGACCACACCTCGGTCGCAGAGGATAGGGCAAGCGGCGCAACGCAATATTCAATTTATTTATTCAATTCAATTCAATTTATTTATTTGCATGAATGTAGTTACAAAAGATCTTAAAGATAATATTCTGTTTCTGTACATTCTGCCATTCGAGTGGCGTGCAAAGTCATATTTGTAATATCATTATTTCCTTACTAAATTAATAAATACTGAGTTATGTTAATACATTAAAATTACAAAAGTTTTGTCTACTTATAAATATTAAAAAATTTTAAACAGTTAATTATTCACGAAAGAGATCATCGACACTGTAAAAACAATTTTCTATTAGATATTTTTTTAAGGGCCCTATACGGCAATCGAGGGTCGGGAATATAAGAGAATTATACAGAAAAAGATACTCCACAACCTTGAAAAAAATCACACGGCTAGTTAATGAATGTTACTAGTCGCTGAAACATTCGAATTTAAGATAATATTTATGGATAAGTGTAAAAAAAAATCTGAATATCACTGAAAACGTGTAAATCGCACTCCCGTATTATAATAACTGAATCGTAATTATCAAGAATTATTAAACTAATTTTATCAAATAATAAAGTTAAAACTATAAAGAAGTAGATGAAACCTTTATTTCTTAGTAAATATATTCTTATTTTGTGTTAAGAAATCATAAACTTGCCCAATTTTTTCGCTCAAATTCTTCATACAAATTACTATGAACTGGCGAGTTTCCACAAATACATGTGCGAGCGCCCGCTGCGGTCAGTACGCCACGCAACTCCGAGGAGAGAGCACGTCGCTTTACGCCGCATCCACAGATCGCGATCGAACCACAGTATAATTAATAATAGTAGGTACATTTGTTCTGTTGAGCAAGTAAATATTTCTTTTGGAACGAAGTTCCTTATGGCGCGTTTCAAAAGGGAGACGGAAAAAATTAAGACCAAAAGTTGTAACGAAACTTTTTGCCATAGTTGTAAGCCGTGCGTTGTGTTTCTCTGTCTCTCTCTCTCTCTCTCTCTCTCTCATCATAAATCAACCAAACCCAACAACCCTCCACACCAAAAACCCCACCCCCTATACAATGTAACCCCCCTCCCCCTAAATTTTTTTGACCTTACCAATAGCCTTCCCACGAAACCTCCCCCCATCCCCCCACACCCCAAAAATTCCCCTCGAGGCATATCTAAGTCAACTGGACCCCTAGACCCCTCGAGTCAGGTATCATTGGAATCGCGAGAACGAGCCCTATAATTTGGCTTATTCAGATCCCATAAATTCCCAACGGGACCCGGGATATACCTCAAAAACCTCAAGAACCCCCCTCCCCCTCAAAAAATGTTGACCCCTCCAATAGCCTTCTCACGAAACCTTCCCCCCTCCCCCTCCCCTCCCCCTCCCCCCCAAAATCCCCTCGAGGCATATCTCAGTCATCTGGACCCCTAGACCCCCCGAGTGAGGTATCATTGGAATCGGGAGAACGAGCCCTATAATTTGGCTCCATCAGATTCCCTAAATACCTCAAAAACGTCAAGACACCCCCCCCCCCTCTCAAAAATTTTTTTTGACCCCTCCAATAGCCTTCTCACGAAACCTCTCGAAAATTGTTTTTGGACTTGTGGAATGGATTTCGATCAGGACTAGTGACTCGACTTAAACTCGCGACAGGTCAACAGGACAGAACAGGACAGGAAAATGCGGTCGGCGTTGTGCACTAAGCATGTGTCGTTCGTTCAATTTCCGCGAACCAGTTTTGAGGTTTTTAGGGCCATTTTGAAATTTAACGTATGGTGAATGGGGCCATTTTGAAATTGAAAATACTATGGAGGTGTCTCCAGTTAAATGGCCCCACTTTTGAGATTTTTGGGGCCATTTTGAAATTTGACGTATGGTGAATGGGGCCATTTTGAAATTGAAAATACTATGGAGGTGTCTCCAGTTAAATGGCCCCACTTTTGAATTTTAGGGCCATTTTGAAATTTGACGTATGGTGAAAACACTATGAAGAAAAAAGTGTCTCCGGTTAAATGGCCCCACTTTTGAGATTTTTGGGGCCATTTTGAAATTTGACTCTCGAAGTCTTTTTTGACCCCTCCAATAGCCTTCTCACGAAACCTCTCGAAAATTGTTTTTGGACTTGTGGAATGGATTTCGATCAGGACTAGTGACTCGACTTAAACTCGCGACAGGTCAACAGGACAGAACAGGACAGGAAAATGCGGTCGGCGTTGTGCACTAAGCATGTGTCGTTCGTTCAATTTCCGTGAACCAGTTTTGAGGTTTTTAGGGCCATTTTGAAATTTAACGTATGGTGAAAACACTATTGAGAAAAAAAGTGTCTCCAGTTAAATGGCCCCACTTTTGAGATTTTTGGGGCCATTTTGAAATATGACGTATGGTGAAAACACTATGGAGAAAAAAGTGTCTCCAGTTAAATGGCCCTACTTTTGAGATTTTTGGGGCCATTTTGAAATTGAAAATACTATGTAGAAAAACGTGTCTCCAGTTAATTGGCCCCACTTTTGAGATTTTTGGGGCCATTTTGAAATTTGACGTATGGTGAATGGGGCCATTTTGAAATTGAAAATACTATGGAGGTGTCTCCAGTTAAATGGCCCCACTTTTGAATTTTAGGGCCATTTTGAAATTTGACGTATGGTGAAAACACTATGAAGAAAAAAGTGTCTCCGGTTAAATGGCCCCACTTTTGAGATTTTTGGGGCCATTTTGAAATTTGACTCTCGAAGTCTTTGGGGTATTGGTGACGACTATTGGTCTGGTCAAAAAATGTATGGTGTTGGGTTGGGACACTTCGTCGATGGTACCTGAAGGTTTACCGGTTTTGCTAAGGAGCAGCAGGCTTAGCATGCACATCGCAGAAACATCGGAGAGTCGACAAAATGAGAGATTGAAGAAACATTAATACCATTTGTAGCAAAATAGGTCTTATTGTAAGGCAGCAAGGTCGATGCATTGTCGTTTGGGAAACAATCTTTCTTTTCTTCCCGAATTTTCTCTTTCTTTTCTCACAGAAGATTTCCCGACAGCCATTTTAAAACTAGATAATATGTCTGTTTAGAAATGTTGATTTCTATTGGCAACCTTGTCGCCAAGGATTAAGAACTATTTTGCAACTCACTATTTGGATAAAATATTTCTTCCTTAAATTTATTTCTTCGGATCGCCATGCTAAGCCCGCTGGCTGGTGTTCTTGAAAATTATTATACGAGGTGTGTGCACGCGTGCGGAATTGCGGATTTAAACCGAAACGCGGCACGATTGTATGCAGATGGTTTACTGTTCTTTATACTGTGGCGCGAGGCTCGATCATTGTGAGAGTAGCGCTAAAAACCTAAACTTCGCGCTGCGCGACTCCGAATACGGTCCTTAACTCAATTTTAAAATTTTGAATGCTGTGTATTTCTTTGAGATACCGTGGTAATTTATTATATATTTTAGTTGTCATGCCAAAAATGCTCTTTCTAACTAGAGTAGTTTTAGATTTAACACAACACAATTTATAATCTAGCCTTTTAGTATTAAATCGCTTGAATAATGAGAGGTTTGTTCGTACGAATAAAGCTACTTCATATATGTATAAACAGGGAAATGTAAGTAGTTTATACTTTTTAAAATAAGGCTGGCAACTCTCAATTGAACGTATATTTGCTATAACTCTAATACATTTTTTTTGTGCCTTAAATATGTCTTCACGCATTGTGGAATTACCCCAAAATATTATACCATATTGGAGAGTAGAAACCACAAATCCATGGTAAGCCGTAAGCAACGCTTTTTCGTTGACTACTTTAGAGGTAGCAAATAGAGCATATGAAAACTGATTCATTTTTTTAATTATGTGTTACGAGTATGCTTTCCAATTAAGGTCCTTTTCTATATATATACCTAGAAACTTTGTAACTTCGATTATTTGAATTTTTTCTCCATTATAACTGATGTCTAATGAGTTTATTAACGGCTTTCTTTGTTGAAATTTCATTATTTGTGTTTTCTTTAGATTTATCAATAGATTATTAGATTTTAACTAGTTAATAATGTCACTTAAACTTTTATTTATATCATTTTCATAATTTTTTATGTCGTCACAAGTAAACACTACAGTACTGTCGTCGGCAAATAATGTCATAGGATAATTTAAGCTACGCGGCAAGTCATATATATCAAAAACAGGAGTGGCCCTAAAACACTACCCTGTGGTATACCAAAGAGTGTTTTCCGGGGATTTGACGAGTATGTACGTTCTGTTTTTGTCTGTGTACACATTCTTGTGATTTGGGAGATTTGAGTCCTATTGGATAAAAATGATTTTATTAGATTTAGGACATTTCCTCTTACACCGTATTTATTTAACTTGTCTAAAAGTATGTCGTGTCTTACATAGTCAAATGCTTTAGATATATCCATATAGAGAGCTGTAACTGGTACTGTTTTATAAATATTTGAAATGATTTCTCTTAAAAAATTGTAGATCGCTAAATTTATAGTCAAATTCTTTCTGAAGCCTTTTTGTTCTTCAGCAAACAATCTAAATTTTTCAAAATAAGAATATAACGCTTTATAAATATTTTTTTCAATAATTTTGGAAAAGACAGAAACCGTAGCAATTGGACGATAGCACGACAAATCTTCTTTTTCGCCCTTTTTAAATAGTGGTTTTATTACAGAGGTTTTGAGCTCGTTTGGGAATATGCCATCTTCAATAGAAGATAAAGATTAATTATATAACTAAGTGGTGATGCTATTACTTCTGCTACATGTTTTGTGACTGGTGTAGATATATCATCTAAATTCTAAACCAACACTCTTAGTATTTTTTAAAGAATATATTACTGATTTAATGTCATGAGGAGATACATATTTAAAAAATAAAGAATTATATTGATTACTGTTGTTATAGCTCCTTATTTTAGAAAAAACTAACTGGTAACTAATTATATTAATTTTGGATAGTAAAATGAAACACCGGTTCTAAGATGGCAGATGGCAGAGAGAGCTTTATTTATTTTTTATAGATGAACATGACATTGACATTCGGCATAGACAAAACATTACTTTTGTGATTAACTAATTTTAACATCCTCTCTTTAAGCACAAACCCATTTGTCTGGAACATTTTTCAAGCTTCACCTGCGGTGGGTTTTGTTAGAATGTCAGCCACCATACTCTCCGTACTAACATATTTTACTTGCATCTCATTCTTGTTAATTTTTTCTCGTAGAAAATGGTACCTAATATCTATATGTTTGCTGCGGGCACAGTAAGATTCTGTACCTGCAAATTTAATGGCACTTTGATTATCACAGTATATAACAGTAGGTGTAGTTTCTAAGCTATGGTGCAGCTCAGACTCCAAATATCGAAGCCACATTGCTTCTTGTTTTTTTTTTTTTTTTTTTTTATGAAATAAGGGGGCAAACGAGCAAACGGGTCACCTGATGGAAAGCAACTTCCGTCGCCCATGGACACTCGCAGCATCAGAAGAGCTGCAAGTGCGTTGCCGGCCTTTTAAGAGGGAATAGGGTAATAGGGGAGGGAATAGGGTAATAGGGGAGGGTAGGGAAGGGAATAGGGTAGGGGATTGGGCCTCCGGTAAACTCACTCACTCGGCGAAACACAGCGCAAACGCTGTTTCACGCCGGTTTTCTGTGAGCCCGTGGTATTTCTCCGGTCGAGCCGGCCCATTCGTGCCGAAGCATGGCTCTACCACGTAACAGCATTGTGTAGCACTTGTGTAGCAGTTGCAAGTGACATATACTCTGCTTCCATAGTAGATAAAGCAACAGTGCTCTGACGTTTTGAACACCATGAAATAGCTGCACCCTGAAACATAAAAATGTAGCCAGAACAACACTTCCGACTAATAATATCTGAAGCCCAATCAGAATCGCAGTAGCCAAATAACCTTATTTCTTCTTTGTTTTGACTAAATACCAATTTATAATCCTTGGTTCCTTTAATGTAGCGTAGAACTTTCTTGACAGCTTGCCAGTGCTGCTCTTCTGGTTTATTATTAAAGCTACTTAGTTTGTTTACTATAAAACATATGTCTGGCCTAGTTCCTTGAGATAAATACAATAAACTTCCAATAGCTTCTTGATATGGTATGTTCGTAAGAATATTTTCTATATTTTCTGTACTTGTCAATTTAATTCCAGGATCACACGGTATTTGAACTGGATTACAGTCACTCATTTTGAATCTCTCTAAAATTTTTTCAATATAATTATGCAGTCTGATCAATGCTTATTTCACTTCTCGACTGGTTTTGTTTGATCCTCCAACCAACAAAATGATGAACAAAATCAAGTTCTTTCATATTAAATTTACATTTTAGTTGTTGTTTTATTTCTTTTCCTGTTTCTTTATCATTATAGAATAATAATAGATCATCAACATATATAAGTACAAATATTATGTTTCCATCATATGTTTTGTGGTATATACACGGATCCACAGATGTACTTTTCAATCCTAATTCCTTTAACGCAGAAGTAAGTTTTAGATTCCACTGTCTACTTGCTTGTTTCAGTCCATAAATAGACTTATTAAGTTTACATACCTCTTCTCCATATTCAAATGATGGTGGTTGAAACATGTAAATTTCTGTGTCAATGTCCCCTTGTAAGAATGCTGTATAGCTCTACCAGAATCTGATGGCATTTTAAAAAAAATAAAAAATGTGATTTTCATATGGCAATGTCAAGTATGACCCGTCAAATCAAAGTACGTGATCTGTCAACCGCTGCTAAAATTTTGTGATTATGTTCTTGGAATTTGTTGTTTTTGTGAAAATATCCAAAAAGGCAATTCGATCTCAAGCGAGAAATATTGTTTTCTATGTCTATAGTAAAATACAGAAAGAAGAAGGTGTAAATCGAACTCAATCTTATAATTTAAAGTTCGTGGTCGAGTTGACCGGTAAGTTAGAGTGAGTTGTTTTGATACTTTTAGTTTTTTTATATTTTCTTAGGTAATTATTGTGACTTCTTTAAATGTGTTTCCAGTACTACTATAAGGTGAATCGTAGCTGATGGCACATCGAATGATGGTTTGTTTTCCATGCCTGGTAAAAGGAGGAGAAGAGGAAAAAAGAAAATCAACATAAGACAGTTTCGATTTATAGTTGATTAGGAATAAAGTAAACGAGTTCTATACAGTTCGGAAGGAAATTCCAACATTAAATAAACTGTTGCCAATTTAATTGTATGTTATTCGTAATAAATAAGTATATAAAGTAATTCACGATTGATTTATTTTTCATGAAATATCATTATATATTACATAGTATAAAACAAAGTCCCTTTTTTGTCTGTCCCTATGTATGCTTAAATCTTAAAAACTACGCAACGGATTTTGATGCGAGTTTTTAAAATAATAGTCTTTAAGTATTTAATAGTCTTTAAGATATTATAAGATTATGGTAAAATTTATATTCAAGTACTTATTATGTAAGTATATTATCAAGTGGTCGCGCATGTCGTATCGAGGTGATAGGGTCCCATTTTTAACAATTTGCATTGGGCAAACCTAAAAACATGTTCAATATTGTATCAGTAGTATATTGCTGTAAGTAGGTAGAGAATTATTCGCCGAAGTAGTTTTTTCTCCAAGAACACTATTCCACGCGGGCGAAGCCGCGGGCAAAAGCTAGTTTTCTATATTATACACCGAACATTCTTCATACAGTCTTATTATAATTCATGTTCAATAATACTAAAGACATAATTAAATATTAACCAGTATCAAGATCGTTTAATCCAATTTCCCCAGTATTGCACACTACAAATTTTTTTTTCCCTATTTGCCATGAGATTCTGGTACACCTATAACTGCATCCATTTGTTCGATATACAATTGTACTTGACAGCCAATGCTAAAAGGTATCTGATTGAAGTATGACGGACAACAGGAGCAAATATCTCATTATACTCTATTCCCTTTTTCTGGATAAATCCTTTAATGACTAGTCTTGCTTTGTATCGTACAATTTCACCATCAGAATTTGTTTTTAATTTGTAGACCCATTTATATGGAATTGCTCTCTTGTTAGGTTTTTTCTTGGTCTCAGTATAATTTTCCTGAGTGGTACATCACTTATTTGGTTATCTGGTGTGTACTCATCATCAGCGTTATCAGTGTGATAACTATCATCATCCGATGATTCCGCTTTCAATGTGCTCTCACTCAAACTTGAAGCGTCAGGTATGTCAGACAAAGTTTTAGTGAAACTTTCCTCCATTTGAGATGAGTCATCAGATTCAATTTTCTGTAATTGTGAAAGTGGCATAATAACACTGTTATTTATAATTTTATGTTCAAGAAAAATAGCATCTCTACTTTTACATACTTGTTTCCGATTTCTATCATAAAATCTGTACCCTTTTGTGTATTCACAATATCCAACAAATATCATTTTGATTGCTTTAGAATCCCATTTTTGCCTCTTCTCTTTAGGCACATGTACCATGGCATAACAACCAAAAATTTTTAAATTCTTAATATTTGGCTTTTTACCTGACCATTTCTCATACGGTGTCTTGTAATCCAGGGCCTTGGTTGGTGACCGGTTAATTATGTAAGCAGCTGTAGATATTGCTTCAGCCCAAAAAATTTTCTCAAGCCTGGAATTCAGAATTAAACATTTAGCTCTTTCTACCAGTGTGCGGTTCATACGCTCTGCTAAACCATTCTGCTCCGGGGTATACAAATTTGTAGTTTGATGTTGAATGCCAAACTTTTGTAAAAACAATTCAAATTCTCTATTAACATATTCTTTCCCGTTATCCGATCGTATTACTTTAATTATTTTTCCGGTCTCATTCTCTACTAAGTTTTTGAATTCCTTAAACTTTTCTAAAGTATCCGATTTATTTTTTATAAAGTATACATACACTTTTCGGCTATAGTCATCGATAAAAGTGACATAGTATCTGGCACCTCCTAAAGAGCTTGTCTCCATCGGACCACATAAGTCGGTGTGGATTAATTGGAGAAGTTCACTGGCTCTGGTACCAATATTTTTAAAAGGTAATCTAGTCATTTTACCTTCCAAACATGTTGTGCAGATCTGGATACCCTTCTTTGATAATTTTATTCCCTCTGAATTATCCTCTAATTTCTGTAAGTCTGTAAAGTTCAGGTGGCCCATTCTTTGATGCCACAAATTTATATCATGCTCGTCTACTGTTGAAAGCAACGCAGGAGTTTCTGAAATATTTTTCAATACATACATGTTATTATGTTGCAAAGCAGTCAAAATTAATTTCTTATTTTGGTAAATTTTACAACTGTCTTTCTCAAAGGTAACTTCACATCCATTCTTTGTCATCTGACTTACAGAAAGTAAATTAGTTGTCAGGGACGGTACATACAGCACATTTCTTACTTGAATTGTTTGAATTCTGCCTTCACAATCTTTTATTTTAATATTTACGCTACCACACCCTTCTACTGCCACTGTCTTGTCATCTGCCACCTTTATATTATTTACTATTGTAGGAGAAACATTATACATCCATGTGCGCTCTCTGCACATGTGCTGAGATGCTCCGGAGTCAATGTACCATTGCCTCCCATCCAATGACTCAGCAACTGAAAAAACAGCATAATATCCATTATTTTTATTATCTAAGTTTGATTTCTTTTTCTTCTGAAGGTAGCAGTTTTTACTAATATGGCCAAATTTATTACAATTGTAACAGCGGGGGCCTTTCTTTTGGTGATTATCGGGTGAATCTTTTTGAAACTTGGACACATTTTGTGTCTTTTTAAATTTATTAACATAGTAAGCTGAAGAATCTGACACTTTAACATCCTGCAGCAGTTTTGTTTTGACAAAATCTGCAGTAATCGACACACCTGAGCTCTCAATAGCCATAATCATCGGTTTGTAGTTATCGGGGAGGCCAGCAAGCAGCAAAGTACCAAGCCACTCGTCTCCAACTACAAAATTGATATTCCTAAGTTTATGAGCTGTTGTCATTACCTTGTTAATGTAATCTTCAACACTTGAACTGTTAT
Organism: Glaucopsyche alexis; assembly: GCA_905404095.1. Lineage (NCBI taxonomy): Eukaryota > Metazoa > Arthropoda > Insecta > Lepidoptera > Lycaenidae > Glaucopsyche > Glaucopsyche alexis. The sequence goes on from FR990057.1 coordinate 3,641,209, forward strand.
CCAAAGAGGTTGTGATCAGATCACGTAGCAAACCTACTTTTCTGCTAAGCCCGGAGTCATCAAATACTTTTTCTAATTTCGACCATACCTGCTTGGCAGTTGTCGCTTCTTGTACATGTACATAGTTGATAGGGTCTATTAAAAGTATTATTTTCGACCTCGCCTTTACGTCCTTCTTAGTATCATGTACATAACCTGGAGATGGTTCGATGCTATCCCATAGATCTTCATGTTCTAGGTAATTTTTAACTGCAAATTTCCATGTCGGATAGTTTTCCCGTCCAATGAGCTTTTCTATTGCTCCTAATTGCGAAACCATAATTGTAATGCTGAAAAAGCTGAAATATAAAAATTCGGGCGGCGTGATCGTACCTCCTCGCGAGGTTATAAATTTTAATCTTCCTGAATCACAAAACTTTTTTTTTTTTTTTTTTTTTTAAGATGGCAGATAATTTTAACAATTACATGTCAAGGTTTTTTCATAGTTTAAATCGTCATTGTTATTTAATACCGGCATGCCTCTTCTTCTGCGGATTTACGGACAGATTAAAGAAATATGACCAGAATGATAAGTGTGAGTTTTTCTTTTCCCATTCGATCGTGAGCGCGTTTGGCGTATACTAGGAATTTGTATGTGATTTGTACAGCGCCGCGCACATAGTTGTCACGTTTACAACTAGGTTCACGCAAATCCCTAGTATTCGCTGGGTGCAAAGTAGGTGGTGGGGGAACCTCGAATCGATCGCAGCGCGCACCGTGGCCAAAAAAGGAACTTTCGGCGGACCAAATATCACTTTTTACTAGCGAAATTCGCCATTTTGATCTAATAAACCTAATATATTATAATAAAATGTGTCACATCACGATACTTGCTGCATGAGAACAATGGCAAAAACAGTGATATAGCCCATCCTTAGTTTTGAAATCATTGCAGTGCTCACAATGAGGCGAAAAAGCTATTGAACGCGACAGTCCTAGTTACGTTCTAAGAATATTTCCTCCTTAACACCTCTGTAAGGGTTACTTTAAATGTAAATTTAGTCATGTCAAGAATCAAGATACAAACGATACATGGAATGCAGTAACAGGAAAGAAGAAAATACAGCAAACGATAACATTGGTTACTTTACTTCTTGTGAAGTCAGTCATATGAAAGTCCGATTGTACTTACGTATGTCCGAAATTTATTTATTTAGAAGGGAAAAGGGAACGTTATTACAGACTTTAAGATGAGCGAATAGAATATATTTATGTAAATTACAATATCTATACTAATATTTATAAATGCGGAAGTATGTCTATCTGTCTGTTACCTCTTCACTAAAGCGTGAAGAGGTAACAGACAGATAGACATACTGAACTGACCGCTGAACCGATTTTTATGATATTTGGTATAGACATACTTTGGGTCCAGGGGATATTTTTATCCCGAAAAAGTAGTGTTCCCGCGGGATAATGTATAGGTAAACGCGGGCGGAGCCGCGTACAAAAGCTAGTTTCATATAAATTAATGTTATCGCTCGAGTATAGACGGCGCCACTAGCGCCACTTCCGCCGTAATAGTTATGGCGCCAGTATAGATGGCGCCACTGGCGCACTCCCGCCTATTAGTTGGCGCGAACGAGTCTTTTATAAAGCCTAAAAACACACTGGAACGCTCTCTTGTTAGTGACAAACTGCGGTGAAGTGAACATTAAATAGCTTCGTGTGTGGTGTATCTAATTATATTATTAATGTGGATGTGGATTATAGCAGTGTTAAGTGATAAGTGTTAATTGGTGGTAAAGTATTAATAACTAATTATGAAATGTGTTCAATGATTATAAGTATTATTTATTAAACTAAAATATCTTATCAGTGATTGTCTGTGAAAGTTTTGGTTACTGAATATATTGTAGTTACTATATTAACTGTGTTATTTTTCTTATATCAGAAGTGACAATTGAACACGCTCACAATCATGGCAAGAGGTCGGAGACGCAGGCGAGCGCATTCCACCAGTTCGAGTTCAACATCGTCGCGCAGTTCGAGCTCAAGCACTAGCAACGAGGTGCGTCGCCGCCGCAGAATGAGAAAACGTCAAAGAGGATCGCCAACCGTGAGTCAAAGTGTTGTGTTATCATCGGTAATTCCCGAGTTTGACCCGTTAGTGGATGACATTGATATGTGGATTAATGTGTTAGAGGCTAACGCGCGTGCCTTTGGATGGTCAGACAGTATGATCAAATATCAAGGATTACAAAAATTACGCAATACTGCTAAAACTTGGTTAGATTCATTACAAAAAAATGAGACCTCTTGGACAGAATGGCGATGGAAAGATTGGCGCGAGCGGCTATCAAATACTTTTCAAATAAAACGTAATATGTATATTTTACTGAAACAATTAGTTGAAACAAAACCCTTACAGAATCAGTCGCTTTACGAATTTTATTTTCAACAAAAAGGAAAAATAGATAGACTACAGCTTAAATTCAAAGATAGGGATATAGTATCCATTATTGTTGGTTCAATTGGTGATCCAAACATTTGTACAGCCGCGGAAGCGGGAAATTTTCCTTCTTGTGATGATCTAGCTTCATTTTAACATAGTAAAACTCATATTATGGTGATTGATAAAAATGTTAGTAGTAAAAATTATTCGGGTTCAAAACTAAATAGTAGGTCAGTTCAATTTCAACGAAATAGCATGAATAGTAAAACTGATTTTAAAACAGAGCCTTCTAGTAGTAGTAGTTCAAATTATACAATGAATACTAGTGTTTCATGCTATCGTTGTGGTGAAATTGGTCATAGACGGAATAATTGTAGCCTCAAGGATGACATTACATGTACTTTGTGTAAGAAGCGTGGACATTTGGACAAAGCTTGTAAGTCTAGGCATAAACCGAAAATTGAAACTGATCTTGAGGTTAAAATGATCTGCGAACCTCAAAGTTAGCAAAAGTTTTACAAACAAGTAATGTTAAATAATTTTGAATGTAAGGCTTTTTTTGACATGGGTAGTGATTGTTCGTTAATAAATTGGGATATTGTGACAAGATATAAATTACGGCCGTTCAATTTAAACACGATAGTCAACTTAGTTGGTTTTACCAGTAGTGCATCAAACTCAAACTCAAACTCAAAATTTTTATTTCCATGTAGGTTATAATATAACACTTATAGAATTGTCCTACATGATGCCTACCACCGGTTCAGAAACTAGCCCGGCGAGAAGAACCGGCGTAAGAAACTCGCACGGGGCCACCTTTTAGCAAAAAGATGGGAAAATTGTTCTTTTCAAAAAATATTTTACAATGTTGTAACTTAATCTATATAACATTAGTCATAAGTACATAGAACATACTTAAGTACATAAAAGCAGCCTTGCATGGGGCCATCTTATTCCCAAGGTGTGCAATCATTAGTGAAATCATCAACACAAGTATCCAAGGCAGTTGCTGTTAATTTAAAAGTTGACGATGTGCAACTTTTTACTTTATTTTATGTGATTACCGAGCTAAATGGATGTGATATTTTAATTGGTCGTAATTTTACTGAAGATAGTAGCATAATGTATTCACGGGTTGGTGATATGTTAACTTTTAAAAATTTAGAAACTATTGCTGTATTTAATATAAATTCTAATAAAAATTTTGCATCTTTCGGGGAACACGAACCTTTGCTAAAATTTATTTTAACAAAATATCATCGATGCTTCTCTGAGGATTTGTCCACTCTTGGTAAAACTAATTGTGTAGAGTTAGAAATAGAGTTAACGTCGAATAGGCCAGTTTGTTGTCGTCCTTATAGAATGTCCGAATCGGAACGAAAAATAACCAGAGAAATTACTGATGACTTACTCAAAAACGGAATTATTTCATAGTAGATATTTCTAGATATTATTTCATAGTTGAAACGGAATTGTTTCATATAACATAGTAGTTCAGCTTATGCGAGTCCTGCCTTACTGGTAGATAAGTCTTCAGGAGCAAAGAGATTATGCGTTGATTACCGTCAATTAAATAAAATTACAGTTAAAGAAAAATACCCAATGCCGATGGTTGAGGATCTTATTGATAGACTGCATGGTTGTGAATATTTTACGTCCTTGGATTTAAAAAGCGGATATCATCAAATTCCCATTAAATCAGATTCCGTTCATAAAACTGCATTTTTACACCTGATGGTCACTTCGAGTATTTACGGATGCCTTTTGGGTTATGTAATGGGCCATCAGTTTTTCAAAGATTAATGAACACCACATTAGGTGCACTCCGATTTGGTAGAGTTATTTGCTACATGGATGATTTATTAATTGCAACTGAAAGCCTAGATGAAAATATTGCTTGTTTGGAAGAAGTATTAGGGGTTCTTCAAAAAAATGAATTGACAATTAATCTTGAAAAATGTTGATTTTTCCAAAATCAAGTTACATTTCTTGGTTATGACATATCTAAATGTGGAATAAAGCCTAGTAGCAGAAAGCTCAATGCCATTAAGGAATTCCCAACCCCAAAAACTGTGCATCAGGTACAATTTCTAGGATTAATTAATTACTTTAGAAAATTCATTAAAAACTGTGCAGATATTTGTAGTCCATTAACAAAATTATTAAAGAAAAATGCAGTCTGGCAATGGGGACCTCAGCAAAATCAAGCAATGCTTGTTATAAAAAAGGCAATAATTAATAATGCTGTCCTAAAAATTTTCGATCCTAAATTACCAGTTCGTTTATATACAGATGCCAGTCGTGAAGGTATAGGATGTATAATGATTCAGGTTACAGATAATGGTGAACGTCCTGTTCATTTCTATAGTCGTCAAACAAGTACTGATGAAAAGAAATTCCATTCTTTTGAGCTAGAACTTTTAGCTGTTGTAGTAGGCTTACAAAAATTTCGTCACTATTTACTTGGAATAACTTTTGAAATTATCACGGACTGCAATGCAGTAAAATATGCCTTAAGTAAAAAAGAAATAATTCCGCGTATTGGTAGGTGGGTATTACAGACTCAAGAATTTTCATTTAATATAATTCACAGACCAGGAACACAGATGCAACATGTCGATGCCCTTAGTCGTAACCCAGTCATAAGTGAGACACAAATTATAAATGAAGATGTTAATTTTGTTAGTGAAGGTGACTGGCTATTATCTGTCCAGCTTCAAGACCCTAGTATTTGTAGTATTAAAGATATATTATTGTCAGGTGAGGCCGAAAGTAATAGACAAATATTTAATCAATATGAGTTATTGGGCAATAAAGTGTATAGACGTACAGAATATGGTAGGCGGTGGTTGGTTCCGAAAAAGTGCATATGGCAAATAATCAGAGCCAACCATGATGATATTGGACACTTCGCTGTCGATAAAAGTGTCGAAAGAATAAAATCAAAATATTGGTTTCCGCGCTTAAAGAAAATAGTTTCTAAATATATAAAAAAATTGTCTCAATTGTTTATACTATAAAAACATGCATGGCAAAAAACCTGGAAAACTATATCCCATTCCTATACTTAGGAATGGGATATAGTTTTCCAGGCCATTTCATACGTTGCACTTGGATCATTTGGGACCATTCGTAAAAACTACTCGGAAAAATTCATATTTGTTGGTCATAGTTGATTCATTTACTAAATTTGTTTTTATTTCTGCTGTCAAAAATACAAAATCGAAAATGGTGATAAATTAACTTGATAAAATATTCAAGGTATTTGGTAACCCGAAGCGACTAATTAGTGATGCAGGTAGCGCTTTCACGTCTAAAGCTTTCACAAACTTTTGCAACGAGAGGAATATTAGATCTCATGTTATAGCTACAGCAATACCGCGTTCCAATGGACAGGTTGAGCGCTATAATCAAACTATTTTGGAGGCATTGCGTAGTATGGGGGCCAACACAGACAGTAATAAATTGGATAAAAAAGTTTCCAGTATACAGCAGGGTATAAACAGCACAGTTAATAAGACTACATCAGCCATCCCTAGCGAGGTTTTCTTCGGTTACCGGGTGCTTACGAATACTGACGGGTTAACTGATGATGACACAGTTATTAACACGGTTGACGTTACGGCTTTAAGAAATCAGGTCGATAAGAATATAAAAATAGATGCCGAGAAACAAAAATTAGCTTTCGACTCGAGAAGGAAGGACGCACCTCTTTATAAAATTGGAGACTTGGTTGTTATAAAAATACCAAGTATGTCTAACGAAGGCCAGAGTACTAAACTATTGCCTCAGTATAAAGGTCCATTTCAAGTTACAGAAGTACTAGGGCATGATAGATACAAGGTTGCTGACATGAGAGGAGCTGAAAGAAGTTCCAGACGTTACAACGGGGTCACGTGCGCCGAGAATATGAAACCGTGGATCCAGATAACGGACTCCGATACGCCGGATGTTATCGAGGAATAAGTGTAAGACTATTCTATTTTATGTCTACTTTTATCAATGAATCATAAATGACAAATACATTTAACTTTTATTCAAGTCTAGTGCATCCACTTCGAACATCCCAAGTTATGTAGAGTATAGATTAACATTTATAATAGAAATCTGTGATGAAAACTTTTATTACATGCATGGTGATACACGACTGAGTTAAGGTATGACACTCGGTTCAAACCATGTGGTTGTGTTAGTTGGCCGCCGATGGGATAACTGATGCAACCTTAGTCAAAATCTCTGCTACCTGGGGTGCTCAAGTGATTTTTTATGATCGTTATACGTGAAACTGTAAAATGTTGAGTGTTCATTATAATATAACATATAACTTGTATGTTCTCAGCTCCTGCACCAGACTAAGTTGCTGCTCGAGGGCGAGCGCAATAGCAGGACGGCCGGATGTTATCGCTCGAGTATAGACGGCGCCACTAGCGCCACTTCCGCCGTAATAGTTATGGCGCCAGTATAGATGGCGCCACTAGCGCACTCCCGCCTATTAGTTGGCGCGAACGAGTCTTTTATAAAGCCTAAAAACACACTGGAACGCTCTCTTGTTAGTGACAAACTGCGGTGAAGTGAACATTAAATAGCTTCGTGTGTGGTGTATCTAATTATATTATTAATGTGGATGTGGATTATAGCAGTGTTAAGTGATAAGTGTTAATTGGTGGTAAAGTATTAATAACTAATTATGAAATGTGTTCAATGATTATAAGTATTATTTATTAAACTAAAATATCTTATCAGTGATTGTCTGTGAAAGTTTTGGTTACTGAATATATTGTAGTTACTATATTAACTGTGTTATTTTTCTTATATTAATTGTATTTTTACATAATTTTCGTAATGAACCCAGTCATTTGACATGTTCAAGTCCGCCGTAATTGTAAATGCTAGTTGGCGCTGTCATCGCGCACCTAGCGAATACGCCAAACGCGCTCACTATCTAATGCAAAAAGAAAAACTCAAACTTAGCACTCTGATGTCGATTCTGTAGCTGTCTAGCTACATAGTAAACTGTCTATTAGATTGCAGTACTACAAGTACACAGCCCCGGATCTATCGGGGGGCAACTGGGGGCACTTGCCCCGGGCGGCAGTTTCATGGGGGCGCCAAATCGGCCAAATCCTTGAGACAATAATTCGAACGATTCGATTCGATTTCGGTTGAGCGGAACTATTATCGATATGCTTACGTAGAGTTCTACAATTCTTTGGCCTTTAGCAAGTAAGGATGGTCAGAACCTAGAACGGCTCATGGTTACAGACAAAATCAACGGTCGCCGCCCTGACTGTAAATAAATAGGCAAGACACTAATATAATAATACTCGAAACCCAACAGAGAGTAGTATCTTAGGTAAGTCAGATACATAACAAAAATTGAGAATATTTGGAAAATTTGGAAGCGGTTAATACTTATTGATGAAGGCATAATAACTAGTTGGCAGAATTATTATCAGCGTCTTCGCGTGGAGTAGAGTCAACGTCGGTATTCTTTTTACTGGTGATTTTATGGAAATCTGCCTCCATACGTATAACAATGGCTGCTTTGTCATCTCGCTCACGCACAAGAATAGTGGCATTGCGCACCCAAACGTTTTTATATTGATATTGTGTGGCAAACTATCTGGCCTTCCGAAATAATTGTTTCTTTTTGAGCGTTAGGTGTTCATTAATATATAAGGTTTGGTAAAATAAATTACGGAAACTTTGGGTACGTCATATACTGCTTGTGTAAAGACGTATAGGCAAAAAAAAAAATTTGAAACTCGTGGAATTTTTTTTATACAAAATTAAATGATGTTGCAGGAAATTACATCTTATTGCATTATATCGACCACGCGCGTACAGCTGTTCAGATATTAGGTTGGGGAAAAAGTTTCTTCGCATTTTATATAAAAATTCAAAAGGTTTTTTTATAAAGTTTATTTACAAGTGACTAAAGTATATAGGTGCCATTTTGTTCGATAACTTTTTGCCATCTTGTTGGTAGGTACATAATCCCATTGCTATAAAATTTTTGGGGCTTCTAATGAAAAAACTGCGGCAAGTGGTTTTGGCAGTCCTCTTGTGATGTCAACCTGACACTGCCTAAGGAATTCTGCAGCGACCGAAACAGGTGGAAATCTGAAGGTGCAAGGTCAGGACTATACGGCGGATGCATTAACACCTCCCAGCCAAACTCCCGTAATTTTTTCTGAGTGGCTAAAGATGTGTGAGGTCTAGCGTTATCATGGTGAAAAACCACACCCCTTCTGTTGATTAATTCCGGCCGCTTTCTCTCAACTTCTTGCTTTAATCTCATCAGTTGTTCGCAGTACAGTTCAGAATTGATGGTCCTGCCTGGCGGTAACAGCTCATAATGAATAATGGCCTTCCAATCCCACCACACACACAGCATCACCTTGTTGCGAGTTAACCCGGGTTTCGCCACAGTCTGTGAAGCCTGACCGGCCTTTGACCACGATCTTTTTTCACGTTCTTGTCGTACGTGATCCACTTTTCATCACCAGTTATCAGCTTCTTCAAAAATGGTTCGGTTTCATTACGTCGTAATAAAGAATCACAAATGAGTACACGGTTCATTAGGTTTCTTTCAGTGAGCTCATGAGGCACCCAAATATCGAGCTTTTTTGTGTACCCAGCTTTTATCAAATGCGCCAAAACCATTTTGTGGTCAATCCCCAGTTCTTCAGCTACATCGTAACTACTAATATGCCGATCTTGCTCCACTTTTTCAAAAATGGCAACAGTTTTGTCCGTAACAGGGCGACCAGAGCGACGTGCATCTTTGATATCAAAATTTCCGGATTGAAAACGCTTAAACCAAATTTGCGCTACTCTCACAGATACTGCATTAGGTCCATAAACATCACAAATTTTTTCGCGGCTTGTGTTGCATTTTTACCTTTTTTGTAATAAAATTTTAAAATGTATCGAAATTCTTCATAAGAATCACTCATTTTAACAATAAGAAAAACAAATGAAAATCTCAAATTTACCTAATTTGAATTTGTCTTCTGTAAAATTAAAACTTTTTAATGATACCAAAGTCAGCCAGATACAATTGGTATAGCCCAAGATATTTTATGACAAGTTCATACATACTATAATGCGATAAGACTTTTTCCCCAACCTATTATGATCTCGAATGACCTTTCCTGGTGTATGCAATATGTATCGCTGTCTCTGTCGTGCTACATCTGCTGTCCTTGTCGCGCGCGGACGCTTTATGCAAAAGATTTTTACGTGGTAGAGCCATGCTTCGGCACGAATGGGCCGGCTCGACCGGAGAAATACCACGGGCTCACAGAAAACCGGCGTGAAACAGTGTTTGCGCTGTGTTTCGCCGAGTGAGTGAGTTTACCGGAGGCCCAATCCCCTACCCTATTCCCTTCCCTACTCTCCCCTATTACCCTATTCCCTCTTAAAAGGCCGGCAACGCACTTGCAGCTCTTCTGATGCTGCGAGTGTCCATGGGCGACGGAAGTTGCTTTCCATCAGGTGACCCGTTTGCTCGTTTGCCCCCATATTTCATAAAAAAAAAAAAAAAAAAAAAAGATTTAATTTCTTGCAATATTTTAAGTTAGTTAGTTTGTATTTTTTTTACACGGGTTTAATTTTTTTTTGCCTAAACGTCTTTACACAAGTAGATCACGTGCCTAAAGTATTCGTAATTGATTTTACCAAACCTTATAGATTCTTGTAGACGTATGACCACAAAATCCTAGATGCTCAGATTTAACAGTTTTAGCTTTGCGGAATGCGGCCAGTAGATTGTCTCGTAATATGCGCGATGACAACTTCACTATTATGTTCTTAGGTCTGTTTTTCTGCTGGTGTGCATGTGGGACCCGGTGGATAGAAATTATATATTTTTGTGCGATCTGAAAATTAACGGCAGTACCAACCGATTCCATTACGTGTAACAGGTTTTCATTACGTAATTCAGGGACGTTACAGATTTCCACGTTGCATTGTCTCGCCTGTTGCTCTAGGGAATCTTACTTAGCCTCAATAGAATTAATCGTAAGGTCAGTTTTCTTCGATACCATACCTGATGTTTCGTCTCACAAATTTGCATTTTAAGATCATTTTGTTTTTCGATATAAAAATCCACCGAAGTTTTCAAGCCGGAAACGTCGTTATTAATATCCAACACTTGCTGTTTTAGCCTGCTTTGCTCTATTCGAATTGGCAATCGGACAAATTTTTTTTATTGCATAAATGAATAGTACTCTTAAATATGAGTAACATCTCAGAAGAAACCGTATATCAAAAGTCAATATTTTCAAAGGTACAGCGATTTGTATAAAAAATTTCGCGAGCCTCCTAAAAACGCTCCATACTAAAGTCGACCAAAAAATGACGTCACTTGTATATGAAGTAGTATATGAAGTATATGGCCGCAGGAATATATTTGTAAATATCTCCGATATTTGTGCGTTTAAGTTCATACTTACCATAATGAATGTTTTTGTATATGATGTGAGTAAACTAATGATGTAGGTTTTGTTTACCAATTTCGCAAAAAAAAAATTTTTTGGTATAAAGACTCGCGAAATTTTGTATACAAATCGCTCTACCTTTGAAAATATTCACTTTTGATATACGGTTTCTTCTGAGAAGTTACTCATATTTAAGAGTACTATTCATTTATGCAATAAAAAAAAATCAGTCCGCTTGCCTATTGCACTTATCTCATCCCTCATGTCACGAAAAGATCGTAAAACTTCATTATTCAGTTTATTAATACTCTCATCAAGTTCATTACGCCAACTGCATAAAGTATTCTTTATCTCTTCCTTGCACGCGGTGAGAGCACTGTGGATGTCGCTACGCCAGTCTTGCATTTTAACCCTTAGGCTACCTAACGTGTTTTTGAGTAACACTATCACCTAACGTCGTCGGTCATGGTGACTCCTTGTATTGTTTTTTAATTTTACAATATAATAATAGTAAAAATGAAAAAAAAAAAAACGATAGGTTATAAACTTTAGAACCTTTTATTATAATCAACTTCAACAAACTTTGCAAATTATTAGTTTTTATATTAATAATTAACACTTAAAAATATTTTAAATATTTTAGACAAAAAATAAAGGCATTAACAAAAATCTGAGATCTGATAAGGAACACATATTTAAACTTAACAAAATTTACTTATTTTATAAAACTGAGATAGATAACTTACTAAATAAAAATAATAATGGCACATTTAAATCACATTTTTTATAAAATTACAAGTGGTAAACATTTACTATTTTTGGCGACATTTTAGACACATTTTTTTGTGAACACAAAACGCAAATTGTTTTTTTTACATCGAAAATACATATTGTGATATGTTTTTTTTTGTTTTTTTTTTTTTGGAGTCACAAGTTAATCAAGTCTTCCTATTTTCAAACTTTTCGATGCTATTATTTGATGATGTGCTCGACTCTTGGTCCATCTTCAGTATACGCCATATTATAGTATCTTGAAGTTCACGATGTAAGCCAGATTTATTCACGCGTATTTCCAAATGAGGCTTTATGAGATCTTCAGCCAATTGCTTCATAAAAAATCCAATATAAAATAAAGTTAGGTGGTAACGATATTTTTATAAAAATATCGTAACCACCTAACAGCGGTCAACACGACCGCAACCAGAATATAAATTCCTATAACTATTAAACGCACAGACGTGTGACCCGGTCGAATGCTCAGCACGTGCTGAAGGGCGTGGGGGTAAAGTAGACAGAGTCACTGTCGCTTCGCTCAAGTAGTAACAGAGTAATTCAAAAAACAATAACCGATGGAGTCACCATGACCGACGTTAGGTGGCTAAGGGTTAAAGTGAAAGTCTTTGGAAAAGTCACTAAATCATTCAATCAATCACAAAAACACATTGACATCTGGAGAAATTACTGGCTTGATAGTTGCATTACAGGAATAGTTGGCGGTGGACGGTGACGGAGGGTCTTGTTTCAGTACATCGCATGACATGTTCATGGTATCGTCAAGTACAGGGATTTGGGTAGATCTTACGAGCGTGAATAAGTTAGAGTGAGTGCGGAGGGTGATGCTCATACACGATGGACATTTCCAGGACGCTTTAAGATCCTCAGACAGAATTTTGAACTGCTGAGGTGTAATTGCCAAGCATTCATAATGGTAGCAACCCTTGCAGGCACTGCATTTTAGGAGATCAGCAGTTGTCTTGAGAAATTTGTGGCAGCCCTCGCAAAGCGCCATGGTAGAGAGTGTATAATTTATATTTAAGCCAAATTTAATAAAAATTTAATACAGCACACGAGACCAGTAGCGCCACCCTGTGGCAATTTTGTGAACCACTAGACGCGTCAGCACGGCATACGTCAATGCGCTTGATCTACACTAATATTATAAAGAGGAAAACTTGTTTGTATGTTTGTTTGTTTGTAATGAATAGGCTCAAAAAGTACTGGACCGATTTCAAAAATTCTTTCACCATTCGAAAGCTACATTATCCACGAGTAACATAGGCTAAATTTTATTTTGGAAAAAATAGGGTTCCGTAAAATATTTGGGTTTTTCGGACACAAGGTGTAAAAAATCAACCAGAAAAGTTACTTATTTTGCGTACGCTGCCTAAACTATAAAAGATAGAACCCTAAAATGTTCTAATTAATTGTAGATCTTATAAATATCTACAAAAAAGTCCGCGACACACTATACCTATCTTTGTCGAGTGAGGCACAACAACTATTTTTTTATTTAGAAATCTTGATTTTTTTGGACTACATTTAAACGCGTTTATTTTACTCATGCTATTAATCCTTATCAAAATAAATTATTTCATCACTAAGTACAGTTTATGTAGATAATATTTGGTCTTTGAATGATTGAAATTGGACGTTTGGTTTTGAAGTTATGGCGAAATTAAAATATTACGATTTCTGCTGCACGGCCCGTTGTGAAGCGGGCGTCACCAAGGCGCGCGCCGTGCGCGTGCGGGGGGAGTTTAGATCTATGGTATTTCATACGATAAAAGTATACCCACCTACTTATTTCATTGAGTTTTAGTAGGTACCTATATTAATTTTTTTCTGTTTGTTTTGACTAGATTTCGCCCGTTTTGTTAGAGGTTTAAAGACATTCTGTAGTATAAGTATCAGTATTGTACCCGTGCGAAGCTGGGGCGGGTCGCTAGTAGTCTATACTTAGTAAACTATGCGACGAAATAGTTTATATTCCAGAAGATAGATGGCGCTTGTACAAAACTGATTCGAGTATGACACAGCAAAGTTTCATTGTAATCTATACCTATAAAATCCTTTGTCCTGAATGACTGACGGATCAACGCACAGCCTAAACCGCTGATCGTAGAGACCTGAAACTTGCAGGGCTTGCTCTTTGTAATGCGTAGGGATCCGATAAGAAGGGATTTTTTGAAATTCGACTCCTAAGGGGGTGAAAAGGGGGAAAACAGTTTGTATGGGACAACGTGATTCCTTGGTCCAATCTACTTCATATTTTGCACAAACATTATGTAACAGAATTTATGGAATTCGTGTATCATAGTTTATTGAAATTCGTCCCCTAACGGGGTTAAAAAGGGAAAGAAAGTTGCTTGGGAGCAATTTGCTTTTAAGTTGATATAAATACTCCTTAGTGTTTTTGATATAAAGCTTCCCTCACACAAGCGATCGATCGATTTAGTCTTTACAATTTAAACATTTACTGGGTTCGTAGTTGCAAGTAAATCGGTTTAGATAAAAATTTAATATAGTCTGAGATCCTAGGACCACCTTACTATACTTTTTATATACAATTCGTATATATACGCGTAAATTTTGTTCCAAATTTTGACCCCCACCGCAAAAACTAGCTGGTAGGTCTTACACTAATCATTTTGTGTAATAGCTTGTCGTTAGCAATTTACTTTCAAATACGAATTAATTTCCAATTTGATCGAAGCAATCAATAGCCCGTGAGTGGGGAGCTTTATTTTTATTTTGACACAATATATTGTCATCATGTTGAAAAATAAATCTAACAAGAATGCGTAAGGTAAATTTGATGAAAATCTTAATTTATATTTGCGAATGCTATATTATAAATGGGAAAAAACTACTGAACCGATTGAAATGAAATTTGGTACACAAATACAGAGCGTATAGCCTGAAAAAAGATATAGGCTACTTTTTATCACAGGGAAATGTACTGTTCCCAGTGATAACTAATATTATATATCTATGACCAGTGATAACTATATATCTATGTCTATGACTGTTCCTGTATCACTGGTTCCTGAGCTGTGGTATAATTTATTAACAGTTTCACGTAAAAACTACTAAACCGATTATCATGAAATTTACCACAGATATAAAGTAGACCACGAGGAAGAACATAGGCTACTTTTTATCGCGGTACATATACGGTTCCCGTGGGTTACTGTACATACGCGGGGCGAGCCGCGGGCATCAGCTATCTATACTAATATTATAAAGCTGAAGGGTTTTTTTGTTTGAACGCTCTAATCTATAGTAGCTATCAGGAACTACTGGTTCGAATTGAAAAACCCATTTATAGAGGAAGGATTTAGGTTATATAGCATCACGCTGCGACCAATAGGAGTGAAGAATCAGTGGAAAATGTGAGAAAAACGGGGAAAATTATTCATAATTGAGGGCTTACGTTGTTTGATTGAACGCGCTGATCTCAGGAACTACTCAATCAAATTGAAAAAATATTTTTGTGTTAGATAGTCCTTCTGTTGAGAAAGGCTCTAAGCTATATAACATTACGCTGCGACCAATAGGAGCGAAGAATCAGTGGAAAATGTGGAAAAAACGGGGAAAATTATTCATCTTTGAGGGCTTACGTTGTTTGTTTGAACGCGCTGATCTCAGGAACTGCTAAATCGAAATGAAAAAATAATTTTTGTGTTGGATAGTCCATTTGTCGAGGAAGGCTTTCAGCTATATAACGTTATTCTGCGACTAATAGGAGCGAAGCATCAGTGATGTTGCAGAAACGGGGAAAATTATTCATATTTGAGCTTTATTTGAGGGCTTCCGTTGCGTGCGCTGCGTAAACGGCTCAAGTTACAAAAAATATGTATGAAAGAATTATTCCTCTTTTTCTATGATCTAAAAAAATATTTTAAGATTGACTTAAGTACTTGGTAACCTTTTTATGGTACATTTTATGGTACATATTATCAAACTTGATCGAAATTGATACATTATTGCGCCATCAGATGACGCGGACGTAGTCGCGGGCAACAGCTAGTAGTCAAATAAAGAAGTTTATGCAAGCCAGAAAGACCAATAGAAAGACACTAATCAGCAGACAGTACAACAAAAACACACTGTATTGATTGTCAAGGGCTCTTGGATATCGCTAGTGGCGCGGCGCGTGGCAGATTCAGGCAACATCCGGTCGTCTGAGTGCTATCAGCTGTACGGTTTACGTTAAATCAGTTGAAAACGTTTAAAATTCCTCTCAAAAAAGAAAAAAAATGGGTGGTACGAGGTACTGTTGTGTTGTGGGGTGTCAAAATGTCCAATATATACTTCTATGTAACTGATATATTACTAATATAATAAAGAGGAAAAGGAATTTGTTTGTTTGTTTGTTTGCATTAAATAGGCACCGAAATTACTGAACCGAATTTGATGAAATTTGGCACATAGTTAGTAGAGTAAACCACGGGGAAGGTCATATGCTACTTTTTGCGAGTTTCTTACGCCGCGCCGGTTCTTCTCGGTGGGTTAGGGTTGAACCGGTGGTAGCCGTTTTTTGTTGACTTTCCGAAAATAGCTTTTTACGTTTTATTTGGAAATAAAAATTTTCATTTTCATTTCGCGGAAAAATGTACGGTTAGTGAGAAATCAACTTATGTTGATTTCTCGGAAACCGCAGAAACAACATCTAGTTTTAAATAAACTTTCAATGATTTTGTATAATTATAGGATTAAATTAAACTCTCCCGAGGAAGCTGGCAGTTCAAGCATTGCTTGTGACAAATTGATGCGTGTGACTACGAAGAAGAGAGTGCAGAAGGAAATAAGTTCTTTCTGGAGTTGGAATAACATACATACATACATACATACATATAATCATGCCTTTTTCCCGTAGGGGTAACAGAGACCACTTCTTTCCACTCGCTACGATCCTTACATACCATCCATTCCTCTTCTTACATTCAACGTAGCAAAGCGGCTCTCCATGGTCCGCTTTTTGCCTCCGAGAGAAACGAGACGTGATGGGTGGCGAATCACATCGCCGCCATTATATTTTTATGATTATCCATTGCGTTCCTTTGGATTGGTGGAGAGGGTAGGAATACGGAAAGGGAAGGATAGGTGGTGTGGAAAGGAAGATTGGTAAGTTAGAGTGGGAAATAGGAAATGTAGGATATTACCGCACAGGAGGTAAACCGGTATAGGATAGTAATAGCTAGGGAAACCGGGGTCGCATACCCGTATACTATACCACAACTACCGGACAGGTAAGTTAGGATGAGTATCCCATGACATATTGTTGGAATAACGATAGGAATGAAGCTTCGACGCAGACAAACATTTACATTGGGAAGCCTGATAAAAACGAGCGAATTATAGTCAAAGGGCTGAAAGCCGTCGCCACTAAGTCATGTGGTCCTGACGATATTGTACATTATCTTGGGATTCTCTGATACTGAATCTGACAAAACTATGTTTCAGTTAGGCGTAGTTTCTCTAATTTTTTATGATGTTTTGCTCGATCTGATTAGCGCCAAAACAGACGGTCACCCAGCTTACTACCAAGTATTAAATATATATTCTGGTCTGAGTATTTATATTTTTAGTATTGTATTTGTTTCTATTTATTATCCTCCACGATGTTTTGCATTTATTATCGACATTGAGAACATATTATCTTTTGTTACTTGTTTTTGAGCAATATCTATACACCTTTTTAAAATCTGTGAATATTTTTTAAATTTCATTTTATTTCCGTGGTTTTACACTAATTTTAATATTGGAATCGAAGCTTCCTTTTTCTCATACATGATATTTTTATACCCTTAGTGAGCCATTTAACTTGTATATCGGATTTTTTTATTTTACGTTTTATTGTTAGAAAGCATAAATTATACATTGTGGTAATAATTTCGTAAAATTCATTAAATGCCTCATCTAATTTCGAAATCTGATACACATTTGACTATGTAAAACTTTTAATATTATGTTCTCTAAATGTATTTATATTATGTTCACATAAGTCTCTTTGAAAGATAATTTTATACATTGGCAAAGTGTTTTTTATAGGTATCGTTAAAAAATGTGCAGTGTCATAAGATAATCCTAATTGCTTTACTTCACCTAAGGTATTTGTCAGTAAATTCATTTTTTGATTTAGTATTTTTCAGAATGTCAATATTAAAGTCACCAACGATTACAATAATATTATAAATGTGAAACAAAAGGCTCTGTGGTCTAGTGGTTAGAGCATTGGCTCTCGACTCGGAGGGCTGTGGGTTCGATTCCCGCATTGGAACAACAAAAAATGTTGTTTCCAAGTTTGGTTAGGACAATGCAGGCTGATCACCTGATAGTCTGACAAGAAAGATGATCCATGCGTCGGATGGGCATGTAAAAAGTCGGACCTGCGCCTGATCTCTCGTCACGTCTCGTTTTTTTTTCCGGGGGGTAAAATGCTTTACGCATACCGCCCAGGCGCAGGGGGCACCCAAGTGGTGATGTGGGACTCATAGTATACCCACTAAAAACCCCCCCATCTTCCTCCTCGCCGCCCTCTGACGGGGCCACGGGAACGTACACACATCCGCGACCCCGCCGGCGGTAGCCGCCTACAAGCGGGTCCATCATGAAAGCCCGAAGGCCCTCCACGATGGGCGCACCAGATGGTATTAGGTGCGCCTCCCTCCTCGGCCTCCACCAGTACTTTTTTATTTATTTTATGAAATATGGGGGCAAACGAGCAAACGGGTCACCTGATGGAAAAGCAACTTCCGTCGGCCATGGACACTCGCAGCATCAGAAGAGCTGCAAGTGCGTTGCCGGCCTTTTAAGAGGGAATAGGGTAATAGGGGAGGGTAGGGAAGGGAATAGGGTAGGAGATTGGGCCTCCGGTAAACTCACTCACTCGTAAAATAAAAAAATCCGATATACAAGTTAAATGGCTCACTAAGGGTATAAAAATATCATGTATGAGAAAAAGGAAGCTTCGATTCCAATATTAGAATTAGTGTAAAACCACGGAAATAAAATGAAATTTAAAAAATATTCACAGATTTAAAAAAGGGGTATAGATATTGCTCAAAAACAAGTAACAAAAGATAATATGTTCTCAATGCCGATAATAAATGCAAAACATCGTGGAGGATAATAAATAGAAACAAATAAAATACTAAATAGTTTGTACATGTGTGCGTATAGTTTATGTTTTAAACTATACGCACACATGTACAAACACAAAGGAAATGGCGGGGCAAATGTCATTTTTATTCACGCAACACTAGTGCTTGCAACTATCGATATTTATTCAATAATACGATACTTTCCATGGTGTAACATAGAGGTGGGATATAACAGGTTAAATACGATACCTGTTATACCTGTTACTATTATACTTAACTACCTGTTTCGGATACCTGTTAAAAATAACAGTCATGTTAGTAGGTATGTAGTATACGTACTCAGTTCAATTACAAGGTACTTCCACAACGTTTACTTAAATTCCTGATATTGTAAATGTATTTGTTCTTAATATTTAGCGTAATGTTAGAATTTATAACACTGTAGTCTGTAAATTTAATTATAATTTTTAATTAATAAGTAGAATTTTAACGTATTGTGAAGTCCTTTTTATTTTTGTTTTATTATATACCCCTATTCTTCCCCCATAGGACAGGCTGCGCCTAGTTTGGGGGATAGAACAAATAGTCAATATTCGTAAACTACTTTGCATTAAACTATTTATTTATATATTATCAAGTTTAAAAAATGTTTTTTTTTGGTTTACAGAATTTACAAAAACAGTACTTGTCAGCTGATAATTGGCTATTGTCAATGTCAAGTATCAACTGTCAACTGCTGTCCTGAGAAAGCGAAAAAGGAGAGGCACTTATTTTTATTAATCAAATAAATGGCATCGGCTTTTAACCATTTGCCAGTGTCAAGTTAAAAAGGCGGGAAATAGAATATTCGTTCCAATTTTCATCACCGTATTTCTAAATCGTCAAGTCCTTGGTCAAAGTCCAAATAAATAGTCAGGGTAGTCAGTGAGTCGTCAGTCGATTCAGTAAAGTGGTAGACGCTTTACTGACACTTCTTTTGGCGGAAAACCCCAAAATAGCCCGCATTTTGTAGTTGTATCACTTGCCCACATTTGTACACGACAACGAATATCTAATGGTAAATATTCTACCAATATTAGGCATTAAAACCGAAATAACAATAATTTTTAAAGAAACACAAATACACAACTTTGCTGATTGACTTTAGAATTTTTAAATTGATTAGTTGATAGTTCAAAGCTAAGGTTCAAGGAGAGTAAATAATCAATACTCCCTAGGAACTTTCAGTATTAAGTTTTTACTACTTTACTGAATCGACTGACTTGACTTTGAGTGCACTGACTGCTTATTTGGACTTTGGACTTGACTACGGTGTTAAAAATTTAAAAGAAAATTAAATTTCCCGCTCTTTCATTTTGACACTGGCAAATGGTTTGAAGCCGCAACGCGTATAAAAAAAAAGACAGAACTCGTGACAAATGACGTCAGCCTATAACCCGACCATATGTAATGGCACGTAGTCTAAGATAAAGTACCTATAGATCCGCAGCTCTTGTAACCACTAGAGTGCATCTCGCTCACCCACTATGTGTTGACATGTACAAACATAGCCTTTAATTGTAGTATTTTTGTCTTGATCTTAGGATGCACACGTAAGTTTTCTCGTCGTAGTCAGTAATAAATAAGAATCGTAGAATGTTTTTTCCCTGCACCACTCATTATTAAAATAAGTAAATTTCAATATTTTCATACTGGCGATTAAATTGTTCTAGTTATTTTTTATGAGTCAGAGGTTATAAGAAAACATTCGATTAGAGTACGATCGTACCTGGATTCTCAGTCTCGATCGAGACCTATTAATAAGTTAACTCTAGGTCAAGACCGAGAGTAATAGTTAAATTAACAAAATATTATGAACGTGGTAAAAATATTTATAACTCAAGAACGGCTGAACCGATTTGGCTGAAAATTGGTGGGCTATCTTGAAACCAGGAGAAGGACATAGGATACTTTTTATTCCGTTCACGAGGGACTCAAAACTCGAGAACGGCTGGATCGATTTGGCTCATTTTGATTTATATTGAAAATAATTGTGGAAGTTCAGGGAAGGCTTACGCACTGAGAAATAATGAAAAAGGTATAGGTTGTAGGTGTAGGACTAGGACGTAGGATGCATTATAGGTAAAGTCATTTATTCATTCCAGTTCATGTTTATGACAGAACAACGTGTGTCGAGACAGCTAGCTATATTATATATTACTAGCTGACCCCGACAGACGTTGTTCTGTCTTAAATTTGAACTGGAATGAATAAATGACTACACCTGCTCCTACACCTACTCCTACACCTGTTCCTACTCCTACTCCAACACCTACTCGTACATTAACTCATACACCTACTCCTACCCATACTCTTACACCCACTCAGACACCTACGCCTACACCTACTCCTACAACATACATCTTTTCCTATATTTAAAAAAAAAGGTCCAGCCCGCGCCCATTACGCCCGCGTAAGTACAGTAATCCACGGGTATATATCCCATGATATAAAGTAGCCTTGGTCTACTCCAACTCCACTCTGTGCCAAATTTCATCATAATCGGTTTAGTAATATTTACGTGAAAGCGTAAATAAAGTATCCTACAGGAACCATACATTTTTTCGCGATAAAAAGTAGCCTACGTCCTTCCCCGTGGTCTAATTTATATCTGGACCAAATTTCATGATAATCAGTTCAGTAGTTTTAACGTGAAAACGTTCAGGTTTATTCTTTCTTTTTTATGTAAAGGGTATAATCCCAAGTTGGTCCTGTTTTCATTCAAAAAAGTAGTGACCTGATGATGAGATCTATGAGGAATCGAGGCAATTTCTATGGACACATATGGTGATTTTGACTTTTTCTGAAGTAGACCAAGCATAAGTTTCCAAAAAGTCTTACTATTAATACTGTTAGGTAGGGTAGGTATTTCTCTTAATATAAAAATTAAACAATGTCAAAAAAGTCAATAGTTTTTTATTTAAGTAGATGTTTCAAACATTCTTCATTCACTTCAACACATTTAAAAAGTTAAGCAGTTAAAATACATATATCAATAAGAAACTGGCCTGTCGAGAAGAACCGGCGTAAGAACCTCGCACGGTGCCACTTTTTAGCAAAAAGATGGAAAATTTGTTCTTTGATTGATTACCTATGTATCCAAAATTTATGTTTAGTGACGTTTGCGGTTAGGGTTAGCTGTCACCCTATTACTCAATTATGTTTACCACTCCAAATTACAACTAAACTAGTCGTTTAGTTTATAACCCCAAAACTTTAACCACTAATATCTCAGTAACTATGGGTTTCCTGATGAGGGGAGTGGGGGTTCAACCCTCCCCCTCCCCTTCCCTCTTAACTCCCTCCTCCCCAAATCGTAGAATCGTGGGATATTATACTAAATTTTTACCGAATGAACTTTAGTCAGTATATTTTGGTACTAAATTTAATAGCAACACTAAGACAAATATATTTTTAGATTATGTTACTTAATATGTAAAAAATACTGGTTTCATCTCACTCTTTATGGAAAATATGACTGTATTTACATCCATATATTATCATTCTTATGTTATATGCAATCACAAACTAAAAAAACACGAGCTATAGCTAATTACGAGTGAAAAGTTACGGCAGCACATTTTCGTTCGCTGCGACTTTTGCACCTCAAAATACTGCATCCACACATTGTTAAAATACTTAAAACTACACAGAGTCTCTATCTCAAAAGAGTATTTAAGTAACATAAAACACACCAAAAAACAAAAGATTTCAAATAATACCAAACCTCACTCTTCACAGCTGTTATTTGTTTGGCACAAGAATGTCAAATTTGACAGCACTGTGCCAAAAACCCGGTTACAGCGAAAGGGACAAAACATAACATTTTTGTCTCGTTTCTTCACAAGTATTGACCAATTTACGTTCTCTCTCTAACAAGCTGTGACGTCAGGAGCTATCCTGCCCTGCACGTAGTGTATATGGGATTTGTTCTTGATTGACTACAACCTGATCTTTTTACTAAAAAATACTAATTATTTCTCATTCTAGCAAGTTAAATACTAAGTGCCTTTCGTTTTTGCATATGGAGTCGTTGTATGTGTAACAGAGAGACAAGATCGGACTATAGTATATCGGTAACACGTACTAACGTACGCTGTACTCAGGTAGTTATTTTTTACTTGTTACGCTGCTAGTAACTGACATATTCTGTTATGTTATTTATTACCTGTTAATTTAATAACTGGATATCGACTGTTATATGTTATTTCCAATTACCTGTTCCTTTTTACCTGTTACGTTAAATACGTCCCACCTCTAGTGTAACATAATAATAAATAATATATTCATCATAAGTTATTTATTTGGTAATTCTTTAATTAATTTGTAACAATTACGTCGTATGTACATATCCTATCTTCATATATCATAATATATCGTCGGCTATCTATCTATCTCTCTTCCTCTCGTACTTACCTTTCACTCACGATATAGCTGCGTTCGCTCCATGGCGGCACGATCGCCTTATTATTTTTGTGTTCCTTATCAAAATCAATCCTACATAGGTACGTATAACTGATGTAGGTACCTAACTAACTCGTCTAAGTTGTTTTATTAATATAGGCACAATATATCGACGGCGCCTACGTACTTTATTGTATCTGAAAAACGCTACTTTTCAGGAGAGTGATTTAAAGTTTATTTTTCGTACAACTTTGTCCATAATAGTCATAGATATATAATATTAAAAAGAGGTAGATATGTTATAAACGCGTAAAAATGAAGACTCGAATTAGCCCGAGTCGGGCCAATTTTGGTTAGTGTGCTCCTTGAGTAATAGCGTGTTTTGTGTTACTATGCGACGTTGACACATTGACCAGCGTCCCATGTCAATGTGTGTCGTGGCACAGAAATATTGTCAGTTTTGTAAGGATATAACGTATCTAAAGATAATAGTCATATCCTTATAAAAATTTGCATAGGCAGTAGTATTGTTAGGATAACAAATTAGCGCATTGAATCAAATATTCCCGAAAATTGAGTTATGATAGTATACCACGTAAATGAGCTTGCTCTCTTAATCGTAACTGGCACTATTAACTATTTTCTAGAAACTGCTTAAACAAAAATGTAATGGATTTGCCATTTCCGATAGTATACGTTGGTATTTATCACGAATATTTTATTGTAAGTGTCACATACGGTTATTTACTTCGTAGATTGCTTGTACTTACCATTAATTCTTATGAAATAACAAGAATAAAATGTACATAAAATGTCTTTACTATCGTGGTTAATACAGTACTTTGTGCACTTATTTGTTTTTCGTCCTTCTAATATTGTAAATGAAAAAGTTTGTGAGGATGGATGGAAGGATGTTTGTTACTCTTTTACGCAAAAACTACTGAACTCATTTTCGTAAAATTTAGTTTGGTGGAAGTTTAGGCTCTGAACTAAAACATAGTACTTTTTATTCCGAAAAAGTACAGTGTTCCTTTGGGTACTGTATTTATGCGGGCGGAGGCACGGGCAATACCTAGTTAACCACTGTATTACAGTAACAGAAAAAAACATAAATAATTCGTGAAATACGTATTTTGTAGGTATATAATTTGCTACTGGGTTTACAATCTTTAAGAATCTTCGTATGTAGCACGTGTTGCGATAAAAGTAACCTTTATCCTTCTCTTAGTCCTGACTCACCCCAAATTTTCAGTAAATAAATCAGTTCAGTAGTTTGTACATGATATAGACTAAGTAACTTTTACATTAATTATAATAATAATAGTATGCATTATATTATTTGTTAGGCGAAAATTTTAAAAATCAACTAGCGTTTGCCCGCGGCTCCGCCTGTGTAAATACAGTATCCCTCGGAAATATTGTATTTTTTTCTGGATAAGAAGTAGTGTTAAGGACAGCGGCATCGACTCAAAATAACATGAACTAAACAATCGATGAACGCTTCTCAGTGATCAGAAACGTTTCTAAACTGTGAGTAAATATTACAAAAACTCTTAAGAGTGAAAAACTAGTGAAAATATAAGTGTTACATTTCATAGCATTAGTGTAAAAAAATTGTTTTATAATCGTGACTTTATTTTGATCATAAATTTTTAATCGTAGCTTATTTTAACTTGAAATTTGATGTAGTACATGGGTAAAAATAATAGCTAATGTAAATAACAAAGATGTAATGTGATTATAATGTAAATGCATTTGCAGACATTACGACTACTTAAATACGAATACCTAGACTTAAGAAATGAAAGGAAATATCCTGAAATTTGAACTTGATACCTTTTTTAGATGATATTCTGAAATAAACTCGAAAATTCAATTCATTATAATTATGTAGGTATATAGATAAAAACCTATTTGAATAGGTGAAAAATATCGATAGTTATAAAATGGTTTCTAAATTAGGAAAGCCTTGTGTAGGAGTCATCTTAAACAGCTATGAAAATAATTATTAGTTACAATCTTACATTATAATTATGTATACTATCGATATTTTTCACCTATTCATATAGGTTTTTATCTATATAAAAACCTATTTGAATAGGTGAAAAATATCGATAGTTATAAAATGGTTTCTAAATTAGGAAAGCCTAAACTAAATATTTCAGATGTTGTCCGATCCCCCATTGCACCACATACTTCATGGCACAAACATTTTAGGATGCCATACACCAATGATTAAATGTTGTTTTATACAGAAAATCAATAATCTATTATTATTTATTTAATTTATTTATTATTTATTTATTTAAAAACAATAGTAAGTGGCACTTTCGATAAATTTTAAAATTCCATATATCACGTAAAGTATCGTATATGTCAGATTCGATACAAATATGTTAAAGAAAAGCGATGTTTCCTACCGGAACTGCAACTTATGATATTTTTGGAAAATGAAAATCCATCTTAAGCATCATAAAATCAGGTTTGATCTACCCGATCCAATACTTTATTCAGTAACATTTTCAATTCAAGAAAAACAATATGAATGCTAATTGGTACAACATAAAATTTAAGTAAGTAATATTCAAAACTAAAAAAAAATGACGCGCGTGTACTCCGGGGAACACTCACGTCAGTGGCAGTTACGGCCTTGTCGCACACTCAGGTGCGCAACGAAAACTCGAGTAAGTTAACATACGTTGGTATCGGTCGGACAAAGTCATGTGTTACGATAAAATAATACTCAAAAAAACGCACTTGCAATGGGTTTTTAAAATTTTTGAAAACGTGGTACTAAAGATACCTAAAAGTAGAATCAAAATATAATAAAAAATATGACATTTTGCAGATACAATAAAGTACGTAGTCCCGTCCCGCGCTCGTTTACCGCCTCGGCGCATCACCCGCTTTTAGCGCTATTTTCACTTCTAAATTAAAATTATAAATATTGGTCATCGAGTTCCGGGAGTTATGTCATGGGATATTCATCCCAACTTACCTGTCCGGTAGTTGTGGTATAGTATACGGGTATGCGACCCTGGCTTCCCTAGCTATTACTGTCCTATCCCTTGCCCTCCTGGGCGGTGATATCCTACATTCCTATTTCCCACTCTAACTTACCAATCTTCCTTTCCACCAAAAGGTGGTGACCTATCCTTCCCTTTCCCTATTCCAACCCTCTCCGCCAATCCGTGGGAACGCAATGGATAATCTTAAAAATAATTTAATTATCCAAAATGGCAGCGATGTGGTTCGCCACCCATCACGTCTCGTTCTCGCGGAGGCGAAAAGTGGCCCATGGAGAGCCGCTTCGCTACGTTGAATGTAAGAGGCGGAATGGATGGTAAGAATGAAAGTGGACGAAGCGAAACAAGTATGTAAGGATCGTAGCAAGTGGAAAGAAGTGGCCGAGGCCTACCCCTACGGGAAAGAGGCGTGATTATATGTATGTATGTATGTATGAGTTCCGGGAGTTGGGACTTTTTTTTAGGAAATTTAAGGGTTTTTTTTTTTCAAAATTTGGATATCCTTATTAGTTTCCGAGATATTTTCAAAAAACCATACCCCTTTTAGTTTTTTACAAAAAATTGTTTAGGTATAACTTTTGCAATTTTTTCGCGCCCCTGTTGAAATTTTTCAAAAAGAGGTCATTCCGAAATCCGAATCGAATGATCCCAAGATCATCATTTTTGGTGCCCTTGAACAGAAATTCACTGAAATGGATCTTGTGACTCGGAGTAATACTTCCAGAATATCTTCGGTAATTGAAAAGTACCTAATTTAAAAAAATACTAGAAATATACACAAAATTATTAGGTAATCTAAAGTAAATACTAGGTCATAAATAAAAAACTGATTAGTTCATCAAAATTTTAAAAAAACTTTACTGCAATACACATTTGCCGATCACGAAAAGTACTATATTATTACGAATAATGTAAAATATTATAAAAGTCATAAGTTAAAACAAGTAATTAATGCCCTTTGTTGTTTTTCTAATTTCTACGACAATTTACGCATAATACGGTATTATACTTATTAATATTATACCGCTCACGCCTTGTCACTTTTGTTGGCAAAATTGCCTAGCGAATATTATATATATTCTTTGCTAGCGATGCGGACGGCCGGGCCGGCCGAATTTCTCTTTGGGCCGAATGACCATATTTTAGTTCTCTGTTTACTGTGATTTCTAAATCACTAGATGGTAATTTTTTGCCATGCCGGCGAAATCATGGCGCATGGGGTTTTAAGTCGATAAATATTTAAAAATATTATATAATATAAATATTTATATATAAACCCCGATTTACTTGAAAATAAATATAAATAAATTCATTGAACTAATTAAAGTGGAATTTATTTTTAATTTTCTCACGATTGCACACCTTGGGAATAAGCTGCACCCCTACAAAGCTGTCTCTATGTACTTGTGTACTGACTTTTTATTTAATATATAGATTTAAGTTTACAATGTAAAATAAATATTTCTTTTAAAATAACAATTTTCCATCTTTTTGCTAAAAGATGGTCCCGTGCGAGTTTCTTACGCCGGTTCTTCTCGGCGGGTTAGGGTTGAACCGGTGGTAGCTTTTTCTGTTGACTTTCCGAAAATAGCTTGTTAAGTTTTATTTGGAAATAAAAAAAAATATTTTCATTTTCAATGGTTTTGAATTTACCGCCAAAACACTTGGTTTTAAAATTAAAAATAAATGGTTTTCTTTACTTTAAATTTGTTAATTATTATTTAACCTTTATAAGGAGTCATGGACAACAATTCTATACGATTGGCTCTGCTTTTTTTAGCTCTGAAAAATTTATAGATTGCATTAACAATTTTAAGTACAAGAAATATAGCTAAAATACCAGTCAATACGTACAATATCAAAGTTTTGTGTTCCTCTGTGTTTTCGCTGATACCAACATCAGTTTTGTTGTAATATTTTTCAGGAGTAGTATCCCCTTTCGTTGTTTCTTTTCTGTACTGCCCTATTTCATTTAACATTGACTTAATAATTTTATTGTTATTCTCATGCTCCTCCTTTTGATTTTTAACATATTCTGTTAGAAGTTCTCGCAAAACATTTATTTTATTAATTGATATTTGGCTACTATTAAAAATGTCTTTAAAGGTATGTGTAAAATTGGATAGTTCAGTTTGCATGTTGGTAAAGGTATTCGATGAAGTTTTATTGTTAAGGGAATCCAACAATTTGATTAGCTTTTCTTGGTACTGTGCGTTGTATGTAGTCAAATTTTCATATTTATTATTGTTGCTATCGTTTAAGTCCAAAATGGTTGATGTTCTACAAGTTATGCCATTAATATTTTCAACATGAAAGTTTTTTATTTCTGCTGTAACGTTTAATTTTAGTTGCTTAAGATAAGTAATTTCATTACAGTTTAGCGGATTACTACCAATACTAAGAGTTTTTAAATAATATCCTATAAAGTTGTTTATATAGATGCTCGTTATGTTGTTAGAATCTAGAATTAAATCTCTTATTAACGGTGTTGCATGCAAGAGATTAGAATCAAAGTTGGTGATTTCATTATGCGAAAGATTGAGAATACGAAGATTAGTTAATCCGTCTAAAACTCCAAACTGTAAGAACACTAGCTGATTACTGTGTAGGTCTAGTATATTTATTGAATTTGTATGTAGAAATGTTCCTGGTTCAATTAAAGAAATATTATTTGAACTTAAGTCAATCCAGTTTAGATCATACATTACTTGAAAAGATTTTTGATTGAGCGAAGTTATCATGTTAGAACTTAAGTCTACTCGCAATATATCTTTTACATTAAATATGTGAACGATATTTAAATTATTAATATTGCAAAACGATAAGTCCAGTGTCTTTATAGACACGTTGGTCGCATGTTCAAAATTGATCGAATTTGTACGGGCAAAATAAGCTTCAGAAAGAAGTAAATTATTAAAAATAGTGCCGTCTATTGTTAAATTCGCATTCATGGATAAGTTGATGGTGTTAATTTTTTTTGTAGTCTGAAAAGTACTAGAATCTATCTGTAGTAAATTATTAGAGGACAAATTAATTTTTTTCAATTCAAATAAATTGGCTAAAGTGGTATTTGTAATATTTGTTAACTTATTGTTGTTTAAATATAATTCTTTGAGTTTAGGAGTGTTAGTTGTATTTAACACAAATATTCGAATTTCATTAAAAGAAAAGTCCAATATTTCGGTAGCCCCTGACCCTCTGAACGTTTCAAAGCCGATAGAAGTAAGTTTCCCAAAAGATGAATTTAGGAACTTAAGATTAGGAAGATCAGACAAAGAATAATTTTCAAGGGACAATATTCCAGTGTTTATGAGATGCAAATACCTTAAGTTATTTAAATTAT